>CM076454.1:12087989-13347156 GCA_038419695.1 Scomberomorus guttatus | reverse complement strand
CCCTTGAGAAAACCAAACTGAAAAAACTCTGGATAAATTGTTTTTAATACCAGCCGTGTCAACTTTTAGATATTTGTACGACTGTAAAGCAATATCATCAATGGCAACATCAGTAGCGAGTTCGGGGTGTGTCGCACACACAAAGACACATGTAGTCCATACTCGCACAGCCCAGCAGATGTTACAGTGATATGACAAACTGCTAGGCGGCTCATGTTTGTGTAATGCTGAGACGCATTACACTGCAGGTCAGAAACACCTCTATGATTGGCTGCATCGCCTGAGAAAACACTGCTAACACAGTATGTTGTCTTCAAACAGATGCCAGTCTCCCTAGAGACAGATTCACCAGTGTCCAATCTCCACCCACACACCCACTGTTTTTTCCTAGAGTCCCAGCACACATTTGCACACTTTCACACACACTTGCACTCACACAGAGAGACATACACAGCTCTAAGCCCCAACCACTCGTCTCAAATTGGAGCTAAATATAGGCGGTGAGGTAGGGCTATAGGTAGTTGTCAGATGAGGCCCCATTATCAGCCTCTGACTGTGAGGCTCTTGTGTTCTTCCATAATGACCAGCCCCTGCACCTGTCTCTCTGCCTGGCCTCCTCTACACACGGGCACTCAGGTCAGACTAAATATAGCCGTGCTCTCTCTCTCTCTCTCTCTCTCTCTCTCTCTCTCTCTCTCTCTCTCTCTGTCTGTCTGTTGCCCCTCGCTGCACCGCTCTGCGCAACACCACCCCTCTTTTCAGCCTCTCATTTGAAGCAAACTAGGTACAGTGGCCAGGCCTGCCCACAGAGTTACACTATCCCTCTCTCATCTCATCCCCTTTTATAGAAACACGATGACATTACAGCAGGCAAGAATAACAAACAGGGATCTATTGGCACCAGAGAGGTGGCCATCGAATATTATCCCCTCTGATTATACTGGCGATGTGGCGTGTGTTATCTGTTTGTATCAGTCTATCTTTGGGCAGCTGGAACAAAATTGTGTTTTTTATGGATTTCAATTCCAAGTAAAGTGTGGAGCAACAGTATGTTGGGGATAAAGAGCTAAACCTGAGTGAAATTTGAATTAAAAAAAATCAATAACACGAAAATCGTCACAAAATGTGTAGTCAAAACACTGTATACACTGCTTTACTTTTGCTACAACCAACAGCCTACTCCCAAGTTTCTCTACATTTTTCCCCTTCACTTTCTATTATGTGCAGCATATTCTAAACTGCGGTAACTGCAAAATGACCTTGTTTACTGTCAACTGTGGTGAACAGTGTCTTCTTTCAGCAGAAAACACAATAACTTTTGGTGAACTTTTTGGTTTCAGTTTAAACAGATACACTCCTAAACTTTAGATTTAATGTAAGGGATAAGGGAGGTAATTAAGGGGTAAGTGATCGCAATTTTGGACTTCTGATTACGGCCTCCCTTTTAGCTGTTTTCAAGTCAGTGAAAAGCATAGGATGTCATTGCTCGCTGCTTTGGTTTTCCTGCATATATTGTTGTTCAGAGCTCTAATAATGTGGATTCCAGGAGAACAGACCGTCTTTGCTTTGTGATTCTATCTTCAATCCCGAAGGTGACATAAATTTATAAATACATAAATGACATAATATTTCCTTAATGTAGTTTTGCAGACCTGTGAGAGTTTGTTGCAATTCAGTGCCCGAATATTAATTCCCGGGAGCAAAGCGAGAATATTACTGACAGTCATATTATGGTCTGTCTCCTCTGCTGTATTTGCCGCTGACAAAATGTCCAATACTGCAGACAGTAGAAACATCTGCAGTGCCAGCACCCCGGAGGAAAATGACTTTCCAAGGTAATAAAAGATGAGATGGAGTGATTAGGGAAATGCCAGTGAATCACTGCAAGGCATTCCAGCTCACTCCTTCTCCTTACAAATGCCAGTCAGGGTTACTTCTGACAACGGACAATGTATCACCTGCTCAACCTCCACAGCGAGCGGCAGCAGCTAACACAAACGTTTATCTCATTCTGACAAAGTAAATGCAATCACATGAGTGGAAAACTGCAATAACGTTTTGGCTGATATAAACATTGCTGTCCGACGTCTTCAAAACCTCCGGTTGCCAGCGATGCAGGCAGTGTGTATCAGAATGGGCCAAAAAACATTCTGGTGATAAAATTGACTACACCACAGTGCACTCCGTGGCCTTCTCTCCCCCGTCTCTGTTACCCTGGAAACTGTTGTCCATGTAGGATGGAGCAATTCTATTACAGCAGCTGGGCCAGGCAGCAAATAGAACTATAAAACATGACATGACTTAACAGTTATAGAGACTGAGAGTAAGCAAAGATGAAGAGCTGCTAGGAAAAATGCATAGGAGACAAAGAGAGAAAAGGGGGGGCATGTGTGTGTGTGTGTGTGGGGGGGGGGGGGGGGGGGGGGCAGGAGCGAGATGAACATAGATTAAAAGGAGAAAGGGCACAGTAGGGTTGGTGGAGATAAAAGGAAGTTCAGGAATAGCAGATATATGAAGACTAGCTGAGAATATTGAAAATTACTTTGAATCCTTTGACCCTAAGTCACAGATAGAGGTACACAGAATTGTAAGACGATTGAAGAATTTGCCTAATAGCAATATTAGAGGAGACTGCTAATGCACACTTGGCACAGTTATGATAATGACTGCTATCGAAGTACGTCTGATTACACACGGAAAGTGTGAGAGGATGGAGAGTGGGGAACAGGGCCAGGAGCAGTAAGCTGGTTAAGCAGATTGCCTGATCCAGCTCCCTACATCTATTCACATCCTCTCAAAGCTTCGTCTTTGCCATCCATCTCTTCACCACCACCACCCCCCCCAACTCATAATGGACCTATTGAGTCACTCCATTTGTCTTCCATCACATGCCCAAAGCCAAATCCTTTCCTTTATTCTTTCTTTCTTTCATTCTTTTTTCTTTCCCTTTGTTTTTTTCTGCCCCTAACGGCCCCACACCGTCTCACACCATCTCCATCAAGGGTAAGTTATCACGCTTGTGGCAAGAGACAATGCTCGTGCACAGGGTGTGTGTGTGTGTATGTGTGTGTGTGAGGGCAGACAGTCAAAGAAGGTCAGCGTGGAGCCTGCGGGGAGACACAGGAGAGGAGCGACTGGCAGGGATCAAATACTAATCGATACAGAACACACACTCTCTCTCGCAGGGGCCTTACACTTAACTCAGCCTTGTCCCTTTCACACTCTTGTGCCGGTGAGAGAAAGTATGTTGAGCGTGTGTTTTTGTGTGTGTTTGTGTATCAGGTTCCTCTTCTTTAGCCAACGGTGAGGGAATGGTCCTCTCAGATGTGACATCGCCTTTGAGAGACTTGTTCGTGTGTGTGTGACCCCTGGATGCCTGGGAATCATTGGAGGACGTATCATGTTACCAGCTGGCTTTGACCCGGCTTACTTTGTTCTAAGGTAAACTACACTAGCTAGTAAAGCACCACAGCCCAGGGCTGTAATATCTGACAAGGGTGAAATTACTCTTCCAAATCTATTTCAGCGCTTTTGTGTGATCGGCTGAAATTGCACAATGGAAATACAAGTGAGTCAGTCCCCAGGCTTTAAACACACCCACCTGTCTGGATCTTCAAACCTACTAAGGAATGTGGTTGGTCAAAGATATTTTTCATTGAAATTCAGTTCATACTGTGTGTGTCAGATTACAAACAGTGCTGCTAGATAACTTCAGAAATGACTTTACAGCATCAGAAATGTAACCCAAGGAATTACTTTGTTATGTATTCTGTAGAGCTGATTAGTCTACTAATTGATTCATTGACAGAAAGAAATTTCATTTGCAACTACTTTGATAATTGCTGAATCAATTAATGGTAAAAATGGAAAACATTCCTTGACTCCAGCTTCTCAAATGTGAATACTTTCTGGTTTTCTGAGTCTTCTATAAAAAATAAACTTAATATCTTTTGGTTTAGAACTGGTTGTTGACTTTGGGCTTGAATACTTGATTTGCTAATTACCTTATACATAAATGATAAATGAAGTTAGATAAGTAATGATTTTAGCAGCGCACCTGTCTAACATTTATATTGTACTATAAACGTACTATTGTACTTTAAGATTACACTGACAAATTTTAGATAAAGTGCTGCAAATTATAAAAAAAAGAAGCTAAAATATCTGCCAGCTCTATAAAAAACGCAGCACAGAAGAAATTATGTTTTTACTCTACATTGTGTAAAAGTGTCAAATGCGTCCACATTTCCAAAGAGCAATTTTTAAAGTTGTGTCTGTTTTATCCGTACTCTATCTACAGTCAAGTTAATATTATTTAATGTGATACAATTGTAATGCAATTATAAAACACTCCAAAACTGCCAAACCCCGCTCTCAAATACAATAGCAGCTGTTTGTACAACGCTTTGTTCATGTGCTGCCAGTTAACTGGACCGAGGACGAGGCCTAATCGTGTGTTTATGAGAAAATGGAAAATACCTCTCTGCCAAAGTTTGACAGAGTATGGAAATTTCAGAAAAAACACCAACGGATAGAGAAAGACATAGAGAGAACAGAAGGAGGAGGGAGTCGATGTGAAAAGGTTGCATATCGTTGAGGGGGGGAGACGTGGGAACAAAGGAAGAGAGAGACGAGGCAGAATGGGCTTAATCTGTGAGAAGGTGAATCGAGATTGTGGTATATCAGCACCTTCACCACTCCACAGCCTCCTCTCTGGAGATTTTTATTATCTATCCTCTTTCCATTACTTTAACTTTAAATTGAAGATGTTGCGTGTGAGCTGTGGGGGGAGAGGGGCACTGTTACACCGCTGTGCGCTCTCACTAATGAACACATATCCGTTTCCCAGCTCCCAATCTGCATGTCACTTTGTCTGATACATTAATTCTATCTCTAGTAGCTAGCCTGTGCTCCACATTAGCTACTCTCCTCTCTCGACCAGCAGCCCACCCCACCCGAACCGTGCCTCATACTGCGCTCTCTCATCGAACCTGTCACTTCACCTGCTCCTGCCTGTCTCTTATGCCCCTGAACCAGGTCGTCCTCTCTAACTACATCAACTATTTCTTCATCACTTTGGCGCCCACCTAGAGTCCCGAATTCTCATCCAATAAGTGCCAAAGTTCAAGTAAAATCTGTTTTTTACAGATGCAGTTTACCAATAAAGGCTGACGGAGACAATAACATTTAATAGTGTTGGTCTTT
This sequence comes from Scomberomorus guttatus, assembly GCA_038419695.1. Lineage (NCBI taxonomy): Eukaryota > Metazoa > Chordata > Actinopteri > Scombriformes > Scombridae > Scomberomorus > Scomberomorus guttatus. The sequence continues at coordinate 13,341,951 of CM076454.1, read as the reverse complement.
TCCTGTTGTCAGACTTCATCCCTGCTGACCGTTGTGCACTCCCTATTGACTGTGAGTAAATGAAATCTCAGCAGATCAATGGCTCTGTAGTAAAGAGATTCTGCAGTCGGTGAACATTACCGCCTGTTTTTTCTATTTTCCGGATGGTAAAAAGTTAATTCATAAAAGTCAGACACTGTTAAATGCCTCTTTAACTACAGTAGACTACAGTCAACTGGGGATTCATGTTGAAATATGAAACCTTTAACAGTGTTTGGGTGTTTGTGTGGGCTTTCAAATGGTCCTGTGATTTTCATTATCAATTACACGCTTGATCGTTTGTATAAGTGAGTGAGCTGTTTTTGGAGCTCCCATATTATTCCTAATGTTATCTTTTAAAAGAATGGATTTGATGACTGAGGGCAAGATTTACATTTGTGGTTCGTTTCTGGAGACTCAAAGGAGGTCGAGATAGGCTCAATGTAGTTGACTGAACATTCAGGCAGGTTTACTAACCAGTGTAAAAATGTCCCCCTCTGAAGATCAAGGACAGAATATTGCAGGTATGTTACCTAAAATATATGATATGATTTATGGTTAAACTTGAAGTTAATGTTAACTGATAACACACCTCTGACTCAAGTATATTATATATGGGCGTGGTAACCATTTTTAAATTTGCCTCGACAAAGATCCAACTGGGGTTTGAACATTGTCCATTTACAGTAAATAACTTTCAGTGTCCATTACTCGTTTCACAATTAAATTTAAGGTGACTTATAATATTTCTGTTTAAGGGGACATAACATGCACATGATAAAAAATGCTCCCTGCAAGTCAAAAGCCAGGGCTTCAGCCTGCTCTGATGCTCCATTTGCATAGCAACCTCTATTCTTCCCCATCGAACTGGTGTCAGATTTGGTTGTGCATGTCCATAAATGGCCGTCCGTTCTGTAGTCTCTGTGGCTGAGAGTCTTGCCAGGGTTGTTCCGCGGGCTGTTTTTGTTTTCCGCTCGCATATTTTGGATCGCATTTTGGCCTGAATATGTACGGATGTATTTGAGAAGTTGACATTTTGAGTAAAGAATGAGAAAAAGAAGTGAAATCCTATTACTATTGTTTGTTTACATAGCCTCCCGAGCTGCCAGAAGTCTGCTGAGAGCTAACCAATCAGAAAGGAGTGGGCTCAGGGGGGCGTTAATGAGACAGGAGCTAGAATAGCCTGTTTCAGACAGAGGCTGAACTGAGGGGCTGCATAAAGGGCCAGTATACGATAAATAAGGAGTTTTTGTAAATCATGCAAAGATATTCCATTAGAGCCCCAGAATATAAATATAGACTTGGAAATGTGCATGATATTTACTACTCCTTGGCATGTGAGCCAAAACTCTCCAGCAGCTCCTCTGATCCCCTTACTTTTCCTGCTGCTAGTCATCTCCAGTGCCATATGTTTTTTTTTTTCTTTCTTTCTAGTGGTTTACCTGTTGGTCTGTCTGCCCATCTGTCTGTCCATCCTCATCCAGGGAGAAATAAGAAAAACAGAGCTATCTTCTGTTCCACAGTACAGTCCCCTAATCAGGGGCTTTGCAAGGTCTAAACAACACTCCCACGGCATACAAAAGAACAGAGGACAGAGGACAGAGGAGGAAACAATAAGTAGAGGGGAAGCAAGGTAGAGAGAGGCAATCGCAGCAAGAGAGAGAGACCTAAGAAGAAAATACACTGTCCTACCTTATAATCCCCTGCTATCCCACTTGAATCCTGACAGTGCTAACCTGTTTTTATTACAGTGAATGGGAGGAATACCAATGGAAATGCACCTATGTGTATAGCACTTAACAGCACTGCTGCCAGTCTCTGCTCTGGGTGACTGCTCCCCTCGTGGTTGCACTTATGTCGTTTAAAATATTCTGCCTAGTAATCTCCAAAAGGAATCCGTCTAGGAATCAATAATTAATTATCTTTGTCAGTACAAATTCAGTCAGTTACTAACTGTTTTTCTGCCTCAACATTTTGTCAAAGTGAGCACCACATCAACAGTTGGACACTAAATCTAAAGACAAGATGTCTAGCTGATAATAATCTGTGAAAATCTAAGTGAAGAATGGCAGAATATTAAAAAAAAAGTTGCAGTACAACATTAGACATTAATTTCCTCTTTTCCCTTCATATTAAAGTCAACCTTTCATAGATGTCCTCGGTGTTTGTAATGGGAGGTGTGAGACATCTTCATTGACATCACAGACTTCAGAGGAATTGTCTTTGTAATCAAGCTTGTCAACCTGCAACCCGTTACAATTATGGAGTCATTATTTCTGAAATAGCCTCCAGCCCTCTGTAATCTTGACAAGTGACATTTTCCATTCAGTTGTTTAAAGCGTCTATCTCTGTCACACATTCACACACACACACACACACACACACACACACATGCAATTGAGCTCATTGAGAGTGGAGCCATCTAAATGCTTGCTTACTTACAGTTGATTGCTACAGTAAATATATTATCTACAAACAAGCCTCCTGAGGCTAGATGAATTTGGGTAGAGATAAATAAAATTTAAATCAATAGGTAAATTAGGAGCTCATTAAATAATGCTACTGCCTTTTAAATTGCTGAGAGAATTGTGATTAAAGCATGTAACTCAGTGCCAGTTAGCGAGGTCTCACTCTTTAATGTGATTATTCGGCTGAAATCCTAAAACAAATTCTGTCTGATCTAATTAAACAAAGTTGCACTGAAATGTAAGTCCAGGTTGATTTTTACGAATTAGAGACAAAACAGCGCACGACTGTGGCAGGAAAATCTCACATTATGCGCTGAACAAATAAAAAGGGATATTACACTGCAATTTACGCCCTAAAGCGATTTGTGTCACAGCTCTTACAGGCAGGTTTCAAACTCTTTTGTTTTTCAGAGAAGCCAAATCCTCTGCGTTTATTACCCAAGATTCCACCTGCCTGCCAGCCGCCCCTCAGAGAGAGCTCGCTTCTGAGCGTGTCGACGGGATGCATCATTTCATCAGCTGCACCGAGACGAGCCGGGGATGAAGTGTGTGACAACTCGTGTTTACTCCGCTCTCAATCGCCGCACGAAGCAGACGGAGACGGAGGGAGGAGGTGACGTGAAGAGATGGAGCAGGGTGGCATGAATGGCGAAAAGAAAGACAGACAGATGGGAAGAAAGACAGAAAGAGAGAGAAAAGGAAGGTTTTGGGTGTGTCATCGCTCGGCTAGAATGTGATTAGGCACATATCTGTGGAGGACGTGGTATGGCTGTTAAGAGCGAGTGAGGCAGGGATAGAAAGAGAGAGCGAGGTAGAGAGAGGGATTGGTAACCATCATCTTGGAGATCAAAGGCTTGTCTGCTTGTTCTGCCTGCAGCTCTCTTTTTCAGTTTGGAAGAAGCGAATAGGATAGCGGGAAGCATCAAGAAGCTGACTGGAAAAACTTTACTTTTTCCGGCTCACTTGCTCTTCTCTCATATCTGTCCTGATGCTGTCTCCTTCATTAACAACAACCGCCCATCAGCCTCTCGACATGCATGCAAACAAAGCGCACACACACATACACAGAGGGAGGGCTGTGAGCGAATTACGGAGTTAATGAAGCAGAGGTCACCCGCTCTCACCCTAACAGCCGGGGGGAATCAGTGATGTGACCTTGATCTCTGCGACTCATACAGACCACTTTGGCCAATCATCTCCACCATCACCTCTGCTGTTCTCTCTCTTTATTCTCCTTCTCTTTCTCTCTCACTTACTCACGCACGAAGATAAAGTGCTTCCCCTTCTTAACCTGAAGAAGGGATTAAACGTTAAAAAAAAAAAAAAAACTCAGATATTCTCCGTAATCTTCAGTGCTGAGCTCAGTTGAGTTAAGAGTTGCAGTCGTGTGCTGAAACAAAAAGTTTCTCCCTCGACTTTGACTCCTCAAAAAAAAAACCCACTGCTGAGCGTGAGCCTGAAACCGCCTGCACATTTTTAGCATTCATCTCAGAGGCAGTCGAAATCCAAACATCTGCTCGTGCCAAAACACCACCAGCAGACCACAGACAATGGCCAACAGCATTAAGGTATTTTAAATGAGCTGTGGGAGCACAGCAGAGCTAGAGGGAGAAAGAGACAGAGAGGAACAGAGGAGAAGGAGCGACAGAATGGAGCATAAAGACAGATCCAAATTAATTCTGGGTACAGAGTCGTGGCAGCATGGAAATCAATCATGACAGCTCTTTATCATATCAGAGGAAAGACATTATTGGTTATTGTACTTCTCCCATAGCCTAAAGAAGTGAGGAAGGTGGGGGGGTGGGGGGGTTGACTAGCTGACAGCGAGCAAAAAAGAGTGAAAGTCGATGTGGTGCTACGTCAAGTCAAGCTGCCATATATGTCCTGTTTTATATGACATGAAGGAAATGGTGGATTGGCTGTGTAAACATGACCTTTGACCCCTGTTTATCCAATATTCCATCAGAATGACAGTCGGGCAGCCCCTCCTCCACAAACCTGCTTCACTAACAGGAGAATTTCCATTAGGTCTTCTCAGGCTGGAGCCGTGGCGGGTCACGGTAGATGGAGAGGGGAGAGATTGAGGTCTCCCATGTCTTACGGTGTGACAAACAGCTAAATAAAATGCTCCTGATGGCTGTGAGATGAGGAGCCATCTGCTGGGGCCAACTCCTCAGAGACGACTGGATGCTCATGCGCTTGCAAATGTTCAGTCAAGTTTTTTCCAGGGGGATAGGAAGTGGAAAAGCTTTGCCTTAGTGATAAAATTTCAGTCACGACCTTGTTAATAAACCTGGTGCTGTAGAGGAAGGCCAGGAAAAGGTGGACCATCCTGTAGCCCAGTAATATCGTCTGCTCCCTATTGTACCCCCGGCATTTTGAGCTTGATTCAGTTTCCTTAATCAGAAACTACTCTGCCCTTAGGGTGTGCGACACTAACTTTGTGCAAGAGAGAAGGAGAGAAAGGGAAGGAGAGGGAGAGAAGGAGGGATTGTGCGAGAAGGAGATTAAGTTAATAGGACAAATGGGACTCATATGTATTGTTGGGCTGTGCGGCCAAACAAAATACGTGTTCGGGAACTTTGTTTAACAACCGTTCCCTGTCCTTTGGCAGTTCTGTAAAGGTTCTGGTATTTCTTTGGCATCAGTCCCCACACCTCTGCTCCTTGTACGATGGCCAAACAACACAATCCCCATCCTGAAAACCCACATAGCAGAATCTGACCTGATCAGCATGAGCTCTGTGATCCCACTTTATTATATTGGTGGCATTACTGCAATCAGCAGATGCTCCCTGTACAAATAGTTGCAGGAGTAGTATTACAGTTACTACAGTAGCTGTATTGTTGTTTTTACGCTGTACTTTCAAGAAGCATACACACACACACACACAAAAAAAAAAATTATCTGCAGCATCAAGATTTAGAGCAACATTTGAGCGGCTAGTAGCTTCAAAGCAAAAGAAAAAAAGCTCAGTCTCTCTCTCTCTCTCTCTTTTTTGCCTGCCAGCATCAAAACAGCTCATATGCATGCAGAGCGGTTCGACATAAAGAGCAGCATAAATGCGCTGGACTGCTGGGAGGCAGTGCAAAAGGCAGTTGCCGAGTTAAGTGAGCAAATTTGGACCCAAGGTGCCCCTTGATAGGTCGATCAGGATGGCAGAGGCCTGTGGGAAGAGCCACGTTTAACATATCGGGAGGCGGGCGGCTTTTAATTTAAAGACATCATAAATCAATCTTGCTGTATTCAAGTCAATCTGTTTTCTGAGTTGAGACTTCCTAATTGTCTGAGTAAGATGTGCGGTAAATGCCTGATCTTATGCCAATCTAATTACTATAACTCAATCAGGAGGAGTCCATATGTTGTGACTGCCTACATAAAAATCCATTAAAGATCTGTGTAAGACTATAAACACACAAGGCAACAGATCATCCTTTGTTAGCAGTTTCTCCCTCATAATGGCTTGCTTTTAGTGACATAGCTGGGTGGCTAATAGAACCAAGGCGCATGTGAGCATGAGTGGATGTGCCAGGAATAAGCTGAAGGAAATTTGGATGATATACTGTAAACATCCTAATTTATCTCAAAGCTATGAATGGGGTGTTTATGTCTTTGTCTCACCTGAGTAGTGTTTAATAAAGAAAAGGGGCCATATTTAAAAACCCTCACACCCTGTCAAACTCTCTGGCATTGGAGTGTTTTCATTTCCACTGTAAATTGCACTGGGACTTAAGTGGCGCGGGAGTGTGTATGTGTGTATGTGATACGTGCCTGGTGAGTAGAAAGGAGTCCTATAGTGAAGCACCCTCTTCCAGCCTCTCTCATATCCCAGTGAGGGGGCAAGATGTCATCAGCAGATGCTGCGATGTGTTTGTAAGGGGACATGGAGTTAAATGAGATCGGGGAGAGTCAAATAGTCAAACAGCGTCTTTCTGTATCTGTCTTTTTCCTTCTTCGCCTCACTGTGTAGTGATAATTCACCCACGGCTCTCTGCAGTAAGCAGATATATGCCTTTTTTGGATGTGTGTGTGTGTGAGTGAGTTTCTGAGGCATGGCACCTTTTAAATGTGTTTTTAAGAGCTGGTCTCTAAAGTGAATCAGCCCACAGTGACAGAGGAGAAGTGAAGAGACTCGGATCTGTTGGATGCAGAGTATATCTCATTATCAGTCGACACTGTGTACAGTAGATTTCTTTATAGAGGTGGGGCCAGGCCGTGATCTGTCTACACAACCGCTTGGCAGGCCAAGACACTACTTATCTACCAGAATGGAAACCAAGCCATTCAAGTGCCGAGACACAGAGGACCCGCTTTGTCCTCTGTTTTATGCTACTTTAATGTAGAGCTGAAAAAGAGAGAAGCTGAGGACAGAGAAGAAGAGAACTTTGTGAGAGCAGAAAGTTTGGTGTAGTCTGTGGGAGGTGGCGGCTGTGTTTGTGCGCGCAGTGTGTGCATTTGTATTTGCAATGTAATCTCCCTTTTTCTTTCAATGTCGCCCTCGTCGTGAAAGGAAGAATAATGTTGCCGTGTTTTTTTTTTTGTTTTTGTTTTTTTCCTTCTTTCTAGCCCAGGATAAACAGTTTTACTGCCCAACTGCATCGCTGACATTTAGAATCAGGGAGACGTGACAGAGCAAAAATAGTGCAGAGTCGGAGATGCGAGGGAAAGGGAAAGACAGAGAGTCAGAGTGACAGTCACACCTGTAACAGTCAAGACCATTAAAACTACAGCAGTTCAGCTGTACCCGATCTGAATATAATTGTTATTCACAGTCTCACTCTGCAGGTGATTAACACCAAAGCCCCACAGTCTTAACTTAAGAAATGTCAAGAGAGCGACACTTCTCACTTCACTCTCAGAGATGGATGACGGGTGGAACGCCCATGCCCTCACCCTTGTCATATCATTACTTAATCCCCTCGGTAGCAATTACCTCTGAGGGGAACAAAAGCTGGTGCCAGGCAACTATTACTGACATGGCAGCTCGATGAACAACACAACCTGCTTTTCTATAAGGCCAATTTGCAAAGCAGCCTCAACAAGCCCCGGTGTAATGAAGGGAAATGTTTAGATCGGCAAACTCAGACCACAATCATGCAGGCAGGAGCTGAGCATCTCAGCGTGAAGCGAGAGGCAAAGGGAGGGCAATTTTAGAATAGAGGAGCATTGTGAGCCAGGGTGGCAAAGATGCACTGAATGTGGAAGAGTGAAGGAGCAGGGAGGGATGATTTTGTGCGGAGTTCAGGCTTTGTAAAGGAGGAAAATATAAAGTTTACCACAGTGATTAAAAACAGAGGAGAGCACACAAAAACAAGCCGGAGTATAATATTAAGGGCACAAGCTAGACCGTCTGAAAGAGCCATTGTGACAGCAATGGATGCGTCTCCATAATGAGATGGGACAGAGCAAATAGGTGGGCAAAGCTAAAATGTCAGGGCACAGGGTGCAGGGCCCGGATGGCTAAATGTGTACAGCCATGAAGAGATGAGGGGTCATAGGATGTCTGCAAACTCTGCAGGTTGTGTGCTGGCGTCAGCAGTGACAGAGTAGCCACCGCATAATCTGTCTCGCAAAACCACAGGACACTGTTCAGAAGATGCTCAGCAAAACGCTGCTGGGAAAGGAAGCGGGAGACAGACCGCCGGTGAGACAGACAAATCACAGCAGGTAGGCATCTTCTGCATATCATGCTCCTAAATTGCCGACATTCTGGCACAAGGGAACGGAAAAGACGTGAATTTGAGAAACGACTGTGAAAAATAAAGATTGTAATTAAGATGGAAAAATGTTAAAAAGATTGAGACAAAGTGTTTCCTTTAAAATAATTATACACCGACTTCCTTCCCCAAGTGAAAATGAGGGCCCCAGACTGACAGTCAGAACAAATGAGGTGGTGGGGAAGCGGTCGGGGTTTATTTGGGGACAGCGCGGATGGTAATCATTTCCACCACTGGTTTACAAGAACCCAGCATGCTTTGTCTGCCAACGCTCTCATACCGCTTATTTAGCCGTACTCATCAACGTTCTCCTTCTGCTGCATAAAAACAGACTCGCACAGCAACGTGTGCGCACACATAGACACAGGTACATTTCTCAGTGGAATTACAGCCTGTCGGTGCAAATACAACAGACCAGGCCTGCGGGGGGTCTTCTATAAATGCACAGCATGGAGGAAAATGCCTATAAATGATGCTAAACGTGTATCAAAGAGCGAAGGCACATAAAGTAAATGCAGGGACTTTGGATAAGGCAGATTTCTCATCCTTCCACAACAAAAAAAAACAAATGATACAGAAAATTTGTACCTCCCCTCCTTCCTACCCTTGCCGATAACATTCCAAGCCTTTGTTGCTGGGAGAAAAGCAAACAGCCTAAAACTCGCTGTAAGATTTTTCTCTCCGGAGTTTCTCTTGAGAGAGGAGGGGAGAAGACGTGCGTTTTCACCTCATTCCTGTTTATCAGCCTGGAGAATCAGTTTTAGTCTTTTTGGTTAATTAACTAAGCGGTGTCTCTAGGCCCTGTCTGTGCGCCGCTAGGTGCCAAACTCCATCAAGCCACCCAAGTGTCTCAAGCACTATAACTTCAGGGAGAGCGCCCCTGGTCTCAGGATGATAATTGCAAAAGCAACAGGGGGGGGGGGGACATGCACACACCGAAACAATTACAAACATGCAAAGGGTAACATTGCTTTCCCCCTAGCTTTTGTCTTCTCAGTCCATATGCCCATTTTGTTTGGCTGTCTTCGCAATTCTCCAGCAGTTTATTCCAATTTAATGGAGGTTTTCAAGCCAAGATTTCCTCATTTTGACCCTTCCTCCTTGTCAGTCTTTATCGTCTTTCTTCTGCCTTCTGCTGTAATCTTCCCACTCTGCTACTCAAAGCTCCACTACATCCTGGGCTTGGCCATGGAAAGCAGCAACAACCTTCCTCCAAACTCCAGCAATCTTTCTCATTTATTCTAGCTTATTCTCCTTCTCTACCTCATGCTGTTCTCTCCACTGCTCCAAATTCTTCAATTTGCCCTGCTGGGCCTTGGCAAGAGGCAATCGCAGTCTTCCTCCAACTGAACTTCGATTGGCCCACTTCAAGCTCTCACTCTAGGGTAATTTATTTCTTTCCTTTCCTGGCATGTACCAAGTTGCATTCTTCTAAATGCACTTATGCGGCAATGGAAATTTTGGAAGTGACCCAAGCTCTTCTCCTTTTTGTGCCCCAGCTGATGTCCACAGAGAGAAAATAGTGGACGGGGAGAGGAGAGCAGAGGAGAGCAGAGGAGAGCAGACGGGAGGAGAAGGAGAGAGGAGAGGAGAAACTTCTTGTAGTATGGCCTTTGGACAAACTCCAGGTCAGCTGGACTGTGGTAGGGTAGAAAACTCTACAAAAAACACACAAACACTCATATATACACACACACACACACAGACAAACACTGTGCTTTGTTTCTTCTGAAAGCACCACTCTGCGCAGCTTGGTACAAAGGTCCCTGTGGAGAGGCACATAGCTTCTCTGGCTGAGCTGATCTTCCAGTTGAACACACACACTGTAGCAAGTGAAGGCCATTACCCCTCATTCACTGCCACTGACCTGAGACTTACACTGGGATACTGATGCCTTCACCTGCTCCACTGACTCCATTGACACAATCTTGATAATTGTTTCTGATAGCCAGTGGCTTCAGTAAGGTCAATGGTGAGAAGACAGAGGGCAGTCATACAATGATCTAAGAGAAATGGCTCAGAGTATAAGATCAGGGCTGATTCTTACCCTACTTTCTCCAAACGCTCCAAACGCACATTGCGTAGTGCGACATTTTCAGCGGAGCTGAAGTTCCCTGAACAAATACACACACCATTGTGGCACACATTGCCTTGATTTTCCTCCAGGTTTTGTAGTCAAAGAATAGTTTTGTTGAAGTTTGACCCCCAAAAATGTTGACCTTCATGATGTGCATCCAATGGCATTTTGACATTCATAGAGGAAGTTATGAAAGCGCCAGTTTCACTGGAGAAGGTCATCACTCTCCTCTACCGGGACTTAAAGAATCTGAAGCATGGCACAATATATATGAGGGAATGGGGATGCCAGTTAAAGGGGTACTCCAGAGATTTAGCACTTCTATAAAGTTTGGGGACTCACAATAGACAGATTAAAAAAAACATATTTGAAAATTGAAACAACAGAGGCTGCACCAAAAACATTGGATCCTACATTTCCCATAATGCAACTTAATAGTGTCTTATTTTAAGGCATTCTCTGCCTGGTAAACACTCACGTCTTTCTAACTCCTCACCTACAGTTCATAATGCAGGTTTTCTCTGTAAAATTTGAAACCTCAAGCCCAAACTGACCCTGATCACCGCGACACCATCAGGGTCACTTTGTAACGCTCTCTCCAGAGCCACACTAGACATTATGCCACTGTTTTCACAGAGTAGTACTCCTTATGAAGTGCCCCTTCGAAAAAATTAATATTGTGATTATCTGCAGTTCGATGTAGCCTGTAGCATCGTCTTAGGATGAGTGATGTGCCACACCTCATACAAACAATGCACACATTCTAGTTTGGTGTGAAACACAAGTTATACTAAACTATTTTTATGATCTTTTATTCTAAATATATTGGAAATAATTTTTTTAAAAACTGTCATTTTTAATTCAAGTGAATTAATCATCATTATATTATATAATAATATAATCATTGTTTTATGCGACTTTAAGTTTTGTGAATTAAAGGATGAGTTGAATCAATGTCCAACTGAGCATTTACAGTACAAAACAAATCAAATCAAGTTCATTTGTTTATTTATATATTTACTTACAGTTTCTAAAGAACCACTGCATACCCAACTCATCCCATCAAACTTCAGCCATACAGTCACTATAATTACACTTTTAAATCCACATTTCCCATCAATTCCCAGTGAGATTTACCAGTATTTTCTGATATGTAGGTCTGGAGACTCATGCTGGTCAAGCCTGATCCGATTATATTTAGATCCCTCTCACAAAAAGCATCAGCTCTCCGCAGCAGAGTCTCTACTATTGCCCAGTTAATTTGCCCAGTTTCACACACTGACACACACCATTACATTAGAGGGGGATCCTAAGCCATTTGCTCCATTCTCCTGGAATAACAGATTTTTGAAGCTTGATGCCCTGGCTACTTTCAGAGAACTCATTAAGGCTATGATTAAACTACGGCTACTATTAGAACTATTTATGCAATTTCTTTGTCATTCTTTTAATGTTACTTCATTTTTTTTGCATGGGTGTGAGTCTGTTGCGGCTCTTTTTAAATAGGAAACCTGACTCTTGCTCCTAAATTTGTCCTTCCAAGTGTAAATAAAAACAGACTTGAATTGAATTAAGCAACAGGATCTCTGCTCTATATTAAGCCAACAGAACATATCTAATGGCGGGAGGATGTGTTGATCTATATTAAGGAGAACACTGATTAAAAATATACCTGAACACAGCAATAGTCAGTGAACATTTTCCATTTCTATTCTGAGGCGAGCTAATGAAAAAGTACACTTTTCTGAAATAACAGGCTATTTATGTTGTGTTCCAGTTGTAATGAAACACATAATGGCTGTAGTCGGGACAGCCTGATGGCTCTGGGGATTTGTGTTTTCCTTTCCTCTGAAGTCTGTCTGCATTTTAAACAGTCTCTGCACAACATCTAATTATCACAAAAATGGCTTATACATTATGTGTTATTACTTTTTTCACCCATTCTGGGCCACCACTTAGTGCACTGAGAAGACCAAGACAGTCATTTTCTAGTTTACACATAATTTCTAGTTTTCTCTCTGAAGTCAGACATCCCAGAGGGCTATTTTGTGAATTGTTGTGATGTCCCTCAAACAATAAACACAAGAGGAAACATTATATACTGTAAGAAGAAGTTGCTACCACTGCTTTTCTACAAAAACCTACAAAATTGGATCCTTTTGTTTGTATTTTCTGCAACGAAAACATTCCTTAACGTTTTATTTTGAACATTCTGAACATTCTTTGCAACACACTCGGTTACATAAAGTGGTTCTCACGTCACATTTCAACTTGTGTGCGATCAAAACCACCCACAACACAAAGGTAACTTGAAATCTCTCCCTCATAAGCATAGAAACAACTCGGCAAAGTGCAGAAACACACTGACGCTTGCTGACCACACACACGTACACAACCTCACATACTACATCACCATCTCAATAAGATGGAAATCCATTTTTTGACAGAGAACGAGACGTCAAAGGTCTGTACACAGCTGTCAGAATGATCTAAGACACAAATGACTCGACACGAGTGGGCATTCTGATTTTTCACACCAGTGTGCCAGTAAACACTTTGGCCAGTTGGCTCTCTTGTCTGTGGCCCGCTGTTTCCAAGAGTATAATCGGTCACATTAATGAGAATGGTAATGTGATGCAGAAGAATTAGTCCAGGTCCTCAGGGTTGAGTCTCAGGAGGCCTTGGAAGAGAAACTAGCTGCTTTGGCCGTAAACTCGCTGAGCCTTAAAAATAAGCAACTCCACTCTGAGCCTTCCTGAGCAAGGCTTCCGAGACGCCTGACAACAATAACAAAGTGTCCTGACGTGTACACAGACTAAATACCAATATTTTGCCTCAGAAACTGCTTTGACAAAATCAATATTACTCTCTGGATAATCATGCTGATGATGCAAGCTGTCTTGGGAGGCCTGAAAAAGAGCTCTGGCACCTACAAAAGACACACACACACATACACAGATATGTTTCCTTGAAGTTGTGTTTATGAACAGAAACCCATGCAGGCTATTTCTATAACTAGTCTCCCATGTGTGTCCGTGTCCCCTGGCAGTTAGATGAAGGAGAACTAGCTCACCAAAATACTCGGGGAGAGTGTGCTGCTTTGGGATGTATCACTACATCCACTTGCACAGGCACTCCTTAGCCTTAAGTCTAACTTAATATCAATTCCTCGGAGAAAACATCAGTGATTGTTAGCTGAGCCGCTTTTACATCCGGCTATGTGTATGCAAGTGGTTTTTCCACTGCTTGTGTGCGTGTTTGTGTGTTTTTGTCTCTTTATTCAGTTTGGATTTGTGCCTCATTCTCTTGCGCTCTCTCTCTTTCTTCTCTCCAGGCTCTTCATTAGTTTGTGCATGGATACTAATGAGTGATACCTAAAACATGCCAGGGGCTCAGCTTTACCCCTCTACCCAGCACAGGCCGGCCCGTGGTGGGCATCACGTCTTAGCTTCTGTTTTTGGGTTGGCTCGCTGCCTGGTGTAGCCGCTGGTGCTAAGGTGCATTAATGAGCCACTGAGCCGGGAGGAGTCCTCCGGCTGCCACTCTACTCTCCCCCCCGTTCCCCTCCTCATGTATCCACTATCCAGGAATATATTCATTTCAATCAGGTGAGTATCCCAGCAAGAGTCCTTGATTGCTGGCAGAGAGGCTTCCTCCACAAACACACACACACACACATACTCAGACACATGCACACACACATGCACATGTTCCACTGATTCCCCTATCTGCTCCGTTTCACACTTTTACAATTGTAATCCTTGCTCATTTGTAATTTTGCTTTTGCATGGTAGCCTCAAGAGAGAGAAACTAATTTCAGGAGTGAAAAGGGATTATCAGATGCAAACAAACTCTCCCTACCTCCAGACAAAGATATTGATGTAGACTTTTCATGGGAACAAAAAGTGTCTCAAAGACTGTTTAGGCCTGGATGGCAACTCTCAAGGAAGAAGCAAGTCAACTGCTACACTGGCAATTACTGCTTATCAGCACCGGGGAATGAACTTGACAATAGGAAATGCTGAGCTGATGGCCCGTAAAACACAAGCAGAAGTGACAGCAGAGAGCATAATCAGCTTCCCCTATTCCCTTTTTTGTGAATTTTGTGAAAGAATAAGTGGCAAATATATAAATAAGAAGCGCGGTGGCCATGGAGGGTCTGGCGAGGCGGCCGCTAAGTGTCTACGTGTGTGTGCACATGTCACATAAGGAGTGTGAAGCATGCTAGCTGTTACACTGAGGAGTGTTATTATATTAATGAAGGCTCCTCGTAGCAGCAGGGATGCGCTTGGTCTTTTCTTCTGTGGACTGACTCAGACCTGTCAGACAAATAATCCCCATCACATTTTCACTGGCCTCATTGTATTAATGCCAGACCAGGCAGGAGACACTGTCACATTAACCTACCCACCCACCCTCACACACAAGCAGGAAACACAGAAGATGAAGAGACGGAGATGAAGAGAGGAAAAGCGTCTATGTTTAGAGCCAGCTGCCTAAAACCTGCAAGACAGTAAATTAACCATCTGATTAAGATTTGAAAAGCGGCAAAGGAAATGAACACAATGCATCCAATTAACAGAAGAGACAACAATAAATACCCAGCTTCCAGCAGTTGTTACCTCTGCCTTGAAAATAGCTCCAGAGAGCTGTGATTTCACTGTTATGCGTTCAACCCATTGGCATCATTCATCCTCAGTATATAGTCATGATCCATATTGCTGTATTTGTCGACCGCATGTAGAGTTGTGACAGCTTCCTCTTTAATGTCAGAACCCGGTCAAACAGAGAATGAAAGGCTAGAAGAAAGGTACACAACGAGACAGACAGAGAATTGGTCCTGATGGCTTTGGAGCCTTATCGTATGAAAGAGGACAGAAATCTGAACTAAAGGAGCAAACAGTGGAGCCCCTGAGCTTTCCCTCCATTATAGTGTGAGCTTGGAGCTGTCCTCCTATTACGGCCTAAGCCCTGCAGAGCTTCAAAGCTACTTTGTTGTGGCCGTTAATGGTGCTGATGACAGCAGAGAGGATCTCTCTGCCAGGTGAAGCAGCCTGAGCCAAAAAAGAGAGAAAAGGAGAGCAAAAAAAAAAAAAAAAAAATTAAAAATTAAAAAAATAAATAAAAAAGAGCTGCCCACCAGAGAAGAGCGGGCAAGCGATAAAAACTAAAAACCTCACTCAAGAATAACTGCCATCTTTAACATTTGGCAGGAACAGTGTTCAGTAGTGTTTCTGTAACTAAGCATTCAGCTCGTCCCCTTAGGGTAGCGCAATTAAAGACACGCTCACTGAGAATCATCAATTACGTAAAAATTGAAGAGGAAAAAAAAAATGGCTCCATTACCAGTTAGGAGCATGCTGGGAAGCCAGGAGGCAGATCTGAACGCTTATTCACTGGCTGCACGTTTCTATGATGATTTGTGTTATTTTGGCTGAGGCCTCTGTTTACTTACTATTACAGCAACAACATGGCTTTTATTGCTATTCTTCTCTGACATGCATGCAACTGGAAAAACTCAGTCAGTGCTTTTCCCTTGTTACAGCACCCTTAATGTTTCATGGTACATGACATATCTCAGGCCTGCAAGAGCTGGCTCTCAGGCATTTTCTGTCTTGTTTATTACTTTGGTTTAAATTCTGGGATCGAGTTTCCCTGTGCTGCTGCTGAGAGCCAAGGGAGAGCGTGGCTGGTTTTGAAATGGAACAGACAGAACAAGTAAGGCTATTTTTAAGAAGCAAGCGGATAATTGTTGAAAAGGTTAGAGCAGCCGCAGCAGGTAACAAGTGAGCTGCGTGTTGATGCGCACAACAGGATGACAAGGTCAAAAAGAGCATTTGCCACAAGACATTGTTGAGAGGAGGGTTACTGATGAGCAGTTTTATCAAAATCAACGGGCTGTGAGTCAGAAACAAGCAGTAATTTTGGCATGATTAAAAGACCGACACAAAGACACTGCAAGCGGACAAGATGCCACAGTTCTTCATACTAAATTTAGAAGAGCAGCCGATACACAACTACAGAAAAGGACACATAATAACAACCAATCAATGTTTCCGTTTACCGCGCAGCAGACAAACCATACAGTAACATCCCATAATTGTGATGAAACATCTCAAATGTCAAGGAGGAGGATTAGAGAGATGTTTGAAGTGAAGTCACATGAAACACACACCAGAATAAACTGGAAAAAGGGAAACTTTTTGAATAGTGTTTATTTGGACTGTGTATACACACACACAAAATTTCCCACATTGGCAGAGACAAACTCACATACTCAGACAAAGACGCAAGATGCACCTACACCAGTGCTGGGAAGAAGAGAGGCTGCAGCAAATATGAACACCAAATGGAGCGCTGCGGTTGCCTTATCTGATGTGTTTAAAAATAATGTCAGTTTAATAGTGTGAATGAATATTTTCATTTGCTCACTCGTTTGTCCACTTCCTGCCTCCTTCTTCCGTGATTCATTCCCTCCTGAGTTCCCCTGTTCCCCAACATCCTCTCTCGCCACCTCATTCAGCAACCAGAGAAACCAAGCGAGTCAAGCTCAGAGACTTAAAGGTCCATGCATCATTTGATGACAGAGGCTGATAGATGCCTGACAGACTGCCAAACCCTGTGTTGTGCTACATGAGTCAAGCACAAACACTCCTCCGTTGTGCAGATATGCGTTTGCGCATGTATCCATCAACGCCATGTGGGAGGTGTGTGTGCCTGTGTGTGTGTGTGTGTGTGTGTGTGTGTGTGTGTGTGTCACGCTGCTCTGAACAAGGAAAGCCATGCAAGTGTCCATCTCAGTGGCGCCTTTGGGACGATGGAGGTGGCCAAGCTCAGGCTCCAGGGCTGGATGATGAGGTAGGAGGACGTGGGATAACAGGGTCTAATTCTCATGTTTAAAATGGGCCTGTGAATACACGCTAAAGGATCTACTGACTAGATATCACATCGGCACAAAAAAAAAACCTTTCCCTGTCTTTTGCCTTCCCCTTCCCACAGAAACGAACATGTGAGCGAACAAGTGAATGAAAGCAAAGGGCGAAGCCACAGCCTGAGCTCTGAATGTCACAGTCAGTCATTGCAGCCTCCCTCTAAGTGATGCAGACAGAGAGCCATTCTGATTGCCCCCACCAGTCAAGCCAAGGGGTGAAAAACATTTACATGCAAATACGAATGACCCACTAGCTACTGTGAGTTTGCTAGCTATGGTATTCTGAATGCACAGCAACCACAGAAAAAGCCGGCACAGAGGACTTGCCAATCAACCGCTCTATTGTAACAGCACACAGGCTTTAGAAGTAGCTGTTATGTGTGTAGGATATCAATTATTTTTGCTTTTGTGGCTTATTGGTTTGTGACTGCTATTGTAACTCCCCGTATCAAGCGAAATTGATGTTAATGAATTCAGACCGGGACATAATGTACTGCATTAACAGATTTGCTGTGAAGAAGCTTAAATCCTTTCCGTCATTTCCCCATAACTCCTCAGTATACAGAGCGTCAACCATCCTCACAGAATCCACTCATCTCTGACAGCACTGCTAATACCATGTAATCAACTATCCCCTTTTAATTATAATACATATCTCATCATAACAAACATGCTTCTCTGACATACTGAAGTGGTCAGTATCAGGGGACAGATTGCTGATGGACCGGTTGGGTCTCCGGGGGTCTTGGACAAGGGGAGACCCTGGCTCTCTTCCTGGCTGTCACCCACGGCTGGGATACTTGGATTGGGAACCCGCCTGCTGTCACCAGACCTGTTGCCTCCAGATGGGTCCGATTCTGTGATTCTCGCCCTCGGAGAACACGCTCTGTCCTCTTCCTCGTCCTCCTCCACTCCTTATTTCATCTCCTCATCTTCTCATCCCGTCACAAGTACATCAAACTCGACCTTCCCTTCATCCCTTCAACACTTATTAGCAAAGCCCAAATCACCATTCTTCTGTTCTTTTACCTTGACATTCAGCTTTTAGCTCCACGTGACGCTTTCATCTCATCTATCACTCATTGGCTCCAGTTTCTTGGCTGAAGTCCCCTCTGTGTGTAGGGCTTCAGTGTGTATGCGAATGCATGCACACATGCTCGGGAGATGAGCAGACGCACTGCACAGCAAGACCTCTTTGATTCGGCACAGCAGAGACCCGCAGCGAGGCTGTACATTAATTGGTGCTTCTGAGCCGTTAATTTAGCTGAGTACATTCAAGGACCCACTTTCGCTCCACTTTCCAACAGCAACAGAAGCCGAACAAGCATCCTCTCAAGACTCTTCCACTATTTTCTACCTCTCCTCCTCCTCTCTTTGCTTGTGGCCTTCTTTTCTGCTCAATGCCTCTCTGCTTTTCCCAATTACCTTACAGTTCAGCTTCATCCATAAAACATCAACATGTCACTGCCCCTTCTTGCCTCACCTACTCTCTGTTCTCTCTTCACCTCGCCATCACCGAGTGAAGAGAGACAGCAGGTCACAGTCTCTGCTCCGTCCCTACACTCCGCCAACCGCCCCGCGACCAGTGCCAGCAAGCCAGAGTTTTCTCTTTGTTTTTTCAGCATGACTGACTCCCCCAGGTCACTGAATGCATTAAGCTGTTAATTACCTCAAAGCACAAAACAAGTGGTAGCTTGGCAGCAAAATGAGCAGACATTTACCATTGTTTAGTACAGTCACAAACTTAAAGGCGGAGCACAGATGAGACGAGCAGAGACCACAGGAACAGCAGACGCTGAAGCGGCAACTACAGTAGCAAACAGTTGTGTCAATGAGAATGTTCTCATTTCATTTTTGGAACCATAAAACAACAGGATACAGCCATTTGGGCTGGAAGTTCCCCCTCAGAAATGAATCAGCTATAAAACAGCAGCAGCGTTACACCACTCGGGCCCACGGGGCATGGTTTCTTCAGATTCACGCTGTGCTGATGCGGGAAATGATTCAGGATGTGTGTGACCAGCATCTTTTCCGCAATGTCTCCCTCCATAGTTAAAGTGTGTCCTAATAGTTATCTGCTTAGTGATCATAGCAACCTAGCATGGGGCAATAAAACAGTAGAGGTATACAAAGTGTGTCTGTGAATGCTATAATAGAAATAAGTGTTGCTATTTATATCATGTCAGAGAGAAAAAATAATATAATTGCAGTATGGTTGCTGGCACTGAATATGCTGCTCCAGGCTTTGGGTTTGTGGTAGGTTGTTACTTAGCTATGAGTGTGTGTGTGTGTGTGTGTGTATGTCTGGAAATATGCAAGTGCACGCCTCAGTGTGCCAGCGTGTATTCATGTATTCTGGGTGGTATATGGGACCGGCCTGTCCTCTCCCTTTCTGATGATGGCCTCTCATTAGTCTCTTCTCTTGTTAACAAACTGGGGCTCTGCTGACACCGAGACTTCATAAGAGTGCGAGAGAGACAGAAAGATGAAGTGTGTATGTGTGTGTATGTGAGAGAGAGAGAGAGAGAGAGACAGAAAGAGAGAGAGAGGGGGGGGCGCTTAATGACAAGCAAACCGGCCATGAAAAACATTCAATACACACACGCTAACTGTTTATTCATGTCCAGGAGGTAAACGCTTGTGTCAGCCTCCAATATGTCCGCCTGTCTTTTCATCCGGTCTCCCACAGGATCACTCACGGTCCGCTGCCAATAGCGTGGAGTTTATACTCTTGGAAATGTCTCTTTCTCTTTGAGAGAATGGAAGAATCCCCCGTGCCTACCTTATTCAGATATAGGAGAGACACACTGGTGTACGCACACATGCAATAGCACACTTCCCCCTGAGGAAGTACAATAAGCCTACATGGAGTGCCAGTTTTACCAACGGGAAACATCTTTATTCAACAGCCACTTGGCCTTTGGTGATAGCAGCTGCATTCTTTGTTCCTGTCATACTCCGCCACCTTAGGCTTACACAACATGATACTGCTCCAACTTCTCCAAGACATTCTGTCACAGTTAAAGGGTATAGACAAAAAATATTGAAATCATAGACTTTACAAATTCCAAGGAGAGACTAGCCTTTGGCTGCCAATGAGAGCAGTCATACCAGAGACTTTTCAAAGAAAAATGAGAGAGCACTTATTATTGACTATATCAGGCTTTCTTCTTTGAACTCTCTCATCAGTTCTGGCTACCCTGGCATTGCTCTGGATATATAAGAGCTATGAAGCAGACAGAGAGATAAGAGTGAAAAGAAGACAGGGCTGAAAAACAAGTGATTAAAAGATAAAAGGGAGAGAGCAGATGATGAGGGAGCAGTGGTGTGTGATTAAATGGTGGAGGTGGTCCCATTGGGCAATAGCCCTTATTGCATTTTAATGGGGGGCTGGATGATCCTTGACCCTTTGTGAGGCGGCGGTAGCACCTTAGTGTAGATCAAACCGCCAGGCTTGACAAACCCCCCTGGAGGGCATCTGGGCCTTGAGAATGAGGTGTGTGTGTGTGTGTGTGTGTGTGTCTGTGTGTGTGTGTGTGTGTGTGTGCGAGCGTGTGTGTGTGGGCTTGCAGGGTCACAAGCAAATGTGTTTATCCTGCTGCTATGGCAACTCCAGCAGTAGCCTTGGGCAAATAACAACAAGCAAAGCCGTGTGTGTGTGTGTGTGTGTGTGTGTATATGTGTGTTTGTGTGTGGCGAGAGAGTATATGTGAAGAGAGGATTTTAAAAGGCATGGTGTGTGATTAAATATAAGTCTTCAATTCATACATTTCAAAGAGCCTGGCTGCTCTGCCCTCTCTCTCCCTCTCTACCCCAGTGCGGCTGGCCTGCTCCTCAATCATCAGGCCCTCCTTTTCACCTTCTCTTTCTCCCAGCTCCACATGCTAAGTGGGAACATTGTTACGGTCAATTTGTCCCATTCAGGGTCCCAGTGGGCAGTGTCCCTGCCCTGACAGCCTGCAGACAGAGACCACACTGCCTGAGAGGCCTTGACATCAAGGTCCAGAGGAGACAGAGAGGGGGGAGGAGGGAAGAAGGTGGAGGAGAGGAAATTGAAGGACAGGGAGGGGGAAACAGGAGAGGAGAGGTAATGAGGGGAGTAGAATGTGCGAGGGAAAACAAGCAGGGGGGGGAAATGCTGAAGAGAAAGAATGACATACAAAAAAGAAAAAGGAGGCAGAGGTGCCAGGTTTAACACGAGCCCCCAGCTTCAGCAGCTCAATAGTATTTTTTGCCAAGGTGGAATTTAAGCCAAGAACGTGTTAAAGGGTCGGTTCACGAAAGTTGCAAGACAACACATTTTCTCACTTACCTCTAGTGGTATGGGCAGTTTTCATTGGAAATACTTTGTATCAACAAAATAGTCCAGATGAAACTGTTGACAGCAGAGTCTGGGGATTAACCTAGAATAATAGGGAAATAGTTTCTGGACATGTTACTTCTGTAAAGTAATTTTTACAAGGCAGAAATTATAGAGGCAACCAAAACTTTCTACGTGGCTAAATACTGTACCACAATAGAAAGAAAAGTAAGAAAATGTTGTTTTTTGTCATTTGGGTCAATAGAAACTTTAAGTTAAGTCTTATGTAAAGCAGTGCAAAAAGAATACTAACTGCAAAGTCTTAAGGGTGAGTACAGGGTAGCGCAGAGAGCATAACTTCAATCAATAAGGGCGACTGAGTGAAGATTTTTACCCACCAAACCTTCACTTTTAATATTAAATCCAAGTTTCTACACGCAGGTTTTCTGCAATCAGATCCTGTGAATTAAAAACCTACTCTGGCCAGAATTTGTCTGGCAAGTGAAGCTTTGTCTGACTAATCTGTGAATTTTATGTCTATGTTGGAGCTGCCCCAGCCCCACAGGTGACTAACCCCTGGCGGGGGGGAGGGCAGCGGGGAGGTGGGGAAGAGGGATTAAGTCTCTGTGTTAAAAGCACCTGTTATTTTAGCACATAGGGCGCAACACTTGCTCCGAGGCAAAGGGTGCAGAGCGGCTGTTGGCGTCAGAAACGAGGCACAAACAGGGTATCCATTCAACCGAGGCTGGACAGTGCTGAATCACACTTGTATAGGGCATAGACAGACTGACTCACACACACACACACACACACACACACACACACACACGCACACATGCGCACACACAGTCCATACAAGACAGGAAGGCAAACAGACACAATGCGATAAACAATGTCTCTCTTTGAAAGGCAAACTCTTACCTCGTCTTTCTCTCTTTGACTTATACACACACACACACACACACATACAATACAACATACAAAGAACAATTCTTCAAATTAATTGGCAACTCAGACTCCACAGTAGAGCGAGGGATCTGTCAAGGGCATGTGTGTGCAGAGGGATGTTACAGATCTCCCCAAATTAACTAACTTTATAATAAATCACTGGGCACTGCTAGCCAAGGATTAGCCAAGCTCCAGTGAGCAGTTTGTTAAGCTGCGAGGAGAAGCACAGGGGACAGAGAAAACATCGCCAAAAACTGACATCAGCATTGGGGACCTTGGAACGGTATAAACCCCCCGCCTGGTTTCCTAGGCACACATTTAGCCTTGTTATCTGAGTTCTCCATTGACAGAAAATCCTGGTCCTACTTTTTCTAGGAGCTTTTTTATTTCTGTTGGGGCTCCTATACTAATCATTTTTAGTGTTCAGGGCATCAGCTCTTACATCAGGTACGCTGTTCCTGCAATTGCTTTCCTTATGTTTGCCTTACATAATTCTCTGTGCAATCTTGTCCCCTACAGAGTCATTTTTTTGGCAGGAGTACAGTCTGGTTATTTATATACTGATTGTGAAAACATTTATCCCCGTCTCCCCTTCCTGCACAAAGAAATTAGACTCTTTTGAGGCTCATATTATACATCCATTAAATGTCAACAAAACAGAAGTGTCTTTTATGAAACGATTTGATATGTATCAGCGCAGCAGCTCCAAAATCTGCGTGCACATTTTATTTTTAGGGTAGATTTTCCCTCAAAGCTTTCTAACGATGACTTGAAGCCCCAGCAGAAGCCCCGGATGGTTCTATTCTCAACTCCCGCACAGTGTTTTGTCCTTGGCTTTTAAACAAATGAAAACAGGATCCGGTACAATGAAGAGATCAGAGATCGTATCAGACAGGTAGTTCCTCTGTTGTCTATTAATTCATTCCCTCTGATAACACTTCTCTTGTAATTACTGGTGGCGTGATGGGCCTACAAGTAGATGTGCAGCGCATGAGAGAAGAGGGCAGCGCTCCTCCTTCTGTCACGCCAAAGAAGCTGCGGCACTTGGGATTCTTTTTTCGACAATATCTAGTTTATGATCATCTCTCCTTTCATCTGCCTCGTGATTCATCTTAACTTCTTCCCTTTCTCCATGTCTGTCACCACCTACACTGTATCTCCCGCCTTGGCTATACTGTTCTTGCAACAAAACAAAAAAAGGGTCTGAAACAAAGTCTGGTGTAGTACATCACCCCCTGATGTAGCATCTGAGCAGCAGGAAGGAAGGATGTGAAACCTGCGGCAGCACCCCTGAGCCCTGGCTGTTGCAGAGTGGGTGACAGCCCAGAGGAAGAAGAATTAAAGAGGCTCTTGTCGTCCAAGGCTGATTGACACGGTCAGAGCGACAGAGAGGTTAGCGGAGGTGGTGGTATTCCCTTGGCTGTGTCTATCCCTGCACTGGACAAGGAGCACTGTCTCACTTTCTTTCTCTCTTTTCCCTCCTCTCTCACACTAGGGCTCATTATAGGAATGCTCTGACCCTTGGGGACTTCACTTACTTCTCTGTCTCTCTTTCCAGTCCACAAACCTCGGCGTTGGACAAAAGGCAGCTGAAAGGCAATTTGAATTTGAAACAGGGGCCACAACAAAAACATGCAGCTCCCAAATGGAAAAACTTTAGGAGACTCGGAGCCAGCTATTGAGAGTTGGAGGCCCTCACACACACACACAAAAAAAAAAAAAGCAAAAATGTGATTCTGACACTATCCAGCCAACTAGCTCAATGTACTGTAAGATAGCAACTACTGCAGAGGGAGAGGGAGAGGGAGGGAGAGATGGCAGAGCCTGAAGGCAGGAATAGTGGACACCAGGGGACCGGCGGGTAGGACTGTCGAACATACACAACCGCTAGCAGACAGCATACAATCACAAAACACACAAACAAACAAGCACGCGCACACACACACACACACACACACACACACACACACACACACACACACACACACAGTGAGAACGACAGAAAGAGGGCAACATTTTGACATTCCCATGGTGCAGACACACAATCTGTGTCTCCACAGTTTTGCAACTTACTGGATTTCAAAATGAGGTTTTGTAGTTAAGCCTAAAACAACTGTAATGTAAAAAAAAAAAAGGGACAATCCCACTTGACACAGCAAGAAAAGTCCAGAATTTCTCAATTAAACAGTCCCTTGAGGAAAACCTGCTTGATTAAGGTGAGTGAATGACACAGATGTATTTTTAATGACAGCACTGTAGCTGTTTTCATAACCTAACCAAAATGATCTTGGCCGGTACATACAGTAATTGTCAACCATTTTCAATCAAAGGATCTATCTGAGTCGTGTCAATATCCAATCAATAGATGGATGGTGAAGCGCCTCAGGGCTCCGGACAGCTGAAAGCTGTTGTGCGTGGCTGCAAGCTACGCAGTATGAAATTGAGAATTATACAATGAAACGTGCTGTAAAGCCAAGATGCGAAAGATTACAGACTAACCCGCTACTGTGCATTGATTTAGTTGGTTTTAACCCATTCCCACAACCAAATTCCTCCGTTTAATCAGAAGCAATACAATTTATCCAAAGCATCAAGGCGCGACAGACCTTGTGCCCCAGAGCGCACCACCACCACAGACCTCCACGCCGGACAGCTCGGGTCACTTACCTCTGATTGTCGGGGGAAAGGTGCTGCCGAGACAGTATGAGTCAATTCTGTGTCCCGCTGGATACAAAAAATCCGAGTGATCTAGAGGAGAGAGGTTCGTTACCAGATCCTGTGTAGGGCTTTGTAAACTACTCCTCCCTGTCGCACCTGTCTCTGGCAAAAACTGATCCCGTACGCCGGCCTGACATCCCTAAGACAACTGTCTCAGGGGTTGTGTGTCCGTGCCCCCCTGCTAGTTTCAACACACACACACACACATACGGCACCACCTGTCCCCGGTGCAAAACAACCCACAAAGAGCTTTCTATGTCGCGCAACGACACATGGCATTCCCCGTTAGTCTCTGCAGCAATACTCCCTCACAGACAGCCGCCCGAGATCCCCAAGTAATCTGGAAACGCTGGAGACAGTGAATGATGAAAAGGAGAAAGCAATAATAACCCATCCAGCACACCACTGGCACCAAACCAGCTGCAACGTTTGGAAATTACATCTGCCGCTCTCGTTGCTCGCCCAGTTGTGTTATCAATCTTCCGTCCCCACAATAGTTGGTCTATTTTGCCGCTGCGCACGACTGCTGCTCTGTCATTGCTGCGTCTTTTCCACCTCGGATCTTTAAAAGAAAAGACTGTCCTTGTGTCTGCTTTTGCGCCCCACTTCCAAACAGAGCCGGCCTCAGGATCCAGCGCAGGGCAAAGTCCCATTCATCGGTTTATTAAAAATAGTTCCTGTTCTTTGAGCTGCGCTCAGGAGCTTTGGTTAGGTGGGAGGACCACAGCGTTTGTCTTCTAGCGGTAGTATGAGCTACAGCATCTCCAGCACTGCTCCCTGCTGTCATCCACAAGAGACTCCTGAAGCCTGTTAGTGTCAAAACCTGAAGCAGAATTATGCAGAGACTGGAATGGAATTGATTGATGACTAATTGGGTTTAATTTTGTTGCGTCAAATCCTCAAAAAATCTCACATATATGGAAGACAATTGCCGCAGAAAGTTTATGTGTCGATTAAATTACACGGAAGCAAATTTGGCACAGAAATGATTGTGCAGCTTGTTAGACACGGTTAAGTTCAAGCTGCACCGGGGGGCACACACCTGAGAGACAGCTTTGTTCACGGGTGAATCTTGTTCCAAGGAACTTTTATACTTCAAAGACAAATGACACAGCAGACCTGAACGTTAAAATGAAATCACAAGACTGATTCAAACAAGTTTCCCGATAATAGTGAGCATTTATTGCTATTTTTACTGGATGATCAGGTGGTTGAAAGAGACGCACTGATCCAGGAGGTCAGGGAGTGGATCCAAATTAGATGTGCTCATAAATTATGATCAAATCAAACACCAACTAATCTCTTATAAATGTTTCAATGGGGACATGTTCTATTTACATTATGCATATTATGTTTTTGTCAGTTGTCATTTCTCTTTGCCATGTGCTCTATTAACAACATATGGGCAGAACAGGTAATGTATGTATTTCTCAAATTGTATGCAAAGCTTCATTCTGCACTATATTATCCTGCATACATATTTTTGCAGGACACGCTCATGTAGTTGGAACATTTTCTCTCTTTTAATTAGAATTCCTGAAAGTCCTGTTTATTTTAATTACATAAGATAAATCAGTGAACTTGAAAACAGTTTCCACCCCTGAGTTTAAGGCCTTTCTGCATTTGCATCTTCTCATTGATCTTAAATTAACACAACAAGAGGAATAATTTAGTCCCATTGAATCTCAATAAACCCCCAGCCAAACATAACTGCTGTTCCATCACACCTTGGGGTTTGTGTTTGAAATGAGCGTTAAATCAGGTGTTCATCCTCATACTGACCCAAATCTAAAATGCTTTCATTGGACTTTAAGCCAAAATTACCATGTGGAAAAGCATTAACAGCACTGTCCGTGGATGACGCTGGTGCTGTGTGCTAAAGGAGTTAAGACCTTTTGGACCTAGCCATGAAATTGCTTGGAGCCAAAGCCACTTTTAAGCTTGCGTTCATGAATAATTAATTGCTAAAATAATGACTTCCATAGGCTTGAAGGCACATGTGTGTTACTCAGTCGTTTGAAATGTGATTTCAACATGTTAACAAATCTACTCCCAGCCATCTGACAGCAATCTGCAAATCAGCGGTGACAAATCGGGTGACTCAAGTACTGATTTGGGAGCAATAAGCAAAAAAAAAAAAAAAAAAAAAAAATCCTCTGCAATTGCTCAGTGTAATTTGGTTTCAGATAATTGTGTCCACATTTAATCCAAAAAACACATTCTTGGATAAAGAAATGTTACTCCATTGTCTCAAGACCTCTTTTTTAATGTCAGTGGTAATTTTGGGTTGAAGGCTCTTCAAGGCTGCTCTCTGCATTTTGTTCCACAGTTATTGTTACACAAATTCATTTTTATTAATCCACTGACATTCTGCGGGGCTTATAATATGGCCTACTCTTGTCTGACATTGATAGTATAGTAGGACATTATTTTGGTTTGCTTGTTTGCTGTTTTTTTTTTTTTTGCCTTATCTTCATTTACACAGCCAAAATTTGCCTGCACCAGCAATTTAATACTTATTAACATTTTTCATCCTGCTTACCTTATCATCCCATTCTGCCTGTGACTTTGTAGCTTCTGCAATTAAGGCTTAAAAAGAAAGTTTCCTTTGTCCAGAGGAGCCCTGCTAAAAGTCTTTGTACAGGCTGACTGCAGTTACAACAGAGGACGCTGCTATGACAGCAGCATCATTATTAAGGCCCAAATAGTTATTGTAGAAAATTAATGAGTCTTCCCTACTCACTGGATTTCTGTGCTATTTCTCACACACACAAACCAGCATGTCTCGTGTCTACATGAAAAACAAATCCACTCTGTTCTGTCATTTCATAACACGCAGTCATTGCAAGTGTTACTGAGGACAAGAGAGCCTTGAGTGCCTAGAACGAGAGAGCAAATCAATTCACACTGTGAAACGTGTCTATCCTTTTGAGAAGGATTTAGCAAAAATGCAGGAGGACTTGTCCTACTGTGTGTGTGTGTGTGTGTGTGTGTGTGTGTGTGTGAGTGTGAAAGAGAGGGAGAGAGAGAGAGAAAGCGTGTAAAGCTGTGTCCAGTGCACAGTTTAGAGAGTTAGAATTCACACTTCTTTTTCCCTGCTGCTGCACTGCACTTTTACTCCACCTCAAAATTAGTTTATTAAAATCCATTTTTGTGCAGTTAAAAGCTCCATCTCAACCTGCTACGACATTACAATGATGCCATCATGTTAATGCATCAGTAATTATTATCTAGAAATATATTTCATAATATAAAACTCCTAAAAGGGTCACTCTGCATAATGAAAACTTTTACTTTAAGAGGCTATAATCAGTATTTTTATACAACAATGGATCACATGACTACATGTGTGCCAAAGGGATCACTCATGGTGATGAATCTTGCTCCAAGGAACCTTTATACTTCAAAGACAAACAACAGAGATGAACTGAGATTTTTGCTTTCTGCATAAAATGAAACCACAAGACTGATTCAAACAAGTTTCCTGATAATAGAGAGCATTTATTGCTATTTTTCCCGGATAATCAGGTGATTAAGAAAAGTGGAAAGAACCTGAGAGAGACGCACTGAACCAGGAGGTCAGAAAGTGGATCCAAATTAGCTGAGGTGCGCTTACATTATCATCAAACACCAACCAGTCGTCTATTATAAAGCACTAAAATCCAACTGCATGCTACCTACCTAACTAACCAAAACAACACTGAGTGTTGGATTCACCAAGTGGGCAGAAACTCAACTTCAAACGAATGTTAATGTGGCTCCAAGTCTGTTGGATGTGTAAATAGGCGACTGTTTGTTAAAAATTTTGCATTAAATCAACTTAAATGGTGATAATATGTCAGTGTTGTGTGTACAGCTTGTTTTTGCTTCCCCACAACTGGACAAAAATATCAGTTATAGCAGGTTTAAGTACATTTTGCGGAAGGCGCTTCAAGCATAGCTTTGAATGCAGGATTTTTTACTAGTAATGGAGCATTTTTGCACGTCTGTATTGCTGCTTTAATTGTAAGTAAAGGATCTGAAAATGTCTTTTTACCACTTCACAATGGTAGTTAGTTTGTGAAAACCTGCAGCGTTGGTGAGGCAGGATAGATGCAGTGAGGTACGGACGACTTCCACTATGACTCTCAGTGTACACTCTGTAGCTACAGTTGACAGCACTCTATTCTAATATTAAACAGTCCTCCAAATGTTTTTTTCTTTTTTTTTTTTTTGAAATCCCCAGATTAGCTTTATTATTCTGTTTCCAGCTACTTTGCATAGAAATGATTCAGGACACAGAAACTTTGAGCCATGTTCAACAAAAGAACTTATGCCATTTTATCTCCTGTCAAAGTTTGTGTGCTGACAATATATAAATAAAGAAATATTCGTTTTGTTCATGCTTTTCCTTTCATCCCACTCGGTGTGTCAGAGCAGGCAGGCAGTAGACCTGAGCCAGATAAAAAGGAAAGAGCTGCCATGAGAAAGCGAGAAAGCTTAGCAAAAAAAAAAAAAAACTACAACCTTTGATGGGGGATGCACTTTTTAATCTTTCAACAACATGGGGGAAAAGGGGAAGGGCAGCGCAGCCGTCCTCCCCTGAGGTAATAAGGCAGTAGAGGAGAGTGGTGTGTGTGTATGTGTGCATGTGTGTGTGTGTGTGTGCGTGTATGTGTATTAACAGTAAGAGGGGATATGCTGATGCCAAAGTTAGATGAACTCTTCACAGCAAGAGCTTTTGTCTGCTAACTTCCATTTCAGCAGAAATATGAATGCAAGATAAAGATGCCTCAGTCTCCAGTGTGACCATTTCACCAAAGTAATCACATGGTTCACCATGCCGGGAACAAAGACACACAGACTGTTCACAGGGTTCATATGATCAGATCCAGTAACTTCACAGTCTCTGCAATAATTCTGACTACTTAACACTGTCATTTAATTTAGCAGTTTCACAGTTCGAGCCTAAATGTTATGACAACTTCATCCCACGAAACATTAAAACCAGGATATCTGACTAACACTGTTTGTTTGGGTATAAGAACATAATTCTCACATATTTACTTTCAGTGGGACTGAGTGCTATAATTTATAAATGGCCTCAACACATTGAAATGCTACAACTGTAAGCTGGAAACTTGCGTGATGCTGACAAAGTTTTGCAAACTAAGTTAATGCACTCAATATTGCTGCATGAAATTTTCCTCAACAGCGTTTCAGGTCCATTTCTACATATTAAAAAGTGGAGGTTTACCTTTTGAGTTAAGAATATCAACATTGTCATCACAACCTGCTTTAGATCTCCATCAGCTGAATGACTGAGAGCGAATGAGAAGTTTGATCTGACCCAATCGGATGCAAAACGTTGTACATTGAGACTAAGAATAAGCTGTGTGCACTGAAGTTAATCACCGTGTCAAGACTGATAATGCGTGTACAGTGAGAACTGGCATCTGCAATGAAATACAGAAAATGACCTTGGTAGTCACAGTCTCTTGTGTGACGCTCTGCTCTGGTATTCATGCAAAACATTAAGGCGGCGAAACTCATCTTTGAATTGTTCCTCTTCTCAGCATGACAAGTAAACAATAAAGCAGAAAGGTTTGAATAACAAAGCTTTGCTGGCTTTGAAAGAGAGCAACAACTAGTCTGCTTTCATAAATGATGTACGATTGTGCATCTCCGGTACATGAAACAAGCAAACTCCATTTTATATTTTTGTATTTACTCATATCTAACTAACTTATTCCATTTTTTCCCCTGTTTGTGCAGACGTCTGTTGTTTGTTTATTCACAAAAGCTCTTGTTTGGTGTGTAGCACTGCACTAAAGTCTAAAGATGACATTGTAATTAATACAGTAAATTTAAGTGCTGATTACTTCTAAGATTTAAATTGACTAAATATGAAATAATTTACAGTCAGTACATAAACAGACCTGATCAGCTTGTTGTAAATTACTTGGGACCAATCTGGGGTGAGTGTATTATTGCTTTGAGGTGCCGCAGAAGCAGCCATCAATATGCGATTATGAATGTGGTGCAGAGATGACAAGGTGGAGGAAATGAGATGGGATATGGAGTGGGAAGAGAAGACACAAAGAGGGGAGAGGGCAAGCGCACTTTGGTATTTGAAGAAAATTGTAGGAAAAGAATAAAAGACGGAAGACGGAAACAAAAGGATGAGGATCAATACTAAAACATACTGTGGATAAATTTAGACAAAGAGGAGAGAGAAAAAGGGTGAGACATGGAGAATCGATGTATGGTGAAGAAGCGTGCACTTTGCCTTACCTCTCCGAGCCATAACAGATAGCAACACATCAGGCCTTTTGTTTGGGGAAGGGTCAGAGTAATGTGCAATCACTGTCAAAACTCATACAATCACAACACCAAAGAACCATAAATATTTCAGGGCCACTCGGCTCTTTCCATGTTTCCTCTCCACCTCCACTGTGGCTGCTGACCCGTTGTCAGAGCTCTCGGGTGAAATAAGCTCTCCAGAATAAACAGGGCAGACCCGGAGAAATAGAATGGCAGCCGCCGGTATCGAAGCGATGGAAAGTCATAAAACACAGTGTGAGGAAATTGTGCATTCTCCGCAGAAGCAAAGTTGAGACTACCTGTCGGCCACAGAGAGACACAGCTCAGTTATTTGTTTCTTTTCATTTTGTATGTTGCATGCAGTGACCTGGCATTTCCCATGTTCTCTGACTGTTGCTACAAATCTTTTAGATTATGTGTTTTTAAGGTCTGCCGGAGGTTCCCCACAAATCACTTTTCCAATATCCTTTAAGCCGAAGGCACAACAGTCATAAAATGTCTGTAGCCCGTTAAGTTTTCCTCTCAGGGCAATTTTACACAAAAGATTAAAGACGGTTACTCTTGCAAAAAGTTTAATGCATAAAGTTTATGACTTTTATTACTTTTATGGGCTTTCATGTTGAGCCTCCACTTTCTTGCAATGTTCCATTCATAAACTCTCATAAACTGATGTATATAATTAGTACAGTGAGTTTCTATATTTTGCTTTTCAGCGTAGGCATAAGACCTAAAACTCCAAGAGAGTAATAACTATTCAAATAGTGTTAAATTTGATCAGATTCAGTCAAGAACATTAATAGATATTTACTAATTGGGAAATTTGAGACAGTACAGTCAAACATGGCCTTGGTGCAGGCCTACTATATGTCATGACTGGCAAACAATTACATATAGCATGTCTCCATATTATTTGGTTTCTGACCATGATATATTCTAATCAATTTGTCCCATAAGAAAGAATGTTAATAATGAATAATGTGCTTACCACCATGTGACTCAAGGTCAATCTCCTGTCTCTTTATTATTTCAACATGATGGACTAGTTCTCACACACAACCAGCACATTATCCTTGGCCTTGGTTATGCCCTATTAATATGCTATTGGGCAGAATATGGTAAGGGAAAAGGCTCATATCAAGTTTCAACCTGGAGATGATTTGTAGCTGTGTTGTATGTTACTGATACCTCGTGTCGCAAGCCTCCGGAAATTTGTTGCAGGATGTTGGAAATAAGATTCCCATCAATGGCGTAGCGCAGATGAAACCAAGCAGAGCTGGTCAGCTATTAACGGGCAGGGACTAATTTCTACAGTTTCGAGGCTGCTGACAATGAAGAGCAGAAGGTGAGAGCGGAGGGGAAATGAACGCTGAGCCAAAGATATATTTGTGATGTGATATCTCTGCAGTACACCTGAGAGTTGGGGTGTAATAGTAAACATGAAACAAGAGCAAATGGATTTCATTACAGCATAATTGTACTGCTCCGTTCACTGCTTAGCAAAGACCACATCCTTGCAAAATTGCTCTTTGATGATGATGGATATCTTACTGAAACAATTATTCTTCCAAAGCAAACGCTTTAAAGACCCAAAAACACACCTGGGACTTGAACATCTTAAAGCTTTTATAGAGATCCCTTTGGGATCCTTTGCTCAATTTCCTGTGGCTCTTGATTATTTATCTGTTTGTTTGTTTTAATTGGGGGATATTAATGATTTAAATATACAAACTGCATCGCATATGTTGTCCAATCTAGGGTATTGCATTTACTCCTTTGCACTATTATTTATGGTGCCATTTGTTGCAATGTGTTAAAGCAGCTTGCGTCTGTCTTTTCTATTATGGCCAAATAATCCGAAAGTAGGCGTTCTATTTACTGTGTGAAAAGGCAATAATATCTTTAAAATAAATCTATATAAACAAGATTTGTGGGTTCTGCTCTCACATCCATGAAGATTTGGTCAAATTGCCAATTTATTGCTCTTATCTTGAAAGGTATGTCTTCAGGCAGGGAAAAGAAAGAGAGAGAGGGGGGGGAGCAGAGGAGAGCGGAGTGATCATTTTACTCTGAGGGATGAGTGATTTTCCTGTTATCTACTAATCTTCAATTACTCAATATCCAGAACAATTTTGGCCTCAATCAACTGATCCAGCGAAGCAGAATTAAGAGTTAAGCAGGAGCAGATGAGAGCCTTCAGGGCACATGTTGCTAACTCACTTGCACAGGAGAGTGGCACTGGTGCGCGCGGCTTTGTGTGTGTTTCCGTTAAAAGGCACATAATGCAGAGGTTGAAATTGCTTGGTCATTTATAAACATATCAAACAAAAAGACTGAAAGGAGCCACACATTTTGTGGTCAGTTGTTTCCCACCTCATGCGGTTTTCTCTGTGTGTACTCTCACGGCCTCAGCCAGGTATAATAACTAGAGCTGATACCAGCGCTGCCTGGGTTTTAAACCAAAACAAAGCTACAATAGGTCTTGTTCAATGTATTTCTGATAGCAACATTAGAGGTAATCTGTTTCCTTTCTCTGGAGCCCGGTGCAGGCGTTTGGGAAAACACAAAGGAACACATAATGAAAACTGTAATGGCTTGAATAATGAAAATCCTTTCTAAATGAAAAGGGGAAGTTAATAGAGTTCTAGTAACACACAGCACCCAGCAGAGGAAGTCACAGCACTGTCTTTACACTGATGAAGCACATTTTAGTAATGTGGAAAAACACATCCCAGACTATGTAATATAAGTACATTTCATGAATGCAACTATTGTCACAGTCTGTTCTCCTTTACAATCCATGTCCCATTTTTCCTGGAGACTTTTTAAATATTTTATTCTGCAATATTTAACACAAACTAGACTCTCTGCTCTGGAGATGTAGTGCATCTGCATGAAAAGATCTTAAGGATGTAAATGTGAATGAGTTTAGCTCTGTGTGGGTTAGGCTACAGGAAAAAGTCTAAGTTGACTTAATGGGTGAAGACTGCCCTCTCAGGGTTTGCTACATCAATTGCAGTTAACATGGTTGCCTGACTTTCAGCACTGCTCATTCGGCTGGCTGTATTCACAGTATAAGGAGGGGAAAAGTACGTGTTGGCATCCAGCGCCACATGTAATTGACCAGGAGTAAGTATTTAATTGTTGTTTTCTAAGAACGCTGTGCAATTTTTTGTTTAGCTGTTGATAAATTGATCATAGCCACATAATTGAATAAACAATATTACAGCAAAAAATATGCATATTTGACTTAACTGTGAACTATATACATAAGTACTTATATGGTAATAAATTGTTTATAACACACTATAATGTAGCTGTAAGCAGATATAAGTGTTTATTAATGCATTTGTCACAATTATAACTTCTATGAAGCAACTGGTATATAGACAGTTACTGAATGATTGATAACCCAGTATACCATACCTGTAAACATGTTTAATTATATATGATCACATACATGACAGCCTTACAGTGTTTTATAAAACATTTATTAACTATTTATACACATGTATAAATCATTCACTGGAAGTGAAATTAGTGCTCGACAAAAAAAAAGTCCACTCACTAGATCACTAGAGCATCTTGTGGCCTTCACCAGTGGATGGAAGTTGCTCATTATCATGTGGAAGAGTTATAGTTGTTAAAATGTCCTGATATCTGCTTACAACTGCTTTGTAGCTTGTCATAAAGCATTTATTAGGTGTTTATATACTGCTGATAAATGCTATATTGGGGAGGGTTAAAATAAAGTGTTATCCGTATTTCAAAAAAGAAAAATGAAACATGCATTATTAACTGTGGAAAGAGTAGTTTTCACAAAAAGAAAAAAATGTGACCAAAATCCCATACGTAGATCAGGTGATAACAACTGAGCAAACTCCATCTGCTGATGAAGGCCACTAGATGCAGCTGAAAGCTCTGGAAAATGTCCTGTGAGCGGACCTTTTGTTTTTTTTTTTAATCTTATGCAATTAATTAACCTGTATGCCAGGTGTGGACTGAAATATTCTGGCTACATGAATGTGCAAATGAACATGAATTTGCCAAATAAAAGTGATGAAAAAAGTCATTTAGGAGCAATATAGTAAAAGCAGCAATATCATACTATAAAAATATTCAATTAAAAGTAAAAAAAAAAAAGTCCTGCATTCAAAATGTTACTTCAGTAAAAATACAGATATATTAGCAACAAAATGGAGGCCTGCACTTGTCAGGCCATTACACTGACTGCTTTATATAGGCCTACTGCTGGATAGTTTAATATACTGTATAATAATCCACCATATTTTAATAACCAATCATATGTTACATCATTCTGAAAAGAAACTAGTAAAAAGTGCAATATTTGCCTCTGAAATGTGGTAGCAGAATAATCATATAGGCTAATAAGTATAAGCTATAATTATAAAACAGCATCAAATAAAAACTACTCAAGCAGAGTAACTCAAAACTTGTACTTAATTACTGTAAGTAGCCTAAAGCCACTGCTCACCACACACATTAAATGCATTTATCTTTATATCACCACATTATCGCTGAGTTTGTTATCACAGTGAGAATCCAAAAGGGCAAGTTCATCCAAACGCCAGCTGAGTGAGTAGAGTACAACAATAGAAATATCATTCATTTCTAACCAGATGCTGTCAGCAGTAGTCTGCGCTGACCTCTGCGCGCTGTGATTTAATTGGTTAAAAGTTTATGAAAATCCCTCCCTCACTCCGCCTTTCTGCCCGTACTGAAGAAAGTGCGACTCTGCAGTGTGGTTAGACAGAGGGCCTTGTTGTAGGCTGGACCGGATCATTGACCAGCATTACACTGCAGGTCACGGCAGGACAGGAGAGCAACAGGCTGCCAGTGAGGTCAGTGTGAGATTTGACAGCTCTGTATTGCTTTTAAACCAGTCCTCAGCCTGACGACAGCGTGTTGCTAAGATACAGCTAATGAAACTAACCTGATCGTTACTTCCTTTACTTCTTCACTTACTTCCCTGCTGTTGACAGTAAGTTTGCTTGTTAACGCCGAGGAGTGTTTCACCGACCAGAGATGATTGAATTAGGAAGAACCCATGAAAAGAAAGCGTTTGCTGAAGTAACGCTGGCAGCTCGTATAGTTCCTCATTTGGGGTAAAGTTCATCAGCTATAAACTAGAGGAAATGACAGCTGTGTAATGAACAGTGCGCCCTCTTGAGAAGGACATCGTTTTGTGTCGAAAAAAGCAGACAAAAGGCAGTTTTTGAGCAATGAATGCATGATGAAAATCCTCCTCCTAGCACAGTTTTTACATTTGCATTGTAAGAAGACTACTGTGGTTAAATCTTTGTTTTTAAGGCAGTGACTCCCAACCTTTTTGGCCAAATGTGACCCCTGAATGAAGCAATGTCTACTTGTGATCTCATCTCACTTTAGTGCCAAACAATGAGTGACCCCCCCCCCCTCTTTCAGACTGTTTCATGAGGTATTTTTGAAGCCTGATGAAATGAAAGTATCCAATATTTCACAAGACAAAGCAAAAAATGGCAAAAAAACTTGGAGACATAATTCTGTGTAACAGATTTTATTTTCCTTCATATCCCTTTAATCATCTTTTGACCCGTCAGATTTGTCTCGGGTTGACCCCCAGGTTATCCTCTGACTAAATGCTTTTCAGCTCATGCAAATGTATTTCACTGATGTCGGTCTACGCTATTACAGATAAAACTGAATTATATAAGAACGCTCCACATTTAAGAATCTAGCTCTTCCTTTCTTGGGTTAATTCACTTCCTTTACTGTTTTTGACCATGTTAGCAGCTTCTATCTGTCAGATAGAAGAAAGATCCAAGAGACAGCTGTAGTCTGCTGGATCGGGGACAGCTGTAAGCCTCTTTAACCCACTGTCTAGAAGTGATTTCTCCTTTGTTTCAACTCCAACATGGTTTCCTGTGGCAGGCGTCTCAATGGTTTCTCGGTGATATACCAGCTTGCCCAGTAATATCAAAGGTCACATCGCCTCCAAAGGGAGCATAGCAGCCTCCATTTTTCTAAGCTTAAAGAAAAAGAAGATGGTGCTGCTCAACATTGTGAGGATGTGACAAATAGTCTTATAATGCCGTAGAAAGAGCCCAGACAGTCTTTTTAT
The DNA here is from genome assembly GCA_038419695.1 of Scomberomorus guttatus. NCBI lineage: Eukaryota > Metazoa > Chordata > Actinopteri > Scombriformes > Scombridae > Scomberomorus > Scomberomorus guttatus. Next base: position 13,304,353 of record CM076454.1, on the reverse strand, counting down.
GGGTGCTTTGGTGGAATCGCTTCAGTGATATGATTATTTCTGTATGTCTTCCATTGTGTTGCATAATAGCCTTCTGTGTCTCTGAAAATTATCTTGGGTCCATCTCACACTTGATATCAGGGAGCAACAGTGTCAGACTTTGCTTTGTAATAAAGCTAGTGAAGATCTCATCAACTGCCTCTCAAAAAAAAAACAAAAAAAAACATGTTGCTCAACCAGGCTGTTGCAACAAAATGCAATTTGCAATCATTCAGAGCCCAGAGAGACTGTCTGCAGCACCAGAGGTCATGAAAATATCAGAGAGAGTATTTTTATTCAGACTGACATCCAAAAGAAAGTCTGCAATGAATACACAGAAGTTCTATATGAAGGTCATCAGTGGTTGAAACTGCTGTATCAAGCGCGTCTCTCTATCAGCATTGCCTCCTGTCAGGTGGATGTGTCTAATCTACCTGATCGTTTGCTGCAGTGGTGGCACCAGGTTGCTCCAGCTGTACGATTACAAAGGTCATGTCCTCCTTTGACTCCTCTGCCTTTATACATGAGGTCAAGCGTGTCAAGTGCTCATTAAGAGCCTTCGCGTAAAGACAGGTGGAGTCAACTACTGTCTCACTGCGCCATCTGGCAGAGCACAGACAGATGCCGTCCACATGTTGTGAGCACCAGAAGGAGAAGGGGAAGATCTTACTGCTGAGGGTTCTTTCCAATCAGCTAACAAGCCTCTCTGCTTCCGTCACTGTATCTCTTCTTTATTGTCATATGTCCTCCCACCTACATCCTCACTCACTCCAATGTGATTTACGAGAGACTACAGTAGCTGTTGTTGTTGTTATGGCGATGTACACCCTGAGACGAGGGCTGCAAACAAAGGGCGACAAACAAATCAAAACCCAAAGATATTCAGTTCACGATGTGTTGATGCATTGTGATTCATTTTCTCTCCTCATGAGACAAAGAAAAGCAGCAAGTCCTTACAACTGAGAAGCAGGAATCAGAGAATGATGGAGATTTTTTTCTTAAAATGACTTTTTAAGCATTTAATCCATTGTCAAAATATTTGCAGATAATTTTTTTCTTGTAGTTGATTGACTAATTGATTAATCAACTAATCGTTTCAGCTCTACATGAGACATTACACATAGTTGAGCCTAAGCTGATTTGAAAATGACATACTGTACAGTTTCTCCTCCTTATTTGAAGAAGAATAGAAACTGGATAGATAACGGGACCATTGATCGAATTAATTGTGGGTTTATTTTACCCTACCCAATTTAGTTTTCATTGAAGGCATTAGTTCATTGTAGTAATGCAACTTAAAGCAGTATTTCACTTGAGTGATTCTTATGGCCTAGTTTTCATTTAAAGCGATATGTTACATTAGTAGAAGTGCACTATTGCCCAGTATCTCGCTTAAGAATTTTAACTTGATATAAATGATACCAGAGGTCCATTTTGCCCACATGCCTTCATGTGAGCTTGTGAATAATCAATCTCCAGCATTAGTGCCCTGCAGGGCCATAGTTCTTACCATTTATTCATGGCTTTTCTCTGACTCTAAGTGATCATTTCAAATTAAACTTTTGTATCCCCATAATTCTTTTTCATAATTTATCATCTCTGTATTCCTTCATGTTGTATTCATACTTACAGAGTTTTTGTATGAAAAAAAGCAGCATCTTAGGGACCAGTTTTTGTAATTAACTTAGTTATTAGATCTAGATGTAAAAATACTTATTATATTTTCACACATACTTACTGTTTATGTCTATATCCTGATCTACAAAACATTGGCCTCATTTGTTCCTATATTCATAAGGAAATTTGAGATTTTACCCAACGTCTGATGAGATGACTTCATCATATCAGGATGCTATGACGCAGCATCGTCAGAGTTTTAAAAATGTGAAAATATAGCTGTGAGACGTCGACGAGAAAAGCAAAATTCCAAATATATTATTAACTGATTTTTGACTTTCAACTTAACACACAGTGTAGAGTCAGTGTTTGCTTGGCTGCACCATTTCATGTTTTTACATGCAGCAGTTACATCCTCATTGCATCATAGTGTTGACAAATTAATTCATTATGGTTGAGTTGCCTTTCTGCCCATATTAAACCGTCTGACAGAACAGTGATTCCATTTCCAAATCCATAAGACACTACTTCTCTGCGAGCTAAAATATATCAGCCACTTAAAGAATATCAGAGAGGAAGGAGTGTTTCATCATGAATACTAAGCAATGTGAGGTGAATCTCTCTGTTTCTGACACTATATTCCATGTCAGAGATTGAATCCAGCAGTCACAATGGCAGACAGTGGGAAGACTAATGAGACTGGAGCTGCAGCAGCAGAACCAGCTAATGGAGACCAGCAGGTGAGGAGCACCATGACCCAAAATGACACCTATTACAAAAACCGAGCATATGATGAACTCATTTGACGCTCAGAATTTCCCCATTTTGATAAGCCACTGTGGGGAATCAATCATTATCCCTAACGGAATACTTAAAACCTGCACTGAAAAGAAACTGGATTGTAATTTGACAATTTTTATGACTTTTCAATGACATTAATGGGATTTTTTTTTTTTTTTTTTTTTTTTTTTTTTTTTAAATTTCCTAGACTGTTGTTTCTCGAGTGAGCAACTTGCCCCTGGTAAGTTCAGCTTGTGGGGTTGTTTCCAGCGCCTACAGTAGCACCAAAGACAGTGTGCCCTTGTTAAAGGGAGTGATGGATGTAGCAGAGACTGGGGTCCGAACCCTGGGAGCAGCCGCCACCACCGGGTCCAAGCCTCTTCTGGACATCATAGAGCCGCAGCGTAGGTTCTGCTCTCTGTGTAAAATATGATGTAACATATGTGCAATGAAAGCATATAACTTTATAACACTGAAATGTACTATAAAAGAATATTGCAGGCTTGCTGCACATTGCAAGTGTGAAACTGATGTCAGGTCCACTTGTTTCTTCTTCTAACAATACAATATGCATATCTTTAGAGGTTTCATTTCAATCTTTTAAACCCTCTCAACCCTGGTATTGTAAACATAAAACAAACACTGTTTTTCATACTTTTTATATCACTTCCAATTGGTACATTTAGGATTCTTGTCATTATCAAAACATTTTCTTCCTCTCAAATCCTCCCCCCAAAAATGCTTTTGTGCTCTTGTTTCAGTTGCTACAGTAAATGAATATGCCATGAAAGGACTGGATAAAATGGAAGAGAAGCTGCCTATTCTTCAACAACCAGCAGACAAGGTCAGACCATTCTACTTTAATGTAGGCAAAGAACAACACCTCCACTTTTACTCTTTCACTTTGTCCTTGGTGATGCTCCTTTTCTCCTCACCCTTGTAACTGTGCGATTGTATTTATTCATTATAATATTAACATTTATCACACTGTAAGTCTTTTCACAGAATAGCAGCCCTTGTAATTATGTGTGATAACCATTACCATGGGCATGAAAGCACTTTTTATTTTTTTTAATATTTTTCTGATCCCTGTGTCAATACACCTCAAACATACAGTAGTTCAGGTCAATAGTTTAACCAGCTTTCTAAATCAGTGCACACGTTTGTGCACACATTTTTTATTAAACTACAGGTAACCATAGCAACAATGCTTACATCTCAGAATATGTGAGCAGTTACTGTACGTGTAAAAATAACTTAGGCATGGGTTAAATTACTACTAACAAACTTTAAAAATATAAAAGGTGACTTGACCGCAGCCTCTCTTTTTTTTCCTCTCTTCACCCCTTATTTTCTCATACAGGTGCACACTGTATTATCAGCTGCTCCTTGTATCTGTCATCACAATGACAGATACAAGTACCAGTGTACCAAATACATAGTAACACCACCTAGTACTCTCAGAGTACCTCATTACCTCCTCTTTCTTCCTCAGGTGGTGTCGGACACAGTGGGCATGGTGTACCAGTCGGTGACAGGGGCCAAAGATGCTGTGGTGGGGGCTGTAATGGGTGGTGTCGAACTGACCCGGGCAGCAGTCAGCGGAGGTATCAGCACCGTCATGGGCACCAGGATGGGCCAGATGGTCAGCAGTGGGATGGGCCTGGCCCTTAGCCGATCTGAGGACTGGGTTGACCAGAACCTACCACTCACTGAGAGGGAGCTGGGTCAGTAGCTATCCTAAAATGTGGAAAGCACAATTAGTCGATAAAAACCGATATGTCTACTGCTGAGGTATAGACAGGCGTGTTTTGACAGCTGGATCAAATGAAGCTGAAACAAAGTTTCAAAGCAAACTGGCTTTAAAACTTTGTTTCAGCTTCATTTGATCCAGCTGTCAAGTTGTTATCACAGATGTTAAGTAAATATGTAAAGTAGCTTATCCCCCACTTTTCCTGTAAAGCTGATAAGATAAGTAAGGAACTAAGGGATATGCTTCAAGATCCCCACAGTAAGTCTTTGACCAGGTAAAATTTAGTTATATGCACATGTGATAATGCAAAGTTTATTAAATTTTTGCCTAGAGTTAGTCTTTGAATTAACACACCAGTCGATCAAAGTGGGAGTGATAACAGGTTCCAATCCTGTGTTTCAAGTTTTCCTTATACTTTTGTTTTTATTTTTAGGCCTTTTTTTTATTCTTTTCATTAGCACCTCCAACCAAAAGATAATTATTAAGAAATTGTATTTAGTTCCACATTGGAAAATGAAAAGTATAGGCAGCGGCATCCATTTTCTGTTAAGCGTTAGTAATGTTCCAGATTTACTTTAGGAGGAAAATGTTAAGCACAATGATTAGACTTGTGTTCCTTTACGTACTTCTAAGCTTAATTCCCTACATTAGAGAGGGTAAGCATCCAAATACTCACTGATATTACTGCTTTTTACTTAAATTCAATTTATTCCCATAATTAATATGTGTGAATGGTGGGTTTTGTAGCTGTTGCCATTTACTGTGTGAGTCAGCAGCTTGCAGTCTATATTTGCTCCAATGATCTATTGATCAAACAGCAAATTTCATGAGACTGTCCATTATCATTATAAAGGCAAGATGGGGGTAATCATTACAAAAAAAGTGGTCCCTCCTTCCTGGAGCTGAACACATGAATGGCTGGTGCTATTCATAGTGAGGGAGGCAGGACATCACAATGAACTTACCTTCTGTTAACTTGGCCCGTAAACCACCTACAATTTCCAGCACTCACAGCTTTGACATCTGCTACTGTGATGTCATGTTATCATGACAACCTGCCACACGCCTATATAGTACAAATACTACAAGAGGTCCTCCTCTTCTCTGGTTATGGATATGAAAAAGATGCAGTTGCAGCTCTAATTAGCGGCATCAGCAAAAGTACCCATGATGGTAGTACTCTGGGGATTTTGGATTTGTTCAGTGGTTACGGTGGCAAAGGCCCACAGACCCACCAGAGTGGCTTTTAAGACAAACACAGGGGAACATTGTTACTGTGTATGAACCTTAGTTTCTACAGAAGCTAAATACTTAAACCCATATTAACACCGCAACATAAAGCTGCTCTTTTGAGTATATACGAAATGAACTCTTTTCTCTTTCAGCTGCTGTGGCTGAACCTGCCACAAGTGAGGTGGCGGCCCCGTCGGCCAGCCCCAGCTACTTTGTCCGTCTGGGGAAACTCTCTGCCAAGGTACAGGAGCGAGCACTACAGCAGTCTCTGGTTCGTGCGCGGCATGCCAGGGATGCTACCCATGCTGCCGTGTCTCAGATTACCAGTACTCTGGACCTGTTAGAGAGTGCACGTACCAGTCTGGGTTCTGCCAGCAACCAGATAGGAGGAGCCTCAGAGCAGCTGCTGCAGCGTTGGACAGAGTGGAAGCAGAAGCAGGCTGGAGCTGGACAGACCGAGTCAGAGCCAGATGGGACCAAAGATGAGACTGAGGTCAGGGCTGTAGCATTTTGGAACGGACTATGGCACTGACTAATGGTTTCTAACCAGCTTATTCTTGCATTTCACAGCCTCTAAAGTGCATATGCTGTACATATGCAGCATGTGTACTCCAAAGTGACAAGAATACTGCTTGAACAAATGGAAAAAAAATAGCAAAAGCACATTTCTCTGATAGTTACAGGAAACAAAACAAGAGCCCTGAAATTCAGCAATAAATCAGAGTTGCATTGTAGAGGCTGACATTGTGTTATAGTGCCGCCACAGATTTAGGGACAGGAGTGATATTACATTGTGTCACCAAGATTCAGATGCCTCAGGAATGGAAGGGACAACATGCCAATGTTTATCATTCACTGTCTGTTCACAGCAGCTGGAAGGGCGGGTCCTCTCCATGGTGCATGGCCTGAGTGACCAGCTGCGGTTAGCGTGCTCCAATGTGGTGTCAAGTGCTCAGGGTCTACCAGGAGCAGTCCAAGAGCAGCTGGCCAGTGCTAGACGATCAGCCGAAGATCTGCACTCCTCTCTGGGGAACACCAGCACCCTCACACCCCTCCTGCTGGAGCGGAGCCGTCACCACTTGACCCAAGTACTAATTGCTCTATACTGTCTTTACCTCAGTGTATTATTTGCTGCATCAGCTAAGCTATATATAGTTTCTTGCTTTAATTTGTATTTCCTTTTTTCTATCCCGTCACTTAACACAATTAGTTCCTCCATTAACTTTTCATAGGTGCTTAAATAATACCCCTAGGAAATACAGCACCGCATATTGTACATAAACAAACAGCCATTCTCAGGAGTATCTCCTCATTCATATGCATTTATGAAACTAGGACAGTTGAGTTCATGTTGTATTTAGTAATGTACACAAGTAACCTCAATATTCCCTAACAATAATAAAGCTTAAGCATATTTCTGAGGAAAAGCATTTGTTTACCTCAGAAATATGTGGTAAAGTATTTGAGTATTTATGATAAATTTGTTGTGTTGAAAGTAATACTGTTCCTGTTTCCAGGTTCAACAGTCTCTGGATGGTGTCATGGAGTACTTGCTAAACAACACGCCGCTCAACTGGCTGGTGGGGCCTTTTGCACCTCAGATCACTGAGAGGGCAGAGAGAGATGTGCCGATGGAGCAGGCCGGACCACAGAAATAGAGTTGAAGACTTTGCTGTTTCTTCATGAGTTAATTTAGTGTGGTGACAGAAGACTAATATTTACTGTAGATGGACCATTTTAAAAATACTGCATATCAGCTTGCTTTAATGAAAGATGCCTTAAATTCATGTGATCATTACTCTTGATAAAGCACTTATTAGGTACTGACCCTAATGACACTATATTTGTGATGTGAAAATGAATGCTATTTAATCAGAACTGAGTGCACTGACCTGTGGCCTTAGAGAATGTATACATTTGTGCACTTACTTTGATCTTTTCCAGGATAAATAATATTTGTACATCTGCTCGAAGATTATCTATGTCTGTACTCATACTGGTGTTTGAAAGACTTTTGTTAGAGGCATACCCAGAACTTAGCCAAATTTCTGTTGTCTGTAAAACACTAAGATCATTTTAGGGGCCCTAAGCTCCCCTTGTGATAATAAAGCAAACATGAGCACACATCTTGACCTTTGACATCTTAACAGTCCATGATGCATTTCATTTGTTTTTAGATTACCAATTTTAATTTCAGTATTTTGTGTCTGAACCCTGATGAGTTTATGGAAGCAGCTACTGAATTGTCAATGAGCTTGACATGTTAATAAATTTTTTTGGACACGGCACAGCATCATTGTCACATTTGAACAGTGTCATCAGAGTGTGATGTTTTGGGGTGTTTTGCTGTTGTTGTGGACTGTTGTGAGTGGTGTGGTGGACTTTGCTATGCTGGCCGTCTCACTGAAGGCTGAATCGATGCTGAGGATGACGTCATGGTCGTTGTTTCGAATGTCGGGAGCTGGCGCTGGGTAGGAGGCCGCGCGCTCTGCTGGGGACACAATTTGTACAAATCTGAAGCCCAAGGTCGTCGACAGCCGCCGGTACCTTGAATTTCAGGTACTGTCTTCACCCTAGACCGCTATGGTAGAGTCCCGCTGCGTGTAACGGATTTAAAACCAGCCGGGACACTGTCGGGGAGCCCACTGCTTTTTGGGCTGGCTGATTATGCTAGCAGTTCAGCTAACGTTAGCCTGCTAACACGAGCCGTTTATTCGATTTAAAACAGAAGGTTTGTTTACAGTTTGTCGCTAAGGACGCTGTACTTCTTATTTTCTTGATTTCCATCATGATGGGAGCCTACCAAGCGAGATTTGTCCTTTCTTTTTGCATTGGTATGTAGTGTCAGACAGACAAAACGTCCAGCGAAGCTGTTTGCTAATGTTACAGTGTTTGCTTTGAGCTATGCAAGCATAGGACGCCAATTGTTTTCTGCTGCGGACAAACTCAAACTGGGGGCAGTCAACTGTAAGTTGTTTAGCTTCATTGTAGTTTTAACGTTTGCCAGATCATCGGTTAATTTTAGGGTTCCGGTGAAGTTTTCAAGGTGGTTTTGTGCAGACGTGTCTCAGCTTTTGTTCCTTTTTAGTTAACTTTGTTCTGACCAAAACATCTTGCTGTGCGGCGGAAGAAACTATGACCTAGCTGAGCTAGCATATGTTTTCGCAGACTGTAATTTGCCTTTTGCAGTGGAATTGTGCACGTCTCTTTGTACCTTTTGTTTTCATTGCTGTGCTCAGCTCTCCACCTAGTTTGAGTGGTAATGCTATAGCTTAACGTTACTACCTGTAAAACACTCCTGCTGTATTCAGCCAATGTTGCAACCAAGAGGATCATTACATTATTAAGTGATCATTTTTCTTTTGTATGTATTTACTGTCATATTATCCCATGAATTTCAAAGATTGTTTTTGTCTTATACGTTAATTTAGCTGCATAATTTAGACAGTATTTTCAGTTAAGCGTGACAAAGTCCAGTTCTGCTTTACTAGAACTGGACTTTATCACTCTGTTGGTGTTGGACTTAATTTTGAATGATGTGAACCTTCATTACAGCTACAATTAGCTTGTCATAACCCTTAATTTACAAATAAACTCACAGTTTGCTCCAATTCTACTCTCATGCTCCAATGCCAGTCTCCAAGCTCTTTTAGCTTAAACATAAATAACCATGTAATCAAGCAGGGACTGTTAATCATTTTGACTAACTTCTGCAACCCCGTTTTCAGGAATATCCTCTCCCATCCCCCTTACCCCCTCTGTCAGAGTATGGCTCAGGAGACCAATCAGACGCAGGTGCCAATGCTTTGCACTATGGGATGCGGTTTCTATGGTAACCCCCGCACCAACGGCATGTGCTCGGTCTGCTACAAGGAACACCTGCAGAGACAACAGGGAGGGGGGCGATCCAGCCCCCCGGGAGAGAAAGGTAGGAAGATGGGAGAGACATGACCTATAAAAAACAGGGGGTGCTGGATATGGGTATGTTAGGTGGAAGGGACATGAACTTGGAGCAGGGGGGGGGGGGTCACTCAAAAATTGCACAGGCATGATGGACACTTGAATTTGCTAAAAGGGGTTGGAGAACAGAGGTAGCAGTAGCTGCCTACACTGTGGCATCAGAAAGCAAGAGAGTGACATCTCCATCTGTTGTTTCACATTAACTCAAAATACATGTGATCATGGCAGACAAGCACGGGCAATAAATAGCACATATTAAGATATGCATAAACACATGGAAAGTCATCCCTGTTTAGGGCCAAAACCTCAGGTTCTATGTTGTTCGTGCTGTCATACTGTTCTGTCCCCACACAGCTGCTACATCACCGGCAGGATCACCAGGATCAGCTGGTGTGACTGTGGAGAACACAACCTCAGAGCCCAGCACAGAGGTGGCAGGAACCCCACCTGAGGAACAAACAACCAGGTATGTTGACTGATATTTCATTTTCACAAATTTTCTCGTACCTGTATTTATCCAAAGAGTGCTAAACCAATAAATCTTTGTGAATCAGATATAATCCTTCTGATAAGCCATTCATCAAGTAAAATTGAACACACAATCCTCTGTGTTTATTTTCAAATGTTTTTTAGCATTGCAAGAATTTAAGCATTATATAGTTTAGACGTTTCTCTGGACTCAATTTGCTGAAATTTCTTATCTTAAAAACAGCTGCCTGAGCATGTCTTTACATTTTTGTTTTGTCTGCACAGATGGAGATATTGTGACATGGATATTTTGGGGTTTTTAAACAAAACTGCATTTTCTTTTTGTGAAAAAACAAGTTTTTATTGTGGATGGTGTAGTCCTTGGGTAGTATGGATCAGTGTTTTCGTTCACATCATTTCTTTTGCTGATATTTTTAGAGGATTTTAGTTATAAGCATTGTTTTCTAGTGATTCAAAAATGCAGCTTTAGTTTCATAGAGCTCAGTTGTTTATCATTGACACTGAAAGAAGAGCTGAAGAGAAATGTACTTGCTCGAGGGCCTGTTCTTAATACTGCTGCATAATGATGTTGAATACTTGTTGCAGGCCTAGTTCATTTTTTGTAATAAAGCATTGTGTGAGAGCTGTTGTATGGTTTGCTTTAGTTATGCCAATAACTCAATATTTTTGAATTTTAAAATATATTTTCTTAGTTCCATTTGAAGAGGGGGTGATGGGTGAGAGAGGAATTTGAAGAGGGCGGTGTTTTGGAGTTTTATGAGGCTGTTTTTAATAGATTGAAAGCAAATGTTTGCATTATAATGTGTTTTGTCATTTGTTGGAAAGAGACCAAACAAGATGACAATAGACCAGGATAGTATTTAAAGTTGGAATATAAGTATTTAGTGGATTTATTATTTGAGCAGTAACTGTACTGTAGTATAATATAAGACCCATGATTGCATTTATGCATTTCCTGGAAAACACACATTACCAACATTACAGTGCACCCAGTTATCAAAGATGTTGTTTCAGTAACGGGTTGATGTTTCCCAGAAAGTCTGCAGATAAGTCCAAACAAGCATTTGTTCCTGGTATGATGACATTTTGGAATTATCAGCAGGGTTTTGTGCCTGATACGTCTGGCTTGTGGAGTCATGGATAATTGTGAACCTTATACTATATGTATGTGCTGTCTGGTTTCTGTATGCCCTTTCTGTTAGTGGTTGCTTCTGTCTCGTTAATTTGATTGTGATAGAAACAGATCCAAATAATTAGTAGTCAGCCACCAAACAAAGTGATGGGGTGTAATGTATGTAGCAAAGTAAAGCGAGGAAAAATTCAATATAGCAAAATATAGCAAAAAAGTTATTTTTGGTGTTGTGTGGTTGAAGAGATGTGTTGGGCTAAAACAGCTGTATTGTGTGGATTACTCCATTTTCACAAAGAAGTCATTCTGGAGGGCATCAAGAGCATCAGTGAAGTTAAGAAGGCTATTACTTACATTTGCTGTCTAACAAAATATACATAGATCTGTCTTCCATACATTTACTGCCAAATTATTATTATGAATATTAATTCGATTTTTGAATTAGCATACATTTTCTTCATCTTATATGGTCTAAAATTGTATTTTATGTTCTTGTAATGTCAGTCCCAGCTCTCCCAGCCCAGTAACTCAACAGATGACAGCTATGAGCATCTCCCAGGATTCAGGAGCTGTAGACTCTGATCGAGCGGAGGCTGAGGAGGGAGAAGAGGAGGGTACTTCCAACAGCACAGGTAACAGAAAACTGTGGTCCTTTCACAAACCAATCAACCCAAGTTTCACTCCACATACAGCGAGTCAGGCTCACCGCAGGGGAGAGCGGGTTATCAATAAGCAGGTAAATCAGTATATCAGGTATCGGCTGGACGTGACTGATGCGTTTCTTAATGTCATTAGTTGGTAATGTCATCAGTTGCATTCATTAAGTCATCAGGGGCTGCTGACGCAATCCCTTACCTTATGTTACCTTATATAAAAATGATTCCAGTGAGTTCCCCACAGTGTGGTGTACAGATCTTGAATATGGAAAAAAAGAAAGTGCTAGTATCAGATCGGGAATCTGTCTCACATACCCTGCGTTAAGGTATTGGAATTGTGCAAGAAAATTTCTGATCGGTGCATTCCTTCACCACGGATCCTGAAAAAAGCTTGCTGGTTCAGCAGTAGAATTATAGCATACCAAATTGGTAAAATGATTATTTTCCCCTGTATTTATTTCATTTGCACTACATATTCTGTGACTTGTCTAAATCCACCAAGAAATTATAGTATAATGAAACTGTAGTTATGGCAAAGCCTCCATTCAAATGTGTAAGCTGAGTATATGAGGCAAATGGTCTAGTGGCCAGAATTGGCTCCCAAAAAGAGAAAGATGTCTTTTTTGTTTTACAATGCATCTTTTGAATGTTTTACTTTGGATTAGGGTTATCTATAGTATTTGACCTGTTAGTGTTAAACATGCTTTGATCCTTTGTGCTACTATAGAATCATCCATTTCAACATGTAAAGAATGAACCGTTTTGCACCCATTGTGCTTTGTTTCAACAGAGCCAGTGGGGGAGGCAGCACAGGCTTCTTCTGACGGTGACCAAACCCCTGACAAAAACAAGAAAAAGAACCGCTGCTTTTCTTGCCGGAAGAAAGTGGGCCTTACTGGTAAGGAAGAATTTCTTGGTGCATATACGCATACACACAGAGCAGTGAGCTCCTCTCAACTACTGACATGGTTCAAAGGTTTATGAGTCATGAACTGGCATTGTTGGGATTTTCCACCCCTCGCCCAACAATCATAATCTGACAGTGTTTGAAATTCAGAGCAGTTTGTTTACAGCGGTGAAGATCTTGTCATTGCATCATTTTTCATGTCATTGATATCATCTTGTGGCCTCAAAAAGCACATCACAAAAAAAGGGACCATTTTTGAATTCACACCACTGTCAGAAGTCCTGTGTAAATTGAACGTAAGAATCGCCCTATCAAAATGAAAATAGTCTTTAAGTCAACTGACATCCAGGGAGATGCAAACAGAGTCTCTTTAACTGTTACACAACAATGAACTGTTTTGGTTTTATTATAAATCTGGAGACAATATTCTTTGGTTTCTGAAATAGAAGCAATATCTTATTGCTTATTTTAAAAGCACTGATCAGAGCTTGCTGCTCAGTCGGGCCAAGCTCACTTGTAATGCTCTAAATCTTTCTTTACATCTCGGTTGTGGTGTTCCCCGTAGGATTGACCAGCAGCTCCTTGTTGTTTTCCATTCACATTCCTCCTCTGACACAGTTTCAAACACAATGAATGACAGTTGCAGACAAATAATTTGAATACCATTTTGCAAGTACCAATCACTTGTAATCTAAGCTGTAGCTCCCACATGGTTATTCAGTCATAATTCCTCTACCTAATAACCATCACTAGAATTCACTGTTAAGTGCCTTTTTAAAAAAAATTTCATCACATGTAGGTTGCAGTAAATGCCTCACCTTTAATCTAACTAACAGCTCCATCAATCCTGATTTCTGAGACTCTTAGTTTAGTATATTACTCCCATTCAAGCTTCCATGCACTTATTGTTACACTTTGAAATAAGTCATTGCTAGTTTCAAGGGCTCTGCAAGATCCAGTACCTGTAACCTAAATTTGCAAAAATCCAACACCCAGTCCATGGTTTGTGTCATGTTTTGTCCACTTTGGTACAGAGAGCTACATACTGCAGGTTGGTGGTGCATTTCACAGTCAAAGGCATTTCACAGTGTACAGTTGGGCTACACTTTCTTCCAAACTGGATTGCCTTAAAAAACAGGCTCCAGGGGCCATTTAAAGTTCAACCGTAATATTTGTACATTAAACCTGACCCAAACCCTCTGTATGCAACGGGCACACAATGGGTTTGTATGCAGCCTGATAGAGGGGCCTGTTGAGGCCTGCACCATCAAGGGCCTGTTGAACTCATCATTTTTGCTCTTTCTTCCTCTTAAAGGGATATTTTGTTGTACACTGTTAGCACAATTTTAGATATGCCCAGTGTGAATACAGCTTACTTATTACACGCAGACTGTGATGTTAGGTGGGCTCAGAGCTGCAGTAGATTTGAGCCTTTCAACCCATAGAGGTCAGTGCTGCAATACCTGTCTTCCATACAAGAATTAGTGTGTAACTGCTCTTTAAATATGAAATAATGTTTACAATAAACACTTTAGACTGATTGTGTTTACTTCTCTTTTATTGAAGGTTTTGACTGTCGCTGTGGCAACCTGTTCTGTGCCATTCACCGTTACTCTGACAAACACGACTGTCCCTATGATTACCGGAGTGCAGCTGCAGCCCGCATTCGTAAGGAGAACCCCATCGTGGTGGCTGAGAAAATTCAGAAGTTATGAGGACTGAGTGCAAAAAAAAGTCTCTCTGACTTTGTGAATTTTGAACAATGGCGACTTGGCTGAAAACACCTGATATCATGGCTTCATTTGTTCATGGTAGTCTAAGACGGGCGGGGTGGGGTGGTGCGGTCACAGCCACTGTCCAGACGCTTCCCTTACTAGCATCTCCCTCTCTCTCCACTAGTGACTGTTTGCGGCTGAACCTAAGTGTTTCTGTTTGTGTGTGTGTTTGTATGAAAGTGTGTGTGTGTGCACATTTGCTTGAGAGTTGGGGAGAGAGCCGTAGGGGCTTGGTGGACATGTTGCTCTGGGGAGGGAAGGCATTTGATTTTTACCCCTTTTTGTTTTTCAACTTGGGGGATCGTGTGGGTTTATTTTTGTACAATCCCTGTAAGGTAGTTGAAATGAGACAGGGGTAAGCTGTTAAGGAATGTGTCACAGCCTGGATAACGACACTGAGGTCAATTAAGAAGGTCTAGCAAGTTTTAAAAAAAAAACTAGCTGGGAGATTTCATCCATCAGCAAGACCTTTTAAGGGCTTTGGAATATAAATTTTTCTCCCAGAGTAAAAATGATGTCAACTTCTTGTCAAATTGGCAGATTTTTTTTTTTTCCCCGTCTCATCTCTTCATACCCTTACTCTATGGGTCACCACACGTTGGACTCCCAAGTCTCAGCATTTTCCAGAAATGTTTCTCTTTGATATATTGACTTATCATACTGATATTGGGTGCATGAACATTGGGGGGGGTGGGGTTGGGTAGGGGAGGGGAAGGGGAAAGGGAGGGGAAACTGAGAACCTTGACTTACCTGAGTGATTGAATTCTGTGTTTTGTTTTGTTTTTTTTGTTTTTTTTTTTTTTTCTTTCTGTTTTAATGAGCGTATGACATCAGAAGATCTATATTAATATATTGTAGTTAGCTTGAATTGTGTGATTGCATTCTATTTATTTTTTATCGTTTGGTTGGTCTGTGCTGGAGGATTGGCAGCATGTGTCAGCAAATCAGTAAGATTTGCGTTTAACCTTTTCACTTATATTTAAGTAATTCCATCTTGATTATATAACCATTGAAGAAAAAAAAAATTACACAAGCTCTGACATGATGGAGTAGAGTCCAGTTAAGCTGTTAGTTACAATTGTGCAGTAAAATGTTCACTATTTTGGATTTGGAAACAAAGCACAACAAAGTGTGTCAACTGCAGTGCACAAAATAACGTGCCGCACCTACTCAGTTTTGTTCAGCATCTGGGTCATTTGCAGTTTATACTTGATCTGTATAGCAGGCTAGCTGAAAAAAAAAAAAAAAGGCCTGCTCGATCGACTGATGACATGTTAGTAAGACAGCGTGTTCCTCTTGAATGCCCTTTTTTTTGTTTTGTGGAGTCACAGAGTGAAGCTCCATGTTTCTCTAACCACCAGCAGACCACCGACACATGCTGAATGAAAACTGACCCGGGTTGCAGTTACTCCACACATTGACACACCTTCTGCTCAGCTAAAGTAAAGATTGCCGCGATGCTACAGAGTTGCGTGCTGTGCTTCTACGATGCGCTCGGATTCGGACGAGTCTTTACAACAGAAAGACCGCTTCTAGCTAGCTTCTTCTAGGAAGATCAAACTTAACATGCATGTGTGCAGTCAAACATATGAGTTGCTGTTTCGGGTAACTGACTGCACAGTTAGAAATGAAGCTGGAATGTTTAAAAAGCCACACAAGCAGTAGCACAATGCATGGCTGAACCCTCGAGGTTCAAGTTAACAGGACTCTACTGTTTTTATTTCCAAATGTAAATACCATATGGCTCCTATTCATATAGTATAATCTTAATGTAGATTTTTGCCAGGTAATAAAGGTGGGGGACTATGGTGAAGAATAGTACTATGTGTATAAAAGTGATTTTCATAATTATCCAAACAAAAAAGAATGTGCCACAAGTGGCACTCATTTTTAAAAAAGTTATTTACCACATCATCTGCCCATGTAATGTCCAAAGTATTTTCAATAACTGGCTCTACCATGAGTATCTCCTGTAGGCCACATGGCTTCCATTTTACAATAGTCAGATTGTTAACAAGCCCCCTTAAGCTGTATTAACCTCGCTGAATTACACAGTATTCCAATCCATGCTTTTATCCTGTTACTGATTCTATTCATAGCATAGTGATATTACAGAGAGTTTAAAAGGCCCCTTGTGAGATGTGGAGGGGGCATTTGACGTTTCATCTTTTCATTATCAAAAGCTTTCCTTGTAAATGTTGCTTGATCTTGATCATTAAATATTTATGAAAAAAAGCTGTAGAAAAGTTGCAAGGAATTGGCAGAGAAAGCATTTTCTAAATAAGCCAGTGCAGAATGTGTTGGACGTTAATGACTCTTTTCCTTGTATACATCAAATATCATGCGGGACCTGGCCGAGTTTAGCTCTTGCTACTATGATTGGAAAATTGGCCTTTTATCAGAACTCCCATCAAAGTCTCAGTGTTGATAATGGACATGTGGCTTTGTGACTTTATATGCCAACACTGAGGCTGTTTACCTCCAATAAGTTGATCATCTAAAGCCCTCGACCCTTGAGCCCTTGTGGCTTGATTTCTTCCTCCATCTCATCACACGTGGAAAATTGAAATTCAGAAGGAGTTTATGGGGGTTCTTGAATGATGATTATATACAAGGAAAATAATTGTCATATTTAGGGGAATCTGTGGTTAAAGCAGTTTGGTGTTCCCTAATGTGTTTCTTATGTAATCTGAATATTCAAGCTTGCCTGCTGGGTTGATTACAAAATAGTGTCTCCCACAAAATGATGGTCATATTTCCTTTACAGCTTGATCGTTCTTTCAGAGAACAAGTCCTTTTCCTTGGAATGATTGTTCAGCTGATGTAAATCGTGTGGATTTCATGGTTTACACTTTCTGTTTTCTATTGACTGCTCATATCACACCCTCTTTTTTTGCATAAACGTGAGCAGTTTGAATGTAAACCACCATAATTCATACAATAAGCTGTAATGTCATTTATCAAACTATTCTTAGCCCTGATATTGACTATGACTTTGGGCAGAGGACGGAGGCCCATTTTTTCTTACCATGTGATTTGAGACAGTTGGATCACTAAAACTGTTTTTGTTTTTGATGAAGGACTTGGCACCAGCAATTAGGGCAACAATACTTAAATAATCTAGATATTATCAGTACATATTGTTTTCTTCCTTTTGTTTTGTTGCTTTGATAGAGTTTTGATGTCTTCAATCCTGTCTTTAGCACAATGTTTTATAATCAATGTCTTCATCATGCAAGGGTTTTGATTGATGATAATGATAAACCTGCCAGTTATGATGAATCTGGTTAGAATTCTGTTCCACTGCAGAACTGAAGACAAATGAAGATGAGTTGATTCATTTTTGTATTTCAAGATGAGCTTGAGGGACATCAAATGAAATCTGCAATGTTCACAGAGCTGTAGTTCCTGTCCCTTGGCACTCCAGTCCCCCAGAAACACCACCAGATATCTTTTTATTTTGTTTTTCTTTAAAGATTTAGGATTGTATGATGTGTAAGAGTAAGTACAAAACAATAAAATCGCAAAGTTTATTTTAAATTATACTTGTCTTTTGTATTTTTTATGCATTTTAATGTGCTAGATGCTTATGGTAACGCAGTCTTCTGGTAAATAAACAGTGATTTTGTTCTTTGTGTATTTAGTGGTTTAGTCACAAGCACTCATAGAGTAGGTTCTGTGCTGCTCCAGTGCATCTACATACTGTGGCCCCTCTGCTTTGTACTTGTATATTGTTTCAGACTCAGCAAAACACTGTAGGCACAAATGGTACCACACAATAGTGGCTAATGTTCAGCTTCAATGTATGCCATATGAGGAATAGCCATAAGGGCCACTCAACTGCACCTATTTTAAAACACTGAAACACTCAGTTTCTATAATGAGACAATTATCAGTCAGGAAAAAAGATTTTTAAGAAATTTATGAAAATAAATTTGACTAAAACATGCCAGTGTCAAATTCTCACATTTCACCATACAATACTTAAAAAGTAATTGAATGTGACATCCAAGTAAGAGTGGAAACCTTTCTCTGGAAAAAATTAAAAAGCAATGGATCCATAGACCCTTTTCACTGTGGACATTTTGACTTGTAGGAAGCACACAGGTGTAACTCGTAACACTAATGGCTTTGATCAAAGTGTCCCAGTAAGCCATAGCAATGAGGCAGACAGCAGGGTCCCTGAACTAAATGGAGTGCTGCCATCATTATGGTTATTAATCACACCTGTGCTTTTCCTGCTATAACGTTAAAATATCCGCTGTGAAAAAGGTGTGTTGATTGTGACCTTTAGAAAAACACCAAGTCAGAATTATTGTACAGCTACATAATCTTGCTGGTGCTGTCAGACAAAACATAAGTACTGAATATCAGTGGTATGTGCATATGTATTTATGTTTTACTTCTCCTTTAAAGCTTCAATAATGAAAGTGCCTGCACACTCTGGTCCACCTACATGTGTTTTCACTTAATTTGCCTGATTAGGCCTCCTCTCAGGACCATGTGGGTGGATACTTGATTGACATCTCTCCTCTTTTTTTGTTGTCCCTGTAAAGATCTTTGACCTTTTTTAAGTATCTGCAGTATGTTGACCCAGCATACTGTATCTCCAACATGAAGGGTCAGTTTACCCAAATTACAAATACAATATTTTGTCACTGACATGCGTGAAGCCATGTTGGTTTCATTCACCCAGGTTTAGAGATACACCCTCAGAATAACTGAAAACATCTTTGTGGGTTTACAGGGCCGGAAACACGGTGGCCTATTTCAAGTGACCACAGGTGGGCTATATTACAAACAAGATTATTACAACAAGTTATTAGGCTGACATTAGTATTTTCCGGGGAATAGGTAGTAAAGGTGGTTCCTGAGCCAGCAAAGCTTTCTACTGAGCGCTCACAGGAAAACTGTGTGCTCTGCAGTGTGTGTGTGTGTGTGTGTGTGTGTGTTGGGAGGTAGGAAGGGCTATGTTTTCCCGGAAGGTATTTTATTTCAGTTGCCTACACAGATACATGATGATGATACATGTTGTTCCTAATAGGCTCACACCAACTTAATTAATCACTCTATCATCAATCAATCAAAACTTTATTTGAATACACTAGAGATTAGTGCAATTCAAAGTGCTTCACAGATTACTGATAAACCAATAACAAGACAGAACAAGAAATACAAGAAACAAGAAATAAAAATTGTGAACATGTAATAAAATAAAATGGATTTAAAAGCTATAATAATATAATGAAATAAAACTTGGATTAAAAAACTAGATAAAATAGATTTGAAAACACAAAGATGTAAAATCAATATAATAATAAAATAAAAGATAAAATACAATTTTACAACATGATTACAATAAAATAAGTGAATAAAATAAAGTAAATGTCTATAAATCATCCAAGTCAAAAGCCATTTGATTGAAACAAGTATACAAGTTTACAGCACCTTGTGTATATAAGTCTACAATCACAAGAGGGGCTAAAGGTTGTAATTAAAAATAAAAAAATAGCTAAATAATTATCATGTAAAGCTCACAGTGGTTATGTTTTAATAGCTTTTTTGTTTCGACATTCAAGAAATGTTTTGTTTGATATGGACAGTCAGCTCTGAAAAGTTTGGCTTTTTGCTTAAGAATTTGGATTTGTAAATATAAAATTTGGTCAACGTAGAAAGAAAATTAAGCAAACAGAACTGCGAACAGAGACTCCTGTCAAATTAAAACTTGGTAAATGCTGGTTAGATCAACTAGAGCGACGAATTCTCGTGAGATTAGGGTTAAGGTTAGGGTTAGGAGGTTAAGGTTAGGGTTAGAATATCGCGATAGTTTCGCAAATAGTCCCTCCGGCTGATTCAATCCAGGACCAACCTTCAAACATGTCATGTTTTACGTATCTTTTACAACATTATCACCCACACTGATAACAAGTTTCCCTTAATTGTCCAATGGAAACTCCCTGCGTCACATCCTGTCAGCTGTCGCTTCCGGATGCGGTGAAACAGCGGAGAAGTAGGAAAACACCGCACGTACGTTACATGGATTCATTTAAATGACGAGACGCTGCCCGTAAAGTCAAGAGGAGACGCCAGCGACGTTGATGGATTCACGGAGACAAATACACACTTCGGAGACTGTGTTTTAACGATGTTTTTTGGTGTCGTATATCCGCGAATGTACGTTGTTTTTACGGAGTAGCCGTGTTTATGTCTTCTTGCTAGCTTAAGCCAGCGCAGAGCTAGCTGGTACGCGCAGACAAGTAGCTCCTGTCTCCGGTCAAATGCAACTTGTCACCGGCGTTACTCTCCTTAAATATCGCTCATTCTTACATGAGGGAACAATATAGTAGGTGTTTAATTGCAGCTGAGAAGGGTTCAGAGTTTGCTTTGGTCATTTCGAGGTGAAGATTGCGTTGGAAATGCTTCTTCTTCACTGTCAACGCAAGTAAAAACAACCTGAAGAAACTAATTTCCTTCTTATTAAAATATCCAGGACAAGTTTTGGGGAACAGCAGATCGTTTTTTTAAAAAAAAAATCACTCGTCGACCTCTCAACAAGTGGACAAAATGGATGTGATCTGGACTTCAGGCACCACACTGAAAACCAAGCACATACTTTGTAAATAACACTACTTTTTCCTCCTTCCTCTACTGACAGGGCGCTTCACAGTCTCCTGTGTGTGAATGTGGCTTGCATTTTGAAGTGGAGGAAGTCCTCTTTGTTTTATTTTTGTTTCAGCACAACTTATTTTTAGCTTACACTAAGCCCTTCAGCTCAACAGGTAGGTCTACTTTTGTCATATGCTTTATGTTTGGATGGGATGTCATGTAGGGTTCCATCTAATTACTATTCTTATAGTGACTGATCTGCTCATTATTTGCCCATATATTGAAATAAAGTCCTAAAAATTGCTTATTTAGGTTTACCAACAGCCAAAACATAATCAGTTTATAAATGACAATAAAGAAGAAACTCTTCTCATATGTGAAGCTGTAACCAGTATTATTTTCTTTATTGCTTAATCTGACTAGAGATGCAATGATTAGTCAATTAATCAACTATTGTGATAATCGATTAATCGTTTGGAGTTTTCTCTGATTCCAGCTTCTCAGTTGTGAATATTTTCTGGTTTCTTCGGTCTTCTGTGACAGTAAACTGAATATCTTTGGGTTGTGGACTGTTGACTGGTCGGGACAAAACAAGACATTTGAGGACGTCATCTTGGGCTCTGGGAAACGGTGATCACCATGTTTCACCATTTTCTGACATTTTTAGACCAAACAACTAATCAATTAATGGAGAAAATAATCAACAGATTATTTCCTACTGAAAATAATTGTTAGTTGCTGCCCTAAATCTGACAATTAATTTCTGTTAATTAATTGATTGATCATTTGCTATATAAAACATCACAAAATGGTGGAAAATGCTCATCACTATTGCCCAGAGCACAAGGGGGCGGCTTCACATCGCTTCTTTTGTTGTTGATGAAATATTTTGCCGTTTTACTTGGAAGAATGACTTGAAAATGCCCGATTATCGAAATATTTGCCAATTAAGCGACTAATCATTTCAGCTCTGGTAACCAGTAAATATTTGGTATTTTTACCTGATTAATAGGTTAAGATGTAGCCATATATTGATCATTTATAGTCCTTGCATGTGCTAAACTTGCTGTTGTAGAAACATTTTCATCATCATTGTTGCTGTACTCCGACTGAGTGCATTGTACATTGCATTGTAATAAGTATCTCATTGTTTTAAACTGGGATGATGTGGATTCATGAGCACACTGATCCTCTTGTCCTCCTCATGCCCAGTGAAGGATGAATGGCCTCTCTCTCAGTGAGCTCTGCTGCCTGTTCTGCTGCCCACCCTGCCCCAGCCGCATTGCAGCCAAGCTCGCCTTCCTGCCCCCCGAGCCCACATACACCTTCCTCCCAGACCCAGAGGCAGGCCCCAATGTGCCAGGGGGAACAGGGACATCCAGCCTGCGGGTGCGCAGCGGCGCATCAGTTGCTGGAGGCGCAGGAGCCGGGGCTGTGGAGGGAAGATGGAAGCTCCACCTGACAGAGCGAGCAGAGTTTCAGTACTCCCAGAGAGAGCTGGACACAACCGAGGTGTTCCTCACTCGATCCAGCCGAGGGAACAGAGTTGGCTGCATGTACATTCGCTGTGTTCCTAATGCCAGGTGGGTTTACCTTTTTTGAGCTTGCTTGACCTTTCTTTGTCATTTTATGACTGTGTGTCACACTTCCCTAGAAGTGTTTCCACACCCTCTTGTCTGTCTTGTCCACTCCAGGTCTACTTCCTTTACTTGTCTCCCTGTTGACTCAGCTGACTCAAAGATTTTCTCTTCCTGCTTTTTCAGCGGATCATTGCTATCCATTTTTTTTCTTTTACTCTTTAAAAATCATTCTATTTTCTCTATTCTTTTCAGTCTAGTCCTGCATGTTTGTAGTAACTTGAATGTTGAGTTTCTCCTGCATTGGTAATTCTTGTTTATGATAGCTATCATAATAAGAGTGTCACGCTCAGTGGCAAGATACCAGTTTTATGTGAGTCAGAGACAAAACATTTTTAGCTATCTGGCCGTCTTTCCTGCAGGCTTGTTTCATTTAATTTATTGGCAGTGATTGTTTTATGAGAAGTGATCATTAGGCCTAAGAAGAAGTATTTTATGTGCCGAGATGTATAAGTTCAAACTTCAGTTTGATGCCCATCCTGCTGCACTGTGCTGCTGCTGATTAATTTACCAAATCGATTAAAAAGAAATGGACAGGCTTGTGTTACAGTCTGTCTGTGTTGTATTAATGTCGATCTAGTATTACACAAAAATGAATCCAAACTGGACCTGATATGCCAGAGTCATTGTTGTGCCACCTTCTGAGTGGAAAGGCCACGAGCAAAGCCACGGGTTATATGGGTTCATAAACAAAACCACTGAGGGAGGATCTCAAAACAGTCAGTGTGTAGAAGACGTATCAGATTGCTCCGGGGAGCGCAACATGCGTTCATGAATAAAAGCTAAGTGCGAGTATACCCAGAGTTTATAGCGCATACTCTGCTTCTCAGGTTGTACAAAATAGCTACAAGTAAGAGTCATTTGACATGAGGCCATCTCGGTAAACTAATCTGCCATTATGCAGCATTTGTAGACGCAGAGTTTAACTCACCTCACTGTGTTTGTCAGCAGGTTTTTCATGGTTTGATTCAGTGTAGAGTTACTCTTGTAGATGGGTAAAAAAAGGGTTGAATTTGTTTGTTTAATTAGGTTTGTTTCAGTGTTATTGTTAATCCTTCCTGCGATGCATTCAATTGCTTTTACTTAAATAGAATTTCCAGGCATGTGCTTTTGAATAAAGCCTCAACTAAACATGTTGGTTCTCTAGAAAAACAAAATGGCAACATGCGGCTTTTTTATTTTGGCTATAATATAAAATGTTGGCCTTAGCAATGAATAAGGATACCATGAAAAACATGTGTCTCCCGTAACTGTGAGAATCAAGACAAAAATAAAAAGGATATATATGAAATCTGTCTCTATCTCTGTTGGTTCATGTTCTGACTTCACTTCTGTATGTATATCCTCTCAGGTTTACAGTGCTTTTCTCTCATGGTAATGCGGTCGACCTGGGCCAGATGAGCAGTTTCTACATCGGCCTTGGCACTCGCATCAACTGCAACATCTTTTCCTACGACTACTCAGGATACGGTGTCAGCACTGGCAAGCCCACTGAGAAGAACCTCTATGCAGACATAGATGCGGCTTGGCACGCCCTGCGCACACGGTATGTTAGGATATAATTGACCCACATGTGTCCTTCAAGGGATGATGTAACACACTCTGTTTTGCTGTGTTACAACAGGATTTTAAATATATTTAGCTGAGGAACAAATCAAACTTGGGGTTATAAGATCATTGTGTTATGGCTACAACTTCTGTGAGTGCAAGGGAAAAGCAAGAAGGAGCGATGGAGAGAAGAGTTCAAGTAAAGATGAAGACGCAAAGAAGGGGTGAACCAAGGTGGCAGAGCGAGGGATCAGCATCAGGACAGAGTTGAGACGGATGCCGTGGGAATAAAAAAGAGTGAGATGGATGGATGGATGGGCAGAGGGAAGGCTGGGGGGGTTATGTCTCTCAAGGACATTGTGGTGTGATAAAGTGTCTCATTAGTGAAAGCGGAGCTGCCTTAATGCGACTGTTGCCCCAGGAAGACATGACACTGCAGAGCATTGACTAAGGGTTGGCTGGCGTGAACTTACTTTTGTGTGTAGCAGTCACTCTTCCCCCCGTTATTTCTCAACATCCTTCCTCTTAAGATTAAGACACCACAAATTATTTTTCCCCCAGAATGTTAAGTGAAATTTGTTCTTCCAAACTGAACAGACTGAACAAATTCTAAAATGGTCAGCAGATATTTGTATTGTTGAAATTATTTAATCATTTTCATCAGTTATTAAGTAAAATTACCAAACATTTCCATGTTACCGCTTCAAAATTCTGATTGTTTTGTTGACTTGGGGGATAAAAAAAATCATCACAGGATTAATCATTAATGAAAGTTATTATATTGTTATAGTTGCAGCTCAAAACATGCTGATGTTTTATTTTGTGCTATTTTGTTTTTGTATATTTGTGTCAGTGTTGTACTTTGCATGCTATAAAGCACAACTGTGGTTGTCCTGTAGTTTAAGGATGTCTCTGTGTCTCTGGTTTTAAACAGGTATGGCATCAGCCCAGAGAATATCATCCTGTATGGACAGAGCATTGGTACAGTTCCCACTGTTGACCTGGCATCACGGTATGAGTGTGCCGCTGTGGTCCTTCACTCACCTTTAACATCAGGCATGAGAGTGGCCTTTCCTGACACAAAGAAAACCTACTGCTTCGACGCTTTCCCCAAGTAAGTCTCTGACTGACGATTGTCTTTTTCACATTTCATTCTCCATTTGTTCTTTTCAAACCCGTCTCTCTGTCTTTATCAGTCTAGCTTCTGCTATAAAATGTTTGACATTTTCCTAGATTTTATTGTTCAGTTGCATAATTAATATATTTCACAAATATATCATTGGGTAACTCCTATAACTAGAGATAAGGTTGTATCTTATTATGTTATGTTGTTGTGTTAACATAATACATACATAAATTGTACAATTTGTCTTCCTGTTGGCATTTCCACATAATTACAGATGTGTCAACAGAAAAGCATAAATGCCACTTTCGGTTGTTAAAAGTGTTTCTTGTCCAAGACAAACATCTGCGCCAGAAGAACAGCTCCACTGTCTTTCCTTAGTCTGTAGATATTAGTTTTATTTTTTATTTCATAGAGGTGAGTGGGCCAAATTCTGTAATATTTCAGAGAAGAGCTCAAACCCCAGAGCTCTGTGTTATCTTGCAGAAGTCATCTCGCTGCACAAAGATCATTCTCATCTCGCACTTTTTCAAAAATGATATTCTTCTGTATAGCCGCGGGTCGAATCTGTGTCACTTCCCACAGAGACTTTTTGTGCGTCATTCACACATGATAATGTCAGATGTAATAACAGTCATCCCCTCACACCAATATTTACCAAAACTTCTTATGTAAGTCTGTCTAATATTGGTGAATAGATCCAGACTGTAACCAGCACAGACAGCTGTGTTGTGTGATTAACAGATTGCGTCAAAAGCAGTCAATAATGAGGCATGTATTACTTCTCAGTCACTGTCAACAGGTTTTAAGTGTTCTTTAGTAGATCTCAACCTCCAAGAAAGACCATTAACCGCCATCATCTAAGCAAAATCTATGGATATTTACCTTTGCCCAAATTATATATTAGAATTATGTATTATTAGTCTATTACAACACATTTGAATAGAGATCCTGTGACATGAAGTAGTGTTATTACATAATAGAGGTGGTTGGTTGTACTTTTTGGTACTAGTCACAGATTATTTTAATGTCTTGAATTCAGTTATAACCTCTGAGATTTGCTGCCACACATTTGTGTGTGATTGTAATGTGGGTGTTGACTGTAATGTGTTGTTACTGCGTTTTTTATTTTTAATCTTTGGACGCAAATCGGTTCTTTTGGCCGGACAATAAGGATTTAGAATAAAACTATCATTAGCGAGGCTCTATCCCTTCTGCTCTTGTTGTCAGGTTAGTTTTAGTGCCTGAGTCTGATGAAGGTTAATAGCAGCCAATGCCAGTCTTAATGTAGAAACTAGTCCCAGATGGTGCATGTAGGTGAGGAGCAGAGGTGGAAGGAAACCAAGGAATGTCTCACTGTGCCTGAAGTGAGCTGAGAAAACCTCCAGTGTTCACGTGTTGTTCCAGCTCAGAGTGGGAAGCTGGCATCCCTCCTTTCTCTATATCTATCGATCTGTCTTTCTCTGCTGTTGTCTACATAAAGTATGTCTATATTCCATGGGATGGCTTTGAGACCTTTTGTGTGCTTTTCTTTTGTGGCTGAGATCGTGTAGTGGGATTTGGATCTATCAGGACAATCTATAGACAAATCTTAAGACTCGAGTTTGTTATCTGTCTCCACAAACATCCAAACTATGCTGCAGAGATGGGTGAGGCAGCTCTGATGTAACCGTAATCAGCACATTTATCTGACTAATCAGTCAGGGGGCTGCTATGCATGCTGTGTTTGCTAAATAAAAATAACCGTTAAATATTCAGCTACTTTGAAAGCAATAAATATGTTTTATAGCCTTTAACGATCACTGGAGGAGTCTAGACAAAAATGAAGCGTCTGTGATCCATTAAGTTTTTATTTAATCTATAACAAAATATTTTAGACTTTTTTATGACCTGATCCACAGACCAAGTGCTTTACGACTGTTGAACTGACCAGCACAGTCTGCTTTCAGAAGGGTGGGGAACTAAATACGGATATGTAAATTATCAGTATGTCTAAAATGTGACCTTTGTTTTCCTTAATTCTCCCTTTTCCCCCTTTTTAGCATTGAGAAAGTGTCCAAAATCACGTCTCCGGTGCTCATCATCCACGGGACGGAGGACGAGGTGATCGACTTCTCACACGGCCTGGCTCTGTTCGAGCGCTGCCCCAAAGCCGTGGAGCCCCTCTGGGTGGAAGGAGCGGGACACAACGACATTGAATTGTACAGCCAGTATCTGGAGCGCCTGCGCCGCTTCATAGGACAGGAGCTGGCAGTGCAGCACGCCTGACCTTCACATTTTACGACTGGCATCGGCATCAACGTCATTACTACCGAGCCTCAACTCTCTTTGTCCAGAATGGAAACGTCTCCGAGATTAATCTTTACCCTTCCCCAAACTACCGCTGTACTTGCTCTTAAGTTTTCGGGGGAACAGTGCGCTTTGAATGGACCCAGAGGAAAGGGGCTGTGTGTTCATGAACATCAGATGTGCGTGAGTGTGGAAGACTTTGTCTGCATTCAGACTGTTTAGACAGCAAATATATTCCTATACTGTGCAATAATAAGGACAGTGTTCACAGGAAAAGGAGTTGTGTTGAAATTGAATGAAAAGGACATTGAACAGAACAACAAACTTAATAAGTAATCATGTAGGTTGATTACAGTGTGGTCCAGACAGAAAATTTCACTCAATTTTCCAGCCTACTCGTGTGTTTCAGTTCATTCCTGCTGTTAATCCATGATAAATGGATAATGATGAGTGCACATGAAGCTCATGAATTATTAGAGGACTCAACCCCCAACATATACAAGAGGACGTAATGTTGGTTTTCTAATAACCTTAAAAAAAATGGCAACCAAGTTCTGTACATTGAGTCACCAGTTTTTATTAGACACACTTGTACAATCTAATGCAAACCAGTACTAAAGTGTTTTATGAAGCATATAAAGTTCAATAAATCAACTATATGATAATTTTCTAGTTAAGTGGTAGTTGTGTATTGGACTGCATTATATTGAGAATTATTTCTAATATTCCTTTTCCTTCATGTATGTAAAAGGAATGGATGAAACTGGTGAAAAATGAAAATTATACATGCATAGAGATGACTTTAAATTTTCTGTTCATTTTGTTCTTTATTGTACTGAACATTTTGCTCAGGTAACCCTGTAAGACATTAGGGTCAGTGTGTTCCACACTTGTGTCTTTTTTTTTGTTTTGTATGCATTTAACTAAATCTCCTCGGATCCTTTGAGATTTCTCCCTTTTTAAGATTTCTGAAGCATCCAGTGTGAGGGCTTTTTTTTTTTTTTTTTTTTTTTTTTTTTTTGTAGCTTTGATTTTTAACCAGTTTGAACTGAGTTTCCATACCG
This sequence comes from Scomberomorus guttatus, assembly GCA_038419695.1. Lineage (NCBI taxonomy): Eukaryota > Metazoa > Chordata > Actinopteri > Scombriformes > Scombridae > Scomberomorus > Scomberomorus guttatus. The sequence goes on along the minus strand of CM076454.1, from coordinate 13,275,769 downwards.
TCTTCGGTCTCTTACGGCAGTGATGGAGCGGGATTGGCTGCGTTAAAGAAGAAGCAACGTTTTAAGAGCCTGAAAAAGAAAATACCTCCTGCTCCGTCACTTAGTGGAATGTCTGAGTGTCTGCTAGCTCCATCTCTTTTGTTTTAGTCTTGTTCATCTTGTTTATGTCTCGCACCAGTCGGTCACAGCTGTCAGGGAAGCTCCTATTTCCCTCAGTGTCTGGAACAACAACACTAAAATTAAACAGGCTTTGGTTTTCTACCTCCAGCCTGTTTTTATCTCTTTCTGTCTTTGTTTCTTTGAACCTGTCAGCCGTTTTACTCATTTGCAGTCCGTGTTAACAAGTCTGTCAATTTAGGAAATGATTGAAAACTTTGTAATCGCATATTTTCTGATTGTTGACAAAAAAAAAAGAATTATGATTGATCTGCTTCACATTCTGACTGTCCCACTCACTACAGACAAGCACAGGAACAGATGTTTTTATACAACACACTATGGTTCTTTATCTGTGTTACAGTTTTAACAGCATTAGGAAAGAGCACAATAACACAGTGTTGTGTTCTTTATTGTCCAACATGATGACAATGCTATTCCACTACTATTCTGTGCTGTAGGTTAAAAATGACACCATGTAGGCTGTTGGTCAGGGATGAATATCCCTTTTCAAGTCTGGTCCTTCGCCAGTTTACCATCTTCACTACAACTGCCTATAACATTTATCCTTACATGCATACAAGTCTCATGTAATTAAGTATTTTTACTCCTTTTGAAAATAACTTCTTGATAACACTTGGTAACACTTTTGATTTTGCTACACAGTGAGTGTGGTGCAGTACTTCTTACAGCTGCTGGTGTGATTTTTTTTTTTTTTTTTTTGTTAAAACTGTCAAACGTGGTATTGCTGTTGTGGATTTCTCATATTTTTGCGCTGCTTATTTTGGGGAAATATCACTTATCAATATCAATCGTCCCCCTTTTGCTGCATTTGCCATCTTGTTTCTGTCACAATATTGTGATCGTATGCTAAGAGGACTGGTACAACATTATGTCAGCTGGCTGCCCTGTTCAAGTGACTCATGAGATAAATCGTAATCTCTTCATTTTTACGACCTCTTTTAGCCTCGCAGCACTCCAACGTGACAAAATCCCGACATTCTCTTACTAATAGTCTGTTTTAGCAGCCAGACATGAAGCGCAGTCTAAAGTGTTCTTCTTAAAGGTGCAACATTCAAGCCACAGAAGTTTGAAGCAGTCCCCAAAACTATATCCATGGCTGAAATTGTCAAGGATTTTATGTGTTTTTAACTGAATGAATTCATTATTTGAACCTTTTGAGTGTTGCGCCATTAAACTTCTAAGTTGAAGCTGAGATTAAGACTGTTCTGATTGATTGCTTTTGAAGAGAAGTCAGGGTTTTCAGGCTTTCTTGTGTATGTATAAACCAAAGCTTAACTATTATTTAGCGCTTTACCCGGTGTACCTGATGTTCATGTTGGTATCCTGAGAACCAAAGGCAAAAATGTTCAAATGCAAGTTCTTTTATTTATGTATGTGGTTTGATGTTTTTTTCCACTACACATTTGGATACAAATGACATGTAAATTTGTCAGATTGCTAAATACTTATGATTCAGCATATCATGTCTGCTTTCAAATATATGCAGGAACACAGTCTGAACAGCATAAATTAACCAAGTTGTGGGTGTGGGTGTGTGTGTGTGTGTGTGTGCGCGTGTGTTTTAAGCTGTTTATAATTTATCATCTGTGGAGGAGTACAACTAAGCAATACTGTGTTTTGATATGTTTAGAAAAAAGCGTGTGGGATGATAAAAGAACAATAACAGGAGCTTCAAGCAGACACTTGAAAAAGCTTTTTAAAAAGAAACTCTTATTTCAAATGTTTGGATCTTTGGTCAGAATTGGTATAACGCAGCTATGTCTCATTTTTGTCATCGCACATTGTTATTCATTGTTCATTATACTAATTTTTAGTTGTTTTTTTTTCCCAAGAATGAAAAGAAGTTAATAAAACATAATCAGAAATTGATCGTTCATATGACTCTTTCCCTCTTTTTAAAGATATTTCCTTCAACCTAGTTGCAGTAAAATGTGCTCTAATGAGCAAGAGAAAGCCTTTCTGCAGGATTCAGCGTCGCGTGTGTCTCATTCAGTCCACGATTTTCCACTCACCGCAGCTCTGGCACTCAGTGAATAAAGATCCGCCTGTAGTGAAAGGCCTCACAGGGCTGCACGAGACCGATCCAAGAAAAGGCTCAAGTGAATAATTAGCTGATGAGTAAACGAGTCTTTAATTGCCTGGTGTGTTTTCGTTCTCCTCTGTAGAGTTGTGTGTTGGGGTGGGCTCGTTATCATCTGTGCCAAAAAAAAAAGGTTCAAATGATGTTTTTTAATTAAACCAGTACAAGGACTGATGCCTGTCCCAGCCTCCCCTCACTGTCTAGTCTGCCACCATGTTGGATTGTGGGGAAACGGGGACAGATGGATCGTAAGCTGCGCCTCTCCGCCAACTCACAGACACACACACACACACACACACGCTTGTGCCAGCTCTTATTCAAGGGACGACATAAACAATCTGGTGTCCCACTCAAATGCTCTTACGGATTAAAAGCAGCTGCAGCGGCACATCCCCCTGCGTAAGGCAAAGTTAGTGCAGCCTGACCTACCGCATCAAACGCAACCGCCACCCCTCCAACACACAAATGCACCAACTTTCACACAGCCCTGAGCATCAAAAAAAGCCTTTCATGTTAACCAAAGGGCTGTGGATGTGCTTGTTCTCAACAACACAAGACTTAAAACAAGACTAGAGAACAGGCTCCGAATGTTCTGAATGTGAGAACTGAGAAGTCTGCTGAATATTTGACTATTTTTTTCATGTTGAGAAAGAGCTATAATCCTCGCCATCCAAGGGAATGGGTATGAAATGTAGGAGACTATGAGTGTTATGCAGCAGGGCAAGTGTCACAAAGAGCGTACATCAGATGCCAGCACAGCATTGCTTAAGGGAAGAGTATGAAGGGCCTGTACGAGTGGATGAGAGAGGGGGGGGGGGGGGGGCTACCAGGAGCAAAGTGCAAACAAAAAACAAAGTGCTGCAGATTTGCATTATCACTGGGTGGCCTGAATTTTACAGGTTTCCATTACCCCATGACCTGACTGTGACACATGGCCACAGATGACCTGTAAAGACTGTGATGCTTGCTTGGAAAAAAAAAAAAAGTACAATCAACTATGAGGAAATAATGCAAATATGAGCACAAAGTATTACAAACTAAAGTGTCTGATCTGGGGAAAGGTCATAAGTCTCAACTCATGGCACTACAGTTTACATTTATGTCCTAATCTTTTAAGTTTTCAATATTTTACAAGCCATTATGTGTTCTTTGCCAAATTTATTGTCATTCAAATGTTTAACAGCAGAGTCATTTATTAATAAAAATCATACATTTGGATGAATCATTTGCTAGTCAGATTTTATGTCAACTAACAATAGTCTTATCTGTTTTAGGACATGCACTAAAACAAGACAGCATTTAGTTTGTTCCAAAGCCTGGAACTGCTAAACTTCTTGTCTGCCTCTATAAAATTTAAAGAATGCTAAAATAACACACAATTTCAACATTCTTCCATATAGATGAGGACACTGGAATGTAAACCATCAGGCCTGCTCTGCATGTCTTGGCTGACTTTTGTTTATGTTTAGCAGTCACTTAACATATCTGAAAGTGTGCTTGTATGGCCTCTAGGAGAGAATAAAAGTTAGCTCGGCCCCCCGAGCTCATCTGATTCAGAGTCGGGGGGGTTGGTGTCACTAAGTAGATTGTGAAAACAAGCCAACATGGCTGGAAAAAAAATGGAATATATTGAATGCACATATACTACATGCTGCATATTAATTGGAGGAGACTCCAGCATGTACAATATGATGAGCTCTGACCTTGAAAATGTCTCTGCAGCATTCAAAAGGAACCGAAGCAAGTTAGAATATTTCCTTCTTCTGTGTTGTTCTTATTCATTTGAGGCTAGCCTGCTGAGATTCTCATTACCATTCGTGCAGTCATTTTTTTTAATGCCATATGCATTATGTATATCACATTTCTCGCTGATGTTTATCTGCCTGGTTCTGTGTACTCCATGGTGAATTTTAATGTGCCTTCCACCTTAATGTTGTTTCATTTTTGCTGCTCGGATTCGCATGAGGAACACTCTCAAGCACAGAGCTTTTTCTATCATATCCGCTTCTAGCAATATATGGTGGACCTATATGTAACTGAATTTGGTTTTTGTGCCTGACCTGCATGGCTGTGACAAGAGGCTTTACTCGCACAGAAGAAGAGACCTTTCTTTGCCCTTTACGTAAGAAGCACTTCATGCAGAGAGACCACCTGTTGAAGCATGCTCACTGTCACTCTGTCTTCCAGCTGTCCATAGTCAGCCACAAAGTAGATAAAGCAGTGCTGTCAGTGCAAGTGCAGACTGCAGTATTTTTTGAGGGCAACACAGTCTAGCTGACAGATGTTTGCAAGACATCAAATTCAGCTTTTTGTCTGCTAAAAGGGCCCACCTGTCCCACCCCAAACATAGATACATTAAGTGGATGAAACAAAATGTGTATATAAATATTTCAGACAAATAATGTAGCTCTCAATGTAGGAATTAGCAAAGAAAAAGACACTTAAAAGCGAGTGTTAATAGCTTGTGGCATAAAAGAGTCTTGTGATGTCTACAGCCTGAGGGGAGCAGCTCAAACACAAAGGACGATACCGGTCATTGAAAATACTGGTCTCTACTGGTCTCTACTGGTTTGTTTTGTCTCTCTTAGTGTAATTGCTTTGAACAATGTTAGCTTAAGAAATGAGATCACTACAAGGCCCTCAGATTTTTTTCCCCCTGTATTTAGTTGTTGTTGGCTGTATGAGTCCTTCAAACAATGAAGCAAATTCTACAAGGATAAGTACAAATATATAAAACACTTAAACACCACATAACTGTTCATCACTGGATAAATGCACTTGTTTTCTTTCATTTTAATTACTTAAAGTAGGAAACTTTTAACATATTCTGTATATTCTGGATAAGAATCTCTCATGTCTGTCATGTTGATTTAGGGTGAAAATCGTTTTTCTTTAAGTTTTGTCTCTTTGGGTGGAGTCTTAACATAAATCCTTTGACTGACAAAAATGCGTGTTTGTTTTTGAATTCCTGGAAAAGAGAGAGAGACTAGCACAGCAAACCTAGTTTCAGGAAAGGAAGGTCATGAGTGCTGCATTCAAGTCAGCAGAAATGTCTTCCACTCAGCAAAATAACTTGGGCTCTGTCCAGAACAGCCTCTGGTCCTTTTATTGACAATGTCAATCCTGACAGGACCGAACATGTTGTCCATCACAGCACAAGGGTAATAAGACGCAGAGCTACAATATCCATCTATCCAATGCAGCGAGTAGAACATGATGAGGAGGGTTGTGTAGACAGATAGATGCACTTTAAAAATCCAACAGACAGCACAAAACAGAACTGTACTTGGAAACTGCAAGAAACTGTATTTCCCAGGGTGTTAATCCAAAGATTGGAGGGAATCAAAAACACACAGGACAACCATAATAATAATGATAATAATTTATTTATTCATTCAGGTAGAGGAAGAGTCTTTGGCAGTGAAGAACATAGGAACTGAGGGTGATTTAATGACGTAACAACATAAGTGAAGTGCTGCATGGAGACAAATGATTGGGCCAACTGGGCTGTTATCACAAGTCCACCAGTGAACCAGTATTCCCAAGGGGAAGGTAACATTTTCTTGGTGGGGTACACAGTGATTTTCATTTAATCCGAGGAACATTAACTGGTTGCAATAACATTTGATCATGGCACGATAGTAGAACTCTAAGATTAGAGTGTCTGTAGGAGTGAAGCAAAACAAAATCGTTCAGTAAGTGTTTATCTGTACTTGTCACTGTTACGTGACAGGTGATAAGTGTTGGCGATGTTGTTGTGAAAATATGATGGTAATGAGGATGCCCATGAGACAAACAAATAGGATTTTAGTGTGTGAAGAGGTGTTTGGCTTTTTGTGTGTGCAATGAAGTGAAGCGTCCCTAAAGTTAAATTTTCCAAGTGTATCACAGTAAAATCTGGCACTGGCACTTTTTTTTTCTTTTTTTTTTCCTGGCACTCTGAATTCATTCAACATTTACCTTAAAAATCTTCTATCACTCTCCAATCTGGCATTGTGTTACAAAAACATATAAAAAAGCAACAATTACAAACAAAAATAGTATTTCATTTAGTGAAGAGGGAGTAAACCACTAACAGAGTGGCTCGCTCATTCTTCTGTATTCACATCCCACTGGCATCTCCGACAAACTGACAAGTGCAACTCTGTAGTTCATATAATGAAGGGCAAAGAGGTACAAGTATGCAGTTTGAGACACTTTACATGGTGCTTTCCATTTCAGAAAGTCCTCCGTTCCTCTGTCCTTGTACATCTCATCTTTTTTTTTCTCCAAAAACATCTGAGGACATGATAAAACATCTTTCTGGATTAGAAAGCAGCACAAATTGCATCTCTACACCCTAAAGATAGGGCAGGTAAGGCCATTTCAATATTTGCAAAGGACTTGTTAAAACCAAGTAATGGAACCAATCAGAATGCATGTAATACTGCATTCGTCACACAGCTCACAATATGAGAGGGGCAGAACACACAAACTGTGCACACTGTGCACGAGCCGGACATGGCAGGTAAACATGACCGACTAGGGACATTTAATGACGTCACAGCTCCTGTCAATCAATCAATATCATTCAGAATACTGTCAGGGATCCATTCATTCATCAGTAAAGGCAACAGGACTGGACTCTCAGTCCACGTCTCCTTCGATTTCATCATCCATCTGTACTTTTGAACTTCTGCATTCATCACTCTTCTATTACCAGAAAAGTAAATATTCAGCTACACAGACATCACAGGACAAGAAAATGAGTTCATTTCAATATCAGAATACTGTTGGAGGTCAGGAGTTTGGCTGCTCCCATAACGTGTGCAAAAACCTGTGGTTGTAAAGAGCGGAGGCCACTTGGGGTCGCTGTTTCACTCTGTCACAGCCATCACTAGTCAAAAGTTAAGTCCCACTGGCACAGCAGTCACGCTACACATCCTTGTTCCATATCAGGGTTGGGCAAGGGGCTGTAAAAGACAGGAGGGGGGTGGCACAGTTCAGGAGGAGACTCGACTGGCAAGATAAGAGTGAAAAACTCATTGGGGTCCATCTTTTCCATCTTGAGTCTCCATCCATCCTCTCCACCTAAAACCCAACAGTTAAGGTCCAATCCAGCACCCTGTATTGTCCTGGGTTAGTGGTGTAAGGGCAAACTGCTGGGTCACTGCAGTCCGGGGTCACAGGGTGACCTTGCTGAGTCTAAGCGAGAGGCTTGAGCGCTGTTGGGTGCGAGGGAGTGTGGAGCTACACCGGCTACGCAGCTGGACTGGCCGACCCGCCGAGCCTCGCACCCGCAGGAGGAAGTCAAAGTTGGCTGAGGTGTTCATGGCGTAAAAGACGTTAGCGTTGTCCGGAATCACCAGCTCTGAAAGAAATAAGGAACGAGGAGAAAGAACAGAAAATGTGAGTAAGATTTAAGCTCTTGTTGTTAGAACTGTTAAGCTTCTTGTCAGCAATACATGGGTCATTGTGATTCATTAAGTTTGGAAAAAGGTGATCAGTAGAAAAAAATACAATTAAAATGCTGAATTGCAAATATAGATGGTGTTTCATCATAGTTATACAGTAATAGCTGCAGCAACTTCTGCTTTCTGTATTTACTGTAAATCTGACTGTATGACTAAGAACTATATTGAATAACATATGCCACACATTTGCAGTTTTTACAGTTTTTGGAGAGCCCAGCATGTAGCCAGGGACTTCTGTGGAACTGTATGTCTGAATAATGAGAAAGCACTTGATCAAGCACCCTGGAGGATCCTATGTGAAAAAAATCTAGTAAGTCTCAATTGGAAAGTAGAGCCATATTTTACCTCTTTCTTCAGAGATGACCTGTACCAGCTCAAATCCCTCCTCAGGCTCCACCTCCAGGTTGTGCTTCGCCATGGCTCTAGAAATTACAGCCGGAGTCTTGTCTTGATTGGTCAACTATTTAGGGAATAGAGAGAAAATGAAGTCATGGAGTAATACGTAAATTATAAAAATGTGTATCTGTAGCCTCTCAGTCCGCAGGAATACAGAAACATATAATTATTTACCAGTATGCTCTTGTAGAGGTTCCCGTTGCCGTGCTCCAGACTGACTCTTATGATGCATGCGTCCTGGGCCTGGGTGTTATACGCCGGGGTTTGGCTCGGGGAGCTAGGGGACATGGGAGTGAGGGAGATGGAGCGTCTGTGGGTGCAGGGGGGGCCAGGGAGGGAGGGAGATGCAGGTGTCATGGAAACACTGGCTGTCGATGAGCTGGTGTCCATCGAGTGGAGTGAAGTACAAGAGGAGGACTCTGATAGCTGAAGAAACAGAAAGAGAAGTCACATACAGATACACAAAAACCGGAAGTAGATAACTGTCTTCTAACAAATGCGCTCAACAATATTCTGATCATTAATTTGCAGCTATTTGAGACATGGTTTGGAAAAACCTCAAGTGACTCAAAAAAGATAAAGGAAGAGAAACAGTTTTTCATATAAACTTTTGCCTCAAATTACAATATTTTGACTAAGGGACTGTCCAAAAATGATTAGGAGGGAGGAGTCCAGAAAAATGAAAGGGGTTATGTTTTTGTTTTTAATTTTGCTGAGGGAAGTTCAGTATACATTTTTCAGTAGTAGAGGGCCTTCTCCCCCATCCCAGAATCAGGTTTTATTTCATTCTTGTCTGATGAGATTTGTTGTAAGAAAAAAAAGTTTTTTAAAGATCAAATATTTCCACTAAACAGATGGCTTTTGTGTGTGTCATAGATGTGTATTTTCCCATATTAGGTGTCTTTGTATCCAGGATTTATTTTTCCTCATCAAAATCAACTCACAGCTAACAGGAACAATATGTTATTATGTTATTATAACTTAACATTATCTCTCCAGAGAGAGTGCATCATTTTTCACCACCCTACAGTCGCTCCCACCTTTCCTATTTCAATGTGTCACAAATATGTTAAACATGTCATGTAAAGTAAAGACACAAAAATAATGAATGGCTCAATAAACAGTATGCATAATGATTAGTTGGCTATGCAAAAAAAAATCCATTATATCTTAATTTTTTTGCGCACTTTTAGTTGTTAACAGCGAAGCACATTGTACCAATTCAATAGTGTTCTATTATTTTGAGATATTTGGGGAAAGATGTTGCCATTTTTCTCTTTCCCCAACCTGACAATTTCCATACAGTCCCTAAATATGCCCAAAAGGAAAACCTTTTCCACTGTGTTGTAACCCACCTTGTTTTGCTGGGTGTCGGAGGTGTGAGTGGGGGTGAGTCCCTCGCTGTCTGAGGGGCTGCTGGAGTCACTAGAGGACACGCTGACAGAGTCCATGCTCTCCCCTGAGCTGCCAGTAGGAGGCGAGCGCGGCGTCTCTCTGACGGGAGAACTGGCTGCACTGTTGTCTGTTCCAAGAAACAGCCTGGAAAGTAAAGGAAGTCAGTTATTAGATTATAAAAGTAAATAGGTCACTGCAATACACTGCTTGAATATGACAATGTGATATGTCCAATGTGACACATCCAAGCCAAGAAAAAACTATTTCAAGCCCACTCAAAAGACAATTTCAAACTAGACCCTCCTCCATTAGGTTCTATTCATTTTCTGGATGTACTCACAGACTGAGCCTTTTCACCATGCTTTTTCGTGGTTTGGGTGAAGTTGGACTGCTGTCACCAAGACCTTCAATTTCACATGACAAGGCGTAGCTGCAAGAGAGAACATTAATAACAAACCTTAAACATCATAAAACACTACCAAGAACCATGTGCCCAGTGGTTTTGGAAACCATGAATTCTGAGCAAGAAACAAGGAAAGAGAAAGTCAGAGAGGGCAAGAGAGGGAGGGACAAAAGAGAGCACACAGAGCAAAAATAACAAGTACAATAGATCAGTAGGGAGTATAGAGATGACATGAGAACAGCGGGGAGAAGTGAGGAGAAAGGAGAGAAAGAAGGCGCTATTGTGTGTGTCTGTATGTGTAAACAATAGATGCAACAGACCATGACCTCATGCACTAATTTGCTTGTTATCTAATGGCTAATGGTGCAATCAAGAACGAAGGTATTCTGAGTAAAGCAGCAGTACCTTTCCTCCTCACTGAGTTGAAACTGGCTCTTAAACCAGCGGAGGAACGCCGGATCCGCAGTCAGACAGTAGCTGTTACAGGCCGACTGGAGCAGCTTGATCTGGGCTATCACCTCGAACTCCTGCAGAGAAAAAGTGAAAATTAGATTTGCTTCTCTCGCGTATCAACTTCAAACACGTGTCACATGTGAGCCTAGCCTATCATGTGATAATTGTCATGGTGTAACTGTGTCCAAACAGGCGTCGCTTGCTGCTACACTCACCCTGCGTCTCTTCTCAAAGTTGATCAGACCACCCTGCGGAGGACACAAAGAGCACGCTGTCAGACCCTGGACATCACATACCAGTGGCTGCTTAGACAAACAGCATTAGGTGGACCACTCCAAAAATGGACCGACAAAATTCCTCACACACTCATGGAAACTTACGCCCCAGTTTCTGACAGCGGGTTACACAGACAGACTCTCAGATCTGCAGAGCTGTGCAAACTCGCGGACACATGCTCTCAAATATCGACACACACAGGTGCAAACAGGCGCATACATACAAACACACACACACACACATTCGGCAGGTGTTAAGGATTTTTTTTACCTCTACTAGGTCAGGAAGGGCAGTATCCAGCATGGTCAGGTCGGTTAGAAATGTCCCCAAGTACGGTATCGTTCCTTGCATTGCTCCCTGTGGAGAAACAGTTATTTGATTACTTTAACATCTAAGTTTAAGTGCTGCAAAGTCTCTGAGATGCCACAAAAAGTTTAAAGAGATTTTTTCACACTGTGGTCACCACAGATGGCAATGCGGGTTTGTTAAACATAACACAGGCTTAATAAAAGTACATCACATAATGCATTGAGTAAACAAAACTGAGCATGTGGCTTCATCATACTGGAGAGGCTGGGACTCACTTTACAGTGCATTGCTTTAGAGGAATGTGTTGTTAAAAAATATAAAGCTCTGTTTTAGCTCTCTTTGAGAAAATCTGTTTGTGGCTGAAGCTTTTAGTCTGCCAGTCTTTGTCTCACCATTTCCTTCTGCAGCTGTAGTCTCTTGTGGGTGCGTTTCTGGTGCTCCTTGGCACAGCTCTCCAGACTGGCAAACTTTGAAGTACCTTCCTGTAAGGCAGACGAAAAAATAGCTTTGGTCCTCGAGATTCTAACCAGTGATGAAGGAATGTTTCCCAGATTTCTAGCTCAAGTCTGAGTTCTCTTGAAGTAACATTTACACACTTTATAACAGGATTTGTTTCAGAGGGCAATCGCTAAATGTGAATGTACAAGAAACATCTATTTACTGAGGATTTACATGTTTATGATTTCATTGGGATGAACAGAAGCAGAGGGTTAGAACTCACCCTCATGAGTAGCTCTCTGCTGGTCAGGTAGTTGTTGTGGTCTGAGAATATGTCCGACAGTTCCTCAAATGTCTGCATGCTGTCTCTGTCAAGCACAGATTCATGTTAGTTAATAGATGTACTGCACAAGCAGCTGAAATACACGGGCAAAAATCAAAGAGATCCTGTTGAACTCCCCAAAAAGGGCAGGTTGTTTTATGAAGACCTGCCAAGATTATCTGCATAGTTCAGAGATTTGAGGCTTACTTGTGCACAGAGGCCCATGCTCTTTTCAGCCTGTACAGCGGGTTGGACTGCAGTGCAGACACAATTGCTCGCAGAGACGAGAAGTTTTTGCGTATTCGACACTCCTGTTAAGAAAGAATTAAGGTCAGTCAGAACTTGTTAAAAGGTTGGGTAGGTTTTAGATATTTATATGTGTGTGTGTATGTGTGTTTCTGCCGACCTGAGCGATGTCTATCCAGCGCTGGATGACCCGCGCTCTGACGTGCGGCCTGATCTGTCTGTGTTTCAGCACCGTGCTGACCACGCAGGCCGCCACGGCGTTGAACTGAGTGATGGTGGCACGAATGGTGGGGGCGCTGTGCTTGTTGTGCTTCTTGTCCCTCTGAGACCAGATAGAGCCCAGGCAGTGGTGGGGTACAACTTTTTTAAACAGCAGCTAGAGCAGAATAACAGGCCAACGTTAGTATGACGACACTGATGAAACATCACAAGGATGTGACCTACGTGACCGTTCCCTCCTACACAACAGCACACCGCCTGTTTCCATCTCATTTCCGTCTACTTACTGCATCCATGTAGGTCAGTTGCTCAGCCACCAGGTCGGCGTCAAACGATAGGAAGTCCTCTTGGACCTCAATTTCCACTTCCTCTTCCTCCCCCAGGCAGAAAGAGCTGTTGCCGTGGAAACCAGCTGAAAGCAAGCAAACAGTTGATTTGACTCTTGATACTTGAGATGAACAAATAAATACTTGTAAGGAGAAAAAATATACTGTATATGTAAAAACAAAAAGTTTATCAGTTACCATCAGTGTCATCCATTCCAGCCTGACTCTGCAGCTGCTCCAGCAGACCCTCTGCCCGTCTTAGAGCCTCTGAGCCTGGCAGGGCCCTGCGCAGGTAGTCCATCAGCCTGTGAAGACAGGGGTAGTCAGGAGGCTCCTGGAAGTCTTCGGGACACTGGTCCAGCCAGGCACGCAGGATAGAGGCTAAAGCACTGTGGAGAAAGTTTTGAGAGTGTTGAGAGAGCCGGCACTGATGGAAGAACAGGTGTGGCAAGTTAGCACATATAAAACTGCATCTCACTTTCTGATAGCTCCGCTGGTTTCAGAGCCTTGGCATCTGTTGGTGTCATTTTCTTCCACGCTTCCATACCTGCAGCAGAGAAAACGAAGAAATCGTTTAAAAATCGCTTTAAATCAATGAATTATTGTGGTTTTATGGATCTGCCTCGCAATGCAGCACCTCACTCGAACCCTACCTGTCCAGCAGGAGCTGCAGTACAGTCTGTGTGCTGGTGAAGGCTCTGTAGGTGGACAGGAAGATGGAGGTGTAGGTGAGGTCGTTGTCGCCAAACGCCGTCAATAACGTCTCCACCAGACGCTCCAGTGTTCCAGCCCGGATACTTCGGATTTTGCAGGTCTCCAGCTGGCTAACCGTGTGGCCGGGAGGCAGACGGTCCCCCTCCGCCTAATCGCACACACACACAAACACATATTTTCACACTGTTAGACTAGTGTGAATTGAACCGAGCAGTGCTATAATGTATTGCAGGGATTTGACTGGTGTTTGCTGAGCCTTTCCTGGCTTTCTTTGGTTTAGGATGCATGTGATTACATATTTATTCTCATAGCATGTCAGGTTGCCTTGTTTTTTTAATCTTTCATAGACAATAAAGGAACATAAAGTCATATAAAGAATAGATTAGGAGTAAGTTTCAAGCTATACGGAAATAAAGCAAGTGAGGCAATTCAATTGAAGACAAAAAAAGATGGAAGACAATCATGACCTATATTTAATTCCGAATTATCCAGATGTGTCCGACTATTGTGTCTACAGGGTGAGAATGAGCGGTTACAAAAAAGGCGGGGTAAGAGTCATACAAGAGGTGGCACAGACGGGGAGAGAGAGAGAGAGAGACCATGGTGAAGTTAGCACGCTACAACAGGAAACGCTCCAATCTGCTTTTAATCACAGCATGGCCCCTCCTCCACCGTCCCTCCAGACAGAGAGAGAGAGAGGACAGCAGCGGTGGAGCCAAGTTCTCCCACCACTCCCCTCTGATAACAGCTCAGTACACACAAAAAAATACGATTATTTATCACTTTGAGGCGACGTCCAGTCACACACACAAGCTTAGATTTTACAGTTCACCATTAATTAGAAATGCACTAACTTTGCAACCAAATGCCGTTACTACAACCCTGTAAACACACACACTGTAAACAACACATCAGTGTACAACTGCACTGATTGTAATTGCTCTTGTTCGCTGACAATTGACTGTTTATAGTAAATATGCCATCTCAGAAGGGAGTGCTCTGTATTCTACTCCACTCAATAGACAGCACTGTATCAAGTACACACACTGTTTTAATTAGCTCTAATACAGTTGGCAGCGGATGCAGTCGTCAATACATCAATACAGTCTTAAAGCCTCAGAGCTGTTATCTATTTCTTCTTTCATGTGCCAATCCCCATCCCCCATGTCAAGCACAAAGAGGGCTACAAACAGCGATACAAAAGAACATGATGTTGATTTTTCTTCCTTGTTTTCTAACCTATATGTTTCTTTTTCATTTTCAAGTTCGTGCATTCCTGCAGTTGGTTCTGAGAAAACTCACGAGACAAACTAAACATAATGCCCCCTAATTGGCTGTTCAGTGCGGAATAATAATACTGTATAATACTGCATAATACTGTCTAACATCTTATTATGCTGATATAAACAGCAATGCCTTGTGTGCACTGACAAAAATGCACAACTCAAGGAAAAGCCTTTAATACCCCCCCCTTTTTTTTTGTCATAGCAGCGTTTCATAAAACACTGCTGCACAGGGGACTGAGCTGTTTTGTTGGCAGCCGGGAAAGTCAGGAAATCACATGCTTTGGCTAAACAGTGCAGGTCTGGCGAAACTGTTGATTTTCAGCAGGCAGCTAAAAAGGTGTTGTCTAAATCTGGGGGATTTATAGCTCAAATGTTAAAACAACAGCCCCCGATGGAGCACAATGCTGAGAGATGCCCAACAATTGAAAGACACAGTCTGCTTCGAACAATAGAGATTCGATTTTTTTTGTTTTGTTTTAAGCGCATAACTAACTGGATTTCTTTTATAAACCATCTACACATGATACATTCCAAGACTTTTCCACTTGGAATAAAAAAAAATAAAAATCTGCAGCTCACATTTTGCACTGCAACAGGTTAAGAGAGTGGAAAAAGTATCAGGTTTTCATATGTGTACTTTGCTTCGCTGTGGGTTTGGAGCTCGACTCGTCTCCTCTTTGAAAAAGCTTCGTCAGCTGTGATTCCGTCACAGCGTGAGAGATCAGACAGGCCTACTCACCCCCAGCCATCTTGCTCCCTTGTTGGCCGCCTGCTGAATCTGAACCCTTTTCAGTGTCACATTGTAGATGGCTCCTTCCTCAACTTCCTCCCCCCAGTCCTGCACCGAGCTCTGCACAGAGGGAATAAGAAGGAAAACTGTTAGAAACCCAGAGAGGAAGAGGAGAGGAGATTAAACAATTTCCTGTAAATAGCTATAGGCTGTAGTGCTAACTCCCGCAATAAGTGTCATTTTGATAGTTTTAACAGAATGGGAATTCACTTTTCTGAAGCCTCTTCAAGAAAAGCAGAAGGAGGAATTTGAAAAAAACACAACCACAACCAAGGCACTCAAACAAGGACTGAAGTGCAGTAAAACATCAAGAATGACCGACTCCCCAACCCCCAACACTGCAGCCTGCCAGGCCTCCCTCCCTCTCTCCCCGTCTTTACTCCCTCTTTTATTCCCTATCCATCTCTTTCACTGTGTCCCTGTCTCTCTGGAACCGAAGTCAGAGCTGGGCAGCTTTCCTGGAGCTCAGAAAAGCTGGAGATAAGAGCCAGAATGGATGAAGTCTCTCAAGTGAACCCCTACGCAACAAAACAGGAGATTTGCATCCCCATTTTTCCCCCTCTGTTGATATGTCTTTGTCTGTGTGTCCGCCTAATACAAGCCAAGAGAGCTTGATTACAAATCTGTGCCTCCAGAGCACAACCACTTAAATAAACCCATAAGACAAACTGGATTTGTGCTCATCTTGCAGCAGGAGTCCATATGCACCATGTCTGTCTCTGGTTGTAAATCACTGACAAACAGCAGAGCGCATAAACAAACAGAGGGAGCAGAGTGAAATCAAAATATAAAACTCCTGCTTCAGAGTGTGCGCAAACAGAGCCTGGGATCTGCTGAGAGATCAACATACGGAGACAGAGACAAAAACAGAGGCAAGGAGACAGCGAAGGAGAGAGACTGGCCAAATATAAACACCACGCATGCAGTAATATGGCCAAGTCCTCACACACAGGCAGCGGCAGCCAAGATCACTCTCACTTGTCCCCACTTTCATTTACACAGCTCAATGGCAAAGTCCAAACTCTCCCCAAACAGACGGGGTGCCAGAAAAAAAAAAAAAAACAGGGGGTCAAGGGTCAAAGTCGCCGTTAACAGGCTCAATGTTCGGTTCTGGAGGCCAGTGGCGCTCAGCCATGACTGGGCCTGCATCAGAGCCATGTTTGGGTTTGAAAAGGAGCAAATGATGCAGAATTGAAAAGAAGGCTCCGAACAAAAAAAGACACAAAGAGAGAGAGAGAGGCAGAGGATGAGTTTAAAAAAAAAAGGACAGATGAAACCAGCAAGCATGTCTGTGTTGTTCACGTTACACTCTGTCTACATGTCTGCTCCCTTCCCTGTTCAGCATCTTGTCTTCATGGTCAGCAACATGTCTTTCTGCCTCTCTCTTTAGCCGCTGGCTGCCGGCTGGCTGGCGCAGCGACAGATAAATACATCAGTGAATGAGTCATGCAGTCCACACACTCCCAAAACAATAGAGGGAGGTCTCTGTGCTGGCCGGCCCGGGCTGCTGAGTTCACAGTCTGCACACACAGCCTGCTTTTTTGTCAGCCAGAGAGCTGGAGATGTTTTTCAGAGCGGGGTTTAAAAAGCTCTGCTCGCTTTGTGCACCAAGTTTGGGGGCTTTATTGTGAGGCAAAGTTCCATGAGCTTGCATGAAAATGGAAAACCTATACAGTCAGTCACATTATTTCTATTCACCACAGAGAAGAGAATGTAGTGCATCTTATACAGGCTCGTTTTAAACTTAACAGAGATATCAGTGGATAGGAATGAGTTTACAGAGAACACAGTATATCAAATGACTCTGGGTGAGGTGTAAACAGGAGATGTGTTGTTTACTCTCTGCACTAACTTGGATCCTTCCACAGAAGATGCTTAAAACGTGCAGACTAAGGAGAGCAGGGAGGCAAATAGTACACTATCTCTGCTCAAATAGTGCTAATCTGCCTATCGGCCAATCAGCTGTGTGTGAAACAATACTCCCAAGATAACAACAACAGCGGTTGTGTTAAATCTTTGGCGCTGATCTGTTGGGTTTTTTTTGTGCTTTCCTCGCCTGGACGCAGCTGGGACCCGCGGAGAGACAGCGATGGCCCCGGGGCTTCGCCAATTGTTCCCTCTCTGTTTCACTGCGGGCCCCCAGACAAAAGTTTTCATATCCATCATCAGGGAGGGGAAAGCTCACGGATCGAGTTCATATTCTGGCGGAGCCGACTAGGGATTTTTTTTTTATTTTATCCTCCCTCCCTCTTTCCCCACGTTTCCAAAACTTTGCGTGACATCTTTACGCACCAGCAATGTAGGTTAAACTGGATTTAAGGTCCTGCGCCACAACAGACGGGTGTGAAAACAATTAAAACTCAATGTTCAACTGTGCCCCCCCCCCTCTTCTTCTTCTTCTTTTCCCCTTTATCCGCTACTTTCCCAAGCCACTACCCCCCCCTCCCCACTCTTCCCTCTCCAGCCTCCCTCCCTCCCTCCCTCTCTCAAAGCTGACTTCAAAACCACAAACTCAACAACACAGCAGATGATGGAAAACGATGAGAGTTTTTTTGTTTTGGTTTTTTTTTACCATTTTAGTTTTCCAGGCGAATTTCATGGTGAGCGTTTCTTTCATGATCCGTGGACAGCATCAGAGCTCGGGAATAATCCGCCAATGAGAGAAGAAGATGTGTCCTTTCTTGTTTTGTTTTTTTTTAAAAAAATCCCAAATCCACACTGAAAAGAAATATCTTCCTCTTCAACACACACACGGCCGTTCCTCTCCAAAGTCCAAATCCTCCTTCTCTGTCTGTCAGTAAGCGCTCCCCTCTTCTACTGAATGACCAAACTCCTCCTACTTGCACTCACAACACTCCGGTTCAAACTCCTCCTCCTCCTCCTCTCTTTTTGTCTGACTTTCATCAGTGACAACAATGTGCGCGCTCGGACGCAGTTGTGATTTCTGTTTGCGCAACACACCAAAACACACGAATCATAAATCTCTTTCCAATGAAAATCATTGAACACGTAAAGAGTTTTTAACTTGGTTTTTAGTCATTGTTAGTCTTTTGTTTTTTGAAGTATTTTTAAATAAATTTGATTAATTTGTGTTTTTACAACATAAAATGAACATAAATCTTTCACTCTTTTATTTCAGTTGTGTTGTTATTGCTGCTATTTTGTGTTTTTCTGTTTTGTTTTATTTCTTTTATCATGTTGTTGTTATAATGAGAAAAAACACAGAAATGTATGTTTTTAACAAATAACATTGATGTTTTGGATTTTTTCAGTTTCATGTGGGAGTTGTCTGATAACTTTATTTACATCTTTATTTACATGTGACCATTAGAGAAAAGAAGAAAAGCCTCTATAGCACCAAGCAGGTAGTTATTAACTTTCCTTATGATGTATGAACATTTTCAGTTTAAGCTTGTATGCTTTAGTCAACTATTTTATCTTAGTTTATTTATTTTAGTTAAGATAGTTAAGTTTAGTTTAGCGTAGTTTTGTTGCTTTTTTTTGACTTTTTAAAAAAGTTTTCAGTCATCACAGCCCCCCAAAAAACATCAAAACATAAAAAATCCTACCCCCTGACATCCACAGCATCCTTATTCACACCCAAAAAAGGAAACAACAAACACAAAGTGAAGGGAAAAATATTAACAAAAGAAAAAGGAAAGAAAAAAGGAGGAGAGTTTAGTTCAGAGATTACTTAACCCTGTAGTTTTATGGCTGTGTTTTACACACCTAGTTATTTATTTCTATACACCAGTGACCATTAACATATAGATTAACATACATTAATGCACAGATTTCATATGTGTGGATGATATGATGCCTTGGCTGTCATGTGTGTGAAGCAGCTGCGGCCTCCTCATGCTCCCTGCGTGGGACAATACAAGGAAGGCCGTAGATGCCGTCACCAGCACTGTGCATTGTCAGTGACGGGAGAGGAGAATGGGCAACACTGTTCCACTGTGAATGTGCCTGCACACGTACTCAAACAGCCTACTTGTGTGAATAAACGGGAAGATATGAATCAAGCATCGACTTTGTGAGGGGTCTTTGTTGTATTGTAAACATATATCAAATGTGAGCAAGCACTGGGTCTTTCATTTATAAGTCCATTTAGTCCACTGATGAAATGACCCAGAGTCATAAGGACTGTGAGGAGACAGAGGGGACCTTATGTCATCTGGCTCAGTGGGTGAGATGCTAGATCTGCTGCGGCCCCCTTTTCATTGATGTGTGTGATATGCCTACCCACTCCCCTGGCTCCTACAACCCCGACGTCACACTCAGCGTCACTGGCTGTCACACACCGCGCTGCCAAGCAGGGTGAACACGCACGCACACGAACCCATACACACACACAAGGTCCTTGCTCTTGGAATCGTTGCTCCCTCTGAGCTTTGCTTGGAAAGCAAGAGGCCACTAAGAGGCCAGGGAAGCCCGGTGTATGTCTCCGTCAGCGTATCTCTGTGTGCGATCGTGTTTTCTCAGTTTTTCTGTTCAGGCTGTATATCTGGCCAGGCTCCAGTTCCCAGGCCGAGCTGCCCCGGTGTCCACTTGGGTCTCCGGAGTTCTGGGAAGCCCAGAGGGGCAGTGGGAAGGTTAAAACCCCACACGACCTCCAGCTCTGCCCTGGGGGATTGGAGTGTTGGTCTCACAGTGAGAGTGATGTCATATCTCAACGCAAACAAGACGTCTGACAAATGTGACAGCTGCTGCTCGGTCTGACGGATGAGCAGACAAGCACGCACGTCTTTCAACTTGAGATCAAAATGAGAAATGTATTCTCTTACTCTGGGATCCAGGTTAAAGTAGTATTTGTAAGCTGGTATTAGTATCATAAAGGGACTCAGAAAATACTCATGTGGGTCTGTTTTGTAGTTTAAGGTTTTTTCAGAGGAACAGGAGGCCAGGCTTCAGTAAATGTCAGAGCTTTGGTCCAAATCCAAGTCGAGTCCCAAGTCCCTTAGGCCAATTCCAATAATTTCATCAATCAAACATTTTGGGAAATACACTCTCATGTCTGCTAAATATGAAGCCAGAGCTAGTAGGCGCTTAGCTTAACTTACAAAGAAAGGCTTGGAAACATGGGAGAACAGCTAGCCTGGCTCTGTCCAAAGATAACAAAATCCACCTACAAGCACCTCTAAAGCTCACTAATTAACACCTCATATCTGGTTTGTTTCATCTGTACAAAAATTGCAGTGTAAAAACATGTTTTAGTTTTATAGGGGGGGTTTGTGTTGGACTTGGCCAGGTGCAATGACTTGTTTTAGTCACCATGAGGTTGCCAGTGGAGACTCATTTCACAAAATGTTCAATTATTCCTTTAAGTTGAAGTCAAATTGCAAGTCTCATCAAGTCTACGAATGCTGAATGTTACATAAAATGACACAAGATCTATGTTAATATTGTTTTTTACACAGCTGAGACCAAGTTATTTTAATGTATAAGTATAATCGTTAATTATTTAAGGTGCACTGTCTAGTTCAGTGTTTATTGATCTGGGATTTCAACAATTCAAAACCTGGCACTTGAACGTGTTTCATTTCTCACAGTGGTGACACTCAAGTTAAGTCTCACCAGTAAGTAAGTAAAAATAGTAATACCACACTGTAAAAAATACTGCATTACAAGTAAAAGAACTGAAAATGTAAAATGGTGTAAAAGTAAAAGTTTTAGCAGCAAAAGTATAAACACTCACACTGTCGGAGTGTCATATTATAATGTATTAATTACATTGGATAATTATTACTGATTCATTAACGTAAAATCAGCATTTTAATGTTGTAACTGGTCAAAGTGGAGCTAATTTTAACTAGTATTGTATTTACTGTTTGGTAGTTTAGGCTAAGAATGCATCGCATTTTCAATTAGTAACTACAGCCGTCAAATGAATTTAGAGGAGCTAAAAAGTGCAATATTTGAATTATATAGAAGCATACAGTAAATATACAGTTGTATAGTACAGTATAAAATGGAAATACCCAAGCAAAGTGCCAGAGTACTTTCCACCACTAAGTATCACATCCTTATATTTCTGACGTAGGTCTGATCCTTAACTAAACCCTCCATCTATTTTTAGGAATCTGTTTGTCTCATTGCTGCTAGTTTGAATGTAAAAGTTAAACATAATGTGATAAAGGTGAATGCTGCTGTGTTTAAAAGGCTGTCAGGTAAAGCTCATGATATTCCTGCAATCTAATGCATCCTTATACCAAGTTTTACTTTCTCTTCAACATAATGACACTTAGGAAAGCCCTTGATTGGGACAAAGCAGTTTTTTTTAATAATGGGTTCCTGCCATTATTGAGCTTCCCAAGTACGCTCTTCTCTCTGTTCCACAAAGTCAGTACAGGGAGCTACAGTACAGACAGAAAGGGGACAAAAACAGGAGGAGTGCAGCTCACACTGTTATTGCACCACTGTGGGGAAAAAACGCACATTCCAGGAAATCTCCCACTTCCTGCCTCCAGCCTCCTGACTCCAGCGAGGCTGCTGTCCTCATACCTGACTGGCTGGGGAGCCTCTCTGGCCTGGAGCATGGTCGTAAAAGCAGACCAATAAGAAGGAGAGGAAAGGAGAGGAAAGGAGAGGAAAGGAGAGGAGAGGAGAGGAGAGGAGTAATAAACAGGGGATTGGGCAGCATGTGTAATGTCAGTGTTAACATCCAAGATAAGAAGGTCGTGTATCAGAGAAAGTGTAGGACACTGTAGAGATTAACTTGAAAGGGCACTATCTCTACTCTGTGTGTGTGACGTAGAGAGGAAGATGGAGAGGGGAAGAGTTCACACTACAGTCAGAAATTGAGAGGATCCATACTGGCAGAAAGACAAGCGTGATGCAACAGGAGCATCACGCACTGGCTTCCAGAGAAAGAGTGATCTCGTTATTTCAGACCGGAAAGAGATGTCCCTGCTTTCCATTTCTGCTGGAGAGGAGAGGAGACTCATCATTTCATCCAGTGAGAGGAGTATCGGCAGTGACTGGAGCCAAACTCTCCAGTGGAAAAAGTCATTGCGTAAAAATTAAGCTTTCCTGCTACCATATGAGGACCAAATGTGAGAGTGAAAAACATGCAGTCAGGTCATGCACTGTTCTTGTTTGTGCCTTTTTCAGCTTTTTCGAGACCAGCGCTTGTGTCATATGTGTGCACGTGGGTTAAATGTACTTATCACGCTTACTTTCACTGTATGTTTGTGTGTGGTTGGTTGGTTGGTTTGTGTTTCCAAAGCATACTGCCCAGTAGAGGGCAGAGTTCATAAACGACTTTGTTTATCCATAGTCAGCAGAGGCTTCAGTTACACCAGGTTGGTTTTATGGGGTCAGGATGATCTCCTATAAACTGAATAAAACAGAAGAGCTGCGCAATCAAAGTTTCAAAAAACAAAACAAAAACATGGTTATTTAAGAGCAGTAAAGCAGTGGCAATGCACTCTGTAAATGCACACGTCTGTGGATTCATTTGTGAAAACACAGATGGATGAGGACATGCCAGGTCTCCTCTCATAACACACACACACACACACACACACACACACACACACACAGCTGCATTTTCTTTTTCTCTCTTTTTCTCTGTTTCTGTCTCTTCTTCGGTCAACTGAACCCTTTGTTCAAGCAACCACATTAAAGCTCCGTCTCTGCCTCTCTCCTTCCCTCTCCCTCTTCTCTTATGTCATGTCTCCCCTCAGATCTATTGTCCTCGCTGTTGTTGAGCTCTCTCTCTCTCTCTCTCTCTCTCTCTCTCTCTCCCTCTCTTTTCTCTGGATGAGTGACATCATTTTAGTTTCCAGTAAAGTCCAGGGCTTCAGACAGAGACCCCTCCTCCTTCACACGCGACATTAAGATCACAGCTGACCCTTCAAACCGGCGCACACTTCAAGGAAAGTTTCTCCAACTTGCACTAAATCATGTTTATGTGCAGAGATGTTTTAGCTAAATGAAACTGTACAACAGACTTGTTTTTTCAGTTGGACCGTTGCACTAAAGCAGGGATAATCCACTCTGGAGCAACGATGACTCAGATGGCATGCTTGTTGTTAAGGTACTTTCAGGTGTCCCCATATTAGTAGATTATTAGTAGAGGAGTTACGATAAATTAGACCCATGCAGCACACACACACACAACCCCCCTTCCAGGGCCCCAACCCTGACAACCCCCCCCCGCCACACACACACACACACACACACACACTCCAGATCTAAGCCGTGCTAAGCCTTGAATGAATCGGTCTGGACTGGCTCGGTTGTCTGTCTGACCCCCTACTAATGAGAGAAGGACCATCTGTTGCCCAACAGATACATGCTACCCTAAGTTGTCACATATGCAACAAAAACAACACACAGTATGAATGAAGCTGGTAACACTCTGGTGAAAACTGCTGCCACACCAAAACCTGAAATCACACCAGACAACCAGAAAACTACACAGCAAGACTGCAAATACATCACATCAGAATGTGCAAAGTTACTTTAACCCCATCACAATATTCCAGTTTTTATCGACAAAACGGTTCTGACTATACTGTAAGTAAGAAATACCACAATGAGGAAATGAAAGATTCCTTTTATCTCATTTCTGGCACTGATTTTAATGATTTTAAGTGACATTATGCTGCCGTCTGCAGTGTGAAACATGTGCGTTGTAGGAAATGAAACTGTGTAAGTAACGAACACAACAACAACATACTGGGCCTGCTACAAAAAAAAGAGGCAGTAGCTGTACTGTAGGACATAAACAAGCATTAACAGCACAGCTGTTCCCATAACAACAAAATATAAGAAGATATTTACTCCAATATAGACACATCAGATACTGTGTAAAGTATATATATATACAAATATATATACTCGATCTTAGCAGAGTTATTAAAGTTAATGATCTGCTGACACACTGAATATGTGAGTGCTGACTACTCATATTAATAACCAGCTTTACACACTAATGCTACAAACACACACACACACACACACACAATAATGCACACATCACAATGCCAGCTTGATCCTAGTCATGCGTCGTGGCTAATTCTGCATGCCCTGCCTGAGCGGGAAAAGGAGTAGAGAATTTTGTGTTTGTGTGTGTGTGTGTGTGTGTGTGTGTGTGTGGTGTGTGTGTTTGTGTGTGTGTGTGTGTGTGTTTGGTAGGGGGCACCTTGCCCCAGACACATACAGACACACAGTCACCGAACTGCCAAACCATGAAAACCAAATCAAATCAAAGACGTGCTGCTGCACATATTGCCTCCTGCCTCCTACCAGTGCTCAACCCACACCTAAACACAGACACACACACACACACACACATACACACAGACCACAACATAATACACACCCATCTCCATATGGTGTGATGAGTTTCTGCCCCAGTTGAGCGAGCTGCTCCTGTGGTGTTTGTTGCCCTGGGATGGACGTGCGGGGGACAGGGACAATGCCCGAAGAATTGACTTTTCACACCAGTCCTATTATGTGACCTAATTAGGCCCAAGATCACAATATGAACCTCGACATAGCTGCAGGCGACTAGACAACTTGACACGCCCGGGCTCACCCAAGTGTGTAAACACCATCTTAAGTGGTCGACTAAATAAAAAGATGACGGAGACCTGGATTTTGGAGAAGAAAGAAGTCTGGTAGTTTGTGAATTGTGCAATTAGAGACAAATGAACGTACAGATACGAGTGAACTGAAGTACATTACTGTCAGTGCTTACTGGGTTAATCAAGAAACCCATTCTTCCCCATCTCATCTAAATGATGCTTTCCCAGCTGCGCCTGATACATTGTTGTAAAATGTATTGCTATTTTGTAAAGATTAGGGAGGTACTTGTAAAAGTGAAAGCCATACGTTACTTTAAAAGCTAATGAAACAGCATACCGGTCATAGAACTAGTCTTAGCCGGATGAATGAATCCTTTAACTGTTGAAATCGTGTTGACATGTCATCAAAACACATGACAAGCAAGAATCCAAACTTCAGGAATGGAAACACTGAGACGTCACTGAGCATCAGCCTGAAACGTGCACTTCTCTGTTCAAAAAAGAAGAAAGAGGAAGGAAGAGTGCTCACTCAGCTTTCTTATTTTTTTTCAATGGAAAACACGCCATCATCGAAATTCTCCATCCCCCTCTTCCTTTGTCCCCATTTTCCCTGCAAACAGTCACTTCTGCATTTCCAGCAAACGACATGCTGAGGTTATTGAACTACCCTGCTGGTTACTGTGAGCCAACAGGCGTCAGGGCGCAGTTAATATTCCCTCTCCTGGAGCTTTTTATTGATCAGCCTGCAGCTTGATTACATTGCCCTATCATTGACAGACAGAGAACGGTAGAAAAGAACCCTGCAGACTTTCGAAAATGCAGTTAGAGCAGTAAAATGTACTGTGATAACCCACTGAGACATGTGTAGTTGTCAACACTCCCACTTCCATGCAGTTGGGTTTAAACTCAGTCATGTCCGGTGTCACTCCTTCTTTTGACATATACTCTGATGTCTGAATTATGAGGTTTAAAAGATGCATTTTAAACATTCAAGCTTGAGATTAATTGCCATCAATCTCAGTTTCTACATCTTCCTCCTAATCTCTGCGTTCCCTCTGCTTACATGACCGTGTGTGCTCTGCTGCTCAGTGTCCTCAGCTGATAATGGCTGACACCTCAGCACTCTTCCCTCTCCTCTGACCTGAACTGTGGACCTGACAGCCGTCTGTAACCGTTCAGCTGGATGATTACACAGGCAAGCAATCAGTCCAATCACTGACTTTATGACTGGCATGGTTTCATAACCTCCTTTAGGTAGGGGAAAAAGTTAGCTGACAGGTGAGGAAAAAACACCTGAGAGCAGTTAAGGCAAAGTCTCTGTCCTCCAATCAGCCCAAGACAGTATGATGGACACGTGGAAAGGTTGTGCAGTTATTGCTTTTTATCACAGGTAAGTTTCACGATTATAGCAAACTGATGATTCTATTTATTCTTACATAATTTTATTGAAGGCATATAACCCTTTGTTTAATTGCCCTTATTACCCTCTAGCCCAGCTGTGACAACTCAATACTGTATAAACAGTCACAAGGACTGCAGAGCTCCTGACACACAGAGCTGATGCATGTAAGCTGAGCGTCGCTTTGGCTGTGGCACTCAGAGTGTGTGCGAGTTAACCTCCAGTCTCCTTACCCCTTGAAACAATTGCCGGAAACAGTCCTGTGAGCCGGGAGGACACGTCAGCCAGGATGTCAGATAGGCAACAAGGAGGATGATCTCCAAACATTCAAAACACCGACACGCACACGCTGACAGATTGCGACAGGCATCGGATTAAAACTAAAGTCATCACTCATTAAAAAACATTTTCCAGTAATAACGGAGTAATGAGGTACTGAACTGAAACCTGTTGGAATTTTGTTGTTTCAACATTCAGCGTCTTGCTTAAAGGGCAGGTTCACAATTTTTCAAGTCTGTCTTAAAACAACAGTCAGGTGCCCAAATGAACACTGAAACAGATTTTCCTTGCTGTAATTATTCCTCCTGTTCATACTGGCTATCAGAGGATCTCCTCCAAATGCGCTTACAGTGGAAGTGATGGGGGCCAAAATGTTTCAACAAAAAGAGGGAATTTGGCACTAAACATACAGTAACTTTGAAAGATATTGACTTTATTTGACTCATTTGAACAGCTGAATCCTCATATTAGCTTCAAATAAACCTTAAATACATTTTTATATGGAAGGACGACTGTGGAGTTTGTCCTCTATAGACTGGAAACATGGTGAACCTGCCCTTTAAGGACACTTAAGCCGGCTGGTTTTCCAACCTCAGTATTTCTACTAACAAAATCTCAATGTGCCATTTAAATACCAAAAAACATTTTCACTTTGGCCTCATTACCACCAGTGCGCACATGCAAACAATTAGCCACAACTAAGCTGGAATAAGCTGTCGCTGCAGGTTGTTTTCTGGTAATCACATTGTTATGAGGAATCTGCGGCCTCAGAGAAGAATTGAAAAGCAAAGTAAATAAACAAAAATGTGCGTACGCTGACACGAAGAGTCACATAAGCAACACTTCTGTCGCCTCTGAAATCATTATGGCAGTTGGGTTCTGAAGAAAGGTGAGTAATGACTTATGTGAACACTCACTCACACCAGTCAGCTCAACTGTGCTCCCTCAAACACACACACACACACACACAGACGAGTAAGTGACCAATAAGCGGTAGTTACAGTGAATGTGAATTACTGTCTTTCACAAGAGGTCAGCTGTCTTCTCGTCTGTGCCACCAAAGGTTACTGTCTAGTTTGACTTATTGCACTATGAGTTTTTGACTCGTTGCATAAATTTTCATCGAGTAGAGGTCAAACAGAGGAACTGAAAAATGAGACGATGTTTTGAAATGACCTCTCAGCTGAGCAAATTGATACGAGGAGGGTGTTTTTGATTTATTTGATTTCAAAATGATCCTCACTTACTGTACATTGCAAGGTGTTCATGTGGGACGTGTCAAACCCTTTTAGCTGTCTGTGTGACCACTGGTTTGGCCAAAATCCAGAGCAGCCACAGATTTGCTTTACACTTCAGCTGTAGTCACTTCTCTCTCTCTCTCTCATGCACACACATAAGCATCTCTTTCCATATTTTTCCTTTCTTATTATCTACTCTTCGCCGCGTTCTCACAATCACCACAGACATCCAACAAACAGACCTTGAAGGAGTCACAAACACTAGGCCTAGTCTACCCATCTCTCCGCTCCTCACTGCTTCTCTTTGAATGTTTATACTTCCTTTTTTTTGTTTTTGCTCAGTGAATTAGTTTCGTCGAATCTCAGCTGTATTCATTTTACAGCTTCCCATCCTTGAATCTATCAAGACTGACCGAACCTTTGACACCAAACAACACTGCGGCACCTCACACACTTTAAATAACACAAGGCGCAGGAAGGTCACTCATGCGAGGGCCAACATCTGCCACATTGTTTAACAAGACTGGAAGTACCTGTGCTTCCCAGAAATAAAAACAGATTTCAACAAACAGACACAATCATTCTGCCGTGTACTGACCCAGTGGTGCGGTGTGCTCTCAGGGTAGCGAGGCTGATACCTCTGCAGGGCGACACCTCCTTCCCCCTCCAGCAGCAGGGTGCAGTCCAGGTCAGGAAAGTGGTGTTGGGGCCCCGGAGGCCAGGGCAGAATGGTAGCCAGAGGGCAATGGGAGATCATGCTGACTGCCTGGATCAGCGGCAGGGATGGCAGGGATGGCAGGGCATACTCCAGTCTGGACGGCAGAGTTGACAGAAGCTTCTTCAGGAGGGTCTGTAGAAAGTTGGAGCTGTGGTAGTCAAGTGAGAATCACGCTGAAGAGGATTTAAGTTTTGATTTTGAATGAGCACACAGGAGTTCCTCTTGAGTCTCCAGAGCGAAGCTGATGTTGTCACCTCCTTCTGGACTTCAGTTCAGAGGTGTGACAGATGATAACTCTCCTCTCTTAACAGTTTTCTCCCTTCCTGTTTCTGTCCTTTCTCCCCCTTGCCACAAACAGTTTCTATTTTTCCCTCTTCTGATTTTTTTTTTCCCTTCCTGGCGCGCGTGGAACTTGGCTTGCTAGCAGCTTTCAACCACATGAGTGATTAAAGTCTTTTGTCTCTCTTTATTTCTCTCTCCTTCTCTCCCTTCACCCCCCACATTCATCCCAGTCAGAGGGGAGGAGTTATAACGCTGTGGCCCAGCCCCTTAAAAACTACCCACTGACTGAGAGAGTTTGACTGTGGAAGAGAAGAAAAGGAAAGGCAGACAGGAAAGCTGAGATAGAGAGGAGGGTGTTATGGCAGAGGTTCCAAGAATTACTAACAATAGCAAATATTTTCCATGATAAATGGACTTTAGGCCTCATTTATGCCCTGCCCATGCACCCATTAAATCTTCAAAGAGAGATTTCAAATCTTATTGTCATTGTTTCGAGTCATTGCCTTTGCTGGGTTATGCCATAATTTGTCCCTAACGTCATTTCAAATTCCTCTGTTAAAGTTCTTTTCAGATTTGTTACTAGAAGTGCATTGAGGCAGTCCCATGTTTGTAAAACGTGATTTTTTTTCTTCTCCTTTGCCTTAAACTTAACACGCTCAGGTGTTAAGACGAGCAGAGAGTTACTGATTCAGCTCTGTGCTAAGCAGTGACATTTGTGACAGGAGGGCAAAGGTCGAACCATAATAAATGTGTAACAATTTTGCAGATATAAAAAGATATATGTGTGTGTGTGTGTGTGTGTGTGTGTGTGTGTGTGTGTGTGTGTGTGTGTGTGTGTGATAGAGGTCGGGGTAGGAATAAGAACCAGTCATGTGTAAAACACTGCTGCTGCTGTGAAGAGGATTATCTGGGACCAGGCAGTGCTCCGAAAGACACACGCACAAACACACACACACACACACACACACGTACACACACTGTAGGTGTAGATTCAGCAGTTAATATTACACAAAGTGTGAGGAAAGTTGCTTCCTACAGTTAGAAGCTGCGGTGGTAAGTCGGCCTTTTCTCAGGTAAATAAACAACCGTTAGAAAAACACAGATGTCAGAGAAGCATCCGGTGAAGTTGCTCCACACCAGGGGGACATGGATCAACACTCACACACACACACACACACACACACACACACACGCACACATGCAAACACACCGCAGAGTCCTCTTTCAATCACGTACAGCTCACTACTTAAAGAGAAAACACTGCCGTGGCATCAAGTAGAGACTTGAGACTTGAACCGCATTGCTGCCATGACTCAGAACTTCAGTCTGACTCAGCGTGACAAAATTCCTTTGGATTCTGAACACATGAAAATGCAACGAGACTCCACCTAAAGTATGTTTATATTTAGAAATGACTCATGGCCGGGGCACATGGATAAAAGCACATCAAAAATTAAAATGCCTCTCTAATCAGGCCAGATAAATTAACTCAAGTGTTTTTTGACCATGACTCTCAGTCACTCTGTGTGCCCGCTGGGGAATGAATGGAAGTGTGATAGGCAGGAAGAGTGAGTAAACATGCTGTCTTGTCTTCATGCAGTCTGCATGGACTTCCAGTGACCCGGCCTCTGCTCTCTGCCTCCCCCTCCTTCCTCCATTTCCTCTCTCTGTTGTTGAGTGCTTCACTCCTCTTCTAAAAGACCCTTAGCCTACTCACTTCACTTCTCTTCACTTCAGCTCAGTTCAGTGGTCTTTTACTGGACTGACTTTAAAACTAATTCAAAGTGTCACTACTTTCTTTTCCTTTTGTTGTTTCCCTTCTATTAACGTCACCTCCACATACACGCATATTTTACCCTTCATTCCTGCACTTTTCTTGCTTTTCCTCTGCCTCCGTCTGAGTGTGCTGACACAGTCACAGTGTGGCCAGCACCAGTTTACACAGCTGGGAAGGCAAAGCTCTCTAAACGCTGACAATACACACACACACACACTCATATATATACTGTATATACATACACACTACACTCTTAAGATCCCCTCAGCCTGGGTCTATAGAGACAAAATCTGTCTTTTACTCTGATTTTCTCTCTCACACAATCCCAAACAGTGGTGCACAAAAGGAGACATCTCTATTGAACACAATAGCAAATACTGTATCACTGGGTAGAAATCTTACAGCTGGTAGTATACAAGAGAGGAAAACCACGCAGTGGTGGAGGAAGTATTCAGATCTTTTAAGTAGAAACAGCAATATCACAATGATACAGTATAATCATCAAAAGTAAGACAGAAAATGCTGATCACTGAGGCATTATTGTGTAAAGTAGTTTAATCTTTTGTATGTACAGTCTTAATCTGCAAAATAACTGGTAACTATAGGTGTCCGATTAAGATAGTAGAGTAAAAAAGTGCAGTATTTCCTCTGAAATGTAGTGAAGTAGAAGTATAAAGTAGTAGAAAATGAAAATACTCATGTAAAGTACAAACACGAGTACAGTATTGGAATAAATGTATTTAGCACTGAAAACACAACTATAAGAATAAGACAGGTGATAAATTATGATGTTGTTTTTTTAAATATTTTCTCCCATAGACTGAGTTTTTTCCTCTTGGATAATGACACGTACAGTCACACGTGCAATAATTGAGCTTTCATGTCTAAGTTAACATTTACACAACTCCACACTGCCCTCTGCTGGTTAACACGGGAACACAATAAACACACAAATAGGCTAATTAATTTCTTCTTTTTTTCTTCTGATTGCTTAATCCTTGTTGGAAATTGTTTTACAGGATTATCACGTAGCAAACACAAATCATATTAATAGATGACTTATTTTAAGGTTTACTTTGCTGTCTCTCCATTTGGGTTTGTGTATTGTTGCAACAGTGCAGCCAGGGCCCTCTCTGTAGCAACAGTACTACACTCCATCACGTAGTACACACACACACACACACACACACATTAACTCACTGAGCAATAGAGGTCTGAGAAGCTCTTGTTGACACTGAACAGTTACTCATTATCAGTCTGAAGAAGAGAACAGAATGAGCCACTTTCTCTGCATCACTGATAGAGAGAAAAGGAAAAACAAAAGAGGACAAGGGGGAGGAAGAGGCACTGTGAATGTTTCAAGAACAATGTTTTCTTTTTCCATTTCCTTCTTCTTCCCCTTTTTTATTTTTTTTTTATCTTTGCCTTCCTTAGTCTTTTCAAACATGTGTATGCGTGTGTGGATTGTGTACGTACGTATGTGTGAGGCCATTATCCGGCATAAGGACAACGGCCTTACAACAGCACTGTTAGTCACCAGCCTCTTTCCTGCTCAGCACAGCATCACTGACTCATTTCAGCCCCTTACGCAACAATATCACTTTGTTATATAAAGATTCATCAAGTACTGCAATCCTTGCCAGTAACACTAACAAATCACCCACTCTGATTTGATGACTAAGAATCCCGTGTTCGGTATGTATACGTGTCATTTCCACATATTGCACACAGAAACTGGATTATCAATTCAGATATGCAAAATGAACGGATACAAACAACACATTTCCAAATTATAAGGAGCCTTGATCTAATCCATTTCCCTGTATGTGCTTCACACCAATTATTACATGCCACTGAATTACAGGTAGCTCCCAAACTGAGAGTCAGGACCCCCCCATGAGGTCTCAAGATGAATCAGGATAGGAAAGCAGAAAAAAACATTCATGATGCTTCTAAAATGTATTCAGATAAAACAGGTAGAGAATCACTCCTTATTTAATCTTGTCATGACTCACAAACATATGCAACCAGTGACCCTGGGTCACAAGTAGACGTTGGTTTATTTTGAGGGCTCGCAAGCCAAAAAGGTTGCAAACTATGGCTCTGCCAGATCAGATGTGAAAGCAGCAGGCCCATGCAACCCTGTCTTGCTAACATGTTTCAGCTATATTGCCACTGCAAAATGCATTCTGTATTTTGATAGCTGTTACCATAAATTATGACCCCACATGTGACATTTAAGCAGGTTCATACATTTTAAAACTGGCATCCAGTAGCATGTGAGTGTGTCTGTAGAGGCACCTGTCAGTATTTAGTTAATCCATCTGTCTATTTTCCATATAGCTGAGCCTCTATTGTAATATAATTTGGATAATCCTAAATATACTGTATTAATAGACCAGTTAGAAGTAAGTATTGAAAGTTGTAAAGCACTAAGTGCTTATATAGTTTAATATATGCATTGTCATAAAAGTTAACACACCTTTCAGAGAGACTGAACACAGAGAAACTTATTAACAAACTTATTGTTCAATAAATGTTTTTTTTTACATCAGACTTCTACATTGATGATGAATGTAATCATGTTTAAATTATGATTAAATATTTGGATCACTGTTGTAAAGTTATCAAATGTTAAAACAATTACATGACAGGCATAGTGATAGTTTCACCCAATTTACTACAACTCATCAATAATTTACATCGCTGCAATATTAATGTTAAGCAACTTGCAACTCACTTGAGATTCAGTGAACATCACGTGTTCATTTGTGTCCAAGGCATGTTACTGCTGCATGAAAATGCTTTTGCAGTTTGATTTGAAGTCTGAACTGCAACAACATGACTTTGACATAATAATAAGCAGGCATGACGTGGAGCGTGATGCGTTGTATAACTCACGCAATCCTCTGCAAGTTAATTTTCATACAGTATGGAAATGAGTTGCATGCAATGACAGCATGCTTCAGAAATGGCATCAGCTGGCAAGATAAGTGCCAGTCCGGTTTGAAAAGAGATGAGTAGGAGCAATCAGAGAGGAAAAGGATAGACTTGGACGGATGAATATTTCAGATGCTGTCCCAGTAAACTAAGGTTGTGTGTGTGCGCGCATTCACATATACATAATGTCATACACTGAGGCAAGCACCCATGAGTTTGCACACACACATATAATATGAATGCGGGTCAAGTATTTACACAGACAGTCAGTGTTCCTCTTCAAATCCCAAGGTTAACTTATTATTAATACAGCGTAATTACTGTATGTCAATATTTAAACTGTCCTGCTGCAAACCTACAAAGTGCAGCACTAAATATCCAATCTCACATGCTACAGTTAAGTTAATCTTTTTTTTTTGGCACATGAAAGTCTGATAATAATTATTCTGTATTTAATTCTGCTATATTCCTCTTACCTGAGTGCAGGATCCCTCCATAAAATAGCAGCACTGCACTCTACCACAGCAGAAAATAGGAGGTAGTGGAGGAGGAGAAGGAGGAGGAGGAGAGATGTGTGACTGCCAAGTCCACACTGTGATTTCTCCACTTCATTTAGCACATTCCCCTCTGTCTCATTTCTGTCTGTCCTGAGGAGAATTACATAGAAGTATGAACAGTGCCCTTAATAGGGCTATAAACAAGCTGCATTACTAACTCCCTTGTTAATTATTTGCTTTGCTCTTATGAACAACTGCACTTCTTTTAAAATGTGTAACTTTGTTTTTATTTTATTTTATTATTATTATTATTCAGCATGTATTCCATTTTATGTGTCAGTGGGTTTTATCTCCCATCTTATGTTATGCATTGTATATATTCTAGTTTCACTTTATTTTATTTTATCTTATTTTTATTATTATCGGTTGTGTTTTATTTTCCATCTTAAGTTACATGGGTGCTGAGGTCAGTGGTTGATAGGTTTGAGAAAAAAGACTCTGTGGTGTGTTTTTTTTTGGTGGGGGGGGGGGGGGGGGGGGGGGGGGGGGGGGCAGCTTCGGGTTGCGCCCAACACAGATAAGACCCACAGTGAGGTTAAACCCGTGGGAAGACATTCTGGGATAAGCTGAAAGAGGTTTATTTTAGTTAATCAAGACCGGTGGTGATTCTGTGTCTGTTGGGAAAAGGGGGGAAATGATGTCTGCACTTGATTATGGTGATGTTGTGTATATGCATGCTTTTCCCTTCTCATTTGAAGCTTCTTGACTCTGTGTATCACAGTGTGCTGCACTTCATCACAGGTGATAAATTCCTCACTCACCATTGCATCTTATATTAAAAGGTAGGATAGTCCTCTTTAACCAACAGAAAGGACCAGCATTTTATGTTGTTATTTATGTGTAAGGCCCTACTCAAACATTGCCTCATTACCTCTGGTCACATATAAATGCAATACTTACAATTTCAGGTCACAGGACCTCATGTTCCCTCTGAGCTTGGAAGAACTGGTTTCAAATACTATGCTGCATACAGATGGAATGAGCTCCAAAAAACAGTGAAATTAATTCAGGTCTCTCTTGAAAAATGAATCCTAATCTCAATGAGATAAACTGTTTAAATAAAGGATGAAATCAAAACTAGAATGTGTATTTCCTGAGGAAAATGTGTGTGACAGCTGCTGCCAGCTGCTGCCAGCTGCTGCTACTGCTGCTGCTTCAGTTTTTTAAAATCTTTTAGCGCCACCTACAGGTCAACTCCGCTGAATTTGTTTACCATGGAATATTACATTAAAGAGATATGGCAGTTAAAGTTTGAAGTATGGTGGTGTTTTACTAAAGGCCACAAGGTGGGGCTATTGGTGCCATACTTCAATATGTCGTGCATATTCTTATGGAGAACTTGTGTACTAAGTTTAATTTTATTAAAGACAACAGAATTGCATAAATATCATGTTACTTTAGCGCCCCCTGGCAGCTGAATAGTATTGAAAATCTACCCAGACTAATGATGCCCGCAGGAGGATGCGCACCTATGACCTCATGTTT
The DNA here is from genome assembly GCA_038419695.1 of Scomberomorus guttatus. NCBI lineage: Eukaryota > Metazoa > Chordata > Actinopteri > Scombriformes > Scombridae > Scomberomorus > Scomberomorus guttatus. Next base: position 13,240,272 of record CM076454.1, on the reverse strand, counting down.
GTAAGACAGCCATGCTATGCACATGTCACAGCAAACAGTAAGCGAGATCAGATTTTCATATTTAGACTTTTATTTGCATAGAAAAGAAGTGTTGTAGTTCTGTCAGCTTCGATCAGCAGATTGGCGGCACCTGTGTACATCTCTGCATTTTTTTCACCTTCAACTCTACTGAGGAGTGCTGCCCTTCGACGGGTTTTAAACTCACAACACCTTTGGATCTAAAAGGGGTACAGCAGTGGCAAGTTCTTAAACCACAGGACCATTCAGATATACTGCTACCTGATGATAAATATGACTGTTTTTTAACATGCATATTATATATATAACATATATATCTAAATATTAAATAATGATATTAAAAAAGTGCTGGAGTCGCATTGAATGATGGTACATGATAAACATCTAAAGCAACTTTGTTCATATAAGCAGTGTTATGAGGGGCACTCTCATGAGCAGGTATCAAGCCTGCAGAACCTTGTAATCTAACAGGGGAAGCTGATCATTACCAGGGCTTAACCACAGAGCCAGCAGGGATCCCTGAAACACAGAGCACAAATTCACATTTTGTTGAGGAAAAAGTGGACTTGCTTAAACAAAGCTTCTAGGTCAGAAATTTGTACATAATTAGTGGCAGGAGGACTTGCAGAGCGTGACGATGTATAATGTGTAAAACGTGTTTGAAGGAAGAGAGAATTTATGAGTTTCAGAAGTTGGGAGTGAGCGGAGACTGAGAGCCTGCAGACTGAACTGCAGTCAATGAGAGCATGACAGTGATTCCCTATCAATTAAGGTTTAGATCTCAACTATGTTGTGGCAACATTTTAAGGTGTGATATGTGTTTAAGGAGTTAAAACTGTGTGAGACGTGTAAAAATATTTTCTGGTCTACAAAACTGCTGCAAACTTTGGACTTAAATTTCTCCGAGAGCACCAAAGGTATCACAACACAATCTGATAACTTTGAAAAATCAAAGTTTTGTGAACATTTGAAAGTCTGAATGGAGCCTGAAGGATAAGAGACGTCTGAGCAGTTGAGACTCAAAGTGACAAAGGTTCCAACTCAGTTTGACAATTCCTCCCATAGACTGCCATTATAAATTTTAATACTTATACAATCATAATTATATAAAAATCACTGAAACATGTTACAACAAAGAATAGTAACAGAACACCTATGTTTTGATATTGAAACAAAGTTTGTAGGACAAACAGTACAGAAGCACATAGACGCCAAAAAACGGCGAAATAAAGGAAAATAAAGAGCTAAGATAACAGTGTGCAGCTCTCACACAATTTGTGAAAGTTGCCATTTCACATATGACCAGCCGATGGCAGCATAATCCCTCTCCTGGCATGGCAACCCCAAAAAGACATTACCTGAGAAAACAAAACCTGCAAATGGAGCATCTTATAAAGATACTAAATCCTCTACATAACAGTAAAACTAAGTAGGATCTGGCCAGTGTTGCTTGAAGTGTTATTAGCAATATACAACATTTTTTTTATCTAATCAAATAAGAAGAATACCTGATAGCAGAAGAATCAGAACACCAGAATATTCATATTTTCCTCTCTTTCTTTCTCTCATCCATTACCTCACCACATCACCTCTAACCTCCACAATCATCTGTTTTCCTCCTCTCTCCACCCTTCACTCTGTCAGATCCCTCAGCAGACAGGAACTATAAAACAGTGAGCAGTATTTCACTCAGCCAGTGAACAGTGGGAGCCAGCACACCCACCGAGCGTCTTCTACACGATCACCTCTCAAACCTCACGTTTATTAGGAGTTCGCAGCTCCTTTCATGTTTTGTCAGCATTTTGTGTAACGTCACGGGAGGGTTTTAGAGAGACAAAAGCTGCTGTAAGTCGGTCCCCGGTTGTAGGAGATATCAGAAGGTCATGGGAACAGTTGCAGCAAATGTGTGCTTGCTATTCAACCGATAAAACAATAATATACATTACTTAATGAAAGCTCCATTCCAGTCCCACACAGAAAAAGAGTGCAGTGCTTTTTTTTTAGTTATTTTGCTGTCCTGGAATCTCATTAGCGTCTGTCTCCAAAACGTTTCTGTTTCTGCAATGCTAACAATCCAACGAAAGCAACTAAATAAAACCTTTTAGTCAAGATTACAGTAAGTAGATAAATCTGCATCAGGTTGGGCTGCAGGGTGAGTGAAAATACAGAAATGAAGAAGCTCTTTTATTGGTTTAGCCCGACACCACAACTGAATGAAGCTTAGCCTGGACAGAAAGACAGTATGAATGTATATTGAGGACATTAAGAATTAATTAATCACATTTAGTTTTTTTCAAATATGTAACAATTCTGAAAGCAGGGATCTGAAATAGATGAAACTGCACATCACGCAGCCTACAGGCTACATGTAATGTATGAGGGATGCTAATGCTATCTAGCAGGACCAGCCCGCTGTGCACGTGAGATATTGGCAATGACAGAAACATTTGGATGAAAAACATCCGTTACTGCCCTGTTTCTTGCTCTATGTGTGTGTGTGTGTGTGTGTGCGTGTGTGTGTGTGACATCATCCGAAGTAGTGACACTCTTGGGTACAATATGTCAGCCTCCCTCCTTCCACTTAGGAAAAATCCACACGTTCAGTTCTGTGAACTATGTGGTCACGTGCACACCCGCACACACATACAGGGACACTGACACACAGTTTCACACATGCACACACACAGTTCAGAGTTGTTTTTAGACAGCTTTATGATTCTTTTATTCCTTGGCCGCCCATTAGAGACATCTGTTCTTTTTAAATAACAATAATCTTTTAGACAATATAAAAACTGATTTGTGAAGATGTTTTTTTTTTTTTCTTTCACGTCCTGCAAATGTTACCTTTGTTCCACGTGTTGCTTAAGTTTTCTCAGGCCGTAACCGTCTCCACGTGCCCAGACGAGGCACATGGGAAATAAATAAAGCTTTTTTTTTCAAAGGCCCTCGGGCCCTCGTCCCAGATTCTGGTCTTCCACGTCTTCCTCCTCTCCTCTGTGTCCCCTTATCAGACAGCAGACTAGATTGACATCACTATTCTGCTTTTATCCATTTGGACACCAGTGTGTGTGTGTGTGTGTGTGTGTGTGTGTGTATACATGTACAGTATCTTTGCTTGCATTTCAAATGTCTTTTCAAGTGTGTGTACACATGACATTCACTGTGTGTACACGGCATATTAAACACGAGTCCTTCTCTCTGAGTCTCAGGTCTCTGTATCAGAGTTCGTCCCGCGAGGCCCGAGCGGCCGGAGGCGGCGAGTCTCCAGTGACGCTGTTCTGTGCCACGGGGCGGATGCGACCCTGCTGGGCTGTCTTGCGGGCGTGCTGCCGGTCCCAGTCTGTGGCCACGGCCTCGTCGTCCCAGATGGTGGAGGTCTCTGTGTCGCTGATGTAGCCCGGCTCCCCGGTGTAGTGGGTGGGATAGATGAGCAGCGGCTCCACGGAGAAGGCCTTCAGGTCTCGCGGCTCAAAGTGAGTCATGTACTCAACACTGAGGACAGGGCAGGGGTGGGGAGAGAAAAAGAGAATTGTCATTTAATCTCTTGATTGGTTTTTAATTAATCATTTCATCCAACAAAGACATCTTGTGCAGCCCAAAATGGTCCAAAACCCAAAGGTACTCAGTTTACAATGACAGAGGGAAGCAGCAGTCACATTTTTTCTTGATAAATTACTTAAACTTTTAATCCATTATCGAAAGTTTTTGAATAATTTTCTGTCTTTGTCGATTGACCAATTTTTTTCAGAACTAATAATGATGAAGGGAAATATAATTCTTCTCACAATAGTCAACTTCAACCACTGTTGTCGCCCCAAATGTTGGCGAGAGGTAGTAGCTTTATTTTTTTACTTCAGTGCCTATAAATCTTAAAAACTAGAAATATGATGTTGTTGTCACAAATTAGTGGGAAGTAAAATGTTGTGCAATCACTGCGGTTTTAAAAAAAAAAATGAGTGCGTAGCATTTTGCTGTGACTTCTGACTTATCATATCCTTTTTACAGGAAGGTCAATATTCATTTTAAGGGAATTAAATTTCACCATAGACAGCAAGTTTACATCAAATAGGGGAAGCTGGAAACTCTTTTCAACTGCAGCCACACTTTGTTTAAAGACGTTTTTATCACTGTTTACAAAATGACATATATACAGATTCTGTAGATCCACTCAAGAAAGTTGAACTCCTTTAAACAGTGTTGAGTAGGTTTATACTTCGTATTTTAGATGCTGATAATTGTTTTATTAGTAAAAAGTACAATATTTCCCTCTGAAATGTAGAAAGTAGCACAAAATAGAAATACCGCACTTGTAAATAGTTATTACATACTACTAAGACCAGGTATAAAAATAAAGAGCATCAGAAAGTTAAAATCACATCCTCATGTTTTAATGTAAACCACCATCATATTGTTGAACACTATAAACAGCGCAGGACTACTACTATCAGCCTGTCATCATCGTCCTGCAGCGGGGCCAGAGGGGAGAATGAGGGCTATTTGGGGTGTGACACGTCAGCCTGGCGGAGTCACACTCGTGCAGACAGGGGTCACTGTAGAGGTCAATTCCCTGCTATCCTATTGCCTGTGTAAAAGCCTGTCAGCACTTCGCGGGGACAGTGAAACCCTACACCTTTATTAGTGCTCAATGGAGCTGACCTTCCCTCAAACACAAACACACACTCAAACATCTGTCTTCATGCAATAAGGCCATTTAACTTCTATTTCTCTTGCTTCTGCTTTTGAGAATTGACACATTTTAAGCGTCTCCTTAAACAGTAAAATGCTCCCCCAAACAAATACAGCTCTGACATAATGTCCACAATGTAAACAGAGCGTATAATCCCCTGCTGTTGATTTATATAATGCACAATAACACATTTTACATATTTTTCCTGCCACCCCTCCACATCTCTGTCCATATTTCCTATTTCTCTCACTTTTGAACAAACTCACCTTCTCTCACTGTTGAATACACACATAGTATATTTACCCAGTAACCTATACACTGCACACTGGACACACATCTCCATGTATTTATACAGTAACACGCACACACACTCACACAGTGTCCATCCCTACCCCACCCCCACGCTCAGGCCTCTATCAATGGGAATCCTGTCCCCTTCTCCAACCAGCAGGAAGAGCCTTGCTGGCCCACATTCCTCAAAGAGAGAGAAGGAAGGGGGAGGAGGAGGAGGAGTGGGTGACACAGAGAGGGAGCGGGTGTTCAGAAAGTAAAAGGGTTTGTTGAGGAGATGTGAAAGGTGTAAAAAATAGTATGATGTGCATGAAGAAAGAGGGGACAGCCAGGAAAGGTGCAGGACAGGGTTAAGGAAGAAAAAGGTAGAAAGTGGAAAGAAGAAGCGGGCGGAGGCGGAGGTAGAGGTGGAGGTGGAGGAGGGCAGGGCACAGCAGGAATCCCCAAAGAAAAAAAAAAACAGAAAAGGAGTCATTGTGTGTGCTGTATATGCCTACTGAACCCCGAGAACAATCCATGCCCTGTGTGTGAGGGAGCAGAGAAGAAGAAGAAGAGAGAGGGGGGTGCTGCAAAGAAAAAGAAAGAAAAAGGGACACACTTAAGCAAAAAAGAAAAGAGTGTGGGAAGGAGAAAAGGGAAATGGATAGAAGAGGAGATATATAGGGAACATAACTAAGACTTGAGGTTGTGGTCATCCACCAGAGCACAAACTAGAAAACTACACAGTCGAAAAAGTCACAAAGGGCACATGAACATGAATGTTTGTGTCTATGTATAATTACTGAAGGTCCCTCTGTGTTTCTATACTGGTTTATGGCCCTCAAGTCTGCTTTTGGGCATGCACAGGATCTATGCATGCTTAAATTTCTCTCACCATCTACTTTAAATAGCTTTTACTTCTTTGCATCTCTGTGTTTCTTCTGAATGTGGATGACCTGGTGTATTCTTATGTAAGAGTGTTGTGCACCTGCAATCATCTATTTGTGGTCCTCAGTAAATATTTGTCTGTCTGTTCATAAACCAGGCTGTCTAAAAGGGTCTTTGTGTCTGTGTTTGTGAACAGTACACAGTAATACTTTCTGTAGCTGTGGTTTTCTGCATAACACGCCTTAAATTAAGTTACACGTGCATGTTATCCCTTTAGCGCTGTTACTTTAAATAAAAAAATGGAATTAGGCTAAAGACTAACTTGGGGTGTTTGTTGAACATGATGGGCAGGAACTCGTCAACAGGCATCATCCTCGTTAAGGGTTCGGCAGCCAGTAACTTTCTGGCTCCCTGCTGTGACAGCGCGTAGCCGAGCGTCCAGTAGGAGTAGTCGGCTTCAACCAGGTTGTTTACACCGTCTACCGACTGCTCCGGCTGCTGTACCTGCATACGCTTACGCCCCACATAGCTGAAGAGAAGAGAAGACAGACAGTGTGTAACTGTATATAATGAGGCTTCACCATCCAATGTAAAAAATCATCCAGAAACAGCACTTTTTTTTACTCAGGGAAAGGATGTAGAGTTGGTGTTCTTACATGAGGTCCCAGTCCAGCTGGGCTTTGTCTATGTCATCCATGATGGCCTGGAACCGCCGTTTAAACCTGGGCTCAAATCTTACATCGTCCTCCAAAACAAGAACCTTCTGAAGGCCACGCTCCAACACCTGGTGATCAGAAAACACTAACGTTAAAATAAAGGAAAAATGCATGTGGTTTTGTTAGTTGCCTACATTGTCCCTCTCTTTTATAGTACTCCTAGTGATTGTGCATGATTACTGTCCTATTTGATCTTATCTTATATACATTGTGCACTACAAAATTATGACAAGAAATGCAAACTAGGGTCAGACAGACAGACAGAAAGATAGATAAACGACTTTAAAACACGATTGCTTCTTTTGTTTTCTGTTTTCTATTTTCAGGCAACCCTGGAGCTGCAGGTGATCTGGTTTCCTGTTGAAGGACACCAAAGCAGGCTGGATCTGTGCTGCTGCAGGATCCTCAACCTTCAACCTGTTCAGTGCATGACTCTTCTTCCCCATATCAGTACAATACGCTTTGCTGCCCTCACCCGCGTCCATATAGAGTGATGGCTGAGGAAGCAGCCGATCTCCCCTCTGGTCAGGACTCGACCAGAGTAAGGGTCCTTATAGCCCGGCATCATCTCTATACCCAGCGCCTGCAGCTGGGATGTATTGAGAGCCCTGTGAGAGAGGGAGAAGCTGAGCTGAGTCATTGTCGGTGAGAAAACCCTCACAGGAAAACAGCAAAGTCAAACCCAGCAAGCTGCAACAAGTAACACATATTGCCAGACACACCAAGGCTGGAGGAGGGATTAGGGCATTCTCAACAGTGGATTAAAGTAAGCGCTGTGGAGGGAAAGTAAGTCAAGCATATTCCTACAAACCCTCTATTTGGACAGGATGTTTGGATATAGATGTCAGAAAAAGTAGCAACAGACGGGAGACAGAAGAAGAGGATTATCACAGCTGACACTAAAAGATCAGAGCATCAGCTGTTTTAGTTAGAAAACAATCTCACTTTCGTCGTTGTGCCGAATAAACTAAACTTCTAAAGACTTGATCACAGAGAGGATTATATCAGGCCTCGGGTCAGCTCATTGAGTGCGTGCTGGGCTGCGTGTTTGTGACCTACTTGCCGTCCACTGCGTCTATCAGCTTGGCATAGAGACCCAGTGAGGCCATTGTTTTCAACATCCTGGTTCTTCTTTCCAGCCGACGCTTCAGGTTTATCAGGAGGATCTAAACATCAAAACATGTCCAGTTAAGATAAAATATTTTACTTTGTTCTGAAACTTGATTTTATTCATGTTATTAATGTTTTTCTGGTACATATTGTGCTGTCAGTGTCGCTGTTTCTCTTTGTGGCATAGGAAATGGATAATGCAAACAAAAAAAACAAAAAAACAGAAGGTAGGGCAAGGACATAGTTGGAAGGAGCAGAACTTGGATATACAAGAAAAGAAAGGAAACTGGTACAAAAACAGGAAGTGGGAGATGCTGATTAACAGTAAATATACAGAGACAGAACAGAACTTGTTGAGCTGCCGTTCCACCAGACAGAGCCAGTGCACTCATAACTCACTTCATCAAAGCCGATTGTGTCATCCGGCGATGGCGGAGAGTACAGGTGCTTCGAGGGCTCAATGTTGTGGTCAACTGTGGACAGAAAGAGAGGAAGGAGGGGAAAGGTTAAAACAGCAAAAACAGGATTAAAAATTATTGAATTTCCTCTGGATTGTAGTGGTTTGTTTTAATCGGGTTTATTTAGAATGTGAGCTGAGAGAGGAACAATGAAGGAGGCCGAAGGGAAAGCAAAAGCAAAAAAAGGGGGGAGGGTTGGATAAACAGTGAGAGGGGAGAGATAGTACGGTGGTGGAAGATTAAACCAAAGAGGGTCTGACAGGATGCAATCACGGAGGTCAAGGAGGTCAAGGGGGAGAAGAAAGAAACCAGAAAGGTGAAGCAGGGAGTGACCGATTGTAAAAGTCACAACAGCTGGAGAGTGTGTGTAAGCGTGTACTCACTCAAAGCCTCAGTGATGGTGTGTATGAAACTCTCGCTTTCATCTTCGACATTTTGCTGAGCTTTGAGAGGGACGGGAAGGAAACCGTAGTGCTCTCTGTTACACACATACATCTGCACACCTGGAACACAGACACAGACACACATGGGGCTCTGTAGAGATACAACCTCCTGACCCAAACATTTTAAATAAACATGCAAATGAGACCACCCCTGGGTGGCCACACGCACAAGTGTCACACTGAAGACTTCGTGCTGCACAAAAGCAATTTAAAATGTTCCACAACAAATATACTGCTTGTTCCTGAGTGTTATAGTTATTCCAGTCAATGAACAAAGGTTAGAAAAATGTGATACCCAGTGGGTAATAGGAGGGGATCTTTTTTCCATCTCATATTTTTCTTGAAATTAATGGTAAACTATTTGTTACCTTGTGAGAATAACAACTAGGCTCTGCAAAGGCCATCTGTAGAAGTGATTAATGGTATCAAGATGAACAACTACATTAGACTTTTGTCTATTTGCACAAAGAAAATCTGTGTTACAACAACATTCATCAGGTAAAAGGTGTCAGTAAGGGAATTCGCTATGTATATATTCAATTGCGGCCTTTTTCTATATAAAATGTATTAAATTGGGTGTTAAAGTTTCCACATCACACTGGTGTAAGTTGTATACTGGACAACAACCGGCTCCAAACTAGTTGTGATGTCACGACTTCTGCTCATTGGTACACGCTTAAACTCAGATTTCAGGTGAGCGCAGAGAAACTTTCCACCTTCGGTAGACGAATATGAAAACAGCTTCTAGTGTCTTGTTTGTTTTAGCTAGCGACATTTACTGGATAATGGTGAATGCTAAATTGTGGTGTAACAGTAGCAGAAGTAGGGAGAAGTCGTAAAGTCAGTGACCCGTGAACACAGCAACATATATCTAATGTTTTACTATAAGCTACTGGTCATACCAGACCAAGCAAGGTTGTAGCAGCAAACTCCTGAGTGTGTTGTGTTGAGCAGGGGTGCTTTTTACTGCTTGAAGGACCCGTGTGTAAGATTTAGGGGGATCTATTGACAGAAATGCTATAAAATATCCATAAGTATGTTTTAATTAGTGTATAATCACCTGAAAATAAGAATTGTTGTGTTTTCATTATCTTAGAATGAGCCCAGACAAACCAAACACTGGATCTAGAGAGGGCCTTTCACATTTTTTGCGAGTTTCACGACCACCGTAGGTTCTCCTACACACTTGGAAGGGGAGGGGGAGGGGGAGGGGGAGCGGTATTTAGTTGGTTGCAAATCTGCAACCTCACCACTCATTGCCACTAAATCCTACACACCGGTCCTTTAAGAATTCAATTCGCAAGAAGAATGCAAAAGTTAAATATTCTCTGTTGAATGCTGTTTAATTACATTCATGGGTTGTTTTAAGCATTTGAATTAATTTGTGTGATGGATGGAACTGTGTTTCTGCGACAGCCTTTGTGTGTTTGCATATGTGTTTCTGTGAGAGCTTTTATGTGATTACTTTTTACTGTGTTGGCAGGCGAACACCACACACTCTTGTATGAAATGGAAAGGTTAATGGTTCTGTTTGTTCCCTGTGGATCATTACTCACGTCAAACACACACATCTATAAACACTGATATTTTTGCACACTTACAAGCATCCACACACACAGTCAACACACACACATGGATCCATTTATCTCTGCTCTCACTCATCTGCTTTATCTGACAATGTCCTCATTGTAATACACACACTTTACTGTGAGTCATCAAAAGCTCATGATTGACTTGTACGTCAGTTGACAGTCCTCAGCTCAGAGAGGCATTTGCAGCCCCGCTACAAATCTGGTAGTTTGTTGTGAGTTGAGGGCTTCAAACGGACCTGCTTGACGTGCCGAGAAAGCAAACACCATGATGTCATCAAATGCCCAGCTGTAGTCCAGGTGAGGGGGGTAGAAGGCCAGGTCCCTGCTGGCTTCACGACGCAGGTCTAATAGGAAGGTGCTGTGCACCATGGGAACAGGGAAGCAGCCGAGCCGCTTCCACTCTCTGATTGGCTGGTAGTCCGGGGTTCGCTTATAGTAACCCTGAAAGAGAGGAGGGAGCGAGGAAGCATCAGGAGGTTATCAACCTAGCTGAGTGGATGGACAGTTGGGATGAATTTATGTCCAAATTGTACCTGTGGGGTGATGCCACACCAGAAGTTGGAGTAAAGAGAGCGAGACTCCAACATGGGAGCCACCAGGGTCATATTCTCAGCCATCATCAGGTTCAGCACACGGGGGTTGGTCAACAGGTTATCACTGTCTACAAACTAAAGATGGGCAGGGGTCTGAGTGTCAGTGAATCAAGACCAATAACATTTACATGAATTAGATATACACTTTTACAGTGTGCATCAGGTACATGTGAGGTAAACAGTAAAATCCAATTCAAAATCCCTATGTATGACCTGAAGCTTAATGAAGCGTAGCGTGCAGGCAAAGTAAAGAGGGCCATAGATGTCGTGTAAATAATTATAAAGCATTTGTTAGTTCTAGCAGTCTAACTTTATAACCCTTTGCTGTAAACGGTAAATTCCTTGACGTAAGTGTCTCTGACTGAATTGTTGCTTATTTATACTAAAATAAACTATTATCTTACCAGTATGTAGTCGGCCCATCGTTCCCTGGCAGCCTTCAGTGCCGCCTGTCTCAGCTTCATCACATGGTTGAACCTGGAGGGAGGCCAGTGCTTCGGACCCCACTCGTCTGTATAGGACCTGATACAGAGGTGAAAGTCTCTTAATTGATCTTCACAAGACAACACAAATTCACAAATGAATTACTTTGACTAGATGTTAATAAATGATTTTAAACTGTGACTCACCTCGGCTCCTCCATGGGTCTCCACTCCACGTAATGGTAGACACGCTGGGCTCCCTTCAGCCATTCTCTCAACATGGCCGTGGTGTTGTCCATATTGTGATCTGTTGCTGCCCTGGAACACAAGCACAGACAACATAAGATGACATTAAAATGAAGAAAAGACTATTGACCATCAAACAGCCACAGTCTTAATGCCTTAAACTACCACACAGCTTGTTGAAGTATGTCCTAAGATGTAAACAGCTGTCCTTACACAGAAACAAGCCTCTCATGTCAGACTCAGGACTATTTGCAGGGATAAGAGGAGGTGAACCAGGGTCAAACATAATGCAGAGAGCTGCAAATTGTTGTCAGCTTGAGGTAACATGAAAGAGGTTGTGAAATGACATTCAGACATACATTCAGGCTTCCAGATTTGTCTAATTACTGGTCTAATTACCTCTGGTGTTACAACAGACACTCTGACACTGTTGCAAAGCTTCCTTGCTGCCTAATTAACTGCAATGCTGGAGCACAGACAAAGTCTGAAGAGCCACAGAGGAGACAGGCACTAATCTGAGGCACTACAATATGCAGACAGGTACACCGAGCACTAACACTCCTTTAGATACTCGCTTCCACTCTTCTAACAATTTCAAGTGCTGAACAAAGATTTGCAACCAAAACAACAAAGCAAATTAACTCAGCCTGCAGGTACCTTTTTATGAAATCTGAATGAGAATTTTGATGCACCGAGACAAATATTGCAAAGATTGCCTGACAGAGCACCAGTTTACACCATAGACTGTATATAAAGATATATCTTTAAGCTCATACCTGTAAGCAAATTATGTGAGTGTGAAAGTTAAGTGTAAAAGCACAGAGGTATTGCAGCAGCTTGTTTGTCACTCTTGTGGTTTATACTCTGCATCACTGTGTCTCCACAGAGATTTCCACCTCAGCTCCCAGACCTGACTCAGAAAAGACACTGTGACTACTGTATATGTGTGTGTATATATATAAATTTGTGCAAGAGAAATTAAAACCGCACAAGAACAACTCACAACACTGCTAACATCTGAGTGTGAAAACAATAAATATCACCTGTCTCTCCCTCTCTTTAAAATGCCCTTCAAAAAGAAAGGTCAACAACATATGAGGCAGTGGCTGGGACTTGAATGTGCACACACACACACACACACACACACACACACCCTAAGTGAGATGGAGTTTTCCACTGCTTGCTGTAATATTCCTTGCTGTACTCACTCCAAAATTGCACCCAATTTTAGACTAACTGGACAGAGATAGAAACACACACACACACCGTCTCCTCATTTTTTCAGTAAGTACTCTCTCAACATAGCAGACAACAGTGTTGACACTTTCCATTTAACCACGTTTAGCACAGACAGCAATACACAAACACCTGTTTCTACACAGACGTGCACACAGATGCTTTTACGTTCACATAAACACAAATTATACACATGAAACAAAATACAATCCCATACATGCACAGCCTTGCATGACACACATGGATTAGTCAGAAAGAGGCAGAGCTCTCTCATGTTTGGAATTTCAATCATCTTCAGTCAGTTCAGATATAACCAGCAGCTGGAGAGAAGCCGAAAGCCTGAAGGAGACGTGGTGGTCAATAATTTTAGTATGTGTGTGTTTATGCATGCTTACACTCGCTGATGTGTGACAGAACAGAAGAACGTTCATTATTGTGTCCTGGGAATTTAGGTTTTACAGCAGTGTGGTTATTTATGTGCTGCACGAGTGCTAGTTTTAAAAATGTTAAGTGTATCTGCATGTGTGTGTGTGCGGAGGGTCGGAAGAATGTGGCTAGAAAGCAAAAACGCGTGTGTACAAGCAAGCATGTGCACGTGTGTATTAGTGCACTCTTGATGACTAGTCGTTGTTTTTTAAAGGTAGGCTAACAAAACACCGAAAACACCTGACTCCCTAGTAATGAACAGATGTGCACACACACTTACATGCTTCTTCAACCGCTAAACTGCACATCGCTGGGGGAAATAAATTTGTTCCTACATGCCATCTCCCAATGACAGACTCAGCTCCAGGCAGGGATTTGAAAATGAGGGAACTTCTGGGAAGTAAAGTAAAGAACAATACATGGGAGGTTATGTGGGAACATACAGTATAGGAGTACTGTATATATTGGCTCTTAAAGACAGTAAGGAAAAGGAATGAAAAAGGGAGGGAAGTGAAAAGGGGATTTGCATTTACGTCACTTCATTTTACTGCTAAACGTAACCTGAAAATGAGAAGAACAAAATGTTCTCATCGATTAAGAATTTAGATTTTCCTGACAGACTTCATTAAAACCCTACCAAATGTCGCTCAAGCCGACTTTGTTTTATAAATATCACATTAAAAAGTTAATGATGCTTTTTCTTTGGCTCATAAACACAGAAGGAATATAAATCTAATTGGAGTCATTTTTTATTTTATTTTTACAGGCACTTTTTTGGCAAAACGTGCTTCCTGTGTCCAGGTATTTAGTCGCTAAAGGTTGAAGGCTGTGTCTACAAAAGAATACAGGATTTGTGTCCGCATGTCTTGGGGATAGTTGCAAAGGAAATGTGGAAACTATTATGTTATTATGGTAAATGCATAAACAGATTTTTCCAATAAAGCATTAGATTTGTAGCTCAACTGTGTTAAGAAGCAGTTTGATTAGAATATAAATAGACGTATGACACAAGTGCATATCACAGCTTCTGCAGGATGATAAAAGAACAAAATGCATCTACTGAGGATAATACATGACTTCTTTAGAACTAAGGTTGCTTGCAGGCCCTCGTTTTTCACAAGCATAGCCTACAAGCCCGCCCCTCCCACCGCCCAGCCCCTCTGAGCACTCAGGACTCTGAGTACACTGTGTGATTTTCCATTACCAACATTACATCTTAGCATGCCTTATGATTTTTGGATATATGAGATCTAGTGATGTATACATCAAAGCAGCATATGCACACAGTGTGTGTATATGTGAAAAACAGGGGGAGAAATAAGGAAAGGGCTTTGGCTATGGGTTTGCTCGATCGGGGCAAAGCACAGAAGAAGAAGAAGAAAATAGCACGGAGTAAATTCATCCTCGCCTTTAGACGAATCATTTCTTTGGGGCATCTTACCCTCTATCTCATTTTATTTTAGAGAACATTCTTCAGGAAGCATCTATGTGCTTACTGTCTTCAATTTCCTCTACCTTCAGGCAGGATCAGCCACTGCAGCTGTACTGTACTGTGCTGTGACCTCGGTGCCAAGTCAAAGAGCTTTAGCTGTTCCTTTCAGATACCGCACAATTTGTGCATCTGGGTATGTGGACTAAAATCAAAAAGGGGGTGTACAACAAACAGAACTATACAAATGTCTATATAACAATATTAAAATGCAAGTTGTATGTGCATATACAGCTTTGCACATAATACAAAGTCCTCCTATTCCCTCCATACATCTATCTTTCTCGCTCCAGCCACAGTTTACAATAAACTGTAGCCTCATTATTCTGCTGCCTGCAGGGTTTGGCTGTATTCTGTCTTTATGATCAGCATCTGGACAACACATGCTTCCCAAGGCCTCACCTACACATCCCACCACTCCCTCTCGCTATCGCTTCATAGATGTCCATTTATTCTTCGCTCATTACCTAATCTCAGTGCAGTGGAACATCTGCCCTTTCACCCACTTACATGCAACAGTTCCTCTTTTCATCCTTAGTTCCTGTAGCCATTACACACCTGTCCCCAATCAGTGCTTAAGCACGTAGTATCAAGTGTTATCATCACCATTTTATCAGATCAATTGCATACTGCAAGACAAAACATGGTTAACAAACTGACAGATGATGATGCCAGTTCTTTGAGTTTGTATGATATCCTACAAAAAGCACAAATTAGATATTGCATCCTGTGAAACGCTCCAAACAATCCTATAAGATTACGACAATTTAGTATTCAAAACAAGCACCAAAATAACTGTCATCAACACAAGTGTTGGGTCAGATTTCAGTGCATCAGAAATGCAGTAAAATGTGGTAACATGTTGGTCACATCTGCCTCTCCTTTCACACAACGTGATTATCAGCCCATTCCATTACTCTCCCTCCTACCTGGTGGGGTTATCCACAGCAGGAGCGTGTCAGATAACAGCGCGTGTGTCATGAAAGGGATCAACTGTAGGCTGACATCTGGCCTTAAACACAGAGGCTTGTCTCTAAGACTGGCCCATTCAGGTAAACACAGGTCTGAGAGGCCCCAGCAGGCCAGTGTCAGCTGACTGTTGATTCAATAAACTATCTAATACCACTGCCAATAATGACTGGGTCCTGCATGTAATTAAGAGGCAAGAATCCCTCTTTCAGACCTGAGCATAGATGCCTTTAAAACATAATAACTAGGCTAGTGTGTGTGTATGTGTGCGTGTATTGACTTTACAGGAGAGACTCTCCTGTGAAGGCTGACGTGGCTGAAGGCCTCTTGATGGCCAAGCAGGGCAAAGAAGAAAGAGGAGGGGGTAGATGGGTAGAGAAATGGAGGGGGAAAAGGAACGAGAAGAGTAGAAGGGAGGGAGGGAGGAGGGGTTGGAGAGACGGGACCTCCTGACTGAAATTCCTCATGACTTTCAGGGTCAACAAAAGTAGGCAAAACCAGCAGGCTTGCATTGAAGTGTAATATTCAGTATTCACATGCAAGGTTAGGGAAAGATATTAATCTTTGTTAAATATTAAATAAAGCCAATGTTGACCATTGGAAGGAAAAAAAGGACAAGAAGCCTGACCTACAGTGGAAAGCCATAAACATTCACGACCTGAACATTGGCATTGGACATAAATTTTATGCAGTGTGGCATTGTCAAATATGAATATACAGTAATTCCACTATGTATTGCTGCCAAGGCATCTTTGCAGATGGATATCATAAAGTCAACCCCCTTCCCAATGGGTGCATTACGATAACTGGATACTGGACTCCAAACTAGCACCCATTCTTTCCAATGAAAGCTGCTCACTTTGCACATACTTGTACACCAAAAAGCTTTTCACTATTTATTCTCACACACTGTATCCATCTCTCTTAACACATGAATGCCCTTCGCCATATCCCATGACATCAGAAAAGGCTGCCATGGCTCTTAGCTTTTAAGCCAATTAGTCTGTGAGTATGTCACTGTATGCTGATGATCTACTTTTGTACATTTCCAATCCAATATTTTCTTTCCCTGCAGTTCTGGACCAGTTTAGTAAATTTTCTGGACACAAATGCAGTCTTTATAAGAGCAAGCTGCTCCTAGTTAACTTTCATACCCTCTTTCATTTTAGATGGACAGATTAGGGGAATACTTTAAGGGTTTTCTGGCACTAAAACCCTAAATATTTGTAATATTCAAAAACAATTGTAATTTAAATAAAAGTTTTTTTACCTTCATGTCAACAACAGTATTGAATTTAATTAATACTACAGATTTCTACAGTTCTCACAATGTAAACATTCAAAGCAAGTTCAGTCATATAATTATAGCAATTCTTTATTTGAAACACACTCTGTTTATGAACGAATATGAAGGAAGATGAGAGTAAAACAGACAGAAAGAGAGTAAGGGTCGAGAAAACTCAAAGAAATAGGTGGAAGAAGTGATGGAGGAACAGAGGGATGTTGGGAAAGAGGGAGGAAATGAAAGAGAGAGAGAGAGGGATGACGGAGTGAAGGAGGAACACAGTGGTTAAGCAGTGAAATTGATGACACACAGACAGATGGATGGTGCTAAAATTATATTTCCTCCATGAGAACATTAGCACCAGTCTTTCTGCTGAATACTTCAGTGTTCATGAAAACATTACATACGCATGGACAGCAGACCCGTTTCTTCCTCTCTCTCACTCTCTGCATCTCTACTTTACCTAATCTTGTTCATTGTCCAGGCCTCTCCCCTCTCCAGATGAGAGAGCTCATACCAAAATGCCATTGTGTTTCAGCGTTTGCCAACTCTTTTGTTGCTGCGCTGCCAAGCTCTGATAATACTGCTGGAAGTATGCTGGAACACATGGGGCATCTAAGCAAGAATTCACAGTCCAAAGCCAACTCCAGGAACCACTATTTCCACTTCAGGGAAGAAAGAGAGATAGAGACCTTAAAAACAGGCTCAGGGATTGGAAAGTCATTTCTCTTTGGTTACAGAGAATAGTCTTTCCCATGAATCTTTCCCATGAATAGTTTCTTGCCACAGGGCAGAGAAGATGGAGCTTGACACTTGGCAGGTACAACATCGTCAGCTGCATCCCTTAAGCTTTACAGAGAGTTTGCTGGATGGGGCCCAGTGAAGGGCTGGTAAGGATTAGGCTCTGAAGTCACTGTGTTTGGCAAATGGACATTGAACCACAGTAATTTCGAGTAGTAACACCGCATCATCAGGTGTGTAATTACTTTTCACAGATACCCTGCAGCTATTTGAGCAGTATAATAAAAGATGTGACTCAATACATCCCAAGTTTATCTGAATACTCACTGAATGTGTTGTGTCACTAACCACAAGCCATCTGCCGAGCATTACTGTCCTCTTCGCATCAGAACAGTATGTACACTGGGGAAACTGAGACATTTATTTGGCCTGTATATCATTGTGGTTATTTACTGCATAAAAAAACAGATAAAACTTGGTCACACTTAGATTTCATGTGCTATTGACTGGTGAAATTGTACTGTCCAGAACGACACCAGCAATGTACCTCAAATATGCATGTTTGATATTGCATCACTACAGAAAAGCAATGGCTGACTTTTCTCACAGCAGAGTGGCAACAGAACACAGCCAGATGTGTTCTCATTATTTTATTTGAACACAGCTGAGACTTAACTTAAACTAGTTGTGTCTGTAAATAGATGGTTAGCTCTGATGTCAAATGTTCCGTAAAAATGTCCCGAAATTGCGAGGATATTGGTAGCTACTGTACTCAGTTCTTATCAGGAAATGGCACTCTACATTTCTGGAGTTTATGTCATATTCCACAGCAGATGTTTAAATATCTTTACGGTTTCGCATGGATTGGATATGACCGCAGAATACGAGTCCTCAGGTGATACTGATTGGGAGGTCAGAGATGATTGTGGCTTGTTACACATATGGAAGTTCTGGCTCACCGTGGGCCTTATGGGGTGATTGGAAAAGTGAACGGAAAACAGAAACTGAGCCAGAGGAGCGGAGCTGAAACACACACAATATGTGTTTAATTGCAATCAAACAAACACACATACCCATCGAACACATACAGGCACATGTGGGAAAAGACACACATGCCTGTGCATACATGCCCAAACTTAAACCAGAGCATCGCAGATGATCAAACACTCAATTTTATTAGAGTGCCAGGACTGTGATCTAATACATATTGACATTCACCAAAAGCATATGTTGTTAATCAGTCACAAAAGCACCAGATAACACACAATAACCTATCCCAACTTGACAATTTATTCCATTCACTTGGATAAACTGCTCTCCTAAAAGGCCAAACTGCCTGCATGACAGAACCTGAAACAGTTTGTGTTGCTGTAGTGTGTTCCTACAGAGGAATGGGGCCTGAGGTAGCACACCTGGCATGGGGAAACCCACAGGGCAACTATCCTGCATCCCAACATGGATAACCTTTTCAGCCTGTTTGATTCTTTCCATATATTTATTTTTATCTGTCAGTCAGATAGAATGAAAAAGATCTGCTCAGTAAATAACAGCCAACAAAGTAAAAAGTGACTTCACAAAACCTTCAGTGGTGTCCATAGACTCTCTGTGGGGCAGGGTCAAGAAAAAAAAAGAGGCACCTCTACCATGCACGGGGTGATGGTTACATCTGGGTTTAGTGGGCATTAAGTGTAAGGGATTACATTTAAAATACAGCAATTACTTTACATTTACTAATTCCAGTAACACTTAATTGCTTTGACAAGTTGGGCGTTGGCTTGTTTGCTGTATCTGTTTGGTCTCATTGGACAGACTGTGGCAGAGCATGTTGGCACAGGGGCTGGAGGTGTGGGGAGGTAGTTCGCCTCTACTAAAGAGGAGAAATGCGCCTTTAATAACTTCAAAGTTGTCTCACTCATATGTTGTGTCTTCTTGCCCGGCTCGCTAACGTTAGCCACTAGTAATTCTACATTAAAGAATCACCTGGGTTTTGTTAAGAGTTGGAGGTTTTGTAAAACCTGCTGCGGGCTAAAAGTAATGAAACAATTAATTACTGTTGCTTTCCCAAACTTTCCCAACACTTATCACAAGTTGAGCCAGGTTAAACTTTTTCACCAGACAACCTGCATTTATTTCTTTGCCAGGATTAACACTGTGCCACTGCAGTGATCTCATTGAAGTGAATGAGGTGGCTGCATTTTTAAGTTAAATTAAGTGCTATTGCCAGTCTCAAGGTCACAACCAAGGAGCACCAGGCGAAGTGAACAAATAGCAAATATTTAGTTTCCCTTTCGGCACAGACGTGTTCTGGTTTAAAACAGTTTTTAAAAAGGAACATGTAGCACTCAGAGCAAGAAGGGTGGGCCACTGCAAAGCACAACACTGCAGTCAGCATAAATCAGACAGTCAAAAAGACTTTTACGCAGCATTCAAGTCCAATTTTTTATGGTCCATTTATTGCTGCATAATTCAGCGCACTTGTCAAAATAATATATAATTACTTGTCATATTATTTATGTCATGTTATGTCATATCACATGGGGCAAATCATTTCCATCAAAGGCTTGTATGGTACTTAGTAACAAATTATCTCACATCAATCTCCTCATGACATGATATATAAGGATACAATTATAACACCTCTCAACCGGCATGGTGGTGGTTAGCACTGTCGCCTCGCAGCAAGAGGGTTCTGGGTTCAAATCCAGGACCGGCTGGGGTCTGTGTGGAGTTTGCATGTTCTCTGTTAATTGGTGACTCTAGATTGCCTGTAGGTGTGAATGTGAGTGTGAATGGTTGTCTGTCTCCAAACTATATGTTTTACCATGCGAGGCAACTGGATTGGCGAGATCATGACATCACGCAAGAATCCATCTTGTCAGGCTTCAAGTTATGCGCTTGTGTCCAAACCACCGGTGGTTCGGACCAATCAGCGTCGCAAATCTAGCTCCCTCGCAAGGTAAGACAGTGATAGAGAGATGGTTCATCCAATCACCTGCCAAGTATTTTTTGAAAGTGTCTGCCCTTTTCCAAACTGTTTCCATGGACGACTTCTCAGATGGTTCTGTGTAACAAACCATCTGGCGCGTCAGGTTACTATATGTTAGCCCTGTGATTGAATGGCGACCTGTCCAGGGTGTACCCTGTCTCTCGCCCAATGTCAGCTGAGATTGGCTCCAGCTCCCCAGCAACCCTCTAGAGGATAAGCAGTAAAGAAAATAGATGGATGGAAAACCTCTCACCATGTCTGGCAGGAGCTGCAGTATATATGGCAAATCTGTCACTGAGGCCTGCAGCATGTATTTGGGCCGGATAAGTGAGACGTTTAACGGGGCACTCTAACAATCTGTGGATCAGCCTATCGTCATATTTAGACTGTCCCACACGGCACTCTCAGACTCTGTGTTTTGTGTGTTTTGGCAACATGCCCAACGCATTCAAAGAGGTGTCCTACCCACCTTTGTGTAAGTCAAACCACAACGTCATTCATCTGCTGCCGAAATACAAGGCACAGATCAAACAGGAGAAGCCTGCTGTCAGAGAAGTAGCACTGTGGTCAGACGCCTGCAAGGAGAGACTGAGAGACTGAGAGACTGAGAGACTGCGCTGAGGATACGAACTGGGACATTTTCTTTGATAACTGTGCAAATGCAAATTAACTGACAGAGACAATAACCTCCTTATGTCTCAGCGAGAAAAAGGCTGCCTTTGTTCAGGGAGACATGGCATTAATTAAAGAAAAAAGGGCTGAACTGAGGGGGATGATTAAAAGATCCAGACAACACCATACACACAAAATGGATAAACAATTTATTATTGGTGATGCAAAGAAGGCATGGAGCAATCTCAATACAATGATGGGCAGAGAGGCTGGGAAACAACACTGCCTACCCACAGATACTGTCTCCTGTGTCAATGAGCAGTAAGTTTGACAAAGACACTCAGGGGGATATACTCTACTATATATGCTGCCCAGTTTGGGATCCTATCACACTTATTGTAGGGGAGTCTTGCTAAGATAAGGCCACACAAAGCTCCAAGCCCAGATGGTCTGAGAGGAAGAGCCATTGCAGGGTGCACTTATCAACTAAAAGGTGTTTTTACAAGATTATTCCAGGGTCTGCTTGATGAACATGTTGTGCCACTGTCATGGAAGAGATCCACAATCATTCCAGTGCCTAAAAAGAGTCACCACTCCAACATCTGCCCATGGTCAGCTAGACAACCTCCAATTTCTATAAACCACAGAAAAGTACTGAGGATGCTACATTAAAGCTACTGCATGTGGTTACCAAACACATCCAGTATCCTGAGGCTTATGCCAGAATTTTATTTATTGATTTTAGTTCAGCTTTTAATACGATCAGGACTGACATTTTATTAAATCTACTTTTTAAGCTGGATACCACTGTGGATCAAAGACCTTTTATCTGACCGCCCCCAAAGAGTCTCTGTACAAGGCTCCCATTTTGAATACTGGGGTGCCCCAAGGTTGCGTTTTATCTCCGGCAATTTTTTCTATGCATATAAATGAAATGCAGATCTATGACAGCAATTTTTGTCTTTTTAAGTATGCAGAGGACATAGCAAAGGTGGGTTTAATGTTCAAGGGTAACGATGAACTAGACCGTTCCTACATTAATCACTTCAACAAGCCATTAACATGGTGTCAAGAGAGTGCTTCGCTCTTAAACACTAACAAGATCAAAGAATTCGTTGTCAACAACAGGGGTGGGCAACCAGTGTGTCAGCCAATAACAATTGAGGGCCAAGCTATAGAGACAGTAGGTAGTTTTAAATATTTAGGAATAATTTTAGACACCACCTAAAATTTTAATTTCTTTTAAGGAAATTAAATGGCTTCGATGTGAGCAAAGAAGTCCTGAGGATGGTTTACACCAGTCTAGTGGAAAGTATAATTTCCTACAACATCACATGCTGGTACAGAAATTTAGGGGCTAGGAGGGCAAGCTCACAAAAATAGTTAACACAGCCAGTAAGATTATACAGAACCCCCAGAGTGGAGCTGTGCACTAC
Source organism: Scomberomorus guttatus (assembly GCA_038419695.1). Classification (NCBI taxonomy): domain Eukaryota; kingdom Metazoa; phylum Chordata; class Actinopteri; order Scombriformes; family Scombridae; genus Scomberomorus; species Scomberomorus guttatus. Next base: position 13,217,649 of record CM076454.1, on the reverse strand, counting down.
ACAAACCAGGACGGACGCAACATTAATAGTTCAGGACCCTTCACATCCTTTGTTTAATGAATTTGAAAAAAAGATATGTATTTATTGTTATTATATTAGCACTTTCATCCCAACCGTTTATTATTACAGGCCCACTTATTTATTGTCTTTATCTCATGTATTCTAACCCATAGCAGATAAGTTTTTAAGTGTATGTATGTCTGTGAAGGCAAAGATGAATTCCCACAAGTGAACAATAAAGACGTCTATTCTATTCAACTGTGGAGCATTCTTAACTTATAGAGTCATATCATGCCTGGGGCCTGTGTGTATCACGAGGGGTGTATTTACAATAGTACTATCTCTTATTGAGAACATTTATACAGTAATAATAGGTATAGTTAGTTTTTAAAAGTGGAAAATTCATACCATAAATCCATTCTCATCCCTACATTGTTTCTGAGTATAGAGAATACAAGGCCAGTCAGAAATATGGGATGAGTGGTTATATGATAAATGAGTAAATAAACAACATGACATTATGAAAAGCGAGAAAGTGAGTCCTCCGAGGAGAGCTGATGATATCAGCTCTCTGACATCCTCTTCATGGTTCAGTCTGCTTCTGACAAGTCTACAAATCATCACGACCCCCCAGCTCAGCACCTGGGAAAGCACTTCACCGCATGAACACAGCCGGCAGGCAATAAGCAGCAGGCATCCGGCAACAACCAGCATGAGGAGCAAAATAATAGCTGGCTCGCCTGAAGTTCATGTTCTGTCAGTACTGTGCCTCAGATGTCAAGACAAACATACAGTTATGAAATCCTATATCATTCCTTGTGAAGCTGTTTACTAACAACAGTAACTCCTATAGGCAGGGTGCAAAACTCAACTGTGAGCTGGCATAAAAGCTGACGAATTCTGAACTTTACCTTTCACTCATGTAGAGTCAAGTTAGCCTTCTGTCACTAATGTCACTCTACGTTGTTATGCATCTCATGACTTTGTAGCTCTTTATGTGAAAATGGTCATAGAGCCATAGAGATGCATTGAAACTCTGCTACACTGGAGCAACAACAGAACATGCAACAAAGAAAAACCTGAGGCGTCCAGGTCACGTTCAAACCCAAGATCCTCTTCCAGTGAGGTGACAGTGCTAACCACATCGACAGTGCAATCTGATACATAAGTAGCAATGAGGCATGCAAGAGATATAAATCTCACCTGTCGTGTGACGGCTGTGAAAGACTTCACAGATACTTCTTGATCTGTAAGTCTGAATCAAGGATTTTTTTGCTTGCTGCTGCTTTCCTGACTCATAAAAACTACCAGGACCTATTATAAGGCTCAATCACAATGAGTAAGGCTGTAAAAAAAGGGTTTCTTGAACTGCCATTGACCAGATTGTTAGACTTCCCAAAGAACTATCCACCTGAGCTTTCTTGTAGCGCCTTGCAGGTTACTGTAGTTTTGTTAGGACAGATGCTTAGGGAGAAGAGGAGAGTAGATGTGGTCAAACTACAGTGGGAATGTGGATTAATTAACCTGCTCAATGCCCCCTGGGTAATTTCCCGACTGTCCTAACCACATTCTCTCCGCCGACCATCCCCCTCTTTCACCAATTCCCTGCATTCTTTCATTCTTTAACAGCAGTGTGAGAGTCTTTCTCACTGCTCTGGCACTTCTCTGTCAGATTGCGGCCCATTTGCTGAAAGGAAAACTTCTAAAAGGCTGGCAGATTTTACTGATCATCCCGACTGTCGTGTAAGTCAGAGTGGAGGACACCTCAAGCTGGGTGATCAGTGCAGATTACTCTGTGAAATGGCTCAAACTGGAATCTTTCGTCTTCCATAACATCCTCAGATCAGCATATCTAGATTTTTGGTTTTGATCTTGTCGCACGGCCGAGTCATTAAGGGGTTTAATTCGCATCATGTCTGCATCGACACCTGCAACCATGTGAATTTTCTGCTCATTTCATTTTTTGGAGAATGCTGTAAATGTCATTGTATATCTCAAATTAAATGGTAACACTAAACTGTCATTCACACTCCACTCCACTCCACTTTATCTGCCTTGTCTCATTCACACAGATGCAGTACAAACACAAAAAAAACACCAAAAAAACATAATCTAAGAGGGGAGCAGGGGTCCTGCTGCTGCTGCTGCTACGCAATAAAGAGACGAATCCCTCAATCCCTCTTCCGTCACAACCCTTTTTCTCTACTCCTCCTCGCTCTGTCTCCATCGGGTTGCATGTTTGAAATGAGAGGAGGGGGAGATGAAGAGAGGAAAACTATCCTCTGTGCTGCTCTGTTCTGCTCAAGCTCCAGAGAGGAACAAATGTGTGGAACATCATGTCCCCGCACAAAAACCGAAGCTTCACAGCCAGACCCTGTAGGTATTATCTGCCTCTTTGTGTTAGTTTCCCTGATAGTTTACATCGGTATGCCTAGGATCCATCTACAAAAGCTCTGGATGCTAGTAAAGTGGAAAAACCTGGCAAGTAAAGATATATATAATGTTTGCTCAAATCCAGCTGGAGACCCTCGGCTTATTTCTCAATTTCCCCAAACTTCTTAGCACTCTCTACTGTCAAATAAAGACAAAAATGTTAGTGGTAGTGTTTTATCTAGAAGTCAAAGGCAGCTGGATTTACTGTTTTATTCTTAAAGAGGTTTCGTGACTCCAAGTCCAAGAGGCTTCTTCTAAGTGTCCCACTTTGCTTCCTCTCTTTAGACACAATGTTTGGATTTTAAACTGCAGTTTTCATGATTGTCTTAGTACAACTAATTAGTGCTCTGTGACAGACTGTAAAAACACTTTAATGTGGATTTATGCTGTTTAGCGACGGTTGCACTACAATTTAGCATTTATTCAGTGGTTTGGCTCACACGTTGGCCGGTAATAATGAGGACTTTGACAAAGAGAGATGGCACAGAGCTGCATGAATTATGTAAAGAGAAAAACATGTCATTCTGTAAATCAATTTAACCACATAAAGCCAATTATGTTTTTTTTTTCATGCGTAGAAAAATCAGCACACTAACAACGTGTTTTCAAAAGCCACTATTTGATGCTGATTTATAATCGTCACAGAAACAAAGCAGCGCTCCACATACTGCACACATAAACTCAAGTCTCCATGTGCTAAACAGGCTCATGTCAACATACGCGTTCACAAATAATCTTGCTGTATTAAAAACATACAATGTAACAAAGTCTTATGTAAATATCAGAATACTTGACAACAGTTAATGTGAGTGTGGGTAAAAAAAAAGGCCACAGTGGTGGAAATATTTAAGTCTGTGGCTGCTGGAATAAAAACTAATTGCGTGAATAAAACAGTCCCATTAGAGGTCAGTGACGTTACTGCAAGGCCTAGTGTATGTGTATGTGTGTGTATGTGTGTGTGAGTGTATCTGTGTGGCCTTATTCTCACATGATTAATGTCTGTTTTAGAGACATTTGCCTGTTACAATAAACATACTTGTGTGACATATGGGACTGATCTGCCTAAAACACACACTGTGATTTTTTTTTTTCTCTGCACTGACTGCAGGGTGGAGAGATGCCACTCATAACTGACGGGGCCCTTCCTCTGTTAGTTAAACCACTCACAAAGCCATGTTAACTCACTCACTCTGCCATTTAGCTCCAGAGAGAATAAGGGCCCCTCACTGTATAGAGTTTCTTTGGTGTGTGTGTATGTGTGTGTGTGTGTGTGTGTGTGTGTGTGTGTTTTGGTGAGGGTCTCTGAATTAGAAACAGACAGTTCCCCTGCAAACAAAAGTAAGACATTCAGCAAGGGCAGGGTGGGTGGGAAACAAAACAAAAGACTGCCAGTCTGGGTACAGCAGGGTCTCTGGGAGGCGTTGAAGGGGAGGGGGGGGGGGGGCTTGCAACATCTGCCACCAGAGCAGACCATCTTACATTCTTCACTTGTCTTATCTGAACTTTCATAATCAACCTTTGATAATCAACTTTTTTTTTTTTTTTACAAATGTTTCTATCTGATTCCGTCTGCCCACATAACTCGCATGCAGACCATACAAGGGCACACAGATTTTACGCATAACTTCCCAGAGCTTATTACACCCCGCAGTCCTGCTGTCAGACCAACTCAATGTCTCCTTTCATCCCCCTTCACCTGCAGGCTCCCTCTTTGATAGCTTTACATTATCTCAGTTTGCTCATACGAGACAAAACACACTACAAGACCCTACCTGGGGTGAGGCCCCTTTCCTACCTGCCAGCCCTGCTGTTTTAAAGCCCCGTTTCCGCAGGTTTGTGTTGAATCAGACGGAGGGAAGCGTGATTAAGGGTTAAAGCTAACCCTAACATGCACACAAGTCTTTCATCTTCTTGCACAGTGTGCAATTTGGATGCCAGCAGACACGCGAGGTAAGTGCATCATAAAACGCAGCAACAGGTCTCCCAGCCGACAACTGACAACCTCTTATTAATTAACGCGGACACATGCTGTTTTTCATTATAACACGCTCCACCGCTGACCACTGTCCACATCATGCACTGTATGCACTCTGAGAGACATGTGGCTGCTCTGGAAATGCACTCTGGTCGGTATCAGCCATTTATATGAAATATAATAACTTTTAATTGCAGAAATATTTACACAACTTTGTCTCAAATTCATATTATTGTAGTAGCCTTGTCAGCCAAACACTAAACTCAGTCTCACTCATATATAATCTGCGTCCCTGCTTGTGCGCCTCTTACCAGATCGCTATGCGCTCCTTCGGGTACTCCAGCCTCTCGATGCAGCCCAGGTAGTGCGGCAAGCTGTGCGCTGCGTTACGAGCCACAATGGCGATCATAACCTTTGGCTTCAGCAGGGAGGACTCGGTCTTGACGGGCTCCGGCACCAACGTCACCAGCTCCGACACGCCGCCGGGCACCAGAGCGGCCACCAGCGCGCACAGCACACCGAGTCCCACGGCCCACACCGCCCGCATCTTCGCTTCCAGATTCCGCCGGGATTCTCCAGACCTGGACCCGAAGTCCTGAGACTGCCTGAGCGAGGGAGAGAGAGAGAGAGAGTGAGGGAGGGAGTGAGTGAGGCACAGTGGGAGGGGGAGAGAGGAAGGAAGGTAGGAAAGGGGTGGGAGAGATGGGTGGAGGGCTTACTACCTCTTTTACCCCTCCTACACCCCTCTAATAACTGCTGCTGTTGCTGCTGGTAGTGAGGAGCCCTGCAGCAACATCTTTCTTTCCCTTCACTCTCTAATGATACAAATTCTGAACACCTCAACTGCCAATGTGAATCAATTCTTTGTTTGTGCTTACTTATTCACCATTTTCTGTCAACAAAGTTGTTGTTGGGTGAGGCACAGCGTGTTCTTGGCCATGATTCCTGTTATTTGGCCCATTTAGTTTCATGTCTGCCTCTCCTTCCTGCACGTTTCTTCTTTCTCATTCCACGCCTTTGCCCTTGACAGCCTCTTGGATGCTGCATAGTTGGAGACCAAGCTGTGACATCAGCCCTCAGCCGGCCTGCTGGACTTTTTCTTTTCTTCTGGTGTTTTTCTTTAATTGATGGGTTGAAAAATGTGGTAATGTGTTACAGGGGAAAATCAAAGCCAATTCAAAAAAAAAAAAAGATGTGAAAGAACATAAGTGAATTACAGTTCTGCTTCTTTTTTTATGAGGCAGTAAAGGAAAATGCCAAGTCGACAACTGTGCATGAATCTACTGTATATGACAAATCTGACTTGGGAACTAAATGAAAATTTGTCAGAGGTAGAAAACACTCAACACCTCATTGCACCAAAACAAAAGATCGAACTAGTGCATGACAGGAAAAAAAAAAAAAAAACACGCCAAACCAATATGACACCACAACACAAACACTTAACCAACATGGCACTCTGACACACACCCTTTCCAAATTTTCCACACAACCTCCAAGCTTCACTGTAGAAATGTTGAACTTGCTGCAGAACAATCCACAAATATATACCTCTCATTCCAAGTTGGCATCCATGCTCTATATGCTATTATAATATTATACTGTATGTTCTTATATGATTACAGCAACCCTCCAGTAACCGTTTTTTAATTATAGTGCACTGGCAGCGCAGACAGACAGGCAAAGCCAGCGTACTTGTGTCCCTGTCTCGACTCTGTTTATTTAAGCTAGGATCTCTGCCACCTGGTAATGTTTTCCCTCTTCGTTGAGGTAATGAGAGTAATATGCCATGTTCTGTTGCTGGATGCTCTCACAGTTTTTCACTATTGTTTACACACGTTTTTTTCTGAATCTTTGGCTCATCTTCTCAAAGCATCAAAACCACAAACACGAAACTCTATAAATCTCGAGGAAAAGCAAATACTGTATTCAGAACTGTTGATCTCTTCCCTAAATTATTATTATTTTTTGCATCAAAATGACACACATGCCATCAACACACTGATGTGCTTAACACAAAACACTACTATGAATATTTTATCAGGAGGTTTTATGCCTTTTGCATTATCAGTGTTACACTGTAGCCAGTTGTATAAGATTGTTACAGTAACATATATCTACTCAAATATATATATATATAGATATAAATTAATAAATTGCAAATTATAAATTATTATATTATATATAAATAAATAAATGTCGCTCATTTATTCAAAACTCTAAAACACAAAAAGACAAAAACAAATGCAAAATGTAAAAAAGAAAATCCATCGCCATGCCGGGTTTAGGAATGGGGAATATGGTGGAAGTATAGAATAAATTGTGGGTGGTCGATGAACCAGTAGCAGACCAGAGCAGCTCTGGTCTACCCCTCTGCTCGGCTGGAATGAGGGTGCCATGTAGTGTGTGTAGGAATGTGTTGTAGGGACCGAGGTTGGCATGGTGATGGAGGATGCCTTGCTGGTTAACAGCTGCGCAAATGCTGATATTCCCTCCACGCTGTCAGGGGACATTCACAATGGCCAATAAGGCTCTGTCCCCATCCCTTTCTTTTGGCTAGCCTCATCAATAAAAATATAATTGTGCTGAGCAGCATCCAGCTCCAAGACTCTCTGAAACAGACAACAAGACAATATGAGAAATAGACCTAGAGCAGTCAATTTGGTGAAGCACAATACACTGGATTACAGTACTGTAATGTGTCTGTACAGTGCTGATATGATAGTAAATTCACAGTATAGTACTTACAGTACTTGCACATATTCATAGCGCTGTTCTTTAAACCTCTCTGAGTTCACACAGATGGCACCCTGAACACCTGTTTCATCCAGATTTGGTTGAGCTGTAACACAGGTCCAATGTAGACAAGCCCACCTGGTAAATGTTATTGAATGTTGTGTTGTCTGCAATTATGCGGTTCTGGATTTCTCGTAGTCTGATTGTTTGCCACCACCATGTTCACAATAGCGGTCTCCGGTTCTGGTGTGAAGAGCCGGTGTCTTCCACCATGGCCCGATCGTCTGTCAGTTCTGCAGAAGATCCAAAAATATGATATGATTGGTTACAAGAAGCTAAAATAATTTCTTTTTTTTCAATATGAAATGACATTACTGTAACATTGGCCAACAATCACTGGGTAACATAGGCCTACTGATATGTCGGACTGCAGTATACTACAGTATACATACTGTATATAAAGAGCAGTAGCATAGAGTAGATAGTAGGTAACTTACCCTGAATGTACAGATGATAGATGCAACCGTGTAGCGGCTCAGGTTGGGCTGATCTCTCTGACCAGCCTCCCTCATACTCAATGCATGGTTGAGCACATGGTCCTGATCTCACCTGAGACAACTGTCCTTCCTCGTCCTCTTCATCGTCATTGTCGTTGTCCTCCTCCTCTTCCTCCTCCCATTCCTTGACCTCTAGCTCTTGCTTCACCATTGACCTCCATTTTCCTCCAAAACAGGATAGTTCATCTGTGGCCTTTTGATAGTGCTAAAGCTCTGAGTAGTGTTTACACCTGTGAGGAGTGGGCTTTGCCAATTGGTAAATAGAACTTGGCATTTTGATTGGCGTTGCTTTTAATTTTGAATGTTGTGCCTAATGTAGAGAACTGCGTGTGGTGTTTTGCAAAAAAGTGTGATTTAGAATTGAAAACTGAGTGTAAAGCAGAAATTGTGCTTGCAATTTTGCAGACTTGGTTTAGAGATTTGGTACACGAGTTTCAAGTTTCAGTGATTGCATTTCAATTTCGGTGTGTAAACAATTGTGAGAAAACTGTATATCACCAAGGATGAGAAAGAGAGAGAGCGATCTGTCCAAGGAATCCCTTAGCTCCCTCTAGTGCTTTCTCAAAGACAGTTCAGATAAGATGGGTAAAAAAATAAATAAATAACATGAAGAAAGTCGCCACAAAATCACAGCCTTCCCACACAAACTTGCCCAAACTCATGCCCTCAGATAAATGCTGAAAATTCACTAGAACTTTGCTCAGGGAAGGTTTGCTGACCTTTCCCGCCTGCAGCCTAGCTTTTATTCCTGCACACGGCTGTCTAAAACAAAGGTCAGAGAGATCATCAGCAGTCAGCGGGAGTCTGCCTGTGTTGTGACTTGCTCGGGGGGCACGTAAAGAGTTATTTCTGGGTCCAAACTCTGGTCATACTGGACAGTTCATTTTTAGTTTTCGGGGGAGAAATTAAAGGAAAATGCATGGCTAAAATAAAAGACAACTTTACTTTTGCAGTTTGTCACCTCACACTGCACTTTCTCTTCAGTTCTCAATAATAAAAAATAAAAAAACAGCCTCACCCCGCTGGCCCAGTGTCAGGCTTCAGCACCGGGCCAGATACATTTTCATTATTCAAATGGCTCATGTCAGCATAGCAGAACATATGCTTTGTAATTTTGGTTGCTTTACTTGACATGCAGCCATTTGTCTTTTTGTAACTGGACTATAGATGACAGATAGAGCAGAGCTGTATCCTTTTTTTTTTTAGGTATGTTTGGGATAAATGTATGTTTCAAGGGCTGCAAAGCTTCTGATTTGTAAAACTGTGGTTGCAGAGAAAGTGTGGTTTTAGTAACTACACATTCTCTGCTCCCAGCTTTAAATAGCAGGGTAAATCCTTCATAGCTAGGGTCAATAAATAGAAAAATGTGTCATACAGAAAATCCAGGATAGATACAGTATGTACCACTTTTTTTTTCTTTTTTTTTTGTGAATGCGAGGTATTAAAAATGTAGAGAAAGAAAGTACTGTGGCACTTGGAAACTTCATGAACAAAAATATATTGCTACGAGCCTCCAAAATGAGATATTATAGGTGCAGCACATAAAAGTGTAGCTTTACACTGCAGTCTGGTGAGCCTCTTTCTTTACGACTCAGTGGAAGCGAGCGATTTCAGTAGAGGCAAGGCCTGCACTCTTGTTGTAACTCCAAAGAGCTGATTTATGTCAATGTGTGTGTGTGTGTATATGTATGTGATGTTGGGGGGGGGGGTTAGAACTTAATGCCTCCTTGTCTGGCTGTCAGGGTGATGTACAGCTCTAATAGATAGTGCTTGATCATGCAGAGCACTCTCAGAGGGAGCCTGTGCACGAGCGTGTGTCCCAGCATCATGGGAGAGCCCCAACCAGCAGATGGTGCTCTTGCTGTATCCTTAAACATCTCTCTCTCTCTCTCTACCTCTCTTGCACACACATGCACACACACATACAGACACACACAATTATGTCTTGGGGGAACTCAGGTCCAGACAGCGTGAGAGAGAGCCACTCATCCTGGTCAGAGGGCTGAGATTGTTGAGATTGTCCCACGTCACTCAACCCAGCTGCTGCCACTGCTGCACAGCCTCAGTCTCCTCAGTGCCACTGGGCTCATATAACCAGCCTCGCTCCAAGCATTGACTGCTTGCTCAGCTAATGTGAATTTGGCAGACTGCAGTAAAATACAATATGAGTGCAGAACAATAAAGCAACCAGGCTCAGTGGATACTTAATCCTTCGTACTCTGCTGGTCACTTCAGTGACGCAGCGAATTCACAATTTCCACCATAGCTCAACTGTCAAATTGTGCTCTTGACATGAAGTATCATGGTTGCATAACTGCTCGTGGATAAAATATGGCATGTTTACATTGAACAATTAGCTTCCTGGGCTTTAAGTAGGCCACTTCTTGTGGGTGTGCGGCATGAATGCAAATGCATCTAATTCTACCTTCCTAAAGCTTTGGCCTCCCCCTCATGTGAGTTGTTTCTTTGCCAAGGTAATCCAGAGTATGGATCTGCACGGAGAGGCTTTACATACAAATGGATGGGGAGGAGGGAGAGAGAGAGAGAGAAGCTGTTGGGCTGATGGAAGAGACACAGGAATAGTAGGAAATAGATGGAAAAAATTATACTTCACACAGAGAGAGAGAGAGAGAGAAAGAGATGGTGAAGAGGTTGCTGCTGCCACATTTCTGTGTTTAGAGCTACTAGAGGTAGATTACTCCAAAGTGGGTATTAGGCAGCCAGGAACTGCTGGAGAGAGTTAAGACACTGAGCAAAGCCCTGCTGGGCATCCAGCCTTTCGGAGTTGACTCATACCCTACGTGGGCAAGGTTTGCATGTACACACACGCGCACACACACACACACACACACAAACACACACTATGCTCCCACATTTGCAAAATCATGTGTGCAGTTTCTTTGTTACTGCACAGTCACACAAAAAAAACATATGCTCCATTTTTTAATGTATATTTTAATGCACAAAACTTGCATGTGTGATGCAGTTCTGTCTCACAGACTCTGTCTCTCACACACACACACACACACACACACACACACACACACACACAAACAGTAGCTAGAATTACCGTTTGTCCCAAACTGAGGTCTTCATTGTATTGGATCCTTTCTGCAAGCTGCAATGTTCAGTGCTTAAAGGCCAAAGCTGTGATCCAAATATAAATGAAAGGGTTCAAAAAGGTTCAATACACAGCGACCTGCTGTGACTCCTGAACTGGCTGGCAGGTCTTTCAATGCATGGATTAACACAGGACAACGACTAATAAAGGTGTGTTTGCAGCAGTAATATCCTCATTTATGATCAACTGACAGACAAACTGATTCTTCATCGTTAAGTAAAACTAAACTAAAATTTATGTAAGGTTTGGCACTTTAAGCACAATGTAGCCAGGAACATATTGTTCCCTAATAAGGACTCTCACACTTTGGGCTTTATTTCACTCACTCACTCACTCACTCTCTCACACACACACACACACACACACAAACATTAACACATACACGCAAAGCAGGGAGGAGTGTACTCTTTATTGGTACTTACGTCATGGTGGAAAGAACATTTTCTTGCCCATATTCCTGTCTGAGGTTAACGGGCAACATCCGTCTCTTCCTCGCTCTCTCCCTCCCACATTCTCACTTTCCCCAACTCCCTCGTCTTGATTTCTCGCTCTTCCCTCGCCCACCCCTCTCTCTCTCTCTCTGTCTGTCTGCCTCCAACACACATTTATTTCTCTGTGTAGGAGAGCCTTGCTGCGAGCACAGGCCCACGGGGACCCTTTCACGCCGTCGATGTGCACAGTGGCTGCTGATTGTAACCTTATGTGCCCCTGCAAGTGAGTCATGAGAGGTAAAGAAGGAGTTTGTGTGTATGTGTGAGAGAGAGGGGGGAAAAGACAGCTGGGTACAGCCATTAAAGAAACCGCCAGGCTACTGAATGTGCCTTTCATAATGTGGTAATCAGCTTAAGCATTGACACTCACTCACAGCATTATGGCGTCCAGTCCCACAGGGTGAACATTAGGCCAGGCCTAGGAACAGCTATTGATTCAGCACACTGGGGTTTTACATACTAACACATCATAAAGTCATTTGTGAAAAAAACTTGCTCAGTTGTTATCAGTCATCCATTGGGCAAATGATGTGCGCCCCTGTTTTTAATGACAGCATTCATTAATATTGCACTATAATGGGTTTTGCTTCATCATTCTGAAAGCCATGCCAGGTTTCCATGTTTGTATCTGTTTTTACTGATCATGTTACAATCTCAAATGTATACTTGATTCTTACTGTAGATGTTATTTTGTTCTCTCTGCTTTTATGTTTGATGGTTAACCTGATTTATTTTGTTTGCAAGTTGAACCGGAGAGGAAAAAAACCCCAATAAAATCTCATAACTGAGCACATGTTGTTCAATTATGTGCTTTATTATGAGTGAAATGCACCTTTGACACGAGTGCCAGCTAGACTGCTGTGCTGACGTTGTGCCAGCAGGTGGCATGACACAGTCTTGCTATTCTTGAGTGTATCAGCTCTGACTACATGGCTTCAGGCAGCATGACCACAGGAAAATAGACTGACTTCACACTCCTCAGTCTACTGCCAGCATGACAGCGCTCGATTACTCAGCCGACAAAGAAACACACACACACACACACACGTGCGCTACACACACACACACACACGTTAAGATGCCACGCACGTTAAGAGCTTCTGCGTTTTTATTTTTAATAGAAAAAAAGTATTCCAAATAATACAACAGGAAGTATCCAGTAAAGATGTCAAACAAAAAAAACAAAATGTGATCAGATCTGTGTCTCCACAGCAACCACGCATCCTCCCCTTGAGCTCAGCCCAGTTTTGCTGCTTCAGTGCCTGAGTGTGTATGGATGTGTGTTTATGTGTGTGTGTGAACGCTGAAACAAAACAGAAATACAGAGCACGACAGAATACCTCTGACTGATGCACATGAGGGTCTGCTGGTGAAATGAAAGGGGATACGATGATGAGTGTTTGTTTGTGTGGTTTCTATGTACAAGCAGAGGTGTGTTGGAATGAGAGTGTGTTACCAAATGTACAATAAAATCTTCCATATATGTGTGTGTGTGTCCGCTAGGATCTGCTGTGACGGTATGGTATATGAACGGGAGGACGGATTGAGTTGAGACACAGATGCTCTGAATTACGCAGCTTCGGTCTGCCTGCTGTGGTGATGAGGATGATGATGATGATAATGACATTGATGATGATGATGATACACTACGAAGGAAGCCAAGAATAAAACAAACTGAAGAAGGAACATCAGAAAAAAGGGAGAAAAAATAATAATAAGTGAACGAGTGGCTGCGGAACAGAATAAAAAATAAAAAAAACAAGGTCCTTGACTTCAGAAGGCAGGAGGAGTTTAGAGTTTCTAAATCACCAGCTCGCTCCCTACTCTCTCTTATTAAAATATCACAAAATTTGCCCTCTTTCTTCTCCACCTTCCCTCACCCACCCTCTGCCCATTCTCTCAGTCCCTCGTGGCCCAGGCTGGCCTGGCTGTAGGTAAGCAGGCCGAAAAGTTCAGTGCGGCTCCTGGTGGCGTTACGTAACTCCTCTGCCTTCTCCGTCTTCTCCTCCTAAGGCTTCCTTTCTTGTCCACTCGCGTGTCTCTCACACACCCACCAGCGCAACGCTTGTCCTCACTGGGCCTCCATATTTGGGAGCTTTTTTTTTTTCTTTTTTTCCAATTGCAGGAGTTAGTTACTCAGGATTGGACAACAGAGGGACAGACGGACAGATATGGAAGGATGAGGTGCTGCCGTCCTGCTTGAGGAAATTACTCTGTCTGACCAGACTGTGGCAAGTCCTTCCCCTCCGTTCATAACGACGTGTGCCCATCTGTCGTCACGTTCTCCTCCATCTCTCCCTCCTTTCATCTGTCTGTCCCTTCAACGCTCCGCCACCTCCATCTGTCCGCTCAGGGGGCCTGAAGGGCTGAGGCGCTAGGAGAGGAGGGCTTATAGTCTCTGAAGAAAGTGTTCTTTATCCCATTCTCTCTCCCTCACTTTCTCCCATTTATACCTTTCACTCGCTTTTTAAAATACTATCTTTACCATATGTTCAAAAAAATCACACACATGTTCATACCAACACATACAGTGTCCCGTCACATCAACGCCCCATTGGTAAAACACTGATTCAACTCTGTCTGTCTCTCAGTCGCACGTAAGCACATACCAACGCACACACACGCACACACACACACACACACACTTTATGAGGCTCTCTGCGGGGATGAATTCTGGGGGCCTCTGTGCTATGTCCCATCTTCCTCCTCCTCCTCCTCCGAACAGTAGTCTCGTCCCTGCAAAGACACAGATGACAGACATTCGTGATACTCCGCAAAGTGCATCTTCTCCCATTTGTTCCAGTTAAGTATACACAGTCATAACCTGCTTTAAACGACTCTCTGAACTGCAGCAAACCCCCACACACCTGTTACTCCAGTCACATTTAACAAACAAAAACCTCGTCTAGTCGCAGGTACTCACGTAGAAAATGCTGGATGAGGCAGTAAAGTGCTAGCAGGTGGGCTGTTATGTTGTTTTGTCTTCCATCAAGATGAGGATCTAACTTAACTGCTCCCATTCCTCTCCAGAGCTCATCTAACAGCTCGTCTAACTCAAATGCGGCTTTAAAACGCAGGCTGCCTCAGTGGTACAACGAAAACGAGTGGTGGAAAGAACACTTAGACAAGAACAATGCCCATGTACTATTATCAGGTACTTAACTGCTGTATGTAGGCTGTACATAGCAACCATAACGTTTTAATTATAAATATAAAAATCCGTTCCATCTCGACCAACTGCAACGTTACACATACACTGGCATCATTCATTTTGGGCTTCTGCTGCGACAAGCTGTAAACACAACGCGACACATCACCATATAAACAAACAGTTATGTTCACAGAACTGCTTATGTACACCTCCAGTAGACACGGAACATTTATATCATCGTCAGCATTCACTCCGCTTTAAGCTCCACCAAGAAAAATATCTGTCTTTTTAGCTGCTAAATGTTCCACTGTGCTCATCAGCTAATTGCAAAATTTTGTCTGTCTGCTGTTTGGCGCTGCGATGCTTAAAAGCTCCGACTGCAGAATGTGTGGTTTCATCAATATGAGCGACCAGCTTCACATTATATATAATACATTCATCCATTGTTAATATGAAAATATTGATTAGAGGCACTTTAAGTATATTTTACTGATAATATCTATATTTATTTAAGTACAATTTTGAATGCAGGACCTTTACTTGTAACTGATAATATTGCTGTGTATACTTCAATAACCACTTCTCCCACCTCTGCTGAAAACCACTGATTTCTATCATGGCAGAGTTAAAAAGTTAAAGAGATCAGAAAGCAGCTCCCAAAGCTGAATCCAACCATTACTCACTGCTATTTCACTCCACAGCCTAATATATAGTCAGAAACAACCAGTGGAGTGTCAGACAAAGAGTAGTAAGTGCTCAACATCAGTGCAGCTATTACCATGTTCCTCCCCCTCACACATGTGGAGCAGAGTGTCGAGCAGAATGACAGTGTGGACTAATGGATGCTGTTGTTGTTGCTGCTGCTGCTGCTGCTGTTGTGTCACTTTAAATGTTAAGACCCAGCTGTTTCTTTAAATGCTCTGAGAGCCATTCCCTGCCCACCCCTAAAACCCTCAAGAGCATGCAAACACACAGACCCCCCCCCCCCACTACCACCACCACCACCACCCGGCCTCCCCTCACCTTCTCAATCTTCTCATCCAGCATCCTGAAAAATTCCTGCTGGCTCTCTGACGTGTGAATACTGAGAGAGAGAGAGAGAGAGAGAGAGAGAGAGAACAGAAAAATGGAAAAGCGAGAAGGAGGAAGGGGGGGGGGAGTTGGATGTTGGAGACGAGGAGGAAGAAGGGAGGCAACAAATACATCATGAGAATTTTCCATTACACCCCCCACACAGCAGAAATGCACACATAAGCACGCACACAATCCCCACTGCAGTCTGAGAACTCTCTGGGTTCGGAGACCGTGAAGGAATCTAAATAATTATTTTATAAAAAGTATTAACCCAGTCTCTCATCCAAAGACTAAATACTCTGCAGCCACCAGCAACCAATATGGATATGTATACAAACACACACACACACAGTATGAGGTTGGCCAGACACAAAATATCACTTACTTCACACATCATAATATTAACATACTGATTTTAAGTTGTTGGAAGTAACTGTTTATTAAAGGGTTAGCCAAATTACCTTAACAGTACTGTGATAGTGTGCAGCTGACCACGATATACAGATCATATTTTTTGTATATCTACCGACATTTACAGTACAAAGACTGCTGTCAACCACTTACTTGGACTTAATGTTTGCCCCAGCGACCTCCTTCTGCTGTTTGCCCCTGTACTGCACATTACTTTTCTCCTGAAAGACGCACAAATACACACACACACACACACACACACACAGACACACACATGATCAGCCAATAAAACTGGTAAAAAACAAACATCTCATATCAGCAAACAGCCTCAGCACTGAAAAGCGCACGTCACATCAAGCCTGCATTATCAAATTACCTCCTCACCCATCTGGCACCACAGGACATCCATGCAGACAGACGTGGGGATATAACTGTATCTAGGTCTAATAAAACTGATGATGGTTGGTGGCTTTGCCGTTTTTTTTTTTTTTTTTGAGTGATTCTGAATATGATCAAACTACTACCAAAAAACTGTAACCTGCAACTTTTACACCCAACCAGCGACACTCACTCTATGCGTGTGTGTGAATTCCTCTCGGAAAGGAAACATCTACAGTAACGACAAGTGTTAAGAGACAAATACTGGTCTGACAAGGTCTGGTAGTGACTGTAGGTTACTTGGTTGTGTAAAAAATGCGGTTTCCAATAACCTACCGCCCGTTTTCAAACAACACGACAGCCAGTAACTGTGACAAGATTTGGGAAAAAAAAGAAAGCTTTGCGTTTGTTTTACTCAGGAGACATCAGGGAAACACTCACGTGGTGATGAAAAGTCGCCTCCCGTCTCGATCATTGTGCTATCATCTTATTTACAACTGATGTCCTAACAAATCTGCTGACACCTTTCTGCATGAAGCTTTCATCTGAGCATAAGTCAAGCGACATTTTATCTGACGTCCTCATAAAAAACAATCTCTGCTGCTGCTGCTATACACAGCGAGTTTCCGAGGATAAGACTTGCTTCCCCTCTGGGTTACTGTGATAATATAATATAAATCGTAATATAAATCAGTGGCACTGGGACACTGCTTCTGTTTTTTAATCAGGATTTATAGTTACACTAGTTATTGTTTCACTGCTTGCCAGGATGCCAGGCAGACTGACCTGATTTACTGAACAAGCACACAGGCTCTCACTTCTCACTACCACACTTTGCACTCATTTAGCGTGTTGATAAGGACGCAAATCAGTATGTTTTTGAGGGTAAATGTGCCTGAATGTTTTAGTTATTTACATTTTTTGAAAGAGGGATTGGACAGTTGAGTTATTTGACTTCACCAGTATGTCAAACAGTAAGAAAGTTTTGCAGGACAGAGTCTAAACCAAGCGAGCGATCGGCCCCCGCATTCCACACGCGCCGGCATGTTGTCTCTACCTGCGTGTGAGGCACCGCTGTGTGCGTTTCTGCACGCGTGTTAGAGACGACAAGTGTGTATGTGCAGAATGGGGAGGCTGACAGAGCCGCCTTTGGACACACACACACACATACGCGCGCACACACACACACACACACACACGAGCCTGTTCGCTTGAGCTGATGAACTGTCAGGAAAAGGTCTGTGTGCAGATGATGAGCTGTCGGTGGATGGGTCGGTGCGTGTTTGTTTATGTGTGCGCGTGTCTCTCTCACCAGGTTCTCCTGGTTGCGCGCATTCACCCGGTTTTCATCCCCTCTCATGTACTTCACCTCCTCCACTCCCTTCATCTTGTATTCATCTGAGGAGAGAGAGAAAGAGAGAGAGGTTTGGAGAGAGAGCGACATGATTAAAGGAGGGAGGGAGAGGCAGGAGAG
The DNA here is from genome assembly GCA_038419695.1 of Scomberomorus guttatus. NCBI lineage: Eukaryota > Metazoa > Chordata > Actinopteri > Scombriformes > Scombridae > Scomberomorus > Scomberomorus guttatus. The sequence goes on along the minus strand of CM076454.1, from coordinate 13,199,848 downwards.
AAATAAACAACATGTATTTATCGGGCGTCTCTCGGAGAAGAAACACTGACCAGATTCCCTTCATTCATCTTGATCAATATAATCTGAAAGGTCAGAATAATTGAACCGTGTCATTTCACTGCATCATATTAACATACCAATGACTATTCCATTGATTCACATTACAAGGGCTCCGAGGTAATGTGATAACTAAGACCTGACTCAGTGTTTTATGAAGTGGACATGACAGCTGAGGTCTAAGTGGGGAGGACACTCGTCATGTCCGGTACATTTTAGCCGCAACAACTCGAAAACAGAGAGACAGCGAGAGCAAGAGGGAACACACGTGTGTGTCGGGCGCGCGTGAAGTAAGAGAGAAGAGACGAGATGGGTGAAGGGAAAAGAGGGAACAGATAAGAGGGAGCAAGCTGGAGGGGATTAAAGATCAGCCGAACAGCATCTAGTCTACATGGGCAGCTTAGACAGTTAAGACAGTTAAGACAAGCTCAGTGGCAGCATGAGTGGTTACACGTCTAACAAGACTGCACGGCACCACCGCCACACCCTGCGCTCAGTGTCCTCAGTCAAAGACAGAAATAAGGGCTCTGCAATAAACTTAAGTTATCAAATTGCTGAAATTGTGAATTTTTCAGTAGTCCAAGTTTAATTCTAATGCAATTTTAAATACAGCAAATATGTCTGATTCCCATATAATTAAACTAAGAATAGCTACAACAACCATATTAGAAGAGGTTTGACTGATCAATCAGCCCACAGAAGAGTCTCTAACTGGTCATACTCAAAATAATTTGAACAGCAAATCAGAAGCGAGCCAGTATCATGTGCTGTCGATTTTTAGGGCTGCAACTATTATTTTCATAATCCATTAATCAGTTGATTATTTCCTTGATTAATCGATTAGTTTTTTGGTGTATAAAATGTCCTCAAATGGTGAAAAATGTCGATCAGTGTGACGTCCCCGATGTCTTCAGTCAAATATCCAAAGATATTCAGTTTACTTTCTTAAAAAGACTAAATAAATCAGAAATATTTGGATATTTTTTCTTAAAAAATGACTCAAAACGATTAATCGATTATCAAAATAGTTGGCGATTAATTTTCTGTTGATGGACTAATTGTTGTAGCTCTAATAGATTTTAGATCATACCATCCCATTCACACCTGTGTGTTATAGTAATTTAATAGAGCTGCAACGATGAATTGATCGTCTAAATGAATCGGCAACTATTTTGATTTCAAATAGTTGCCGATTTGATAGTTTGCAGGTTGCAGTTGTCTATGATTTATTATTAATAAATCATTACAACATTCATTTTACATAATACAGTATAAGCACAACATGCTCTACTGACGTCACCTCAACACTGCATTTGCCCTCCAGGTTGAAATGTGCAGAACATTTGCTACACTGCATTTAGGTTTGCAACTAATGACTCTTCATGATTTCATTGTTACAGTCCATTATTTCCACAAATAGCCAATTCATCATTTCGTGAAGAAAATGTCAGAAAATGCTGTTCACAATTTTCCCGATTCCAAGGTGACGTTTTTTTAAATGGCTTGTTTCGACCGACCGACAGTCCAAAACTAATAGATATTCAAATTATAATCATACAAAAACAGAAAAAAGAAGCACATTTTTACAATTGAGAAGTTTTCTCCTAATCAACGAATCTATTAACACTGTGTTAGAAAACACAACCTCATTTACTATTCTCTGCAATAATATACAAACAATAGTTTTCTCTATAGTTACAAAAATGTAAATTTCAAATAAATCATCACCATTTCGCGTCATCATTATTGCATCATCATCATTTCACACCTATCAAATGTGATGCATTGTATTGTGGGCGTGTGAAGGGCACTATGTAGTGCAAATATAGTTCAAATACTCAAATTAAATGGGGGAAACATAGTGCAGCAGAATATACAGAAGATAAGGAGTGATTTTAGACAACAACCTAATTCTTTCAGTGCTAATTCGCATTAAGCCACAAAAAAGACCCAAAGCTGGAAGAAGAGCCCCTCCTGGAACTTACACCAAGGTATCACAATAAAACTGGCGGCGATGTAAAATGATATGATGTCTAAAAACTCAACATACAGCACCTTTTATGTAAGACTGAACCCCACCTAACCTTGAGCAGAACAATACAATCACACCCGCGTTCCTGCTGACTACATGCTTGTTGGACATTTGACTGATAAAGCACCCGTGAAGCGATACACACACACACACACACACACACACACGCAAATGCCCACCTCGGCCTTATCTGCTACACACTTTGTATTTTGCCCTCATTCTTATCAGCAGTCTGTCTGTACCCAGCTGAAGGGTTCACTCCTCCCTCTGGAGCTCACGATCCACCTAGCACCTGGATCACCTGTGTGTGTGTCTATGTGTGTGTGTTTGTGATCACCTGCGTTTTCTACATCTCGCACGTGCGTCACTGTAGAGCCAAACATGGGCTTCACTTGTCAAATGAACGCCGCCGATTTGAAATGACTTGGAAGAGAGAGAGAGAGAGAGAGAGAGAGAGAGCTGGCGGAGAGATTAAGAGAAACAGAAGGAGAGACGAGAGAAACAAATGCTGACTACTTTTCTGCTGTTTGTCTCAGGAATGTAAACGAGTCGGAGCAAAGCAGCTCCTGTCTGAACATGCCGACGCACACAAACGGCTTTATAACACTACACAGGCTCACCTAGCTAAGATCTATCTCTGTAAACATGCAGCACATACAGTGCCAGAGCAGGAAACAAAATTAAGAGTCATTTCCTCTGCTCTCCTGCATATTACATGGGCAAGCCACATAAATTTCAAACTATATAATCTGTACCTTGAGGTGGACGCAGACGAATAGGAAGGGGTAAAATTAGCAGCTGCTGCCGTGGGCTGTGTAAAAAAATCTGAATGGACATTTTCAAGCAGCAACTGGGAAAAATGTCATTTTATAATTTGAGTGAGCTTCAGTCTGACTGAGCTTAATGTGACGGGTATAGATAGATCAAAGTGACCCAGCTTACACCAATCAAGACTCATCACATCATAGACTTTGCTTCAATTTAGATACGCGCGCACATCTGTCTGTGTGTGTGTGTGTGTGTGTGTGTGTGTGTCATCGTCACAAGAAATGACAAGGGTGTTTCGTCACGCCGACGCCGGGCTCGCTGTGGGAGAGAGGGAGGGCAACCGTCTGAGAGGGAAAGATGAAAGGGAAGAACTATTTTGAGAAGCCGTGATTTTTTGTGATGTGGACATCTTTCTCATCTCTGATTAGAGGCCGCAGCGCTGCGCTGACCTTATAGTACAGACAGTGACTATGTGTGCGCAAGTGTGTGTGTGTGTGCACATGTTTCTATTCCAGATAGCGCTGTGTCTTTGAATCAGCACGTTTATCATTTTATGCAACTGTAGTGTATGTATGGGTGTGAGTCATTTAAATAGCCTTCTTTGGGTCTGTGTGTATGTGTGTGTGTGTGTGCGTGTGTGTGTCCTGTGGCTATGTCACCCTGTCCTTCCTGCTGTTTGTCCCCCCTCTCGGTCAGTCTGGCTCCAGGCCATCACCAGCCTAGCCATGACATTTACACCTGAACACAGTCTCCCTCTAACACACACACACACACACACACACACACACACACACACACACACACACACACACACACACACACACACACACACACACACACCCTAACTAACTCCTAACTACTGACAACCAGTCAGTTAATGTATAAATACATTTCTTGCCTATTGCTGACTGAGATGTAATAATGAGAACTGACTGATCTGAAAAGACATTTTGAATTTCTTTCATTTTTTTTCAGTCTGTCACTGTGATGCCAATTTCAAGCCATTACTGGAATGTAACTATTACATTTGCTGCTGACCCCCTGCTGAGTTTCTCATCACCCACTGAAAAGCAGCTACCACAATCAACCGAAAGAAAAACCAGATTCACTGACAATCAGACCCTTTTTCTGTTACTGTAGGTCCACTGCATTTAAAATAATACGTGACATACACATGTAAACAATCATCAGCCTCCAGTCACAAGCAGCAAGAGTCATCTCATCAACTTAATGTCACAGAAATCAGTGAACTATCTTGTGATGTGTGACTAAATACAACTGGAAATGTTTCTTAAATATATCTAAGACAGACCCTTCTGTCTGACTGAACTCTGCTCTGTGATGGTGACAAAGCCATGGATTGATGACATCATCACGGATTGGCTGCACTAGCTATTGATTTCATGTGTGGAACTTCGATGCATTCAATAAGCCACAGATGTCACATGGGCACGGTGGGGACTTTCAGGACTTGATCTTTTGTCGATGAACTTTACTGTGCCGACGCATTTCAGAGAGGCGCCTCGCTCCTCGGCGCGGACACACAAATCACGAAACCAAACTCGCAACAAAAAATAATGAGGACAGTCAGATAAAGTGTTTCATCTGTGTAACGCGGAGAGAGAAAAACATCTCCTATTAGGCCAGGACTCAGAAACAGATACACGAGGCATGCTGGGTTCAGAGCACCAGTTAAAGTCAAGGAAGGGAATTAAAAATATACACGTGTGCCGATGTGTATTTAAGTACCAGTGGGGTCCAAAAGTCTGAGACCACTTTCCCGTTTGGGAAAGTGGTCTCAGACTTTTGGACCGCACTTGTATATGTAGGCGCATGCGCATGCATGTTGTGTTGTTATTTACATTTAAGAGATGCATGCATATTTATATATTATTACAGATTATACAGGTGGTTTCTAAATCTACTTAAATTCACTGAGCATGAATGCTCTTTTCCAGGAACGGCATGCTCCGCAGTCACACCTGGAAGCTGCCCAGTGCAACCGCAGTCTGATCTTTTAACCAGCGACTGCCTCTACCACCTCAGCAGTGGCGGTGAGGGAGGGTCAAGCGCTGCTCTTTCACTTCCTGCATCCACATTTATCCTGCCAGCCCCAGGAAATTGAACCAGGCGACCTTCAGGTCACTCAGGCCTCTATTTCTGTGTACTGCCCTCTCCGCATACTGTACACAGAGGCCGTATTTGTTGTGAGTTTCATTTATGTTTCCAGTTCCTTGAAGAAGAAGAAGAGAGAGTTCCCTGAAAAGCGGTGACACAAAGAAGCTATGTGGTTATATTTCCGAGGCCTGAGCTGAGTTCAGAGGTGTGATGAAAACAGTATGATTGAAGTGACAGCATTTCTTTGAACCACTAATGAACCAAAACAACATTCCTGTTATTGTCTCTACATCTGTGTCATGTTTCCATACACACACACACACACACACACACACACACACACACACACACACCACAAATTGTCAGTGAGTAACATCTGATCAAGTCTGTTGGTAGGACAGACCCTCACACTGCTCAGCTGCTGCGCTGGCTCGAAACAACACAAACAGGGAAATCTGCGCGCCACCGCGTTGTGTAGACATGTTATGTGCGCCACGTCTGCTTGCTTATATACTCATGCGGTACCACGTAATGCTATCTCCACTCCAATCTCCTCCGACTGTGATTATTGCAGACATCAATAGCATGATGTTGTGGAGAGTGTTGCTATTTTCCCTCGTCGTCCTTCAGTGTTTGTGTAATGGAGCTCAGCCTTTTCCGGTTATTGTGCTAGAGCGACCGAGAGAGGAGGGTGGTGGGGGTGTGTGTGTGGGGGGGGGGGGGGGGTTTAGGGTTAGTGGCCGGAGTCTGGCAGAGCGGGCAGCAGCCAGAATATCTGGGACAAACACACACACACACACACACACACACACACACACACAAATACACACAAGGACAGACTGACTGGCAGACAATCTGTTGGAGGCGGATCAAGAAGGGCTCACTGTCTGACTGAATACATTGATACACAAATACATACATGAGCACGCACACGGACACACACACACACACACAGTCTACTGGGGGTATATTTATGTTATGTGTGCGCCTGGGCTAAATGGCCATAACCGACCAATCTTTTCCGCCTCGATCATGAGAAGTACACCGGATGCAGTGAGCCAGTTTGACTGGGGTTAGAAAGGGCGCTGACTTAAGTGGGAAAGAATGACTGCACAGTATGTGTGTGATGCAATACAGTACAGCTAGAAGTGCAGAAGAAACATGGATAAGAGTGGATGAAGATAAGATGTAGAAAAATCAGGGCCGGGATAACTCTAATCCACACTATCCAGGTCAGTGGTCACTTCGGTCTTCCACCTCCACACACACGCACACACACACACACTGGCTGACAGGCTCAAACAGTAGTCTGGATTCCCCTTTAACCAACTGCCAGAAAGAGTGAGGGATAGCATGGGAGGAAGAGGGAGGAAGGAGGTGAAAGGACACAAGGTTCTGACCTAATGTTGTGCCAGAGATGAGAGGAAAAGAGCTGGAGAGAAGAAACACTGGGAGATGAAGGCAGGAAGAGAGGGAGGAGGAGGAGGAGGAGGGAGCAGGGGATGGGGGGGGGGGCAGAGACCCAAAATAGAGAGAAAGAGTTAGGGAGTACGAGGCCTTGAGCAGGGGAAGGAAAGAGGCGACCTAAACGAGACAGAGGAGTTGAGGAGCAGTGTCAACACACAGCGTCATTCTCCCTTCCTCTCTCTCTCTCTCTCTCTCTCTCTCTCTCTCAAAAGGAGCACGCTCCACTCCTCCTATCACTCTCTCATCTCCTGCCCGGTTCTGTTGCTCCTTAAAAGACGAGGAGGGGAACAAGACGTGAGAGCAGAGAGATCAGAAAGAGGGGGGTGAGGGGAACGTGTCGGAGAGAGAATAGAAGGGACGAGAAAGAGCAGCGAGTCAAGAGCGAGGTCACAGAGAGAGAGAGAGAGAGAGAGAGAGAGGCTGAACAGGAGGAGGGAGGGAAAAGGGTCAGACGGAGAGAGGGGTGATGGAGGGAGGGAGAGAGAGAGAGAGAGACCTCCTGTGGATCGTCATCTGCCACCACCATCCGCCCGCGTGCAGTTATACCAGAGTGTTGCTCCTAATTCTTAATCGCTGTTAATCCCTCAACCACCCATCAGCGCCCTCATCATTTCTCTCGCTCTCACTCTCATTTCAGTCCCTCATTGCACAACAGTCTGCCAGCTATAACGATCGCATTCATTACGATTCATTGATTATCAATTCATTTATTAATTATTTAGTCTATAAAATTACATAACATTCATTTGGAAGATGGTTTTTGTCCAAAGCAACTTACATTTTTTCCCCCCACTTCATGGGGAGTAACTGGGGATTCTCAAGGACACTTGGACATATAAACAGGAGGAACCCTACACTACAATTAATGGAGGAGTCACTGTGCCACCTGAGCTACAGCCACATAAAATGTCAGAAAATTGTGAAAAAAATCAACAATTTCTTACTAAAAATCGAATGTAAAACATAAAAAAAAAGAGATAAAAAAGAGAAAAGCAGCGAATTCATAGTGTAGGAGCTACAACCAGAGAGAGTTTGACAAATATTAGTTTGATAAAGGACTTAAATAAATTAATAAGTCATCAGAAATGATGAACTGTCTGTCAGTTGACTAATCCGGCAGTTTTTAAGCTTATTGTCTTGTGACCTTTTAAAGCAAAGCAATATCTACACAGGTCGCACAGTTTTTTTTTAATACTGTGCCTTTTAAAAGATCGCAACAGTGTAGAAACAGGTTAAAAGGGCACAACAGATTATAACTGGAGTAGCTTTTAGAGTTTAAAGTATCCAGTATTTCACAAAGAGCACAAGATTAGAGAAAAGTTAGGAAAAAAAAAAATGCAATTTGTGCAGCAGAAATGTGTTTCCTTTCCCTTTTTATATATCGTTACTCATCTCAAAACCCCTCAGATTTATCTTGCGACCCCTTAGAGGGTCCTGACCCCCCCAGGTTGGGAACCACTGGACTCAATTAACAGGGTTTTCTGCAGCAAGTTAAATGTAAGACTTTTTAAGACCTAACATACCAGCCATTATGAAAGTATCATGGAAACCAGTAGGGACAATATGGCCTTGAATTATTTATTATCATTATATCACATTTTTTTTCAGTACTTCCCAGCAGTGTGTAACAATAATTCCTAGAATTAATGAAATGAACATGACCTGGACCTGGATAAGCGGCTGGAAAATGGATAGATGGATTAATCAATGAAAATGGATTCATTCATTTAAGTTGTAGCTAAAATCTTGACTTGTCCGCTGCGAGTGGATGAGCTTCCTGGCTGCTTTAGCTAGCAGCAGTGACTGAAGCAGCTTCCTGCAGCACAATCCACTGTCACACCAGTCTCACTTGTAGTTTAGACATTTTAATACCGTCTGAGGCCTTGTTCTGAGGAAACTTCCTCCCTCTAGTCTCACCTTTTCTTTCCATTCCTCTCAGCTTCTCTCTCTCTCTCCAGTTCCAAAGACTTAAAATATTAAGTTCACACAACACCTGAGCGAGTCAACACTGCAGCCTCTCACTAACTGGTTACTTCCTCTCTCTCCCATGTACTGTCAACACGGATGACTCCAATAAAACTGCAGTGTTGACAGTTATTGTCTGAAATGGAGAACTTAACACTCTGCCAGAGGACTATGAGCTATAATGAAGAGAATATATTGTGAGGGCAGACAGGGCAATGGGTCTACGCTGAGCAATTAACTGAGTGAAATGGAGCTGTGAAGCTTTTATTGACATCCGTGTGTGTGCGCGTGCAAACTGACCGGTGAAGAGGTCTCCATTGCTGTAGGCCTTGCCGCGTCCCTCCTCGTCGTTGGGCACGGCCGACACCTGCTTGGCCGAGGTGCAGCCCATGGCCTCACACTCTGAAAGCTCTCCTCATCGCACTCTCACCTGGGCGAGGACAAGAACAGAGAGAAGAGCTTTTTTTTATATATATACACAACAAACACAATAAAATGAACACAGCTGTTGTGTTTTTACAGCACACTGCGCGGATATCACTTCTCAGAAGTACTGCGCTGTTTGTTTAGTTATAGTAAGTGTCAAACAGACTGGCTCTGTCGATGTGACGGTGTTTTCCCACAACAGCTTTTGAGATTCGCTTCTCCTTCAAAAGAGGACACCCGGCACTGCTGCTCTGTCGCAAACTGTACAAACACCCCAGAGCAGGGTGTTAAATGCTATTCAGACTTTCTTAGAAATATAAATTTAGCGACATTTTGGCCCTCCTGTATATGGCTGGAAACATAAAAACGCATCTACTTCTTTCCACTTCACAGACGGTGTCTCACACCAGGTGTTCAGAGCCACAAATGTAACAAAAAGAGCGACAAAGAGCGCATTTATATGAAAATTGTATAGGTGATTACTTCACCCTCAAGTGTTTCTTTTAGGTCTAAACATAATCACTATCATTATGTGTGGAGAGCAGGAGCAGCAGGGTGGCCCAGTGGATGAATAGATAACATGACCTAGTTTGAAACAGGGCTGTAATTTATGATTTATTTTCATTATATTATATCAGACATTTGATTAGTATATTGCATTATATTAGGTTATTGGTTATTTTTTCTATTTTATAAATGAATTGGTTTTAATGTCAAAACATAAGGACACAAATTGACATTGTAAGCTCCGAGAGCAACAAATCTAACAGAATGGTTTTGTGAAGGGAGAAGCAGTTCAAGTTCACAATTTAAAATGAAGAAAAGCTGGAAATACTCAATTTTTTTAGAATCTGGAACCTAAAAATATTTATTTTTAATTGATAAATGACATAATGAATACATTTTTTTTCTTTTGGCTGCTTTGGGGGCAGCGAAAAACTACTGCAGAGCTGCTGAGAATTCTCTGCGTTCATCATCTTTCACATTACACATATTCTGTTGATACATTGTTAATATAAAAATATTGATCATTGAAAGAAAGAAATGAATAAAACTGTTGATTCTGTCAGTCAACAGATCATTTCAACATTATTTTAAAGCTCTTGAAGTGTCCTTAAACCAATCAGCTATCACTTCACGTCAGAAGTGCAGGAGCAAAATAAACTCAACACTTTTTTTATTATTCAGAAAAGAGGAAAGTGAGACCCTCCCACCCAGCAGGGCAGCTGACACAAAGCTGTGAACATTAGCTGTCAGTCAATCCCATGCACTGTCAAGGGAGGCCTCACACACTGTCAGACACATTACACTATAGATAGTCTCCATGTCACTCACACACGCCATATGCTGTCATTGACAGAGCCCATCTGACTGCTGCCAGTTACAAAAACGGACACACACACACACACACACACACACACACACACACGGAGGCAGGCAATGATTACCCGTCACCCAAATGTAATCTTCAGCGCCGGTACATAAATGAGAGTAGGAGGAGGTGTCAGATGAAGAAGAGCGGAGAGGCTTTTTTGGAGAGGGTAGGAACACTGTAGAGACAGAAAAGACAAAGACTGGGAGGGAAGTAGGTGGGCTGATGATGATGGGGGACAGGGGTGAAGGGAAGGATGGAAAATAGGTGGGATAGAAAGAGGCCAGAGAGAAAGACGAGTGCAGAGCTTCAAAAGAGCGCCAGCCGCCCCTCCTCCCTCCTTCAGTGATCCTCGGAGCGTTTGAAGTTGACAGGAGGCCAGTGTTTACTTCTGTGTTTAGGCTGCGGCCGACCAGCCTCCATCTCACTGGACACAACACAAAGCGGCAGGTGGACAGGGTGCCTCTGTATCTCTGTGTATGGGTACTGTAAGACTAACTGTATGGATGGCTGTGGCCGTACTGTATGTTGTTGTGCTTGTGTCCAGTTGATTAAAACGTGGGGCTTATTGTTGCAGTGTTGGCCATCACTCCTACTTGGTAATAATAAGAATCACCAGGTTACTGCTGAGATTTGGGAACATACTAACATACAAAAGGAACAAAGAACATGAGCAGTCAGGTCATCATACGGGTTTTAAACAAACCCTGAGGTTTGCAATGAGGGATTATAACAGTTCAGGTGTGCTCGCTTTCAGTTTCACTTTTCTCTAAAGTGGTCAGATAATCTTGCTACACTGTTGGCTTGTTTACGAGCTGACAGCTCGTTCCTTCCCCTGTCGGACTTTGTTGTAGTGCTGTCACCACTCCCGGATCTCAGCAATTAACTTTTTTTCGAGGCTGTCAGTTTTTATTCAAAATTTAAAAACTACAATTCGAACAGGTGCAAAAATGTAATACTTGACTAGGGCTGCAGCTACAGATTGTCATTATGAATTAAAAAATGCCTGTTATAATTTCTTAGAGCTCAAGGTGATGTCTTCAAATGTCTCGTTTTGTCTGATCAACAGTGCAAAATCCAAAGATATTCACTTTACTACCATGTATGACAAAGAAAAGTTTCAAATCCTCACATGTCGGAAGCTGCAACAAGTAGATATTTGGCATTTTTCCTTAGTAAAAGACTGAAGCAATCATTCGATTTATGACTTTCATAAAATACTCTGTCACACTGATTTATTGCGTGCCCCGTTGTCTTATCTGTAAACTAGGCAGCTGCTGTTCTCTTTGCTAATGAAAAAAAATGGAGGAAAATAACGAGCCGAGCTGAAAGGACAATCATGACACGTCACTATCCGAGAAGTAATGTGTGGAAGCAGTTTGGATTCGACACCATAGACGGAGGAACTGTGAATGAACGTGAGGCAACAAACGTGACAACAAATCTGAGGTCCCCTGTTAGCTTATCACTCGAGTGCATAATTCCCATTTGCTCGATTTTTGAAAAAGTGGCAGCGCTGTGCCGAGTACAATGTTATTACTGATAGAACTGGTGACCTAAACTATAAAAGACCCAGGTTTTGATGAATTATCCTTTAATGCTGCTATGAATGTGTGTGTGTGTTCAGTACGGGATAAAGGAATTTGTATATAAATCTCTTTCTCAGCTCTCCAGGTAAAATGACGATAATCTCTGGAGCCTGAGCAGAGCTTACACATGAATTTCTCAAAGGGCCTGCAGGTGAGAGGTGGCTTTACCTAGGGAGGGGAGGAAGAGAGCAAGCACTCACTCTCACACACTCACAGACAGACACACACACACACAGACATACACAGCTGGGAGATCTCAAAGCGGACTCAGACACGTCGCCGCAAAAAAAGAGACACTGGCGGCAAAGTTTCAGAAATAATCTCATCCAGCATAATCCGCCTCCTGACAGTGTCGTTTAAATGAGGATTCTGCACTGAACAGGATGAGGTGTGTACCTGGAAACCCTGCAGGGGTGCATGTTGCCTGCCAGAGAACACGATGAAGCGGAGAAGTAGAGCCAGAGAGAGCTACTGTACAGAGGGGAAAAAAAAAAGCAAAGACAGCCAGAAAGAGAGAGAGAGCGGATAAAGAGAAGGAACAGTTGAGTCTCTCTTAACTCTGGGTTATTAGTGCAGAGCTGAAGTGGATATTAGATTAGCAAAGCACAGAGACTCCCCTCCCAAACCACCGAAGCAACCGTATTGAGAAATGTGAGCAGCCTTGATAGATTTTAAATTTCAAAGGGTCTCCAGTGTCTGGGCAGCATCTGTGTGAAGGGCTTTGATTTGTGTGTACTGAAACATCAAATTGTGAGAAGGAGTGGGCTAAAAATAGGCCTCGCAGTCCCAGAGCTATTGTTGTGTGCAGGGATAATGCTAGGCTGTAAGAGTCTGTAAGCCAAGCTGCTATTACATGGGTTACACACATATGAGCCACAGCTAGTAGGCGGACTATTACGACGCCAAATACATTTATAAATAAATAACAGTGAGGTCTGTAATAAAGCAATAGACACGGGGTTCATTTGGCGACTCTGATTAGGTAATTAATTATTAATTAAAGAATTAGTTGTGTTGAACAAAAACAAAAACCCATCATTGAGAGTTTTTTTGAGGGGAGGGGGAGGGGGGGTGCTTGAATGGGGAGTTGACTGACGAAATCAAAAATCAAGCATTTTCAAAGACCAATCCAAACTACTTTTCTGAAATGCGCAATTTTTGTCCCAAAGCAGCAGCTCCCATCCTGAGAGGGTCACAAGATGATTACCAGAGCAGGAAATAAGAAAAAAAAAAAACCTTCTACTGAACAAAACTGTTTATTTTTCAGATTTTTGTCAAATCTTGGCTTTGTCTCTTGTCAAATACTCAACTACTCCCCGTGTAGATATTGCTTCCCGTTAAAGGGTTTACAAGCAAAAAAAAAAAAAAAGGATCAGGATATCTCAGCTTGCCACTCTTTTGCATCCCTCTTACTAGCTTTTGCATGTGTTTCACTGTACAGTGAGATCAGCGCGTACACTTTGGCGACTGCAGCTGGAATCAAAAAAAACAAAACAAAAAAACACACATACACAAGCCTGAGAGCTCTACCCAATGAGCTGCTCGGTGCCACATGTGAGACCACAGCGGGGCGTTGCTCAGTGTTGATTTAACCCACAGGACAGCTGGACTGCTCCTCCAAGTTCGCCTACCGCTGTAGACGTTGAAGTGTGTCAATGGGACAAATTTATACTGGCAAATCAGCTAAGATCCTCACACCAACCGTCTCCTTCTGCCTCACACACACACACACACACACACACAAGCTGAGCCAACTTGATCTGATAAACATCCAATGTCTGAAGGGGATAAGAGTGCTTAATACTAACTGGCACACAAACACTCCAGGATGCACGCCACTCGCTCCAGATGCTTATTATTCATCGCGGCCGTACGTTGCCAAAGCAAAGTAGTAGCCTAATTTAGAGATAAAAAATATTGTCATGATGTCAGCTCACAGGTCTTGCGTCATTTCTAGCTGAACTTGCGCCAGATTTGGCAAAGAGCCTCATGCCGATGTTTCACCCTGCGAGCGATCTTAAATGTCAACACAATAATATAGTGTAAGCCCGGGCAACACAAAGGGCTCTAACTCTTTTTAAATACATGCTAAAGCCACAAGGTATCCTTAACACATGGCAAATAACCAAGCCCTTAATATGAATACAGACGTGCCCGTGTCTGCATATCTGGAGGCGGGACGTGACCTACTCTCAGTTGTGTGAATAAGCCTCCTTTACAAGTCAGTTTGTCAAAGGAGGAACTCCAAAAAGGACTGTGGAGGGAGATGTGAGCGTACATGCTTGCATAAACACACACACACACACACACGCACACACTGTGCACACAGGCTGAGCAGTGTGCAGTCAGCGCTGCTAAGGTTTCTCAAACAGCGGGCTGTGCCAGAGGCAGAGCGAGCGACCACAGAGCCTGAAAAACTGGCTGAGCAAAAGCGAAAGAGAGAGAAGAATACTAGAAGGAGCTCTCGTAAGGCGTGGGACAGGTTATTTTCTGTATGGATCTGATTCCCGTCTGAGTTTATCAGTTCCCATCGTTCCCTACTGTAACGGGAGTGCATGACTGTGATTCAGCTTCCTGGAGAGAAAAAAAAAAAAAAAAAAAAAAAAGAGATTTGAAAGCCAGGGAGGGGAAGTGATGACTACAGCTGCGGTCAAAGCCGCAGGGAGACTCAGAGCTGGAGGGCAGGTCTCTCAGCGCACCCACCTGTGACAGCGCAGAGATTCACACTCTGCTTCGTCGTGACGCTCTGCTTAGTGCTGAGCCGTGCCCTGCCGGTCTATGCTGCTCTCTATTTAAATTGAACTGAGCTGGTCGGTGAATTGCCATATGCTGTGGCAATTCAGTGGCACAGTTTGACCAAATCCACAGAAGCCAAATAGGATTGAGTATAGGGTTTACCCAAAGAAACTCACACACAGTAAATATATGGCGTTTGCTGTTTAAAATAGCGCTTCTGCTCTTTTTCCCTTGAAGTTAATATTGTTTTATTTCATAAAAATATATCAAGTTTTTCACAGCAGGCGATATTCAATGAGAAGGACAGATATATCACTAAATCACGCTCTATACAGTATTGTGCAAATGTTTTATGCACTTTAAATGTTTAGGGTCCATAATGCAATACCATCAGGAAGGCAAATTTATTCTGCAGCATGACAATGACCCCAAACATCTCCGGTGACAAGAACAAGGAGTCTAACAGATGTACGGCCCCCGCAGAGACCTGATCTCAACATCATGGAGTCAGTCCTGGATTACCTGAAGAGACAGAAGCAACTGAGACGCCTAAATCCACAGAAGAACTGTGGCAACTTCTCCAAGAGGCAGGAACAACCGACCCGCCGACCGCCGAGTACCTTGAAAAACTGCACAAGTGTACCGAGGAGACCTGGTGCCGTTTTAAAAAGGCAAAGTGTGGTTACAACAAATATAGATTTCATTTCGGGTTTCTTCTGTTTACTGCACTTTGTATGAAGTTAACTGATAAATGAAAACGTGGCATTATTTCTGAAAGCATCTGCACATTAGTGCTTATGCACACAATTCTATTTACCATCCATATAAGCTTTCATCCACATGGCCCACACCCCTAATACAAAGTGTCCAAACCATTCAATTTAATAGTTTTATGTTTGTGATTGTATTTATTGGTTTTACACTCATATTTTATACATTTATATAATCTTCTATCATGGTATTATTTTATATCATAAAGCAAATATATCACGATATTGTACATTTTCTAGAAAATGAATTGAGAAACAGTTTAATACCACTTTATTTATCCCTGTAAGTGACAGTTTATGGGTAAAAATCACCAGGCAAGAAAGTAAAACACCTTTTTCACAGCAGACATTTTGGCTCGTCATGGTAGGAAAAGCACAGGTGTTACTAATAACATTAACGATTGCTCAGCTCTATTCAAGTGTCCCAGTAACCATGACAGTGTGACAGTGAGCCAGCACACACAGTATCAGGACCCTGAAACTGAAGCAGCTAAATGGAATTCAGCCAAAGGCCTACCAGTGACCCAGAGATATTAAAGTGACAGCGACCGCAGCATAAACTGAACGGCGAGTTCGATGACAGCTGACAAACGTATATATAATCATCTCAGGGCAGATATTTTGATAGAGCTCAACCGTAATGCAGCAGCAAACACTTCCCGCTGATGGCCAACCTAACAAATTTAACGCCGTGTTTGCTCTTACACTAAAAGCAAAAATCGAAATGTCATACCTGAAGCGACTTCACAACACACCGGTGAAGAATCACCGCTGTGTGCTGCAGTGTGTCGAGTGTGTCTTTGCCTCTCTCTGTGACAGAGCAGAGTTTCAGCACCACTCCTGGGCCAACGCGCCATAATATTTACTCTAGCCAGGCAGCAAATGCTGCACCTCTCTCTCTCTCTCTCTCTCTCTCTTGTCCCAGTTTAAACACTCCATCAGTCTGACAAGCTCGGGAAGCCGTGCCAACGCGCACAGGCGACTGGACAGTAAAGGTTTCTCCTGAGTGGTGTGGTGTTGCTTAAAGTGTATGTCTCCATTGTCTGTGTCACCGCCTGCTGTTGTGTGAGAGGGGGCTCGTTCCTCTTTCTTCACTGTTGTAATGAGGGTGACAAGTGGTCAAGGAGGGAACAGGAGGAGGGGGGGGGGTAGACACAGGAGCTCGACTGTTCTGTCGGCCTTGTGACTGACAATGAGAGACATATTGCACATAGCTAGGACATGTGCTGGTAAAGACAGTCAAATTGTTACACACATATACTTTGGCAGAAGGCCTGCGTTTTTATTTTTGCCCCATAAAAAAAACAGTTGAAATAAAGACCATTTCCCTTCACTACTGTAGTCTAATTCACATCTGGCCTAACCACTTGGTGCAGGTTTATCCAAACCAAACCACAAGGGATTGATCTACCCAATACAGACTAGGCTAAAGGATAAAATATCTCCTCCGAGGCCCGTCGATGGCGGGAGTTTGTACACCTCAGTTCTCAAGAGCGAGACAGACTCGAAGAGCAAAAGCAAGCAGTCGTGCCCATTTTATTCCCTGCGATACTCCTCTGTTCAGCCGCTTCCAGTTGTGAGGTAAAAGCAGCTCCGAGTCTGAGGTGATTGGTGGGTGAAGAGAAGGATCAAAAGGGTGGAAAAGCGAGTGAAGAAAAGCTTTAGCAATATCGTGACTTCCTCCTGCACTGACATAAAAGACTCGAACACCTCAGAGGGAGAATAGCTGGGTCATTGACTCTAGCTTTTAGGTGATAGTGGGAAATTTTGTACGAGTAATTCGCAAGGTGCCTCGACTAACCTTTGATTTTTTTAGATCTTGTTCCATTCTTAAGATGTATTCAACAGGTTAGACTGCTTCTAACCGCTAATGGTGGACATATACAGGTGTGTGCAGCATTGTGGTTGTTTTTCCCCACCATTGCACTGATGTATTCATGTTCAGTATGTGTGTGCTCGCTCATTACATTCACTAGCAGACAGTTGCACGTGGCCGATAGATCGTTCCCCTTTTCCAACACAGCAGCCACACAAGGTCAAACATGTTTATGTTTTCTCTTCCAAATCCATCTGAATTGCTAACATACCAACCCACAGGCCGGCAAAATAAAAAGAATACCAGCATTAATATTCATTCGAAATTACCACAGCTGAAAAAAAAGAAAACATATCAATCTATGCGTAATTGGCAAGCATGCTGAAGGATAATTGGCAAAGCCGTTTCGGATGTGTGTCTGTGTGTGAATGAAATGTTTGCCTGTTGTAGTCCTTAACCAACAACCAGCTGCAGATGAGCCTGTGTTTCATGTCTCGACATGGCTGGTGCGATCGCCACGATGTTATTCTTTCAGATGCAAACCAGCGCTTTTGCTCGTCTATTATCCGGCACAGCGGTGCTCACGCTACAGCAAGGACGCCTTTCATTCGATGGGCCCTTTAACGGTTTTTAATCAAATGTCCAAGAGACTAATGATGGCTGACGTGAGGTTATTATGCTTCACAATTAGCTGACAGTAGCTGTGCTGGACGAAATGGTTGATAGCTCTATCAGAATATTAATAAGGATATTTTCCACTATTTATTTATTATATATATCTATCACAATATGGCAAATGTAGGCAAAATAACAGGGTTTCCCCCTAGAAATGGTTTAGCCGAGGTGGTAAGTCACAGAAGTCCTGACACATCTCATTTCATGATCAGTTTAGTTTGTCACTTTCATTAAATGTGTGGCGTTTATGGTGTGACGGCAACTCTGATCTTTCTAATAAAGACTCGTGTTTTATTTCATAAAGGTTTTATTGTGTTAGCGGAGGTGGTCAAGGTGAAGTGGTGCACCTGTCTGCATTACAAGAGACCACACTTAACAGAAAGTGATTGTCAGTTTTTAAATGACAGCTTGCCTGAAATTCATTCATTTGGTACGTTAGAAATTTGAAGTAGGGCTGCAACTAATGATTATTTTCATTATTGATTAATGCTTTGGATCAGAAAATAGGTGAAAAATACTCATCACAATTTCCAAGAGTACCCATGGTGATGTTTTCAGATTGCTTGTTTTGTATGACCGACAGTCTACAACACGAAAATATTTAGTTTTCTACCATGTGTGACAAAGAAAAGCAGCAAATCTTCACAAAAAAAGAAACTGTAAACGATGAATGTTTGCAGGTTTTGATTGAAAAAAAAAAAATACTTGAAAACGATTAATCAATTATCAAAATGTTTGCTGATTAATTTTCTTTACAATGATTAAGGCTGAAACAAAGTAGTCAATTACTCTATCAGTTGGTCAACATAAAATTAATCTGCAACTATTTTTATGAACAGTTCATCATTTCAGTCATTTTAAAAGGCAAAGGTACCAAACATCTGCAGGTTCTAGCTTCTCAAAATCTAATCCGGATTTGATGCTTTTTGTTTCAAATCCTGCAGGAAAAACTAACTAACTTTTGCTTAATTGACAAAATAATCAGCATTGTTTCATCACAATATGACTCCTCTGACAGTTGATGAATGATAATACTATTCTGTCTATTCATATCCATGTTAATGCATCAAGCAGCACAAAGACTTGGTATGTTTGAGGTTATTTTACATTTCCCTAGCTTCATATTAAATGTATGGGGCTTTGATTGAAGGTTGAACACTCCATTTGTTTTGTCACGTCAATCTAACTGTGGCGTTATCATTATCAAGGAGCAGGCCTGCAGTGATCCTATCAGAGAGCATTTTATCTACAGTGGAGATGGGAAACAGATTCATTCTGTCTGATGGGAAAAAACTGAGATTCACACAGCACTTCAGAATGAACATAGGAGTGAGAATGAGAGATAAGGGGGCCGGGGGGCGGGGGCTGACAGGCTAAATCAGTACTGGACCCTCTATGTCCCATCTCAACTGGACTCTGAACACAAACTGCACTGTAAACACAGTCAGGGACACAGATGGATGATGCTTTATCATGTGACAGACACAAGCACACAAAGCATGCATGTGGAGTAAAGGCTGCACAGCCAACCCCTGCTTCCTCAAAAGGCCAGCAGCTACGGCCCACATCCACTGATCTACACGTCAACTGCAATGCAGACACACACACACACATACGAACACACGTGCACAAAACAGACAACAAAAGCAGATGACGATGACAACAAATACAGTTTTTTTTTTTCGGGGTTTGTTGCTGCAACGTTTGCTGCTTAAGCTTTGATTATTCAGTCAGGTAGACAAACTGATTGGCCAGCAAGCCGGTCAGTCAAACTGACAGACACACAGAACCCGGAGAGATCGTGTTGTGCTGGCCTAGTGCTTTCTGCACTGCAATATAGACTACCTCATCACACCTGACAGCAGGAGCACTGCCACGGAGAGAACACAAACTGGAAGTAAAGAGACAGCCACGGGAACTCCTTCCCACACCCACACACACACACACACACACACACACAGACCCTGACAGACAGAGAAGACATCCTGGTAACCATGGAAACCCTCCACCTACTCACACGGTGACATCACAGGTGTTGCATCATGACCCGAACAGAGCCCCCAAACAATCACCTGAACTGCTGTTAATCAGCTCAAGGTGAAGAGGCTATGGGTGGACAGGCTAGACAGAGGGGGGGGGGGGGTGATGATGATGATGGTGGTGGTGATGATGATGGTGATGATGATGGTGATGGTGATTGAGGGGGACGAGAAAGAAAGAGAAAGAGGAGGACTAAGAATAGAATCCCGCCTCAAAGAAAGAGACAGAGAGGAAGAGAAAGGAGCGAGGAGGAGTGAGACTCAGTCTCTTCTGATAACCACCGGAACCAGAAGCCATATGTGAGCAATGGCTCATAAGCACGTACACACACACACACACACACACACACACTCACATGCACACACCACGCTCTGTGATAAGCAAGTCAGGGAGGGGCGGGAGAGAAAAGCAGATGGAAGCGGATAGATGAAGACGGACAGATAAATCAAGAGTAAAGTAGGGAGGGGGACTTGCAACATCCACTCACAGGATTGCCAACCTATATACTGTAGCCCTGATGTAAGCTGCTGGTGACAGGGTGATATGCGCTGCAACACCGGCCACACCAACCTACTTTCACACCAGGGCAGCCACCAAATGGATGTTAATGGTGATGTAATGGTTGATCACACGCGGAAATCCACAGTAGTTAGTGGCCTTATGGCACACACAGCGGCCAGGAAGGCAATCGGAAACTTATTGAGCCCCTTTTGGCAACGTGATGTTTCTAATAATGTCTGAGGAAGTGGGGAAGGGTACATTTGAAATAGACTCCGGCTAACTTTTACCAAATGAGCTGCAAATGAGCCTATATATCAAATCTAATTCTGGCCACTGTGACTTTCCCTAATATTACCCAGCAGCTCCTGCCTTCCCTCTGAGGCAGACACATTGCTCCAGTAATGCAGTAATGACCTGCCTTCAGTGGTGTCTAACCAAACAGATGGGAATGTTTTTCCTCCTATCATATCACACTACATGTGTGCTGTGAGGCAGCACATCAGCAGGAGCAGCAGGAGCCCCCCGGCCCCGGCCGCACAGCTCTGTCCTGGTGTTGTCCTGTCCCGGGGCTTGTGGAGGGCAGCAGAGCTGCAGCTTGGCTCAACAGCTGTGTCCAGCTGCGCTTACAGGGGAGACACTGGGCGCTTTGTTCCCCACAGGGGGAGGCAGAGTTGTGGGCAGAGGGAGTCGCAAACGCTCTCCGTGTATGTACACACAGTTTCATTTCCACAAAAGGTTAACGGCATGTAGCCTCAGCCAGCCCAGGTCTGTCTTCCTTCTGTTGAGTGTTTCTCCAAAACCAAACGGCCTTCCAGCAGCAGCGGCAGCGGCAGCAGGCAGAGAGGGAAGAGGGAGCAGCGGGACAGGGTGGCACAGCCAACCAGGATGTGTGGAAAATTTGAAATGCGCTGAGCCAAACGCTGTCCAAGCCGAGCGAGCACACTCACACACTCAAACCGAGAAACGTACACAATCTCCTTCGAGTCCTCTTGGGTTTTATCAGCCAGTAAAGACTGAGATAAACCCGCGTTTAATCGCGTTGCAGGGAGACCCCCCCCCCTCTCTCTCTTCCCCAGACATCAAAACATCGACAGACTGATGCGAAAGCCCCAGTGTGCAGGAAGGAGAGCGCCGGGTAATCACAGTACACTCAGGAAGCAAACAACAAAAGAGAGGAGTAAAGAGAGAAAAGAAACCACGAGCAGGGACGTGGTTTGTCTCTGAAGGATAAACGACACCTCCGGGAGACGATTAACGAGCGATACACGCTGGTACTTACTCAGATGAACCGGTTCCGCTCGGTCCACTGGAGGTTAGCCGGTCGGTCTTCCGGCTGCGTCGGGCGGGATCTGCGCTATGGAGACAGGAGAGCTCAGAGCCTGGAGGACTGAACGTAAACTGTGGCTTGCGTCATTTCACCAGGATGCCACTATTGCGCGCAGCAATGCAGCCATCTTGCTGAGGAGTGCCCCAGCAACTCACCAATCACTGCCGGACCTGAGCTGCTTCCTTATTGTGGTTCCAGAAATGAAAGTGATCCCCCACGAGCTGCTAGTATTTACCACTTTAACATGCAGTGGAAGATCTTTAAGGCCACGTGTTCGCAATAAATCAGTTGTGTTTTCATATTTTTCCTTCATAGAAAGATATATTTGCAACTTTAATGCAGTAGTGGGAGGTAAATAAGTACTCTACAAGTATTCATACTATTTTACAAATATAGTACTTTTTTTTACTCTACAGCCATCAATATTGAGAAGTGACTAAAATTTTACATAGAAAACATAAAATGATGCATTATTAAAGGTTAAGCTACCAAACAATACATCAAGTACTTATAATTAGCTCCACCTAAAGCTGTTTTAATGCATCAATAATAATAATCCAATATTAGGATATATACAGTAATATAACACTATGATAGTACTGCCCAACAAGTACTTTTACATGTGATACTTTAAGTACATTTAGCTGCTTATACTTGTGTACTTTTACTGAAGTAACATGTTGAATGCAGGACTTTTACTTGTAACAGATTATTGTCAGTTGTATTTGCTGCTTTTTCAAATAAATGCTCCTCCTCCGCCACATCTTACAGTGATGCTACAGTATATGGTGCATAAGAAGAATTTTCCACAGACGTATGTCACATTTACTGGGCTATGTGGGTGTCCGCCAACAGATGCAAAAATAAAACCTTCAGCTTCCACTCAAATATTCCGCTTTCCTCTAAAAGTCAGCTTGTTTTTTTTTGTTTGTTTTGTTTTTTTAATACCATTTTCTCAGGACAGGACATGACCAAAATATTCCATAAAGCCCCTTTCACATCATTAAAAAGTGGTAAAACATTTAAGGTTTACAGTAAAATAAGAAACTTGTGTTGGATTCAACTGTGCCTGCATCCTAGTAACATAATTCTGCTTCCATTTTACATAATTTCTCTTAAATTTTAGCATCAAAACTAAACATTTAGTCATCAAACAGCATAAATCCAAAGAATCGAGTCAGTCTTTCCAGTTTCCCTCTCAATTTTTATTTATTTCATCTTGTTAACTTATTGGCTTATTTCTGCTCCTTCCAGTCAGTCAGCAGCTACAGCATGACAGACAGATCATATAGCACCCTCCTGTGGCGATCCACGGGTGTGTAATCAATCCCAACGCACTGCTGAGGGTGTGTCTGCTCCACCCAATGTGGTCCAGAGGTTGTTGGTTGTGGGGGTGAACCAGAACCTGAGCAAACAGCGCTATATTTTTTTTCTTCTCCATCAATACATCTTGACAAATACATATTTACATTGACAGATGACTTCATATATCCTCCAGACAGATTAAGTTTGGTGTTGAGTTTGTTTACCATAAAGCCATAAAAGGATCCTGCAGTTTATTTAATGTCACCGACCCTTAACTGAATTAGTTAGTTAACCATCAATGTGTACATATGATTATGCCCACACCCCTGAAAACAGTTGATGTTGCATCACAAATAAGTCATCACATTTAAATAAAACAAATTGGTCAATGGATTAATTAGTCTGAAAGTAGTTGTTGGACCAGCATTCATTTGAGCTAAAAGGAGTCAGAAATGCATAGAGAGAACGACAGTGTGAGAAGTAATTTGGATTGGAAAGTGAGACGCTGGCACGTACAGTCTGGTCCTTGTCATTCATTAGGGTTTGTTATGACAGATAAACAGAAACTGTATGAGAAAGTGAGGTAAGAACCCTGGTCTCTCATCCATCATCTACCAGGCTAAAAAGGACTCCATTATGGTCCAGAGATACAGTACGTGGACTGCCTTGGCACTTGATGCCATCCACAGAGGGCAAGAGAGGAAGCAGTCATGAAAAGTCGATTTTTTTAATCATGTCTGATGTAAAAAAAAAAAAAAAAAAAAAAAAAATCTCCCGTTTCTTTTCAGTTCATCAGTGTTTGATTGAGGCTGGTGACGTGTGAAGATGCGCTCCCTCCAGGTTTCTCCCCATGGCGGGATCAAACCACAGTCACAGGGCATGACATGTCAGACAACTGTCAGAGCTCATCCTTCTCCATCTGCTGAAACGCTTCCAAGTCTTCCCGCCAATCAGCTAGCAGTTCATCCACTGACTGGCTGCTGGAGTCTGTGTCGCCCTCAGGCTCCTCTCTCGAGTCTTTCTCCTCTTTAGGCTGTGCCACATCAGTTTCTGCCTCTGTAGGACGAGCTTCCTCTTCCGGTGGACTGACTTCCTCTAACGGACTAGTGTCTTCCTCTACAGGACTTACTTCCTCCTGTGATGGAGGAACCTCCTCAGGAGCAGATTGGTCTAGTTCCACCGTGCTCATTTGTGTTTGGCTAGTAGGTGCAAAGGAGGTGGGAGTTGTCGCCTCAGTTAGGCAGTCCTCCTCTGCTTCTTGCACGTCCACACCTGAAAAGAGAGCAGGGGCATGAGACTGAACTGCTCTACACAAAAAATGCACAAGACACACACACACACACACACACACCCACACACACAGCCCTTTTCCTCCTCCTCAGTCAGTAATCTATACAACATGCCTGCCGGTAGCCATTCTCAGTCAAAAATAGAACAGTTTTCATCAAGGGGCTGTCAACTATAACAGCACGATGCTGATGGTGAGTCATGTTTCCCGCAGGATAAAGCCTTTCTCACATAACCGAGATAAGAAATCTGGCAAAAAGTTGCACTGTGAAATTTCCGCTGATCTGGTTCAGGAAAAGAAAATATTTGATGTGTTATAATGTCTAAAAATGCAGCCACTTTTTTCTCTGCATATTGTAAATGTGTGAAAAAATTAGTGATTTTAATTACACATGTGAGGGAATACACGGGAGACAGCTGCAACAGGCAACAACAATAACGTCAAGGCTTACATGATTCAGGTACAGCTATGCAAAGGCTATGGTGTCAGGCTGGTTTTGTGGTTAAAAAGACAAGTCATAAAGCAAAGGATCTGTAGTCGAGTGTCTGTTCTGTAAGCGTTTCTGCTCAAATCCCTAACAGCCCCTAAGGTGCTGCAGGTTCCTTATAATGATAATAGTCTCTGTTTAAGCTTCTTAGCAAACTGAATATATAAATGTAAATGTAGATAAAATCAAGACAAACTGACCACATACAAATTAAAAGTTTTTTTTTTTTTCCAGAGGCTGTGTAAATATTAAATATGCTGTACATGGCTTAGATGGAAATCTACAAGTGGGGTCTAATCCTGCCATTCTGTCCAGCCTTGCAATGTGTAACAACTGGTTTGCTCCGGTAAGAGAAAAAAAAACATTAAGAGCTGTCATGCTCCTGGGCTCCTAGAGGGAATATAACAAACAACACAACACCGTGATGGCACTAAGCTCCTCCATCAAACAGAATCCTGTGGTTGGAGGGCAGACTGAGAAAGAGAGGGGTGGAGAGATAAGGGGCATTAAGGATTGAAAACTGAGAGAGGAAAAGGAAAGGCCGAAGGCTAAGAGATGAAGAAAGACGGGAAAAGAAGAGAATACTTACTGCCCTCAATCAGGCTGCCAGGAAGAGGTTTACCTTTGAATATGGCTGCTGCTCATCCAAAAGGTGAGAGGATTGTCAAAAAAAAAAACAGAAGAGAAACCGAGAAAGACAGTAGAGGAAAGGCACCGTTACAGTCCAGCACAGGGAATACAGGGATTTGGCAAATGAGGAAATAGAGGAGAAGAGAATGAGGATGCAATATTGATAAAGGTATAAACCTCCACCATGAAGCATTATAAGCACAGCTGGTGGGTGGCTTTGGAATGAGTCATGATCTCTAAAATAATGCCTGAATCCCTACACCTCATCTTTATTTTATGAAGCCCAGCACATAATGAGGCTCAGTCAGTGGAGAGATAGAAGTACACTGATGTGATCAAACTTACATAAAGAGAGATAAACGGAACAAAGAAGCATTAAAAAAGCCAATGAGGGATGTCATACCTCTGTCCCTGGCTTTGTCACTCAGCAGCACCTCCACCTCCCTGTACTCCTTCAGTGCCTCCAGCAGGATGTTGCCCTCCTTGTGGAAGAGGAAGAGGAGGGGCAAGGTGATGTCATCCGTGCTGCGGCCATCCCCGGCCATCTGAAACAGGGGGGCCGTGTCACTGCTGCTGCCCTCGTTGTCATCTGGGAGGAAAGGAAGATAGCAAGAGGAGAAGAAAAATAATAATTATAATAATTGACAACCATTCGAGCCAAAACGTCTCGGTCGCCCCCTGGTGGTTGGCTGCAGTATAGGTAAGTATAAGTCCCGCCCCCTCCATGTTAGCGGATGGGACATGAGCCAAACTAAAAAAAAAAAGTACACGTCGAATAAATTTTTCCCTTAGATGGTTTCTGTTATTCTTACGACGCTGATGTTTGTTCAAGTGCTCATTTTTCTGATAAATGTTTTTAATTAGTTATTTGACGATATAAAAAGGGGGGTGTGACGTCATGATTGACAGCTGTGACAGCTGCTATCAAACATCCGTCAGGCGGCGGGACGGCTGAGGGGACGTTTCCCGTGCGCCATCATCCCAGCCCGACTCTACTGCTCAGACTCTGGCTTCAAATGACGTCCCACTAGCAAGATGGCAGCTCACAGAAAGGAGATATTTTGGCTTCACTTTTGCATAATGGTAGGAAGCGGAGACGCGTCATCCATATTTATTATACAGTCAACGTACAGGACTTGTTCGACTGGCTGTCTTCAAAATAATCCATTTATCGAGCCCTAATCTAGTCACCGAGTTGATATCTTCCGTCTTGAGTCATTAGCTGCTTGCACTCACCAATGACAATGCCTCCGATGGCGCCAGCCTTCTGGATGTGTCGGGCCTTCTCTGCAAACATACACTGACCCCTCTGGAGCAGGGCAATGTGGCCCTGGACATAATCAGCGTTGGTGATCTCAGTACAGCCACTGTAGGGTTCAGCCACAGTCACAAAGCCTCGTACCTACACACAGGAGAAAGGAGGCAGAACAGGTGAATTCTTGAAAAGAATGAAGGAACAAGTTATAATATTATGGTGTACAGTACTGCAGTCTCTCATGGGGCTGAAACCTTATATTTCCTTCCGTCTTAATTAGGAAAATATTCTGTGAGAGGAATACAGGGGAAAAGTGAGTGGTTCTCTTAGGAAAAATACAGCAGGGCAGCTAAAGTGCCCATTTGAAACCTGGCAGCTTGGTGAAGATACAAAACCCACTCACCCCTGTGGAACTTTTGGAAAGGTCGGTGCCAAACTGTGCTGGGCCAGCGGTCAGCACAACCCTGCCAAAGAATGGATGTGAGACGATCTGAATGGCTCTGGGAGGCAGCTGCTCTTTCTGCTGCTGGCTCGACAGCTCCATCATCTCCTGCATGAAACGCACACCGTCCTCTGCAGCTACCGCACTCACCGCCTAGGTGTGGGTGTGCCAGAGTGGGAGAGGAGAGGAAGAGAGAGAATTTTTTTTTTAAAAGTCTGGATGGGAAGAACACCATAATATGCAGGTTTGGAACAAAGAATATGTCAACCAATTTATATTGTCTCTTGCAGTTCCTTATTGGTACACTGGCACCACTATCTCAACATGCTGTTTTACATTTAAATGATGGCACACACATGCACAATACATAATCATTATGGGTAACATTACTGCAGTAGTTTTGCACAATGAGTTACTCTGTCATTTTCACCCCTTGTAATTAGAACACATGGAAAAAGCTGAGGTGTAGCACACTGTTAAGAAACAGAATTATTTCAGCCATGAATTTTGTGTTTTCCATGACAATCAGCCACTGATAAGAACATGTTTTCTTGTTGCTAAACTGTTTACCTGCGTAGCGTGCTGTACCAGCTGCACCCTGCCATCTTTCAGGTGGATGAGACTGACTCCCATCCTCCTCAGCAGCTCCAGATGTTCAGGGTTGTTTGCCATGAAATCCTGGGCCCTCAGGGGCGGACGGCCCATGCCGGGCTCCCTGCATGGGAGGGAGGGGGAATTGAAAGAGATACAGAATTTAGGGAAAATAAACAATAAGTGCAGCTACAGTATATAACCTGCTAACATCTGTATGTATGTGTACCGGTAAGGAGCAGGGCGGGGGCAGCTCTTGTCCACGGCGCTACGGATTGGTTCTCTCAGGTTACGAGGGAAGGCGGGGTCCGGAAACAGGAGGCGGGTGTTCGGGCAGGTCCAATCAAAGTTAGAGTCGTCCAGCTCCTCCTCTGACTGAGGTATCATGAGTATATGACAGGTTCTGTTAGAAACTGGATTGTGTAAAGGCTTTCATCACTTTGTCAGATGTAATTATAATATCCATCATGATAATTACCGTTCTATTCGAGGGAATAGATGAAGAGTGAGGGGCTGTGGAAAGGGACAGAGGCAACAGGTGTGCCTCAGTTGTAAAGATATAGTCCTCCACGTCAAAAGGCAGGTCCTCCGTATCAGCAAACAGCAGGAAAAGGTATTTAAACATCTCAGCAAGGAAGAATGAATCCATTCTAAGAGGAGAGAGCAGGTGTAAAATATGGGGCACAGGGCTAATAAATGGGACATGTTTAAAACATCTTTACTTTTAATCAAATAATCAATATGGCATTACAAAGTAGAGCCTGACCTATCAACAGACACGCATTTCACAATATTTGCTTACTGTAGTATCAGCATATTCTGTATGATGGAACATTTAAATAATATTTAATCTTTCTCAGTATTTAAACTGTGCTTGTTCCTTGCACTTGCTGTGGTTCATATCATGCTTTACAACCCATCATCTGATGGGATGTAAAGCATGTCTGAATGTGTCTGCAGTTGCAGTTTAGTACTCTATCATCCAACAAATACACCCGAGTTCTCACCGGTCCTCGTGGCTCCCGGTGCGCACGTCTTTCATTGCAGCGAAGCCGCAGGGAACGCGAGCAAAGCGATTGAGGTTGTCCAGGATGGTGCGACCTGCCTCCAGGTAGTACGGGTCTCCTGTGGCCTGGGAGAGTGAGAGGACAGTGGTGTAATCTTAACAGAGGACAGCGCATCAACTGTGAAAGCTCGGGTGAAATCTGATCAAACACGAAGATGTAACTTACACTCCCTGGACAAATGATCTCAAGTGTTTTATCATATTATGTTCCCTCATTATTTTTGTTACAAGACATCAGTTTGCTGAAGGCAAAGTATAATTATATGATCATTATGAACACTAATTAAAGGTCTGTATGCTGGAGGCTGCTTAATCACTGCAGAAATGGAGATGGTGTTTCTGAAATTTTGAGTGAGTCTGGTGTACTTGAGATGTTGGCCAAATGCCAGAAACTTGAGATCAAGCAGCAAATTTAACATTTAAAAATGATGCATGATAATCTAACTCTGTACTGTGGTGCTGAAAAGAGAATGTATGCATTATGTCAACCTTCCTTGATAAATTACCTTATAAAGGAAATAGGTGCTCTCTGCAAACTCAGGCCTCAGAGGATGCTGGGCCCAGTGTACCCTGAAATCAGTAGTGAAGGCCTGGGGATAGATGGAGAAGGACGAAAAGGGTCAGCACACCATTCCAGCGTTGTAATTAGAACAGACGAAGCTCAAATGCATCCATATCACACACAATGCAAGCCTGTTCCACTTCCAAACTGTTTTGGTTGGCAACACAAGCCATACAGGGTTATTTGACTCAACAGTCAAATGATACCAAGTCATTTATTGTGTAGCACTTAACACCTAAGAAGTAGTATTTTAAGTTGGACACACAGAGAGACAGATTACCTCTGGGAGGAAGTTGTGTTTCTTGGTAACTTGGTATAACATCTCATGAGTCTCGATGGCCGGACGAATATCCCCCTTCAACACCTGGGACACGTACAGTATAAACAGTATGTACAGAGTTACTGAAATGGCACAAGATAATAGAGACAGTAAATGCTTCCTTTCACATGATCCAATCTGACCTGGAGCCCAGGGAAGAAGGCTAGCAGAGAGTCCATCCAGGTGCGAGCGGGAAGCAGAGGTTTGTGGATGTGGACATCCAGCAGCAGAGGAGGTTGGCTGATGTACTTCATTATAGATGCATAGTGCTATGTGGGACATACAAAGTGGAAGGATTTACGATGGAATAGAACAGAAATACAGAACACACAACACAAAGAAATATACAAAATTAGACTAATATGAGTGTCAGGTTAAGAATAAAGTATTTATCTGAGTAAATATAAAAAAAACATAATATTATAAGTGCTACTCTCTATGCCGAGGGACTAAACTGAATCCTGAAATGCAGTAACTTCAAAGTATAACGCTGTCTTTTGTAGGAGAAGCCATTGTGACAAAATGCTATTATGCAGGTAGAGAGGCATCGAGTTACTCTCTGTACGTGTGTGTGTGTGTGTGTGTGTGTGTGTGTGTGTGTGTGTGTGTCCTCACAATATTGAACCGCTGCAGAAACTGGTCATCTCCCAAGAGGACGTAGGCCTTTAGCAGGTATTCATAGTACGAGTCAATTCCTGCTCCTACTCCGCTGTCTGGAGACACAAAATCATACATGACTGTTAAGGACACGAATCTTCAAACACTCTTTTTAATCGTCAATCATGTCATCCTTCTCTCGTCTCTCCCTCCCCCCTCAGTTCCACCCCGCTCACCACCCCCCCCCCCCCCCCCCCCCCCCCCCCCTTACCTCTGCGGACCCACTCTCCAGAGTGGATGTTGATAGTGGTTCCTACCAGATTGCTGTTCCTCTGTCTCTTCTCCCACAGGAAGTCCAGGGCTCTCCGGGCATGGGCCTGCGTGTGTGAGGAAGGGCACATTATTGATTTAAAAAATAAAAATCAATCTGCAGTAGCTGTCCACTGTTAGAATGATTACAGTGATTGACTCAGTGCTTGTTCAGCAGCCTACCACTGCCAGGAAATGATCCAGTCCCAGGCTCTAACATTGTAGCACAGGCAAATATATAAAGGTTTTTTACAAGGACTCTACGCAAATAAAATTCACAAAGAAGAAAAGGAGCTGAAAATTTCAGGTAGAGGCAGGTTGAACAACAAGCAAAAAAGAGGATATTTGTTCAATACAGTGTTATAGCCCCTTCACAAATGGGCTGCAACACTTGGTTTAGCTTACTTTCAGTTTCCAACGTATGCAAGTTTTAGTACTTGCATACGTTGAAAAAAATCGGCCGCCTCAACTAACACATATCTTACAAGAAGACACAGATGTGACGGACAAGTTGCAAGGCAACATATCTTTGTCACAGTGATTCCTGATGAACACCAGTATATCAGATTACGGAGGTGAGCTGAAAGTACACAAAGAAATAATCACCAATCAAAGAGCTCAAGGTTTACATCCATCATGGATTATGTAGCAATTTTCAAGTCTGCATAAACAGTTTTTCACCATTTAAAAAGGAAATGGCTGGAAATGATTTCTAATGAATGTAAATGAGCTCCAGTGAGTATGTGATATTTGGCACAAACTACATTTAAAATCTGTATTATCTTTGTGATCAGTTGGTCCGTGTCCAGAAGACTTAACTGTTACTATTTGACTTTCCTGATCTACTTGTAAAGCGATCAAAATTATTAATAGGCTTCACCTAGGCCATCATCTATATACAGTATACACACATGAGCAGTGTAATGAGGTTAAAAGGTAAAAAAAAAATGAGGTTAACACATTACAGATATTGTATTTCACATCATGTGTAGTCAAATAACAGTGTGGTTTACCAAAAAAAAAGTCTCTGCAACCCGATCTCAAAAAAGTGTCATCTGGGCTGCAGATAAAACGCAGAAAGATGAGTCACTAGAGGAGTGCGGCTGTTCAGTGCTGATACATATCTATGCAAATAGCTGAAGGCTTTCATATTATTCAAGAATGCTTTGACAGCAGGGGTGTGTACATATGTTAAAAGTTAACCTTAGGAAACATCTCAGTAGACCCACAAACACAAAATGGAAGTTTGTGTATTTAAGCAGTTCTGCTTATAAATAATTAGTCAAAGTCAAATACGTTCACTTATTTAAGTCAAAAGATAAAATGATTCCTAATAACTATTTTGCTGTTTTAGATAGGCTGGATGACTGCTTCCTCACCTCATATGATCTACTGAACAATGGCATAAATCTGTTGACACTGTTGAGTAATGTGGTAAACCAACATCATAATAGTTGATATTTGTGCTCAAAGTATTTGCAGTTAGTTAGACAGAGATGAAAATTTAGACATCTGCTTTTAAAAAAAAGGTCCACTAAATTACAATATGTTAATGTAGGCATGGGAGGATCTGATTATTTGAATTTTTTACCTCAAACACAGGATCCCCAGTGAAGCGACTTAAGGCAGCGAACTCCAGGATGATGGTCCCTGCACACGCTGTACAGGTGTCTGTTTCTGTGCCCGTTCTCGTCTCGGGACCCCTGACACCATATTTCAAGTTCACCTGTTGGATAGGAACAAGAGGGATTTAAAATATGTTTGTCGAGTCACATTTGGTGTGCACGAGACTATGTGTGAAAATTAGTCAGCTGGAAAATGTCTGCACCTAAAGCTGTGACAGCTGCGAGCAGAGCACTGAAGCAGAAAATGTAAATATGTAGTCATGAACTGAGAGGATACTGCAAACAAATGTAGTTGTCAGTTTCAATTTCAACCATGGACGCATGTGCATAAACTCAAATTTTTATTTTTATAATCCATATATGATCAAACATGTTTAAATGCATATTAAAACTGTTACACTTTTAAGTGGAAACAGTCTGTTTTCATGTACCCTCCTAACTTAACAATTCCTACAACCCAAACAATAGCGTGAAACCTGTATTTGAAAAACATGAAAATTGAATAACCTGACTACCACAAACAAAACACAAGCCAAATATGTATAAAATTCTTTTTAAACATCCCACATTAAACAGACGACAGTGTAATTAGGTGTGTTTCTGGCATTAGGGGCTGAGTCTCACCCTGGGGTAAGGCAGGCCACTGCTGGTGTTAAACGCCGGCAGCAGTCGGAGGCCCAGGTCTTTGGCCATATGCAGGAGCTCATCCTGGTACCACTGCATGTGTTGACCTCCCTCCTTCAGCATCACAGCCATAGAGTGCCCTCCCAAAAGACCTCTGAGGACCCACATATACACAAATCAAACACACATTAAGAATAAAGTACAACACAACCCACTGATTTATTCTCTCTACTCCCTGTACAAAAAGCACCATTACTATAACACGTAAGATTACATGAGCAATTTCTTAACAGTAATTGTGTGTTGATAACCAGTCCAGTCTCACCCAAGGACTCTAATGTTGGTTTCGAAGACGGACACCACGATGTCATTGTCCAGCCTCACATCTGACAGGACTCTTCTCACTGCAGCCTCAAACTCTGTTGTCTTGTTCAAAAGCTGGCAGAGAGAAATAGTACACAACTGTAAAAATCAGCCTCAATTATAGACTTTTCAGTTTAACAATGGAAAAATAAAATATTTAATTAAGGGCCTTGTTCATTTTTATTTAGTAACACTGACATTTCTCTCTACCAACCCCCCACCCCCAACACACACACACAAACACACACACACACACACACACTATCAACATCCCAGAAATGACTTAAGACAACTAAAAATCTAAACATAACATCAAAAATACACATACAAAGTCATACTCACCACAAGAGTATCCAGAGTGTCTATGAGGGTCAGGGAGAACCTAGCAGAGAGATAACACAACTATTTACCAGGGGTAACAATGTGTAAAAATGATCCAACATAATGATGGTTATTCTGCACATACAATCTGCATCCACCTTTCACCTCCAACACATGTGGGAAACATCTAGTCCCGTTGTGGTGATGTCTGAGGGCTTGTCTTCTTAGCTCCATTAATACAGATCTAGATTAGATCTAAAGGAACAAAGACAGCATGCTACTCACTTTCCCAGTGCGTCGTCTACGTCACCTCGGCTGGGTTCTAGCCCGCGTACTCTTCCTCTGCATGTTAGAGGCATCAGCTCATCTGCTGGGTATGCATGGTCCTGGGTGACACACAAACACGCAATTTTTTACTTCATGCTTTGACTTTCAATTTTGTGAGTTCCCTAGGAGGCTGGCTCGCTCTAATTAGACCGCGGGCCATCTTAGAACATATACACTATGACTTATGCCAACATTAAAAAAGCTAGAAAAAGCCACTGTTTATTATGAATAAAGACATGTTCATAAGTCTGTTTTGCTGTGGGACTGACATTAAAAACATGCACTCAACTACCAAAAAGTGTAATTATGCATTGATAATTAACCATTACACATCTTAACTCAGATATCAAGACAACAGAACAAAGTCTGACTTATTCAATTTGTTCATCTATAAATTCCAGTTAATCTAAAGAACTTACCATGTAATTCTGATACGCATGGTCAAACATCTCAACCACTTGGTTCCTTTGGTGAGGGGAGAACAGAGACAAATCAGCATGCATAACATCCTTTGAGGGGACAAAATGTTTTATTCTCACATTACACTCTGAGGGTGTTGTGTGTTATTCTCAACTCACCTCAACTTGTGCTTCTCCTCCCGTGACATGGCCTGTCCGGAGCTGCATAATGCTCCGAGCAGCGTCAATAAAAACAGTACAGGCGGCATTGTGGTAGGTGGTAAAAATTAAAGCTATACACATACAACTACTGTTTGGTTCTCAGTCAGTCACTGAGCAAATACATAGTCATCCCAGCCACCCATATCAAACAGCTCACACAAAAATAAAAAAACACCAAAGAAACATAAACCGACACCTTCCTATCAACATTATACCTCTGAGAACATGTTAAAACACTTGTTTTGCTTTGCCTAAAAGGTCATCATTAATGTTTACAGTGAGCATCATGAAACATTCCTAGTATGTTGCTCAGTCTTGGCCGCTTCCACGCCATCTGTTTCTCAGCACCACCAAAAACAAGGCTGCGAGTCAAGGAGTGACTATGTACAATGTGCGCTACAATATGTGCACCTACAGCAATTAACTACTTAGAAGGAATGTTGTTATTTCAAGTAACCAGATATCTAGGTCTAACCTATAGAGATGTACCAGGCATTAGTTGTAGTGCAAAGTTGTTGCAAGTGCTGTGAGCAGGTTGGTCTGTCACACTTGTTTACTTTTCCAAGCGGATCACCCGGACCTAAGCTACTGTAAACAGGATGTGCGACACGTGGACATGAAAATGACAACCGTTGCATATAAATCTGCCCTAAAGAAAGCCCGTTAAGTCAAGAAAATCCAGCTAAATATGACATTTACACCAATGTTACTTCCAGGTGCTTACATTTCCAAGGCAACTGCTAGGCTTTTCCGTTATCAAGACCTACTGTCATTTTATTAGACGACACTATAAACCCAAGCCAGTAACATCGAGTGTTATCTGTATGTCTCTAAAATCGTTTACTTACTCCAAACAACCTACAGCCAATTTAGCTAACTTAGCAGTCACAGCCACAGTCCTTGAAAGCTCCTGTTCATACCGGCTCCTTCTTATCACTCTGGTGTGTCAACTGTAAACCTTTTTTTAGATTATAAGTTAATTATTTCCTCCTCTTGGCAGTTTTCTTTCGTCAGCTAGTCAGACAAGCAGCCGAGCACTTGTTAGGTTTTAATTAGCCAGTTAGCCGGCTGTGCTAACTCCCCGAGCTGGTGGCACCGGACATACTGACAAAATAACAGAATTTGACCAAAAAAACGCGTCCATTGTTTGGCAGGGGACCAGACCCGCCGTATCTTTTCTGTCTTTCGGGTTATTGTTGTGGGTAAATTCGCCGTATGTCGCTATTTGGCGAAGCTAGCCTGCCTAAAAAAACCGGATGCCGTTACAACGAAGACGTCAACAACATCCGTTCCCCGGAATGACTATTGCCCTGAGTTTTGCTTGTCAGGTAGCACTTTGGTTCCGGGTTACACCAAATCGCTACTCCATCGCTAAAATTGTCAGAATACAAATCCATAAATGGAGTTACAATTCACATGACCAACACAAAACACTTTGTTAAATGGATTCTGCTGGAATTACAACAGGTGTTACACAAGTAGGAGGAAGAGTTACCTGACAGTCCAAGTTTAGGAAATAATTCGTCAATACTTCAGTCCTCTTTTGTGTTGCCTTTCAGTGCTGCTCAAAAAAGCTCGGAAAAAAAATCTACGCTTCTGGGGAACCCAAGTGCTCTCATTTCTAAGTAATAATGACATATAATGTTTAGTAACATAAAGTGTACATTGTTTTTCCAAGTAACAAAGTAACGCTAAATTTATGATAACCATTTATGTGGATTTTAAAAAATCTCTATTTCTTTCTGTGTACCCACTTGGTTGAGTTTGTTCCTGTGAGCGGAAATGTATCGTATATATTTCGACAGCATTTGAAGGCAAGGTTGATGTTTTGTAAATCAAAGAATGACGGCGGACAAATAAAGCTCTAAATGAGTGAAGAACCAGTTGGAAAGCGACATATCAAATGAGAGCTGTGTATTTTATAATTCACAATTGGATTATGTCAAAGTTTTTTTTTTCCCAGTGTTTAATCAGTAACAACATTTCCCATCAAGCTTTGCGGTGTCACTTGATGCTGGGATGTTCGCATGACAGCTTTAGCGACACATCCCTGATAATTAAAAACAAGTTGGTTAAAACCAGTATCCTGCTCCCGCCGATAATACATTTCATGTACACAACGCAGCGAAGGAAAGGCACTTTAATAGGTAGGCAGCTGCTGACACTTTAATGATTCATTTTACACTTTTCGACGGAATTTCGTAATTCCCCCTGTTTTCATAGGTCACTGTAAACCCAATATGTGTCTTAATACTTACAACCCCTGTAGCCTGTCGGTGTATTTATGTGTATTTTGTCTCCATTAGATAATGTCAGTCATGGCTCCTGTTGCAGACAAAAAGCTGGCAGGCTTGGTTGCAGCAACATTTACTCCATTCACCACACAAGGGTAAGAAGCTTTTAGAAACCACATCTTCTGTCTGCCTGTTTTTCCCATGAGTCCAGCACTGAATGATGTATTTGGTGTATGAGTGTAAACATCCAGTGGTCCCTCGTAAGAAAGTTAAAAATGAGGAATGAGTGTGCAGATATCTGCAAACTGTGGCCCTCTTCCACCCCTGTAGATCTGAAATACTGTAGCATGTTTGGTATTCTTTTTGCCAAATGTGTAGGCCTATTTTTTTTTTTTTTTTTTTACATTTTCCCAAAACAGTGAAGTCAACCTATCAGAGATTGGACCTTATATTGACTACTTGAAAGAGAAGCAAGGTGTAAATAGCATATTTGGTAAGTTTACAAGTGGATTCTTCCTTTTGATATTTGTCTTTGTCTGTGTCCCCACCTGAATCAACCCTGATATTGCATGTTTTTGATAACATAGATGTGTTGCTCCTCAGTTAACCATGTTAACCCTCTTTTCTGTTTTTTTTTTTTTTTTTTTTTTTATAAAGTTGCCATTTTGGGTCAGATTACAATGAAACGTATTCAGTATGGGTTGTAAAAAACACTAGAATACCAAACCTTAGTTGCTATTTATTTCACACAAGACCTCTAGAAATACTCTAAATACCTCAATACCGTGTTTTCTCTGAAAAATGCGTCTCAGTGTTATATGGCAAAATCGTTAAGAGTCATTTTTTATTACAAAAAATTGCATTAATAAATCATCAAAAAGTAACCACAGGACCCTTAAAAATGTAATCATAACCATGCAACCATTTTTTCTGTTAATCCCACATTACACACTTAATATTCCAACAATATTATGATTTAATCACTTATTTCACATCTCTGAATAGTTGTTGATAAAAAACATTGCTTCATACCTCATGATTCACTTTAGCGTCATTTTTTTTCAGAAGAACATGCCAGTTTACAATTTGCATTGCATTTGTTTCTACATTAACGGGTAATTCTACCACCTGCAGCTATATTAAAGCTACCATTTCTTTCAATAATAATCCCATTTACCTTTTAGCCACATTATCCAAATGAAACCCAATCAGTTAATACCCAACTCTAAAAGGGCTGTTGAAGAAAAATGTTCTGTGTATGATTCATCAGCTTTACTGTTGTTTCTTCAGATGAACATGTTCAGCAATTGTTCCTGTTTTTTATGTCTACCTTCAATAAAATCACGTGCCTTTTAATAAAATTATGCAACTTAACAAATAATAATCCCAATTATATATTGATGTAATATTGACCTTTACACTTCTGATTTGTCCTCCATAGTTAATGTGTTTTTCTCCAGCTAACTGACCTTCCTGCCAAAATCGTTTTATTTTATCTTAAGGTCTGCGTGCCATCTATTTGTTACAGTTTAGCCTCTGTCCTTGGAACAGAAACACAGACAAAAGTTAGATAGGGTGAGGGAATAAAGCCCGCCCTTTTTCCCTGCGTTGATCAAGGCTAGTCCGCGTTTCTTGCTTGTCATTGGCTCTAAACAATTCATTTACATACTAGTTACTGTGAGATATCTGTGTGATCTTTGTGCTTTCTCATTTCACTGTCATTGCCTGCGTTACTGCTGATTACCCATTAAATTGTTTTGTCTGTGCACATCTTGCACAATCAGCCATGCTGGTGGTGGATCCCTCTAAAAATGGAGGTTTCTTCCATTTATGCTGGCAAAAAAAAATAATTTTTCCTCAACTCCTTCACTGAGGGTCTGGTAGTGCCAAGTAGGCTAATCTTGGCTATGTAGGTTTGGTAATTCTTTTATGCCTATATACCATTTAATTAGTATACTTTGCCATGTTTCCTTTGTTCTTTGTGTATTTTGTATGACATACTGTAATGTTTAACTTTGATTAGAGCTAGATTTAGGTTCAGATTGTTCTCTTTACTTT
This sequence comes from Scomberomorus guttatus, assembly GCA_038419695.1. Lineage (NCBI taxonomy): Eukaryota > Metazoa > Chordata > Actinopteri > Scombriformes > Scombridae > Scomberomorus > Scomberomorus guttatus. Next base: position 13,161,166 of record CM076454.1, on the reverse strand, counting down.
GCTTTTAAGATGCTTTTGTAATATGAAAAGTTCTATGTAAACAAGTCTTTACTTGCTTACAGTGAATGGCACCACCGGAGAGAGCATGTCTCTCAGCGTTGCAGAGAGGAAGATACTGGCTGAGGAGTGGTGTCAGAAAGCCAAGGGGAAGTAAGTCATGGCAAAGCAAAGCCTGTTTGTCAGGGGTTTAAAATGCAGAAAGGGAAAAAAAAAAAAAGTATTGTTTGTGAAACAACTTTTGTTTGCATGTGTGTGCACGTCTCTACAGAATGGATCAGGTGATCGTGCATGTCGGCTGCATGAGTCTTAAAGATTCCCAAGAGCTGGTGAGTTGCTGCCTTTACGTCCCCTGTCCTGATGTGAACATTAAACACAACACATGACTCACAAGAAGGCCAGAGGGTATGTTTTATGAAGCAAGATTACCCGTTAGATACCAGGCCTACTTCACTAAATCAAGCTTATTTTCAGGTCTTTAGGCTACATGTTTCTAGTCAAAAGTTAAAAGTCATGAAGCAGCAGTTCTTAAACCGCACAGCTTCATCCTGCTTCAGTTTTAGACTCATTGAAGACAGGCTTTTCGGGAGGGGAAAAAAAACACTTTCTTGAGCAACATTTATGAAACATCCCTCTGGAACATTTCACAATATTTTTAGGAGGTAAAAAGGAAGAGATAATGTGTCATCGCATAACAATGTTTAGTTTAAAATCAAAGTTCTCTTAATATTATTTCACAAACCTCATATTTACTGTAATTTTATTAGAAGAACACTCTAATTTCTACATTTTTAATTTTCTCATGTGGAGGTCATTCCTTGAGGTGTTATGTGATGAAGGGTTTAAAATTTTTATGGTCGATCCAGAATCACTCAGCCTACCTTGTCTACTTATTTCAGTCAACATCTCCCAGTGGACGTCTTGGTTGGGACGAACTTGGTTCCTTTGCTATATATACTGTAATGGCTTATACCTCTATGATTGTTAAAGTATGGTACCTTGCTGGGCCTAGGATAAGCCTTTGGTCTTTGATTTGAAGAATCTAAAGCAGAGTTGACTGCTGACTGCGGATTGCCGTAATTTTCATTGTTCGTCCTCACCACGTTCATCCTCCCTCCAGGCTCGCCATGCAGTGCAGATCGGGGCTGATGGGATAGCAGTCATTGCCCCCTCCTTCTTCAAACCCAAAAATGCAGGTATGTGATGGTTTCAGTGTGAAAAGCGCGCATCTCCATGTTTTTTGAAGGGTTTTAAGGGCCGCGCCGTGCACAGTGAAAATGTGTGCGGCCTAGCGTGCATAAATACTGCATTTCTCAAACTTAGTTTTTTAATGTCATTATTGTCGATTTTCCACATTCCTTTCCCTCTCATGCTGCGTCAGACATGTTGAAGATGTTCCTCCAGGAAGTGAGTTCGGTTGCCCCAACTCTGCCCTTCTATTATTATCATATTCCTGCTTTCACCGGTGGTAACGGTTAGTGCCATTGATGATTGATTTTTGCGCACCATCTACAGCTCTGCATGCTGAATGCCAGATATCTTTACTGATGGCATGCTGAATGTCTTTTTTTTTTTTTTTTCTTCAGTGCTGGCAAGAGACGTGTTGGAAGGTATTGAGAAGCTAATTCCTTCCTTCAGAGGTGTGAAGTTCTCCGGGAGTGACCTGATGGACTGTGGCCAGTGTGTCAGCTACAGTCCGCCCCACTGGTCAGTCCTCTACGGCGTGGACGAGGTCAGCTTTTTTTTTTTCTCCCACTCCATATGTTTTGTACAAAAACTGCTTACACTGCAACATGCCATATTGTGACGTCATCCGCAGAGTCATCCTTTAACTCATTTTATTTTATTTTGCCATAGCAACTTCTAGCAGGTCTGGTTATGGGAGCCCACGGAGCAGTTGGCAGGTCAGTGTGTGATCTCTTTGGCTCCTTTCATTCGCTCTTCTAAACAGTTATTCACATCATTCATTTCTCTGCCTACAGCACATATAACTATTTAGGATGCCATGTCAACCAGCTCATATCAGCATTCGAGAAAGGCGATCTTGTCCAAGCCAGGACCATACAGGTACTGCGCGTCTCTCTGTTGTTGTTCCCAGCTTCTCCTGATATTTTTTTCATCAATTTCGGGTTGCTGACATCTTTATCTCATTTCCATGAGCAGTTCAAGATGCAGGAGGTCCTCCGTTATGCCACAAAACTTGGTGAGTGATGGTTGTGTCATGATATTTTCTACTAAATTAGATCTCACACTGTATAGAAATGAGCATTCTCCCATTTACACCAACAAAGTAGTGAACTGACAGAACGGTAGGGATATGTATTATTTTATATACATATGTTCAAAGAAGAGCATATCTAATCGCATGTATATTTGTATGGATATATGTGCTCATGTATATGTATATATGTCAACATGCCTTAAATAAAAAAACATTTGACATGAAACTGCTTTATCGTTCTCTACAGGCTTTGATGTGGGAGTGAACAAGCAGCTGATGAATGAGGTGTCAGGTTTGAATCTGGGCCCCCCTCGGCTCCCTGTGATGCCGTGTCCTCCAGCTCTCGCTCTGTCCGTCACACAGAAATATCACAGCATTTTTCCTCAACACTGATACGTTCATACTGTAACGTTGAAGTCTGAAACTCCCTCATTCCCCATACTTTTATTGCTCACCTGATTCCTGTTATTAGTGCTTCAGATGCACAGTGACAGTAGGGGCCGAGTGATGGGTCCAGTTACTGAATGTTGAATGCAAGTGTGTCATTTTATACTACTAAACCAGCAATCAGCCCGCGTCAGACACTTACAGTTTGCAACAAAGCTTACCTTTAAACAGGACAAGAATGAAACGCATCTCTATTTTTCTAACTAAATGGTAGGTTTGCATACAAGTGGACTGGAATAGTTCTGGTTTCACAGTTTATGATTTGGTAAACCTGCAAAATCAATCTGAAATCATCCCTGAATTATACTGCACATTTTTTTTTTTTTTACAGTTTTACCTCTTAAATCTTATGTAACTTAACACATATCCTACTGTGGCAATAAAACATTCAAGTAGCACATGGTATCAAAACACCATCACATGGATATGTTCTCTTGATTGAATATACTATACATTTTTATGGGCATTCTCTTTCTCAATCGAGTTAATCTTTCCCTTTGCTGTGGAATATTCTAAAACTTCAACATTTATATTAATCTCAAGGTTTCTATCATTTTATTATATGTGAACAATAACTGACATCTATTGCCAAGGGAAATGTGGCACTTTGGTTTAATCGCTACATTAAGGGAACAGGGATTGTGTCACAAATCAACATTATTACCTTTTATATTATCTTGTACTGTTTAAAGGTCCAGTGTGTAGGATTTATTGACATCTAGCGGTGAGGTTGCAGATTGCAACCAACTGAATACCGCTTCCCTCCCCCTCCCCTTCCAAGCAAGCGTGTAGGAGAACCTACGGTGGCCGTGAAACTCGTGAAAAGCACGAAAGGCCCTCTCTAGAGCCAGTGTTTGTTTTGTCTGTTCTGGGCTACTGTAGAAACATGGTGGTGCAACATGGCGGGCTCTGTGGAAGGGGACCCCGCTCCCTATGTAGATATAAAGGACTCTATAAAGGGTTCTAAGATGACGAAAACACAACAATTCTTATTTTCAGGTGATTATACACAAATTAAAACATACTTAAGAATATTATATTCCATTTCTGCCAAGTCTGCTAGATGCCACTAAATTCTACACACTGAACCTTTAAGACCACTGTGTGTGTGTGTGTGTGTGTGTGTGTGTGTGTGTGTGTGTGTGTGTGTGTGTGTGTGTGTGTGTGTGTGTGTGTGTGTGTGTGTGTGTGTGTGTGTGTGTGTGTGTGTGTGTGTGTGTGTGTGTGTGTGCACTCTAAGCCTTATTTTCTAAGTCATGTGACGTGAGAAAAATTGAAAGTAATCACAACTGAGTACTGGTAGTAGAACATATTCATATTTCACCACTCTGTCCATCCATAATTGCTGCCAGTCAAACAGAAGTTTTTTGAGTTTTTCTACCTTGAAAATCTGAGTTATGTAAATCTGCCCTTAGGCTGACCCTATCAGAGGGATCAGGTGGATAATGTAGACAGAAGGGGCATTGATATGAACTGTTCTTTGAAAAAATGTTTCTCATACCCCAAAAAGGGACTAAAAATGAATGTCTGAGTAGCTAGAAGAGAACATTGAAACACTTGAAAATGAGATTCAGTCCTGTTTTTTGAGGTAAAATGATGACATTGTTATTAAATGTAAATTTTCTGAATGGCATTAAATAGGGAAATGTGTGATTAAGAATCTTTGCTTTGTATTATGACTAATATTCGCCAATTTCTTACAAATAAATGTGCTGATCCATTTGTTGGTTCACAGTAATTTGTGTCTCTTCCTGTTCTGTTCCTGACATGTTTGAAAATTACAAAGCCACATTGTGTGAAAGAGTTTGGGAATCCTCTGAGAGCAAGCAAGTAATAATCTGTTTGCTCGTCTGTGACTGCAGGAGTTTGCAGATTGCTTACAAATTCTAGGTGTTATTAACAAATTAAACCTCATCAGTGGATGGGCTGCGCCAAACTGCCAATTAACTTTAAACCTGGATAAAAGAGTGGCTTTCTGATTCTGTTTAACCGAAACTTAGTCCCCAATTTTATACTAAACTAAAAACCCTTCTTTCAATTTTAGATAAGTCATTTCCAAACCTGGAAGATCTCTGCTCCAAATTAGCCTCTAATCACTGGTTTGGGTGTAAAGGTTTTGGCCAAAGTCATTCCATTATATTCAGCTGCTCCTCCATTCATCACAGATCTTTACACTGGCTCCCAAAACTAAACACGGAGAAGCAGCGTTCAGTTTTTATGCACCACATATCTGGAACAAACTCCCAGAAAACTGCACTTTTAAATCAAGGCTGAAGACTTTTCTGTTAGCCGCTGCCTTTCAATAAATCAATAATTTATTTCTTACACTACACTGTAACTTTTATTCTTGCATTTTATACCTGTCTTATTCTATTTTAGCTTACTTTTGTCTTCTATTCTCTTTGCTCTTTAATGACTGTTTTTGATTGTATTTAAAAGTCCTTTTACGGTGTGTTTCTTCTGTCTCGATGCTTTTAATGTTTTATGTAAAGCACCTTAAACTGCCATGTTGCTGAAATGTACTATATAAATAAACTTGCCTTGCCACAAAAAAGACAGTGAACAGGTATGCTGACAGTTATTTGACTGTGATACACAAATCTCACCTTTATGGAAAAACCCTGCCACCCACTGAGATCTGCAGTCAAAACAAGTGCAGTGAATAGTTTGTGTGTGTGTGTTATGAAGCACCCTTCGCCTCGGGCTCCATGTCTTGTTCTGAACTGCAGAGGTCCTCTATGAGGAGTGTGTGTGTGTGTGCTTGGGGCCCATGAGGTCAGATAAAGGTAAACATTTATTCTTATTGTAATCAATGTTTATCAGTTACAATTTTCCAAATAAGTAGTGTTTACCCAAGTAATTCTTGTGGATTGTGAAATCTAGGGGCCATGCTGACTGGAGGAGGTTAAAAATGAGTGTCCATGTTATCACTTTTACACACTATCACTAGGAGCACCGCCCCGACACACAGGCAGGCAGAGTAAATCATAGATTCCAACAGATTTAAAAGTAGAATATAGCAGCACTTCTGCAATACAAAAACACATTACACTTTGATATTAGTATCAGTATCAAGGTCATCTCTTGCATGTTAATATCTTAGGTGTCATGCTCCGTTGAGTTTCAGTGGCTAAGAAACTGAATCCTGGCCGTGCTCGGGTGAACCTGCAGCTGCAGTGGTACAGGACCGCTGCCATGTTAACAGATGGAGCCTGTGGAGCGGACAGAGAGGAAAGATGATGGCACTTTAATGATCCCCATGACGACACAGGGAGATTGGAGGAGAAACGCTGAAATAATTTAACATAAAATGAACAGAATAGAGCAAATTGCTGATTAGATGATGCAAAAGATGGTAAACTGATGTGTAACTTATAACTGTTGTATTAAATAGATAGAAATATATAGACAAAGCTAAATAGCAGCATGAGCAGCAACAGGTGAAGATGCTCCATGGCTGCTTTTTCTGTTGCAAATGGTCATCAGACCTGTTCTATCTTCTCTTCACGTCTCCTACCCTGAAGTTCTTCTTGTTGAGGAAGGATTTAATCCCAGAAGTGTTATTTTTAAGCATTGAATGTCCACTTTTTCAGTTGTTTTCTTAGTTGTTACATCAGCACACCATGCACAACACCTCAAACGTCAAAATAGATGCTTATTATGTGAATGATATGATACTATGTACCAAACTAGACATTATCAGCTGATTTTCTATCAAATATCTAATGAAACGATACACACTGTTTTTTTTAATCTCCTTCCTCTGAGCTCATGCCATGTCTCGCCTCCGTGAAATGTCAGCCGGGCAGCAGACGTGCCGGGTGGCAGACACCGGGGGGTCACTTGGTGTGGGTCTGTCATTTCAGGGCTTGTCATGTCAGGGCTGCAGCCTGACAGTGACTCCCTGTGGACGCGCCACCTGACTCACTCTGTTATCACAAATCACAAGACTGAGAGGTTGTGAAAGGGCCGGCGAACTGCTTCATCTCTGCATCTCTCACTCTGGGGGACGAGGAGATTCTCACTATGGTTACAGAGTATCAGCCTCTAGTTGATGCTGTCTTATAGTTGGATTATGAGTGCAGACTGCTTGTATGTTAAGTATTAAAATGTTTGTGTAGGTGCATGTGTTTGGAGAAGAGTTGCCAGACAATAACTCCACATCTCATGAACATTGTGTTGGCAGTGCTTGCTCAGCCTGTCATTTCATAATCTGTAGTTTTAATGTAGTATCATCAGTGTGTCATGAGAAAACTACATGTTGAATCCTGAGAAATGCCCTTAACTTGACCTTTCTTTTCACAAGATGTGTCTGTAATTTCCCACATTTGTGATGCAGGTAATTCTGTAATGACATCAATCATTTTCTATTTACAGTTGATTTTTTTTTTAAAATAAAATAATTGAACAGGAATTATCTCAAATTATTGCTGGGACACATTCGTTTCATGGCATAAATAAAGGGGAGAAGTCACTTTTTCTGTCTCACTGAGAATTTCCCGCAAAGTGAACAATACTGCCCCCTGTTGTCTACTATTTACACCTACATTTACTGGATTAACTGACTCATGTTGATCTGTGGCGGCTTCCCGGTAAAAACCCCAATAAGGATTGGTGGGGCAAGAACAATAACACACTGTGCAATAAACAAAAAATTGAGACGTGACTCATATAATGACTCAAATCAAGCAGAAAGTCATGGAAATAGTCTGTATTCACACAAAAAAAAGCATAATTGCTTTCCACGTGAGAATCTTATAGGTATGTTTTGTGGACATGACAGAATTACGTGGACTGAGTGTCAATTATGTTGTTCATTTAAGATTATTATTAATCAATAAAAAAAATCATCACATTTTTATTGAAAAGAAAACTCAGAAATATCCAATTATTGTTATTATCAATTCAATGAATGATTCTATCCTAATTATAGACAAAAATAATCTTAGCTCGGGGTCCACTAGCTCAGCAGATGCGAATGAAACCTCTGGAAAAAGCACGTAAATCAGCTTTTTTTGTAAAATTATCCCAATTTAATTTATTTGAACGACAAATAATAAATATATACATTGCAGATATTAATTTAATATCACATAGTAATACAGTAGTAGTAACAGTTTTCTTTTCTTAAATTGAAACTTTATTTGTGTCCTCTTGGTTCCGCGTGACGAGTGGACGGAAGGATTAAGCTGTAACACACAAAGCTGTAGAGTTTCCGGCCAGCTCAGCGCGTCAGCCCCGTCAGTCCTGTGGTGTTGTCAGTTTACAGCCTCTCAAAACACTGGTACCAGTTAGCTGCAGCGTTACATTTAGTAGGTGCAGAGGTGAGAGCGGAACAGCGCGGACATGGTGCTGCTGACGATGATCGCTCGGCTGGCGGACGGACTGCCGCTGGCCGCGTCGATGCAGGAGGACGAGCAGGTTACAAATTCAGCCTTTTTTTTTTAATGCCTCTCTGGCCGCAAGCCTGTCCGTTTCATTTTCACAGTAAATGCTTCTGAACTGCACAAATGTTGTCGTGACACGTAAAGTAGCTGAGCAGCGGTGACTCGCAAACTCACAGGATGTGGCCAGATGTGTAGGACACACACACACACAGTGTATTGCTTATTGCATGAGACTTACGTAGAGCCTGTGACCTGCTGATAAGTGGAGGTGTCCTGTACCTGTAGCAGGCCTGAGTCAGCCTTTTTATTTACCTAAAGCAACTGAGTCATTCCTGAGAACTTCAAGAACAGGCTCACCGTGTTTCAACCGCCCTGATCAAATGTTTTAAATCAACAACTTCCATCAGTTATTTCAGTTTGAGAAACTGTTCTGCTGCAGCCTGTCATTAGGCTAAACACAGCCCAAGTTAGGCCTTCAAAAACCTGGTACAGTAAACCTGCATTCCTCAATCACACATGCTCTTTATTAGGTTTGATTTACTTTATTTCTAAGCCCAGAGAACCATCCATACCTGTGTTGTTAGTTTTAGCTCCAGCTTGATCCATCACAGCGAGCATCAAGTCTGAATAATTTCATTTTCACAGATTAATATTGTTGTTACATTATGATGATGCAGTTATAGTGTAGAGTCATTTGAAAAGTCTGCACCTCACAACAATAACACAACTCTGACATGAATGAAAGCAGACTTGATCTCCACCATGACGCATTACATAACTCAAGCAAATTTCGACACAATATGACATAGCTAATGGAAATGGGTGATTGTAAGATAGGAAAATTACATTTAAAAATCTGTAACACTACAGCATAAAGTGCAAAATACTATTATAAAATAATAAATGAATGATTTGTTATAAATGGACTAAACATACATAATTAATGGTGTGGTCATTTACGCAGTATGTTGTGCTTAAATTAATTGTAAACACCTGATTAAAGGTGCAACATTTCCTTCAGCAGAGCGTGTAAAGATGAAAGCTCGACCTTTATCAATGGGTTTTAACGACTGTCAGCATACATGTTGCCTGACAAAAAACTACAAATGTCGGTACATACATGCCAAAGATATGATGATGATATGAGGTAATTGAGAAGGAGTGTCTGCATTACATAGTTTGTCCACCAGAGAGCGCTGATAAGTACATTTTTCAACTGTTAAATGTCCAGATCAGTGCACATCTTGCTAGGGATCTCTATCTAAACAAAATGTTTGTTTATGTTTAAAAAATATACATTGTAAATTGATTTATTTTAATTCTTAAATATCAGGGCATCCTAGTGATTAAGGCATATACTGAAAACTGCAGCATCCCTGATTCAGCTCTGGTTGTCTAATAAAAGCAACACAATCTATGGCCTAAAAACTCAAACTCAAATAGCAAATAATATATTGAGTGTATTAAGCCACATGGTTTGTGCACCCAAATTAAAATTAAGTATTGTAACATTTCTGTCAGCAGTTTAAATATAAAATTAGTTTGGTAGCACAACTATAATATTATAGCTCCACAGTCAGCTGCTTAATCACGATTTAAGGAGCGGTCACTAATCACAAATGTAAAGGTTTTTCTGTCTGATTATTGGCTTTAGGAAAGACTGTTTTAGGTTTAATGAAACCGATCGGACATGACCCCGGGGGCACAAAAATAAACGTAGCATGTGAAAAATGTTCAAACGGATGTCACTGTAACATGATGAGTTGTATTTTGTTTGAACATGACTTAACAGGAGTCTAACAGTTTTCTCCTCACTCTCTTGTGTTTGCTTTCAAAAAGGGAAGTGAAAAGGTTTGTTGTGTCTCTGCTCTGTGCTTCAGCATCGTATGTGTGTCTGTGATGCTACAGTGTAGCTTTAAAGGACTCGGCCATTTCTAAATCATTAGAGTCATGCAATAAATACCATTCGGCAGCCAAATGCTGACCATAATGAATTTGTGATGGTTAAAAAAAGAAAATGTGCACTATCACGACTAACATTGCCTTCAGTCTCAGATGTAGCATCACACTGCTGAGTCTGTCTGTAGTCTTTTATGCCAAGCATTTATTTTCAGCGCACTTTACAGGGCAAGAAATGAACACCAAGTCACATAGTGTGAAATGTGGATTGTAGGTGGTTTCTATTACTGTCTCACACCTAAGCAGGTCCCCACATTTAGTCCTTTTTCTCTCTTCTGTTGGTTAACTAAAAGTTGCCTGTGAAGTTTATACGTAATGTGGGAGAACGGTGCAATCAGAAGCCAATTTCTTGCCCTGATTTAACACTATATTATATACTGTGTGAGATGTGGCCGCGTCGTTTGGTAACCACTGCTGGTCTGCTGTCTGTTTAGTTGGGTCGGGACCTGCAGCAGTATCAGAGTCAAGCTAAGCAGCTCTTCAGGAAACTCAATGACCAGAGTCCCACACGCTGCACTTTAGAGGCGGGTTCCATGGCATTTCAGTGAGTATTACGCAAAAAACATTAATATTCTAACCCACCATCTGTCTCAATTCAATTATTTCAGTAAAATAAACGTTGAAATAAAACCACTTGCCCTCTACTCACAAAACTGCCCATACGCACTTTGTGTTTTTAAATCTTATCCCTCCCTTGGTTCTCTTTGCAGCTATTTTATAGAGAAAGGAGTGTGCTACCTTGTGCTGTGTGAAGCCAGCTTCCCCAAGAAGCTGGCCTTTGCTTACCTAGAAGACCTGCAGGCAGAGTTTCACGAGCAGCACGGAAAGAAGGTCCCCACAGTATCCCGGCCTTACTCCTTCATCGAATTTGGTAAGAAAAAGCAAAGTTCTAAGCATGTAATAAGCAATCTATCACTTTCTCCAATAATTTACGTGACTTTGTGCCAAGCAATTCACATCTTGGACGCGGAAAAATGAATCCCAGAGCTTGCAATACTGATCTTGCGAAAATGAATAGGGCTGCTGCACATTCAATAGGTCATCACCCTTCGACTATCATGTCAGTTATTAAAACCTTCAGGGATGAGATGTTGTCAAACGTGCAGACACAACAGTCTGGGCCAAATGTCATCTTCACTCAACTGCTCTGGCAGGGAAATATTTAGAGAAAAGACTCCACAGGTTTTTCTGTAACTGCTTTTACTCTTCGTCTCTCTCCCTGAGCAGACACCTACATCCAAAAAACCAAGAAATCGTACATCGACAGCCGGGCGAGGAGGAATCTGGGCAGCATCAACACAGAGCTCCAGGATGTACAGAGGATTATGGTGGCTAACATAGAGGAGGTGCTGCAGAGAGGAGAGGCTCTGTCTGGTAAGTCTCATGTTATCTCAGGCCTGTGGAGGTCTCTTGAGGCCAAACTGGTGCAATATGCCTTTCTACACTGAAAGCACAGAACGCTCCCAAATTTCACACTGTGATCCGATTTTTGATTTTGTGCCTATATGTGTCCCTCCCTCCTCCCTTTTTTCTCTCTCTCCCCTTCCCTGTTTTGTTTTGAACTCCCGTTCCCTTTCCTCCGGTTTCTCCTCCCTGCAGCGCTCGACTCTAAGGCCAGCAACTTGTCCAGCCTGTCGAAGAAGTACAGGAGCGACGCCAAGTATCTGAATACCCGCTCCACCTATGCCAAGCTGGCAGCCGGTGGTGTCTTTTTCATCATGCTCATTGTCTACGTGCGCTTCTGGTGGCTCTGAGAGGGAAAGAGCAGAGAGGAGGTATTAAAGTGGAAAATGAGCTGCACCGAGTCTGCAGACACTAAAAAAAACAGGATCCCTGACCTTAATAAGACTTTACAGACATACCACCGCCCATGTTGTTGTGTGATCTGAATATAAATGATGTCATAATACACAGCTTCATTATTAGCAATTACACAGTAGTGCGCTAGTAGTTGCCCTGGAGTTAGGAAGAGGAAGTGCGTGTGTGTGCGTATGTGAGAGAGAGAGAGAGAGAGAGAGAGAGAGAAAAGGTGATTTGTGTGCAAGTGTGGATGAAAAATGAAGAGAAGAATAAATTTCCTGTTTTGTGAGTTTCCAAACCTGTACTGTACTATAACATGACTGCTTGATTTAATCTTGTATACTGTCTAATGATACAGAAAAGAGCAAAAAAAAAAAAAAAACATTTAATTTATCACACATTTAATTTGAGCACATCATATGGGTATTGGCTTCCATTAACATTGTAATCACAGTAGTGATGACTTCATAAGCCTGGATAGACATGTACTATGATTGCAAATATTCTGGAAAACATCACATTAGCTAGTTGAATATCCTCAGCAACAACATAAGTAATTTAAGTAGACTGTTTTTTAAAGATATTATATGGAAGCCTTTCAAAATGCTCTTCCACCCGTGTCTGACTTCTTTCACCACATCAGTGACCCTGAATAACCTGACCTCAACAGAGTGTACCCACGCTCCCTTTATGCTCTCTTGCACCGTGACTGTGTGGACCTGCACCTTTCTGTTGACAGGCATAAAGAAAAAACAAAAAAAAGATTTGATGTCCGGTTGGGTCCTTTTTATTTTGTATAAAGTTTACACAAATGTAGACTCAATTTAAAAGTCGTTTCAGGCTGAGGAGGAGAGTCACAGGTGTTGGGCAGCTGCCGTTTGCTCACAGCTGGAAAGGACACCTTCTCTTTTTCTGTTCTGTCTGCTATCTATGAATAAAATCATTTGCACAAAGCGCGCTTCCTTTTCTGTCAGAGGACTTTACGTTGAACTGATGATTATCAAGCGTTCTTCAACTGGGAATGCAAATCAAGATGCATGCCTTGTAAAGTTTGTCTCGAATTAGTCTCTGAATTGCATGTGCTTTATTAATCAAAAAGCGTGAGATCTAACCTTTGAAATGTTTTTTGTCTGACTAATATACAGCAAAACACCTCCCTATATGTGATATGGGGGAAAAACATCAATTAAATAACAGTTAAGTCACCCTCCAATTCCGAGTAGGAAACTCAGTGACTCAGAGGACACTCCCAATTAATGTGTTATACTGATAAAATTATTTCTTCCAGACCTACGAAGGGTTTCAGGGGAAATTAGTTATGAATACTCGCAGACTGTTAAAGCTATTTATGCAGATTTCCAGAAATCTCAATGCTTTTCTGAATACGCTTCACCCTAACGCTACATCATGGTGTTTGCCGCTGAAAACACATTGCGGCGATACCGCGCTCAACCAGCAGGTAGAGTGCTTTGCCTACTGTTGCAGTTGAAAACCGAGGCTCAAAAAAAAAAAAATCTCCCTGACTTGCAACTTCTGCTGCTGACAGAGGCCTCCTGTTAGCTGAGCTCCAAATCATAGGTTCGTTTTTTTAAAAGATGGGAAAAATATAGGCTGCAGCTTCCGGGGTAAGAGAAAGAGTAAAAATACAGACTGCTGCAGATGCAGGCTTCTAGCACATTAACAGTAAATGCAACAACTGACAAAGCAGCAGCTTGAATCTTCAACTTGAGGTAGAACAGGAAATGTCAGAGAAAAAATGAGAAGCAGCACAAGGTAGCGTGCCAAAAACAAACCACAGGGCACAGACTAACCTTTTCACCTCTCGAGGGAAGCTGTTATTTTTGAGTTAGATCTCAGTTGTTATCTTTCTTTGTAATCTTGTTCTACCAAAACAGCTATGATTATCTGAAAGATGCCTTTCTTTTTTTGCAAACCTTCCTTTTATTAACTGTTGTTGATTACTACTCATCTCTGTGTTTCTGTATACTCGTGAGCTGTTGTGTGTGACACTGTGCTGCAGCAGCAACATCTGCAAGACAAAATTATCTTACACCTAATCACATCTTACAAGTGCGTCACCATCTGCTTTTTGTCAGATTGCAACAGAACTGCGCTTTTCAATTCTGCAAAGTTCTATAGGCTACAATAAATATTTATACTACAGTAGTTTTATGCTCAATTTATTGTTTTATTTAATGATTAAATTACTTCTAATCCTTTTAATATCGCCAAACATTTTAGCTGACCAATAAAAATGTAAATGTACTGTAAAAATGTTTAAAAAAAAACTGGTGACAGTTGAAAAATCAGAAAAGTAAAAACACTTGAACTTCCTGTTGCATCATTTTAAAAAATATTATCATAATTTTAACTGCTGACTATTGGTGATTTCTCAACACTGTCTGCATTAAGTCTTTTCCACTAAACTTGATAACAGTGACTTTTTTTCCTCTGCCACACGTGCAGGTCCTCCAATGGGTCTTTCTTGCAAAATCAAGGTTTGTATTTTTGTTAAGTCATACACACATATATATTTTTTTTTTTAAAAACTAAGGAAGTGAGCCCAATCAATGTGTGTATGTAAATGTCACAGTGATTAAAGAGAGGACAACGTACCCCTCTCTTACTCCAGCACTTTCTCTGCTTCTTCTGCAGGTTACCATAGCAGCAGCGAGTGTGTGACAGTCATGTGAAAACGAAGCTGATTGGATTAAAATACTTTGTGTGATCAGGGGTCAGGAATACAGCGCATGTACTAAACACACATAGTCTGATTTAAACACACACACACACACACACACACACACAGACAAAAACCAAGATGAGGAGAAAGGTTGCTTTCTATACATTAACCAGCTTTCTCGAACAAAAACCTGCGGTGTGTACTCCTGCCATTTCCTGTCAAAGACACAGACACAACCACAAGATTGTCCACCCACACTCGACTTCTCCCGACTCTTGTGCAATCTTAAAGAAACAGGACATTAAAAGAACATAACCTTGACCTTCACCTTCAGCCAATTTGTCTCAAAGTCACCGGGACACGGTCGAGCATGACGATTCAGACCCCGGAGAGAGAGTTTCAGTCATGTTTCTGGCAGACTAGCATCACATGAGCTTGAGACAAACACGCAGACAGCGTGCTCAATTGCAAATTCATTGATTCTTCCCTGTATGCCCTATGTCGTCTGAACTTCACAGATATGATCTCATTAAATGGGAGGCCAGACAGTAGAGAAAGGGGTCTGTCCTGTTGCATTGCAAACTCTCTGACAACTTCATCTACCTACTGGAGACCTCATTCTCTAACAGGATGTGACAAAAATGAAGAAAAAAACACCTTCAGACTATTTTAATCAAAGCTTTAATGTACAGTTACAGATTTGCAAGAACAGTACTAAACAGTTAAAAAAAAAAAAGCTTTCCCAGACCTCTTAATTGCTGCCCACATATCAAGTTTTTTAGTCATTTAAACTGAAACAATGATGTAAAAAGAAAATGGCAATTCAGTCTAATTATGAAGCTGCTAAGTTTCCCACTGTACATGTGAAGTGTAGTGGGGAAGTGCAGTATGAAGCAGACCACAACAAGGGATATTGCGTACATCTCATCCTCTGTGATGGCCCTGATAAAAACCTATTCCATCCCATATCAGACCAGCTTCCCACCTCATCCCAGCTGCTTCCCCGTCTCTTCCCCCGTTCATCCTCGTCTCTCAAACCCCCCGTCTGATCCAATCAGGGCAAAGAGAAGCTGCGGAGACAGCAGCTGTATGGCAGAGGAGAGGGTCATAAAACGCAGAAGGCCGAAAGAGGAAGTAAAGGAACCTGGTGAGTTATTGCCCCCAAACGTACACACCGGGTCCTGGGAACCGGGAACTTCTCACAGGGGGGGTCAGTGTGGAGTGTGGAGCAGGGCTGTTCCGCAGGGCTCTACCTGCGCTGCACGCTGTGTATTCTTTATCACCTCATCACAGACCACTCATGACCCATCACACCTCGCCGTCATAATTCTGCAAGAGTCTGTTTAAAAAAGAGCGGAGCTTTACATCTGTAATAAAACCGACGTAATAAATTATCTTTTTCCCAGCACCACATATTTACCCACATCTCACGCTGAGTGCTAGAATTGCCCTCTTTACACGTAAGACCATCTATGCCATAAACAACAACAGGATGTAGAGTGGGAAGAGAAAAATGTAAAAGAAAGCGAGAAGAGACATTCACACACACAAATGTATGTCACTCTGGGCAAAACAGACCTCTGCTGTCTGCTGACAGCAGAGGTCTGCTGTCCCAGAATAACAGTATAATGTACCGTGCGCTACAGAACTAAAACCATAAATTTCTCTCAGTTTTTGCTCTGTTGCTTCCCAGCAATTCTCAATAATCTCTCCATTCCTTTCAAATAGATAACATTGTTGGTTTATTAATAGTGTCATATCTGACACACAAGCACACACACACACACACACACACACAAAGCTGAGCTGTGCCTGTGAGAAAGTGAGGGCTGAAGTGTGAATTCCTGCCATGCCTGTCTTTTAGCAGCTTGTGAATTTATGATACAATTAACCCTGGAAGATATGCCCAGCACACTCACTTTACACTCTCACACAACTTTCAACTTTGCACAGAAACATTCATATTGAACATGAAAATTACTGGAAAAAAGCTCAACCAGGTGGTGATACGGTACAAAATCATCACCAGATGTTACGTTTGAAGGAAATGAAAACAGTATAAATGAGTGAATGTGATTAATATATTAGTATATGCACTACTGACTAGTGATAGTGTGCAATACCCACATGTCATACCTTCCATTTCGGTCTGTAATGTAGCATATGCACATAATGTCTCGTCTGTGTGGTAAACATCATGGACTGCAGCAGATTATTTTGACCTAACCCACCCTTAGGGCAGAGACCAAGGCATGATGCATGATGATTTTTGTATGTTTGTGTTTTGGCCTTAGTGTGCATACGTCCGTGCTTAAATGTGTGTCCCTGTATGTGTGTTAATGTATGGGAGAAAGACTCGGGTGACCTCGAGTGGGAGTTGGCAGGACTGAATTTGCCCCCCTCGAGACCTTTCTCAAATCCAAATATCGTCAGCAACAGAACGTGTAGATTTGTTATTTTTGTTTTTATCTCTATTTGTTTCCTGCAGCAGACAGAGAAGCTTTATTAATCTCAGAAGCGCAGTTTCAGACAGAGGAATGTTTGCGCTTCTAACACAAATGAGAATTTTGCACACATGAGTGCATGCCCGTTATGTGTGTTACGCAAACATATGTATATGTTTGCGTATTGAAAATCCAATCAATGTAAGCAAAATCAGTTTCCGAGTCTCAGGTAGCAGAACTTAAAGGCATAACACAGTATATTCTTAACCCGTGTTTCTAGCTTAGCGGCTTGCTCCTCTGCACAAATCGAACCGTCAAATCCAAACAGTCACGTGAATTCTGTGTTACAGTAGGGTGACTCAATGATACCCTCAGCAGTGTTAATGCCACTGAACAAAGCAAATATGCCAGTTAGGCAACATGTTATCCTTAAGTTGTTTGTAACTAAGGGAGTTGGAAAAGTGTGGTGGTGTTTTGCATGTGTGTGTGTGTGTGTGTGTGTGTGTGTGTGGGTGGGGAGTATAAACATGGCAGGATCCAGTTGACAGTGTTGGGGCTGTTATTTTCCCACAGTGCAGTATAAATAGCCTGCTAGTGTGGGGTGACGGTGGGCAGGCAGGGGCGCTCAAGGGAGGATCCCATCCACACACAGCACATTCCTGTCCACCTGGCCCTGCCAGAGCCATAGGTCACCTTACAGGATGTGTTCATACACACACACACACACACACACACACACACACACAAGCAGTGCATACACACATCCCTCCTCCTCCTCCTCACAGCTTTCCTTCATCACCTGTTACCTCACCTCTCTGCCAGCTACCCCTTTTCTCCTCATCAGGGACCCCTTGGCTGAGGCCACTACCCTCATCACGCTTGGTCACATCGGACACTCGCGCTCGCTGACTCTCCACCTTTGACCACTGTGGAACGCCGTGACGCACACGTTCACTCGCGCGCGCACACGATCTCTGTTTCTCACACGAACATACGCACAGAATCCTCGCTTTCTCCGAGGAACTTGACCCCTGCGGAGCGCCACTTTAATGTAACTGCATGTTCAAAGTCACAGGATATCAAGTTCTAATAAAATCTAGTGGAGATGGAATTACAACTTTTTCACTTGTTTTTTTTTGCCTGTTGTCTGCAACATGACACCATTGGCTCAGTAATGGTTTATAAGGTGATTTATCAGCTTGACAATTTATCAAATAATTACAGCCTCTGATGACAACCTCCGCTCAATCTTAATGGCCTGTTTGGTCACAGTAAATCAGTTTGGAGCTATTACATGCAATGACCACACTATGAAATTACACTTTTTATCTATGGCTCCTCTACACAGCTGTTATCTGAATATATCACAGTAAAGAAAAATTGCACAGGTATGTTTACTTTCTTTAGAAAAGGTCCCAGGCCTGACCATGTAAATGATAACACTGATTATTGCTGATCTGTGTGCTTTTTTAAGTTATGCATGTGTTATCTGCCCCAATGTTGACATTTGGCTCATATAACCTCAAGTTCGCACAAGAAAATGATTTACTGTGATTAAATACTTGGAAACCCTTCTATCAGCTCTGCATCTTCCTGTAAATTAGACACCGTGTGTGCCTTCTCATCTCGATGACCCCGCTCTGGTGGCCAAACTTTCCCTGTTGATGTTTTTATCAAGGGCATCTGAAACTCAACTGATCTGATATTCTCTAACATCTCACCTATCGTGGTCACAGTCACAGAGCAGAACGCCACCATCCACTCCAGCTCCCCTGATTTTATTTAAACCTCTTCTTAACATATCCGCAGCTCAGAAAGAGACACATACACGCACACTGTCTGGTGCCTGCTTCTTTTGTAGCAGTCAAAACAGGTCAGTGAGAAAGGAGGCGATAATCAACCCTAAATATACCCCCTTTAGCTTCCTGTCCCCCAGATCTGCTTACACAGTAAAGACGACATTAGGTAAATGATGCTTCTGGCACAACATGTGCAAGAGTCTTGGTGGGTGCACAGAGGGCATAAAAACTTAACACCCACTGCTTTCATGAGGTTCATGAACTCTCATCTTAGTGAAGCCAGCACCAAATGCCTGCTGGTCAACCCCTCTTTTAACTAAAACTGATCTGAGGAAAGCATCCTTGCCTGCATTAAAAGTTGTTTTTTTGCTTGTGTTTTAGAGCAAAAAGTGCAATAAAGTGTCTCCCTGAAGCTCACAGAAGCCTCCAGAACCGCTTTATGTTATGCACAAGTGTTTACGGTAGCAAATCAGCTGCCACGGCAGGGTAATGAAAAGTAAATCAGTCCCTGCCACTACTAATTATAGAAAGGCATCATGTATACACTTCATACTGACTCTCCTGCCTGCCATCTTAGAACATAAAGGCTGGGTGACGGTTCTTCTTAAATGACAGACGCTGATTTGGTTTCCCATGGCTATCATGTCGGGGGAAAGATGGTGTGTTTGTGGTTAAGAGGAGTGTACGTGTACACACACACACACAGCCACACACACACACACACACACCTTCTCTCTCTCTGTGTCTAGTGTAATCAGTCTCTTCTATCTGCCCCCTGAACACCATGTTCTAAAGTATAAATCTACTGGCTGACAGCTGGAGTCACCCTGACTGATGAGCTCCAAATCAGCGTGAAGAGCCCCAACGTTGATGAAAGCAGCTCTCTAACCGACATGGCAGAGGCCGATGGCTCTGATCCAGTTTTATTACCAGCCTGCGGTATACAAAATACTAACGCAAATACAAAAAAACGAACAGTCATGCGGTGGATCCAAAATTGAGGTTCTGGTGACACACCCGTTGATTCCCACTCGTTTCTGGCTGTCCTGACTGCAGATAAAATGGATTTTTAAATGTGGTTTGTGAATGTATTCACTACTAACAAAACTGTAATTATCTACTTTTGTTTCACCAACCTGATGAACCTGGGGAGTTTTTATCATCTCAAACAAGAGATTTGAAGTTGGAGTCGCTGATGTATTTAATACAAATGTGGCTCAAGGGGATTTAAAGTATCAGCGAGACTTTGTTTGCTAATGCTTTATTTTTTCTTCTTTGAAACTATGTCAGACTTCTGTGGTGGAAGGTCTTTCATCAGCGCAATGGCAAGGAGGAACTAATCAGTGTTTTCTGCTCACGAGGCAGATCCACACCCTTTCTCACCCCATCCTTCCCAAACTATAGAAGCCCACATCTGGAGTGACATCATTAGGAAAACAGTGCTGCAGACAAAGTGATCCTCTGAAGTGATTTATATCACAGCACTACTGGCTTACATGACCAACGGTTCTACCGTGAAATGTGGGATTTGTCAAAGTGTATGACAGGAGAAATTCTGAATTGAATTGAATTTATCATCTAACAATCTTGTGACAACAAATTACCAAATAAAAATGCAGGGTTTACTGAGAAAGTGGCGCATCTGTGGCAGCGGATTTATATGTTCTGGTGAGAGATAAGAAGAATAAGCAAACACAAGACGTGGTTTATCAACAAAAACAGCATCTGACCAAATGCCTGAACAGCGTTTGTTGTCCTGCCAGCACCTGACACCCAACCACGCATGGAGAGCTAGAGCTTGACATTGGCCACAGCAACAAAAGCATTGTCAGTACAGACCCCTGAGGAGATCAATTTGCTCCCCCTGGTCCCAGGCCTTTCAGCAGGGTTGAATAGAGGACAGAGGGCCGGTCGCAGCGGCAGGAGGCTCGGCAATGTGTCTCTAACAGGGTGTAAAGACAAACAAATCACTGGGATGAGACGTGGTCTTGTTGTTGTGATGAGCCAGCGATTTACACCTGGATCATTCTGGCTGATAAGGGATAATTAGTTTGGGATTACTAACAGTTTATAAAGCTAGTGTGAGTGTGTGTGTCTGTGAGAGACAGAATAAAGGGCAGCGTTGGGGTTTTCCTGTGTTTCAGATGTCAGGGCTAAAGCCAACCTTGATGTAATTACAAAAGATTATCTATTGTGAAATATTTTTCTTCTTGTAAGCAACAAGAAAAACATTTTATCAAGTAGGCTACAGACACTAACCTGAGCATTAAATCTAACCCGTGTGATAACTACGGCTGCAACTTACAATTACTTCCATAATTGATCCGATGATTAGTTTCTGGATCACTCGTCTGGTTTTATAAAATATAAACAAAACAGTGAAAAAGGTCTGTCATCATTTCCCAAGGGGCAACGTGACATTTTCATTTGTCCCAAATAAATTCAATTTAAAACTTTATGTAAAAGGGAAAAACTGCTATTTTTCACATTTTTAGAAACTGGAACTGTTAAAAAATGATTTGTCAAAATCGTTGCTGATCAATTTTCTGCCAATCGATGAAGCGATTAATCAACTAATGAATTCAACTCTAATGATAACAAAATGAAGAATTTAAACACAAAAGTGAGATCATAGTAATCTTTTTCCTTGTAATGTTAGACCTAATGTTTTCCTTTTGGGAAAGATTGAGATCACCTCTTCTTACAGTTCTTTACATTACTAATTCGTTAAAATTTAAATGAGATTCTCCCCCCAAAACAGTCCTAATAACAACCTTCAGCAAACCTGCACCTGAGAAACTGGTGACCAACCTGAAACTTGCAGGTAACAGAATGCATGAACACTGATTTGAGAGCTCACCTGGATTTACTCACCTGTCTATGCTCTATTTTACTTTTATTTCCTCACACACAGTACCAAAATGATGTCGTATGGGTCTTCAACGAGAAAAAAACATGCAAAGTGTTGGTTAATTTGGCTTACAAAATGTATAAAGGTAGTTTTGGAGCTTACTGGGAGACATTTTTATCTACCACCACTTTTTCAAAGTGCTTCTGCTCAAATTACCTGAACGCTACGGTTGTAACGATGTAGACCTAAAACCTGGTGCTCAGCCTGGCTTAAAAAGTCATGCTAGAGAAGAAAGGTAGTGAAGAGTGGGTGTTAGAAGACATATCGGGGAAAAACGTGCAGTTCATGGGGAGGAGAAAAGAAAAAAAACATCATTGAACGGGTTAATTTTGAGTCATCCAAGCATCGAGAAGTAGAAAAATGAGAAAAATTCCTCCGCCGCGGCGACAGAGAAAAAGAAAACTTTGAGTGTACTTTTTTTGTTGTGTCCTGGATACAGTCAACGAATATATTAAGTAGTACGAATTTTCTAAAGCGATGACAAACAATTATATTTTAGATATCAGCGTTTAGCACGTTTTTACCATCGTTTCAGCCCGACGATAGACCCACTGTGACTTCAGCGGAAGGATACGTGTTCTTGTTTCTTTCCCGCAGTGACTTCAGTGACTGGTGAGCGTAGAGAGGTCGGAGGCTTTCTCAGCGCCGTGTGTGACTAGTAGAAGTGAAATGTATGTGTATTTTAAACGTTTTTAACGTAACGGCTTGCAAGTCACACGTAAAAATGAACTAAAATGTTGTAATTTGGCACTACAAGTCGTTTTTCCTCTCTATAGTGTGTGAGCCGTTTCCAACGAGACTTTTTGAGAACTAACCGTCCGGGAGACAGCTCAACTTTGGGCTGGCGACCTTATGTGGATTTTACAGAAAATATGGAGCCGATACCCGGTTTATCCTCGGGCAAATCACTAGTCTTTGTCTTCTGCTTCATTCAGCTATCTCTGGGTAAGTTTTTTTTTTACAATGTTGACGCTGCATTAGCTTTTTTTTCCTCCTAATAATTCATAACTTGTCATGATCACGTTTTTGTTGCTTCTGCATCTGCGGGACACGGGGCTCAGATAGCATCTCTACACACACTGCGTGTACACTTGTGTCTGACTTGCCAGGTGAAACAAAGTTACGTTTGTAAAAGTAGAAACTGTACCAGAAAACTAACTTTAGATAGAAGGCTGACTCATAGCAAACATTTTAACCGTAGTTTGTGCTGATTATTTTGTTCGTGTGGCTTTTGAATAGGCACAGGTAACGTTATGGCCTTTTACCCAAAACATATGCTAGCTAACTTTAAGTTACTCTGATTTTATTATAACATCCTTCCGGTAGTTTAGTGTGTCACTGTAAGACTCACCTTTTAGTAACGTTACTTTGCAGTATTTTTCTGTTTGTCTTATCACTAACTGCTATTTTGTTATTAATACTTAAAGACTCATTAACCATATTCACACATTTATAAGCATTTAGTTTATTGCACACCTCCACAAGGCCTCTGAGAGTGAAGCTAACGTCGCTCTGTGTCTGATTCAGAGGGTTATGGTCTGATTGATATGGATACTACTGCCTACAAGTCTGCTCTGTCTGAGCAGCACAGCTGCCCAGATGTTAAGCAGCAAGAGCGAAAGAATTCAAAATGGACACTTAACCATGTCTAGACTGCTCTGCTGAATTAGGAGAGCTGACAGTGATGAAGAAGTTGATAAAAGGCAGATCATCGGGCCAATATTCACAGAATACAATCTCAGTTAAATAGAGTTTCAGGAATAAGCTAATTTTTCTTTTTGAAAGTCAACAGTATCTGATTACCCTACATCTCTGCATTTTGGATGAATTGTCAGGCAAGTGCACTCACTGTAAAAGCCCTAAAAGATAAAATATTTAGATGAAATAGGTGTAAGTGAATTTGGGAAATGGTCAATTTGTCACCTCCTTGGAAAGAATCACTCTATTGAGGCGTCTGTACTGTGATTTGTGTAATAGATCGTTTAGGGACAACTGGTTTACCACCCAGTGCATCTGTCTTTAATAAAGTACTAATTAGTGTCCACTAATTAGAGTCCAATAGCAACTCCTGAAATACATGTCCAGGCCTTGGGTCAGCTCACAATGGAGAATGAATTACTCTGAAAAAATTATTGAAAAAATTGCAAAAAGCTTAAAGTATCTTTGAGCTCACACTATCAAAAGGCATCTGAAAACGAGTTCTGGTAGACCAACTTTTAAACACATTGACAATGCTATCTATGAATTCAGTTGTGACACCAATGTGCAGCATTTTGCCTGTTAGACGCCTAATTAGATCCAAAAAACAAAAAGTCACAAACAATATTGATTTCCTTCAGGCCATTCCCATTAGTCTGTTTTGTAATGTAGGGTTGTTTACAAAGAGATTTAGCTTGAGACATAACCAAATATGCTAAAATACCGAAAAGTACATGATTAAAACCTTTGACTGACAGTTTAAATTATTTATTTCTCTGTAATGTGTAATTATGTCATCTTTAATAATGGTATAAGTATGTTCAGCAAATACAGAGGTATGTAAACACAGTTAAATACCTCTGTTTTAATAACATAAAACTTTAATGCAAATTTCCTGAGGATCAGTAAAGTTTTATCTGCACTTATCTTAAACAGAGGTTAAGTGGGTTTACCCTGAATGTCATCTCATCCATGGTTGTCATATTTAATTTGCTAAAACTGAATTTTCAGGTATGGTTAGTCAAAGTATTGATGACTTTGATGACTAAGATGCTTATTTCAAGAGTCAGGCCTTAATTAATTTTTGATTGAAGGCCTGCACGATAAGAAAAAGCTTTTAGCCTGTTTAGCCTTAACTAAGGGTGCCAGATAGTGAAATTGACTTAATCTTACATGCTTTTTTAGCCCAGAGTTGATACATGCAGCTCTGCTATTCTTTCTCATGTTTTTTCATGGACTATAGGTGACTTGTGAACAGAGAAGTTACACAAAAGAAGAAAAGACAATGTAAAAGTGCTGCAGGCTGTGCAAGGAGAAGCAGTGGAATGTTGTTGGTGTTTGACATTCCTCCCTCCCTCCCTCTCTTTCCCTCTCTTTCTCTCTCTTTCTCTGCATCTCTCTCTTTCTCTCTTTCCCTCTTTTTCTCGCTCTTTCTCTCTCTTACAAACACACACACACACACACTCCTTGCACACCATAATAGTCTTTTCCTGCCTGTCCTCATCCTCACCTTTCCTCTTTCCCGCTAAAACTAAACTTCTTTATTGTGGGGACACTGTGCTGTACTGTACTTCGTCATATCATGAGCAATCACAAGCTGTGCACAGTAACAGTGGTTTTCTATATGATAGGGTGGCAGGGTAGAAGGTGTTGCTTACCATGATGACATGAGGGAGGATTGAGGTCTATTCAAGCTGCAATAAGCGACTCTCGCCTGCAGGCTGAATCTCACCAGTTCACTGTGGGTTTTTCTTGTTTTACTATTTCTTGTTTGCAATATTTGAAAACAATTTGCCAACAAAAATGTGAGAAAAATGTCCGTATGTTGCTGTGTAGACCAATTTATATCAAACAAGGAGTTGGCAGGCGGTTACTAAATGCTGTGACAAATATGGCTACACTTCCTGTAGTTGCTTCACAACAAGCTGTAGGTTTGCATTAGCAGTATCTTAACATGACAATTACACCTCAAACATGGCAAATGAGAATGGATCGAAAAAAGAGCTGCAATCTGCTGAACATAAACATTTCAAAAATGATGCATGATCACACATGTTAAACCAATCAATTTAGTGCATTTAGTGCTCAGTTGGGGTGATGCCAACAGTTTGACCTTACTCCTCCAGAGGATCACAATATTGCAGGCCACAATAATGATGCCCTGCTGTGAAGATGCAGTGGAAAATATATTATTCCTGAGTTAGTGGAAATGGTGCATAACACACTCCCTGTGCAACGTTAATCAGCAGTATTTGTATTGTCTTACGTAGATGACACTGTCTGTAATGTGGTTTGTGACACATTCCTAAACTACTTGTAACAACATACCAGAAGGTTCATTGTCATTTGTCAACAAGTCCCTGCTGTTTGCTTAGCTAAATAAGCTCAAAACATTGATTTTAACAATACTCTATGTAAGTTTTCCCAAAAAGAATAAATGCTCATACTAGGGATGCACCGATCCGATACCGGTGTTTAACTAATAAGCTGTATGCCTCACTGTGTGGAAGAGACTGGGATCATTCTTTTGTGTGTAAGGTAAAATCAGGCTTGACTTAAACATTGCTATCCTAATTTTGTAAAACAAAATGTAACAAATAAACATATAGATATTAAAATAATGTTATCCAATACCAGATTGGCCCATTGTCACCGATACCTGATCCAGCTATTTGAGTCAGCATCAGACCGATATCCGATATCAGTATCAATGCACCTTTAGCTCATAAATAGTTAATTCATGATTTTACACTTTACATGAAATTACACTGTAGCCCTTCTGTGGTGATGCATGAACATAGTTAATACTACAGTCTGATTCTTGAGGAAGCGTGTAGGTGCCATCTTTGTGGCACACGACATAGTGTTGCCCCCATGGTGTGGGCATGTGGATGGTTGCATATATTTGCAGAGTGCAAACAGCAGACAGCTGACATGCGTGTGTGTATCTATTTGCGTGTGTGTATGTATTGCATTGTGGATACAATCTGACAAAGACCAGCAATTGTGCCGCCCATGGTTTACTTGCATCTGACCCAAGCTGGTGCCTGGTGTGAAATGTGATTTATCTGCGCCATGCTTCGCCCTGTGCTCTGAAGACAAAGATATTTATTGAGCTGCCCACAACACTGGATTATTTACTGACCACCAGCTCTACCCACTGCCTTGCGGCTGTGTTATTAATGTGGCTTAAGACATCATCCCTGCGACACCCTCCCAGCTTTCCCTTTGGTTTCTTTCTTTTCTCTTCTTGTCTGTAGTCTCAGAGAGATACACTTGCCTTTGCTACAGTGTGTTCATGTTATATTCATTCTCCCTTCCCCGCCCTTTTAAATAGTAGTGTAGTTATGCGGCACGCCGACCGCCTCCGGTGAGGACGCATCTGCACGCACACTGGACCACTAAATGCTCCAGCTGGTGGGTGACGTGGTGGGTGAAGTACTGCGAGTTGGACAGTGCTTGGTTTGGGCTCGTCCGTTTTCAAGCAGGAAAAAATGGCCTGGTCAAAAACTTTCTCATATTACAGCTAAACACTAAAATATGTTTCTGAAAACATTTGAGGCGAGAAATAGGCGATGCAATAACATTCATATTTGATCAGCACTGCCTTCATTTGCATAAAGTTGAGGTAGAATCGTGTTTATGCAAATATAGATACGGCGAACGGTCCGTCAAGTCGTTGCGCCGTATCCATCACGCACCGCATGTCCGCATCTCCTGCTCTCCATAGAAAATGAATGGAATCCATCAACTTGACATACATCATCGCATCCAGTCTGCGCGCCGCATTAGAAAGCCAGGCCTCCACATACGTTTCAGTCTCGTGTGTGTCGTTTGTAGTGGGAGAGAGTAGTAAATAATGTGCACTGTATGAGTTAGTGGGTGAAGGTTTGCACCCTGTGCTCTAGACGGATGTGTGTCTGTGTTTCCATGCACACTTGCAAGTGTGTTAGTGCATGTTTGTGTATGCCTCTTTAGCCATGCTGGCTTAGAATAGATGTAAACTTAGACCTAGCGTGATTAAGGTCTTGAAGTTGAAACGCATAGCGCAAGGTGAGTTAGATACGGGCCTTTCTCCATTTTGCTTCACAGCGCTAATGCAGTGCCAGTGCCTGCTTAACCAGTTTGCTTGTACTGACCTTGATCCTCACGCATTAAATAAAAGCCAGTCGAAATGTGAATGAAGCTCGCTGCATTCACTGCATGAACCACATGCACTGTTACTATAGGAGGTGGTGTATGGGACTGTGAAGGTCGAGGGGATTACAGAGCGTTGTGTCTGCACTGTTGAACAGGTTAGCAAATTAACAGGGAATTACTGCGGCCTGCATTCCTTGGCCAACACAGCCCTGTAATCCTGGAGACAAGCAGGCAGGGCACATGGAGTAATGAACCAAGCAGGGCACATCAGGTACGAGAAGGAGGGAAACTACACAGAAAAGCTTAAAGAATAAATCCTTTGTAATGACGGGTTGCAGTATTGATTTTGTCTTATGTTTGAATTGTGGTTTATAATCAATCTCATTTCAGTATTTGCATGTGGATGTGAATAAAGCAGAGTATACTTGTCTGTCCTGTCTTTTTTTTTTTTTTTTTCCCAGCATTTTGACTGTGAGTCTTGACAAAAAAAAGGGGGTGGGGGGGGCTTAACATCTGTCCAAAATAGGTCAGCGGAAATAATTTGCTGTGGTTAACCAACAATGAATCTTGATTTGAGAAAAAAATTCTCATATTGAGATATTGTTTTTCATTATTGTCATTGGTCATTGTTGTTCAGATATTGTTGGTTCAATTCTGATAACTAAATGAATACTAACAAGTAAAATGTTATCTTAGTGTGTCATAGCATGAGGTCTGAAATAGTTGAAAACAAACACTCTTGACTCTTTATCATGTGCTTCAAAAAAATCATTGCTTATTGACATCGAGACAATACTGTGATAATTATTAATATTGTCCATATAGGCCATGGTCAGCCCTATATCAGGCCATGTCTCAGTTAGAATATTAAAGTAAAGAGTTGCATTATTGTGCAGGCATTGTATTACATCACCAGATATGTATGTCATTGACATATTTTAAATGAATATGTTTATGGGCACAGTCTGTAGTAGTAATGTAAGAAAGCCTAAAAGTAGTCCAAGCTACAGTTAAAACAATCTAAAAGTGATGTGAATGTAACTGAAACACGTCTGCACAGTAGTCCAGATCTTTCTTTTTTATCATAAAAAAGTTTAGAAAGAGGAAAAAAAAAAGTTTGGAAATGAATGAGCAAGGGAAAGTCCCTAAATTTGTCTGGTCTGCTCTCACACTTTCTGTCTGTCTTTTTCTCCCTCAAACACACACGCAAGCCAGCAGTGCGTCCTGCTGTACCGAAGCAGCTCAGCCCCCCTGAGACTCTCCCAACTCCTCCAAGTAATTACAAAAGCAAAGCATCTGTCTCAGTTGGGATGTCAGCAGATTAATCACTGGGGTTCTCCCAATAAATTTTTGTCCTCAATTATAATCAGATTTTGATCAATTGAAATTACTGGTTGCTTTATATCTCTAATGCTAGTCTCGTGGAATTATTTTGCATAGGTTCAGGTAAAGGTTTCAGTGATTTAATGTTGGGCTTCTGTACCTGGAGTGCAATAGGTTATAGAAAACAAAGGATTAGAAATTCATTTTATTGCATTAAAAATGCCTCAAACTGTCCAAACAGATGTAGAAAATCACGTCACGACATCCCTAGTGCTCACACGCTTTTGCTGTTTCTGTCACCACCCTCAAACCGAACCTGACCTCGGTGAACAAGACCTTAAAGCCCCTGCTTGGCTCCTCTGCTCGGTTCTTCTGCTGTCTGTGTGGGCCAGTAAAGCTTCCCTCAGGGTAATGGTGTTTAGTTTGAGCCTCATCTCCCTCCTTCCATGCTGAGCAAAGGGTATTTTATTGCAAGTTACCATGACAACTGTTTGGCCTGCTGGATATAGAGGCTTGTACAGCAATTCCAGGAAATGGGGTTACTTCCTCACTCAGTGCGAACAACTTCCTGCCCTCCGCTACATGGATGTGTGCCAGGGCTCAGGGACACCCATTCGCGTGCAGTCTTTGTCTGTAGTTTCGTAATTACTTCCCCATCGCAATCCTCAGCTATTAGCTCAAAGCCTGTCTATCTCTCACTTGTTCTTTAGCCCTTCCTCACCCTTCCTCTTTCTACTTCTTTGACAGTCACTCTGCTTCCTTCTTTTTTTTTCCTCCTCATGACATTGCTGGATCTCCCCAGGGACCCGCTGTGGTGTCTGTGTCAAAGCAGTGGCGAGCGCTGAGGGAGGGACCGGCGTAACGCCAGCTGAACACAACTAACTGGACTCCCCCTCTTATTTTGTTGTCTAGACCATCAAGGGCTGTGATTTCTCTCTTCTCTTTAAAAAAAGACTTTTTTCCACACGAAAAGGCTACGTTTTATCAGTTTTCACAGATTTTTATAGAAAAATATCTTGATTCCAAAAGTAGTTGTGGTTTCTGCTGCAAGACGACTCATTTCACTGCAGTTCACAAAAACCGAGGTCCTCTTGCAAAGAGGACAGCTCAGTATATGCCTCTAGTAATAGAAAGCAAAAAGAAAATTTGAAAGACTTTCACTGAGCTGCTGATTATGCACAAGAGTCCTTCAGAATAATAATATTCTCTAATTCTATATTCTTAATAATAAAAGCAAATAGCTAACAGAGAGCTGCAAACTGTATTTTTAAAATTAAAACTTCACTTGGTATTTTTGTATTATTTTCACCTGTTTTAATACTCTAAATAAACACAAAAGCATTGAAAGCCACTGGAAGCTTCCATGTTTCCACTCTGTACAATACTGAGTGGGTACATTCAGAGCATTTAGATGAGGCAGTCCACTTTAAAACGTTGACTGGGTAATTAGTGTTATCCTTACTTATGTTGACGACGATGATGAGGTTTGCCTTTTGCCAATACTGTGAATACCCTGGGAACTAGAGAGAGTCTCTCAATGTTGAACCCTGGGGCTAGACAAGGTGATGTCAGGTGAACATTGGCTGATTACTTAACTGACAAGTTTTATATTGTCTAAAACTTGTGCTAACTTCTGTAATTAACAACCTTTTTGACGTAGAGTGCCAAAAAAGTAAGACTTATCTGTTTATTCTGTGTGTTTCATTTTTTTAATCAAACGTCACTTCTGGTCCACTTGTACCCTGTGGTGCTTTTAGTAGCAAGTATGATGATGCAGTGTGTTGACATGTAACCTGAAGTAAAACCGGCGACTGTGTGGTCACGTACACCTCAGACACCCTGTGCTATTTATATCCTTACCTTCAGGTTTTCTGGTCGAGTGGAGTCAAAATCTTTTTCTACAGTAGAATAACCTGAAGCATGTACCATGACATCAACAAGTCTATATCTCAGTGTGTTTTTTTTTTTTTTTTTTAAATGACAACCATGACATTTTGGCTTTTTTTCAGCTTTTCTTGAAATGTGCATATAACAGGTGGATGGAAACTTGTTGCTACTGCTTGGACGCGCTCTCTGACTTTCCAGGCAGCAGCACAGTGAATAGTTTTCTTTTCTTCATGTACGCACTGAAACTCACACAGCCGATCCTTTTGCTCCTCACCAGCGCAACAAGGGCATCTAAACTATTTAAATCTACCAGATTAGTTTTATCTTCCTTTTTTTAATTTAGAACACTTTGTTCCTATGTTTGTACAATACAAATAAAGTTACTAAAGCCTCTTTCAAACATGCACTGCTTTACATTAAAGGGAAACTTAGGTATTTTTCAACCTGGACCCTATTTTCCCATCTTTTTGTGTCTATTGGGGACAACAATTCTTTCCAGTATTGAGCAAGAGCGCTGTAGCTGCCAGCAATTGCGCACCATCAATGTACGTCCACTAAAAGTATTTGTTTTTGCCACTGACAGGCTCAGATTGTTATTATCACACACAGCTTTCCTCCCAGTCCCACCAGACTGCAGACACTGTAAATCTCCTGCTCTCATTCTGCTTTTTTTCTCCACTTAAACTCCTAACCTTTACACACACAGACACAAACAAACACAGACGACGACACTCAGCTGTAAGATGAGGCGGGAGTGAGTGAGAATACAAATAAGGACTTTTGATCAGGAAAGGTCCAAATAATAGTAACCATTTGTTCAGTTAAAATCTGTGTGTTTCTTCTCAGCTCACATCATCTGGTCATAGTTTCACTGTTGACTTTGTCGATCTGGTCTTATCAAGGCTCTCATTCCTGGGAAATTCTCCCAACCATGGTTCATTGATAGCGAAGTGTGAGAACACCCAGGTAGAGAGGATGCAATGCTGCCGCTGGTGATATGGATTACTACACACGGGTCAGTCATTTGAATGTGTGTGAACATTTTGTTTGTTTTTATTTTAAGAGAGAGGGATTGCTGAAACCCTTTCCAAACTTCGAGTCAGGGAATTGGTGACCTGACCCATGGGGTAATTGGTTTGTGTGTTTGTGTTAAAATGGCGTAAGAGGAGGCAGGCTGTCCTAAATCTGGTAAGATCATTGCGTCTGGCATTACGACAGTGTGCATGGGAAGCTCGTCAAACCAGTCAGGGGATGAGAGCAGCTTTTTCCGGTCTCTGCTCTCCCACTGTCGTCTTCTCAGTTCTCCCTTCCTCCTCCTCCTCCTCCACACCATTTTTTTTTCTTTTTTGCTGATTTTGCAATTGTCTACTGTCCTCTAGATAACTGGTATCCTGCCAGACCCTGTGCTGTGTTGCCCAGATAGACTGTACAATAATCAAATTTTATGTGCTGTTCATGATCATTTAATAATTTAAAAGCAGATTAAACTTGATTTAGCATCAAATTTTCACTTAAATGTGATCAAAACCAAAAGTGAAAGTGTGCCACAATTTTAACTGCATATGTATGGATGAGTTGATCAGTGTGTTTCTATGTGTGCATGATTTTCATGTGTTGACTTGCAGCAAGTTTGCATAACGTATGCTCACAGAAATAGTAGCAAAAGAGCGTGGTCTCTTGTACTGCAGCAGTAGTCTGGTATCAACTCACACTATTAGAGTGGATGTCTCTACAAGTGTGCACATAGAGGCATGCGTGTGTGTGCGTGTTGGGATTATGAATTTCACAGTGGTTTATGGATGGGTATCCCCATGTCTAATGGACTATGTCTGTCAGTCTGGCTCTAAGGCATTATTCACTCTCTGACCAAAGCAATTCAGATAGACTACTGGATCCTGAATGTACAGCACTTGAAAATGAACTAACTACATGTGTCCAACTTTTTAATACTGCAAAATCACATCAAGTCATGTTAATAAAAGGTAAAAGAGTCCTCACAAAGTCTCCTCAACTTGAGTAACTCTGTGATTAATCTATGTGCAGGAAGTAACACCACTGCTGAGCGCACTTCCTGTAATGCAATGACTATTTGTGAAGACATTGTTGGCGTTTCTTTGAAATCAGCTGACCTACCCTCAGTTTTGTAAAAAGAGCTCTGTACAGAGTGAGGATTCATCAAATAACCACATTAACATGTGAGACTATGAATGCAACAAAATGTTAATATAGCAACATTTGTACAACCAGCACTAATAATCTGTAGCAGTTTTGCTCAATTAATCTCACACACTTAACAGTGGCTCTCTTTATCTGGTTACCATATCTCATTGATAAATAAAGGACACCACACTTATATTTGGCATGTTGGGCTGGCATGGTGTGCGTGAAGACCACTTGAACCATGTGTCTTTGGTGGCTACAAGGCCACACAATGGCTGATGTGTCTGGATATAAGTGTCTCACTGGCAGGGAGATAGTTGGGCTTTGTTGACTTCGTCAAGGCTCATTTCTGTCTGCATGCCCATCCGGCCGCCCTGTGACCACTGGCTGATTTCAGGCTGGCCCTGCATAGTTGGCTAGATAGGTGACGAGCCCTCTGTATTATCTCTTTGTAAGGATGAAGGAGGAGAAACTTAGGTTATGCGGAGGGTTTCCCTTGTAGGGGTGGGGAGTGTGTGCATGTGTGCGTGGGGCGGGGGGGGCGGCGGCTTACCATCTCCACTCACCAATTTTCTGGGGAAACCCTGAGTAAGTTTTGAGCAGTGCCCAGAGCTGCTTGAAATTCAGCAGCAATGAAACACGCAAGCAAGGCTAAAGCTAGCCAGCTTGTGAGAAATGTTCTAGTCATTTAAATAGGTTATTTTTGGGATATTCATAAAATAGCAGTAGGACATTATCGTCATCATGGTGTCTCTGTATTTCTGTGTCTAGTAAGTCAAGAATAAGACATGATGGAAACCTCATACCTTTTAAACCAGGTCCCCCTATAAAGCGGATAACTGACTAGATTCAGGAGCAAACATTTGTATAATATACAAATCTAGGCATTTTTCTGAGGAAATGAATGTTTCTGAAACTACTATAAGTCCTTACCGTTTTAAGCTATGTAGATTATCATTCATAGTCTCAAGTGGTACAACAAACTGATAACATTCAAAATATTGCAGATGAATTGCTTCTCTGTTTGTCCACTTTCTAACTCGTCTCTTTTCTCTTTGCAGCTCTGCAGTGTGTGGATGATAAGGCACCTTGTGTTAACAACGCTACGTGTCTGACCTTTAACAATGGCACTGGATACTGCAGGTAAGGTTGACTGGCCGGGTCTGTGACCAAAAACTGTGAATACAGCAATAGAAACACCTCATAAGGGGATTGTTGGATGTGAAAGCCAGTACAGAAATAGGATTTTTAGATCAACCCCAGCCTGTCTACAAGACCATGAGGTTTTGCTCAGGCACGGAAGGGGGAATAAAAGACTGCTCTGTCTCACAAAGTACACCAGTACTGGGAACAATACCAATACACACATTTCCACCTCCAAGATGTTATTTAGGACATTTCGGGGGTTTTGTTACTTATTCTCTTGTTGCTATAGAATTGATAGCTCTAAGAGTTGCCAGCATATTTTACTGCCCACTGATTTGTTCTCGCTGGGGGATTTCAAGGCTGTAAGACATTTTTATTACATGGGAAACAAACTGAGTGCAGTTGATTAGAAAAAATAACATGATTTGATCAAAATTACAAGAAGGCTATCAATTGTTACCACACACATGTAGCCTCTTGTTTCCTGACACAGGTTATTGTGGAAACTCGAAATAACCTGCAAGTAAGTCTTTTCTACTACCAGTGGTGCAATCAGACCATTAAGGAAAAGTGCTTCAGAGTAAAGGAGCCCATTGGCCTGTTTGATCTATGCCTTCCACTCTCTGACAGCTTAGCCTGGTTTGTAATTAAGACTGAGCTATCTTTATAATTGCATTGCCACTCCCGAGCCAAATTCCCAACGAAAACACACCATAGCCAGTTCTTGAACCTGATCAGATTTCATCAGATGTGATGTGAATCACACTGTGTGTCTGTTCCCAGAGCTTTTGGAATTTCAACACTCTGCTACTTCTGTTAAAAGGGAAGGAGAAAGCAACATTCCTTAATCAGTGTTTGACATTCCCTCCGTCTAATTGAAGGTCAGATAGACGTACTGCAGGTGCAAAGAGGCTCATTGGCCGTGTGTGTATGCGCATGTGTGTGTGAGTACGCTAGAGTCGGTGGTCTTCATGATGATGAGAAATCTTTTATTCAATGTCAATTATCGTATTTCTATAGACAGAAGATCTTAAAGTCAATTCTTAACCTTACAGACAGCCAGTGAAGTGAGGCCAGGATGGGTGTGATGTGATGTGGTTTTGCTACATCTAGTTAACGGTGTGGCTGCTACATTTTTAGCTAGTTTGATTCGGGTGGTGTCTGTGTGGTTTAAGCCAGTAATAAAGATATGATGGCTCAAGCTAGGCAGCTTTTAATTTTGGAAATGTAATCTTAGGTAGAGGAAACATGATTGGATTGTCTTGGCTAGATGCTTTTCAAACAACAGGGCCAGGTCAAAATCCCACCCAAATTCAGAGAGCTGTGTTCATAATGTGGACAGACAGGCAGACAGTACTGTACTAGTAGAACAGCAGGTATATGCCAATAGTTACTTTCATGTGTCAGTAAAACACTTAAATCATTTGCTGCAGTTTCTTTTAGGTTCTTTTATTACTTTTACTACTATTTAATCGCTGTTGTAATTACATGTAATCATTTTTTTGTTTATTTATTTGCACAACGAAGCTAGTAATTATTCATTTCCGAAGTTTGTTCCTATTAAATTTCTCTTGTATTTACTCTCGCTCAGCCAAGCCGTCTCAATTCTTGAACTTTAAGTTCAGTTTTTTTTTTTTTTTCCCCTCAATGAAATGATGATAAACAGAAAAACAGTAGAGGGGCCTCTTGCACTCAAGACACACAGAGAGGAGTCTTTCAGTTTAGAAGAGTCAGCTGACAGAGCACAGGCCTACTGTTATACCGATTAACTAGTCAGTCAATTTTTTTTCTGCCATCCACGAGCAAACATGGACAACTATACACGCACTCACACACACAAGTGTGCACACAGATGCACACACTTGCCTCTGCCTGGCCTGTCTGCTCTGTGTTGCTGATCAAAAGGCTCATTGTGTAAAATCTAATTTTGTGTTTATTAGCCTCCTCAGTGTATTAAAGGCAGCCGGTTGTAAGTAAACAGTCACTGTGGCCTTTTGGCTCAGACCAGCCTAATTATGTCACGTGGAAGGCTTCTGGGGTCAGACTTGGAGTAACTGCATAATTGGACATACAGTTAATATGATTGGCTAATATGAGTTAAGGATACCACTGTGGACAACTGATGGAGAGTTGAATCTGTTTTCTAAGACATTTCAAAGCATTTTAAGTTTAGTTGAGTTGGCCAGCCTGTGTTTAATACTCTGCATGGGAAGCAAAAACAGGTATCTTCATGTTATTAACTTTTTTCAGGTTCAGGAAAAGAATGTTCATACATGGATGCAGAGGTAGACCGTATTGACTTTGTTGTTGACTACTGATATCAGTAGTGAAGCAGCTTCACAGTGGAGATGAGGCTCTGTTGTGATTGGCAACCAAGTTGTGTGTCTGTTTTTCATTGTTTAATTCCTTTTTAGATTTCACAACTTAAGCTTTGCTATTTTTTTCAGATAGAAAGAAAAGGAGAAGGGAAACCTTTAGAGGGTAAAATACCGATGATGATGTGTATGCTCTCACATGTACCTCAGTAGCACAGACTAAGATGAGACTAATGTGTCTTTTAATTTCCATAAGAGACATATTTGAAAATGCCTTAGAGATTTTTTGGCATAGCAAGTTCAGGTGTCTCATTTTCAGGCATAAATAGTGTTGTTAGGGAGAGTCGGAGTGCATGGGAGAGGTCAAAAAACTGCCTTGCAGGGCAGGGTGCAGAGAAGCAGTCTAACCGGTACCACCGCAAGCCATCAGCCTTGGGTGTGAGAAAAAGGTGTGTGTTTTAAGTGTGGATTTGTGCATGTCACACGATTGCTTGGCAGCTATTTGTACCTTACATCATTGCTGAGAGGATACATGCTGTACATTATATTTACACACACACACACACACACACACACCGCTCAGACACACACATATATATATATATATACACAGTATATTCGGTTCAAATATTGTTTGAGAGCTTAGAAACATTGATCTTGTTTATTTGAGGATTCCTGTCACTAACATGGAATTTGGCCTTACTAAGTTCATACCTGAGCAGTCCAGGCAAGAGTGGGGCTACACACATTATGCTGTCCAAACCCTATTTTGCTCCAGAACAAGATCCCTTTGTCTTCTGTCAGGCCATGGTGCAAACTGATTAACTCTCCCTCCCTCTCAATGCCTCTTTTTTCTCTCTTTTTCTCTTACAGTCACTGTCATGCCTTTATGTTTATTTAAAAAAAAAGCTCTTAAGAGTGAGGGGAGAGAGTTACCGTGTTGTATAGACTGGCTGCCTGTTTGATCTGACAAGTAGAATTCGCCCACAGGGCAGACAGAGGAAGAGAAAGGGCCAAAAGAAAAGAGGATGTCTCTTTTCAGGTAATTTGAGGAGGAATACCTCGAGGCACAACTCCTTACTAATGATGAGAGAGCAGTGAGGAGGTGGGGGGAAAGGCAGAGGAGAGCGAAGCGGAGCGGAGAGGGAGTGTAATTTCCCTCTTGCTACGTCTCCTTCATCAAACTGTCACTCATCCATCCGTGCCTCAGTCTCTCCCTCTGATTCAGGGATTTAGATGCCTCCGGACACAACTCGCCTGGCCTCTTAATCCTTCTACAACCCCAAACTCTTTTCACTACTATCCCCATTATCTATTCTTTATTTCTATTTAACCATTGGTCTATTTGCCTGTGATATCATTGTGCTAATTTAAAACCTTCACCTTTTTTGCCTTTATTATAGCCATACTTTCTATCTTCCATTCATATCTTTGTGTTCATAGGACTCTCTCTTGCTCTGGCTGTTGTTGTCTAAGTCTTGTGTTAGATGAAAACAGGAGGACCAGGGCAAACAGAGGAACAAGGGAGGAGAAAGTAGACAAAGAATGAAGATGGGAGTGCTTTAGGCCAGTCACTCCTCTCTGCTCCACACCTCCACTCCTCCACAGCAGACGCAGCACCCAATCTATCAGGCACACACTCACACAGATTTTAACTAGGTTAGGCATATGATCTAAACTAAAGTCAACAAACCCCAGAGTAGGAGATTGGAAGCCATGGCAGTGATTTCCTGCTCTTACTTACTCTCCTTCCCACAGCGCAGCTAACAGCACTGTAGATGTGGTTGAGACTGGAACCACAAGGATAAGAGTTTCTTTGTGTATATGTGTGTGTATTTACTGTGTGTGTGTGTGTGTGTGTGTGTGTGTGTGTGTGCGTCTGAAGAGTCAGGGGCACCTTGAGCCCAGGGCAAGTTCACATGCTGGCACTGAGAGGTCTGAAGTGCAGCTAACATTAGATTCAGTATTTGGATAGTGGAGATGTAGATGCTCATAATGACACTAGACTGTTCATCAGGGCTGCTACAAAAGGATTATTTGTATTATCAATTAATCAAATCAATCAAATTTCCCTGAACCCAAGGTGAAGTTTTACTTGTTATATCTAACTACAGCCCAAAACCCAACGATAATCAATTCATCATATATTAATCAGATATTCAAAAAGCTACAAATTCTCACATTTGAAAATCTTGATACCAGCTAAATTCTTGCATTTGTGCTCAATAAATGACTTAAAAGAATAATCAGTTATCAACATTGCTGTCAGTTTACTTATCCTTTCAGCGCTAGTTGTCAAGTCATTAGATTGAGAGTGGTCACTGTGGCGTGCTGTCAGGGGTCATTGTGATTTCGATCTGCCTTTGAGGATCACCACGATAAAAGACACACTCACGCACACAAAAATAAACAAACATGGTAAAAGGCAAACACGCAGATATACATCACGCTGCTAGGAGACTTTAGAGATTAAAATTCGGCCCAAGGAAGAGGAAGCCATACAAAACAGTGGGGAATGTAGCAACCAGACCATAAACCCACATACAGTAAGGTGACAAGTGGCACCCACTCACACATTGTTGGTAACACTGTGGGGTCAAAAGTACCTCCATGTTGTCACATAAGGTCACATGTTCTCTGTACACCCACTGTGGTATAAAGTTGGGCTGAGTGCATCTGCTCTCCGGTCATTAATAAATCACTCAATAAGCAACCATTATTTTCAATCCAATGAAATGAAATATATCAAAGAACCAAGAAAATAACTTGCTTCTTAATTATGATCTAAGCCGACTTTTGAAATAAACAAATACCAAAGTGAAAAAGTCATTTTAGCTGCAGCAAATCTCTTTGGGTGGGCTGCAGCGATTAATTCAATATTTGGTAAACACTGGCAATTCAGTTATCAGGTGATGTTATGTAGACAGAGTTTACCCTATATTCTTGTTTATTTTAAATGTCTAAATCAGTCAGTGGCGGACTATGCATAGTGCAGACCTAGATTTGGAACTTTTATAGGCCGACAGACCTATTGTCGGAGATTCCACTTTTAACAACCACAGAAACTGGATAATGACAGAACAACATGGACAGGCTGAAAGAGTGTTCAGAGGCAAAATGGGTCCTGTGCTGCGGACCACAGCCTCGCAGAAAAGTCTTTTTGAACATGTTACTAAACGCAGTCTGAGATTTTACCACATGGCCCTAGTTTGGACTCCACCCTGCTCCGCACTTCTTTATTCTGTCTGCGCTGATGCTTTTCAGTCTGACTGCTCGGCTTCCTTCTCTTTCTGTACGTCCGCTGTCTCGCTCTTTCATTACTGGCTTGTTGGGCTTTTACCTCCACCTCATTGCTCTCTCTTCATTTTAACCACCTTCCTCTTTTTTTTTTTCCTCTCATGTCTTTTTTAATTTGACATCACGCTCACACCTCCCCCTGAGTACCTCCTCCATGGTCTTATTTTTGTTGGCCCTGCTCTTTGAAAATGAAAAAAAAAAAAAAACTAGTGAAAAGTGAGGGAGCGTACCAAATACACCCCCAACCCACTAAAACTACACTGCTACTAAGTCACTACTAGTCATAGATTCATAGTTTCCATCCCTCAAAAAAGAGCCCACAATTTAACCTTTACATATATGTTGAGGTGAATTTTATTTTTCAAATTTACAACAGGTCTATTCTCTTCTGTAGCACTAGCTAATGTGTGAGCCTAACTGGTACAGTGCTGCTAGTCTCTCCTTGCCAGACCTACAGTCTCTACACACCACATTCACACTGTGAAAGTGTGTCAGAACTTTACATTATTTGGTGATAGGTGAAATAAATACTTGTTTATTTTTTGTTATTATCACCAGTGCTGTGGTTGAGGTGGTGGTGTTACCTGAAAACCTTCTTGCATTTCTGTCAGTATTTAGCACCTACTTGTTAAGATTGACCACTTATGACCATTTATTATTGAAAATGGTTGTGGAGGCCACAAGTGAGATTGGAAGGAAATAGAAGCAGCAAGTCAGCTGCCCACACATTCACCACTATTAATGTCTTTTTCCTCTCTCTTTCCTCTTTCTAAGTAGTGTATAGTAGAAGCCTCTACACTGTCTTCTACCTGCACTTTCACTCCTTACTCTCGGGATGCGCTCTAGGGGTCTGGG
The DNA here is from genome assembly GCA_038419695.1 of Scomberomorus guttatus. Lineage (NCBI taxonomy): Eukaryota > Metazoa > Chordata > Actinopteri > Scombriformes > Scombridae > Scomberomorus > Scomberomorus guttatus. The sequence continues at coordinate 13,120,697 of CM076454.1, read as the reverse complement.
GTCATTGTCTCTGTAAGTCTGAGTTTACTGAAGCTGAGTTATTTTGTGTGCAGCAGTAGCAGCAACAGTTGACTGACAGCAATGGTGCCAAAGCATTGTGTGTCTAGTCTAGAAAGGGCTTCCTTGTTTGTGTCACTTCTGGGGTCTGATATGACTGTGACTGTGTAATCTCATCATCCAGGTGGTAAATTGTCTGGAGAAAGTTTTAGATATGAGAAGTTTGGTGTCGCATAATGAATAACAGCTCATTGCTTTGAATGCCATTGTGATTATTTTGTGTGTGCTGTTGCATTGACACTCTCGAAATGAATTTTAATCTCCAATTAGGTTTTTCTGGTTAAATAAAGGTTACTGTAAATTAAAAAACAATAGAGCTGCAATCAGTCTGAAAGTGCTCTGGTAAGCTGAGGATTCCTCCGCTCCTTAGATTTACCACCATCAAACTAGCAGCGTTGTGATGCTTAAAAGCAACAGGAAATACAGTATGTGTTCTGCACTTGACTTGTGACGTCCATGCATGCACACACAGGACTACAGTACAGTGAATAGGCCACCTATGCTCAAGCCAAGCCAGGAAAATATCCAGGGTTTGAAATGTGAGCTGGTTCTTGCTCTCGCTCTCACACTGTTTCTCTGCGATGGCCGCAGGGGGAAAGCATGATGGAGTTATTAAGCTTCGTTGAGACTAGAATAGTAGCTGGAGGAGGAGGAGGAGGTGGTGGCGGTGGGGTTGTAGTTGAGGAGAGGAAGTTAGAGAGGTAGGAGGAGAAAATTGGCACAAAAGAAAGTGGGGAATAAGGGATTGGGGAAGGGAGGAGAGAAAGAGAGTCGGGAGCCGGGGACATAGGAATTAGGAATGAAAGAGGTGGGAGACATTACATGAGTGAATGAGAATCAACCCAACCCTTTCTGCTCACTGAAGCCCCATGGCCAGCCAGGACAGGCAGAGGTCAGCATGAGGTAGAGGAGGAGGAGGAGGAGGATGAGGGGGAGGGAGAGAACGAAGGAGGGAAGGGGTGCAGAGAGAGAGAGGGAGGGGGGTGTGCGTGAGATGGGGGCGCTAATGTGAACCAGCTGTAGAAACCTGACACCTCGAGAGTGGGTTAGAAATGAGAGGTGGAGGAGTGAGAAAGAGAGGGAAAGAAGGGCTGCAGGAAACGGCATGGAGTAAGAGAACGATGGAGAAAAGAGGAAGAAAAAAAGTCCTCCCGGAGCAAAACAAAGAATCCCATAGATGAGTTTGGCTGCAGAAACCCTCTCCGCTGATTTGTTCATGAAAGTAGAGCTGACTATGTGTGTATAGGTGTCCATGTGCAGTCACCTGTGTGCCAATGTCTTGCCTGTGTTCTGTATTGTGTATAAAAATGTCAAATGGCACTCCTCCCTGTGTTGTATTCAGCGACAGACTAGTGTGTCAGTGCGTTGGGTTATCTCCTCCTCAGACTGAGACACCACTCCCTGACAATAATGTGAATCATGCACAGCCTTGTCTGTTTGCCTCCGGCTATAGTGATACAGCCCGAGGCTAATAATGAGCTCTCTATCTGGCACTGAAACCTGAAGGACAGGGTAGTATCGTTTCCTGACGCCATGGCATTTAGTTCTGTCAACACTGGTTAGATAGCAGCGATTGAATTTAATAGAGTTTACCATGCGTCTCTCCTGTCAGCACTATTGAATTTTTACATAATTTAGAAGTAGAAGGTGAGTCTTGAAGGGCTGTGTTGAGTTGCAAGACAGCTCTACAGTAGGAATTATAATACCTTTTTACTCTTTCTAGGGTACACTGAATGCTTTTTTTTTTAACCACACTAACCTGTAAGTTTCACAAAAGAAAAGTCACTTGTAAACTGTTGTTTATTTCAAGCACAAAAGGCTTAAAATCAAGCTTAACCTTCCAACAAAGTGCAAGTTTCAAATGTCCTCTCTGTCACTGAAGTGGCTATACTTGACTTTGAAAATGCGTCTCATATTCCCCATAGTTTTAGCAGTGAAAATGTGTGAAATGTTCCCAGTGAAATGTAAACCTAGCATTAACCTGGACACGGTGTTCTTTGTGTGACAGCCTGCTAATGTGATGTATGTCACAGGGCAGAAGGCCTTGTCATTACTTGGGGAGAAGAGGGAGGAGAGATTGTCTGAGAGAAGAAAGAGCAATCCTAATTCCCAGGACGTCCATCTTGTTGTGATATCTTGACCAAGCTGTGTTTGTGTTTAGATTGGGGAGGGACGTCTTTGTGTGTGTGCGCGCGTGTGTGTGTGTTTAGGGGTGTGTAGGTGGGTTGTGTTGCAGACATGCTGCTGATACAAAGACGGGGGGGGAGGATACATAGGTGGCCATGTCTAATCGGACAGGGTTGAGAGTAAAGAGGCATGAAGTCTGTCTCTTCTTTGAAGATCTTGTTTGTGAGTTTACCAGCACCAAAAGTGTGTGCAAGCATAGGATTTATAACATATTATTAGGAGATGACCTGTGTATTTAAACAATAAGGCTTTTGATATTCTGTATTTTTGTTCTTGTCAACAAATCCTATAAAAAAAACAACGTGTTACTCCGTCTCTCTATACATTGTGGCTGTGGCTCTCAGCCCTGAGCCTACTGGTTCTTACTGTAGATGTAAATGCTTAAAAAATGGGTCACAAATGTATATTTTCATTTTAAAAAAAAGACTCGGAGCTGTAGTTTTTAGGTAAATTTTCTCAAATGGAGTAAATAGTCTGTTTGTTATGGACTTCCCCACAGATTTGTTATGGCAGTGAGTATTTATGGCAGCAGGACTGTGTATATGGAGTCAACTCACAAAGAAAAGAGTGCCCGTGTTCATGTTAATGAATGAACTTGTCAACCAGTTCAACAGTGTGGCTCATACATGTATTTCTAATACAACAGGAGTAGGATTGACAATAAGAAAATAATAGAATATCACCAGACCTGTCATTTTAACTTAAAATATAGTTGCGAGCTTTATGTCATACTAGTGTAACATATTCCTCAGCATCATGGTGTCTATTTATTTATTTATTTGTTGGTTTGTGTACATGCCAATGCATTACATAAATTGTACCAAATATGTTTGAGTGGGAACTGTCTGATGTTGTCTGGAGTTTTTGAAGAGACATGGGGTGACTCACAGACCTGATGTGCCTGGCATGATTCATGACTCTCCTAACTTTCCCATGGGTTCACAATCTAATATCTTCAAGCTGCTTTGGGGTGGAGCGGCCAATGATAAATAAAAGTTAGTAAGCGAGAGATTGAATTTTAAATGATTCCCATCTCCACAGTTTGGTCTCAGTTTCATTTGGCTCATAGCACCCATCTGTGATTTGTAGTATTCTCTTCCCTCTATGTTTTTACATGCTACAGGTCTGTGTACTTGTGAATTAAGCATCATATTTTCATTTGGAGTGGTTATGAAAGAAGGCATCTGTGTGTGTTTGTCTGATTGTGTGTTTTATCTCTGCTCTCCTATTATGTTACATGAGTCCCTCCAGGGAGGGAAGTTTAGAGGCCTTAGTAAGAGGCAGCATGTTGCTCTGTCGCCCACAGTCCCCAGACAGTGTGTCTGCCATGTGCCAAACGCACACACACACACACACAATGCAACAGACGGCTGATCAGAATAGCGTACACAGGAAATTACCTGGCTAATGACATTTTTGCTCGGAGACAAAATAACACCCAGATACTGTCACACATAGAGAAGTGGGAAGAGAAAATGGGAGGGACTGAGATAAAACTGAGGAATAGAAAGTGACGAAGGGAACATTGTGACAAGCTCCCTAGTGGACATGATATGTAATATTGTAGTTTCCTCCCCAGTGCTCGTCATGTGGCTGAATCACTTTACTGAAAAACAAGTAAAGGAGGTATCAAAAGTGATATGTAGCGAATAAGCAGAGGAAAAAGCAAACACCTTGTTTCACAACACACGTAATTTGTAGACTAAATGTGGTCACAATATGTTAGATAAGTGTTTTCTTTCAGTCATACACTCTACCGTTTTTTACAACTTCCAGCTGTCAAAATAAATTCTTTACATATACTTTAAATTGTTGACATTTTGTGGGCACATTTGTGGAGATTATGGCATTACTTGTCAGTTGGCAGGAATATCATTTATTTTACATTGCCTTAAAAAACTGCTGGTGTTTTCGACTGGTTGTTTTTAGTTTCTGCGAGGCTTCAATCAACAACTTCCAGATGACTCCACCTCACATCCTTCTGCTTTTGAACTTCTTCTTTGCCATCCTTGACCCCAGTTTAACCCTTTCCCCAAGCTTCCTCGTTTTCTCTAGCAGGGTTGATGGGGCAACAGCACAGGGTTCAGAGCAGTTCGTTCAGTAATCAAGGGGTTGGTGGTTCAATTCCTGTCGTACCCTAGCAGCATGTCAAAATGTCTGTTAGTAATACCCAAAACCCCAACTTCTTCTCATGGCATATGAATATGTTTCTGACTCTGTGTGTGTGTGTGTGTGTGTGTGTGGGAACATGAGCCATATGCTTTAATAGATTCCTGATATGTGCAACCACACATTTTGCTAATACTCCTACTTAGGGATGTGGTTTCCCACACACTGTTGAGATCACCATACAGCAATGGCAAGACACTGTATTAGACGGTAACCTGTGTTGGTTCATTTTGCTCTTTGATGTGTGTGTTTGCTACGGCACTCTTGTGTGGATGTTACTCTCAGCAATCAATTCTCTCAGCAGTAGTTGTCTGATGTGGTAAATTCTGTGCAGTTGATTGAAACTCACTCTTTGTTTTGTTTGTTTACCACTCTGTCAAGCACACACACACACATATTTGTCTGTTTGTTAAACTCATCTTTCGACTTTATTGTCTGTATTGAGGGGTGATTTGGTTTAAATCCTTGTGTGTGCCTTTGCAAGCTCCATCATTGTTTTTTTTGTGTGTGTGTCCAGGTGTGCACCAGGCTTCCTGGGTGAATACTGCCACCATAAGGACCCTTGTCATCCTGGCTACTGCCGGAATGGGGGGAACTGCTCTGTGTCTATGTTAGCTGGTGTACCTGTACCAGGCAGCGCCACCTGCACCTGCCCTCTTGGCCACACGGGACAGCACTGCCAAACTCCTCAGAACTCTACGTGCTACCCCAACAACCCCTGTGCCAACCGAGGTGTCTGCACCCTGCTGTCCCTCGACAAATACACGTGCGAGTGTGCCAGAGGATGGACAGGTGAGATACTTTATAAACCCCTCTCAGGAGTTTGCCACGAGGGCAGAGATCTGTGTCAGAGTAATATCTGTTCTATAAAGACTGTTATAGCCCAACTCGTCCTTATTGTTTATACAATATCGTTTTTTCATCGCAGTTTCTGAGCAGGTAATTTTAAGCTAATGATGTTAGCTATCTGGGAAGGCTAGTATTACCTCTGCCAAGAAGGCTACTGTAAGTTTTTGGTCTTGCTTGTTGGTCTGTTTGCAGGATATGTCAAAAATCTAACAGAGATAAATGAAATGTAATTAAAAGTTAGTCCATGAGGCAATGAAGAAGTGGCTTTTTGGTGTGGATCCAGGTGTAAATCATAGGATTTCTTTAATGATTTTCAGATATTTCAATATTTTTTGCAATTTTGCAGGTCTAATTTGTATAGAAAGTCTCATGGCATGTTGATAATCAGAAATGCATACCCATCATTGCATATTGCTTTTCCTCTAGTATGAAAACCATATTTATCCATAGGAGACCACATTTAGAAATGGGTCAAGCGAAAGCTTAAGCACTAATGCTCTGTTGTTTGTCCTCTCCTTCCTCTTCAGGACCACGGTGTGAGCATGAGGACAGCTGTCTCTCTAGTCCCTGTGCCAATGGTGGTAAATGCAGCTCTCTGTCAGGTGGTAACTACAAATGTTCCTGTCCTCCTGGCTACACAGGTCTTCGCTGCCTTAATGACACAAATGAATGTGCAGCTACACCCTCTATATGCCAGAATGAAGGACAGTGTATCAACATCCCTGGCTCGTTCAAGTGAGAATCTAGTTTATAATATATAACATTTGAAACACATTTGAAATATTATTAGACTACTAGAATATAATACAATATTTTGTAGAAAACACCATTGGGTGTTTCATAATGATCAAGACTGAATTAAATAAAATTGACTTTTGCTATTGTTACAGGTGTAATTGTGCCCCGGGGTTTACGGGCCGACACTGTGAAAGCTCATACATCCCTTGCTCACCTTCACCATGTCTAAATGGAGGCACCTGCCACCAGAACTCTGAAACCAGCTACTCCTGCCACTGTCTTCCAGGTATGACCATTCAGGTTGAATAATTCTCAGACTTTTGTTACTCTTTTTTTAAGAAGAATATGAATATAAACTGATACCGTATGTAAAGAATTAACCATCCATCACACACCAGCAGAGATGCGGACAGTTGCCTGGTGAGAAAGAGAGGCAAAGCAGGAAGGTACTAAAGAGAAATGGAAATTTAAGGGAAACAATTGAATGCGGGGAGAGAAAAGAAGTGACACTGTAACTGGCATTTATCTACAAATGAGTGTAGCTTTAAGCTTTTACATTGTTATATTATGTTGTTTGAGGTGCAAACAGTCTGATCCTGCTGGCTGTGTTGCCTTATTAGACACACCGTCGTGTCAGTTTGCTACAGTTAGCAAGAAGGTACAACAAACACACACAGCTGCTGTTTATACACTATCAGGACATGCCATAATACTTAAGTACACTAGGGGCTTGTCTACAAAGGAGGCGTTGCAGCCGTGTTTTTCAGTCAGTGTCATGTGCTTCTGAAGAAACAGATATTTGTATTGTAATCATTAGAGCTGTCTACACAGGCCGCGTAATGGCGCGCATTTCACTCGCTCTATATGTGCGTGCATGCGTTTATGTTCTCATGTTTTATGCACACACTACAGTGGTAGTGTGTTGGGTTCTAAAATGCCAAAACGACGGTGACTTACACTCAATACTGTGCCTGGACTGTGCTGCTGCTGTTCTATTAACGTGCTGCTTATCATATTATGATAAGCATCAGATATCATATTAAATGTATTTTTCCAGTGGACACATGATTAAAACAATTAACAATGAAACATTTGCTGACATTGTTCAGTAAGGGTGGATTGCATGATTTTGGTAAACCGCAGCGACAGCGATGTTTTTAATGTTTTTTTTTGTTTTTTATGTGTGCCAGGATTCAATGGGACGAACTGTGAGAATAACATTGACGACTGCCCAGGTCATCAGTGTGCCAATGGTGGAACTTGTATGGATGGAGTCAACACCTACAACTGTCAGTGCCCTCCAGAGTGGACTGGTAAGAGAGCGTGTCCTAATGTGTGTGAATGGTAGTTTGTGTGTTTATGTGACCATTCTTACATGCTTTGTTTCAACCTTGAAACAAAGCATTGCTTTTAAGCCTATTTGAACTGTATTACACTAAATCCAGTCTTTGTATGCCTTCTGTGTTTTAAAACGTTGTGTGTTGAATGTGTTTTGCAGAATATTTTATCTTCTTTAACATTTTAAAATGTCCACAGCAGATTTTTTTGTGTATTTATCTTTTCATTTTCTAGACATATCATTAAAAAAAAAATGTTTTTCTACTTTGGAATTTCCCTCCATCTGTGTGACTGTGAAAGCTGTCTTGTGGGGTATTCTTGTAGACAAACAAAAGTTATGTTTACATTTAGTATTACTCACCAAAACCCATTGTGTGTATCCTTGAGGTCTAACAAAAGTGTCAAATCCATTTCCTTCCTTATAAAACATTTGCCAAGCTGATTTTTCTTAAAAGTTGGAATCCTGTATTGTTTACATTGCTGTTTGCAAGCTTGCATTATTCTTCCCTGCCTTTTGATGGCACATTGCTGCATTTCTTGGCATATCACTGCCACCTCTAGATCAGTGGAATAGTGTGAAACTATTGGCAGGAATGTGTGTCACGTCACCCATATAAACATGCATGAGACAACAACAAAACGGGCAGCCAGCCATACAAAGGGACAAACGCTCCACAGAGTACCTCTAAGCAGTGAGGGGAACTGAAATGTTTGTGCTGTGATCAGAGATTATATCTTGCATCCTTTCATGTTGTGTGTTGTGACGTTATACTTCCTTCTGTTTTCTCTCTTCATCTTAGAGAGACTCAGACCACACAAGGCGTGTCTCTGCTAACACGTTTGTATGGCATACGCAAGCTTTCCATTTACAAAACAAACATGCATATATCAGCTTCCTGCCTATGTTCATATAACACTAACTTAACTAGGGTAGGCAAAGCTAATGTGATGCTGCAGCAGGGTCTTTAAAAATATTGTTCAATTATACAGTAAATTTGCATTTCAAAAGTAGATAAAAAATCAATCATGAATGTAAGATGGAGGATATTATTCTCTGGTTTTACAAATGTAACAGCTATTTTTCACTTTGCTATTCAATAACACGAGGATAACCCCTTGCCCTTTGTGTTGCAACAAGTTTGATAGAGTATTGACTTTCCCCCACTCCATGTCCACCTCCCTGCCTCTCCGCAGGCCAGCACTGTACAGAGGATGTGGACGAGTGTCGTCTGCAGCCAAACACGTGCCAGAATGGAGGGACCTGCAACAACCTTTTCGGCAGCTACGTCTGTGTGTGCGTCAATGGCTGGAGTGGACCCGACTGTTCTGAAAACATCGATGACTGTGCGACAGCTTCCTGCAGCCCCGGCTCCACATGCATTGACCGTGTTGCCTCTTTTATCTGTCTCTGCCCCCACGGAAAGACAGGTGGGCCAGTAGTGGGAACCCACACACAGACATTTTTATACCAAACCCTGAAATTCAGTCGGCTAATAACTGCAAATCAACATAGAATTTTGATAAAGGACAAACCAGACATGCTGTGAGTTATAGTTCTGTTCTTGTTTACAACTGAAAGAAGAGAAACCGAAACTGAAAACAGCTGTTAAAAACAGAATAATAAATCAGCAGTGGTCTTGATGTGAAGAGTATTGACAGACCAGAATTGATGTTTTCCTAAGCAGATGATTTCACTATATTCATTCAAAGCTTTGACGTCTTGCCGTCTACCCTTGAGGAAAAGGTGATGAATGTGATCCATGTCAAACAGTCAAATACACTAATTACACCTCAGCATAGATTTGCACTTCCAGCTTGCTGATGATTGACGCATTCTTAGATTTGATTAAACCATGCCTTTATAAAGAATCCTCTTTATTTCATTAGCATATTTGCCTTGAGTTTGTTTTACTCTGAACTGGACATAAAGCTGTATTGGAGATCCTCTGGGGCCATTTTTGTCTCAGTGCAGACAAGTTTCGTTTGCGTCAGAACTGGGGTGTGGAAAAGGGGATTCAAATTCAAAAGGATGAACACATTACTTTTCCTCACTCCTTGTCAACGTGGGGTTTCTTTCAGGTTTACTTTGCCATAGAGATGACGCCTGTATCAGCAACCCCTGTAGAGAGGGCTCTCAGTGTGACACCAACCCCATCAATGGCAAGTTCAACTGTAACTGTCCACCTGGATACGTAGGCAACACCTGCAACATCGACAGAGACGAATGCAGCATTGGTAAGAAAGAAAGGGGAAGTTCTATACTCGCATATAACTTTTAACGTTTATCTGTGCCATTCTTCTGTTTCACTCTGGTTTCAAACCGTGACCCTTTCCTCTTTATTCTCAGGTACCAACCCTTGCGAGCACGGCGGTCAGTGCGTGAACACTGATGGCTCCTTCACCTGTAACTGTGTCAGGGGTTACGCTGGGCCACGCTGTGAACAAGACGTCAATGAGTGCGCTTCAAACCCCTGCCAGAACGATGGCACATGTCTGGATCGCATTGGGGACTACACTTGTATCTGCATGCCCGGTACACTTCTTGAGAAATGGAAAAAAAAAAAAAAAAAGTTTGCTGACATTGCCAGTATTTGTGATTGTCAAGCATTTGCAGTCAGGAAAAATTAAAATTAAAATTATTTAAGACTTTATTTATGACTAGAAAGCCCTCAGAAATGGCATAACTCCAACAAGTTTGCACAATCCAAGTGTTTTATTAGAAAACAATTATTTGCATCTGAATATGAAGATCCAGATTTATGTGCCACATTTTTCAATTCAAGCAGGTGCAGCAGTTCAGGAGAAAGTATTGAAAACATTGACCGTTCCTTGGCCCATGGCCTACATTTTCAAATGTGTTGCTATTTTATGGATATTCTGCTAAAAAGTAGAAAAAACAGGACCTAAAACTCAGCCTCCTTGTTGGGTAATAACAGCCTGCTTAGGCAGCTAACACTACTAGGTTAAAATGACCTGCTTAGAAACTGCAAAAAAAAATTGCCTACAGTAAAAACATAATCTCCTTAGCTGAGGTAACTTTTAAGAGATGAAGAAATTATAAAACTTTTCTCTCCTTTGATGCAGGATTTGAGGGGACTCATTGTGAGATAGAGGTGAATGAGTGTCTGAGCTCGCCTTGCCTGAACCAGGGTAAATGTCAGGACCATGTCAGCCGCTTTGTCTGCGTCTGCCCAGCAGGTTGGTACACATAAAACAAAAGTTTGTGTAATTTTGGTTATTGATTTCCATCCACTCGCAGTGAAAATGAATTGGCTTATAAAATCCTCCCTGTTTTAAAACTGTTCTTTAATTTATGTGTTTGTTACTGTTTTCAGGCTTCAGCGGTGAAATGTGCCAGATAGACATTGATGAGTGTTCGAGCACACCCTGTTTAAATGGGGCCAAGTGTATCGATCGACCCAACGGATACGACTGTGAATGTGCTGAAGGTAAAAAGGGAATAACCCCATGTCCTACTTGACCGAGAAAAAAAATCTAAAATAGATAAATGATACAATGCAGTAGCCTTTGTTATCATTCTAAGCAAAAATGTGTCCTCCCACCAGGCTTCAGTGGTCTACTTTGTGAAGAAAACATCAACGACTGCAAGCCAGAGCCGTGCCACCACGGTGTGTGTAAGGATGGCATCGCCACCTACTCCTGTGAGTGCCACCCTGGATACACAGGCCTAATCTGTAATGCCCAGGTCCAGGAGTGCCACAGTAACCCTTGTCAGAACCGAGGACGCTGCATTGATCTGGTTAATGCCTACCAGTGTAACTGCCCACCGGGAACTTCAGGTAGGTACTTAATGCGATAAACAATCATTGCTTGTATAGTGAGAAAAGTTCATTCTGATTTATTCTTCAAAGAAAAAGTTTGACATGTGAAACTTCCACCAGACTGATATGAGTGCTGTAGTGATGGATGAACGGTGCGGTCATTAGAATGAGAAATGCACTTGATCATCAGTTTCTCTCACCTGTCTCATCTTTTTCCTTGTCACTATTCTCTTCCAAAATAGTTTGTGCTGCCACTTCTTCTGTGGAATTTAAGCAAAACTCATCTCTGCTTGACATCTGGTTGCTTTAGTACCCACACAGACCACAAAAAAATTGTGTCACAAAGTTCTTTTAAGCTAACTAAATATTTGAAAGAATTTCCAAATAATCACCAGCTGCCATATACTACCGGTGGCCAGGCTCACTCCTGAGAGTTTTCCTGTAATTGATTCTTTTGGCCCTTGAGAGTTAATTAAGGGAACAACTAGAATTGATTGTAAAGACCCCCATCCCCCACACCTCAAGCTTCCTGTATAGCTTTCGATGTATTCAGAGCATTCTACGAGAGTGTGTGCGCATGTGTGTGAAGCAGTCACAAGTCTGGGTCGAACGGTGCTACCTCACGTTGCTCTGTGGATTAGTAAATTCAGTTCAGTACTTGGTACCACCCTGAGGCCTGGTACTGGTGTCTGCACTGTACTCAGCTTACCAAAACTGGCGTCGGGTCACTCGGTCAGGTCTCACTTTCAGGTTTCATGCCCCCACTTCCTCTCCTCTGATGCACCTTGTTCTCTGTGTCTAGTTTTCTCTTTGTATCTCTCTCCCTCTTTCTGTTTCCTTTCCTTTTTCTCTTGCTTGCTCTCTCCCACTTAAACAATTGTGCCACTAATGTTAACTATCTCTTCAGTTTTTAAACTTTATGTCATACTTGAGTTGTTGTAGGCCTCCGCTGTATTAAAAGCTCTGTCTCTGTTTTTGTTCACATTTTCTCACTTCTTGCCAACAAATGACTTTTATGGAGTCTGACTCCCCCTGGAGGTAAATTAGTTAACTGTCATATTTTCTAAAAGCAAACCTAATGCAACTCAATTTATTCAGTGCAACCAAAAGGGATTTGAGAAGATGTCTTTCATGTGCTGCTTTTAAACCTCAGCAAACATTGTACAGTCAGATAAAATGATGTTGTACACAGCCTGACCAGTCTCGCTCTATCTGAGTTTGTCTTTGTATTTTTTTTCTCCTCAGGGGTGAACTGTGAGATCAATGAAGACGACTGTGCTAGCAACCCCTGCGCATATGGAGAGTGCCAGGATGGCATTAATGAGTACAAGTGTGTGTGCTCCCCAGGATACACAGGTATGCTGTGCTACGTACGCGAGTAAACTCAGTTTGATAACAGTATAATGTTTCAGAAACGATGCAGTAACTGAATATTTATTGCTCTGTAACTGCTGGGGATTTGAATGCTGTCACTGAAATCGACACAGTGATCGTGTGTGTGCTTTTGATACAAGTATTTCTCTCTAAATCATTCTCTAATAGGAATGAAATGTGAAGTGGAAATCAATGAGTGTAACTCAAACCCATGTATGAGTGGGGGAACCTGCGAGGACAAGATCAACGGGTTCCACTGCCTGTGCCCACCCAACACCCACGGCCCTCTGTGCCTCTCTGGGACTGACCACTGTGCGCATCAGCCTTGTGTGCACGGAGAATGTATTGAACAGCAATATGGGTACGATGCTGTAATCTGCCACTCTGAAGTCTTATGTCTTGAGTTCCATCTGTACTCCTCTATTACAGCCCTTGAAAATGGGCTAATGTACACCACTTGTATAATATTTGTTCTTTTTGATCAGCAAAATCCCTTCATTAATTTATTTTAAGTGTTTCTCTTTATTTTATTTATATGTGGAGACCCCTACAAATTTGTTCCAGCCTGCCTTGTTTGAAACAGCTCAACACTAAAATTGCTGTATCAGCACAACTACTTGTATATAATAATATAATAATCCCAGTAATAACCATTCTTTAGCCGCAGTAACTGATGCTGGCCTTAGCCCGAGTACGACCTGCTGTTATTATTACTATGCCGTTACTTTCACATTTCACATTTTAAACTCATGCCTGCCTTTGTGTAAAGGTACCGTTGTGAGTGTCAGGCTGGCTGGGTAGGACAACATTGTGAGCAGGAAAAGGATGAGTGCCAGCCCAGTCCGTGCCAAAATGGTGGCACCTGTGTGGACCGACACAATAGCTACACCTGTCAGTGCCAATCTGGATTCAGAGGTAACACTATTAATGATATTTCAGCATAGTGTTTTTGAAACATATTGCTTAGCAATCAATTGAACCAGGGCTACATATTAAAGAGAAATATCTACATCAATCCTCTTCTCTGATTAGGTGTGAACTGTGAGAAGAATATAGATGAATGTGCATCCAGTCCCTGTCTGAACCAAGGCGTTTGTATTGATGGAGTCAACAGTTACACTTGCCAGTGTAGTCCACCATTCACAGGTTAGTGATGTCGTATTTCCACTATATCAGCATCCTCTTATTAGCATGCAGTAGCAGTCTATGTAGCATCATTTGAATATTGTTTTAGTGAAGATTTTCATATTCATGTTCTTCGATGGACAGAAAATAAATTGCCAACTATTGTGATGACCTATTAATTGTTTCAGTGATTTTTAAAGCAGAAATGTCAAAAATTATCTGGTTTCAGCTCCTCAGTTGTGAACATTTTCTGTTTTTCTTTGTCATATATGATATTAAACTTGGATAAAACAAGGAATTTAAAGACGCCAGCTTGGCCTCTGAGGAATTACAACAATTTTCACAATTTTCTTACATAGATAAAAAGACTAATTGATTTAATTGAATAAATAATTGGCAGATTGATTGTTTATGAAAATAATTGTTTTTATTTTTATTATTAAAAATGTGTGCGATGTTTAAATAGGTAAACACTGTGAGGAGGAGCTGGTTCCCTGTGCCTCTCATCCATGTGAGAGGGGAGGAGTGTGTCGTCCAACTGCGGACTACACCTCTTACACCTGTCGCTGTCCCGCCGGGTGGCAAGGTACGTGTGTCTATCCGCAACATACTGAATTCTTCTGTGTCTGAGTTTGTTGAATGTGAGAGAAAGAGTGCCTGAAAGCAAAATCACAACTGATATTATGTATTAGTGCTACGTTGCTATGTTATATTAATATTTCTTTGTTCACGCAGGTCCACGCTGCCGTGAGGATGTGAACGAATGCAAAAAGAATCCCTGCAAAAATGGTGGTCGTTGCATGAACAGCCAAGGCAGCTACACATGTAAATGCCAATCTGGATACAGCGGACACAACTGTCAGACAGACATTGACGACTGCTCACCCAGTGAGTTTCGCTTTGAGAAAATCAGTCTCCTTCTTAGTGGCTGTACACACCAAAGGGCACCTGCACTTTTGCATCAACGACAGTTTTATTCTCTTAGGTACCATTAGAGACTGGAGTTATTCAATAAACCCCAGTGGAACGTAGGATAGAGAGTCCCCTGAGATCTTTAGTTACACATGGGTATAAACCTGTACACAAGATGTAAATCTCTCTCAGACAAACACACTTGTTAAAACAAGGGCCGGTGCTTCCACAGAATCTATATTTTTTACTTGTATAATTTCAGTCTAGGTGGATTGTTTATTTACGATTTGCATTAATTGTATACTTGATGACTGCTATTGGGATTTTTTTGAAAAACATGTAAAACCCTTTCCTCACTCTCTCCTCTTCACTCTGCAGATCCATGCTTGAATGGAGGTTCCTGTGTGGATGATGTAGGCGGTTACACCTGCGACTGCCGCCCAGGTTTTGAAGGGGATCGCTGTGAGACGGAGGTAGACGAGTGCGCCAGCCAGCCCTGCCGGAACGGTGCCGTCTGCCGGGACTACGTCAACAGCTTTGTGTGCGAGTGCCGACCAGGTTTTGATGGAATCCTGTGTGACCACAACATCCAAGAATGCACTGAGAGGTGGGCTGTTCAGTTAATGCATGATCCATTAAACCTTCATTTTATTACCACATAATTAATTCTTTTAATATGATTTCTTAGTCCTGCAGTGACAACTGTCCCATATTAGTAAAAAAAATCTCTTTAAGCTGAATTTCAAGATTTTTCTTGGCTGGTAAAAAACAAAATGTTAATGTTACTGGTTACCTAAAATGCCTAATTTGAATAGGAATCAACATGTGATGCTTGTAGGTTGTGTACCTCATTAAGGTTTACAACATTATGTGTTTTTTCTGTCTGTATGTGTTTATATATTTTCATTCATCACTTTTTTTTTGTCCTTACCTTTCCAGCTCCTGCCTGAATAATGGGTCTTGCTTTGATGACATCAACACCTTTTCGTGTCGTTGCCGTCCCGGTTTTTACGGGACATTTTGTGAGTATGAGCAGAATGAGTGCGACTCTCAGCCCTGTAAGAATGGAGGCACCTGCACTGATGGCCTGGGCACCTACCGCTGTACCTGCCCCATGGGATACAATGGACAGAACTGCCAGGTAATGTGTCTGTGTTACTGCAAGTGTACAGGCTGGTGTACAGAGTCCCTCTGTCTGGGCAGCCTTTACAGCCAACCCTAAATCTTCTTTTTCTTTCTTTGTTTTTGTATGCAGAACTATGTGAACCTGTGCAGCCAGGTGCACTGTCACAATGGCGGCTCCTGCTCTCAGACAGCGACCTCCTGGACCTGTCACTGTCCAATGGGAAGGACAGGACTTTACTGTGACGTTCCTAGCGTGTCCTGCCAGGACATTGCTGCCACGAAGGGTGAGGAACTACTTCCTGTTGTCTCATAAACCAACAACACGTTAGTCATAAATAAGAGCAGAAATCATCACATATACAGTAATGATGTATTTTTGTTTGATAAAGTCAACACAAGAGAAAAGTTGCATTGTAACAAATGTACCATTTAAATGTGGTTCCCTGTAGCCTGATTAAAAATCACTTGTTGGTTTCTTTTACACAGTTTCATCAGACAAAAATTAAAAATATGTAGTAATTATATAAGTTATGTTCTTTATTCACCATATGTGACTCCTTTTCTAAATTACTGTAGGCCTGGAAGTGGAGAATGTGTGTAAGAACGCTGGGCGATGTGTGAATGTGGGCAATTCCCACCAGTGTCAGTGTCAGCCAGGATACATGGGCGACTACTGTGAGGAGATGGTCGACGAGTGCCAGTCAAACCCGTGTCGCAACGGGGCTACATGCAAGGACTATCAGGGCACATACGAGTGTATAGTAAGTACATTTTCAGCTCTGTGTGGGTGGGTGCAGGTTTGAAAGCTTTCATGTTTTTGTGTTTCCGGTTAATAACTGAATAAGATGTTTGCAGCAACTTTTCTAAAACACACAATGAGCTAATATCTGTCCTTTGTTTCATTGCTCCAGTGCAAGCCAGGCTACCAGGGTGTGAACTGTGAGTACGACGTCGATGAATGCCACTCTAAGCCTTGCCTCCATGGAGGAACCTGTATAAACCTCATCAACCGCTTCAGCTGCGCCTGTCCACCTGGGACACATGGTGAGTCTACACACACTAGGTTGTAATGTCATGGAGGATTAAGAAAAATAAATGCTTGAGCACTTATAAAGTGGCTTTGAACTTAAAAGTGTGGGAAAAAAATGCCCCCATGAATTAAAAATGGAGCTTCTGAACGTTTCATTTAGGTATATGCAGTGATATCTTGTCTGTTCTCTGCTGTGTAGGGCTTCAGTGTGAAGTGAACGTGGATGACTGTGCCCCCAAGCCCGGCTCTTGGGAACCCCGCTGTCGGAATGGAGGACAGTGTGTGGACGGCGTGGGCCGTTATACGTGCTCCTGCCCTCCAGGCTTCGTTGGAGAACACTGTGAAGGGGATCTCAATGAATGCCGGTCTGGGCCCTGCCACCCCCAAGGCAGCCTCGACTGTGTGCAGCTGGTCAATGATTACCAGTGTCGCTGTCGCCTCGGATACACGGGTACAGAGCATTGGTGTCCTAGCGTTGTAATTTGCTTTTCTAGATAAAATTACAAAGTGCTTTACAAAAAAAAAAACTGTACACTGGTGCAGTGTGTCAGTAATGCTAATGAAAATAAGCCTGCAAAGTATTACAGTTGTTAATTCCAAACCTGTGTTGCTTTGTCTTTGCCCTCACTTTGTTTCTTCAGGTCGTCATTGTGAGTCCATGGTGGATCTGTGTCTGTCTAAGCCGTGTCATCACGGTGGTGTCTGCTCTATGAACATGAGCTCAGTACATGGCTACACCTGCTCCTGTGTTCCTGTAAGTTTCTTAATGACAAAACAACCATTTTGGCTCGGCTGACAGAGATTGTTTTACAATTTATCAACACAAAAACCAGCAGTAGTGAAGTTCCTCTACTTTCCTAATATGTTATTAATAGTCTATAACCTACCAGACATCCCCCCAAAGTCAACTATCAAACAGTGAATGTTAACTTTGGAAGTGCGTTTCTGATGCTCGAGCTTTTCGATTGATCTGTCTGCTCACAGTAGATCAGTTATTATGTTCATATAAACATAATGAGTGACTCCAAAGGATTATAGAAATGGATCAGTGGCTTAAATTGCTACATCAGTGTTTTTCTTCCTTTTGCTGTCATACTAGAACATCGACCTTTTCACACTAAATGCTTGTTTTTCTCTCCACTAACCTCCCTCCCTCTCTTATTCTCATGCTTGCTTCAGAGGGCCACACCATGGCTCAGGTATGGTAAACAAGCGGCAGAATTGAAGGAGAACCTAGATGTACATTAGTTATAGTAGGTTTTATTAAACGTCAGCTGCAAGCCTTTATTAGCGCTTTCCAAGCCTTGCTTCTAAAATGACTATCTCACTATCACACTTCAACAACATGTTATGTTTTTTTAGGGCTATACTGGGTTCAACTGTGGTGAAATAGAAGGCTGCGCAACGCTACGTTGCCAGAACGGTGGGCGCTGTGTGGAGTCCCAAGGTGGCCACCTGTCCTGCCAGTGCCTGTCAGGCTTCAACGGGCCCCACTGTGACAATGAGCAGAAGTGTCCGGTGCCCTGCCAAAACGGAGGAATCTGCATTAAAGACCCATCCAACCCATATCAGTACAGCTGCCGATGCCCCACGCACTTCTCTGGACGATACTGTGAGAACAAACTACCAATCACCCCATCCTGCCCCTATCTGCAGTGTGAGCGTCATGCAGGGGATAAAGTGTGTGACGATCAGTGTAACAACCACGAATGTAAGTGGGATGGAGGAGACTGCTCGCTCAACTGGCAGCAGCCTTGGGTTAACTGCACCGCCAGCATTCCCTGCTGGGATCTCTTTAAAAATGGACGTTGTGATAAAGAGTGCGACAACTCCGGTTGCCTCTTTGACAGCTTTGAGTGCCAGGACACCCCACCTGCCTCCTGCAAGTATGTAACCCTCCTCTTGTATTTGTCACTATTGTTGCAGTAAAATTATTAAGTCCAAATTATCTTAAAGCCAGATCACAAAACACCCATCCTCCCTGTACTATGTATTTTCAGGTATGACAAGTATTGCGCAGACCACTACAGTAATGGCATCTGTGACCAGAGCTGCCACACGGAGGCCTGTGGCTGGGACGGCCTGGACTGTTCGGGTGACACTCCACCCAAAGTGATAGATGGCACTCTGGTTATCGTGGTTCGGCTGCAGCCTAAGGAGCTGATTGGTGACATGAAGGGCTTCTTACGCTCCCTGGGAGCCCTGCTACACACCAACCTGCGGGTGAAGCTGGATGAAAATAAGAAGCCTATGGTGTATCCATACCACGGGGAGGAGGAGCTGGGACGACACATACAGAGGAGCAGGAGCAAGCGGGAGCTGGACAAGGAGGTTATTGGGTAAGAATAGTTCATGATGGGATTCACATACTCTCTCTTCTTCTTAGCTCTCTTATATTACCAGTTAACTGTGCTTCATGAACGGTTTTTGTATTTTCATGTTCGTCTGTGCAGGTCTGTGGTGCACCTGGAAATTGATAACCGTGAATGTTCCCAGAGCTCTGAGTACTGTTTCTCCAACACTAATGAGGCTGCGTCCTTCATTGCAGCAGCACATATCAAGGCTGACCTGCCTTACCCTCTAGTGTCTGTTAACAGTAAGTAGGCTTGTTATTCAACAGTCAGTTGATTTCAACTGGTTTATTTTGAGGTTAAAGCATATATCAAGACAAAACACCTGGTATTCAGACTTGTCTCCTACAGGTGACCCGACCGTTCCACCCACGGCATTTCCACCATTGTTTTACCTGATTGGAGTGGCAGTGGTAATTATCCTGCTTATTCTGGTGCTGGGGATGCTAGCAGCTAAGAGGAAGCATAAACATGGTGTCCTGTGGCTGCCTGATGGCTTCTTGGCCAGTAAAAATGACAAGAGGAGAGAACCTGTTGGACAAGATGACTTTGACATGAAGTGAGTGGACATATGATGACAATTACTGAGGGATAATTCATATCATAGTAAAATGCAGCAATGAGTTTCTCATAGCTAGGGGATATGTTGGCAGAGAAAATATCCTCCTACTGTTAAGAAGCCTTTGTGATACTGTATGTTAATCAGATGCTTCAGTTGAGCAGCTTAGTCTCATCAGTAGAAGATTGTGGTTGTACTGACCAGCTTCCAGTGATCAGGTGTGACAAACATCCTTTTGTCAAGACTCCCTGGATAAATAAAAGTAAAACAAAATGTTTTTCTCTCACACCAGGAATTTCAAGACCCAGGATGGAGCCATGATAGATGGAGGTCAGAGGTGGCTGGAGGATGAGGTTCCATCCAAGAAACCAAGAGTAAGTAAACTAAGAAAGAGAAGATGGAGCAGATGGTTAGGAGTTGATTAAAACTAAATTGATTAAAACACATAAGAAATGTTTGGAACATGAGGAAATATGTTTGGTTTTTGTGCATATTGTAAGTTCATGTTGCCTTTTATAGACTGAAGACAAACCCTTGCTGCCCATTGCTATGGATGGAGGTGTTGACCGAAGGGAGTGGACCCTGCAGCATCGCAAAGCCGCTGACATCACTCTCACTCCCCCGCAGGCCGACCTGGACACTGACTGTCTGGATGTTAACGTCAAAGGACCTGGTGAGAAGACTTTTTGCTTTGTTTCTTTTGAACCAAGAGCTCATCATTTTCCTTAATTTCTCTAATAATGAATTTCTCCCCTCGCAGACGGCTTCACCCCACTGATGTTGGCATCACTGCGTAACGGCGGAGGCCCAGACTGTAGCTTGCATGGAGAAGAGGAGGAGGAGAGCGGAGGAGATGAACCAGGACCTAGTGTCATCTCAGACCTGATCGCTCAGGGTGCCTCACTGATGGCCCAGACTGACCGCACAGGAGAAACAGCACTCCACCTGGCTGCCCGCTACGCCAGGGCTGATGCTGCTAAGAGGTTGCTGGACGCTGGAGCTGATCCCAACGCTCATGACAACATGGGCAGAACTCCCCTGCATGCCGCCGTGGCGGCTGATGCACAGGGAGTCTTCCAGGTGAGACAGCTGTCTGATCAGAAGCAGATATAAACTGAAGTGTAACCTGAAGTTGTCAGACAAAACATCAACATCAATTCCACTGTCCTAGTTACTAATTTTAACTGAACAATGGTAAATCAGAGGAGCTAAGTAACTCTGAAATTTGCATTTGTACATGTGTTCTTCATTATATCTCATGTGTCTGTGTCTCTCCCAGATTTTGATCCGTAATCGCGCGACAGAACTGGATGCCCGTATGAATGACGGCACCACCCCGCTGATCCTGGCAGCCAGGCTAGCTGTGGAGGGCATGGTGGAAGAGCTGATCCACTGCCATGCTGACATCAACGCTGTAGACGACCACGGTCAGGAAACCACATGTTTTATTTTTATACTACATGTCTGGTGTATGAATTACAGCAATAGTAAATCTAATTGTCACTTTAGTCCTTTAAGACTTGAAGAGCTGTAAATCGTAGCAGAAAAGTCGTAGTTATGAATGGAATGTAATTCAAAAAATGGCCACTAAATTTTAATAACTAACATGGATATGCTTTTTTGTCTTTTTTTTTTTACTATCCTACCATTTTAGGCAAATCTGCTCTACACTGGGCAGCAGCAGTCAATAATGTGGAGGCCACTCTTGTGCTTTTGAAGAATGGAGCCAATCGTGACATGCAAGACAATAAGGTGTGTTTTTATATTTTCATTTTAATCATTTCCAATCATTGTTCTTTCTTTTTTGCTAATAGTTTTCCTGTATGTTAATATTGAATTTGTATTTTATGGCGTTATGTATCGCACAGAGTAACATTTCTGTCACTGGCTCCTACAGGAGGAGACCCCACTGTTTCTTGCAGCCAGAGAAGGCAGCTTTGAGGCGGCTCAGGTACTCCTCGACCACTACTCCAATCGTGACATCACTGATCACCTGGATCGGCTGCCTAGAGATACCGCTCAAGAGCGTATGCATCATGACATAGTCCGCCTGCTGGACCAGTACAATTTGGTTCACAGTCCACACAATGGGCCCAATCCCATGGGTGGAGGAAACTCCGTTATGTGTGGGGCCAACGGAGCGGGCTTCATTGGCATGCGTCCCGGGCCACAGGGGAAGAAGAGCAGGAGGGGTGGAGGCGGGGCGAAGGTGGGAGGTGTTGGCGGCGGAGCAAAGGAGGTGAAAGACATGAAGACGAAGCGAAGAAAGAAGCCCGCTGGAGGAGACGGGCCGGGTGTGGATGGTGGAGTGGGGGGAGGAAGTGCAGGAGGTACAGGAGGAGGGAGCGCAAACGGCGTCAAGGCAGCAGGAGGACTTCCAGAGAGCTCTGTCACCATGTCACCTGTTGACTCGCTGGAATCACCACACTCATACACAGGCGACGTGTCCGGCGCCGTCTCCACCACGGCAAACTCCCCTCCCCTCCTGAGCAGCCCGACCTCCAGACCAATGCTGCCTCCCGTCAGCCACATGCTGGGACAGCAGCAGGGCTGGGTGGGCATGACCAAGCACGGCTACAGCGGCCACATGTTTGGCCTCGTCCCGCACCAGATGGGGGGCTCCCACCCCGGCATGGGCCAGCACCACAGCCAGGGCCCGATGCTCACCCCCATGAATGTCACCATGAGCAGGGAGCAGCTGCCTCCCATCGTCACGTTCCAGATGATGGCGCCAGGAGGAGGCCAAGCCATGCTGAAGCAGCCGCAGCCTAGGCAGGTACAGGTCACACAGTCCCAGGGACAGAACCAGAATCAGGCTCGCTCCCAGCAGGGGCCAGGCCACCACCCCTGCACCCAGGGCATGATGTACCAGATGCCCGAGCAGATGAGCATGGCGCACGGGCTCTCACACACCCTGCAGCACCCCCACACCGTCAGCCACGGAGGGATCGAGGGCCAGTCTCGGCCGTTGCCCTCCTATCCGCCCATGCAGAGCCCCGTGGATAAGTACCCCACACCGCCCTCCCAGCACAGCTACACCACCGCTGGCTCAGAGGGCACCACCCCCGGCCACTCAGCCCACCCACCCAGCGAGCACCCGTATCTCACCCCTTCACCCGAATCCCCAGACCCCTGGTCGTCCTCATCACCACACTCCAACTCGGACTGGTCTGACGTCACCACCAGCCCCACCCCTCTGGGTAACCCCCACCACGCACTGCCGTCGTCACACCACACACACATTCCAGAGCAGGTGCAGCTGCAGCCGCAGTCGCAACAGATGCAGCAGGCCTCTCAACAGCCTCAGCTCGGAAACATGCAGGTGTTTGCGTAGAACGGCCAGAGGAAAGCAGAAACAGACTGACTTTGGGGTTCTGTGTAGTTAAACTCTGCCAGTAACTCATACCGTGCTTTTCTCACTTCTCTGTTAATCCTTTGTTTTTTATTATAGTAATCCCCTTATGTTTTCTTTTCCTCTTTGCACTTAAGAAAATATAGTTTCTAAAACATCATTGAGTATTGTCAGCTAGAAATCAAATGTTCTCAATACCAAAAAGCGCGGAGTAAGCTGTCTGTTGCAAGCTGTCTGTCGCAAGCTAAAATAATTTTTTCCATGTAGCTCCTTCAATCCCAGCCAAGCATGCTCTGCTCTCTGTTGGCCGAGTCAAGAGTCCTGCTTTTGGTTTTTGGCAGCCAAACACAAACTTTTTATCGAAGGATCATGGAGGAACTGCCGACCAGATGGCGGTCGGCTGGTATTGCATCGGAAAAAAACAGACTGTTGAGATGGACACTGAGACAGGACCGAGGACGTTCTGCATTGATATTGTTGGAGGACATTGTTATTTCTTTCTCCTATATGCTATCCTTATGTTGTTAATGTGATAAGCCTGCCAATACTAACTCCTTTTTGAAACCACTCACTCTACTTTTTTGATTAAATTGGTCACATTCAGTTAATGCTTTTATTCTAAAGCAGAAAACTACCTAGTTGTTGCCTTATTGTTTTGTTTTTTTTTACTCATGCAAAAGGGGGATTTTTATAAATGACTGTAACATGATTAGAAAGACAGAAAAATTACACATCAGAAAGAAATTCACTCAGAGAATCGTGTCATGATGGTTTTTCACTTCTTGTGTAAACAACTTAAATGTATTTTAGTACATTGATTACAGTTGATACGTTAGTGTTTCCCGTCAATAGAGAAGGTTCATTAAATGCAGTTGTTACTTGCAAGGCTGTAAATACCGTCGGAAACCAACGTATTACCCATATTTTAAAGGCAGTTACTGTTACAGAAATCAGAGTTTGCATGGACACAAGTCATATCGTGTCTCTAATGATAACGTCGTCACAGATGGTGCCACTATATACTTCATGTGTCGTTGAGGGATTCATTCAGAAGCTTGACAAACTTTATGCAAAAACATACATTTTTGTCACACGTATTGTTACTGTTGTGTCACCAGGTTTAGTATGTTGAAATGTACATAGACTTACAGCACACTCTGCTTGTAATTTACTTGGTGAAGACATGTTTCTGTTTTTTTTTTATATGAGTACTGTTCGCACTTCTTGAATGATTCTGAATGTTACTAAGATGCATGTTTTTTTTTTTCCCCTTTAAACTGCCTCTTTTCTCTTCCAAAAATCATATAACCAGTTTTGCCTTTTGCTTAACTACAATCAGTGTACCTGTGCACCTTTTTTTAATTGTCATTATTCATAAACCAAGTCTGGAGGTGAGTTAAGGTTTAATAAAAGTATTTTTTTTTTTTGTGGTCTTCCTTCTTAAAGTTGATGTTGAGCATTGCTTTGTGTGACTGCTCTCAAACACAGACAATCATTCACTGTTTTACTTTTAAAACTTAAAAAAAGGAACATCAATGTCTTTAAGACCAAATTATTCTTTTTTTTTTTTTTTTTTCAGCCAAAAATGTATGTCCAAATTTTTGTCGATTGTTGTTCTTGTGATCTACAAAAGACACACAGCACACACATCCTATACCAAGAAATGTTTTGTTTGGAATTACTACTGTAAGTGTATGAACAAGCCAAATTATTCATGTTTCATAAATATTCCCAGTACCTGATACTTCAGGGTCTTATTCTCTGTACTGATGATGGATGTCCCTGCAGTTTCACAAAACACATGTACTGTACCCTGAGGTGTCAGTCAACATGGAACTTTTTTTTTTTTTTTTTTTTCATGAATTTAGCATGTCAGTTTCCGTACATAGGCAATGCTTTGTGTCTATGTTGTGTATATAAAATGTGTATTGTTCTTTCCTCTGTTAACCAAATAGCCTATAATATTCATGCCATATGAAGTAGTTGTCACCATGTTTGTATAAGGTAGAAGAACTAAAACTGATGATAAGTTGTCCGTTGGGAAAAAAAAAACAAATGATCAACCAAATGTGCTTAGTTAAATAAAGCCCAGATCTTTGTAGATTTGTGCATTTATGTCTTTTTTTTATCTAAGTCAGTTCATGTGCAGTGCTGGTATTAATCATGAAATAAAACGGTTTCACAAAATAAGTCTGACACTGACATTAATATGGATTATAAACAGACTCTGTTGCTTCAGTCAGACATACAGGATCAGACATGTAGGAGCTTTCTTCATCAGACTGCTGAAAGAGTACTCAGCACTTGGAAATATGACATTTTATTGAAAGTATAATTCCTTCAATAAATCTTATTGTGTCAATGTGTACTGGAAAAGTATGTGCTGCTCTACTGGAAAAAATGACACCAGTATTAAACTAATGCTTTTTCAGGGCCTTGGATTTACCTAAAAACTATGTATTATGTAACTTTTTTCTCCATTGTACATAGGCCAAAGTACTACAGTATGCATTATATATAGACTAGGTAAAATATAAATATTATATGCACGCATCAATCTGAAATAATTTGCATGTTAATAACAAATCACCAAAGTCAAAAACAATAGTTTCTCTTCTTTTATCATTCTGTATCCCTCTGACAAAATTTAAAATGAATTATGTGTTTGGGTCATTGGTTCATCGTGGACAGCGCTCTGCAGTACAATTTAAAAATAATACTACTCATTAGTAACACTGTAAACATTATATTACTACATTAATGTATAGAAACATTAATGGGGCTTTTTATACCATTTAACATATTTTTTCATTTAAAAAAAAGAAAAACGTGGTGTGATTTTTGGCCATTGGGACTATTGTAATTGGCATACTTGGCATTGATGGACTGGAAAGACTTTTTGATGAGGCTCTTTGGACTTGCAAGTCAGGCCTTAAAGACTTTAGACTTGACTTGACTTAAAAACAGCTCGTCTAATCATCAATGTTAATTATAGAAAGTTCTTATTTTTTGCTGTGTGCCAGCAAATACTTTCACACAACTTGTTTAGATACCAAACAATCAAGAAACCATAAATGCTAATTATTTATAGTTATTATAGTGTTATTCCACTCTCATTTGTGTAAAGGAGATGAACCTTGAAGTCACCAATTCACACGTCATTTTACAGCTTTAATTTTTTTCTTAAAACAACAGTCAGGTGCCCAAATGAACACTGAAAGAGGTTTTCCTCGCTGTAATCATTCCTCCTGTTCATACTGGCTATTAAAAGATAAAAGGACTGTGGATTTCCATTGTACATTATGAAGGAATCTTGTAATGGTCAGCATGAACAGGAGGAATGATTACAGCAAGAAAAACATATGTCAGTATTTATCTGGGCACCTGGCTGCTGTTTTAAGACTTAAAAAATGATGAAACCGTCCTTAATATAAACGATGAGTAGTGCAGTTTGTTGCCAAACCAGCAGATGGCGCGCAGTCGCACAGGAAGCCTTATCAAAAGAGACGAAGAAGAAATCTGTACACGGAAGTCACCCAGGATGTTACATGTATGAGATTTTTGTCTTTTTGCAGCGTTTCTCGGTTAAGTTCACAATTTCTTCTGACGGCTAGTGAAACCGCCATGGCAGTGCATTATGCGTCAGTCGTCGTGGAGACCCTGATGAGATGATGCGCGGTCTGCGGCGGACGTTAGATATCCAGAGCGGGTCAATGGACGCCAGGACGTGAAGTGCTGCTGTTTTGACAGCTGGGTTGAACCTCCAGTACCTGCTCTGTCTGACAGAGCTGCTCAGGACAGACACGAACCGAGGCTGAAACCAGAGAGAAGGATTTGTTTTATGTGGAGACGCTTTTCTCCGTCTGCGAAGCTGCTTTTAAAGCGCCATTGAAGAGAAAGAAGGAAAGGAGGAAAGGTGAGAGCACCTCTTTTTCTCCAGCAGTCTTTGCTCTGTCACCTCTTTTTGTCTCTAAAAGTCTTCTTCCAGTCCTCACCGTGGCTCTGTGTGTACCCTCTAACAAGCATTACATTATTACATTGTCATCTTTCCCTTTTGTTTGTGACCAGCTTCCAACCGACCGGTGCTGATGGCTTCATCCCGGCTGAAGTACCTCTCCCTGGGCGTGCTGGTGTTCCAGACCACCTCCCTGGTGCTCACCATGCGGTATTCCCGCACCCTGCAGGCTGAGGGCCCGCGGTACCTGGCCTCCTCTGCTGTGGTGGTGGCCGAGGTCATGAAGATCCTCACCTGTGTGCTGCTTGTCTTCAAAGAGCACAGTGAGTGGAGCACAATGCATATCACCATGATCAGCAGTGCTTTTTTTCTATTATTACTTTTTAAATTAATCAATCAGTCGATTCTGAGGTCTATAAAATGTCAGAAAATGGTGATGGGAAGCCATCACAATTCTTAGAGCCCAATGTGGCATCTGCAAATTCCTTGTTTCATCCGGCAATCTGTCCTTTACTCCCCCAAAGTTTTACATTTACAAGATAAAAACAAACCAAACCATGAACTAAACGTTTCATGGAAACCGTGAAAAATGGTTTTGATTTTGATAGCTGCCAATATTCATGAAGCCACGTTAAACAACTTTTACAGTACCAACAAAGTACTGAGTTAACTAATAGCCGGTAATATTCTGTAGTTAGAGACGCTCTTTGCTCTCTGCAACTGAGAAATGTGGATCAGGTTTTTCGGGTTGCTCCTGTCCTACTATAACAAAAACTAATCTAGGATCATTCGGTCAGGGGCCTCCTTTTTAAAAAATGTCTTTGTTCTGCTGTCTGATGCATGTTTTAGTGAATTATCTGTAAAACTTGGAAGCCCTCACATCTGTAACATGGACCTGTGTAGTAACATACACAACAGTTATCCAAATAACTCCATAAAACTGCTTGTACAGGGCACTATCACTTCAGAAATGATTGTTTTCTTTACTATCAGCATCAAAAACAGCGAGAAGTGAAACAGCTTCACAAACCCTGCAGTGCTCTGTTATCTTAGCTTTTGTATGAACACGCAGACGCGTACAGATCTCACACAAATGGCCTCAGTACGCAGCTAAAAGACACTGCAAACACTTTCACATCTAATTTCAGATTTATCAAGTCCTGCCAAACTGACGGATATAATCACTGGTTGAGTTTCCATATTTTCTGGTGGTCTAACGTGTCAGTTTCCATTCTTCAGGTTACAGCATGCGAGCCCTGAACAGCGTCCTTCGTCAGGAAATTGTGCACAAACCCATAGAAACACTGAAGCTGGCGATCCCTTCGGGGATCTACACACTGCAGAACAACCTGCTGTACGTCGCCCTGTCCAACCTGGACGCAGCCACCTACCAGGTACAACAGAGGGCAGGGCGCCTTTCTGAACCACTGGCACACCGTCCTTCTTTATGGATGATTTACAGCTTTCCCGCTTTTGTCTCCATCAGGTGACGTACCAGCTGAAGATCCTGACCACGGCTCTGTTCTCAGTGTCCATGCTGGGCCGCAGGCTGGGCGTCTACCAGTGGCTCTCGCTGCTGATTCTCATGGCTGGAGTGGCTCTTGTGCAGGTTCAGTGCACCTTTATGTGTCTTGTTATCTTAACTGCTTGTAGGAATGGAAGTCACACTGTTCAACATCCTGAAAATAGGCCACCAAATATATCTTCTGTGTTCACCAAGAAATATACACTTTTTTTTACTCGCCTAATACTACAACACTGATTAAAACAGATTATACTTTGTTCTAAGGATAGAAATAATTTATATCTTTGCATGTCACGCATGTTTTTTACTTCCTTTACTCTTTGTTAATGCTCGCCCACTTCAGTGAAGTGCTCTGCTCCTTTTTGTTTTTCATTTTTGAACGCCCTCTACACATTTTTCGAGTGGTGCTTCTTTTCTCAGGTCAGCCACGTTTGAATAGGCGATGAGCAACTCCAGCAGTGATAGATTCTGCTGAAACTGTTGCGTCAGTAGGAATCTCAGTAAATCAATAACGGTGCCAAGTGTTCGCTGCACTTTCCAGAGCTTTTTCCAGTTTGCTTGTGGAACATTTTCTTTCTGATTACTGACTGTGGAGCATGCAGCCAAGACACATTTGTGGGGTGTTTCATCCTTACGTTCAGGAGGAGAATATGCCTTTCTCACTTTTAAACAGCATGTACAACACCTGGTCAAAGTAACACTGAAGTAACAAAGTACCCTTGCCAAAAATAAGTATGAATTAAGAAGGAAGGAAAAAAGAAAACAACAAGAGAAGAGACACAACCTTTGTTTATAGCGCCGAGCAAAACTAGATTATTGCTAATCTACACAAGGCAGGAATCAAAAAAGAGAAGAGTTAAATGCCCCAGAGTTAAATAGTACATTTTTGACTAACCACTGCACTTTTGGTACATCGCCTGATCTCACCACCTGCAGACTTTTCCACTTGTTCACTTTCATCTATCGGAGGAAGTCTCAGCATGTTACCTTCTTACCTCTTTGCATTCAAAGGCTATTTTTATGTCCGTACAGAATTTGTAGAAAAGCAACACTTTGATGCTCCGCCTGGAATCAGAAAGACTTTAAGAATCCGTCTTGTCAGTGCTTTTAAATCTAAGAAGAACGAAAATGTGGCCAATTCTGTAGGTGTGACTGTGTTTAATTAAATATTTACTTGCGTATTGGAAGTTTGTCAGGTTTAATGATTGTATGATCTCGCTTTAAGAAGCTGGCCAGGCGCAAAAAAAGAAACTCTTTATCTCAGTGGGAGTTACTGGGTAAGAAAAGGTTAGATAAATAAAGGAAAAATAATAAGGCTGTAATTAGAGTGCTGAATAAATATTGACTGCCAGTGGTTACGAGCGATGTGCTGATGAATGATGAAGTGTCAAAAAAGGAGAGATTGTTGGGATATCACCTCCTCCTCCTCCTCCTCCTCCTCCTCCTTCTTCTTCTTGGAAAAACAAAGACAGTGCCAGTCAGTTAGTATTACACCGGGTGTGATCTTAATCCTCTCTGAGCACTTGGACAGAAGAAGCTACATCTTCATAAATCTACAGGATCAGACATGTGGAAGCAAACCGCTCTCGAGTTCATCCCTGAATCACAACCATGACACCTCCTGAAGGCTCGAATAACAAATCATCACATCCAGTATGACACTTAAGACACAGCCATAGCACCTATTCTGCAAACAATATCACACACAAGCAAACAAACATGAGATAAAAAGCCAGCATGTATCTGGTAAGAAATAATTGGCCTGTTTTGTATTAAGGCAGCTAATTTTCACTGTTCAATTTCAAGATTTGTGTTTTTATAGATTATGTGTAACCCAAAGAGGAATGCTTCACCCACAATACATTTCTTACTCTGCACAATCAGCTCATTGTCTTGACTTTCTTTTTTTTTTTTTTTTTTTGCATTAAAACCCATTTTTCCTGCTTACTGCAGCACATAACACAGTGACGCAAACTCTGCTGCATTTCTACAACTCTGCAAAGTTGTAAAGATGCTTTTTGTATGAATTTCAGGTACCCCGCATCATGAGAGACAGATTTGGGTGTGATTGTTAAACTTTACTTAAATCTATAGTATTTTTTCCCTCTATACCCACTTTTAAGCCATGCGAGCATCATGGTTAAAGGAATTTCTGTCGATCGGTCGGTCCACCACTTTAGCCAAGACTGAAATATTTCAACAACTACTTGATGGATTGAAATGTTGTACAGACATTCATAGTTTCCAGAGGATTTGGACTTTTCCTGTAGCGCTACCATGAGGCTGACATCTGTATTTTAGTTGGAAACTATTGGATGGTTTGCCATGACATTTGCTACAGATATTCAAGGACCCTGCAGGATGCATTCCAATCACTTTGGGGATCCCCTGACTTTTCCTCATCATCAAGTCAAAATATCAGTTTGTCCAATATCCTGGTTAATGACTAAATACCTGCAAAACTAATCTGTCAGCCTCAGCTGTACTTTGTGTTCAGTGCTAATCCGCAAATGTTAGCATGCTAATGATAAAATAAAATGGTGAACATAGTAAACATTACCTCCATGTTAGTATTGTCACTGTGAGCACGTTAGGATTTAGCTCATAGCACCATTGTGTAGTACAAGCAACGC
Organism: Scomberomorus guttatus; assembly: GCA_038419695.1. Lineage (NCBI taxonomy): Eukaryota > Metazoa > Chordata > Actinopteri > Scombriformes > Scombridae > Scomberomorus > Scomberomorus guttatus. The sequence continues at coordinate 13,089,636 of CM076454.1, read as the reverse complement.
AAACTACAGCCTCACAGAGCAGCTAGCAAGGCTGTAAACTAGTCCTATTATAAAGCGTCATAAATATTTATTTTCTCAACTTCTGCATCACTTTGTTAGCTGAGACATTTGACCGCTAAACCAGGAAGTGTATTATTTTGACAAAAAAAAAAACTTACTCAGGGTCCACTTACTAGCCACTTACTTTTTCTGGAGCTTTTAACCACATTTTACAGTCCTCCACATCGGATGGAGTCTGCTCTGTTGTCAGGGATATTGCTTTGGAGACTGTTTTGGCGTCAGATGTGAAACTTGACGACAACTGAGCTATCTCCATCTGCAGGATGTGGTTTAGAGCTTCAGATAAAGCTCATAAATGGAGCTTGAATTAAGATCTGTTTGTCACAACAACCGTTTCCAAGAATGACTTTAAAAATCATGCTCAATATTTACACTAATATGTCTGAGCTCAAATGTTTCTCTGGTGTTTGGCAGTGGCCCTCTGAGTATGCCGAAGCCACGGAGAAGGAGGCCCTGTCCACAGGCTCCCAGTTTGTCGGTGTGACGGCGGTTCTGGTGGCGTGCTGCTCCAGTGGGTTCGCTGGCGTCTACTTTGAGAAGATCCTGAAGGAGAGCAAGCAGAGCGTCTGGGTCCGCAACATCCAGCTAGGTCTGTGATTGTCAGTCAAATCAAATCAATCAACTGTCTGTCAGTCAGTCTTGAACAGCATACCAGCTATTCTTACATATCAAATCTAATTCAATACACTGAAATATAATGATAAAGTGGTGAAAATAGAAACCCGAGACATTTGATTGAGACTCGTCTGTCAACACAGGAATAATATGATGTGATGTTGTTGGAAACAGATTGAAAAAGGCACCAGCACAATGTTTCTGTGGCAAGCATTTGTGTTTGTGTACAGTTTCCTTTCTTCCCTGCACAGAGAGCCAGCTGGGCTTTTTACCTCGGATACATTTCTGTTAAGATGAATGTTCCTGTCTAGTTTATTTTTACCCTGGAACGTGTGAGGCATGTGTCGAGTCTCCTGCGATTCCTGGTGTGAGCTCTGAGCTTTTTCACCTGCATTAAACGTTGGAGTTGGAGTTTACTGTAGACCTACAGCAAGAAAACTGAGCGTTTATTTAGGGCTGAACACTTTTGAAAAAAAACATATTGCGATTATTTTGACTGATATTGCCATTGCAATATTAGAAGGAACGATCATTTTCTAAATTATTCTCATTTTCATTGAAAAACATTAAAATGACTATGGTGTGATTTTTGCAGGGATCTGTTTTGTTTTCTTCATGTAGGCCAGGACATGTCTGCAGCACAATATTTAATTTAACAGTATTTTGACACACATTTCACCTTTAACAAATATTGCGCCTCTGATTTGTAAATCACAGTAGGCCATATTGCGATTTTGATTAATTGTGCAGCCCTAAAGATGTAAAATTCAATAAATTGGAAATGAGTTCTGAAATCGATTAATCAGTTAGACGATCAGGAGAAAATGTATTATCAGCAATTTTGGTAACGGATTATTGGCAAATTTGCCTTGTTGCAACTACACACATGTGAAAATCTTCCTGTTTACAGTATATTATTATAAATGGATGAATTTTTTAACCGGCTGTCAGACAAAACAAGCAATTTATAGATGTCATTCTTGGCTCTGGGAAGTTTTAATGCACATTTTTTCATTTTTTTATATTCTAATTTATAGATTTAACAATTATATTAATCAGAAAAATAAATAATAAAAAGATAATGATAGGTTGCAGCCGTATTAGAGATAAAATAGCAAAGTGGTTCAGGTGTTTTTTCCAAATTTTTTAACTTATCAGACTTCAGAGTGAAATCTTTGGATGGGTGTTCAGCTCAATCTGATGTGTGTGTGTGTGTGTGTGTGTGTGTTCAGGGATGTTTGGCCTGGTGTTCGGCCTGTTTGGGATGCTGGCCTACGATGGGGAGAGGGTGAAGGAGTCAGGAATGTTCCAGGGATACAACCCCGTCACCTGGACGGTCGTAGCGCTGCAGGTAACTCTCACTCCACTTCCAGCGATCCAGTTGTCAAATATATTGTCGAGCCTCTGGGCTCGCGGACTATTTATTTCATGGATCAGACTCCAGACTCAGTCGGCCCGTACAGGTCATGCCTTTGTCCATCTGTGTCCGTGTGTTTGTTGTTTTTCCAGGCGCTGGGTGGTCTGGTCATAGCAGCGGTCATCAAGTATGCAGACAACATCCTCAAGGGCTTTGCTACATCGCTCTCCATCATCCTGTCAACTCTTATATCGTACTTCTGGCTGCAGGACTTCGACCCCACCGGGTAGATGAAACAGTCACTATCTGACCTCTGTCTCCGCAATTTATTTCTCCATCTCTCTGCTTTTCTTTGTCATAATCACAGATTTCTCTAGCTGACAGTGTTGTCTGGTGTCGTCCACAGCGTGTTCTTCTTGGGGGCCATTTTGGTCATCGTGGCCACTTTCCTGTACGGCTACGAAGGCAAGCCGTCCCCCAACCCCAGCAGGGCGTAGGACACTCACGGCTGACACTACAGCAGCAGGAGGAGGTCCTGTTGAAGCGTCAAGACGTGGAGGGGAAAGGAGGACAGAGGACTGGAGGGAAAAGAGGGGGAAAGGTCTTTATCATATATTGTGATCGCAGAGCAGTAGAGGAGGGAAGAAGGTTTGGGACAGAGAACAGGAAAGTGAAAGAAGGTTAACATTAAAAAAAAGCAAGCACAATGCTGTGATGGGTTTCACACACCAAAAGTGCCTCAGGTGGGAAGGGTAACCAATGAGAAGAGAAAACTGTGGCAAAACAGGATTGCATGTTTTTCTTTATTCTACCACTGTAGAGATAATCCTGGCTGCCACACCTCAAGAGCTGAAGGGATATTCTCAACAGGACCGACTGGTTGTGTTCATTCAACTGTTTGACTGCCTGTTGCCTTTACTGCCACTTCAATCAGTCCTACACAGTAAAGGATTAAAGAGGCAGACAGGTAGGCATTTCAATATCACGTCTTTAGATGTAGTGTGACTCCAGCCCGAACTGTTGGCTTGTTCACCTCAGAGTTGCAGTATTTAAGGCTTTAACAGCCTTAAGTTGTCCTGTTGTTCCCTACAAAAGCAGATGTAGGGTTGTTTTTGCCCTGAAATGAACCTCCTAGACACCACAATACTGCAACAAGCTCTAACAGTTAAATGCTTTAGGTTGCAGATGGTCACGGTTAGCATTGGGGCTACAGTTGGGTGTGTAATCCCAGCAAAGGAGGCAGTATAAGTACACAGCCTGAGAGGCAAAACTCGGGGCATAAAACACACATTACTATACAAGTCTTTAGACTATAGTAGTTGCCGTGACCATTACTAGTATTGTTTTCTAAATTATGGCTTTCATGTTGCATTTTGCTCCGCTATTTTTGGAAACATTTTTTTTTGTTGCCAGGCAACATATAGTCACTGTGGCGTCTTTGATAACATATACAGTGAGTCTCAGTGACAGAACGGTCTCACTCTATAACTCTGGTGTGTCTGTCTGGTGGAGTCAGGGATCTGGGTGTAAGAATAAAATGCTACCTGACACCTCAGAAACACTGTTTGAGGCTGTAACAGTGATTGTTAGATAATTGATTTTTTTTTTTTTTTTTTTTTTTAATTGAAAAGGACAGTTTGATTGCGTCTAAAGATGATTTTGTACAACTTGAAAATGATGTTAACCGTGGGTGTAAATAATGGCACCATTTAAATTGTAATCTATAAATCCTAAATGAGTTTCCTGTTTTAACTTATTCATTCATTAATTAGGCGTTTACATTGCGTAACAAAGCCACTGAGGATCAACATCCAGCTCTTTATGTCCTGTGCTCATGTAACTTATGTTCTGTTGATTTTGTGGCAAAGCCATTAAAAACATTACTGAATGTGGCCCAGCTAAGACTGAACTCACTGACACTCCGTGAGGAACTATTTGGAAAGTAATCTCAGTCTGTACACGATTTGGCTGGTGTTATTCTTCTGGAACTACTTTTTTTTTTTCGTTGTTGGGATAAAGCGGGTATAATTAATAACTTTATTATTTTAATTACCGATATGTGGATCTTTTATAAAAGAAAAAATGTTTCCTTTAACTTTTCTGAATGTCTTATTGTGTTGCATTCATTGTGTGTCTCATCGCTGATCTAAAACACACATTTTATTTCATGATCAGGCTAGAAAGCACTGCAGTAAACCATACCAGTAGCCTGTCATTCCCATTTTTTCCCCCCCTGCAGATCTATTTTTGCACAATTACAAGTTCCCTACCTTGCCTAAATTAATACCTAACATGTCACCTTAGAACTGCAGACTACATAACATGAATAAATTCACACTTTGATATTTTTGGCATTTGTTTTAATGAGTTTAAAAACACTGCATGCAAAAGCCAGACAGTCTGAGAGAAAGGACTGTAACACGGCAGAGTTTCATGTCCTTCATATATATATATATATATATATATATATATATATATATATATATAACACTGTAAAACACCATTAGCCAGTCATTTCAGACCAATCACTGCGTCAAACTGCAATCAACCAGCAGAACAAGTAGGAAGTAACGAGTCAAGCCGCCTCACGAAGGGCCGTGTTACCGCTCTGCCCTTGAGTCCTCAGGCACATCTGTTACTGTAAAAGACACTTGAGGCCCTGATACACACAGCAGACTGTGTGACCTCGTGGTCAAGTATAAATGTATTTTCACTAACACGTTATCTTGATTGGGGCAACGTGAGAAAAGTTTCTGCTTTGTTTCACCCTATAAAAGCCCCAGTTATCTGAATAAGATCACCTTCGCCCAGTTAAAGGTGCTGCTCTAGATGGTTTCCCTTGATTGTCAACGTGAGTTCTCAGATGCTGCTCCTGTGTCATGGCTACAATAGGCATGTTGTTAAATTATCCAGGATCCACACTTCTGTATGATGAGTGTGTTGCAGGGCTCGCAGCACACAGGCAGGACAGTCCTCCCGGTGATCATGGCTCTAGTACAGTTCTAGATGAGGTGTGTGTGTGTTTGCGTGCGTGTGTGAAGGCTCGTTCGGTTTGCACCAAAAGTAATGAGCAGCATGGGTAAGATAACGTGATTACGTCCTATGTCTCTCTTCATCTCTGTCTCATCTGGACCAGCACAGCAGTTCAGCGTGACCTGATTCGCCGGCTCACTGAGCGTATACGAACATAAATACAGCATATAGACCTGTCTGCGAAACAATGAGCAACATAATGTGATGTGAAATGTTCATATTCTCTAAGCTGCACTCTGCTTTTTATTTTCAGTCAGGAATCCTTATAAAACACTTTCTTATAAAATATCATAATGGCACAAGAGACTGTATGTCTGTGTGAACCATATAATTCACCGATCTTTAAAGGGTCCGTTCACCCAAATTACAAAAATTAACACATTTTAGCCATGCCTAGCAGTGTCTAGCATCTAGTATCTGATTGTTTTGGGTTTATTTGACCAGGTTTTGAGATATCTCTGAGATTTTCCAACCCAACACAATGGAGGTGACTGGAATGTCACTTGTGCTCAAAGCATTGATGAATAATATTAAAAGAATCAATATCAATGTGTCTTTACAGAAACAGTTTTTACTGAAGAAATAGTCTTTGTAAAAACTGTTAATAATTAAGTCTGTGGATTATCCAGAGTAACATGGATGCTGTTCTGGAAAGACACATTGCTATTGAATTTTAGCCATGCTAGCAGTCATGCTAGGGATGGATTTTTTTATTTTTTTATTTTTTTTATGAAATGTTTTGGATTGTCATTCATTTTGGTGCATATATCCATCCATCCAAACTTTAATTTGCCCAATATTTTGGATCTTGTTAGCATGGTAACACTAAGATGGTAAACATGGTAAATATACTTGCCATCACCATGTTAGCACTGTCACTATGAGCATGTTAACATGCTGATGTTAGCATTTGGCTAAGTAGACTCTTAGTTTTGTAAGTTTAATTAATCCAATAATTGTTGAGCCTATAAATTGTCAAAAATATTGACAAATGCTCATCAGTACTCCACCAGAGTTCAAAGTATTTTGGCAGGAGAGAAATGAGAGACATTTTTCGAATATCAGTCTCTTCCTAAAATTCTGGTGTCTTATTAAAAAGCAATTTAATGGAGAGAAATTCTGCACACCTCAGACTACAAAAGCTTCTAGTAAACACAGAGTTGCTCAGAGAACATTCGTGATGATTCATGCTGCTTAATTTTCCAAGACAAGATGTAAACTTGGCAACAGTTTCATATAAAGCGAAATGTTTCTCAGTTTAATGTCCTGAACTGTGACATACTGTAATATACTTGGCATTCTGCGGAGGAGATTAAAGTCCTGTTTAAATGCGTTTTTTCAAAGCTGTGATAACTAAAGAAATTTCATTCACCTCCATTGTACTGGGGTGGAGGCATAAATCTCACTGACAGCAAAGACGCTGCACAAATAAAACCCACAACATGGATACTGGATGATGTTTTTGTAATTTGGGGTGAACCGATCCTTTAAGTTTTCTAGCGCCAATACAGCTCTTTTTTCTGTACAATCTTTGTTCTTAAACAACATACACTGACTGGATAGCAGCTCTGTTTGTCCTGTCACAGCCACTGAGGGCAGGCTCCTTTTATTACTCGTAAAATAAAGTAACCTTGCTTCTTCACCTCACAAATCTAATTAGATGGGACAATGGAAAGACAAAAACCTGTTTTTTACTATAGGAGGCTGTCATCAACACAGGCATTACTGGCTTTTCAAAAGGCAGGGAGGAGAGAAGCTCTGCAGCTTGGATGAACTGGCCGTTTGTGATTTTTTTTTTTTTTTTTAAAGAAAGGCTGCTGCAGGGCTTCATGTGTGAGTGTGTGTGCATACTGTAAGACCAAATCCAAGTGGTTTCTACATTTCCTGTGATATGTCAAAAGCAAAGTACCTCCGAGGATGCATGTATGAATATCTATGTTTGGTTTTTTTTTGTTTTTTTTTTTGAAAATCATTCTTTAAAACGACCGTACGATGTATCACAATCACAAACGAGGCCCCCGTCTGTCTGTGTGTGTGTGTGTGAGGCAGTCTAGTGTGACAAAGCAGCAAGCCTGGACCCGACCCGGGGGGCTCCATTATAGAAAACACACAACCACAAACACATACACACCTGCACACCCACACTCACATCATCTCTAAAAGCACATCATCCGGTAACATTTCAGTTGATATTATAGTTATCTCTGTCTCTGAAGAATAAACCCCGTAGCGGTGTCGTCCTCCTTGGACCTGTATGACACACAAACACTATCACCTTCCCTTGTTTGCACTCTTACACAGCACTTCACTGTACAGTACAGAGCAGGCCGGTATTATATCATCATTAAGGCTGAAGAACCTTTTTAAAACAGGGTCTGTATTTAGGCTTGATCTTTTTTTTTTTTCTGGGCCTGAGTAGCTACAGTACAGGTTTGCGTTACCTCCCAGCACTAATGGCGTTTTTTTTCAAAGTTAGACAACATTTTGCTCAGTTGTGCTGGGCTGGAGTAAAGGCCTGAACACTCAATAGCTCAACAGCACCAGAAGTAGAGACCAACATACTTTCTGGATCATCAAAGGCAGCGGTGGGGAATTAAGGCAGTTGTCCCCTCATGATATTACGCGCAAAAGACCGCAACTCTGATCTTGTGCCATCGACAGTTTGTACAAGTCTTCTCATAGATCTGCGTGTCTGTTTTTGTCTTTTCATCTGATTTTCCTGTCCGCCGTTTCCCTGTGAAAGTGGCTCACTATGATGTAATATTCCAAACGGCCGATCAGATGAGTGTGAACGCTCTACTTGGGTGGTATGACGACAAGCGGGGGCCCTCTCCTCGGCCTCCACATCAGAACCTGGGCGTCGTTGGCGTTGGGCCTCCCCATGGCGTTAGTGGGGATGGGCTCCATGCGGGTCAGCACCCGCGGCTGGTCCTGGTGCACCCGGCCCACCAGCCTGGCCCTGGAGCCCAGAGGCAGGGACGGATCCACCGCGATATCGACCCTCATCCTCCACTTGATGGTGTGGAGCAAGATCTTTTCCCTGGACGTGGTGTTGAGCGCCACCAGCCAGGTGGTGAAGCTCTGGTCCCTTTTGATGTTAGTCAGTAAGGGAGTGTTGGATTCACTGACCGGCACAGCCCAGGTGACGCTTGGGTAAAAATTGTCATTCATGCTAACGATGAAACGGGATGGCTTGGAGGTGGGGCCTACTATGGTGACAGTCTCTGTCGTGTTTCCGTACCAGGGGTAGCTCACACCGTCCGAGTCGCTGATGGCCCTCACCAGACCTTCTCGCAGCTGAGGCAGCTCCCAGCTCGACCTGGAGGGAGACAAAAAGTGTAAGACTGAAATCAGAGAGTGTGCTGGTTGTATTCTATAGTTTTCTTAGTGTCAACAAATAGCATGAAAAGGATCAATCTAACAATGAATGGAGTATTGTCTATACAATAGACTTCATTGTTCTCCAAAAACTATTAAAAACACATCATGAACTATACTAGTAACAGTCCACAGTGGAAAATAGTTACCATGAAATTCACTATTTACTATTTAAGGAAATTGTTTGGCCTCTTTTAAAAATGAAACTATATATTCAGGATCATTTTTTTAAGGATTTATATCTTTAGTAGGAAAAAATGCTTTGGGGTTCAGTACCATAGAAAATCTGTGAGAGTGGGAAAGTATTAAGAGACGGACGAATGCCTTGTTGGTTTTGGTCTTTTCACAGGATTTGTTGACAGTAGCAAAAATATAGCATATTGCCGCCTTATCCTTTTAAAATGAGAAACATCACACCAGGCTGCAAAGTCGTGCGTTAAAGCCTTCTTTGGTTGAAAGTTTTTAGGTACTCAGGTAGGCGCATGTAACCACATCCAACAGTGATGTCACGCTGTGTCACCCCAAAGTACACAGCAAGGTGAGAAGTTAAACCAGTGGAGGTCAGCAAAAACAAGATTTTCAGCTGCTGTGAGGTTACTTTTTAAAGCCCCAAATCAGTCATTTTTACCCAAATAAACTGCAGGTACTGTATATTCTTATACATGATTGAAGAGTTGGATTTATTGATTTAAAAAATATGCATTTTGTGTTTTTTTTTTACTTGATTGTTTTATCTTTTATATCATTGTAAATTTAATACTTTTTCTGTGTTTTGGACTGTCGGTCGACCAAATCAACCTATTTGAAGATGTCACCCTTGGACACATTGAGATGGGACATTTTAAAGACTAAACAATTCATCGATTAATCACCAAAATGTGCTGAAGTCTCCGCAAACTATTATAGCATCAGAAAACATCAATATCTGACCTGCAGTCAGTTTGAGAGTGGTAGCAGTTGTTCTGTTTTGTATTCTGGTAGTGGGGTGAAAAATAGATTGCTGGCATATACAGCGTATATGTGTCTCTAAACTATAAAAAGTTGTTTTCTTTCCTTACCAGAAAAATCACAGAAGTAACGAGAGGAAACTATTCTGAAAACACTTTGACATTCTCATCCAGACACAAGCTTGCAGTGAGAACACGACAGCAGCCTGTAAATGCTATCTGGTGGTTCAGTATGTCAGCGGATTGTCATCATCTCTTTGTTGTGCCCAACATTTTTGTCATCTGGTGGCCCCTTTCCATCTATTTGTTGTGCTTTCATGACCAATCTGATGACAGCCCACCCCAGGCCCCATCCTCTCACCCCCTACACCCACCCACCTCCTAAACCCAGCAGGATTAAAACACCCCCTCTATGCCTTCCAGATACCGTGTGTGTGTGTGTGTGTGTGTGTGTGTGTTGGGGGTGTGGGGGAGGACATGTCTCCGTGGGCACAATTTGAGTGTGAGAGCAGCAACTGTTGTTTAGCTCCTCTAATAGCAGCTTTTCTATTTAGGTGCCAAAGTCACAGGAACAGAATCTGTCGGTGGGCGTTTGAATGAAGGAGGCTGACAAGCACAGTTAACCTGCTGCGTGCACAAATGCTCCTCTGTGAAACACACACGAGTGATGTACAAGCGAGGACCCGTCACAGGCTGCACAAGCACGCGTGCAAACCCGCACGCACACCAGTGTTTTGTATCTGAAAGCACGTCACAGGGGTGTAATGTGGACGCAGGTGACAGAGGTGTGAACTCACATGCCGACGTCTCCGTAGGTGTTGTAAAATTCCATCTGGGTGCACGCCTGGATCCAGCCCACCACCCATGTCTCATTGCGCGGAATGGGGGGCATCACAATCCGCGCCGACGCTTTGAAATAGGGAGTCTTGTAGCGAAGCACTATGGGCGAGTTCTCCTCAATAACAGTCGGGCAGTGGTCTATGGTGGCGGACAGGTCGTACACAACGATGTTCTCCCGTTTGATGCGTGACTTGTTACAGGCTATGCTCTGGATGCAGCCCATGGCTGTGCAGGTGAAGGTGATGGTCAGGAGCAGCCAAGTGAGCCTGACAGGCCTGGGGAACAGTACTGCTGACTGGGACTCAACCAGTATCAACACTATGAGGCCGTGCATCAGATGAAACTGTAAGGCAAAGGTGGGTGCTACCACGCTCCAGGCCCAAATCAGAATCAAAATAAGGCTTCAGTGGAGTAACGGGGGGAGGAGGAGCGGGAGAGGGGGGGTGGAGGGGGGTTGGGGAGGGGGACAGCTGGGTCGAGTGAGACCAGGATCCAGGTTCAGTGCCTCTGTGTCAGCTGGCACCCGCCCTGCTGAAGTGTGAGCACATCAACCAGTGACTGACCCAGTGCTCTGACCCCTCTGGAGGCTGCACGCCAGAAGAGAAACACCCTGCGGGGATTAATAAAGTATCACATGAATTTTTGATGATTTTATCCTCTCCTTCAGACTGTCTGTGTCGGTTTGCCCTCTCCTGGAGGATCCGACCGGTCTTCGCTCCTGCTTGAACCCACGCGCCTGCTGCCCGTAACCTTTGATCCTCTTCTTTCTTCCCCGAGCTGTCATGTCACAACAGGCGTCGGGGGACCGGCGGACACCGGGGCGCCGGCAGGGGGACCCGGTGGTCGGGCGGCGGTGCTTGTTGATGCGGCACTGTACATGAGATGCTGCTGCTGCTGCTGGTGCTGCTGCTGCCGCTGCTGCTGCTGCCTATAACCTGAGCGGCGGCTTTACAGTCCGTCATGCCTGCCGACTCTACGGGAAGGAAACCCGGTGAAACAAACAAAACCAGCGAGTCCGAGCATCTGGGACGTGGAAAAACAGCTTCCTCTCGTAGAGTTAGACGACACAGGCGGGTTGTTCGCGATCAAAACGAGGGGCGACAACGAGCTGAAAATATACCGAGTGTAAACATCTGTTATAGGCTGATATAAGGATGGCAGTAGGGCTAAAAAATCAGATAAACAGTGTAGTAACCGTGTAGCGCAGCGTACGCCGCGCGGCATCCTCATTCGGTGAAAGCTGCACGGCCGAGTGTCGCTGTTCAGTCTGCGTGGTGCTGAAACTGCTGAATGGACCAATGAACGGCAGAGGGAGACTGAAGGCGTAGGAGTGCCCGCGTCTGCACAGTAGTAGCTTTGCGACCTCCTTCCTCCATATTGGAATAATGCTTTCTAATCGCATAAACACAAAGCAGACAAGCAGCAGATTAGGAGCCCCCGTGCAGCGGGTGGGGTGTAAATCCTTTTAATGGGGCTGCAAGATAAGAAGCAACAGGTAGTGTTTGATATATATCAGGAACGACCTCAGATGTTGTGCTTATAAAACACTCCATGGTAGATTATGTACACATTTTAGTAGTAGATATTCTGTCGATAGAAAGAAATAGTGTGTTTCTAATTATGTGGAGGACCATTTGATTGGTTATTATGACACTTTCAAAATAAAACCGGCACAAACTTTCTGCCCCCCCCCGACTAACACACATTAGCTATTTACTACTATTTGACCTAATAGCACAAATGTAGCACTACCAGCTGTTTAAAACGTTGCACTCTACATTATTTTTGCATACCTACAGCAAGCTGGGACCCTTTTTTAGATGCTAAACCAACATTTAGCTACAAATGCACATATTTATTATTATTTATTAAGTATTCTAGAGACATAGAGAAGTCCTGTTTAATAGAAATGTGTTTGACTAGATTACCAACAGGACAACTCAGCCCCGGGTTTATTTTGTGGCAGTTTTTTAATATAATCAATTTTGTTTGGAGATAGGTATATGCACAATTAAAGCACAACATTAGCTGGTATAGTTAAGCCTTAAGTTGGGTCCTGCTTTATTGTTGTACCTGATATTGGGACTTGAAGAGGTTCCCTATGTCAAAATCAAGTTTTAAGATGATACTGTGCTTACATGGTGCATATTCCTAAATTCATTACCATGTGTCTACATAAAACCTGTAATATTCCAGCATAGAACAACTGCAGATGGACCCAGCATCTTATTTTTCCTACAGGCCCCCCAGACATGTTAATCCGGCCGTGGTTTGACCATATTGTGCATATAATCTCTTTATTGATCTGTATAATGCTTTTTAACACTCAAGCTGCTCCGGGTTAATGGGCAAAATATCATCACACCTGCAGGAAAAACTGAACTTTTAGCATCATCACACAGAAGAAAATGTTTTTATTGTATTAAGACTGATTTAAAAAAAAAAACAAAGTTTAAACAACAGTAATGAAACAAGCCTGTTTGTCCTGTGGATGCAGAGCACACTGTCACGTTGTTGTATGGCAGCTTTTATTTCGAAACAGACTCCTGTAAAACGTGCTGTGACGTCATTTCCGGGTTGGAGAGGAGGCAGGCTGCTGCTGATTCACATTGAGGAAGAGAACAGCGCATTGTACTTGTAAAAATAAACATGTCATCATTATAAGCTCTGGAAACTTATCAGCAGTGTTGTCCGGCAGGTTATGATGGTAAGTATATTATATTTTATACTACAGATAACTAACTAACTGTCTGAGAGGCTCAAAACTGGCCCACATGTGCTAACCTAAGCTAAGCTAATGGTAACTTGGCCACTGTTGTTGGAAACTAGTTACTGTTTACAACTTCCTTTAATGTTATTGTAAAGCAAATGAGGATAATGTCAGACCTGTTTATTTTCCCCTGATAAACTCTGATTAGAGCCAGTCAGGCTAAATTTAATGTAACATTAACAGTTTATGAGCTGACAGTCTTTTTAAAGGTCAGTATAGCTTTAAATTGTCAAAATAATGACATATGAGAGCTCAAAGTGAAGCCTTAAAAATGCTTTCTTTATCAGATCAAGTGCCAAAAAATAAAAGAACAAACAAAACATGTATTCATAATAGTATAGAGAATAAATAAGTGATCTATTCCTAATAATATGCATGTTTTTATAAACTTTCTTTAATGTGATTCCTCCCTGCAGGTCCCCACAGACTTTAAAGCTCTGATCCAGAGGTTTTATCACCTTCAGTCAGAGCGGGTAGAGACGTATCAGCTCTTTGAAGAGTAAGTTTGCATCTAGTAGTGCTGACTGACTGTAACATGCTGCTGTTATTGTAAATACATGCACACTGTTGTCAGGGATCATTGTCCCTGGTTGAAAGCATAGAGATAGAAATCTGAATTGTGGGCCTTTTACATTTCTGCTCTTTTCTTTTTTTTTGTTTTGTTTTTGTTGGTGCTGTTTTTGGCTGCCGACTATCTTCCAGAGGACACGAGGCGTACTTGAGGACAGGGCCCCATTATGACTTCGACCACTACAGGCAGCTGGTCCATGAGATAACGCAGGCCTTCTGCGGCATCTCCAAGGAAGTGCTGGAGATCAAGGGGAGGCTGCACCACGAGTTCGACAGGCCAGACCTCTCAGAGCACATTGAAAAGCTGCAGAGCAAAGAGAAGCAAAAGCTCGAACTGGTATGAGAACAACTCTATATGTATGTTTTTTTTACTTCAATCAGGTCCAGAAGCTGAGGGAGGAACTAGTAAACAAGAGACAGCAGCCAGTACTTTTAATCAGATAATTCATATAATAATATAGGTGTGATGTTGCTTCTGATTCAACAGCACATAGCATCTGTTGTGGGATGGTGCACCTAATATTTAAGTGTTTACACTGGTTGTCCTAAATATAGATGTCAAGATGATGTAATTAGCAGATATTAAATAGAGTCTACTGATACACACAAACATATTAGTACAGAGAAACTATAGTGACTCGCACACTGTTGTGAGTTTATTAAAGTTTATTAGTTAAGATTTTACATATGAATAAATGAATCAATCAATAAGAGATCAAATTAAAAAGGATCTATAAATAACTGACCACAACCAAATAGATTAATCGTATATATTATTTATTATAAAAAGTGGAATTTGTGAATCAATTTGATTGCAGTCTATAAATGGTCATAATTAGCTGAATATACACAATTATTTTCATTTGTAAATGAATTAATACATTAGTTTGTGTTATTAAATATAAGTTAATTGCTTTATAAGCATTTGCAATCTTCAAGGCTGCCATACCTGAGATTTTTCAAAGATCCACATTATCTGTGATAAAAGTGATTTTTCTAATTACTTTCATGTAATCAAAGCTTTCACTTTAAGTTTACACACAGGACATATTTTGACTTTAATACAGTTCTACAGTCTCACCACAAGGAGGCAGAATTATTATTCAAAATATTGCATAATTTCTTTACAAGGTTAGGACAGCAAATAATCTTAGGCTGGAAAACTGTAGTCATACACTTTTTATTAATACACCTCCGGTGGTAGAACTGCACTATGCCTCTGATAAGTAATATTGTTAAAACTCTTTTGTAATAGTCTTTCTTAGTCTTTTGTGCAGATTAGGCAGAAACCACTTATTCAATTCAATTCTGTGTGTGACTCTCATCATGTTTGATCCGACAGTTGTGAGTCAGACTGGTTTTAAAATGTTACAGCTTTGGCTCCCCGCATTCTTGAACAGTCACATTACACTGTAATTTTAAGCTCTTCTGTAATATTAACTCAGCTTCCTTCCTGCCAGTAATGTTACAAAGCTTCTATTATCTCAGAGTTCATCCCCTGTCTCTCCTCCATCCTCCGCTGATGAATGGTTTGCATAAATCTTATCTGACGTGCCTTCTTAACAGACAGCCAAGCTGCAGCTGGCCAGGCAGCGGGCCCAGGATCACCCGGAGGACGAAGGCTGTCAAGAAAAGATTCAGGAGATCAAGCACGAGTAAGAGCAGCTATTACCACCCCTCCGTTTACTGCGTTAGCTCCCCACTGACCCATTCACTCACTCACCATCAACCCGCTGCCGGCTGCAGAACTGCTCGGGGGCTTATACGCCTCCTGTGTCTTTCTAAATGAACAGACTTCTCTTTGTTACCATTGTAATTTTATTTGGTCGGGAAAATAAACTGTCAAAGATGTTTCTGTAACACAATAACTAATGCAGCCCTGTGTTTTCTGTGCCCACCCCCCTCCTCCTTGTCCAGCATCATCAAGAACAAAGAGGCTCTGAGTGAGATCATGCAGGACTTTAAGTATGACTCTGAGGAGTGTGACTGACAGGCGAGTCCCAGGAGGCCTGTAGCCGCCCTCTCACATCAGCAGACGGGGGGGCTGACAGATCGACTCAGCTCTGCTGCAACTTCCATCTTGGACTCCTCAGCTGCACTTATCGATCCCCCCTCTGGCTCCACCCTGCTCGCTGCTGCAGTCTTATTCCACCCAGGGGGCTTTTCACATTCTGGCTGTGTGTGTGTGTGTGTGTGTTTTATCTGTAGTCATGTGTTTGTGTAAAAGCATGCCTCAGCATAAAAAACAACAACAAAAAAACACTTATTTTGTTGTAATGAATTATAATGATGAAACGTGTAAATACTCAGTGTTAAATAAATCTAAGAAGCTTATCCAGCGATCTTTGTTTACATGATACATTGTATTTTTTAAGTAATAAAGACACTTTCCAAGACATTTTCTGCTCTTTACTGCTCTATACACAATGTTTTTCAGACATTATTGATAGTCAAAGAATATAACTTAGAGAGAGAAAAATCAATGTTCTTTAAATATGCAGTTACAAAAATATAAACAGTATAAAATTGTCTTAAAACATATTGATACAGGAATTTATGTACATTTTACATATAGTGTGACTTTGTGTTCAATCACTGATCCAACCAACATAGTTTGCAGTCTAGAAATATCTAAATTTTATTACATGGATGAAACATAATTAAATTTTTAGACCACCTGATGTCTGATTACTGTCTAATCTGCTCATCAGTGATTCATTTATTTCTCTCTGAACTGTTTGCTGACAGTATGATATATTTATAACAGATATAGAAGTGTATAAAAGGCAGTGATTGCTTTACAAAAAATACCTGGAAACATACCCATGTCTTGTGCATATTCTTCCAAATTCCCACTGTCACTGAAATACACACTCATGCCTGCATAATGCTTTGTTGCCGTTTTTGCTTATCTTGCATTTAAGTTAAGTCTGAACTGTTACGATTTACTTTTTTTCTTTACACTAAAAGTGCAGTTACTGTGGGCCTAAACATTTGTGTTTGTGCAAACACGTTTTCTAACACGTTCGGTCAGCGGAAATAGCAGAAAAAGGCTGTATTGTCTCACTCACAGTTATCTTCCACCTGGGTCCTTTAAAGTTAAGGCTGCATGATCAAACACTGCAGTATCCCTCAGTCAGGGCGTTGGACTTCTCACACAACTGGGACCCTCGTGGCCAGATTTTCATCAGTGTTTCTTGATGCTGTTGTTGAATTAAAACACCACGCAGGTGCTGAGCAGCTGCGCTATGAATTATCGTCTTGTAGAATCTGAAAAGGCAAAACCAGATGGTTGATACTGGTACAATTCGATGAGAAAAAAAAACTGTGTAATTCATAATCAGCATAAAGATGTTAATTGCTCTGTCTGGCAGGCACTTTTCTCTCTTTCTTATTCTCTGTGTATCTCTCCCAGCCCCCTGCTACCTCTCTCTCAAGGTAATCAATGGGAACCTGTCACGCTTTGTGAACAAAGACATTATTCAGGTGACAGCATGTGCCCTATTAAGCAAAAAAAAAAAAAAAAGAAAAAAAAGGAGACTGCTGAGCTAATTGAGTCAGGTAGAGTGCAGGTTTCGGTGAATTCAAGGACTCAAAGAGCAAGGATCTGAACTCTTCACAAAGTCACATAAACACACAGAAGATGGCGGGGCTCTGCGTGCCGTTTGGCCATTTGAAGTTATTTTCCGTGAAAGGGGCTCCTCATGCCAAGATAAAACCAAAAACACAAAAGGAAAACATTACAGTGGGCTGTTAATTACATTTACATGTTCATTTCTCTTTGTTGTGGCCATCAGCTGAAGAGCAGAAGTCAACATTGTTAAAATATGTAATAAAATCTGAGTGCATGACTGAGAGCATATTTTATGCTCCCACTTCTGGGCCAGTAAAGTCGAAACCACACATTTTACCTGATCATAAAAGTACGGACTGAAACTTCACAGAGCCAGCCCGTTCAAGAGAAATCTGTCCTCTTTGTGTTTGTAAAAATGCTGACCACATGGCATAACAAAGGCAGGGTCAGAAATTCAGTTCAGGACATTGATGCAGCAGTGGCTGCTTGTGATGTGTGTGTGTGTGTGTGTGTGTGTGTGTGTGTGTGTTTCTGAGACGGGCTCAGCAGAGATAATGAAATAAGAGAGAGGTTCTGCTTACCTACCTGGTTGCGCGTTCTGTGCGATTTCTGCAGCCACACCCTCCACTGATCGTACAGTTTGATTGACATGCCGCTGCAGCCGGACGCGTGCTTGCGGACCCAGCCGAAGAACTGCTTGAGTTCCCGCCGCAGGGTGGAGTTCTGCTCACCGGGCTTAGGATCACATGAGCCACTCTGCAGCCGCTCTGGGAGAGGAAAGGAGGGTGGGAGGGGGGAGAGGAGGGAGGGAGGAAGAGAAGACAGCGCCAAGGTTACAGTTAGGACAAGTGTTAGTACAAGGTGGGGTACAGCACACACAGGCTGCTTACCAGGTAGTGTGGCAGCAGAGATGTGATTGACATATTTCTTTTCTTTTTCTTGCATGTTTTCCAATAACTAACTAAGTGCAGTGAACATTTTGTAAACACTGAAAATAAAATTTAAAGAAAAATAGACTCAAACCCCTAAAAAAGTACAGTAGAAAAAACCTTCTCTCTTTTAATAAATGTATGATGTTGAACTTCCAAGTAATTTCCCTTCTTTTAGGTTTTGATTAATCTACTCGGTTGTGCAGATTATTACTGTTTTTTGTATGTTTTAATCTCATTTTTAATATACAATATGTGCCGAGGACTTCTCTGAAAGCAGTATTGATACTGAGAAGATTATCCTGGTGAAATAAAGCAAACTGAGTTGTTTTTAGCCGGGTTAGAAGTGTGGATAGACGGATGCCAGCGTTGGTCAGTCAGTCAGTCTTTGGTCCAGACTGAAGTAGCTCAACAAATGCTTGATGACTGTCATGAAATTTTGTACATTCATGGTCCACAGAGAATACAGTCCGATGACTCTGGTGATCCTCTGACTTTTCATGTGGCGCCACCATGAGGTTTGTGATTTTTGAGTGAAATGTCTCAACAACTATTGGAGGAACGTTCCCCTCAGCCTCAGCTGCTTTTTTAAAATTATTACACAAGGTCAAAGGAATACAACAGTCCCACCAACAACAGATTAGACAAGAAAAAGAAAGAAGAAACCGTTGTAACAGTGCATTATAGGACAAAAGGTTCATATCCATATACATACAACTGAACCCATGTATACATACATATACACATATAGCTATATCTACACACAAACATATACACATCACATATACTCAGGCACATGTATTCATATACATATCCACATACACACACTCCCATACATAATTATTTGTTCAGTTATACAACCAAAAATGAACATTTACATTCCTTTAGTTTACCTTTATTGACATTCCAATATTTGTATTTATCTATTTTTTTCTTTTTTTAAACTCCAGCTTTCACCCTGACTCAAAGCACCCATGTTTAAAAATTAAATTCTGTTCTTTATTCCTATTAACGTCCTTATCAAGAACCCACTCCTACTTCATTTTGAAACATTCAGTGTTTAATTTCTGTCTGCTGTAAATGGATGTAAAAACTTCCCCCATGGGATACATTTGTCTAACAAATCCGCCCATTTTGACTAAATAGCTACTGGTGCAGCAGATATTTTTTTGAGATGTATAACATATTTTTTTTAACGTAGGGGCAACATGCCGTTTAGTTTCCTTTTCCAGCTCTGTGGTGCAGCTGCCTGGAGTTGATTATATGTAAGAAGGTCACAGATATTACTGTATACTACTATAAAATCATTATAAGACATGATTTCACCCCACTGTTCAAGAGATCATTTATAAATAATATTTCTTTTTCAAACATTAATTCGATAAACAAAGGCTCGTCCGTAATCAAACATTTCTATTGTACCATAACACTTAGCTTTGGATTTCATAACATGATATTTGTATTGAAACCAGCTGACTATGACCTCTTCCAAAAACCCTCATAAGTACGGAAATGACTCTCGTTAATATAGTGAACTGAAAAGCAGTTCATGCCTTAAGATTTAACAAAGTAAGTCCACCATGTTTGTAATTATTATAAAGACTAACTCGTTTAATCCTGTCGGGCTTACCACCTCATAAAAACCTGAACACATTCTGTTCATATTTTTAAACAGCTGTTCTCTGGGGGAAGATACTGACATGAGAATACAGACAAACTGAGGAAATACTAAAGAGCTTATTACTGTTATTTCTCCATAAAAAGCTAAATTAGTCAGTCTCCAAACTTTTAATTTTCTGTCAACTATATGTAGCTTTCTATCAAAGTGTTCCTTTGTAATGTGTTGCATGTTTTTAGGGATATGTATATCTAAGACATCTGTTGGGCCATCCGACCATTTTAATGGCAGATCACCACAGAGCTCAAAGACCCAACTGAGTGACCCAACAGTGAAAAGTTATTTAGTTCTTCAACTAATGCAGTAAAAGATGCAACTTTTGACTGAGTTTGAACATTTTCATTGTCTGCATACATTGAAATTTTTTGTTCCAAACTATTTATTCTCAAACCTTCTATTTTTATTATTCATTCTTACTTTTTGAGCTAGAATTTCTTTTTCTATAATAAACAGATATGCAAAAAGTGGACATCCTTGTTTTAGTCCTCTGTACTGTATAATTGTTTCAGAAAAAAAAAACATTATTTATTATTTTACACTTTGAGTTACTATACATTACTTTTATCCAACTTATTAATGAATCTCCAAAGTTAAAATATTGTAAACATTTATAAATGAAATCCAAACTTGATCAAATGCTCTTTCAAAATCAGCAGAATAAATGAAAGCAGAGGTTTTCATTAAGCCATAATATTAAATTATTTTGATTATTTGTCTGATATTGTCACTGATAGATGCACCTTGTAAGAATCCACACTGATGTTGATGAATTATATTCAGTAGTACTTTTTAAAATCTGTTTGAAAGACATTTAGCTAATATTTTATCATTGTTACATTGTAGAGTTATTGGCCTCCAATTCTTTAATATAGTTGGATCCTTATACCTCCCACATGAATCTTGTTCCAGCAACATGTCCATTGCCTTTTCAATAGTTTTGTTATTTCCTATTATAAGATTCAAAACATTTTTACAGTGTTTTTATGCTGCAGATTTAAAAAATATTTGGTTGATCCTTTTCTATCCATTGTATTTCCCAACTATGTTATGTTTCTCTGCATGTAATCTTTCTAACTCTCTTTCTTTGTGCTCACACTCTCTCAGCTACGTTTTTTCTTTCTCCAAACAGTTTTTAATTTTTCTGGAGCTGTATTGAATGCAGTGTCCCCTCAGGGTACATTTAAAAGCATCCCATATAATTAAAGGATCTGTGTCATGTTTTACCACAAAAAAAAATTGTTCATGAATTTCTTTGTTGGATCTATAAACTCTTCATCTTTCAATAACTGCTGATTTAATTTCCAGTATCCTGGACTCATATGAAACACTGTGATACAGATGCTCAAAATTATAAAGATGATGATCTGACCTAAATCTCTACTAACATGCTAAACTAAGATGGCAAAAATGGTAAACATCACCATGGTAACATGCTTTGAGCTGCTAGCACAAATCCAATAATTGTTTATCCTATAAAATGTTATAAATAATGAGAAACACCTGTCACAACTTACCGGAGCTCAAAGTGTTTTAGTAGCACAGATAGTAGGACAGTTTTCTAATGTCTCCTCCTAAAATTGGTTTTCTCACACTAAAATAATGCTCTGGTGTATTATCAAAAAGTAATTTAATATAGAAATACTCAGCATGTCTCTTCATACAAAGCCTTCTAGGAAACATTCAGTTGCATTCAGTGAACATTTATGATGATTCATGTTGCTTAATTTTCCAAAACAAGATGTACACTGGGCAGCAGTGTCATATAAAGAGAGATATTTCTCAGTTTAATGTCCTAAACTGTGGAGGTGATATACCATACTTGGCTTTCTGGGGAAGCTATTGAAAGTCATAAGTCTGCCACAATCAATTCTTTATGGCAAACAACAGAGCCCGATAACAGCTTCCTCCCTCTGGGGAATAAATACCACATAACCTATGTAACTCATTATCTGCTCCTCTTGGTCCCAAACCTGCTTCCACTCAAGCTTTATAGGCCCCGTTTGAGGCACGGCACCAGCTTTCTAACTTGATCAATCTTTGAAGCCAACGACAAAAATCTATCAAATGTCCCCCTGGCTCTTTGCAGTTCCTTCTAATCCTCTGCTGAGAGATCTCTATCAAGGTATCTAGCCTACTGATGTTTTGGCTTCTCTTGGGTCACATGCGGTTTGGATCTGCTTGTTCAGGATGTTGAATCAAGGATAAGGACATTGTTATTCTGGCTTTAATTGGCTTTAAAGGTTGATTATTAGAAAGGAACGGATGGTCAAGATTTGTGATGTGCGGGAAGCATTTAAATACCATTTAAGCCATGAGACAGACTTTGGAAGTTAAGACTTCAGTATACTGTTAAACATTCGGTGGATTTAGTCTTGGCTGTCCAGAAGAATTAAAATTTCAGTGATTATTTGAATTTCCCTGAACCTAAATAGCAAAATCCTGAAAATCTTACCCGGAAAAGGTGACTCATCTTAAGGTATGCCAAGAAATTTCTAATGTGTGTTGTCCTCTGCAATGTACTCACCACCGCTGGGTGTGGAGGCGGCGGTCGGGTGGCTCCAGTCACTCCAGATGCCGGCCTTCCTGGAGCCATAGATGCCCACTGGGTTGCACCTCACCTGGACAAAATAGACAGTCCCGGAACGAAGGCCCGCCAGACGACATGACGTTTGGTTACCGACATCATCCACCACCTGGGAGAGGGAACAAAATGGGAAGGAGGATGTAATAAAATGGTACTTATATGTCGTAGTAGTAGAATGAAAATGTTTCACTGTTTTTATTTTTTCATTTTCCTAATGACTTTTCCTAACTTTGTTATGAATGTAGTCTGGATAAGAGAGACTTCCGGGATTTAAATGGGTTTCAATATCATTTCCCTAATCTTCTCATTCAATAGTGGATACACATACTGCATATAATAACTACTGCATGTACATACACACTAGAAAATAAATAAATAAAGAAGCTGTGGCCAGAAAACTTCAAAGAAACTGTTTCTAAAAGCTCTACTGATGCACTTTTGGGTCAAAGCCAGGTTTCAAAATTTACCAGCAATGAATCATAAGCAGTCAGGTTTTTTTTTTTACTCATGATTAAGATTTGCATTGAAAGCACAATGAAGAAGCAGGAGATAGAATAGGAACACTATTATGGAGCTTTTTATGTTCATCTGTGCTGCAAATATTCCCGCAGAGGCCACAGAGGTGTCATCGCTACAGGAGAGTGCCTGTGGGCTTTGTGTGGAAATGTGTGTGCGGACCACCTTCCATTCGGTGCTGTCTTCCAGTCTGTAGCGAATCTGATATTTGGCCTGGAACAGGATGTCCTTGAGCTCGGGGGGGCTGGCCCAGCGGACCGTCAGCTGGTCCTCGAGGTCGCCGACACGACTCGCCTGCACGTTGGCAGGAGGGTCTGTGGTCACTGGAAAAAACAAGGACAAGCGTTTACAGTTTGTGTACAGCAGATGTACAGTATATAAAGCGAGGATACAGGAAGTCCGAGTGACCTCTAGAGAGCGATGAAACTCACAGTGAATATTGTGCAGACAAGCATCATACTGCATCATTCTTCTTCAATAAAACATGGTGAGGATGATCAGTGCTGCGCCAGCTCACAGCTGTCTGTCTGTCTTGTGTACAAGATTTTTTTTTTATGTCTTAAATTCCATTTTTTGAAGGGAAGAAAGTTCGTCAGTATTATCAGTTCTTAGTTTCTGTGACTTTGAAGATTACTCTTTTGTTTTGTCTGTTATATTTTTTTAATCAATGCTTCTCTAACAGACCTCTCTTACTTGAAAACAAAGAGGTCAGTTAGTAGAATTTATGATGAAAATAACAGAAATATTGTATTTCAGAATTACATTAATACTTAATTGTGATTATACTGTTTCTTCTATAGTTTTAGTCAAGATGGTACAAAAGTTAATGTAGTGAACTTGCAATAAATTATTTATTGTTTTATAACTTAAAATAGAAAAAAGGGACACAGTTCATTAAAAGACTTGCTTTCGGGCTGCTCAAGTATTCACTATGGTATATGTACTTGTGCTGACATGGGCAACACAGTAATTATACAGGAACTGGATCTTTCAATGACACGTAATTTATTTGGACTTTACCCAGGTGTAATGTGACAAAAACCAATCAGCTTCTATTCCAAATATTTTCAGTAGTTAGTTATCAATACTCATAATGAAATGTGCTAAATGTTTCTATGGAAGCTCAATTTTAATGTTAATTTATGTTTTGACCTGTGATTAGGCTCCACAGGGGGTGTCAGACATCTACTGAGGCTTTTGACAGGCGACAACGTTCTCTAACAAACTTTTAAATTGCCTTTAAATCCCACTCTTACCCAAGCAAAGAGCAGATAGTCGGCGGCTTGACCCAGCCTTATATCTACATTGTATTTGCTTAAGCTAAGCTACAATTGCTAGCCCCACTGGCTTGACAGGCAGTTTCATCTGACTGCCATGGCATCCCTGCTTATCTAGCTCCACCAGTTGCAGACCTCACATCTTCTATCTGCTTAGGCTAAGCTACCATGGCTGGCTCCAATTGACTTGATAGGCAGTTTTATTTGAATGCCATGGCCCGATCTGTTGAACAGCCACCATCTAGTTTCACTAGCCTTACAACTAGCTGCTAATTAGCAACCCCTCTGGTGTGAGAAACTACTCCATGCATGAATCATGTCCCTTCACCTGTCTTCCCAAAGAAAAAAAATCTGTTTTCCCTTTATTAGACAGACAAAAGTGCAGAGAGGCAGGAAACATAGGTAGTGAGAGGAGTACGACATGCAACAACAGTCCGTGGCTGGAAATGAACCGCAGACGTTGTGATTATGTGGTTTACTTCTTAACCAATAAGCTACCCGGGCAAGCCAGCTTTAAGCATTTTGATTTCAGTATAGAAATATTCACTTGACGAATGAAATCTGTTGGCTAACTTTCATTAAGGTGCGTCTCCCTCTCCCCTGCTTTTGTTCAGGTCAGTCTCTACTTCCTGTCGAGAGCACGATGTACCAGCAGTCAGCATTAAAATAAAACATTTGCCCACCGCAATAAAGCCCGCAAACAAATCAAGTGCTTTGACGGAGAGAGAAAGATAAAGGGAGAGATAAAGTGGCACGAGAGACAAAGGAAGGAAGAGAAGTTAATAACTTGTCTTGTAAATGTTTTTCCTGCTTTTAACCTTCGCTGCCTTTACTGCTGGTGTGTGACACCGTTCGTCAGCTGACGTACTTTATTTGTTCTACCGAGTTCCGCTCGAGGGAGCAGAGAAAATCAAGCCAGGAAAAGTATTCTCTGAGCTTATTGTTTCTCTTGTTGAGGCAGCGCAATGCATCATACATATGGCATCGCTCCTCCTTCTCCTC
The DNA here is from genome assembly GCA_038419695.1 of Scomberomorus guttatus. Classification (NCBI taxonomy): domain Eukaryota; kingdom Metazoa; phylum Chordata; class Actinopteri; order Scombriformes; family Scombridae; genus Scomberomorus; species Scomberomorus guttatus. The sequence continues at coordinate 13,064,506 of CM076454.1, read as the reverse complement.
CAACTCACTCACCGCCTCCAACTTATCTGCTACTCCAGTGCGCAGTGGAGGATGAATGGAGGGAGAGGACGCTAAGTCACAGACAATAAACACTGCTTTCAAAATGTGGCGTTCTGGAGCCCACAAGCCTACGCTATTACATTAGGGCTGGAGAAACTATAATGAATACCTGCTATTGCTCGTACATCACAACCTAAATTTCTTGCTGTGAAACCTGTGACGGCATTACCTAAGAGGCATCTGCTGTGCTGTTAACTTTTACAATGAAACAGTTTATCTTTGAGAGTTGCGGCCTGAAACCATAACGCTGTTACAGCGGTGGGTTGCAGGGAGTGAATCATAAAAATAAATCCCCTCTCCCCCAGAGAAGTGTGTTAGCCATATGCAGGAGATCTGCAGACAAACAAATAGAGGAGAGGAGAGGAGAGGAGTGACACTGTGAGATTTTGTTAATTAACCTCCAGGAGTCCAGAAAAATGTCATCAAAACTTACTCACCTACATCTAGGATGTCCAGGGTGGTGATGTCAGAAGTGGCAGAGCCCAGCTGATTGGCTGCCTCCACCCAGATCTCATACGGGGTGAAGAGGGCGAGGTTGTGGGGGATGTAGCAGGAGTAACGCTGCTTCCCTGTGCTGTAATTTTCACACTCCTTCTCTCTCCCATACCACCTGGTCAGAAACACAGCAAGCATCATGACCAAAATAAACTCTTGATGTTTATTTTTTTCGAAAAGGCAGACCGACTATATTTTTTTATTTTTATTTTAACAGTCGGTACCAAAGCAAAACAACATACTGCAGCCTCTGAGTGTAGCATGTGTTGCAGATGATGAACTTCATGCTGCACATTAGCTGCTAGTCTACCTGATCGGTGTTGGACGAGGTGATCACCTGTGAGCTGCAGCAGGTCTGAGGCGCTCACCTCAATTTGTACTTGAGGGTGTATTCGGTTCGGATGTGGGTCTCACCCGGCCCCCCCGGGCTCCACTTGCAGCTCAAGTCCTTTGTGTTGTGGGACCAACACGTTAAATTGACCGGCTTTTCTGGAGGCACTGGTTAGAGAGAGAGAAAAGAAAACACAAAACAAAACAAAAACCCTTTAAAAAAACTCATTTTAAAAGAGACAAAAAGTTTTTCAAATAACTGATGTCCACATATTGAATTTGAATGCAGTGAAATGTAAAGAGAAGTCAAATAGAACTTTAATGACTATTTTCATTTTAATTTCAGTTGTTCATTGCATATTTGTTACTATAATGAGGGCAATAACAACAGTAGGAAGCATCATTTTTTACATTTCTTGATTTAAATGATTTTAATGGATTGAAATAATTTAGATATTAACTCATCTTTATTTTGGTTAACTCACAGATCATCAATAGCATAGTTTCAGTCATTCACAGGCTGTGTACATGTGACCTTACATTAGACATTAGTTCCCACTTTGAATAAGGCTAACTGAGTTACAATATTGGTTATTATTTGGGTTTTGGGTTAGCTAAACTTAATGTTGGAGTTTTCAAAGCATATTGACTGATAATTGCTCTTTTTTTTTTTTTAAGAAAACACTTTAAAAAAGTTTTCAACAATGGTTATTCCACTATCAGCCAAACAGTAAAAACAATACTGAACCAGTAATGAGGACTCTGCACAGACTCCACTTACTGCCCACATAGAGACAAGAACCGGCCAGGACGTGTCCATCCGCTCCGTGACACACCAGGTTGTCTCCAGACTGCTGCTGGGAGCCGTTGAGGCTGTGAAGGGTGACGGTCAGGATGTCAGCGCTCACCACGCTGTAGGTGCTGCTTGACAGACGCATCCCGTTCAGCGTCCAGTACAACGTGCTGGCGTGGAGGCCGAGTTCAGGGCTCAGCGTGCACCTGGCTGTCAGGCTGGAGCCGGTACGCAGGACGGGATCCTGCGGGGAGATCACTGCCACCTCTGGGTGACGGAAACACACACACACACACACACACACACACACACTCTTTTAAGCCATGCCAATATCAAAAAGCCCTACTTCCTCTTCTAATGTGTGTTTACTTTCTCGTCAGACTTCCAGTGAATTCCATTAGTGAAAGTAAAGTTTAAAGTTCCTTTTTTGTCTGACCAAATGTCCAAAATCCTGAAACATTTAAGAGGCTGGAACCTGTAAATATTTAGCATTTTTGCTTTAAAATGATACAGATACACAACTAATTGTTTATGCACTAATTTGACCATTTACTGACTGTGGAAGTTGTTTTTTGCAGCCTGTGCTTCTGTTGTATTATGTGTTTTATGCCTGATGATAGTCTATGCTGAAACATTTCTTCTTTAATAAAATTACTGCAGACAGTGTAGGGAGAACTTTTTTCTCCAGTTCTACCAGGTTTTCATTAAATATAATTTTGAAGATACTATTAACAAAAATCTAAAGGTCACTAAAGCCAAAAAGTACACTTCCCAGTGTCTTTTTCTAACAACACTATGGTGCATTTTTTTATATATTTCAGGTTTGTTAGCTCCCTCTCATCCTTTAACTTTCATTGACTAGACTCTCCTCAATAACATCATGAATTAGATCCCGGGCAGCCGTTTGTCTGCAGTTTTATTTGGCTCAACACTGAGAACAACACATTACCAGCTGACCTAGAGGTGAAATTGCAACGTTTCCAACAAGAAATAATTTGATTCTAAATCTTTTGCCAACAGCACGAAAACTTTTTTGTGTTTGTGTGCGAGGAGGAGGGCAGCGGCAGCAGCACTGCACCACAACACAGAGCCGGAGCTATTTATGACCCAGTAATGAGGTGAATTTATGGTGCTCGAGTAGGATCACTCAGAAAGGTCACCCTGGTTTGTTGGTAAAATCCTTGAATGCTTTTCCATACTACTACCCCTCTTAGAGTTTGCCTTTATGATTGATGCCCATGAACGACTCTCTGCTGTGTGTTTGAATGTTACCACTGAGCTCCTTCACAGAGATATGAGGGTTAACGTGTAGAGTTTTATTAACGGTGCTGCAGATGGGCGGTGGACAAGCTTTCTAACATATGTGCCACTACGTTTGTTTCTTACATTTCCTTAATGCAACAGCACCGATAAACACCGTTTATTTCTCGTCAGCTTCATCACCACCACGTCTAATAAGCCATGTTCTCACTTTAATCCAACATTAGGTGCAAAATCACACCTAATGATTGCTGTGGTGTCACTGCATTTGGATTTATTTCAGTGAAAACGCCACAATTAAACTATGATTTGAGTTTTTGTTGACACCGTTTCAGTCGTTGGTTAGAATCTAATCCCATCAAAAGTTTCTCCAACTTTTTCAGAATATTCAACAAGGTTCCTCAAATAAATAAGCATTACAGTTGGGTGATGAGAAAATATAAATTTGTCCACTGTCAGAGGTTTGGTAGTTATCCCTTTTAACATTTGTGGATGTATTAGGTAAATGTGGGCAATATTGGATTTTTATATGATTTTTGCATCAGTTTGATCAAGTTTCTTGACTTGACTATTCACTGGATTAGAAAAAAAATTCAACAATAACAATATCTCAATTGATTTCCCATAAATAATACCATATATCAATATTGCAATATAAATGACATATACGGTGATAGAGGGTTTGATTCTTATAGCTTACTCTTATTGAAATTGTAGCATAGTTGAAGTGGGATGGCCCAGAAAATGTCTCTGGTTACTTATAATTCAGTGTACAGCTGCATACCTATTATCATTATTATAGATGGGGTGATAATAACAGCTGGGATGGTGAAACCTGTGAACCAACTAGTCGCCTTTTTTCTTTCCCCCTTATGCTGATTTCAATATGAAATACTGTGAATGATGTGAAATAACTGATTTAAATCTTAACACCTAGTTTTTTTTTAAGATAGCTGCTGCCAGTATAAATACAGGAGGTGACAGCGCACCTCCATCTGCTGCGATCTGAACCGACACAAACGTGGTAATTTGTACGCTATATTGTGTCTGTCTGTCAGGTAACTAAAGTTTGGTACTTACTTGTCGAGGAGAGTAACACATGTGGAACAAGGAGGAGGAGAAACATGAAGGTAAACATGCTTTTTAGAGCTGTTTTTCCTGCTTTTTTTTTCTCCCCTCCCTGTCTGTCCTTTCCGACTTTTCACAGACGCGAGGAGCAGACAGAGGTGAAGTTAGGAAGAGTTACTGCGCAGCTTCGCTCTCCAGCGGCTGTTCTCACACCAAATGTTGACTCTTCCAGTGAAAGTCAGGACACCGAACTGACTGCAGGCTGTCGCAGGAAACACGAGGTTTGCTTCCATTAAAGTCAGTGCGGCTCTGGAGCTGCAGCAGGCAGCTACAGCACTCAGGTTCATACTGTTTGCTCCTCCCTTGTTCTCCCACACTGCCACATGTCATTAATGCTCCTCAATCTGCCCCCTCCCAGAAACGCGCACACGCACACACACACACACACACACACACAGTGTCAGAAAATTAACACAACACTTCACTTTCTGTACTGTTAATTGTTTTACCAGTTATAGAGGAATGCTGCCTCAGGTGAGGTGACGCTTTTAGTAAAAGTTTCAGGTACACGCACTAATACTGTATGAAACACAATATAATATCACATAACATATGGTGGAATGTAACTAAGTACATTTACTGACTGTAGTTTACTTGTATTTCCATTTTATGGTACTTTATACTCCACTACATTCATTATTTAACAGCTATAGTCAAAGGTTACTTTCCAGATTGAGATTTTACATACAAAATATGTGATTAACCTTTCAAATATGATAAATATATTGTTAATATATGTGTTAAACAGTTCAAGAGTACATGAATTAGATCTACCTCAGCCAGCTACAACGTTAAAGAATATAAGTATTATTGATGTATCAATAGCCTACAATATATGTAGATGATACAACACTCTGAATGGGATCAGTCTGCATACTGAGTACTTTTGATGCTTAATTTAGCTGATACTGACACACTCTTACTTAGGTTATAAGTAATATTTAGAATTCTGTACTTTGACTTGAGTGTTTCTAAACTGTTGTAGTCGACAGTATAACTGCTTTTTCTTAAGTGGATATGATGCGATATGATTAATTTAAAGATTACAGACACAAAGACAAAATCCAAGGGATAACATGTCAAACTGAAAACACTTTACTTTCTCCAACGTGGTCCCAAGATGTTAAAAAGACAAAGAAACACATTTTAAATAAAAAAAATACTAACACCCACATCAAAATACCTGAGTACAACAAAGACAATTTGATAGCTAAAGTAAAAATGTCATTTTATTATAAATCTGTGACCTTATTCCATAAATAGGTCCCTTTCATTTATAACAACTGGATGTGTAGCAGCAGACTGATCCACAACACTGTAAAAAGAGGAACATTTACTGGAGGGACTTTACATGAACACTGGCCCTGCTCAGTATGCACCATTGTAGTCAGACTGCATCACAAACACACCTCCAAACAGACAATTAAACAATGACAAAGTAAGTGTTCATAAACACTCTTCATATTGTGTTTTATAATCAGTTATTGTCTCTCCGGGTCATTTCTCCACAGCAGTTGTGGCCCACATGTGTTCCAGCAGGATCTTTACATTCAACTGATAATTGATTGCTCAAAAACTATCAATACTGCAACAAATGGCCCATCTGCCTGCTCCGAGCTGGACATCTGCCATCCGCTGCTCGGCCAACTATCTGCTACATTTTTATGAATGTCATCACATCTACATTATGCGCTGCAGTGAAGCCTGCTCTGCAAGTTGTGTGTGTGTGTGTGTGTGTGAACGGGGGGGGGGGGGGGGGGCAGTGTGTGCGTGATGATGATGATGATGCGCGTGACGCCACGATCAGAAGCGGATGAGCTGAGCAGACAGGACCCGGGCTGAGGCAGCAGCATCCGCACCACCAGCAGCTCCAGCACCAGCACCACCACCAGCAGCAGCAACAACAGCAGCAGCAGCAGCAGCAGCAGCAGCGCCGCCACAAAGGCAGCTCAGTGCTGGTTGAAGCTCGACTCTCCGCTCCTCTCTTCAGGGTTTGAGATGCTCCGGCTCTGCGGCAGGATGTGCGGCTTCTCGGCCCTGCTCTCGGTGCTTCTCGCTGGGCTCGCGGCGGCGTCCTCGGATCTCTTTGACAACCAACTGGGCGACATCAATTACTGCAAAAAGCAATGCCAGCTCACCATCAAAAACAAAAGCCCCGCTAAAGTAAGTTGTTCCTCTCTGCTGTAGCGTAAGCTGTCTGCAGGAAGCGCAATATCAGCACCCAGCTGACAGCTATCCTGCTATCCGACATCTCAGCGCCTGCAAAGAAATGCACACTAACAACACGATGTATATTCGGCATGGACAAAGCCTCTATTTTGTGTTTAGGTCTGTGCGTAATGACAGGCACCATGCTGGCTCCGATTTTTCGCTGCATCCTCTTGGATGCTACGGCGCACAATTAGGCCGAAAAAATGGATGCAGCTCAATTTCTTCTACACCTTAAGACTCATCCAAGAAGTGAACTGCTTTCTATCAGCTCAGCTCGAGATGCACTTGTAAAAAAAAAATGCACCAAATATTGATAATTTCACTAAGATTAAGGCCAGGCGTAACGCAGACTATGGATGAATATTGTGTAACATGAAACAATGATCTTGTTTGACAGTGTGCAGCATCTTCCTGCTCAGACAAGGCCAGGATGGACGCGAGCAGGACGGTAGATGTGTGAATTTGACTGTGGCTTAGAGCCCAGTTGCTATAGATTTCCAGCATCGGATGTTTTTCCTCCCACCACCACCACCTCCTCCTCCTCATCCTCCTCCTCCTCCTCCTCCTCCTGCTCTGCTGCCTTCAGGTGTGGTTCAGACATCCTGCAGGGCAGCAGGAGCAGATAGCTTTGCTGCAAAGCGGATCACAGTCACCTGCTGTAACACACTGATGATGACTGTGATTGAAAACCAGCGGCTTACAGTGTGTCGAGTTTAGACCTGTTATACTGGAGAATAACTGCGTGCAAATGTTGTATAAGCAGTCGCCTTCAAACCATAAGGCTTAGTGTCATGGTTTGGGATAAACACCTCTCTCTCCCCTCCCTGTAAATCAACAGGGAAGCGCAGTAAAGATGATGACAAGCACAGAGCTGTAATAAACCCTTCATGGTCGCGGTCAGGGAATCTCTTTGTCTCTCCTGTTCCTTTAAAAGACACCAGAGGGCGCTGTTTCCTTATTTTGCTGTGAGAATTGAGGCATTGTGACAAGGGGAAGTGCAGTAATGTTCACTTTTCCTCTCTCTCCACCACATTTTCTTGCACAAGTTTTACGCAACTCGGTTTTCCTTTGCAGTAAATGCTTCTTATCAACTGTTTATGACAGGCTGTAATATAACAGCTGCACTGTGTCATTAAGAGATGCCATAACCCATCTGTGTCATATTTTCTAACAAGGTTATCTTGAGTTTATCCAAAAGTGTAGGAGACATCTCTAATTTTATATCCCCCCCCTACCCCCCCACCCCCTCTTCTTTTCCCTGTCTCTTCCTCCCTCTTCTTCCTCTCTGGCCTGGCTGGCTGGTAGGACTCCATAATGAACGCCTGTCACCGTGGCTGTCGTCTCTACTCCATCTGTCAGTTCGTCAATGGCAACGCCGGCTTCAACACCAGCAGGGAGGAGTGTCAGGGAGGTGAGTCAGTCTCCCGATCTGTCTGTTACATACAGTCTTGCTGAGGTGGCTGAGGCCAGAGTTCAAGCTGCTGAGGCCTTAATCCTTAATACATTCTGTCAAAATGTGCTGCAGTGGGCTAAATCTTCGAAAAAGTAAAATCTACATGAAGTCAAGTATCATGAATTATAACCTAAGTGCAAACATGATGTGCAGGTTCTTATTCCGGTAATTTCTACTTGATGGTGTCTTGCTGGTGCTGCTCATCCTTTTGACAAGACATTAAATAAATTTCATTCACTCCTTTAAAAACCTTTGGGTAGGTGTTGGACTGAATATATCGAAGCAAAAGATTATTTGAGGTGAAATCAAAAAGATGTTTGGGACCTAGATTGTTTTCCCATGGATCACCGGGACTTCAACATCAAACTGTTGAGCACAGCAGCTCCGCTAAACATTTTCCTTTGTTCTCGCTGATATCAATGAGAGCTGGCAGACTCAGTTGGTATTTTCTGGGTGTTTGAGGCTGTTCGCCCAGTTTAGACTGCTGTATTGGAAATCAATGAGGTGATTTGCCGTCCAGACAGCAGATGCCCCGTTGCCCCCTGTTTCAATAACGGCAGCATGGAGTGAATTGTCTCCGCAGGAGCCAACAGATACAACGTCTCTCTTGCATCTTTATATTTATTCCCACATAAACAGCCTGTACCTGTTTTATTTCTTTCTCTCTACTAGGACTGTAGTGCTCTATGCCCACTCTGTTTTGTGCATCTTCTTCCTCTTCGCAATCTTTTCCATCACGCTCCACAACTACCCCCCACCCCCCCCCTCTCTCTCTCTAGCCTGCCAGGAGGCATATATTAAGCTTCTGGAGCAGGAGGCCTGCAGCACCGGCTGTGCCAGCCAACCCTCTGAACCTGAGATCAAGAGGAGGAAGGTGAGAGATGCTCCTCTGCAGTCATTTGTGTGACTGCACACGCAAATAAATGGAGGTATAAGAAAGTGATTAAGGATGTTTAGATACCAATAGAACTACTAAAAACACAAGTGCTCTCCTCTCTGTAGCTCAGGGCCATGACTCTCCGCCCGAAGCCCCCCTCTGTGATGGAGGCCGTGTCCAGCTGGTGCAACGACATCGTCAGCTCCGCCCAGAGCTTCATCTCCTCCACCTGGACCTTCTACCTGCAGGCAGATGATGGCAAGGTTGTGGTTTTTCAGGTAAGACCCAACTAAGTGTTTGTCCAGAACATGCAGGCTTTTTGAGTAGTTGTCTTTGACAAAAACGTAAAATGGTTAAAGTTAAAGGCTGCGAAATGTTCATACAAATGTTAGTTCTGCTGCTCTCGTTTGACAGTTTATCTAACCTGATTGTGATTGTGAACACAGTCTCTGAAAGCTTTTTAATGATCTGGATGTGATGTGTTGTAATGTTTCTGGCAGCAGTTTGTGTGTAATAATAAATATAAGAAACACAGAAAGGTTTGAACCCAAAACCAAACAAATTCCACCTACATTGAACCAAACCTCATTCACAAAAAGTCATGAAAATAGGCGGACAACTGATCTCTGGGAAGTACAGTGCAGTAACATGGAAGCATTGACTGCTGTACACAAGTGTTGCCAAAAAATAAAACAGACATTTTCCTATTTATAGTTTTTTTTTTTGTCTGTACAAACATGTAGATCATTTCAAAGTGAGAAATCTTAACAGTGAACAAATGCAATAAACCCAAATATCCGTTTACAACACAATTGTGTAGATCTAGTTATTTTTAAATAGCTGATTTTGTTTAATTCATTAGAGGATGAAATGTTGTGGTGCGGCTTTTACATGCGGGGCCAATGTAGCTGTACAACTGCGGACGTTTTCTTCACCTCATCCTTCTGAATATCAGCACTGAGTCAGATGTTGCTCTGAGTGCTCTGCAGTCAAAGACACTGAAACACTGAAATTGCTTTCCACATATAATATATTATGGCCTGCTGAGTCCTGATAATGCAAAATGATAAAATTGATATCTACAGTGTGTTTCATGTCTTGTGTTTTTAATGGGAGGTTAAAATCAAGCCAGTAGACCTTTATAGATTATTAGTTTAGCCAACAGCAACTCCTTCCTGTTAAGATTGTAAAATATATCCTCTGCTATATGGTGCCATAGAGCTTGGGTCGCTGCCAAAACATCTCACTGCCCATTTTAGAGTCAGTGCACTTGTGAAGGTTGAGTGAGCAAGGGCACACAGCAGGATGCGGACACGGTGGTTTAATTCAGAGCACCGCAAACATGTTTGTTTTTTTTTGTTTTTTTTTCCCCAGCACTTTAATGGTTTATAAATGTCCTTTTAAATTATGTCACTGCCCCCAGCGCCATGCATATTTGATAACCGGCAGGGCTAGCTATGGTGAGCTCGCCTCAGGGACGGAAAGGCACTGCAAGATTTAAAAGAGAGTGGACTGTACTGGAGAATAAAGTTACGGCAAATAAATATCCAGAAGTAGTTGCTGGATTTTGAGACGATGGACTGAATGGACCTGACAGACTCATGCTGTGGCCTTTTCAACCCTGAAGTTTTTGGTTAATAACTCAAAAACTGTGAGCTGATTTTAATGAAATTTAGTTGAAGGTTATGCCAGAGGTATTTTTTTTGCTGTGTTTATTTATGATTTGAGTTTTTTTTCCAACATCTTCACACCTCTCATGAACTATTTGGACTTCATCACTGTCTCTCACTTTGAGTATTTTCATGCAGATCTGGATCCAGATGCAGCTAAACATTTCCTCACATTTTCTATAATCGAAATACCACATTATGAGGTTTGGCAGAAGTTTGTGCTTGCACAGTGCTTCCTAGTTGAATTTATGAAAGTATTGCTAAAGTCAATACAGTAAACCACCTATACATTAAAAGCTATAATAAGGTTTGGTCTGTCTAACCACCAGACTGCCCAACCATATCCTCCAAATTCAAAAACTGGTCAGAAACCTGTGTGTCTGTCAGGGGTTTTCCCGTTTGGACAACGTGACTTTGATGGTATTTTTAGCTGCATAATTAAAGGGCTCTGTGGGAAATTACAGTATTTATGCACCCTAACCCATACAGAAGGGCTTCTGTGTAACAGAGGACTCTTTTATATGCTGAAATGCGTCACCAGGTATAAGAAACTGTGTGCAGGCTTGGAAGCGCCACCTCATATAGAGATGCAGCAGCCACAGAACGTGAAATGACCAACATTTCTTCTGGACTTGGTGATGGATGTTTGCTCTTTATGGCAGTGACAGGCAGGCTGAAGCAGCAAGGGTAAGCCGGGCTCCACGGGGCTGTGTGAAGACTATCAGGCCTGTGTTTAGTGGGCAGCTGGCAAACCTCCACCAACTTGACAGATTGACTCTCTAAGTGTTGAAACAACAGAAAAAGTCCAGCTAAATTGAGGGACAGAGGAGGTGGGGGTGGGGGTGGTGGGGCGGACAAGCCAACGCTGCCTCAAATACAAATTATGTGGATATCCATAACGAGCTGACGGTCTATATGCACCCATCTGTGTGCTTGTGTGTGCGTGTTTGTGTCACCTCAAGTTGTGAGAGGTGCTAATTGTGTGCAGCCTCACGTATCATAAAAACAATCAGGGAGCTGCCAGTCACCAGTAAGGGGCAGCAGTTAGTTCAGATTATAAGGGTGGAGTAAGTCGCTCTTAGGTCACGACTGAGGTTTTTCCCCCAGGGAAGAAAAAATATAGAAAACTTGTAATCTTGAGAAAACGCTGGTACAACACAGCCTTTTGACTCAGTCTTTCCCTGTCTCACCGCCACCTTGTTATTTTAAACAAATCAGCTCATGATAATGCAACAGAGAGTGTCCAAAGTGAGTCGATTAAAGTCTTCCACCGACTGAGCTGTGATGAGTTAGCGAGCTAGCCTGCAGAACAAATTGAACTTGGTGTAAGACTGAATACAGAGAGAAAAGTCTCTACCTCACCCTGTTTCTTCATGACAATTGCATTAGTCATTCTGCCGGAATGGATTTTAAAGAAACAAGAAACTGATACAAACAGTGTTTGAAGGGAGTATAACTTTGACTTATGATACTACACTAAAATGTGAGTCAGCGTGTTTTCAACTTACTCATCCAGGCAGAAATATTGAACATTAGATGCACTAATACAGGATGCACGGGCATTTTCATGACAGTAAAACCCACTTGTATGGATTAACACAGAGCTTTATGGCATTATGGTCTATTTATGATGGTCTATATATAGTTTAAGCTGAAGCATTTTTTTAAAATCAATTTCCTATAACACTGCACTTACTAGAAATGTAAAAAAAATAATGAATGTCTTCATGTGATTTGGTCTCAATTGGCCACATGGGGGTGCTGTAATTAAAGTTTACATTTTAGGCCGTTTTCCCCACACCAGCTTACATTTTTTAAACATTGCCATATACAGGTGTGCCTACAATTTACTTGTATGCTTACAGCTTTTGTGTGTTTGAACCAAAATTAACAATTAACCATTAATTAATTAAGTGAGCTTCAGATACACTTTTTGTCAGTGTTTGCAATTGTGATTAACATTGAGTACAGTTCTTTTCTGTTAGGTGCTGACATTAATCTGTCTCCACCCCGTGATCTTCCTAAAAGCAAGTCTAATTGCATCCACCACTCCTCCACCTGAAACCCTCTGTCTCTTTATGGCTGAGATGTTTCTGAACTCTCAAACCGTACTCTCTTTTCTTTCTCCCTCCTCTCTTTATGTGAGCCAGAGCACCTTTTTGCATTCCCTCTCATAATGCATGACAGATGCAGATCAGGCTCTGCTCGTTCTGATGGTTAGATCTCTTCAGTCTGCAGCCAATGAGGATCACCCCCCCCCCCCCCTCTCTCACATGTGCCCTCGTCCCCTAAAACCTTCACACTGGCGCTGCATCTGGTTTCAATGCACTCTGTCAGAAAACATCGCTCACAAGGGGTAATAAACCCGGTTGTGAAATCACTTTTTCAACAGCAGAGGTTTGGAGGATTGTAAGTGTTTTGGGAAGCAAACTAACCAACCGGCCAGCCCTGTGTCCAGAGTCGATTACATTGTGTTGCAGTGTTTTGTTATGCTTGACAAGTAATTGAAATCATTCAGTAGCAAAGAGATCAATCACTTCCTAAGTAAATTAATGAGAATGAATGAAACTGAGAATGAATTTAGCTGGTTTCACATTATAGTGTGAGACACAGCAAGAGATTTCCAAGTCCATTGATCCAGTGTCAGAGTCGATAAATACTGGGAGGTTGACACTACTGCAGTGGGACATACTTTACTGTGCTAAATAGGCGTGTGTGTGTGTGTGTGTGTGTGTGTTGTTGCTGAGGCCAGCAATAGTATTGTTACAACTGACTACAGCTGCTGTTGTAGTAGAGAGAGGGTCAGCAGTGAGGAACCAAAATCCTCTTTTAATGAATTCTCCAGGGGAGCCAAAAATACGGCGTACATAATGAAACACACAACAGTGCAAATACTGACAGCAGGCTGTGTGTGTTAGTGTGTGTGTGTGTGTGTGTGTTGAAGTTGTTTAAAAGCCATTTTTCAGAGGTTCCGTCCCAGTTCAAGGGTTTTTGTTTCACTTAACTGATTTGGGTGGGTGAGAAAGACACTCAGACATATTCAGCGGGCTAAAAACAAGGATCAGAATCACTCGTTTCAAGGCAATTTGTTAAAATTATGCTACAATATTTAATACTTCAAATTAGACAGAACAGTTATCCTTTTGCTACTGTTCACAGTATGAATTGTGAGACTCAAAACCTTGTGTTATTGGGCTGAATTATCCGTGAGTAAAAGTCTGAAATCCTACCAGTTCCAGGGTCATACATGTTTAACTGATCCTGACCTCTGACCTCTCTGTGGAGCAGAGCAAACAAAAAGGGAATTCTTGGTTTCCTGAGTTGGATTTGGAGTGTCAAAAGTTAATACAGAACTAAGTATCAACCGAGTGTTAATGCTTTACTTAAAGTCATCTAAACTCCAGTTTTAATGCTGACTTTAATGTAACATAAGGTGAATGTTAGATGGGTTTTACATTTAAATCTACTTTACTCAACAACTCTTATTTTATTTTAGGTGTAATCAATGTCAATCCTTAAATCAAGCTAACCAAGCTTGGTTAGCTTAGCTTAGCACAAAGACTGAAAACGGGGCAAAAGCTAGCCGGGCTCTGTGCAATTGCCTACTGGCACCTCTAAAACTCACTAATTAACATAATATATCTTATCTGTTTAATACATACACCAACATCAACCACAACTTGTGTTTTTTACATTTTGTTTTTTGGCTAGCTGTTTCTTCCTGCTTCCAGTCTTTATGCTAAGACAGGCTCCAGCACCAGCTCCATAATGAATGTATTGGAGTGGTATCAATCTTCATTCTTGGCGAGAAAGCAAATAAGCATATTTCCCAAAATGTCAATCTATTCCTTTAATGCAGGTTAGTTGTTCTCCATTTGGAAATGTAAAAAAGAAATCTTCCGTTTGTCTGGCTTTCATCTCTCTCTCTCATTTTTTGCCCTGATTCATCTCCTGATGTTTCTTTTTGTTCACAGTCGACTATTCTTAGTTGGAGCTCCTCTGTGATCTGATCTCACAGTGTTAAACAGACTCTTACCTGTCTGTTCTGCTGGTGAACTACTGCGCTATAATTGCTTCCATGATGGGATCGCTGAGTGTCTTTGTTGTGTTTTCTCCTCAGAGCCAGCCAGAGATGGAGTACTCTCTGCCCGAGCTGCAGGCCCCTCGATCCAACGTGGCTGACAAACCCTGGCCTCAGGTCCACTCTCACACCCAGAGACCTCATGGTGAGAACATACTGTATACACAACACACACATACTACTGTACATGCGCACATTCATATAGGTATGTATAGCAGCACATGTATGCTCATTATCCTGAGATTCTTTGTGGTCAAGTGCTGCAATTATGCTGATAATCATTCAACTAAAATCAGTTTTATTCAACGGAAAAACACAATTAACAGGTGTGAGAGGACATGGCGAGAAGGGAGCATCCAAAGCAGGAGGTAAAGGGAAGCATCCTGTACAGCACACAGACGACCCCACAGCCGAGCACGACTTCCTAGGCTGCATGTCAAGGTGAGCTGGACTTACCCTGCAGAGAGTATTAATCAGTATAAAGACAGAACCAGTGTTTCTCCTTTAAAACATACAGTGCCAGTCAAAAGTTTGGACGCACTTTCTCATTTGAGTGAATGGGAATGGGCTCATGACAGACCACACGTTCTTAGTCTGATTTCCTTCCTTCTAAGGCAGTTTAAAGTCAGCATGAAAATGAACTTGCAGAGACTTGAAACTTAATGGAGATAGGTGATCCATCACCGTGATCATCATGTCTGCTTTTATTACTGTCAAAGTTATAATATCATTGTGCAATGCACGCTTTTCAAATCAGTCTCCGCTTTCAACGGCATTACCTTACGATGATATTGTAACTTTGACAAAAATTAATTATCTAACTCAGTGGAGTTTCACGTCTCTGAAAGCTGATTTTATTACCACTGACATAAAGGAAACTAATATCTGTCTGGATGAAAGGAAAAACACAATCGAGGATCTAAAACACTATTGTATGCATTAAAAAAAGAAGTAAAAGTGGGTGGAATATGCAGTAAAATGGGTTACAACATGCAAAAACTCTGGTTTGTTTCTTAAAACTAAACTTAAATCTTGTCATAAAATGACTGTGTGCAATGCATTGTTCACACCTCTATTTACATTCAAGGGAATTATATTTAATGACTACCCAATGATTCAATTTCATCCATCTTTTTGTCTCTTTCCTCTGTTCATCTGTTCTCCAGACGCTCAGGTCTCCCGCGGTGGATTTTAGCGGCCTGTCTCTTCCTGTCCATTATGGTCATGTTGTGGCTCAGCTGTGCCAGCCTTGTCACTGCACCAGAGCAGCACATCAAGACACAGGTACACACACGGGAAAGCACACACACAAATGTACACACACGCACATATGACAGAAGCAATGACGTAGAGGAGGAGAGGAACTTAGATTCAAGTCTGTCAGCTTAAATCGGTGTCAGTGTGGTGTTGATCTTGCGCACCCTTGTTTTTGTTTTTACGGATTTTTCCAAAACTACACAAACCTTTTAACTTTTTATTCATGTTTTACTTGCTTTAATTAAACTAAATGTACAGAATAAAATCCACGCTTATTCTGGCAGTGATGCCAGGGATTCAGAGTAATGATTGATATCTGTTTCTTCTCAGGATCTTGATGCACAACAACAAGCATGCTATATGAAGGTCTGTTCTCTCAGCTAATTGAGTCCCTTTACAACCATTTGAAGATATTTTCCATCACTCATTTGAATGACATACATCAAACACTAATTATGGCTCCCCAGATTCAATGTAATGACCTTGTCTAGATCTTGTGCTGCAGCACCAGACTATAGCCAAATGTCCATGACATTTCTGAGTGCTGGTGTGCACATCAGTTGGTTTTATTGCAGTATTCTACACAGCTGATTAGTTTATGCAGTGAAAATCAGCACACGAACACAGTTCACACAGATCCATGAAAAATCATGACACAAATAAAGCTTCTGTCTCCTCTTTACATCACTGAATCTGCTCAGTACTATTTGTTCCTATCTATCATCTTCTTTCACACCTATTACCCTTTCTGAGCCTTACATCAGGAGGGCTTTTAAGAGTGTGAACACCAAGAAAACAGCACAACCAGACGGTATCAGTGAGCTTCAAACTATGTGAAGACCAACTAGTACCAGTGTTCAAAATGATATTCAATCTGTCCCTGGCTCAGTCTGTCATATCCATGTGCTTCAAGAAGTCCACCATCATTCCTGTGCCCCAAAACAACAAGACCAGTCTGCCTGAATGACAACCGCCCAGTGGCACTCACCTCTGTAGTGACAAAGTGCTTTGAACAGCTGGTCAAGGATTACATCTGGTCCTCACAACCCAGCACACCGGACCCACTACAGTTTGCCTATCGTCCCAATACCAATCAATGGAAGATGCCATAGCACACATCCTCCACACCAGCCTATCTCACCTGGACAAGAAAGGGAGCTATGTGAGATCACTGTTCATTGACTACAGTTCAGTGTTTAACACCATAGTTCCCTCCAGGCTTGTCCAAAAACTCAAATACCTGGGATTAAACACCACACTGTACATGTGGATCCTTGACTTCCTGACGGGCAGACCCTAGGTGGCGAGGGTAGGCGGACACACCTCTTCTACCCTCATCTTTAACACCAGAGAACCTCAGGGCCTCATTTTGAGCTCCCTGTTGTACTCCCTGTACACACATGACTGTGTAGCCACTTTCAACTCCGACACCATCGTCAAGTTTGCTGACAACACAGCTTTGGTGGGCCTGATCACAGATGACAATGAAAAGGCCTACCTGAAGGAAATAGAGGACCCGACCCACCGGTGTCAGGACAACAACCTACTCCTGAATGTCAGCAAGAATAATGAACTGATAGTGGACTTTGGGAAGAAGCAGGGAAAGAACTACGCCTTGGTGTACCTTGGTGTCCACATCCCCGAGGGCCTGACCTGGGCGGTGCATACTGACTCAGTTGTGAGAATAGGCAAGGCAGAGACTGTTTCACCTCAGACGCTTGAGGAAATTCCAGATATCCCATCAAATACTAAGGAATTTCTACTCCTGCACCATCGAGAGCATCCTGACAGGGAACATCACTGCCTGGTACAGAAAGAGCACCAAACAGGACCGCAAGGCCCTGCAAAGAGTGCTTCATTCAGCTGAGCATATAATAGGCGGTACTCTACCCTGCCTAAAGGATATTTACACCAGGCGCTGCAAGAATAAGGCTAGGGGGATCATTAAGGATCCCAAACACCCGGATAACAGCCTTTTCTTCCTGCTGCGGTTGTGAAGAAGGTACCGGATACACCAGGCCAGCACTGAGAGGCTCAGGAAGAGCTTCTACCCTCAGGCCACTAGGATCTTAAATGAGGTCACTGCCTAAGACTGCATCCCCACCCAATCATACACATATATTTATTACTATTTCTATTCTAATAAACTTGATTGGTTGATTGATTGTATACTCATCAAAGACTCTGGGTTACCAGGGCAACAGTTACCTGCATCCTGTTCGTTCCAACTGGTCTGAAAAAAGGGACTAAATTACAACACTACACAAAATCATTATGGGAACTGTCAGTTTATGCAACCATATAAAGGCTTAAACTGACTGTTGACTCTGTCATTGCTGAATTAATGTCGAGACAAGGTGGGGGGAGGTACTGCAGGTGGAGGTATGTGTGAATGAACTTGGTTCCTATTTCCTCACTGTTTTTCTTTGCTGTGTCTTTCCAGCTGAGTATCAATGGAGATAAAGAGTTTCTGGATAATGCCCACAAAGTCAACCCGTACCATCTGAGTCCTGTGATCGCCGTCGCCGTCAAACAATCAGAGGAGAGCCAGGAGGCGGGGCCGCTGCCGGTGAAAGTTGACCTCAACAAAACGTGTGTTTAGAAGGTACCAGTGGGAGAGCAGCTGTCTTGTTTCCCAGGCTAACTTTGTCTAAAAATCTGTGGCCCGTCAGTGAAAGAGGTGAAACAAACACATCAACCGACTCACTCAGTCACCAGAATTTTTAAAAAACATATTTTTAAGAGCATGGTCCCGTCATTAAAAATTATCTTACTGAAACATCTAGCCTGTGTTGATCAGACGGGCTTCTCTGTTACACCTGTCACGCGTTTCATTTGCTTGTGCAGTTCAGATTTCTTAAAGTCCGTCCTCAGATACAAATGTATCCTCATTGATCAGCCTCCTCATTGCTTATTGATAAGACAGTTGTAACGTAGTGCTCCTGTCCCAGAGCCACATCAGAGAGAGACAAGGAGAGAGGATGGATTACAGCTAACACATAATTTTTCATGTCTAGTGTGCACAAAAGAAGACAAGCTGAGATTCATTTTAGATGAAATTTTCCTCATTCGCACAGAGAGTTTGGATTAATTAATGGCTGAGAGCGAAGAAAAGTCATAGAGAGGAAAGGAAGATGAATGAATGATGAGCAAAACACTTTGAGAGCACTCTTGTGAGTGCTGCAGGGAACAGATACTGTAGCTCAAGTTTACATAACCTGCATTGTATTGTTATCTGTTTAGTAATACTGTCTTCAAAAATGGAATCAGGTTCTTGCCCTCACAACGTGAAATAATCCTCAGGTGAGCTACCCATTCTCACTAACTCACAGAAAAACAAAAGCGTACTTTCTCCAAAAAAAACTAAAACGGTGTCACCGCGTTCCTCTGTGTGTCTGCGTGCACGTCTACGAACAGCACACATTCATTTACAGGAGGAACAAATTGAAAACTGCAAAAACGTTCTGTCTTATGATGAGCCAAAATTAAACGTTATTTCATTCTCTATTTATTCAGAATTTTCGACACGAGTTAGCAAATTATGTTATTGAAGTGCCATGTACAGTCAATTCATCAAACAAATGTAATTGATCTGTCTGTAAAATACATTGTAACACAGATTGGAAAGGGACACATAGAGGGAAGATTGCACCTATTACTGTATTATTATTATTATTATCATATTATTGCTCTTATATCACTTAAAGTTCTTAGCTGTTAAATGTGCCATGTGCTTTCTAATAGCTGACTATTTTGTATGTCCCAGGAGCACATACTGAAGGATAACCTCTGTAACAATGTGAAATGCAAAGCTTTTAAACATAAACCTTTGTTATTGAACAGAGTTGCACAGTCTTAGAGAAGATTTTCTGTTTTCCTCTCAGTGCTTTTGATGTCCTGTAACGCTCTCTTTTAATCCAGGCTATGTAGACAATAAACCGTGCATGCAAGTGACGCTTCGATAGTTTATCTTAACCGCCCATGCCAGTATGGCACGACTCTACTGTAGACTTGTGATTTTTTGTGTTACTATTTACTGTAAGCATTGATAGAATGTGTAATAATGAATGACAATATCCTCATGATTTACAGAAAGGACTCTGAATTTTAAAAAAAGCCATTCAATCGACATCTGTGCTGGTTCAAACTGAAGGTATATCACAAGGAATATGATATGAATTTCAAACTGTATTGTTTCCTTTTTACTGGTCTGTTTATTTTCAATGAAATGATACAACATAATGAATAAAGTGTTTTCATTGTAAATAAATAAGAGACAAGTGTTTTTTCATTAAAACATGCTCATACGTGTGCATTTGTGTGTGTGTGTGCGTGTCCTATGAGAATAAATGAAGCACAAGAATAAAAAAACAGAAACAAAGTATGTGGATGTCTGAACAGTACATCATATGTGATTGTTGAACATCTCATTCCAAAACCATTTTTATATTGCTATAAGAGCCTCCACTCTTCTGAAAAAGCTTCCTACAAGATTTTGGAAACTGCTTGCAGGGATTTGTCCTATATGGACGTGGCTGAAAGCACAAAAATCTCTAAAATATCATTGTATGCTGTCGTATTAAGATTTCCCTACATTGAAACTAAAGGGACGAGCCCAATCCTTGAAAAAGTGAAGCAAAAGTACACAAAAGTATGTAGACAGTGGTGGCCATATACTTTTGGTCATATAGTATAGGTCATTCAGTTTATTTTATTACATTTAGCAGTGGTTATTTAAAAATCTGTTATTAAAATACTACCAGGGAAATCTCTTTCCTAATGTTTTTCCTACCTAATCCTAAATGTGCAATAAGTGCTTTGGTCCACTTGGTGGCAGCATAGTTTTAGAGATTCTCCAACTCCCACAACAGGAAGTGTATTATGGGCTTTGTTTTTGAGTTCACCTAACCCAAACCTTTATAATCATTCATTTTTTGCATCAAAGTGCTCTTACTTCATTTATATAATTTAATATCAATAGGAGAAAGTTCTCTTGGACAAATATGACAGTTGTGTAGCTGATTCATGTGCTTTGTGCTGATTCGAGAGACATCTGCTCCATACTATAACTGTACTGTGACAGACTACAGAAAATGATGGAGATGGACAAAACAGTCAAGAAAAAGAAAGAATGGGTGACATTTACTGCCACAAAATAAATTAAGGCAATCGTTTAAATAGGTGAAA
The DNA here is from genome assembly GCA_038419695.1 of Scomberomorus guttatus. Classification (NCBI taxonomy): domain Eukaryota; kingdom Metazoa; phylum Chordata; class Actinopteri; order Scombriformes; family Scombridae; genus Scomberomorus; species Scomberomorus guttatus. Next base: position 13,043,704 of record CM076454.1, on the reverse strand, counting down.
AATGGGCACAAAAAAAACCAAAAAAAAAAAAAACAAGACAGATGAACGCTGTAGCATCAAGTGAGAGCAAATGTTGCTGCTGGGAGAATAAATGAAGCACCTACCAGCCCTCACTCACAGGAGGTAAAAACATGTGAAGTTGTTAAACTGAGTCATAGAAATCCAGGAGTTGGCTGCTGCTCAAAGTGCTTATCATACATTCTGATACTGTAAAACCATAACCAGACGTGCATCATTCATTACCTCTAAAATACAATTCAAGTGCAGACATTTGATCCACTTAGCTGTAACAGATATCAATAAGGGCTTTAGGGTCTTAATGATATTTTAGAGAATAGAAGAGAAGAGAGGAGAAGAGAGAAGAGAAACAGATGGAAAATTTGGCTTCTCCGTCAGCGTCAGAAACAGGCCAGATACAATGAATATCAAACACCACAGAACAGGGGCGACGCAACAGATCTTCAAGTACATGTGTCCAATTAGCATAACATGCTGGTTGGCTGTGTGAAAGACAGACAGAGAGACAGAAGGAAATATCAAAATATGCCTCCCTGTTGTCAGATGTGTCACATAATCAAAAGAAAAAGAAGTTTCTCCACAAGAAGATGTTGCCTAACGTCGCCGTGCGATGCTGTGGCAAGAAAAAGTTCAAGTGCAGTGTGGAACGTGTGATGCTGCTGGTCGCCAGTGAACGCAGCACTGATACTGACCATTAACAATGACGTGTGTGTCGACAGATGTTGACAGATAATACAAGCCTTTTAGTTAAGTGGAAGGGATCAGAGGAAGTTAAGGTGTGACATTTAGTGCAATTTTAAAGGAACCTCCTTTAGAAATTGGCACAGACAAACTGTTTGTTTTCTCACGCCACGTTAGTTCCTTTGAGCTTTTTGTTCGTCTTTCACTTCCTATTCACCAACCGCACGGCTTATCAGAGCACTGATTGTCTGCCATACATTCAGACACTTTAGGTAAAGAGAGAGAAATTGCAGACTGTAGTGCCACTTCAGTAACTTGACTGGGCCGGCCTTCGCTCCATGTGCAGTGAATGAGTTTGGCAGCGGTTGGCTTCCCATTGATAACAAGCTGGAGAGAGACAGAGAGAGGTAGGGGGTCTCTTGTGTGGGTCTCTACCTGGTCTTGCTAAAAATAGATGATATATGTGTGTGTAAAAAAATAAAGAGAGTAGGAAGGGATTGGACTTTTCACGCTGACACATTGACTCGTTTAGTGCAAATGTGGCCTTGTTCTCTCACTTTTTTCGCTGTCTCCCTCAATCAGTCTTTCTCTGTTGACGCAGGGGGAGATAAACTGAGATTTTATGGTCCCTGCAGGCTCAGGCTCGGACAACAACACACACACACGTCACACGAGCTGATATGTACAGTATGACCTGATGAGAGCTCAGGCCGCGCTTTGAACACAACGGTGCGTGGACACCATTCTGCAAATTCCAGGTTCACACAACAGTGGCTCCAAGCAGGGCTGTAGTCATAATTTTAGACATACTGAGATCCCCCAGAGAAACCCCACCCACCCCCAAAAAACATTTGACTGGCTATTAAAAAATGTTATCTCCTCATGTCATGATCTTAATGTTGTTTCAAGTCCTCACCCATGCTCCAAGGAGAAATACGCCCTTTTTTTAACTGAAATTTTACTATATTTATTGTCAGAAAAAGACAAACTTAAATATGTTGAGTCAAAAAAAAGCCATCATGTAAAATCTGTGTGTAACTGTAGAGTGTAAACTCATCCTCAGGTAGCTGGAAGAGGAACCTTTTAGCACTTTGTTGATTTTGCACTACTTTCTTGTTGTTTGTGGTATTTCTAATGCTTTTGTCTACTTCCAGTTGTTTCTTACTTTAATAATCATTTTAAAAAGAACAAAAAACTTCTGTCTTCTGCTCTTTCTGAGTCACTGTCCTCTAATGCTTGATTGTCTTGCCTCACTTAGGATAAAAGCATCTGCCAAATGAGAAAATGTAATACTACTATGGCCGTGGCTCCAAGTTATTTCCTTTGCCTGCACCCCTTTTTCTCATCCCCTCTCTTTCTTTTTGTGCTTTTCCTCACTCTTTCTGCCCTTTGCTGACCTTCACCTGTGCCCGCTATCACACTGTAAAAGAAGAGAGCTGTTGAATCTGCCTGGGTGCACAAACACAGCCCAAACAACAACAGGGACCCTGTCACTTTGACTGTCGCTCGGTTAATCACCCACAGGGGGCGCTATGGATCCAAGTTTGAGTGCTGGTGGCCCCATTATTACAATTTAATGGTTTATGTGTGTGTGAAGAGGCAATGTTCCTCTCTCTCTCTCTCTCTCTCTCCCTCCCAGCAGAAAGCTGTGTGCTGCTCTTATCTGGCCAGACCTGCTGCAGGAGCCAACCTGCAGTGCATTAAACAAGCCACCACCACGTGTGTGTGTGTGTGTGTGTGTGTGTGTGTGTGTGTGTGTGTGTGTGTGTGTGTGTGTGGAAATGAACAGAATAATGTGAGAGGAGAAGGAGAGTTCATCAGTTGGATTGATTGGACACTCTATTGTACTGTATATCTGTGAATAATTGATAGATTAAACTCAGAGAAAATGATGAACATGTGAGGTGTTTTTACTGTGTGTGTGTACCCAGTGTAGGAAAGTGAGCTGGAGATGAGAAGTTAAATAAAACTGCACAAGAAGCAGGAGAAATTGTCTTAATGGGAATGTGTAAATTGGCCTTTAATTTTTGGCCAATATTATAGCTAGAATTAAGTGACACTTCAATGTGTTTATGTTGCACCTTAGACAAAAATATTGGGCCATTTTGTTATTAAACCACCAACTGAACTATCATGAATACTTGGGTGGTTTTAATCTGACAAATCTTTAATTTTGAATGTGCTGGTGAATCTGATGTTTTTCACTCATGTGTCTTTGTGCACATGGACAAATAACAGAGGTATAGCTGGGCACGAAGCCTGTCAACTTTGCAGCCATCTGAGTCGTGCCAACTGTGTGTGACAAGTGTCAAAATGAATGTGTTTCTGTGTCAGATCTGTTTTGACACGGTGAAAAGTTTGGGAGATTTTTTTTTGGGGGGGGGGGGGGGGGGGGATGATCGCACACTCTTCTCATCTCCCTGTCAGTCGCTGTATATCACACACACACATACACACACATACAGAGAGAGAGAGAGACAGAAACATCAAGACTTCCACCAGAGCGGACTTGGTTGAAACTTTATTTCACCACATCTGTCATAAACCTCCGCTGCGCCTAAAACAAAGATTCAATCACATATTTAACAACATGTCAAATCAAAATTTCAGAGCACATTTTTTTTCTCCCTCTCTCTCTCTCTCTCTCTCTCGGTCTCTGAGTCTTTTACAGCCGTAACAGCCATGCACGTACACATGGGGAGAGACAGACATGTACATACAGCACGGATGCTACCCGGACTATTAAACTCCAAGCTGCCCGACACGCCACTCTCTCCAAACTAAGCGCACAGGCATGAGCGGCCGGTTTCAAGCTGCCCTCTCTGTGAATTGATTCTACTATGAGCCTACACGAATCTCTGCTCTCAGAGGCGGGGGTGAGCGGTAGAAAACGTCTCCTCCACTTCGGCTCAAAACCCCACTGAATCGCTCACAAATAGAACCAGGTAGCTTAAAATATACACGCAATTGTGTTTGTTTCGCCAAAACGAGCTGCAAAGCACATTTTCGAAGAGGATTTGTGGTCTCGTCTAGCTTCTGCCACCCCCGCGCCGCGGAATGGAACATTCCACAATTTATTCCAGGGAAAGACTGACAGTTTTTTGGGTCATGAAGCAGCTGTTCAAGTCAGCGGCCGGTACCCCCTCCGCTGGAATAAGAAATTAGTCCATTTTAAAGTAAATAACTAAAGCCTCTGGCCGATAAGAAGGAATTATAGAATGGTGTGCAGGCTCAATTTGACGGAGAGAGAGCCCCCCAAAACAGTTAAATCCAATAAATATGACCCCCCTCCCTCTCCATCAAATTATTAAACACATTGGTGCTAGAGTTAGGCCAAGTTATCATCAACACAAGGGGAGATTGGAGGCTATACCATAAGCAACTTACTCCCATTATTTAAGAATTACATTTGCAAGGTTGTTCTATATGTGGTTGGGAACAACAGTCTGTTTTTGGAGTAATGTAAATGCATACATAATGATGTAAAAAAAAAAAATTGAGGCCTATGAAGGTCATGCAGAATATCATCTGTCTGAGGTTTGATTCCTAATTGTTAGAACTGATAATAATACTGTTTTGCTTATATTACTGTCGTCACAGGCTCCATTTGTGTCAATTATCACTCCACTTAGTAGGAGTTTGACAATAATTTGATATAAGATGTGAATTCATTACAATGATGGCGGTCTTTCTGCGTGTATATTTCTGAAGTCATTTTTTTCTGCCCTCTTACCTATTAGACATCCTTACACAGAATTTATAAATTTGTTGAACAAAACCTTTGTTTGCTCAGTCACTTATCTTTTTGACCTTTCACAGCAGGTGCTATGTAAGACTTTCCGTGTAATTAATTCTTCTCGCTTTAAACAAATGCCATCCAACACCTTGAATCTATTAGTTGAACATATTCCAGATTTTAAAGGACTGTGCTTAGAGGCACCTAGTTAAGTAACATCCACGTATATTGTGCCAACATATAATTAAGTTTCACGAGCCATTGTGCATGCTGTATCAGATTAGCAATTTGTATCCTCAGCTAGCAGTCGTTTTCTTTTCAGCTTTGTATACAGATGAATGTATTACATCCCCCTCATTTTCAGGGCTGTGGAACTAATGTTGAATGTGGTTCATAAAGTTTACTGAGAGACAAAATATGTTGACATTTTGATTAAAAATAGGTCTGGTATAGGTCATAGATATAGTTTTGTAAAATGTAAAGTCCAGTGTTGTAAAGACTGACTGCATCCTGCATCAGTGGAACTGTGCAGTGGGATATTGATAACTAAAAAGATGAGTCATTTGTAACTCAGTGAAGTACTGAATTGTATTATTTTACTGATAAGACGGCTTTGTCAAGCTTAACTTTACTCATATATACATTACTGTGTTTACATCATCACATTTATGGACTTTATTAAAATGGGAAAATTCCACTACAAGGTTAAATAAGTTGAGTGATAATGTTTTTATCTGATGTTTTTCAAAGACATGACACTGACAAAACATGAATAAAACCAACAGCATTAATAGTGCTGCCTTTTATGTAATAATTAAACAGATGGTATATGATGTCCATGTGGGAAGATGCAAACTTCTGATCTGCATATCTGTGGCAACCAAAAGAAAACATACATGTCCTCATTGTCATCACTGTTGTGTGGTAAATGTAAGACAAACCAAACCATTGACAATGCATTGTAAAATTGTAATGAATTTAAAAATGTATGTAAATGTTCTTGTGTGTTGTATGACTAAATGTAGATATGAGGGAGTTAAACTGGTTTATATTAACCCCAAACTCCGTTCACTTTACTCACTTACTCCTTCACATCTTTCTGTTTTTAATTCTGTTTATTTCTTCCATCCGTTCTTCTGTTTCATCTTCTCATCTCGTCTCATCCACCTGATCCATTTGTCTCTCTCTACCTCTAAATTTCTCCCTCCCTCTACGCCACTCTCCGTCTGTTGGCCTCCCTCCATCTGCCCCCCCAACACCCACCCCCCCACCCCCCACCCCCACAATCCTTTTCTGCCCAGAGTCACCAGTCATCCACCAGCATGCGTTCCTCCTCTGGTCATAATGGAGATCATATGTTGAAGCCAGCGCTGAAACCCAACACGGGACGTCCACATCAAATAAAACCTGCTGTCAGCAGCGGGGCCTGGCTCTGCCAAGGGGAGTGAAACCATATCTGTGTCGGCCTCACCAACACGCCATAAAATGGAAGCCCAGAAGACCAACAGACATGCAGAGAGACAGAGAGACAGACCACACCTCTCTGGGAGACATTCCTTTCTTCCTCTGCAAAACTACAGTTTCTGTCACATACTGGTTGAGGTGTCTTCAGACCTCCGAGGTGGAAGTTTGAAGCCTTTTCAGTCACTCAGAGAAGAGTGAGATGCACACTGGTCTGACTGGCAAGGGATTTGTGGAATTGCATGACGATTCAGTGTGTCATTTTAAAAACCCTCTCTCTGTAGTTCTGTCATTCTCAGAAGTCATCTGATACTCTTGTTTACTGCATTGTCTTCCCTGCCTGAGTACACAAACTTTCTGTACTGAACATAGAGTTGTGTTGATAATCCTGGAGCACTTATCTTACTCATCTTTTGCCAATGAGCAAAATAACGCTGGAGTATGAGCATGGTTAGACTATGAAGCTAGATTACACTCTGCAATAGAAAGTATGCCAATACAAAGGCCTATTATATGACGATTGATTTTCAACATTGCGGAGGGTCTAAACATATCTGCAGAAAATGGGAGACTCTTGAGGGACCACTACAACCTGCAAAGCGAGGGGGTCACATGACAAATGAAGACAGCAGAAGCCGTCAGCGGGCTACTTTTCAGTAGCCTTGCTAACTTGTCCACTTGTACTATAAGAAGGTAATCAGAGAAGCACAACTGTCCTTGAAAAAAATCAGTAAAACTCAATAAAGCTGCCACATTTCTTTATTATTTCACCTTTAATTAGTTTTGTCTTATCACCATGATTTAAATATAATCAAAGCAAACATATTCAAATGTAAAAACAATGATTATTAAAGAGAAACAAACCAAAAAAAGACCTCCTGTCAAAATAACACTCTCATCTTCATGATTATGATGCAACATCTATTTAATCAGACCTGCAGAAATAGACAGTGGACAGTTTGGATGTTAAGATTCAAATAACTTGTGAGTTGTAACCTGACTGAGTGTCGGACCAGTCAGAGATGTCACAATTATATTAAACATGTTTGATTTTTAGATTTGGAGACGAATCTGAGGTCCTGTACATTAAACTGGAAATTTGAATGTAGTTTGCTTGTATATAACTGTACTCTGTAGAAATCTTTTCACAGCACATTCAAATCTTAAAGGTTTTCTTTCTTGTTTTGGACTTCCTGTGTGACATTACACACATGTGGCCTGTGGCCCACCACCTACTGCATCAGGCGGCGGCAGCATCACCATTTCTCAGCAGATATAACAGAGATTGAATTGCCCTTCCAGTCCCCATGTCTGAACAGTGGAGATAGAGATCCAGAGTAAGAGCTGGAAGATGGATGGAGCATCGGCGGTGATGGTACTGCTGCTGGGGGAAGGTGGAAGCCGGAGTGTCCTGTTGTTCGTCAAGTAGCTGAGAGATCAGATGCTATCGGGCCAGGAGGTGTCTGCTCGGCTCTGCAGCGTGAGCACTGCACACAGCAGCTAGTTTACGTAAAGGATAAACAGTGACCCCGGGGTTGTAATCCACTAGCAAGCCGAGCAGGAGCTGTGTGGATTACTGGAAGCTAACTGTAGCCTCTCCACTTATTTTACACCTCAAGAGGATCCTAATTGAGCTAAATCTCATTATTTATGGCTGGCTATGGAGACGGTAATCAGAGTGGCTGGTGTGTCTTTAAACAGATCAGTCAGGAACTGCGTCTGTTAATGCGAGCATGTGCGCATGTGCCCACCACTCACACATAGAGACATGTACACACACATACACACAGGTTCAGTTTCCAGGTTGCTCTCATGAGAGGACTTAACAGTGGGAGGGGAAATGTTCTGTGGTCATTAGAGGCTTCGGTACACTCATCATCACTGTGTTGCACATGTTGCACATCTGGATAAATGAAAATCACTGTCACTTGTACATGACAAATGTAATATTTTCATAAAACAATAGTTAACCAGATATTTTCCTCTCCTTCATTTCTTCTCATTTAATGAATGTAACTGATGTAGATCCAGAATATTCATTTTAAGCAGCTACCTAGACCAGCAATTTCCCGTATTATTAAAAGGCAGGGACGGTTGATATGAAGATATGAAGATATTAAGTTTCATTGCTGGCTGATATGAGAATTATGAATGGTGACAGAGGGCAAGAGCTGACTCTGTATGGAGCCATGGTGCTGGGGGGTCTGAAGCTCCACTGATAGACAATAGGGAAGAGAAACTCCAAGAGCAGTTCACATAAATGTCACGCTTTCTGGACTGCTAATAAAAAAGAACAGGACTCACGATAAAAGCTGCATTAGGGGAGCAAAAGAAAAAAAAAAACTGAGAAAGCAAGAAAGAAGAAGAAAGACATCGGAGGAGGAGGAGAGAGGAGTATGTTAATATATTTCAGACAAAAGGGGAAAAAAAAGATATCAGACAAAATGGTGGCGCAGAGATTTTGCAAATATTTTGAGATGGTTGGGTGAGGCGATGTGGAGCGGAGTGAGAGAAAGGGAGAAAAAGGAGAGAGATGGTGGTTTGGGAGTTTAGAAAGCTCTCAATCATATGCATTTCTGTGTCTGCAATATACATGCAAATGGAGGCATGCATGAGCGATAGGAAAGCAATGAGCATCGTTTTTTTTTTTTTTTTTCAGAGCTACATTACCCTGAATGATGCCAGGCTTCAGCTTACCTCCAGCCGTCAACACACAACACACAGAGCTGCAGACGATACTGGACATTTAACTCTTTAATTTAGTTTTTTTTTCCCCACACAAATCTGACTTCCAACAACCTTCCATCTCTGCACCCAAAACTGCATTCATGACTGTAGAAAAGTGAAGTCATGTCTTGTGTTTGAAGAGTTATTTTAACATACAATTACATTCTTTTTTTTTTTTCAGCAGACAGAATGGGAAAAGAGAAAAGAGATATCAGGAAATTTAGGGCTGGGGAAAGAGTAAAACAGAGAGACAAACAGACAGATCCTGGTGCCTGTAGGAAGGGGGACCTGGCTTTGATTTTGGCGCACAGCTCATACAGCTACAAAGGAGCTCCAACATGGAAATGGAAAACCCAGGGAGACGTACTGTAAAGCCCCAAGAGAGGGAGCTCTGCTTTTGAGTGCAGACGGAGGGATACCTGTCTGGAGCAGATGTTTTGTTGAGACATATGAATGCTTGAGAGAACATTTTGCTGACCATTTTACATCAAAGAACTTGGCCAGCAACAGCAGAAATATGTCATAGCATGTGTGTGTGTGTGTGTGTGTGTGTACTCTTGTACTACGATCTTTGCAGGGACATATTTGAGTTTAGAGCTCGACATAGAGGAAATGTTTGGAAAGTGCAAATATTTTGTCCAGGTCATAATTATCTTCAATTCATTTCAGGGTTAAGACTTTGTTTTAAGTTAAGGTTAAACAGGGTTTGGGGATGTAGTTGAGATGATTAAAGGTAGGGTCCTCACAAGCATAGAAGTACATATATAGTGTATGTGTGTTGTGTTGGTGTTGACACCTGGTATTTTTCCAGTGCAGCGAACACAAACCGTTCAGTTCCACGATTCCACTGAGCCAGTGTTTTGAGCGTTTTGACCTGGTGTATGCAGTGTATTAATCTACGCACACATGATTTATCAAATGTGAAGTAGAACTTTATGTGCTTATGTAATAGCAGTGCTTTACAGGACAGATGCAACGTACTAAGGCTTTTTAAGTTCTGGGGGAATTGAAATGTGGGTTTGTCACTGTTATGTTAAAGGATAGGTTCACAATTTTTAAAGTCTGTCTTAAAACAGTCAGGTGCCCAAATCAACATTGAAACAGGCCTGCAGGCCATTAAAAGATCCCTCTGTAATGTGCTTTCAATGTAAGTGATGGGGGACAAAATCCACAGACATCGTTTTGTGTAAAAATATATTCCAAAGTTTACCTGAAGATAATATGAAGCTTATATGAAGCCTTTATTTTATTTACTTACATACAAAAAGGTGTTATTAGTTAAGAGTATTCATTCAGTTTAAAGTGATATATATGATATATATGATTATATGTGCTTAACTAACTGACATTATTGTGGTCAGTCAGTCTAACATTATTTGCATAACCTTTTGTTATAGAGAGCTGAAGGCATGGTGTCAGATCTGGGCTAGTCTCTGTTCCACTAGCTTCTGTAACTCAAAGCAGTCTCTCTTCCTGAAAAACGAAAGCATGTTCCTGGGGTTTACGTTCCATGGCCATGGAAAAATTATATAACCCTAACGTCCAATTTGTCCTAGGCAATTGGCTCCACAACAGCACTTGCTTTTAGTAGTTGAAACCTTTGCGTTTTTTACACTCAAACTGCAGCTCTCATGAAAATTTACCGGTGCAGCAGCACAGGCACTACTACATCATCATAACTTGGTTTTGTTCATATCCAGAGTATTCAGAAAGACTCTCATCTGATGTAACGCTTCAGTTCAGGCCTCTCTGCCCTGTTGTCATTTCAGACATGTCTGAACTAACCGGGGCCCCTCGTCTCGCCAATAGGCTCACCTCTTGGGAAATGTGGTTCGCTGAAGGCTGCTAAAAACAGAACAATTGACGATATTAAATCTTTTTTTTTTTTTAATGTTATCGTAAACACTTTGGTTATAACTAGGCTACATTTGAACTTATAATAGCCGGTGTGCTGTAGTTTCCTACCTTGTGCCATTTTGTTTTTATGTTTAAAATAAAATTTAAACGAGATAATGTACATTAACTGCATTTTTCTCTGTTCATAATATCTCCTGATTCTAACTGCTAACAGCTGCTTTTCTACCTCTGGCGCTTCTTTCTATATTACAGTTGTAATCTCAAAAATAATGTAATTCAGTGTTCAGTTTCAGCACAACACAATACAATAAAAAACAAAATGTGTATTGAATGTGTTGCCGATCAGTTTTTAACACAAGTCCTGCCCAAATTTTGTACGTTCAGCAAATGGAAACATCCAGCAAAACCTGTGCTGTAATGGTGTAAACTTTTAGGTTACGTTTTGCAAGCTAGCTTTAGAAATAAAACTAGCTCACACTTTGCCACTCAGTCCAACTTCTCTCTTTCATCAAACCAAAATAATTAAGATTTTTATTTGTGCAATTATTTTCATCATCTCCACAGACCAAACACACTCTACCTTCCTCACTTACCTACTTCTATTGCCAGAGGTAGGATACCTCTTCTCAGGTGGACATAGCATCGAGTTCTACACCAAAAGGTTTCTGCTCTGTCTATTTGAGCCTTAGTAGAGCCCGACCGATATATTGGTCAGCTGGTATTATCGGCCAGTATTGGCCTATCACAGATATATCGGTATTGGCGCAAATATCGTCCAATATGCACCAATATTTTTAATTTTTTTAAAAAGTTATATAGGCAGCATTTTATGTACATTTGATCCTTTTAAGTGCACTGATGTCATTTTATACAATAAAGTTTATTGTTAAACTGTAAAATATCATGCTTCCATTACATATCTGTCACAAGTGTTTGATAACCACATTTGAGGCATCATTGCAAAACTCTTTTATACTTTTGTTTTTACTCTTTAATATTGGTAATCCAGTATCAGTCAGGCTCTAGTCCTTAGCATGGAAAGGTTTGAGAACTCCTCACCAAACTACATTTCAGTTGGTTCAATCACCAGAGGCAGTGCATGTTGCAACTCCTTGGGTCTCATAATTTGGATATATTAGTGTTTGTCAAAACATGTCATTTAAAGTAACTCTGGACCATATCTTACACAGGAATTATTTCCATGTGCACAGATGCAAGACCAAATATACAAATTATAGGAATACTTTAATAGAATATTATTATTATTATTCAGTGTAGTTTGTCTGATATCCCCCACCATAACCCCCCATATTTCACACCCTGCCTGTATGAAGATTTCACTGTGTGTGTGTGTGTGGTTAAGCATGTGCATGTCTCTCTCTCATGCTGCTGCAGCATTTCACCCATCTGTGAGAGACAAAACAAAAATACAATCCATTAATTAAATAAAAAAAACGCAAAGGTAAAAAGGCAGGTTGACTCTCTCTCACTCTCACTCACACACATGTAACTCTCATACACTCATTCAATTGTAAATTGAAGAGCGAATGATAAGGTACGGTTCACTTTAAATTTGTTGACAAACTGGTGACGTTAGGGTTATATAATTTAACATTAGGGTTAACCAATTTAATGTTAACAATAGACTACAGTGACCTCATGCTTTATAGCTCCATGGGGCAAACGTTACCAAGCACTCCGCATGTGAGGCTTGTTTACAAAGGAAACCTGTCAATGGAAAGTTAGCTTGTTAACAGTTAGCTAACGTTAGCTAGCCAATAAATTTCATCCAATATTTTCATGAAACATGATATGGAGCACGTGTTATGTAGTAACCTACATTATTTGTGGAAAACGTGCACTCAGAGCACGGGGTGAGACGGTCACGGAGGTTGCCGAAGCTTGCACTGCTATGTCCTGCAAAACCACGCCTATCCAGGTGAAATACCAAGTTTTGAGGGAGTCCAAGTCGCCTATAGAGAATAGGCAACCATATGATGGCACATTGTATTCTAGGTAGTGGTCGCCATTATTTAGGATACACCTCTTTGCTTACATTGATTTTGCTTACAGCAACCACAAGCACACAGCAACAACAAACACAAATCAACAGAGAAAAAAAAACATGAAGGGACCGGGCGAAGATCAAGTGCAAGATTCCTACCGAGAGAAGCTGAACAGGAAGCAAAGAGTGCTACTTCGACAAAACGTGTTTTGACGTGTTTTCCTACCTTGTTTATGGTGTGAGCACTTACACATTTGAGCAGTTCAGAAATGATAAAACTCTTGAGGCCCACCTTCAGTTTACAAATGGATGGGTGCAGGACCTGCAGATTTTCAGAGTCAACAACCAGAAAACCGTTGTTCGCACAAAGGTAGGTAATTGCCACTCAGCACACACACAGCTCTCTGTGTCACCACCCTAAACTCAACAAAACAACTTCTTTTTCCAAGGCCAACACTGCATCACATTTAGTCATTACACTTTGTCTTTCACTTAGGCCACATTTTGGTTAAGTTGTTTACTTTCACTAAGTGTGCTTTCCAGCCAAATCACTGTTGTTGTTGCTGTTGTTTCTGCACTGTTTTGGACTAGTTTCTGTCGTGATGATTAGCTGTAAATGTTAAGGCTATTTTGATTGTTTTTTTTATCATTCAATTTATACTTATTTCAATGTCATTTATGTCTTAGATTTTGAACTCTCAACACCTCAGTGAACCTCTGCTCAAGAGATTGGTGATCCTTAGTTCCAGTGGTGGAGTGTGCACACTGCATATGTACAGCTAGCATAGCAGAATCTTGCACACAGTGTGAATACAGGGGACCAAGACAGTCACTGATGTTCCAGCCTACTGGATGATGCCCACTAGTGTAGACAAGGTCCAAGCGGAGGTGGGCTACAAGATCGACCTCTCCTCTGGTGCAGCTAAGAAGAAGGTGCTCGACAAGTGCATCAGTGGAGAGAGAAGATGTCATGACGTCATTGATATGGACTCGTGTTGGCAGTGTGACCCCAAAACCCATACTTTCAGACCTGGTGCCCCTACTTCAGATTATGCACACTCACAGCAAGGAGGAGGAAGGAGGAATACTACCATCATTATGCAGACCCTGTTGAGCTACGTGTAGTGCCAAAGTCCCTACAGCACCTTCATGACTTCGTGAACTAACTGTCCTGCACTAGCACTGTGAGGGCCTCTCACATGTGGTAGCAGTAACAGAGACACAGGTGACTGCAGTGGAAACTCAGACAAGGCAGCAACATCAATCCCCTGCCTGGTACACAACAAGAGCAGGAAGAATAACAGCTTCCAATGCCCATACTGTTGTGTCCACCAGTGTTGCCAGACCAGCTATGTCAACTGTGAGGAGGCTGTGCTACCCCAAAAAAACAGCAACCACAGCTGTCATCAGATGGGGGATAGACCACAAGGAAGAAGCAAGGCTTGACTGTGACACCTATGTCACTCTGGCAGCATCCCAGCACGGGAACCTGAAAGCAGACCAATGTGGGTTTATAATAAATCCATCATTTCCAGAAGTTGGGGCATCACCTGATGGGCTCATTCACTGCACATGTTGTGGGAAAGGCTGCCTGGAAGTCTAATGCATACTTAAGTACCGCAACAACTCCATCCTGCAGGCCTGTGCAGATGACTTTTGTCTATAGCTAACTGATGGGAGGTTAAACTTGAAGCAGACACACAAGTACTACAGCCTAGCACAGATCTTTGTCACTGGGTCAGAGTTTTGTGACTTTGTAGTGTGGACGCAGAAAGACTGTGTTGTGGTTCGGATCATATCGGATGTGGACTTCTGGACGACACCTCTGACAAAGGCACAGGAGTTTTTCATCAAGGTTTCTCTAACCGAGCTTGTTGCTTGTTACTACACCCGAGGAGCCTCCACAATGCCGCGTGCTAAGACTTTAACCGAGTTACAGTCATCTCGTACAAGAAGGCCAAGAAAACGGGCACTAGAGAACATAAACAAACTGTGGTGCCATTGCAGAGGGCCTGAAGACCAGGATGACATGGTGGCTTGTGTGGGACTCAGTCAGGCATCTTCAGCAAGTGAGCCGTGGCTCTGTGCCACATGCACACAGACGAACTGAAACAGTAGAGCACAAGCGTGCTTTTTTTTGTATTTATATCTCTCTTATTTATTGCTGAACACAGGCGCTTTTTTGTTCAATAGTTTGTGTCTTTAATTTGTATCTTTACATTGTTTTTTTTTTAATTTTTAATTTTTAATTTTAATTAACATGTTGCATACTATGCAGAAGACAGAGTCGTTATTTGGACATTTTTCAGTGCAATAGGTTTTCTGTTCATTTTTTATCTTTATATACATTATATACTTATTTTTATATTTGCCTTTTGTATTTTACTTAAACTGTTGCACACTTAAAGGTCCAGTGTGCAAGATTTAGTGGCATCTAGCGGTGAGATTGCAGATTGCAACCAACTGAATACCCCTCACCCTCACCCTCCCCTTCCAAGCGTGGATGAGAACCTTGCAAAACTCACGAAAAACACAAGAAGCCCTCTCTAGAACCAGTGTTTTGTTTGTCCATTCTGGGCTACTGTAGAAACATGGCGGCGCAACATGGCGGCCTCCGTGAAAGGGGACCCATTCCCTATGTAGATATAAAGGGCTCATGCTAAGGTAACAAAAACATGATTCTTATTTTCATGTGATTATACACTAATTAAAACATAAAACGCAATATTATTATATTATTATATTTCATTTCTGACAAGTCTGTTCCGCTAGATGCCACTAAATTTGACACATTGGACCTTTAAGCAGAAGACACAGTCGCAATCTGCACTTTTCTGAGTTATTATGTCAATGTTTGTATGTTTTTATCTTGATGTTTTTATATTTGCCTTTTTTGTCTCAATTGTACTTGAAATGTCAGTACTTGAAGGTTACACTGCCTTTACTTTTTACCTGTTGTATTTGCACTACATTGGTACTATGAACTATACACATATTTATTTCAGCATTGCATATTATGTTACACAAAAGAGATTCAGAATTTCATTAATTTTCCATCATTTATTATGGTAACATGTGGTATGCAACATATGAATGACGCTGTTAATACAGTCTACATCACAAGGGGGTTTAGGTCAAAAGTATACAGTTTAACTAGATGGTTTCATAACAACACTGGGGCACATATTAGTCAAGGCACAGCACACAGAAACAATCTTGTCAAAGAAAATCATGTCCTGGCCTTCACACGGGAGCACCATGCTCACTGGTATGGTCTCACTTAGTATGGTGTACTTTGTGCGTACACATCCAATCACCCACTCCACATGGACCCTAAGGTGAGCTACCTGCCATGTCTCCTCCACTTCTTTTGCATCCAGCTGGCAGCATCCTATTGTGAATGCAAGGATTTTCACTTCTGCACACATTAGTCCGACACTGTCCCTGATGTCAAATCCACGATCCACCAACACCAAGTCTCCAGGCAAGAGTTTATGAAGCCACTCTTCTCGGTCACATGCTTGTCACTGATACAACCTCTCCACCCTTTGGAAATGAAAGAGATAGCTCCCTGTGGTGTAATGCGAATGAGATTCCTTATGGTGTGCTTGTGTTTGTAGTGGGAAAATGCTGTAGCTTTCAGATTTAATGCTCTCTCAATGTAAATTTCAAAGCGGTCCACAACAACCGCAACACGATTACCAAAAGCCTCCACAAACTGATGTGGCATGCTGCCTTACAAGCAACGTCTGTCTGGCCATTGCACCAAAGGGCTGAGATGTGTAAACAGTGTTTTCAAACGTGGTGGACACAGTCTTTCGCTCTATGACGAAGAGGTGTGCAATGTGCTGGATTGGCAGATTCAGCCTCAGGCGCATCAGAGTTAAGAGGAGCATCTGAAAAAGGAGAAAGTTTTTGGCCTGTCTGTGGTATGCAGGGAAGAAGCTGCATCAGCACATCCATCACAGCAGCAAAACATGGAAGCCCAGTGTAGTACTTGACCTTCACGTCATCGTCTTTCATGAAATGCTCATCCATCTTCTTTTGGGAGAGCTCTTCTTTCAGTATCCTGTTCTCCTCCAACAAGTCGTTAATTTTGGCACACAAAAACTGCATTCCTGCTGGTCTCCAGTGTTGTCCTTTGGTGCAGCTTCATCCAACTGTGACCTCTGTGCAGCTTCATCCGGTGGTGTTGCTTCATCCATCTCTGACCTCTCTCCAGCTCCGTCCTGTGGTGCTGCTTCATCCATTCGTGCCGCAGGTGCAGTGTTGTTCCCTGTGAGAGCTTACTGTCTCTCTGCCTCCGGTTAAACCGCTCAGTGTGCATTGCTTTGACTTCTGTGTGCCTGAGGTGTAATGAAGGTACCCAGTCAGGAAGACACTGTAGGCTGGTTTGCCTGAAAAACACAAAAAATTACTTTGATTAGTTATGTAGCTATGCAGCCAGTTAGTTGTGCAAAGTTAGCTGTATAGTAACAACCCCAAAAAAACAACACAGCTTGGCTACCCTACACCATGTATGCGGAGCTAGCAGTAACCACATAACAGTTAATTTTGTTTGACTATAACTTACCTATGTGAAAATGTTTACCCATGCCATGCGACGCCTCTTTGTTAACTCGCCATACTTGACTTCCATTGTTTTGTTTCTAAGCTGGAAAGCTGAAAAAATCGCAATCCATTAGCGATCCGTTTCCCATGCCAGTCGTGAGAACAGTTATGGCAGTTGATAATACAGCAAGCGTTCACCATTCCACTGTGTTCTTAAGTTGGATAAGTTATAAACACCACTGCATCGTCTACCTCCACTACTACTACTACTACTACTACTACTACTGCGTAGCATCAGCGTCCTAAAGTACCACAATGCCTTGCGTTGCTCACTTCTGTTTGCGTCACAAACCCATTCTGTATTGCTAGAACTGCGCCTGGGGCAGCCAGTGTAAATGTTTGTCCGAGAGCAGGAGCTGTAAAAGCATTAATGTATGTCACACTGTGTGTTTTAAAACCAGAAGGTGTACGTGTATGCGTGTGTGTGTGTGTGTGGTCTGAGAGGGTGTTTGGATGTGTCAACAGTTCCACTGATTTTATCTCTGTGAGTGAGCATCTCATTTTTTTTTATGTGTGGTAACATGCGTGTTCTGTTGTCCGCATTTGTATATACAGTAGTGAAGCAGACAGCAGAGAGATTTATTGTTTCTCTTTGTGTGTATGCATGTGCGTTAACGTGTTTGGTGTGTGTACGTGTGTGTGCAGGTCATTGTGAGAGGAGCTGGCAGCAGCTTCCTCTCTCCTCGTCTCTCCTGCAGTAATCAGTAAGAGTGGAGGCCTGGCCCTTTCTACCTCTCCCTGTCTGTGGTTTGTTCACATACCGTCTCAGCCGAGCGGGTAGGAATGTGTGTCTGTGTGTGTGTGTGTGTATGTGCGTGCATATGTGCGTGCGTGTGTGTGTGTGTGTGTGTGTGTAAGCATTTCTATGTGTTCTCATGTGTCTTTGTGAGTGTGTGTGTGAGCTTAAACTTACACATTGTGTGCACAGTAATGTGTTAGTGCATCTTTGTGTGTGTGTGTGTGTGTGTGTGTGTATGTGTGCGTGTGTGTATGAGAGAGAGAGAGAGCGAGAGAGAGATATTTGGTGCGTTTGTGTGCAAGAACAGGGGGTGGGGGTTGAAGAGGCCCTGTAAGGGAGAAGACAGAAAACGTGAAGGTGGTTAGTTGGCCTTTTCCCTGCAGTAAACAGCACATGACACACATGAATATGAATCCAGACCAGCCTATTGCGACGTGTATTTACATTTTATGATAAACATTTAATCAAACTCTACTGAAGATAGAATGTTAATGTCATTCAAAATGAAAAATATTCAATACGGATCTGAATTAGGCTTCATTTATGATATGTTGTTGCTGTTTTATCAGAATAAATCCAGCTGGAGAAGCGTTGCCTGTTTTTGGCTTTGTTCCCAAGAAAGTGAAGCAGACACACACGCCTGTGAGCAGTGCTGTTTTGCAATCCTATGCGGGCAGAGAAGGACAGAGAGAAGCATTAAAACACCACTGTTTATGCCTTTTCCCAGACAGTCTGCGGACTTGGTGAGCCTCACTGCTGCTTCCCAGAAATCGTTATACATGCACGCACGCACACACACACACACACACACAAACTCGCACACACACTCCTACTATCAAGTTCATTAATGAATTGCAGCTCTTGAACAAGGCATAACGCAGGGTTTATATTACACCGGCTTGGCATGATCCCTCAGCTGATATAATCACAATGTGATGAGAGGTTGTGATGACACATGAACAGAGAACATTTGGTGCCTCTCCAAAATATGTCACTGTTACGATAACCCACTTACCATGGTGTTATGATGACTTTGCAGTCATGGCCAGAATGCTTAGCATGCTACTATAGCATCTATTTTATTCTGCTCTGTTCTATTCGAGTATACAGCTTAATTAAACTATGACTTAATCACACTGAAAATATTTGGCTCAACCTAAGTTTATGGTGTTTGAGTTAAAAATGAGTTATTCTACATTATTGTAAAACAAGTACAAGTCCTAAGTCAGCTAGAGCTGCAATTTGTGATGTTATCAAGAAACATGTTCTGGAGCTGGTTCATTACCTGTGACTGGGCCAACTGTGACGAGATGCCGTGCCATTTGCCAGGGTGATTTTCCAGTGATTTACCAGGTTTATGTCATCTAAAACATATGAAACTATGATGAGATCAGCACAATCCGGGTGGAAACACTCAAACAAATGGATTCTATCGGGTATCCAGTCTGAGAGAAAATGCTGGATTATTTGTATCGACCACTAGAAAGCTCCGATCAGACTCTAAGCTTTTAACTAAAGCTGTTGGCTTAAGCAACAGAACAACACCTCACCAGAGTCAGTTTTGTATTATATGAAAAAGTGGATACTTGTGTACATTTTAGAAAGTTTGGGGAGATCAAAATTGTTATGGTATGCGACCTCGGGTGTTATCAGGTGAAATTGTTAAGTGAAATCTCAATATAGAATTAGCTTTTGAAAACATTTTGGTTTTGTGGAGGACACAAGTTTGCCGACTCGAGTGAGTTTTATCTTATTATCTGATTAACTCCTTTAAAATTGGTGTCAAATGGGGCAAAGGAAACACAACCCCTACTGTAAACCTGTACATCAAGTAGAAAAATCTATGTTTCATTCAGGGTGCCTACATTTTATTTGAATTTCCTCATCAGGGTAAAGAGGTAGCCGTTGTGCAGTGGTTAGCATTGGTTGTTGCTACTTTTGTTTGTGAGGCTCTGTCCTGTAACACTGGTTGGTGCTCTAATAGTTTGGCTTCATTCTGGACTCTTTGGCTCTCTCCGTTCCCTCAAAAGTCAGCATAGTCAAGACAGTTCGCAATTTTAGCACAATTTAGCTACAGTAGCTAACGTTAGCCCAGGTGTGCACCACTAGGTGTTCCCAGTAAGCTGGTGTTCGCTTCGGTCCAAGGTAGCGGGGTGTTTCCAGGGCGTGAAACACCCCACAAATACCTCCCAACCAACCATAAGCTGAAACTCTGGGCTTCCAACTGGCTCCAATGCAAACCAATGGGTGACAACACACCTTGCTACGTCCAACTGCAGTCACACATAGTATATGCACGTATTTGGCATAGCCAATCATTTCAAAGAAGTCTACACAGTCTCTGTAATGGGAGGGAATTCACAGAAGATTTCAGGTGTTATTAAACTGTAAGTGGACAAACTCCTATGATCTCTAGAGATCTGTAACATCACAGATTAACATAATCTTTTGTCACATTCAAGCTTTCAGAGAGAGTTGTTGTTTATATCCACACATGTTTAGGTGGATTTGCATATTAAATGAGTATTAGTGTCGCATTGTCTTTGGTTTAGTTACCATAAGAAGAAGATCACTCACTCCCCTATAGAGTCCATACAGTATGCAACAACGACCCAGCAGAAAAGCTGCACTTCTTACTAACCCAGTGCAGTGGCAGCAGGTCAACTGGAATGTGATGTCAAATCCATAATTCAGTGTAAAGAATGGCTTTAGACAAAGAAAAAAGGTGCGAGCAAAAGAGTGCAAGAGAGAAACGGATGAAAAATCTATTATAGATTCATGTAAAGAGTCAGGTTGATTATTTTATATAGTCAAAAGTCACAAATTTATTAGTTTTCTCTACAATATTGTAGCAACAAACGCATGATTAATGTTTTTTTCAGTTATGTTAAGGGACTCACAGTACTTAGGTTAAGGTTAGGGAAAAATCATGGACTTAACAGTAATGATTTTCTCTGAGTCCCGGCGCCTCTTTAACAGCTCAAAAACATACCCGGCATTGTTCTATCACCTTGACTCTTCATGCTTTTCCTAATTTCATGAGAATTTCTTATGAACATGATTTTGAACTGATGACGTTAACAACATCTGATGTTACAGAAGTCCGCCACTGAGAATAATACATTACTTCTGTTTGGGGTCTGCAAAGAGAGACCTCCAACTTTATAACAATGTTAAATAAAATGGATGTTCAGCTGCTCTGTATTTGTGATAATTGTGATTACGCAGTACTACACCTCCCAAATCCCAAATAAGTCTATTTGGATTTCTTTTATTGGATTAATGTAACAGGAGTTAAACCAGATATACAGTAAGTAATGTCATTATAGGATAACACACTGTACAGTTCTTTGTCTATTACTGACTTTTTGGCAAACAAAAATCATATATTTGTTTATGCTCAGTCTATATAACGTAAAAAAATGTAAATGTAAATATATGGTGTAATAACGATACTTTATGGTCATTTCTATATATTGTTACCTTCAACAAATATGCAAACCCAGGGAAGGGTTACCACTTGTTTTAATAATTTAATGAGGAAAAGGATTCATTTTGCAATTATTATTATTATTATTTTCACACATACAGCAGGTCTGCGGGACCCCAAACAACAAGGAAGTAAAAGCAATCTCAACAGGGTGAAACGTTAACTAAGGTAAGTGTAAAATACTGGTTAAATAGTGAAAACACTATCTTGAAGCATGATGTGTTTATTTTATTAACATTTAACAAAAACAATGATTTTGACTCAACATGCAAACCCTGGTCTGCTGGGCTTTGACATTACTATTTGCTTTTCCCTAAAAAAAAGGAAATAAATGCTGTTTTTTAAATGAACACTACAGACTGGGACCAGAATAAATTAATAGTAATATAAAGTGACTGTAAACATAATAATTTACTAACTCAAAAAAATGTGGATTTGTTACTCTTTAAAAAATCTGCTGGATTTCCCTCCCTGACATCCTTTTCATGTCTGGACATATATAATGGAAACTTACCTCATCACCTTTCTATTGTTTGTACTGATTTTACTGGTTAATGATTACAGAACCTCAGTGACTCGGGCTCATGTGCTGCTGGGTGCATCTGAATGAAGCTGTTTGTGACCCACCCTGACCTCTCCACCTCCACCCCCCCCTCCACACGCACACACACACATAGAGCTGTATCTCTAACTAAAAAGGACAGCACAATATGCTCCCATTTCTCTGTCTCTCTCTTCTATTGGAGCTCATCCTAAGCCACCGCCCAGTCTAATTCCAGCCTGCATCTCAGAGCCTGGAAAAAAAGGAAAACACAGTCATAAACACGCCAGATTAGGTCAGAGTTGGTTTCATAACCACTCCATGACCTCTTTACTCTCCCTCTCTTTTTCTTTCTCTTTCCCTTTCTGTCTCTCTCGCTCTTTTCCTCTTTTCTGCACTGTTCTCTATCCTCTCCCTTTTCCTTCCTGCACCCTCTCCTTCTCATCTCCCCTGCTCTCCACTTTTCTGCAGACCAATCTGTCTTCTATTTGGCTTTGCTCTCTTTTCCAATCTTCTCTACCCCCCGTTCCCTTTTTATGTGCTCTATCTTCACACTCTTTTGCCCACTTTATAAGGTCCCGCTGTACCTCTAAACTTCACAAGTCCCGCGCTCCTTGTATTTCCCTTTTTCCTTTTCTCAGTCTTTTTCTTTTTTCCTCACCCCCCTCGCACAGAATTTATTTTCCCTTTTCTGTGCTACGGCCATCTTAGTCACCTACTCTCAGCGCCTAGCGTCTCTACATGGCAAAGAGACTTTTCATAACAGCATCTATAGCCAAGCCAATATATAGATGGGTACCAGTAACCATAAAAAAAGACAGTGAGATTGATGAAAATAGCGCTGTGGGATGAGTAGGAAAAAAAAGTAAATGCAATGCACTTGCAGAGTTGTGCATTTACAGTAAATCCTGCACAAGATATTTGCCGTTTGTTGTGTTCTTTAAATTTTGACCTCCATTTTTTCTGTTTCTCCAAACTAAATACAGATTTTATAACAATAGGAAAAAAATGGTGGTGTTTTTGCATAGCTGGAAAAGATATACTGCTCTCCTGTGTTTTCCTGAGGAAGACCCGCATTGGATCAAAAGGTTGCCAATAAAGCTTAAAGGGGCACTTCACCGATTTTACAGACCGATTTTATTTTAAGATCACTTTACTCATCCCAATTAGGGCTGATCAGCTTGTTAAAACAGTCGTATAATGTTTTGTGTGGCTCTGGAAAAGCTTTGTTAAAATAATCCTGATGGTGATGTTATGGTGATGTCATCAGGGTTAGCTCAGTTTGGGTTAGGAGACACTACACATTTCTTTAACAAAAAGCCCAAATTTTACACTGGGGGTGTGGCGTTTGAAAGATGCTGCCATTTAGGAGGCAAGTAGGGTCCAATGAAAGATAATATCAAGTTGCATTAATATGGGAAATGTAGGATCTGTTTTTTGGAGCGCGACCACTACTAGGGACTAAAAGTTAGATTACGGTATGTGACCCTCTCGCTCTTCAGTTTTGACAATTTTTAATAATCTGTCCCTCACAAGTATCCAAACTTCATGTGAGAACAATACTACATTACTAGAAGGGAGTACTCTGGTTTTACTGTGCAGGTACCTTTCACCTGTAGTTGTATATAGGCAGCTAAAACAACATATGACCTAAAATTAGAATCTGAAATTTAGTTTACGATAGGGTGTTGTTCCCATACGCTAATGTAGGTTTAAGAATTTTATGTTTTTCTTTATTTCATTCATTTCTTTGCACACTTATTCCTTTTTTTTACGGTTATGGAGGTCTGGATTCAATCTCATAAAAAAAGGGACATGTGATCCAAGAGTAATCCAACTCAATTTAGATTATATTAGTTTATTTTCCATGAAATGCAGAAACTACTCCAACCAAAATACATTTGTAATTCCAGGCCTATGTGTTGCATTTTCCTTCTTTGTACAGCACTTTGTGACATTGTTAAGAAAAATGCTATACGAATAAAGTTTTATTATTTGTTTATTACGTGTTGCTCAGAATGAACCAGACCAACCAACTAACCAACATCCACTGAGTTTTACTGTGAGGGAATGAACGATAAAACCACGGGAATAAAATCACACAATTTATACTAAGCTTGGATGAGACAGGTCAACTAATCTATATCTGGGCCAAAGGACAGACACTCTTATAAGAAAATGTTGAAATATACTCCTGCAAAAACCTCCATGCTGTCTGCTTTCTAAATCTGTGATCACTATACTATATAAATGCTGTATGTTTATGTGCAGTACTAGAGCGAGGATGAGCAATGAAGAGAAGTATGCATGCAATATGCAGTGTATATTACATATTATCATGAACATATGTGAAATTTCACAATGTAGACCATCTGCACGAAAAACACGCTGAGTACACTGGCATATACTTTACTACTGGTTACCATCAGTATCAAGGAATTCTCATGTGTGTTTTGTGGAGCACAAACTCAGATTTAGGAATAGATCTTGAATGATTTATTGGCCATAAAATTCATTGATCACAGCTTTCCAGAAACACGTAATGTAACTCAGAGATGAAAACAAACAGCATGGCTGCTGGCTGGGCACGTTTGTGGCCAAATATTCTGTGTAATCAATTAGACTGCACTATGAAACATGAATCATGTTTCCCCAGTCTCATTATCAACCTCGGGGTGGACGTGTGTGTGTGTGTTTGTTTGTGTGTGTGTGTGTGTGTGTGTGTCTCAATGTGCCAATATGTCCAAGTGTGACAGTGAGAAAATGTAGGTCTATCCTTCAGCAGCAACCATTTTATCTACAGAGGGTAGCAGTCTGTGTGTGCCTGTGTGTGCGTATTTGTGTGTGTGCACGCGTGTGCGTGTGTGCATGTGTATGTTGGCGTGTACAGCTAGTGTACACAAGAGAGTAGTTGGAGAGGAGAAAGAGAGGGATAAGCATTTGCAGGCTGCAATTATGGGTAATTTTCCAACAGCAGCAAAATTAAAGCCCCCCAAAACAAAACAAAGAGGGCAAATTTACTCCCTGGACGAGTTTGTCACTGATGCACACAACAGAGTGTGTGTGAGAGCGAGAAAGAGAGAAGCAGTTGAGTGTTATACATACAAAGCTACAGGCAACATCTATAATTCAAATATTGACAAGTGACGTTCCTCATGTTGTTGAGTCAGTTTTGTTCATGCAGGCAGCATCCTCATCTCTTTGCTCTCAACCCTGACGGGGAGGAGCCTTTCTTGGTTGCTATGGCACCACCATGATGCATTTTGCCATATTAATCCAACCACACACATCATGTATGCTCATGTTTGTATTTTCAGTGCATATTTAGATCAGACCTGTCATTTGTATCCAGCTTTAACAGAGACATACCTCTATTTTTTCCCACTCTGTTGTGTATATGCTAGCTAGGTGCTGTAAGATAATAATAATTTATGTCATGGCACAGATAGTTATGGAGAATGAGAATGAATGGGAATTTAATAAGACTAAGCTGAAATAGCTCAACAATATGAAATGGATTGCCATTCAATTTTATACAGACATTCATGGTCCCCAGAGGAAATACTGTACATACATACATACATACAACAACTGGTCAGTGGATTGCCATGAACTGTGCTTCAGATATTCAAATACCCCAGATGATCAATTACAAGGATTTTGGTGATTGTCTGACTTTTCATACCGTTCCACCAAAGCTTTCACTCATTTACTGAAATATCTCAATATTTACTTGATGGTTTGGCACCAAATTTTGTACAGACATTCATGGTCCTCAGATGATGAATCCTATTGACTTTGGTAATTCCTTGACTTTTCCTCTAGCACCACTGTAAGAGTGACATTTTTGGGTTTTTTAAACTTTAAATCTCTTGATTCTCTCTCTTTCATCCATCATCAGGTCCATCATCAATTTTCTCAATACTTATGACCAATCATCAGCTGTGCTTTGTGTTTAATTAGCAATTTTAGCATGGTAACATGCTATATTAAGATGGTAAACATACCTAATAAACATTGGAATGCTAGCATTATCACTGTAAGCATGTTAGCATGCTGATGTGAACAAAGCGGGCAGTTCCTGGTCTGAAAAGTGAAGGCAATGGTCTTAAGCCTGTTTTTCGCTAGCAAAAATTAGCATTAGCATTATCAAAGTTAACCATAGACTGTAAATGCACCATGCTAACCTAGCTAGCAGCTAGCATTAGGCTCAGCTCCCCCCTATCGTCCAAATATGGTAACTTCTCATCACTTCTGGCTCCAAAAATCCAAGATGGCAAAGGACATCCACAAACCAATGTCTATGATGTGAACATTTAGCTCAAAGCTTTCTCTCACCTGGACGACTTCTACAACACGTTGCGTGATGCTGACCCACAGAGGAGGAGTGCAGAGCGCTCTTTTACACGATGAAGCCAAAGAGGAATGATGTTGCTGGTGCTGTCAGGTGGAACTCCTTTCTAGTTTCGTGTAGTATGTGTAGTCTGCGCAGCAAGAATGAATGATTGTCTAATCTGACAAATTTTTAAGTAGTCTGATCTCACCATTAGTCTACTACTCACTCCTCTGTTTAGTTCTGTTTTGGAAACACAAACACAAAATCTGGCTCTTTAGCTGCTAAATGCTTCACTATGAGCTATGAACACTATGAACTACCAGCTAGTTGCTAACTTTGTGTGCTGTTTGGTGCCAGGCAGGTAGCCTACAGTGGGTTTATCAGAGCTTTTTGGCTGAAAGCAGCTGTCTGCAATGCTTGGAAACAAGCTGTAAAACCAAAACAATGAGTTAAAAGAGGCTAAAATACTCTGAGCTGAGGGGAACTCTAGATTTGGGTGATAATTCTCCGTTCTGTGACTAACAAGACCTGTCACATTTTCATTTGATCCATTGTTAATATAAATAATGCTGATTTGTGGAGCCTTATCTGTTTGGTTTATGAGGTTTTTGTCCATGCAAGCGTTCATTGTTGAAAACAATGAAATGTGGCAAAATTGAATTAAGAAGCACAAACAATGTTCTGTAAGTAAATAGTTTGTCTTCCAAGTGTAGATTAATTCAGTCTCAAGTTCTCACAAGCCAGCTCTGAGATAGAAGAGTAATAGAGGCTGAAGTCGGGTAGGTGTGACTCATCCTGTTCTGAGAATCACCAGCGCTGAAATTATAAGCTGGTATGCATATCAATGAGAACTGAGCTACCATGACAACTCCCAATGATATGAATATTTCTCACAACATGTATACCTTTTCACTCATTTCGTTTTCACACTTTGTTGGTGGGGAGCACATCAGCATTTTACACAAGCTCTGGATAGGTAGCAGTGTGAAATTCTAGCATTCTTACAGCAGTGTGTTCAGTGAAACA
The DNA here is from genome assembly GCA_038419695.1 of Scomberomorus guttatus. NCBI lineage: Eukaryota > Metazoa > Chordata > Actinopteri > Scombriformes > Scombridae > Scomberomorus > Scomberomorus guttatus. The sequence goes on along the minus strand of CM076454.1, from coordinate 13,016,476 downwards.
ACCCTTTAATGCTATGGATGTGTGTCTCCCAGAGTGAGGTGATAGCAGAGAGCAGCCGCGGTTAATTAACTAAACCTCACAGTGTCACTGTATATTTCCTTTCCTTTCCTTTCCTTTCCTTTCCTTTCCTTTCTTTTCCTTTCCTTTCCACTCCTCTCATGCCTAAGGCCACTTTTATAGTTGGTGTTGTTCCCAGTGACACCACAACGACCATCATTAGAAGGCAGCCAGTATATAGCCCTAAGCGCAGTAATCCCATCAAAGGGAAACAGGGTAACAACCTCTGTCTAATCCTTCATTAGCCTGGCTCCTCCCCTCACATCCTAACCCCCCTCCACCAAAGCACCAGTAATTAGCTTAGCGCTAACGAGTCGCCAGAGGTAGCAATAGTTCATCTCAGCTGCTACAACTCACGATGAAGTCCAAAAAACACCGCTGGAACAATGGCATGAATGGATTTCTATTACTCAGTATCACATACTCCACATCTATCCCCGGTAACGACCACTGCAAAAGATTACCTTTTCAATTTCAGAAATCATTTCAGCAATCATAAGTTGCTCTGCCATGAATCCATCAGGCAGAAGATGAATTAATTAAAACTAAATATCTTTCACACAATCCTGGAAAAATCAATGATAATTTGGATGAGAAATGATAGGAAAAAAATTTCAATATTAGATAACAGTCATCAATAGTTTTTCTTCAACTATAAAGAAATACAGGGAACTAAGAGACGACACTGTTGCCAGTTTTACACACAGGTATCAATAAATTGCTAATTACAAATGCTCAAAATTAAATTTTCTATAATAACATTTGAAACCATTGACATGTAATACATTAGTTTTTCAATTAATGGCCCCAACACTGATCTGAGGGTTGATCCAAATGTATCAAAATAAACTTGGCACTTGTTGCATCTTTGCACATGCTGCAGATCTTATTAGCAGATTATCATTTACCAGTAGCAGAGACTGAATCACCAAGTGGCTTTTGTTGTTGTTTTTGCTATTGAAATGTATAAATTGAATTGCTGCATACAGTGTGTTCGGGGTGACTCATTCTAACTACAAGCAACATGTGGCATCATCAGTGTGGCAACAATAGAGTCTGATGTGTTGATACAGAAGTCTTGTGCTCACACTATGAGAACATACTGTTCAGCGCGGCCCCAGCCAAACAGTCGTTTTACAAACACATACAATACATGGAACAGTCACACGCACAGCGGTGCCATGAAGAACAGGTTGGGCTTGTAGCGCGTCCTGAATGAAGCAAATGAATGTTAAAATGAACTGCGGAAAATACACCCACTGACAGGTCTACATCAAACAGTCATGGAGTGTTCAGTGTGTGGGTCAATGTATACACATGCTGTATGCGTGGGTGTATACTGAACCATGAACATGCATGAATAAAAAATTGCGGGTTTTCACACTGTTGAACAGCAGGTCGAGTGACATTTTCATCAGAATCAACAGACAGGCACGGAAATACAAGTTCAAGAAAAGTGGCAAAACATAGAGCCAGTTGTTTTAATTGTAGCCATAAATAAAAATGTTAATTGTGTGCACATGTATTGTGCACTGAGTACAGTATTTAAAGGGCCGTCTCGTTGAAAACATAACAGATTTATTAGGTGAATATGTAAATAATCTCCAATATTCCAAACAGTCTTGCATTAACACATTTGTTTTGAAACTTATTGAGGGTTAATGAGCTGAAATGTTTCCTCTGAGTGACGTAAAATAGGAAGCGCATCCATGAAACTATTAAAACTACATCTGCAAAATTGATGAAAATGAAATGACTGCATTGCCAGAGACAGTCACAGTGATGGGAGTAAATACTTTTTTAAAAGCTACTAACAGACTTACAGAGGCACTGTGAACTTAGCTTTTCAGGAATGAAAGAAGACAAAGAGATGGGCCCTAACATGTCGTAAACCAAATCCCATTGTGAAAATCACAAAGTTAACTATGAGGCGAGATTTATAGTAGGCCAGTTTTATGTTTGTTACAGATGAAACCCCTTTAAGGGCATGGAGAATATCATTAGATATAATATTACTGAAATATCATCAGCGGTCAGGGATTTGTCCACTTTATCTTTTTTGTTTTTTAATCTCACAAAACAAACAAAAAAATAAATAGGAAGGTTTCCAAATTGTAATAGAAATGTATAATAGAAAACGTGTAATAATTCCAACATCACGTCACTTCCAAATAAGTGGTTTGGATATCTGGACTTTGAAACCTGTCTGATCACTTGTGTTTGTGATGACTCACAGGCTCTATTGTAATAGTGTTAAGCAACCCTACATTTTTTTTGCATTTTGGTACAAGTATCATAACTGAAAGGATTGATTGTTAAAACTAGAAGTAAGAGCCAGAATTTTTCTTTAAGTAAGTAAGAGGACACGTGACCAGATTTGTATATCATATAGTGTGAATGCAGATGCATCCCCAACAGATGTATATTCAGCTTTGTACTGTACACATATAACATTACATAGCTTTTAAAAAAAACCTGATTTGTTTACGCCTGTCAACTCAGGAAACATAAATGTAGTGTTTAGTTTCCTCTCAGATAAAATCACACGTGAGCGGAAGCAGAATTGGTCACTGAAGACACATTTGAGATACATCTGAAATGGATCTGAAGTTAATCAGGCCTGAACAGGGTCTTTGTTCAGTCATTGCTTCTTATGCTAAATACCCAGTTCTTCTGTTTATTCTGAAGTATTTGCTACCAATGACAAACATCACTCAGTCAGTAATTTTTCCTCAGAGCTACCTGATGCTGAGGGTTGAGAAAAGCACATTTAAAAGCTTTCATGTCCTGGCGGCTGGAACATAAAATACACATTAAATTATTCAAGATGTGGCAGATTTTACTTTATTATAAATGTTCTGACCTTTATTAGTGATTAAAACCAAATGCTTAAAACCAAATGTAAATTGAATTGTAATGGTAATGTAATCCACTGATGTAATACAAGATGTTAAAATATACATTTTATAATGTCAAACATACATTCAGACATTGCAAAGCATGTAAACTGTACCATAAGCTGGTAAAAAGCCAGAGGACATCAGTTGTAATATTGCATATATATAATATACATACATACATACATACAACAAATTTTCCATTTTCCTCTTAAATAGAATGTAATTATAAATTAAACTTTTCTAAATCCAACTCACTTTCAATCCAATATGAAAATGGGTTGCAAACTATGTGTGAAACTAGCTTAAACTTTTTATAAAATATTACAATAACATGCCATCAATCTTTCCTTTAGACTTGCTGTAGGACAGCTATGAAATACCTACAAGATACAACTAAATCTGACTTTTGTCACACTTAGAAAATCAATGTCACACTAGACTATATTACATTTTAAAATAATGTCTTTCCATAAATTATTTTAGTCACCTATTTGTAATGATTTTTTACATATTAAGGTGAACATAAAAAGGCACGTGTTGAGTGACAGTAACAAATCTCATATTTTAAACAATTTACAAATGAGTTAAGGTTTTTTTTTTCCATTTCCCCAATTTTGCCGTTTTTGTTTTGTGCTCAGAACCTGAATTAACCTCCAACCGTGTTGTGTTCCCATCTGTTGAGACAGATCATGATGACGTGCTGTCAGAGGTTTTTCCGTCATCTAGGCAGTGTGGGCAAACCCAACCTTTTACCCTGAAGGTGTTCACACTATGATTTACTACATTGGCAACATACAATAGGAGGATCACATCTCTATATACTGATAAATCTCTCTCTTTCCTTTCTCTCTTGTTGTCTTTTTCACTCTGTCGAGCTGAACCCAGCTGATCTGTTCAATCACCCAGGAGCACTGAGGCAGGACCCTGTAAAAGGTCAATCACTCCATTTCAACCCTCCGTACACCATTTGTCCTGCTCCCCTCATCCCGTCTTCTCTCTGTTTATACAAGGAAAAGCAATTTTTCTATTTTTCATTTTTCTTTAGCTTTCTACGGAAGAAAAAAAAAGCATGCACAGACACTCCCATATTTATGATCAGTTGTGTTATGCAACTGTCACTTAAACAAGTTTATTCTGGTTTGGCTTTTCTGAGAAACTTTGCTGTAACTTTAGTGACATTTTGAAATCTTTTGACAGTTTAAAAAAAAAGCTGTAGACAACAAACAGGCACACTGTGTCTGCTACCGGTGTCTTGTTTACAGCCAATGACTGACATCGTGTTATTGATGCGGACCCAGATCCGAGCGGTTTCCAAACTTTTGTGCGTGTCATTATTACAGTTTGACAGCCATATGTATAAAGTGGCTGATACCGCAGGTGAGCCGGGATCAGCCAAGAAGGAAAACCTGATAAGTAGGACGAAGAGATCCATATTATCTCTGTTTTTCAGCTGACCAAACTGAGAACTTGATTTGGACAAAAAGAAATTGAAAAACACTCTACTTTGTCCAAAAATATGGTAAACAATTACCCTATGTTCCCTATTGTTTTAGCCACTGACCCGTGAAGGCTGGGAAGTGACTGATGTCTGATTGTATTGCGTTGTGTCCCCTCATCTCCACTCATTGTGGCCAGGAAATGTAGGGGAACTGGGCAATTATTTCTGATTTATCTACTTGGACAAATCCTGGCATACTGAGCAGGACTCCAGACTCTAGTGGAGGTTTGTGTCCTCATTATTGATACTCTCAATACTGTTGGCTTACTTCAAGCTTTGCCAAGACGTGCAGTTAGGTCTTGGGGTCTACTGCATGACTGATTTTGAGAAGCATTATTTTCCGTCATGTAAATGAGTTCATGGGTGAGTAAGTCATTAAAGGAGTGGAAGCTGGCCTGATTTTGTCCTGATATTAAACAATCTGCTGAGTGGTGTGTATGTTGATGCACAGGAGCCCTTTAAACATCTGGAGAAACTCATCTATGGCTTGTTAGAATTGTCAAATATTTACGGTACCAGGTGTTAGGTTGCCTGGTAAAAGAGTAAACAATAAAGTAATAAATCTGTACAAAATGACTTGACACTACATATCATACATACAAAAAATTACAGGAAAGCAAATTGAAAAAAAATCCAAATTAACACCATATTATTATTGACTCATCTCAACATCGGCCACATTGAACGAGGTCCCTGTGTGTTTAACAAGGGCACACAACCAGCACAGCTCAAATATCTCACAGGGTGAAGATGGTGTTGTCGATTACTGACTCAACAACATGCTTTGCATCCACTAACATTTTACAGTTGCAAAACTTGATGAGTCTGTTTAAATATGAAAATGAGGCAAACAAATCCAATTCTTGCATCTTCCTTGTACAATATTCCTACGTGTCTATTATTGTGCTCTGAAACATTTGTGGCAATTGGTGTGTCTATGGAAAACTTTCCATCATAGCTTTATATACAATAGATACACCTATTATATGTAGTATTTGTGTGCATACTATATACTAATGCCATAAAATATACTGTGTATTACATAATAATGTCACTAGTGCACTATTTTGGCTGTTAGTATACAAATAACTTCTTGTACTAACAGGAGATGATGCAAATCGACAGTCAAACGGTTTCATTTGACTTTACAACAACCGACAAACTGTTTCCTTTGATGTATAACTTTGCTTCTGTCATTTTGTGAGCTGCATACCACTGATGTTTGTGCTATCTGTTTTCAAAAGTGTAATGTTTTAATTCACCACAACAGACTTTTTTTACTCCTTTACTGCTTTTACTTCTGCAACTTGTGCATCACTGGTGGCCTCAGCCCAGGGACTAGTTTTGTTCATCAATAGTATTATACTTCACATGAAGGTACAAAATTGAATGACTTGTGATTAATGGCGTTATTTGGTGGTTATGTGTGACAATGATCTGCCACCAGAAACCCTCAGATCACTATACACCGTCCACCATCCTTTACTTTTAATCTACTGCAAACCAGCAGATCATCTTCCTCCTTCGCCATGCTGCTCCTCACCCCACACAGCCTCCCTTTCTCCTCCACACCCCTCTCCTCTTCCTCCAGCTCCACCCATCCCCCCCCAACAGTAAATTGACAGTGCTCGACACACGGAGTATGTGTTATATTCTTGTACATGGAGTGGCCCATTCAATTAATTCCCAGGCAGGCAGCTAGTCGCCCAGCCTGCCAGTGAGGCAGGAAGCCAGAGAGGAAACATTCTTCAGGAGAGCCTCGTGTTGCCTCAGCCAATCACTGGTGGACGCATCTTGTAGCTACGACTGCGCCTCCCTCATAGCCAACACTGTGGCTCTGATACGCCTCTTTGTTCCAACTAAATCCTCATTAGTCATGCCAAACTGACACAGAGACACACACCCACACACACTGTTCCTACCCATCCAACGTCCCACCTTATGTGATTCAGTTACTTTGAAACAATCACGTAATTACTATGGGGCAAGAAACAAAACAAGTCCCTATAGAGTTTTAGTTGAGAGGTGGAAGTGTGTGACACCGTCAAACCCACCACTCCTGGCACAATGTTCAGTGACTTAATGATAGCCAACAAATACATTTCCAATTAACACAATTTTAAAACATTAAAATAAGAGCAAACATCATCCACATAAAGTGATTTAAATCCAGTTTTTGTGTCAAACCTTTATTCACAGTTACAGTGTAAAGAGACATCTAAACACCTACATTAGTGATAATTATAAGTTACTTTAGACCCTCTATGTTCCCTGACACAAGATACACAGTCAAAGAGTTAGTGCCATTGCCTCTTGTCTTCTGTTAAAAGTTGCACTTCAACATATCGCAATGACAACAGCCAACAGTTGTGTCGGCCGCAAACATGTATGTATGTATGTTCTCCTACATATTAAGAGAAAATAACTAGTCAGAGTAATTTGTACTCCAAAGAATAGAAAACAACACAGGCGAGCCTATTTTCATGCAACAGTGAATCTGTTTACACTGCCTCGTTACATGCTCGGAACAAGAATTGACAATATGTCTGACAAAACCGACAAATTTTTGCTTCGCAAAACAGGAGAAGTGAAAAATATGGGGAAAAGGGTGAAATCATTGATTTGCTTCTGATTAACGACTAAGAGCCGTTAGAGGCGAAAAGCGCGGGGACCCACTGAAAAACCAGTGAGTGACTGTGAGTGTCATAGCCTAATGAGAGCAAGATAAAGTCCAATGAAAACCTTAAGAGTAAAAAAGCGAAGAGAGCGAGAAGAGCTTCACAGAAATCCTCCTTCAGTGAATGTCCACGTTAGGTAAGTAACGATTACATGTCAGTAAAATATGACACTTTATAATAAAAATGTGGATATAAAACATCCTGAATTGGCACATTAACATCAGACTCTGTCCATGTCTGTTGAAATGTTCAAACCTTTGAGCAGTAATACACAATGCTGTTTAGCAACCGAAAAATAAAGAAAAAAGATTGTTTTTTCAGAGGATGAGCTGAAGCCTCAGCTGATCGAACCAAGGGACATGTTGCTTGGCTTTCTGGCATAATAAGCTGTCACATAAAAGCAAGTCTATAAAAACAGGTTTAAGAGGTGATTTCAAAAGCTCTTTGGGCAGGTCAGTCCAAAGTCTAGGGGCTCTGGAAACAAAAAAAAAAAGTGGATACATGTAGTCTAACTTTAACTTTAGAGTTCTGAGCAGCCAGCCAGACCCTGCCCGATGATCTGAGGCTGCGAGCTCATTGCAAGGTGAAAGGTCTGCAGTATAGCTTGGGGCCACAACTTAAGATGTTATCTGAAATCTAAGAATAAGAATTTGCTGCAGCTTTTTTCAACAAGCTGAAGACATGTAGGACACTTCTGGCAGGAGATAAGAGCATGAAGTACTTCTAAATTGTGTTTAAGTGTATGAAGTGAGATGATAATTGCTCCTACATTTCTGGTAGGTCGCTTCATTTTGGCTGTCGGATAAATGCCAAGTTCCATGTGAAATCTGCATGATACTTCAGACAGTGAATGATTCATATCAATAGGTTTGAGTCTTGGGGAGCGCACTATATATAAACTAGTGTTACAGACCTCTGACTCAGATCCTACGCCGAGCAGTGACCACAATGTTCATTGTGCTGCTTAATCATCAGTGCACTGAAGCAGCTGCAAGGTGCCATGACACACACAATACTACCCAGGCTCTCAAACACAAGCAGAGAGCAAAATGCAGAGAGCAGAATCTGTTATATTTAAGTCTGGATTCTGCGTCACTGTGGCGGAGGCTGTTTACAGAGGACGAGAGTGTGTGTGTGTGTGTGTGTGTGTGTGTGTGTGTGTGTGTGTGTGTGCATTTGTAAATGAGCAAAATATGTGTGTGTTCTTTTGAGCCACGGGTTTTTTAAAAAATAAATATGCACAGCACATCTACTGTTTGTACTTAGGCAAAATAGATGGCATTGCTGGTGAGCAAAACATCTATCATTTCTGCCTCTGATTAATAGTTGTCCTGGGGATGGCTGCTCTGCAAAGAGAGAGAGGGAGAGAGGGAGAAAGAGATGAAGTGAGGGATGAGAGGGAGAGGAAAGAGAGAGAGAGAGAGAGAGAGAGAGAGAGAAACAGAAAACAGCAGTGGAGAAAGAATGAGAGGAGGGGGAGAGAGAGAAAAACTCCTCCCGCTCAGGGGTCTGAAACAGTTAAAACAGAGAACTGAGCTCAGAGATTTCTGAATGTCTCCTGTTGTGTTGCAATTGTGTGTTAAAAAGGGTTCATGAATAAAGCCTGACAAGAGGATGGTGTCATTGTTGGTAGAATGACAAACCATAGCGAATTATGTTGTTTGGCGGTTTTGTAGGTTTTTTTTTGCCTTTTTTTCTTTTTAAAAAAAAACAAGGTTTAAATAGGATGTATTGTTTCAAAAAATGTTTAAAGTAACCATTAGAAAAATGCTTCATATGACCGTTTTCTGACCTGCCATCGCTATGGTTAAGGCTTGGGGTTACATTTAGTTACAAAAACTACTAATTGAAGGTTAGGGCCTGTTCATGTTTAAAAGAAGGACTACTACAAAGGTCAGGAAGGATCACGGTCATGAGTAAAAGAAAAGAAGATTGACTGTCAGTAGGAAACATCTCCTGTGTTGAAATCACACCCTTTGTAGCCCCATCCAACCACTCCAACCACCTCCTGAACAGGTTTTGTGGTGTTATAACAACATCATTTCTATTTAATCTTCTAAGAGACAACAGTCCTTGCCACAAGGAACCCCATCTCCTAGAAGTCTGCGACAGCCAATATGCTGCTATTGGCTGCTGGAATTACGTTTTTTTTTACTCAACATAATGAGGAAACACATTGAACGAACGCATCTGCAAAGTTACAAAAACGCTTATATGGAACATATCTGCAAAACATTCACTGACAAAATATTTAGTTTGTTTTGCCTACGATATCTGCTGGTGGAAACTAAAGCATAATTGATGTTTTTATGGTTATGTTTAGGCAACGCAAAGCACTTCATTAAGGTTAAACCACAATCCTCTCCTAGCATTAACCAAAGTGTTTTTGTAGGATAAATGTAACCACATGCTGGACTTAGGAGACAAATCACAGGCTCCGGTGTCAGTGTCCTGCACTTTGTAAAATATAGCACTTCCTGGACTGGAAGCAATGTTGCCAGTGAACATACAGTAATCCAGGCAATTACATTTCTTTCAACACTTATTTGGCGAAACAATCCAGTAGCTTTTTTGTGGCCAATTTTACCTTTTCCCCTTTTTGAATTTTAAATATCATATTGGTTTAACCCTAAATTTAATTTCTCCACACTGTGAAGCTGTGATGAATTAATGTGTTACTATGGTGTCAGTCCTGTATGACCATGTTCATTAGAGTGTGAGCTTTATCATGTAAATTGTTTGTCATGCAATCCTCAAAATGGAAAGGGCTGCGCACACATTAATTCATGATGTCCATCTACTATTTACTGTGTGTGCGTGTGTGCACGCGTGTGTGTGTGTGTAAGTGTGTGTGAGAGTGCCATCTGCTCTGGTGTTGAGACGGTTAAAGGCAAACAAAGGACACAATGCAAATAATGTAAATAGCCTTCTTCTGGGCTGTCTCTATGACACAAGTCACTGTTATCTGGCGAGTGTGTGTGTGTGTGTGTGTGTGTGTGCGTGTCGGTCTTCAAAAGTGTGTCTATGTGAAATATGGGTATATGCTAATAAGAAGCCACATGGATATGTAGGTCACGTCAACCTATTTTCTGCAAGGCTTACACCCCCTTCCATGTAACATACACACATCCACTGAAGCACGCAAGCACACATGCAAAACATACACACACACACAATGCCAGGCACACACACGCACACACACACACACACAACACACAGTCACAGCTAAACGCGAAATCCCTCCTCACTTCTTAAAACACCCGTTTTTAGTTTGAGCCACTTTGAGTGAAGCTGAGGTAGAGGGAAAAAGAGTGAGGAGGGAGGGATGCTACATTCCTGACACACACACACTCTCTCTCACACACACACACACACACTTACAAATATACACATGCGCACACTCACCAGGATGCTTTTCTCATATAACCCAAAAAGCCCCGGTGAGCATCTCACCGAGCTTCCACCTCAGTGTGGAACCTGCGGTGGCATTCCCCAGGCATCCCGTGGCGTTGGCTCAGGTTTTGATTTTACTCTTCACAGTGGTGCGCGCTAAGACAAAAGCTTCAGTGTGCCGTCCCCGCTGCCTTCTTTTAGACTTCAAGATTTTTTACAGTGCAACTTAAAGCAGGAGCAGGGTGTCTTGCAGGAGACAGGCTCCCGTGGGTCTATCTATCGAGATGTTTCAGTGCGAGGAGAAGGGGAGGAGGGAGGAGAAGAGATCCAAATAATACCTCCATCCTACTCTCCTGACAACACAGGCAGCTCTAAATTCATCATCCCACTGTGGCTATTTTGGGAGCTTAAAAAAATTAGACAAACTTCATACAGAAGTGTCTCCTGATCTCCTTCTCTCTGTTTGTTTCTGTCTTTTTCCCCCCTCCCTCCCTCCCTCCCTGCCTCCCGCCCACCATCTCTATCTGCCAGTCGGCTGGTGTAGGTGTTAAGAACGTTAAGAATGGCTGTTTACTTTCTGTGTGGCATTATTCATATCATTGAGACCTCCGCCACCCCCACCCGTCCTCTGTACACTGACAGGATCACAATCCAGTCTGCACGCCTTGCCCATCCCCCGCATGACACACACCTCCAGCTATCGTGTCAGCTTCTGTCCCTTTGGTGACCCTGTCTTTGCATCACACGCAGTTTAGCCAAGTTAGTCAAATGTACAAGCAGCTGACAAGTCCCCCGGAACAAAACGCAGCTGACAACACATTAGACTCGCTCTACTGTCTCCATCAGCTCGTCACAGCATTTTCATTAATACTGATCGTACCACTTCCATATTGCTGTGATTGATTTGTGATGTTTTTTTTTTTTTCTTCAGGTGTTCAAACTGAAAAGATTATACGTTTGGAAAGAAATCTATATCACAGGCATCAGTTGGAGTTGACTCATAGCGATGAAAGTGAAATGTTTAATAGCCGTATAAGTTCTAGGTTTTGTTTTCTTCACTGTGTGAAGGCTTGTGTCCACTGAAGGTTTGTGTTGTGAAGCTCGGGGAGTGAATGATGTTCAGAACGACACCAGTTCTCCCCTGTAGGGCACAGAGGAGCAGACAACCGTCTATCCCTGGCTCCCTGGTGTGACAACCCCCATTACCCGTCTGCTTAAACCCCATCCCCCCCTGCCACACACACACACACACACACACGCTCAGGCCCTCAGGGCAGTGGGAGGTCACAGTGCTCTGTGCTGGCTGGCAGTGGTGTACGAAGGCGCGTGGGAGACATGCAGCAGAGACAAACTGTGACTGAGAGTGTACATGTATGCACGCACTAGTGTGGGCACGCATGCTGGCAGACGTGCTCATGTGCATGTTTTGGAACAGAGAATTAAAAAATGTGACATAGTTGGGAGGGAAACGGGGGGTGGTATTAGAGAGAGGTTGCTAAATGGAGAGCAGGGATGGTAGAGGAGGAGGCGGAGGAGGAGTGACTTGGCACGGCATGTTTTTGCGGGTTGCACCGAGGCGTGTTTTTGGCGTGGTGGCTGCCTTCACGCTGATGATGCAATTTCACCCCCTGCCTGCCAGTAACGCATGTTCCTCTGCCACCGCCGGGCTGTTCCTTATCAGACTGTGACTGCGGTTCACCATGGCCCTCCAGGTCCAGCTTAGGGGATCAGGGTACCACAAAGCCTTTTACAGAAACAGCTAGCTGCCACTCTCACTTCTCACTCACTTCAGGCCGACTGTGGCCCGCTGTCTTCCTCAGCAGTGTTATGGTAATTTGACTCTCTGTCTGAGGAAAGCAAAGCCAATATATTGTGGTGGTAGGGAAGTAGAGAAGGAGGCAGAGGATGGCAGGGTGGAGCATGGTGGATAATGGATAATGGAGGGAGAGAGGGAGCAGGCATAGGATGAAACCACATGTTTCAGTGTGGCTCTTTGGGGTTGGGCCTGGCTGTTTGCGGTCCCCGTCTAAAACTAAGCAGGAAGCTGCGCCAGAGCAAGTCTTCCTCGCAGTAATCACCCAGCAATAATGGGAATCTACTGGTGGTGACATTACAGCCATGTTCGTCTGTATTGTATCAGTTGTGATGTGATCAGTGACAAAGGAAATTCCTCTAGTGGGAGAAATACCGATACTTTCACTACTCAAAAAAATCATCCCTTTCTTTCCCTCTCCACCGCGCTTTCACGTCAGCCTCGTTCATTCTGTCGAGCACATTTTTAACCCAAGTAACCGTCCCGTGCTGTCCGTCTTTCAATGTCTCACTTCCTATCTGTGCTATCCCTTCCTTTTCCATTTCTGCAGAGTGCGATGGGATCACAGCTGTGGAATATGGTTGTCAACAGGGCTCTGTCTTCCCCTGACTGTGAGAGGATAGGGACCCCTACTCACACATAGAAAAATGTGTTGCTTTCCTGTGTGTGTTTGTGTGTGTGTGTGTGTATGAGTACACAGGCAGGCGTGTGTTCATGCATGTGCATGTGTGTGTTTATGCTGCGGTGGGGCTGTGCCACTTCCCACAGAAAGAAAACACATGAGAACATTACCGCCGACTCTCTCTCTCTCTCTCTCTCTCTGCCACTGCACTTCTCCCCAGCCTCTCTCACCTCCTCCCCTCCTCTTCTTCTGGTTCTTAAAGGTATAGGGACAAAGTAATTGAGCAGACAATAAAAGTAGAGAAGGAAGAAAATTATCATAAGCGGGCATTCAGACTGAAAACAAACCTGCATCAAAACAAAGCAGAGGGCTGTGTCGGTGGGGGCGTGTTGCTTCAGATACCAGCGAGAAATGAAATATGATCCAGGAAGTCAAAATCTGTGAATTTGAAGGCTTTTCAGGCGGCAAAATGTTGCACCTCCTTTATCTTTAATTGCAATGATCGCAAGGTAAACAGCAGAAATTTACTTTGTAACATGAAGCTTTATTCACATTACAAAGCAATCCTTCAGATGACGTCACATTGCCCTACAGTAAATATTAAACCTTTTTTGCTGGAGCACAATGTTTGTTGCTCTCAGCACCTCAACGGACCATGTTAAAATTTGTTTTCAAGCATCTCAACAACCACGGCTTATAAGCAGGGGCCCATTTCACAAAAGTGATGTGCGAGCATGCTTACACGCAGATTCCAAATGGTGCCGGTGCCCCGTTTCACAAATTATCACTCACAAACTGCAGATACACGTCAACGCGTCAGAATCACGTCAAAATTACCACAAGAGGAAGTAATCTCATGTTGCAAGTCACAATTTTTCATGTGGCAGATTTGGAGAATGAATTCACTATTCTGTATTCATTATGTTCTGTAATGTAAGTAAAGGCCCCTACACACTGTGCGTGTAGGCACAGCAATCAAAAGCAACAATAGCAATCTTACAATAGGTCTGATTAAATCTGTCAGATGACTGCCTGGTGAATCGTAGCGCTATAATGTAAATAGAAAAAATATATGCAAGCAGAACCACATCAGTAATCCTTCTGCAATACTATCATATGTTTTTACTTTTTGCAGAAATGGTGCTCACAGTGTTGCGTTGGTGTGTATATCCTGTCTCATTTCATGTCGTATTCCTGTTGGTTTATTTGTAGTAGTGGGTCATATAACAGCAGTTCATAAATTTCTGACACTGTCAGTCTCAGGCTGTCTTTGGTCATCAAAGCCCTAAATCCTGTGTCGATGGATGTGTCTTTTAGGCTGACGACCAAAGATTCTACCACATATCTGTCACTTTTTGTCTGCAACAGCCCAGTATCACCCATATATGGGTCTTAAGGCTGTGTCCATACAGACATAGCAGCATGTGAATAAACACACAACTCTCATACATTTCAGTAGGGCCATTACGTTGAAGCCAACACGCAGAGCTCCGTTAACAAAAGTTGAAATGGGTTAAACATTTCTGGCATTGCAACGCACTATGTTGGCCAAACAAATACATGCAAGTGCAATTCCAGGTACAATACTTTGTAACAATGAGGAGGTAATTCTTCCGTTTATCTGGTGATCGTCACGCTGGACAATAAAAGGATTGTCAGTGTGATAATTTGTGGTAATGTGATAACTGATTTGGCATCAGATAAGCCTTCAAACTCATGGATTAGTCACTCACACTGGCCTTCCTGGAACATATTTTATTGTCTCACTGGTACCTGAAACAACACACCACGACCAATATGGCCCTTTGTGTTGTTTTTGCTGAAGTGCTGTTTTCAGCCTGAAGGCCTGGTAAGGCCTCATCTTCCCCGGGTTAAGGTACGATTGATGGCAAGGTCATTTTAGCTGCTGGTAAATTTAAAGTTATGGTGTATACAGGTTAAAAAGAAAAAAAAGAAAATGTAACACAGATGTGTCCCAGCCATTACAGCTTTTTTTTGTTGTCAAATGCAATAAGTTGAATAGTGTTTTCAGAGATTGCAATGACTTTGAACACTTTTACAAGGCTGCCTAGAAAGATATACGAGATGGATTTTATTATATCTTTCAAGTGCAACCTGTATCTGCAGAGGAGGCGCACAAAAGCAGTGAGTGCCAAAGCCTTCTTTCCTTTTTTTTGTCTCTAATTATGGGAGCGCTGAAGAGCACCGAGTCTTTCTTCATCACAGCAGAGGCCCACAGTAGCCGCTGGGTGTCAGATGGATGAAGTGGAGCGAAGGGGGCGGTGGGGAGGGTGCCAGGCGGTTGGGAATGGCACAGACGAACTTGGTGACCAAGTGGAATGATGCAAATCAAAACAGACAAACAGACAGGAAGGCAGGCGGACAGACATAACAGCTGGTAGGTAGGCACACAGTCAGACAGAGCAGCAGACAGACAGGTTCATATTTGGGATAACAGAGCGCTTCAAGTTATGTAAGCAGGGCTTCAGAAATCTTTCAGCAGCAGTAGATGTTTTTCCAAGCTAGGCTGTGCGGATGGATTTTTTAGTGTTGTATACAATTTCCTTCATGCTCACATTTTGTGTGGTCTTTGCTGGTTTGCTGGTTTTAAATCAGTGACGGAATGACAGCCAAGTGTTGAATACATGTTACGTATTAACAATGGCTGAACGATTTATTGATTGTGTAAATTTCATGCTTACATGTAAAAATGATTTCGTCATATGAGCCTGCCCCCCCCCCACCCCCCCCCCCTTGTCTTCCACTCTCTCTGTTACGTGCACACACTCATGGATTTCCTCCAACTTGTTGAGGACTTTGACCCAGTCAGTGACATGAAGAGAGCAAAGAGGTATTTGAGTCAAACCAGCTCCCCTCAGAAATCCTGTTCTCCATAATGCCTTTTAAAAGTGCCATTTCTCTTCTGTAAGTCAAGATGTCAAGGAGGAGGAGAGGAGAGATGGACAGAGTGTGAAGGGAAGAGAAGAGGCGGACCGAGGGGCCACTGTGAGTCAAGGCTGACTCATAGGAATTGTAGGGCGGAGGTTTCACTGCTGCCTTGTGTTTGGTTGTTTTGGGGTAGTGTGTTTCTCTTTTTTTCTGGCCCTAGAGAAGCTCCTCCACCACACACACACACACACACACACACACACACATACAAATATAACCTACACACACACACACACACACACACATGCAGGATCTGGGGACGCCTCATGAGGCAGGTGCCGAGGAATGGGCTGAGAAAGGCATCCATTTGCTCGGCGCTGAATTATTCAACCTGTGATTAATTATAATTTGGCCTCACAAAGGCAGGGGCTGGGGGAATTCCTCTGTTGGTCTGGACTGCAACTTATTGTGTTTTTCCTTCCCGTGCAGGCTGATGTCGGGGCGGAGCAGAGCCCTAACAGGGGTACTGGATGCCTGCTCGTCTAAAGTGGACCCTCACTGCCGGAGCTGTTGCATAACATGACGGTTTTAAATGGGAAGACGTGTGCTCTGCAGACTGGAGCACAGAAATGATTTCACACACATTTCAGGGTAAAGAACGTCAGTGTGGCAAGAGATGGCGTAGTGGTTACTGGCTTTGAAACTACATTGTTTGCCTGAGTGAGTAGAAGGCCACCCAAAAGAGAGAAAAGGGGGAAAAAAAGGAAAAGACAGCACCAGTTTACTTCTAGGTTACTCCCAAAATTGACACGGGTTGCCCAAATAGTGATGTGTAATTTTGGCTTTCTCTCATACATGTTTCACATTCATTCCTTTGTTATCCTGACCCAGTGTAAATACACGCCTGTGAAAGATATATTTCTGCAAGGTGTGGTCTCTATTACTTGAAATTAGATTCTATTACAGGTTATTACATATCATCACTATTATTCATTTTAACCTTTGACATGTATTACTTAATCAGATGGACTGACTGTTTTAACCGTTCACCTCAAGCATATTGCATGACGCAACTGTGGAAAATTATCCTACATTTCTTGGTCAGTTATCTTGACAAAGGTACTTACTTTGTTGCTATGTTTTTAAAAAAATTGCCATTGCCAAATTGTTTTTTTGCATTGGTGCGATTAGTGAAGTGTAATCAATCACACAAAACTCCTGTTGTTTATATGTTGTGAACTTATTAACGGTAATGATTGGACTGAACGGAGGCTGGATGGATGTTACATGCCACTCACATCTCGCCTTTGATGCAGATTCCCAGTCTAAAGCCACGCTAGTGGGTCTGTGAGGCTTTAAGCTAAATGCTAATGCCAGCATATTACCATGCTCACAATGACTACGCTAACACGCTGATGTTTAGCAGGTATAACGTTCAACATTGTAGCTTTGCATGTTAGCATACTCACATGTCATGAAACGCCATCTGATAGTTGTCGAGATATTTAATTTTGAACCACAGATGTTAACCTCACAGTGGTGGTAGAGGAAAAATCAGGAGATAACCAAAGTCATTATAGGAGTCATCCTCTGGGAACAATGAATGTCAAACCAGGAGGAGATATTGGACCATGGTGGTGGACTGGACATTGCCAATACCATACAGTGCCTATAAAAACTATTCAGCCATCATGCAGTTTTTCATGTTTTATTGTTTTTTGATGTTCATTTTTTACTTTTTAATACTGACAATTGTTAAGTACAGATAAAGAGCACAAAAATAATTTCTGACATTTCCCGCTTTAAACCTCTGTACACTTCAGATCTGGTTCCTTCCGTGTGTCTCTTTCCTGTAGCCAGCACAATATCATACACTGATATCTGTGAGCAGTAAGCTACCCTGATAAGTCAGCATGCTATTGGATATTAAAAGTTAAAGAGCACATCGTGCCTTTAGGCCTGACTGACAAATACCATAAACATGTCTTACTTTAAGGATCTAGCAGCTAATCATAGATGCTATTATACAGAGCTGGGCACATTCGGTGATATGGAACAACCAGTGTCACCTCCCTACAGCTGCTTTGTAATTGGAGTCGGAGGTGTAAGAGTGCCAGAGAAAGTGGGTTGCCGTCAGTTCATTGGGGTGTCAGAGTTGGAATGAATAATAATAACCAATCCCCTTTTAGCTAACAAGAAATCAGCTTAAGATCTCATCAAGACTGTGGCCTTGTGCGAGATGTGAAATGTACAGTCGAAGCTGTGCTCCGACCGTGGGGCGATCTTTCTCTATGCAGAACAGTGAGTACGACTTGGCACAGGAGACTGCTGCTTAAGCCTCCCTTGTGATAACCAAGAACGCCCCTGATTAACTCATCGCTTCTGGATTCATATCCTATCCGTTCATTTTTGATTTTTTAATCATCAGAAACAAAAGATCATGTGTCCTTTCTTGATTCAGTAAACCACAGAGCTGCTTGTGTTGTATTCTGACCAGAACACAACAATGATTACTTCTTAGTTTTAGTGAATAAAAAGTCGCAGAAACTATGACTGCAGTTAGTGATTATTATCAGGCAAACACCCACCAGTATAAATAAAAATCAATAAGGGCTTTTTTTTCTTTTAAACGCTCAATACTCATACCAGTTTGACAATATGATGCATATTGTAAACATTTCCCAACTAGTTATAAATGTCTGCCCCTTTCACAGTAAGTATAGGTCAAGAACTGGTGAAAAAGTGTTCCTGTGTCCAGTGACCTGTATAGATGACCCACATCAAGATCAGCGTCTGAGCCACGTGTGTAATGTGGGTTGCTTGATAAAGAGGTTTGATGGGATGAGTGATAACAGGCTGACCACTGAGTAGAAAACAACGTGTTGTACCACCTGACCCTGTTACAAGCCCATATGTCCTGTGGAAGGTTTCTTGATGCAGGGATATCATGGGTCATCAGGCCTGGTGTAAAAGGGTCCAACACAGATTGTCCGTGTGTTGGGAAGCGCAGGGATGGTCACCAAACTAAATGGATAAGCTAAATACATAAACAGTGATACACAATGAGCTGTACTGATTTTGAACTAATGGGTGTGGTGAGATGAGGAACCTCATGATGAAAAAGCATGCCAGAATAAAGAGTTTTTCTGTATGAGGACAGCTCAGAGTGCACAGGACTGTTGCAAAGTGTATTATACCATTACCAGTTTAGAGAGAGGTTGTGTTCAAATTTGTTAAGTTTAAAATCAATCAATATGAAATATTGTTGCTGTGGCTTGCAGTCTGACCGTGAAGATAGTCCCTATTCATTTTCAATGGGACACGAATAAAGCACTTTGCAAGGCCTTGTGGGATTCCAGGTGACAAAGGACTGACCAGCAGCACGAAAAAAGGGATAGGTCAAAAGTTGAAAATGTTTAAAGTCTCCCTCCACTCAAAAATGTGTTTTTTTTAATGTCATCTGACTGACACTAGAACACTCACATGACTCTGCTGAGGGGGGAACGTTTCTCTGTGCTCACCAAAACTCTGAGTTTAAGGGCCTACGAGCAGGTTTTGTGACATCACAACGAGTTGGGAGCAAATCGTAGTCCAGTATGCAAGTTACACAAGTGTGGAAAATGTAAGTCTCCAGCGCACATATGCTGAGAATGGACTTAACAGTGAAGAGACATCATGAGTGAAATTAGAAATATTTTTTGCATATTTAGAGATTTTGGATTTTTAATGAGAGGAAAGGAGTAGATGTAATTTTACGAATTGTTAATTAGTTAACAGAGCTTTTTTTGTGGAAAACATATTAGATACAAATTATTATTCCAAGCAGAGTAATTTTATTTTTATCTTAAAACATGTTTGGAGGGGATTTTTAAGCAAAATGAGGGCAAAAACCTTTGGCTGACATCTGTGCAGTGGGTGCATTGGTGGTTTGGAGCTAAGAAACGATCTGCCAGACAAAAATGTTAATATTGGAGGATTCTGCAAATTAAAGTAATTATGTTTTGATTGATGACCATGTTTTTGAAATTCTTTCTTTTTACAAGGTTTTGTAAAAAATGTGGATAAGCAAAATATGCTATGGTTAACGTATGGTTACGGTGAGGCAAATATGAGATTAGGAAAAAATCATGATTACAGTTAACAAAAAAGCAAATGTTAATTGCAGGAATTCCAGTCTCCCGATTTAAAGCTGGACGTGACATCCTTTCACCACTACAACCTTCACACCCTTACCTTGTAGCTAGCTACGTAGAGGGTACACTACTTCCTGTACTGGCACTGAGCATTGCCACTGGACATAAATCGTAAAGTGTGGAATCATCCAATATTAACCATGGTCTGTATAAAATGATGGACGTAGCGAGGTGTGATGTCATCCATTGGTTTGCATTGGAGCCAATTTGAAGCCCAGAGTTGTCGTCTTTTCCGTTTGGAGCCAGGACCTTCCCGCTACCTCAGACAGAAGCAAATGCTATCTTATTGGAAAAACCGAGCGGTGCACACTTGGGCCGATGTTAGCTACTTTAGCTAAATCCTGTTAACAGGGCAGGTATCATACTCAAGTAAACTTACTGAAATAGCCTATTGCAACAATAATCCGACTCAGTGCCAGTCCCGGAGCTGGGGAGAGCAGCAGGTGACCGAACTGTCAATCAACGCCCACACGGCAGACATCAAAGCCTACGATAAGTCTTCAAATCTTATGAATCAAATGACAACCGGCCTGAATTTAGCAATTGATACTATAATGACCAGCTAAAAAAATGATTGACTTAGTATTTCTAGGGAAATAAGAGAATGGGAGTCATGGCAGTCAACTGGAGCCAGGGATTTTTTGGAGCCTGCATCTTTGGATTGCAGGATTGCACTTTAAGTTACTTCTGCATTGGCTTCAGCCTCAAGCCGTTGTAGCTGCCGCTTGATTAACGTAACTCCTGGGATACTGGTCTGAAAGCACTCCAGTGGTCAAATGTGCATTAATAATGTGAGGTGAAAATTAGCTTTTATTTCAGTCTGAAAACATCATTAGAGATGTCCTTTTATAGTTCACCGGACAGCTGATTAATATTTCCTGTGGCCATGTCATACCAAAAAATAATTGGCCTGGTGACATAACAGCTTCCTGAGCTTATAAAGTAGCATAAATATTTTGTGATCATGTCACCTTACTTCAAGAACACATCACATTGTAAGAAAACAAGGGAAATAATGACTTCCATAGGTAACAATGTGTGCAAACAGTCTAAAAATGTGAGTAGTGTCCTCATTAGTATGAGTGAAATTCCTAAAATCCAATTGGAGTCAAACCTCTGGAATGTCTTGTGGGGAAAGAAACATGAACAACTCCTGCCAGTCTCCCAAAAGGAGCTGGCCCGAAGACCAGAGCCAATACCCGGCAGGCCTTTCCCCATCTTCCCCCCTTTCTCTCCTCATGTTTCTGAGGTCAGTAAACAAGAAGTGTGTGTTTCCCTTTAAGGAGCCCCCACCGCTTGCACAGCGGAGGGAGGAGGAGCAGGCCTGCGGAACAGCGGCTGAGGAGGGAAAAAAATCCAGCAGAGGACGGTTTCAAGTCCCCCCAATAGAAACTGTGCCTGATTTGTGGCCAATGTTGGAGATGTAAAAAAAAAAAAAAGAGAGAGAGAGAGAGAGAAAGAGAGGGAGGGAGAGGAGAGAGAAGGAGGAGGGAGGTGGGGGAGGGAGGAGGAGAAGGGGGGAGGAAAAACACTAAAGGGGTAGCTATGGAGATGGAGCGTTTTCCTGGCTGCTTTCTTTGACAGGTGTTGAGTGGGGCAAAAGTCTTAAAACAGAATCCAGCATGTACGCCAAAGGTAAAGGAGCTGTCGTCCCTTCCGATAGCCAAGCGAGAGAAAAGTAAGTGAATTATGCGCTATATCTAAGAGTTTACCTGCTTATCATACAGGCGAGGGGGGCAGAGGAGGGGAGTCCAACTTTCTAAACTAGGTAGCCTACTGTAATTTAAAAGGAGCGTACTGTACTAAAGTGCGCTCCTCCGTGCGCCCCCCCCCCCTCCCCTCCGACCACCTTAGAGGTGCGCCTCTTAAACTTTTAAGATTTTTTTTTTTTTTTACGTCTTGTTTTGCACTTATGCACAGGATATTAACTAATATTGTGTGTTTGTGCATGGCGCGCGCCGCTTCTCCTGTAAGTTCGTGCAAACCTTTCCGGAGAGACATGCATTTATTTTAATGATGCATTGTTGTGTGCTGCGCGCTTCTGCAGCACTGAAGCGCATTTTCATTACATTTCGGGTGAAACATGTTTTTTTTTTTTTTTTGGATGGGGTTTATGTGCTCGTCCCTGCACTGCTCGGTCGTCTCTTGTGAAGTTTAGGAGACGATGGCTGCCGGATGGTTGAATTATTTTGTGTTTTTGTTTTTTTTAAGAAAGAGAAACGGGCAGCTTGATCAGGCTGTTTGCTGTTTATTTTGAGGCGAAAACGCCGGGCGCAATATATATATATTAAAAAAAAAACCTGGCGATGATGAGGGGAAAAGTTTTGTCCCATTCAGCAGTCATACAGCGGTGGTAAACTTTTTAGCATCCACTCACATGAAGGGAGAGCAGCCCAGTCATGCTGCCACGAATTGAGCTGTATTATTACAGAAGAAGACTTTTAGTGATGGATGTGTGATCGCGTGTTATTCTTTTGGGTTATTATGTCTGGAAATGTTGCAAAAATCCCTGTGGTGTGTGTGTGTTTTTTTTAAAAGACAATGCAATTACATCATGCTTTTTTGCTAGATTTTATATTACTCTCTAAATTTCTTTGTTCCTTTTTTTAATATAAGCACATTTGTCAGTGCATGCATCCATACTTTTGAATTAAGGTGAAAAGCTAATGCAACTTTTAACCTTATAGACTAAAGAGAGAGGCTCCTCATGCCTGCTCTTAAAATCGATGCTGTCTGGAATATTTCTGTGTGGGACCATTGAGAGAGTTGGACCCTCTTTGCATCACAGCACTTTTGATCAGTATGATCTTTTATCATCGTTAGCTATTTTTAAGCACTGAACAGTCCGAGGTTAGAGGAGTGAGCAGGGATCCCCGCTGAGATGCAATTGTAATCTAAAAACACTGTCAGGTCCTGAGAGGCTGTGCTGTTACACAGCACCTCATACATCTGCAACAGAGACTCTTGTGTTTTTTGATGCATTGCCTTGTCGTATCCAATTGATTAGCTTTTGATGAGCTTTCTAGAGATGTGGCTTGCCTATGTGCTTAGTTTAAGCTTCCTTGAATGCGACTTTGTGCACGTCTAGCGCCACGAGCGTTTCATTTCGCCCTGAATTCCCATCACTTTATTGGAATATTGAGCAGCTCTGTGTGTGTTTGTGTCTGTGTTGAGTTGGAGGAGTGAATCCCTAAATGAAAACAGTCCCATGTGGCTTCATGAACAGCAGGCAGAGTGACCTTTGAACCAGCATATGATGCTTTAATGTTGCATATGAACCCTCAGCAGATGCTATGCTGCTTTTTACACCTGTTTGTGTGCCTCAGCTTTATTTAGCTGCAATAGATTGATTCAGGGATGATTAAAACACTGGTTCCATACAGTTTTTAGTTGCACTTGCTTGTTCAAGCAGTGTGGATTATGTTCCATGTGTTACTGGGAGTGAAATCAGTGCAGAGGCAGCATGTATTTCAAATGATAGTGTAGGAGGAGGATTAATAATTTAACTCATAAGAAATACAAGTCTTTTGAGAACTGGAAATGATGAATGCTTCTGTGTTAAGGCTGCTTGTGAATAACAAAATTACTGAATTTGTTTTATTTTAGTGTTTATGTGCATTTATTTTTCACCCCCCATACATCAGAAACTCCACAGTAAATATCACATTCTTTAAGTCTTTATATATATTTATTTTATTGTGTGTGTGTGTGTGTGTGTGTGTGTATGCGTCACAGGCCTATAGGTATTGTCCAGACATAATGGACAATGCTTGCCCTCTCCCCTCACCTGTCTTGTCACCCTAACCTGCCCCGCAGGGCCAACACATGTTTCCTTGTAAATGTGGAGCTCACAACAGCTGCCTCAATGCAGCGCTGAATTAGACTCATATTCATATTTACATATTCATACGGCTCTTTAACATATTCAGATATTGAAAAGAGGGCGCCCCGGATGGACTTGTATCTGATTAAAAGCAGACTCAGTGTGACATCACAGCTGCAGTTCAGAGGATTGATTTCCAAGTCAGACGTACATTTACGGAAATAGATCAACTCCAAACTTAGTAAATAAACACTTGAGCTGCTACTGTAAATCAGCTCTAATCAATTATATTAGTGGTTATTCTCCCTCTGTTCCCCAAAATAGCTTTTTTATATGTGCCAGTCTTTTTAATTTAAACTCAGTGACACTAAACTGAAGTTAGATGGGGAGAAACTTGTTGATAGTTGAGACTAGAGAAAATGCATTTTGTCCAGAGCGGTGTTTTCTTTGTACAGTTGAAAGCAGTCAGACAAACATAAGGGCGTGGGCAGGACATGTGAGTTACTCTCAACCCGTTGGTGCAACAAGGAAGAAAGTTGCAGAGGAGAATATTTATTGATGAGAGTATTTAGATTTTTATGAACTGCTTCCTCGTGTAGATCCTGCAATGGCTTGTTGTCTCATTAAAATCCCTGAATTTCTCCCGTCTATATATTTACACATATTTCAGAGAAGGGGGGGGCTTATTTTTCTAACACCACACTTATTTGTTTTTGTTGGCAACATGGTGTCATTTTGAGTGACGGCCAGCAGCTGAAGCTGTTGAGGGAAAAGTATGGATTAACAAAACTTGGGAACAGCCAAGACAAACAGTCTTCGTAATTATTTTTACATCACTGTCTCTTTTAATTTCAAGCGAAAAGTGAATTTGAAAAATATCTTAACAGGTGTGGAAACGGCCTGTAAGGTTTGTTACAGAGTGCGCCATGCTGCAAGTGACCTGGTGCGTACAGGTGTGCAGCGGTAGGCTCTAAAAAGGTTTATAAGGAAAAGCAAATGCTTCTCTATAGCACGGTTTGGTCCTCCTGTGTTTATATTGCTGAACACTTCAGTTATCAGCCACCTGAATAGGATACAGTAGTTCTCAGGTTTGGCATACAAAATGTTCCAATATACAAGCTCAAGTGTGTTTGCGACATTGTGCACAGAGCCGTGTGTGTACAGTGTGTGTACAGTGTGTGTGTGTGTTTTTTTTTTTATTTCCTTTAAAGCCTTGAAACCAAGGCTTGAATCTAACCCGTTTGTTCAGAAATACAACATAAAACAAACACTCACACATACATTTCACACTTGGATTCCTCCACACAGCCAAGGCCTCGCCATACAAGTGGAATTCAGCTGCCTGGACTCGCTGTCTTGAGATCACAGGTAGCAGGCACGAGGAGAAGTGAAGGGGTTTTTTTTTTTTTTTTTTTTTCCACACCCTTGAGAAACATTATTGTGATCAGACATTTAGTAAAAAGAAAGCATGCTAATAATAATAAAGGTAGAGGAAGAACTGGTGCCCTTGCGACCAAAGAAATTAATTACTCTCCACATGTTTTTTTTTTAGTGTTTTATTTAATTTAATTTGAACAGGGGTAATACAGCAGCTTCAATATTAATGTGACCTTATTATTTAGTAACTGGAACCTCTTTGAAATGTGCACTGATGAATCCGACATCTTAATTAAAGGTGCCATGCACAAAAATATTTAATAGCTTGATCAAACATCTAATTTTTCAAAAGTACGTCCTTAGTTTCTCCAAGAGAATTCTGCTTGTTTTGCTAATGCTCTGCGTTTGTTTACAGACATTTTTTTGTGTGATTTGGAGTGTTTGGGGAAAGAACTTCAAGTGTAAAGTTAATCAGTTTGTTTTGAACGTGGGTTTCTTTACATCCTCCACTCCTCCTCTGGCTCCTCCCTCGTATTTACATGCAGTTTAATGGGGATCTTCAGGTTTGAATGCATGGTTTTGATTCTACACAGATGGCTCTGCCATCTGCATTTTAGCCTTTTGAAGGAAGCATAAAGAGCTGCACACTAACATAGGCAGAAACACTGCACTAAAAGTAAAGAAACCCTTGATTTATCCTCGGCACCCTTTGGCTGACTGTGCTTTCATTCAGATATGTCAACAGTCAATTAATGCTGCCTTTCGTCAGCTGCTTTGGGTGCATCCGCACAAATTTGTTAGTTTTCTCACTTGAAATAAAGGAGACAGTATAAATATTGAGGCTACATGCCTGAAGTTGTTAATCAGTCTGGCAACAGAGCACACAGGCCTTAAGAGTGTGGGTATGTCTTCAATTAGCATAGAGAGAAAAGCGGCATGTATCTGAACAGAGAACAGGTCAATAAGACTTTATGTGTTCCTCAACATAAAGTCTCTATTGACATAGGAAACAAATGACTCTTTCAAAAGTTTTGAATAATTTTTTTCTTGGTAAGTTAGGTAGTACTATTGTCCTCACTAACCGCTGTGGGAGGAGGGTTTGGTGATAACAAAACTATGTCAGCTACGTCAATATAATCTCTCTCGCAAGTCATTATAAATCTCCCTTCTCTGCTCCGTCTCCTGAGTTCTTGTAAGTGAAAATCAAACTTTGGTGAAAATGAACAAGTTATCAGACAGTAAAACTCTGAGGTTAGAGGACATTTGCAGATGTGTCTGTTGATAGGTAACCTTAAAAGAGTGAACCTGGCTGCTGGTAGAAGAGTGAGAGGCCTATATTTATTTCTTTGTGAGTGTGTGTGTTTGTGTGCGGGTGCATGTTTGCGCATGTGTGTGTGAGAGACAGTGTGTGGATTAACCCATGGCTAGAGCCATGCGTGTTTACACACTTATTGACACTGATTTGTTTTGACAAAGAAACTGCCATAACAAAGCCAAGCAAATATAAACAGAGTGTGCAGTGGGAATAAGCTTTAGTGAAACAGCTTCACAGTATCACAGGTGTCTCAAACAAGCATTCAGTCTCTCATTCACCTTCAAGTGATACATTCACTACAGTCGCCACCACACACTCAGATCTATACTGCTTTTATATGATGTTTATAAATATTTAATATTTAGTAAATAATATTTTGTGTTTTTTATCCGGTTACCTTTTGTGTTGCATGCAGTACGCCACTGAATATATAAATTATGCATCTTACGTCTGTATTCTTTTCTGAAAGATGTAGATTATATATGAAAACGGATACGGTAGCAGGCCTGCTTAATCCTGCTCCATCACTTCCTCCATGCATACCTTACCTCACCCTGCCCCTGCTCTCGCTGCTGAATTATTGAAATGAAGACATGAAAGTTAATTTGCTAACTGTCGGTGCTTTAGCTGGCTAAACTCAGCTGAGATGCCCTTGTCTCTGGAGGCAAGTGAAGGAAAGGGAATGCTGGATGGGGCAGCCTGGGGCTAAATGTCAGGTGTGTTTCCTGGGGACGAGGCAGTGGGAGAAATCTCCTTGATGTGTGGACTTGGAGCAAAGTACTAGTTAGCCTGCATGAGGTGAGGTAGGTTATAAAGGAAAAAAGATCAGAAATGGGGTTGTAGATTTTCTTTTGTTACCTCCACTCCAGTCCCACCAAGATGCTAGATGGTGCAAATGATCTTGTAGCTTAAGAGAGAAACAGACAACAGATGCACCGCTTGGCTTTGTGGCTCTTTTTTAACGTAAACTCACACACCAGGTTTATATTATGAGCCTTGATATCCAGTCAAAACACGGGTCAAACGTTATTCCTCCCACTCAGACTGATCTCCTACTTCTCATCATGTGATTTACATCCACATATGTTGTGTTGTTAAATTTCATCTGTGGACATCTTCAGCTGAGGAAGGAGAGAGAGAGAGTGAAATGTGAAGTAGAGGAAACGCGAGATGTGGAATGGACTACTTGCAGTTTGTCTTGTAAGCATCTCATCTTTTATTCCTGAGTGACATGTGTAACTAGCACCGAGTTCAGAGGGAATGAATTCAGGTTTACAGTATCCACAGAGGAAAAGTTGAGGCCCTGACCTTCAGTGTTCCTCTGACACAGCTCCCCTGTACAGTACCCCACCTCCCCCCCCCCCCCCCCCCCCCCCCCCCCCCCCCCCCTCACGTCTCCTTTATCTACCTGGCTTTCCTCGGGCTCTGCTCCATCAGCTCACAAAAAGTCTTCTCCTCAGCCAAGTTACACATACTGCTTCTGACAGAGTAACAAAAGGTGTCCCCCGAAGCCTGGATTGAATGAGTGTTTTTAAATAATGTATTGCAGCCGGGGCAGGTGCCCATCTCTAGGGCATAGAGACCTGGAGGTTATGCATGTAACCAGTGTTCCCAGAGGGAGGGAAACGAGGTACAACACATCAGTATGGGGATTGCGTCCTCGCGAGACAAACCTGAAGAACCATTCTCAAAACGCCTGTCAAGGCCAATGAGACTGTCGCAGGCAGGGGGAGTCCCGCCTTCCCCTGGGGCTACAAAAGACCCTGCACAGTCTCTTCTCCTCAATCTAAGCTGCGCTTCCCTGAGCCAATAGGTGGTGAGGGGCTGACTTGTGTTGTACCTCGTTTCCCTCCTATAGGGAACGTTGGTTATATGCATAACCTCCAGTTCCCTTTCGATCAGTACACATCAGTATGGGGATATGGCAACACACCCTGAAAACGCCCCTGCAGATAGGCTGAGATGAACTGGCCCTGATACAGCAGCAGTGATGAAGTCAGCTACATCACCTTCCTGCTGAGAGCACAGACTGAGTGACATCCTGGGCTGTCACATCCAGGCAATAAAACTTCATGAATGTATGTAAAGAAGCCCAGCTCACAGTGGAGCACACATCCTACACAGAAATCCCTTTAAAAAGGGCCCAAGACGCGGCCATACCCCTAGTGGACTGCACGCGGAGGTTACCGGGCATCTGTGCGCCCTTGCAGGCATAAGCATGTGAGATGGCCTCTACTATCCAGTGAGAAAGGTGTTGCTTGGGAAGTGCCTTCCCTTTAACTGGATTAGCAAGACAGACAAAAAGCTGGTCAGTTGTGCGTATGTCCCGCGTTCGCTCAACATACACATGCAACGCACGTACCGGGCATATATTATGCAGACACCGTTGCTTGGTTGATGCAAATGGGGGTGGTGAAAAGGATGTCAGCTCAAAAGATAATGCACTGTATGACAAGGCAGGTACTTAAGGGATGCATGCAGGATTAGGACGCAGTATCACCCAAGAGCTGTCCAACGCAAACTGTAAACATGAAGGATGAACAGAGAGAGCATGGATGTCTCACGTTTCTCTGCGCACAGGACCGATGAACAGCATATCAATGCCCACAGACTGGAATGGCTCAAAGACGCGTTACACATGGTATCTAGAACCAGAGCAAGGTCCCACTGGGGAATCATGGTTTTGTGCATTGGCCTCTTATGCTGTACACCCTTCATAAAATGCATCACCAGAGGATGGTAGCTGGGATTTTCCATCAAATCCACATGGCAGGCAGAGATAGCTGAGAGATAGGCTTTGATAGTGGAAAAGGAAAGGCTTCTTTCCAATAATTCTTGGAGAAATGTCAAAATATCCACCACAGAGCTTTGGAACTGAATAATTTTCGTGACACCAACCATCGAATAAACGCCACTTGAGCGTATATAACCCCTGCGTGGACACTGCTCTGGCACTCTGTATTGTGTCAATGACATTGGCAGGCAACCCTGTCGCCGTCAGTTTCTCCCTTTCAGGAACCAGGTCCACAGATCCCAGATTTCAGGGCATGGTTGCCAAATCTAGCCCTGGGCCTGCTACAGTAGGTCTCTGCACACAGGAAGGCACCACGGTCTCCTGTTCAGAAGAGACATGATCTCCGTAAACCATGCTTTGTTGGGCCAACTCAGAATCATAGTTAATCTCCCTATGCGCACACACTCCAGTGTGGTCTGGATCAGCACCACCAGAGGAAAGGTGTACAGCAGTGTCCGAGGCCACTGATGCGCCAACACATCTAACCTGAGGGGCGCACTCCCTTCCTGTAGCGAGAAGAACATAGGACAGTACGCGTTTTCTCTTGAGGCAAACAGATCGACGGTGGCTCTGCCAAACTGACCGCATGTCTGTTCTACTACATTGGGGACGTGTCACCGCTCTCTTGCCAGTGAAAAACCCCTGGAGGGAAGGTCTGCCCCGCTGTTCAGTATTCCCGGGATGTACGACGCTCCGAGAGATAGCAGGTGAATGCTGCTCCATGACAGTAGGCTGTGAGACAGAGAGAAGAGGGGAAGAGAGCGCGTCCCTCTCGGTTTGATTATGTGCGCAATTACGTACATATTGTCGCTGCGTAATAGACATGCTGTCCCGACAGCAGACCCATACTGTAAAATTGTCTTAGTGACAGATACATAGCATAGAGCTCCAGCAGACTGATATGCCATGACCTCTCCTCGTCTGTCCAGCTTCCATTCACATGTGCGTTCCTGCAGAGGCCTCCCCAGCCCCATTTGGATGCATCCATGGTAACCAGAATGTATGAGAGAACCTGGCCCAGAGGGGCTCCCTTGCTCAAATGCACTGGTTCTCTCCATTGGAGCAGAGCCCTCAGGCATGATGGTGTCACCTGCATCCTCTCCTCTCTCCGACGAGAGAACACCTGTCTGGCCTGCACCAGCACTGGAAGGTGCTGGCACTGACGGAGCTGACAGAGACACACAATGTGATGTGCCTGGAGCAGAGACAGACGGTTGAAAGCAGTCATTCTTGGGGATGAAAACCGGGCTCGGTTATCTATAAAATCCAAATCCAGACCAAGAACAAATTTTCTGGCTGGGAGTGAGACAGCTCTTTTTCTGGTTTATGACAAATCCCAGAGACTGTAGGTGAGTCACCAGCTGGGACAGGTGGGTATCGGCCTGATATGCCAAGTCCGACAGAATCAGAAAATCATTCAGGTAGTTGAGGGTTCGAATCCCCTGGCCTCTGATTGGTGCCACTGCTGCCTCAAGGCATTTGGTGAAGACGCAGGGAGCGAGGGATAGGCCAAATGGCAAAACTCGTTTGTTTGTTTTTGTATTATTATTTGAGGACATATTGTGGGGCAGGAACGGCGCTTTATTGATCTACAGGTTTTCTGAACACTGTGAACTTTCTGACCTGGTGAGGGGGGAATGGCTGTGGGGGCTGTGCTTGAGTGCAACTGTTTGCTTAACTGAGGTTTCTTTAATACCAGTGCAAACTGAAATTGAGGGATCTCTCAATTTTGCCCTGTGGGTCGAGGGGAGACCGTGAGCACCCCCAGCTTGACCATCCCCTCTGCTCCCTTCGGGAGAGCTAGGTGGAAGACTGCTTCCTCCCTCTCACTGTGGAGGATGAGTTAGTGACTGCCCCTTGTTTCAGACAAAATGATGTGTAGCCCATGTGGACTGTTTCAGCTGGGATAGGGGCCGCGGCTCAGGTGTGGGTGCCAATGGCCAGTGAGAGCAGTTCTCCCGGGTCTCTTCTGGGCTGTATACCGCTGGAGGGAGTGGGAGTATGCACAGGAGTGCGGATGGGAGCGTACCTGGCTGCTGGGAGGCTTTAGCTGTGCGTAACAATGCCTGGGCATACTCATACGCAGTGCTTCCTCCTGCTTCTTAACCGGATTGCAGTGGGTCTGGGCATCAGTGCCAAGTGGACGGCTAAGTCCAAGAACTAGGTAAACGGAAGTGACAGCGGTGGTGTCAGTGGTCTGAAGGATATCATCCATGTGATACTTCCTCATCAAAGGTTCAACTCGGTGGAGGACTTAACAGCTTCAGACAACAGGGGATCTCTGTGCGCAGCTGAGCTTCCCTGAACCCTCAACAGGAACACATCTTTCCAGGATTGTCCTCTGAAGTCGGTGTTAGTGCGCGCAGGTCTCTGGGTTAGCAAGTGCTGTTTTAGCATGCAACACCGGGAAGGCGTTGTGGATATCCGTCTCGGAAAGATAAAACCTGCAAGCACTGGAGCACGGACGATTTTTCATCTTCACAGCTTTGCTAGACCCACTGGAAGAGCTTTTCTTTTCGTCAAGTGCCATTCCACTTGGTGAGTCAGCTTGCTAAACAACTTGTTAGCTTGCTAAACAGGTGTGGAAAGTGGTTCTGTTAGCGAGGCTCAACAGGTACATGTTAGCTGGGCTAAATGTGGCAAAGCAGCTAGTTAGCAAGCTAAACAAGCGCTGTGTAGAGAACCTTGAAAGCAACCCCTTGGGCAGGGAGTTAACTCACCTCCAAGCAGGCAGTTAAATCACTGGCAAAGTTCCTACGAGAGTCAGGTTATGTGAGGTAAAGTGCAAAAAGACTGAGAAGCAGAGACTGTGCAGGATCATTTGTAGCCCCAGGGGAAGGCGGGACTCCCCCTGCCTGCAACAGTCTCATTGGCCTTGACAGGCATTTTGAGAAAGGTTCTTCAGGTTGGTCTCATGAGGACGCAATCCCCATACTGGTGTGTTGTACCGGCTGAAAGGGAACCTCAGATCACACCAGGCTCTGCCATGAAAATTTCATTGCTGCAGTGCTCATGGGAATCTCTGTTCGATCCTGTGCAGTGCGGATGGGGTGTATAGGAGATGATGCCTGCTGCTGGGTATTCCACGCTGAAAAGAGGCCCTCTTTTTTTTTCTTCTTCTTTTTTTTTTTTTTTTACATTTTACTCCAGAACCCGTGAAACTTAAACCTCCTCTGAACTACACAGGCTAATAGAGCAAAAAGTTTGATGGTTACGTCTACATTACAGTGCATTATCAAACAACACAATTTAGGTAGTGTAACACCTACACTAAATGCACATAAAAACATCTGAGGTGAACAAATAACTTTCCACATACAGTTCCAGACAACACCTAATTAAACATGCCGAACTTCCACATTCCTAAACACAACACTGATCAGTTTCACTTGACGGTACCCAGACAATCACTCTATTCAATATCAAGATTAAACATTTACAACAAGCAGTTTGCTCTTACATGCGACTCATGCCTTATGCTTTAACCACATCCACACAAACAAAAACAAGACGCACACACACTAAATGAAAAACTCTGTCAAACAATAAATCTTTTTTTTTTTTTGGGCTGGACCACAGGGACCAGCCCTATAAACACCAAAGTCTGTCCCTGACTGACTGAATGAGTGACTAAGTGAAGTCGGCCGGGTGTTGCCACATAGCATCTAGCATTTCATACACGGTCCAGCCATATACTAAGTTTTGACCTAGTCTTCTTATTTTTAAACAGCATGTTTACGCTACGTATCTGAAATGGGTGTTGATACAGTCATATCTGATGTAAGACTGAGAAATATAGGAGGCAACATCTAGTGTCTAATGCTAGTTGAAACTGGTTTGGACCAGCTGTATCAGATAATTTTCCTTTAGCAGATGGTTGTCAAGACATTGCAGTGAAATTCTATGATATCTTTGAGAAGATAAACAGGTTGTTCAACCCTGGCCCAGCTCGTTATTGATTCAATCAGTATCATCCAGCAGCATCAACCCAAACATCATAACTCTGCGTCTGCTGCGGCCTTGACGCATGTGATCAGCATAAAAACAGTTGGCTACCATACACAAAACCACAGTGGCTCCCCTGTACTCCGTTTCAGACCCGGAGACGATTGCATACAGATTCTGTCTGTCTCGGCTTCTGCATTGTGGTAAAAATATTGAGTTGCTCCTTTGTGCTTGTGATGGGGCAAAGGTTGATTTTGTCTTGACACGGTTAGAGTAAGGGATCCATGTTTGTCTGTCTGCAGGGCTATATATTGAGTATCAGAGATTTTTTTCTGATGTCTGGGCCAGCTGCAGTAGTCTCGATCCCTTCTTTTCTCTCAGTGATATGGAGATGGTTTGATTTTAATAGATCAGATTCTTTTGTAAAATTTCTGCCTTTTTGCTCCTTCAGTTAAAAACAGACCATCATTCAGTCTGAAGAATAGTTCAATCCCAATAGATTTGGGATATATATACGCTTTCTTGTCAAGAGTTTGATGAGAAGATTGATACCTCTCTCATGTTTGTATAGTAAATATGAAGCTACTCCCGTAGCCAGTTAGCTTAGCTTAGTATAGCTTAGCTACTGAACATGTTATATCTTGTTTGTTTGATCTGCACAAAAACACTGACACAATGTGCTTTTGTGGGTGGTTCTGTGTCTGACTATTTCTTGGTTGGGTTTTTGGGGTCTTGTTGTTGCCATGAGATTGCCTGGCAACCGGACTTTTCCCTGCCAGTGGATCAACACAAACTGAATGCGTTTTCTGATTTGTGAATATAATAGTTTTATTCTTGGTCACTATTTGACCGGTTGGTCCAAAGTTGAACTTTGAAATGATTTAAATCGTATAATAGATAAATAAGTTTATTATTATGAGTTTTAGATAAGTATTATTTGTTCCCTCATGACTAAATTGCTCAACCTGCCAGACTCAAGCACAGTTGCTACATTTCTCCATTCAGTCACAGTTTCCACCATTACTTTGTGTGTATAATAAAGGCTTTGTGTTGTTAGCCATTTCAGTGTAGATATCAAGATAAATGCCATATTCTTTAGTTGCCAAAAGATTTAAAGCTTGATAAACATATTTTGCTATTAACACTAAATCAAACAAATCCTTATAATGTGAAAGGTGTGTAGAGCCAAACCCGCTAAGAATCAACAACCAACTCTTCAGCTCTTTGCAGCTTTTAGCAAATTTGTTTTTTTTATTGTTTTCCCTGTATTTGAATTGTAATCAGACATTTACAGCAAACAATCTCACACAAGCTGTGAGATAGTGTGAGCTACCTGTCCAGCACAAAACAGACAGCGGGAACCAGAGACGCCCAGATATTTTTCTCTGGGTTTGATGGACTAAACCAGAGCTGAAGTGTGAGTGAATTTTGGACTGAACATTTGTAAGGAAGTAAGAGTCTGCTCCATTGGGGTGCTCATGTTGCTGAGGGCGGTGTGAGGAGTCATTCATCATCATTTATTTAGGAGTCACTCATCATCAGAAATTATTTACAGATTATTGTTTGGCCATTTTTCCAGTCTTATATCTGATGCATCAGGCGGCAACAACATGTCTCTGACACCCGGAAAGCAGTGTGGTGATATCTGAGAGTCAAACTCCAACGTCTGAGGATATTTTTCGTCTCCTCTGTCCATGTTTCCCTCAGTGTCTACACTGTTTTGTTTTCAGCCTCTATGCCTCAACAGCATAGTTCCTTAAAACCACAGGAATATGGCAGAGTGCCACAGAGTCTCTTTAGCTCA
This sequence comes from Scomberomorus guttatus, assembly GCA_038419695.1. Classification (NCBI taxonomy): domain Eukaryota; kingdom Metazoa; phylum Chordata; class Actinopteri; order Scombriformes; family Scombridae; genus Scomberomorus; species Scomberomorus guttatus. The sequence continues at coordinate 12,981,375 of CM076454.1, read as the reverse complement.
AAGCTGCGGAGCTTTACATCACACATTTACAACCCCTCCATGGTGTATATGATCTTCATACTGTAAAATCTTGTTTATCTAAGCTCCATCTCAGATGACACAGTGATGATTTTCTGCCAATTGAGCACATTTGTTGGACTTTCCTATTTGAAGGGATACTTAGAATGAGTGCGACACATATACAGATGAAGAGAGGATGAGCTTGTTTTTAATTCTGAAATAATATTTTATATGAGCTCTGTTTTTTCAAGTGAAATGAAAGGGTTTGAGGTGTGTAAAGAATGTGATCCTCAACACTAACGTCTCTCTTTTTTTCCCCCCTCTGTCTCTGTGTTCCAGGTTAGCTTTATATGTGTATGAGTATTTGCTGCATGTCGGCGCACAGAAATCAGCACAGACCTTCCTGTCAGAGGTAAGAAGTTCTTTCACTTTGACTTCCTGTACCTAAAGCATGAGTGTGATTCCCCCTCTATTGTGCAACCAGGGATGGTAACATTATAACTTGTTCTGGGTTCAAGCAGCTGTTGAGTAATCTTAGTACATGTCAGGCTCTGGACCATGAAAACTGTAACAATGTTGATACATTAATGAGCCAAGATGTGTTCTTTACAGTTGTTGAACAACAATGTTCTTTGGACTCTTTATTAATTTGGGAAAATGTAAACATGGCATTGGTAGGGCTACTTGACATGATTACCCGCTCTTCATTATTAGTTTCAATTTGTAATCATAAACATGATATAATTCGAGTAGTTTGACATATTGTAAGCCTGTAAGCGTGACATTTAAAAAGCTGAACCTCTCCCTGTTAAGTTAAATCGAGTGTACGTTGAGTACTTGAAACCATTCCAAGCATAACCATTTGTCCCAGGTCTGCTAGACTTATTAGTCTCATATTAGGCCCCTGAACTGTCCAAGAGGTAAGGTCTCTAATGTGTTGCATCCTCTTCCTTAATGGACATCCTTCCTGGTACCGTGTTCAGGCCTTCTGCTGTACAACACCTCTCACTGACTTTATTCAGCTCCACTTAATACACTCCCCAACACAGAGAGAGCTCTAATGGCAAGCAAAGGCAGGTCTGCATCATTCAACTTTAATAATGACATCATTTATCTGTCATTTCATCAGGTGAGCTCAGGTTAGTCACAAAGAGATACTGTTGCACTCGCATGAGCTCAGTTTAAACAAGCAGTTCAACTTTGTCAAGAGTTTGAACACTAAATTGGCATTTCTCCTGGTTTTGTGAAAAGCAATCTTATACTTTGGATTAAAGTAATAGTTTGACATTTTGGGAAACATACTTTTTTGTCTTTCTTCTAAATATGAAGCTATAGCTTGCAAGTGGTTAGCTTAGCTTAGCTTAAAGACTGAAAACTAGCTCTGTCCAATGGTAACAAACCCACTTTCTAGCATCTCTAAAGCTCACTAATTAAATGTTATATCTTGTTAGTTTAATCAGTACAAAATCCAAAATGGGGGGTTGTAGGGTTGATTATTTGTTTGCTGGGTTAAATGACTTCCTGGAGTCCTGTCGTCACCACGAGGTTGCCAGAGATTTCCCCCTGTTCATGCTAAGCTAAGCTAACTGGATGTTAGCGGTAGCTTCATATTTACCACACAGACATGAGAGTAAATTTGATTTTCACCATCTAACTCTTGGCAAAAAAGCTAATTAGTGAAATGTCCAAAATGTCATACTATTCCTTTAATGGGCTGCACCTTTAGAGCAGTGTTGCTAAAGCTTCTGTGAGGTTTGCCAATGCTCTCAACCACAGCCATTTATTTCACTTCTGACTTGGTCTGCACAGCAAAACAAGCTGTAAAAGAACTGTCACTATCAATATAAGATGATAATGCCCTCATTTCGCTCGTTAAACACGTGATATCTCCTCCAGTGGTATTGAAATCTATCATGGATAAAACTCAAAAAAGAAAAAAATATGAAGAAACAAATACTCTCCACAAATCACCCTTGTTGGTATGTGGATGTATCAATCAGACGCAATCAGACAGAAATCAGTTGCCTTTGCTTATAGTGCAGGTAGGCAGGCAGGCAGCGGGTCGGGCAGGACTGGAGGCCGGCCTGGCTGCCAACAACCTGGAGCAGACGGCTAAAATATGAAGCTGAGATAGGGGAGCCGCACAGAGAGATTAAGTGGTCGGGCTGCAGAGAGCCTCACTGATTTCAGAGCCCTTGTGGGTGAATCTTCTCCCAGAGATTGAGTGTTATTGGTGAGCTGCTGGAAAGGGGTGAAGTTCTGGGTCGCAGGCAACCGGAGGCGTACACGCACACCCCTAAACCAGCACACAATCAAACAGGAATTAAAACAGACAGAAAGAGATTAAAGCAACATTCACACAGACACACACATAAACAGTCCATGTCCACGAGGCATGCATGCTAAGACTGCTAAGTCAATTTGACGCCAGTTGTCTTACATGTTGTGCCTACAAAAGTATATTGCTTAATGAATTTGTTTATTACAACCACGGCGTGGTTTTATTTAGTTGTCTTATATGGTCACAATGAGTGTGTTTGGATTAGGCTGACAGTATTGGGTACATCCGAGCAAACACAGCAGCTTGAACTTTCACCTTTTCCCCTGCGTGCAGTTGTAGCCGTAGGTTTTAAAGGGAGGGCTTTCTCACGAGTATAAGACAAACGGCTGCAAACAGACAGGATTTGTTATAGCCTACATCACTCAATGTTCAATTACCACGTTACCGCTCACAGGACCTGATCACCCTCTGCTTTTATTTCCTCCCAGTGTTTCTTTATTTTATACTTTGATCTTCCCACTTTTTAAACTTCTGTTCCTCATTTCGTTCTCCTCCTAAACCTCCTCGCTGTTTATTACCTTCTTGTTTTCTCTCTCATTCTCCTGCTTCTCTCTCCTCACCAGCAAAAAACACAAGCAAATGATAAAAACATGCCGCACACTGAACAAAACAGATCAGCACGGCTATAACACAACAGAATTGAGTGCGAAAGTTCATTTTTGACTTGAAAACAGTAGTTTGACAAAAAAAAAAAGAAAAGAGAGATGCACTTTAAAACTCAAAAGTGGGTCTCAAATTAAGATTGTTTGTTTGCTTTTTTGTCAAAGCACAACAGAAGTTTCCGGAGGACACTAAAAACTAATGAACACTGCAGTAATTAGTAGGCTTATGCTAGGTATATGGCCAATATCTTTGATAATGTCTGATTCATAGCTTTAAAACTAAAATAAACATTGTTGTTATTGTCATTTAGCAACACCGCTGACAGGTTGCCTATTTCAGCAAATCACTCCAAGTGTCCCCCAGATACTTCTAGTGTGTTTTGTACAATTTGTTGCATGTATTTGCTTGTGTGTTTATGCCACATGTGTGTATTTTGTTGGCAGTGTTTTTTTGTTTTTTGTTTTTTTTTTCTCAATGCGATGTATCTGTGTCTCAAAGCTATTGTGTAAAGCTCGCTCAGCCTCTGTAACACACACACACACACACAAATGTTTCAATAGATAAGGGAGTTCTATCCTCGCAGGTAAACTGAAGGCACACACACACACACACACACACACACACACCTGCTCAGTGCCATCTAATGAGAGCGCTATCACCTGGACTCTCCTGCCTCAATTAGCCTCTGTTCCTCCTTCTGCGAGGAGCACGCACACACACGCTCACATTTATAGTGTACACACAATACACTTCTGTCCCCGAGAGGACTTTGCCACTCTCTGCTCTCCTACACAGTGCAGCACTCAGCTCTTTAGCAGCATTAAATCAACAGGCCCACACCCACATACGGCACATCACATAACTATAAACTGCACTGGGGAAATCTATAGAATAGACACTTTAGTAGAAATCTGAAGCTTATGTCTGTTTTTTCTATATATATAGAAAAATAGAGAAATCTCGCCGCTGTCATGCTGGCCTCACACACTCCGGTGAATCATCTCTCAGACTGTACGTACGCACTGAATCTGTGCGTTCGTGTGCGCGGAGTCATGTCAGTAGGAGTGTGTGAAGCAGGCGGCGGGGCTGCTATCTCTCACTGGATCTTATCTCAGGGTCCAGATACAGGCAGGAGCTCTGCTGGTTTGTGAGGGCAGTGGAGAGGGCTGCTGCTTCAAGACAGTCACAGTGTCTTATCCACAAACTCCGCACTACACTGCACTGCGCTGCCCGTCAGCCTATTTTTCTGTCCGACGATCGCTCTGTCTGTCTAAAGTTGGGAGGACAGTTGAGCAAAATGATTACATTATGCATAAAACATGTTGCGGGGTCTAATTTTTCTTTTCCCTCTTCTGTCTTCTCCCCCCGGTCCTTTGCTCTTCTTCCTCTATCACTCTCTTTTTCTCCCTCTCAGATCCGATGGGAGAAGAACATCACACTTGGGGAACCTCCAGGATTTTTACACTCATGGTGGTGGTATGTATACATTGATCCTCTCGCTCTCTCTTTCTTTTTCGACCACACACATGTTCTTCAACAGCTCACATTCATACTGTAGACGTACTCTTGACGTTCTGAAAGAATGTGCAGAGGTGGAGAGGGACAGTAATTGCAGGGAATGCTAAGTGCATCATCTCACACATGTTTAAGTGCTGTACTCCTGGCGTCCCTCTGATTGACAAGCGCGCTAACTTCCCTCACTCTGTTATTTAAACCGAGCCGTTTTCTTTTCAAACCGCACGTCTGAACCAGAGTCAAACTGACCAATAAAAGTCATGTCAAGTCATGGATAAGTCCTCTATTTTAAAGATTTCCAAGCAGGGAACGTTTGAGATATTGTCTAACATGATGCTCCATTTGACAGAACAAGGCTCTGACGTGGGTTGTTCTTCTGTTCTTTCAGCTTCTTTAAACAAATCTGTCAGATCTGTTAATCCTGGATAAATAGAGGACAGTGTTTTTCTATCTGGCTGGAAGAGCAGGGTCAGTGGGCTGACAGCCTGACACGTAAACTGTTTGTCTGAATTAGAGGGAACGGGAACACCCAAAACCAGGGTTCCCCTTTCCTGTTGCCAGGCCAAGAATTAGAAAATCCAACTAGAGGGGAGCGGGCGGGCTGTAAGGAGGAAACTGGGCAGCTGGAATGAGTGCAGACAAAGAGGCAGGCGGGCAAGCAGGCAGGGAGGTTGAGAGGCTGAATCCTCAGCACGGCAGCACGAGGGCAAAGAGAGCCGGAATAAGAGGTTTGACAGGCCCGCTTTGTTTGTCATTCATGCTATCCTGCTCATCCCCAAAGCCCCCCGGCTGGCCCTGTGTAATAAACCCGGACATGCAGCTTCATTCATTCATCCTCTCTGGCCCCAGTGTGTTGTAATTGTGCAGCCTGTTGACACAGCTCATAATGGTCCTTAAAGAGCCTGGCTTCTCTCAACCTGACAGCTCTCGATTGGACAGCTACCAGTAATACTGACAGAATGACATACACAAACATACAGCGCAGCATAAGTTTGCTCTCGCCTCTGCCCTAACCTATAAGAGAGCTCAAGAGGGCTCAGGGAGACTTGCCCAGTGTGTGTGTGTGTGTGTGTGTTTGTGTGAGAGCGGGAAACAGAAAGGGAAACGGAGCACTTGCATTGTGTGTTCTGACTGTATTGATATATTTCAGCAGAGTGTGGGAGATGACCTAGTGTGTGTGTGTGTGTGTGTGTGTGTGTGTGTGTGTGTGTGTGTTAGAGCTGTCAAAATTGGGCAAAAATAATGTCCTATACTGTAAAACTTCATTTAAAGAAAGTAGATTCTCTCTCTGCGCCGTGGTTGGTGCTAGCGTGAGTACTGAGAACCCGCTGTCTCTCGGAGCTAGATCAAATGAATGATTGCTAATTGATATGTTATTCAATAGCCTAATTTTTATACAGGTCAGTTAGTATTCATACTGGTTACCATATTCATACTGGCTTTTTAGATTGCTCGGATTCCCTCTCTCTGCGGCTTAGCTGGGTTCGTGAACTCTCTGCCATCATTACCACATGGTTGTTGTTGAATTATTCGCTCGTTTCAGCTTGACCTACATTTCATTTCCAATCAATGAGAGTGACGTTGTGTGACTCCTGTCCATCATGCGGTGCGTTCAGTGCAGCGGCCCAGGCCTCCGCGAGAACTCGTGAGGCAGACAGCTGCGGTAGTGCTGCTTTTTTTTCACAGTCAAATATTAATTTTCACTGTCGAATGTTTGCTTTTTTTTTTACAATTCGATTATATAATCGAATTTAGAATATTCGTTGACAGCCCGTGTGTGTGTGTGTGTGTGTGTGTGTGTGTGTGTGTGTGTGTGTGTGCCAGAGAGCAGTTGGAGAGTAGGCTGCTGCTGATTAGCCAGGCTGGGCAGGGCAGGGTTCCAGTGTTGTATGACCTAGCTGAGGGGCGTCTGTCTGGGCCACGCAGCACGTGGACATGGAGACTCACTGGGGGTGGGGTCCGGGGGTCGTTTGGTGGAAAGGAGGGGAAGGTGGTGGTGGGGGGAGTCCCCTGTCCACCCCTCCCAACCTCCAGCCTCCCCCCAAAACAAAAGCTCCAGATGGTAGGAAAGCCACCAACCTCCCTCATCCCTCACCCTTCGCTCCCCCTCCCTCAACCTTTGTCTGGAGGCCTGTCCTTTGTTTGCGGAAGAGAGACCCCCGAACGGATTAACTCTTTGCATTCCAGCCTCTTTTGTGTTAAACAGCCAAATCTAAGACCCCGACCCCACCGCCACCCTGGCCCCACCCCCGCTGTCCCCTCCTCAGCACCTCACTGGGGTTTTCGTCCCTCCTGTCTCTGCCTCTGTGGCTGTTTCCTGTAGGACGGCGTTGTTGGGGGGTGGAAGCTTCAGAATAAGGCTAGAGCTGTAAGAGGGAGATGTTGGGGGAGGAAGAGGGAGGCTGGAGGTGGGGGGTCACTCATCCACATCTGTTGTTATGGGTGGAAGGATAAAGAAAAGGCTCTGCGAGGGCTGCAGGTGTTGATTGTGTCATTAGCTCCCTCTCTATTGGCTGCAGCTAGTTGTCTCCTCCTTATCCCAAAATCGATCGCTTTAACCAGTTTTCACTGGATGGCCACTGAATCCTCAATACATAACCCCCCCCCCCACACACACACACACACCCCGAACACACAAAACATACACACACACATGAAAATCCCAGCACAACAACAGTATGTAGAGGGATCCTGTGTGTGCCCCTAGCTGAAATTCTTGTTTGTGAGGGGCAGAGAAAACAGAATGAGAGCAGAAGTCCTTTACTCCCAAATATCTGGCCTTCTCTTTATAAACACAGGTATCAGACAGTCTTCTTCAACTTTCTTCTCTATTGCCGCGTTCACGTCATAGCATTTAGACTGTAAATATGAGCAGATGAGTCTGTAAAAACAAGATATCAGGAATTTCTGGCAGCTTCAGTATCTCCCACTTGATGAAAAGGACGGCGGAAAAATCAACAAACTGCTGGCAAAATGGCCGCAAAGCCACAAAAACTGGCCGTTACATCTAAATAAAACATAATATTAAAACTAATATGGTTAAAAGGAGCTAACACAGTTTGTTTGTGTCTGGTTTCATTTGTTAATGAACCACTACAAATATGTAGGGTATTTATCTGGTGTGGCTACAACGCTAGAAGATGGGGTAACCATCTCAGAATGATGGTCCCAAGTGGGAGTAACGGGAAGTCTTCCTATTGTAGCGTATCCAAATACAATCATAGTCAAGGAGAAATATGTTGATGCAAATCACAGATCACTTACTGGTGAGTTTCTTGGATATCCTGAAACATGAAATAAGCAATTGCAAAACAACAGTTTGGAACCCCACAAAGATCTTTCAGCTCAACTTTGGTGAACTTTGATGTGTGAACCTCTTAATCAGTTGCAAACCCTCTTGACACACTGATGTTTCAGATAACGGCTACCTGGAGAGTCCAAAATGGAGGAAGCTTGCATATTAGCTGTGTGGCACAATCCAAATATATTCAATCCTCCTCCATCAAAGAGAAGCAGCATGGTCCGCAGTCAGTCTGGAGACAGTGACAGTAGTCAGTGGTACAAATACATTTGCCTGAACTTACTGTCCCATTAGCAGCCAAAATCGCAAGTAGTCACCACGTTAGCAAGTTTCTAGCATCACACATTTTGCAAGGTTTTTGAGTGAATTTCATTGTTTGTGGTGTGACAGGAAATGTATATCCTGTTCAGATGACACCATGACGTGGGTCAAACTTTGTGCGTTTGTGGTCTATCTGAATCGGTCAACACCCAACCTCCTCCCAGCCAGGTGTGAAAGCATGTCAGATACTCTCTGGCTTTGATGATGAGGTACATTTGTTAGTTTTAAGTTGAAGCAGTAGGCTCCCTCAAAAGAGTTAGAGAGAGAAAGAAAAAAAAAGAGAGATGAAAATTTAGAGCGAGAAATAGAAAGTTGACATGTGTGGGCTCGAGCACGAGAGAGAGAGAGAGAGACGGCTGGTTTGACGGACGGAATTAGAAAAGTGAAACCGAAACTTTTGGTGGGTAATTACTTGAATGAATTTCTGTGCATTTCTGCACTGCAGACTTGTGTCTCTGCAGCCTGTGACAGCTGTCCCACATGAGTGTGTCCAACATGGATCGAAGGCACGTTAGACCTGCGTCACAGACATGACTTCATTTCATGAGCCGTCAGTCTTCTTGCGGTGACAATTGCTGTATTTATTAGCCACTGGGTCCAAAGGGAGTGTTGTTGATTTACATGGCACAGTGATGTTGTTTCCTTCTGCTCGCTGAATGCATTGCTGCCACCAGGAGAATATCTGGTGCTTGAGTCGAGGTAATAAAGACAACTGGAATGCTTGTGTTTCCCCGCCTCCTCTCTTTGATTGTCCCATTAAGAAAAGCCTGTTCTGATAAGAGGAGAAGCAGAAAGCGTGGTCGGATCTCTGTAACTTTACTTTTTAGACTCTCTGCTTCTTTCGCTCGTGCTCTTTTCTGCCTCCTTATCTCCATCTGTCTCCATCTCGATCTTAATTCCTAGTTTCTATTTCTCTCTCTCTCCTGGCTGACTGACTGACCGGCTGCTTGAATGTCTGGTTAGATAGCCGGCCAAAGACACACGCAGGATTATCATGTAGACCTGCCACCAAGCAGCCTGTGTGTCTGTCTTTCTGTGTCTTTGTTTACTCTCCTTATTATAATGGAAAAAGCACTTTGTAACCACTGGCTTTGTGAGACCACAGTTAATTGCAAATAACTATCGTGATGGCATTTAATTTTAGTAATTGTCTTCTTCTGGACGGCTGGACGCTAATCCTTTCCTCCTCTGTTCTGGATACAAAGTGTGTGCTGACAGTGCCGGCTCATATTTTTTTAGCCTCGTTTTCTCATTTGAATGAATTAGAAAAAAAAAAAAACAGTTTGCGTGACCCCGAGCTGCCGTTAAAACCTCTCCTGTGACTCTTCAAAGTAAGAACACTCAAAGTTTTCCTCTGAAATCCTCTGCACAGAGTTGTGTGGCTCAAATACTGCCAGTTACTACCCGTAATATCATAAAGAGCTTCCCATGATAAGATGATTAGATTGAAATGATTAGATAATTGGATAGAAATTTTACTATTAGGAGGGTGTGCAGAGTACAAGATTTCTTGCAGATTGCGGCTGCTAATTAACTGTGAATGTTGACTTTTTAGATCATTTCTAAAGATTAGTGCCAGTGAAAAGAAAGCGACAACAACTATGACATGGGCTTTTCCTCTAAATGTGGGTGGGATTGTCAAATCAGAGCTAACAATGGTTACATCCAGATGTTGCCTGGATTCATCCCCACTGATACATGAGGTGGTACAGTAGATGAGCCCACCCCCACCCACCCCAATGCACCCTGAAGCTGAAAATCTGCATTTCATTAGTTCAACATTAGAGTAATTTTGCTCCCTAATCTAGCACGTCTTTACACCTAATGGCTCCGTCCACCTTCTTTTTCTTCCCTTTTTCAACTCTTAACATACTGAGAAGAATGTATTCTATGTCAACCGCCTAAAATAATATCAGAATAATGAAAGCCTCGGTTTCTACGTTTAGTCTTGTCCACGAGCGATCCAGCTTCAGATTATGCAGAGAGACGGAGAATGAGATTTCCCTGCGTGGCTCACACAGACGCAGGTCAGCTGTTCAAATCGCAATATATATTTCAGACTTCACAGGCCAGGCGATGTTAGATCACCTTGCCCTTACCCCTGTGTCTGTAGCCGGTTGTCTCTTTTTCAGTAACAAACTGTAACCCGCATCCCATTTCATTTCCCTGAGAGCTGATTGGATTTGCGATGGTCGCGCCTTCTCGCCGCGGCTCGTCTCAGACGGAGCAGCAATCTCTTTAACACCAACCGATAGATATGATAATGTACACTGGCTTTATTGTCAAGTGACAGAAGGGCAATACAACTGCCCCCTGATACACAAAAACACACACACACACACACCATATGTGTTCACCGCTGTCCCTCTCTGTTCTTCAGCAGCGCCCTCCTTGTCTAGAGGGGACCCCAGTGCTCGCTGAACGCCTCGGGGCACTGACTCTGTCTTTTAATCTTTAAATACTTTAATAACACTTTTCTATTTTAGTTCATATACTTTGAGTGGTTGGTAGTGTGTGCCGCAGGGTTGAAATTTATTGTTTATTGTTCTTATTTATTTTTAGGACACTCTATTGTTGCACTCTTGTGTTCTTGATGCCCTCAAATAACAAGTAGAGAATTAAAAGAACATAAAGGAAAGTGTAGATCTGTGATAAGCAATGTTTTATTATAACTGAACTGAAGAGATAATAATCCTAAACCATCAAACTTAAAAGACCCAGGATAAAAATCTTGTACGCTGAAAAGTGATACATGGGAAACACGTGGCAGGATGCTAGCGAGTGATTCTCTGACAGTTATGGGCGATCAGCTAATATTTTCTGCTCCATTTCGCAGTCTGTCATATCAAGTGTCACGGCTGTTCCTAACATCAGCACAAAGAATGCATGTAACAGTTTATTTGCACCTTTAAATGACAGGAAGAAATTCCTCGCATAAGTTCAGTTCCTTTTTTTTTTATTCACTGTCCATGAAATCAATATCTTGAAGAAGGAGAACTCCTTAATGTGGATCGGCTTAGCAGGTACTTCATTTCAGTGCAGTAATTAAGGGCCCATTTGGAGAGGGACCTGGTGGCCCCTGTTGCCCTGGAGGAGTGGGATTGGTCTAATTAACTAATATGGGTACGGCTGATTGGGCAGTAAGTAACATAATCACAGCTGATTGGTCAATAACCTGCAGGTTGCCAGGGCAGGCAGAGAGGAACATGCAGTGACCCTTCCTTCCTGGGTAAAAGCTCTCTGCAGCTGAATGTAGGACTGTGTGTTGGGAAGTGGAGTCTGCGGTGGAAACCGCTTTTTAATAGAGCTCAGTATCGTACTTCAATACTTTTGTATACGGCATGAGTATTGAAAACTGTCCATTACTGAGAGTTAGCAGCAAATGCTTTGATATTTCCTGAATCGGTACATTAAATTAATGTTTCGGTCCCCGCTGACTTTCTTCAATACAATATTATTTCAGGCAAGGTGCTTGTGTGCCTGCGTGTGTAAAGACAGCATTAAACACTGCCGTCACAGTTGCACTTATGATTTGATAAAGAACCAACAAATAATATTGACATGACCCTCGTAGTGTGCAGTGATTTGCTTTTGTTTTTGTCGCTATATGATTCCTGCTCCTGCTTCCAGCTGCCAAAATGTGTGAGCTTTGCAATCGCCGAGAATGAATTTATCCTACTTTGTCGAACACTGCTGTGCTTGAGAAGTTTTGGGGTTTTTTTTTTTTGTCAAATGAACAAAAAAGTTTAGAAAAATAAGGTCTAAATGAATCCAAGTAATGTATCAAAAAAACTCAAGAGTCATAGTCGATTCATCGCACCTCCATAAGTTCACTTTATCCACTTGCATTCAGCGCTGTACACAAACTCCCATTAGAGATTCGCAACCATATCCACAACAGACACACACCAATCAGCAACATAATATGTCTTTGGGTCACAGAGTAAAGTGTCTAACTGCTGTCGCTCTCTTGTCCTGTGCACAGTGTATTCTGGGATCTGTACTGCGCTGCCCCGGACCGGAGGGAGACATGCGAACATTCCAGCGAGGCCAAGGCTTTCCATGACTATGTGAGTGAACTTAACCAACCCTCCAGTTGTGTATGAGGCAGTTCGGGGCACAAATATACACTCATCCACCACACGTGCTTTGCGAGGACATATGAGCACATGCAGAGTGTGTTTGGGAGAGAAGGGATTATTCTTTCTGTGATAATGCTGCTGGTTCCTGTTTTGACATGTCTGTGTGTCTGGTGTGTCTGCTCTGCTGCAGCCTCTGTTCTGGATAGGACAGGACTCTGAGCCAGATGTCTGAAATAGCACGCTTTTAAAAATGCAGCACCTATGAACACCACTTCTATATTTTATGGGAAATCCCATCTTTGAATTTTTAAAGTCTAATAGAGAGTCTTCATGCCATTCTGTCACATTGCACATGATCGGCCTTGATTGGTTATCGGTTTTCTAACGTCTGCCCATGCAGCGTAACTGTGTACCTCAGCTGCTGGCCGAACTTCCTCAAACGCTGACCCCTGACCCCTCAGGTCTCAGCGAAACTGTCGGTCTGAGGTGAAAGGTCACGGCACTGCCTGGCTATTTATTGGTCCACTCACGGCTTCAGTAAAGGTCAAAGCACATAAAGCAGCTGGCTGATCACACAAGCACATTAACACACACACACACACACACACACACACACACACACACACACACACACACAATGCATATACACACATAGGGCAAATTTAGGACTGGCCAGGCTAGGCTAGTTGTGGCTGCAGGGGCTGGACGGGGTGATGAAAGGTCAGGGACCTTGGCCTCCTTGACCCTCTCATCTTCTGAAGAGTCAGGGCAGTCGATCAGTAACCTATCTAACACTCACACACATTTTTTTGAAGAGCCGTTTGATGTATGAGTGAATCGACTACAACTGAAAGTCTTCGTGGGTTCAGCTCTCATTGTTGCAAATGACCGTTTTGATGTGATTGTGGCCCTCGCGGACTTAACCTTCTCACTTTCTGTCAGTTTGGGTTTTAAAATGGATTTCCACACTTTACCTTCAATGTCTTTCTTTTTGACGTGTCCACACTGTATGAAATATTTGCAGTATGCTGCCTGAGACGTGTTTGAATAAGGATTACACGGGTGTTAGGATGTTGACCGGACGGACTGCTTTAGCTACTAGATTATCGTTTCACCTGGGCAGAAGTGAAACCTGAAATGGATTAGAGGTGCTATTCTTACCATACACGATTCATTCAGGCTGTTTTAGCCTGTAGCCAGTCGCCCATTCAGTTGAACTCTCTTATGAGGTTTGACAGCAAAAGTGTGCGCACTTGTCAGCCGAACAGATTACATTTGTTGTGCATGTACTATGCATGTGTGTGTGTGTGTGTGGTGGGGGGGGGGGCACGAGCCGATGTGTGTGTCTCTGTGCCTGTCTGTGCATGCATGTGTTGGACCACCATAAGATTAATTACATGGTTAATTAAACCTAGTAGTTAATTAAATCTGACAACTGTGTCTAATTAATCTAAATGCCATATAATTTCCTACACCTTTCTCCAGAGGTAGGCCAGCTGGATACCTGCATGTCAGCTCTTTAACGGCTGCCGTTTGACAGGCCTGGTCAATATATGGCTGAACTTCAAGCTTCAAATTGGGGTGCCGTAAAAGACACATTTCAAAACTCTGTGCGTTTCAGCGTCTGCCTACGTAAATCACTCAGTTATATATTTGACTGCAGAGTGAGTACATGAAACATAGACTGAAACAGCAGTTTGAGAGTTGAATTAATTGAGGCTACGGGGTCCCGTGCGCTCATTTTGACCCGACAAACACATAACTTTGTTGTAGTTCAAGGATTCAGACGGTATTGCTTGATCTTTGACCTGGCTCAAGTTCAGAAGGTCAGAGTGAGCGAGCCGTCTGACAGCGTGGGCTGATTTGTTGGTGTCACATTCGAAAAAAACGTTATGAATGTAAGAATTAGTTGTTAGCCTTTAACCCTCTAACATGCAGTTTAGCACTTTTATTTCCATTCATGTATCTTTTAGGCTGGAAAATGATTTTATGTCATCATGTGTCATCATGTATTATGTGATTTTATAATACAGGAATATTAAAAAGTGACTCTCTTTTGGTAAATGCTGGAACTTTTAACCCAAAGCATCAAGTCACCAGTAAAACGAGACCGTAAAGTGTGTGTGCATGCACAGAGGGTGTGGCAGAGGCTCAGACAACACTAAAATGCAAGAGTAGGTGTGAGCGAGCGCATGTGCTTTTGTGACTGTTGCCGTGTGCGCGTGTCTTTGTGCGTTTTGTGTGACAGAGAAAGAGAGTGTCGGGGTCGAAGCGTGTGAATCCCCAGGGTGATGAGGGGTCTGTCTGTCTCTGATTAACTCTGGCTCCGTGGTCCCCGCAGACCGACGGCCTGATCAAGTCTCTATCACGGCCCCTTGCTGATAACGGCTCCATCATTCCCCCGAGTCCCCCCGGATCACAGAGTGAAAAACAACACAGCTCCCAGGAGTCGCACACACTCCGCTCTGTGTGTCGCTCGGCAGGAATAGTGAGACAGGAATGTGTGCAAGATAAACCAGGATTGGTTTGTTTTTATGTCTTTGTGTGTGTGCTTGTGTTTTATGTGGTATTATGTTTTTTTTTTTAAATTTTTTTTTTTATGGTCTTCTCTGGTAGCTACCCTGTCAGTTAATTGTGGACAACAATGAGAAAATATATAAAATAATATTTAGAAAGACAGTTTGCTTATTTGTTTCCTGGAACTAATTTGGTTGCTAGGCAACTTTGAGCCAGAGTACGGTCTTAGTTACAGATTTGGTTTGGCTCAGCTCAGTTTGGCTCAATTTGGCTCGGTTTGAAGGCACCTCTTGCTCAGCCCTGTCCTATTGGCCCCCATTGTGAGCGATGATGTAGACTTTGTGGACTCTCCAGTTTGGGAAAGATAATGGAATATAATGTGCTAATCCTCAGATCTGGGGACTGGTTGACAGCTAATCCAGGGGAATGTGGTGGGATTGGAGCCCTGGCCGCACTCCCAGAACTGGAGGCCTCTGACTAGCTGGATCGCTGGTCTGGCTTCACCCCTGGATGGTGAATCCGCTATCATAGCCACTCGAGCTCACGCGCAAAAACACTCGCACACACACACGCGGGCACGCTTGTGTGCATATCACACGCCCACACTCGTATGCAAATGAACGCTCACACTCAAAGTAAGCGAGATGATACTGTATCATAAAGAGCTGGAACAGTCTGAAGTCTTGTACCTCTGTAAAGTAATTTAAGTGTTCTCTCTTGTCGTCTTAATTGTTGGAATTGTGTTTCTGTCCTTCCTCTTCACATTGCCTTTTAATCATGTTTATTTCCTAAAAGAGATCGGCACGTCTTCTAGTCCTCTTTTTGGCTGGAATTTGGATGTTCCTCAAAAGAGCACTTTGTTGAGGAAACGTGTTTGATTATGAGAACATGGCACGTCTTTAGTAACTCAATATGAATGATTAAAGGAACGGGAGCTTTGTGATGAAGAAAGCATACATATTGACGAGCGAGCAGGCACGCTTGTTCACACGCTCACGCGCGCGCGCACACACACACACACACATTCTTGCTCACATTAAAGCAGGAGGAAGAATGAGTCTCTGTTTTCTCTGCTCTGACACACACACACACACACACACGCACACACTTGCAATCACAGACAAACAGTCTTTCAGGAAGCGATACACTCGGCCTTGTTGTCGCAGACATTTTGCTTTGCCCCAGCCAGAGGTCGCAACCCCGAACATCTGCGATTCATGCCAATCCGGGTTCACTGCCTGCGGAGTGTCACAGATTTAGTGCCACAAGTGCGTCATTCACATCGCAGTGCTTCACTGACTCCACTCAGCTCTCGGCTTACTGATGAGAACTGTCATGATGAAGGTTTAGGTGGAG
Source organism: Scomberomorus guttatus (assembly GCA_038419695.1). Taxonomy (NCBI): domain Eukaryota; kingdom Metazoa; phylum Chordata; class Actinopteri; order Scombriformes; family Scombridae; genus Scomberomorus; species Scomberomorus guttatus. The sequence continues at coordinate 12,965,339 of CM076454.1, read as the reverse complement.
GAGTCAAATATGGGCGTCTGACATTTTCTTTAGAAAGTTGCACATTATTCATAAATAGACTAAATTTAGAAAACCCGTATGTATGCATTTGTGAGTTTGATCTAGTGCTGAAATGATTCATCTATTAATTGATTGTTCAAGAAAATTCAAGTTCAAGCAAAAACTTCCCTGGTTCCAGTTTCTCAAATGTGAGGATTTGCTGCTTTTTTCCCTCTTTTATATTATTGTAAATTGAATATCTATATATTGAATATAACTGTTTTTAGACAAAACAAGAGAAAGCATTTGTCACTACTTTCTGAAGTGGTTAATCGATTTAGAGCTGCGACAAGCGATTATTTTCGTGATCTAGTAATATGCCAATTTTTTTTCTTGATTATCATTTTGTCTACAAAAATTGTGTCTGCAGAATGCCAGAATATAGTGAAATAAGCCGGACATGGCTTCCCAGAGTCTGAAACCCAAAGATATTCAGTTCACAATCATACAGTAAGACAACAAAATGCATCATGTCCTCACATTTGAGAAGCTCAAGCAAATATTTGGCATTTTGGCTTGAAAAATCACTCAAAAGATGAATCAATTATCAACATTTTAGCCCATTAATTATCTGTTAATCAATAAACTGATTCATTCAGCTCTAAACTGATGAATCTTGATAAAAAGGTAATGAAAGGTAGGTGTTCTCGCAGGCCTAACCTGCAGGCTGCAGATAGATAGAGGTGCAGTGTTGGCTGTTGCCTGGGGATTCTTTGAGAGGGTTAAACATTTGTTAGGCTGGACCACAGTAACAGGTGGCACAAGGGGAGGAGCTGCGCTCTGTAAACAACCGTTGATGGCCAAGCCTTTGTCTGGACTGGCTGTGTGTGATTTCGTGTGTGCTTTCCATCTCCACAACTCCCTGTGTTGCTGTACCAGGTGCTCGCTCGCCTATTTTTAACGCCACATGTCTGCTGAAACCCTTCCTTCCCTTTCATAGCCGTCTCTGTCTTTGTCTCTGTCCTTCTTTTTCCAAAAAACAGAATTTACTCATCCTGCACTGTTTTTCTTGCTTCAATTCCTCTCCGCCAACACCCCCTTCACTATCCTCCAACCCCCTCCCGCCGCTCTTTCTTTTCTTTACTCTCTGTTCCACGCTCTCTTTCTTATTCCTCCCCCTCTCTCCTTTTGCCTCCCTCCCTCCACCTCTCTTCCCGCCGCCCTCCCCCTCTCTCAGAGGAGATTGATTGGGTAATCTGGCTGGGTGCCAGCAGTGCCCGCTTTCTTGCTCGGGGGAAGGAGAGAAGCGGGGGCGACATGACGACATGCAGGAATAATAATAACATCCATAATATAGGCAGAGTAGGTATGGATGGAGGGATGAGGAGGAGAAAGAGAGAGCAGAGGAATGGAGTCGGCGTTGGCACAGCGATATCTTCTTCAGATTCTCCTGCCCGCTTTCGCTTTAAATATAGCCTACACACAAATGGCATGCCACAACATTGTGTCTCCATTTCTGTCTGTCTCTATCTGTCTTTCTATCTTTCTCCCTCCCTCCTCCTACATCCTCAGTTTGCGCCTGTGTCGTCTTTTAATATCAAACAGTGCGTGGAGTGCAGGCTGCAGGCAAACGGGCATTGAGCGAGAGGACGCTGTCTTTGTGTGCCGTTGTTTACTGTTGTTACCGTCTAAATGAAAAAGGCCAGTCGGCTCCTCTGTCTGTGTATACCTTTCCCTATCTGAGGGAAGCAACAAAGCCTGAAAGTGCTGCCCTCAAGCTGTGTGTGTGTGTGTGTGTGTGTGTGTGTGTTCGGCTGGAGGTCTGGAAGTGACAGAAGCAGAAGATCAAATATTGTTTATGATTCCCTTCCTCGCAGGTTCATTCCGGGCAAGCTTAAACTGTGCTGTGGTTTAGTATTTGATCTCGACTCTGCGAGCGCACGAGCACGGGCTCCTGGATCTGTGTTTGACAGAGACAGACATGGAGACGGACAGATGGGAGACAGCAAACCCGGGACGGACAGAAAGACAAGTGACAGAGGGAGAAGAGAAGCAGAGACAGAAAGCAGGAGGGAGTTAGAGAAGGTGAGAGGGAGATGTAAGAGTGTGCAGGAAGAAAGAGGTGTCTGAAGACACTGGGGACTCTTTTTGAAGTCTGCGTTTTTCATAGTTTATCTGTGTTTGGTACTAGCTATATGCATTCCATCCCTGCTAGCCGGAGCGGCGTAAATGCCACAAGTCTGCCTGAGCAAAGTTATTGTAGAAGCCAGACCCTGCAGCGTTTACTTTGCTTCCCTGCATGCAGATTTCCAACCCAGTCCCATTTAATTTCTCTAACCCAGTTACCCATGAATGCCCTCTTAGTTGCAACATCATCATCCATAAAATTTAAACGAATGCTTTAAATGAATACTCCATTCTGGGAAATAGTGGAAACTCCTCGGGGCATTTGTTTATCTCTCCCAGTGAAACTAGGGTGAATGCTGCCAATTCTGTTTGAGTTTAGTCATTTTCAGGAAATAAATTACGGTCCAATAATTTAAAAAAAGCAACATTCATCACTTGTTTGTCCCGACTGTAACCAGTTTACTGTGGAGAGTCGGAGTGAACAATTTGTCAAGGGGTTGGAAGTTCGAGGGCGACCTTCCATGCCGGAGGTGTCTGTGGCGTTTCTGTTGCCAAGCTTGCATCTCCTGACTCCCACACACACACACACACACACACACACACACTCACACACTCACCATCTTTGAAGTTACCCAGCACTGGTGACTCCCTAACCACATCCACTTATCCATTTATCCATTGTGTAAAAAGACCCTGTCCTGCACAAAATGGCATAAATTAATGCAATTATGATGCTTCTGCTGGGTTTGCTTCTGCTTAGTTTGAACTTTGCTTTGGCAGCCTGTGCCGAGTTCACGTTTTTATAACTTTGTGTGTGAGAGGAGAGGCGAGAACAGTCTGGCATGCGGTTACACCAATGTAAGGTAACTGTGAACTGTAAATTCGGAGACGCTGCTTGTCTCCAGCCGACTCTTTCCAGCTGTGGAGCTCCCTGCTCTCTCTTTCGTGGAGTAAGGCTTAGAGCTGCACTCCATTACTGCCGTTCCTCATTAGGTCTAAAACACTGACGATGGTTACAAGGATTGTCAGGCAGGTCCCAGGGAGTGAAACCTATCTTTAAACATACACGCCTGTTGGTTTACTCGGGGTGTTTGAGAAGCTATTTCGTCTTTTACGCCAAGCCCCTAAATGAAATGAACTCACACTGGAACTGCCGTAACGGACATAATGTGAGAAAAGTTTGATTTTAAGTCAAGCTTGATTGCCTGCTGGTGTACGGGTCCACGAGTGCACATTAACTGTCCACTGAGGAATTTACAGTAGTGTTTGTCAAACTGTTAAAGTGTGTGAGGACACTTATAAGGCTGTAAGATTATGGATGAAACAGGAATCACAGATTTTCACTTACGATTCCTAGAAAAAAACAATGCCGGTGCTTTTTGCAATTCACAACTATACAATATAACCCAAGTTAGAAGAAAAATGTGATAGGATTCTGTATTTCTGTATTATATGTCTATCTAAAGGGTCTTGTTGGGTACGGGGACACATTTCACATGATATGGATATTTGTGTTTGAGTCTTTGTAGATTTCCGAGCTTCTTCACGCACTATTTTGTGGTGATACTTGCAGCAGTTGTACAGATTTGAGGCTGCCGCCACCGCAAAACACTGTTTATGTAATCGGTGCTTTTTGACTGTTGTCAAAGTTTTAGTCCACACAACACAAAAACCTCCCCTTATCAATACCAACACAACCTTTACCTGAGTTGTGTAAGCTGGTTTCCTGGTCACCATAACTTTTGTTGCGGGTTTGTTTGCAATTTTTTCGTGCTTAAGTAGCCGTGAGGGAATAATAACCAAAGGACATGTACTAGTTGTCATTATGTTAAATAATATGTGTCAACGGGGCGAGTAATTGGTTCAGAGTTGAGGAGCATTAACTGAGGAGTCAAACTGTGATGGATTGTAGGAGGAGGTGAGATCTGTAATTGTATACTGTGAATATTGTTAGTAAAGAATCTACTAAGTATTCACAGGTATCAGGTGTTGCTTCAGAACAATTTACTTTGGGTCTATGGGGGTGTAACATATTTAGCTCTCTCTGCCTTGACACTCTGTTGGTAATTAGCCAGACAATATCTGAGATGCTGATGGGACACTTGGAGTGTATCTCCTGCCTGACTGCACGAGGGGTAGCGGTAAACCAGGGTTGAGCTTTGATTTGAGGTTTTTCTTTTTAAAAGGGGCAATAAAGTTTAGAATATTGGTGCAGGAGGAATTGAATAATGTCGCCTCGTCTTCAATATAACACAATGCAATACTGGCCTCAGCAAACACAGAGGCCATCGGTTTTATGTCCAAATGAAAATGCAGCAGATTCAAATGTCTTTGAGAAATTAATTACGGTGATTAATAAGTGGTCATAATGACTGTCTTCTGAGTGAACAGATAACTTCAGCTTCACTTCCTCTCTCTCAGTGCTCAGCTGCTTGTCTGCTCACCCCTCCTGCTTTTGCTGAGTTTTACTTTAATCTACTAAAACAATACTTTTTCTTTTCTTCCTCACTCACAATCTTTTCTCTCTCTCTCTCTCTCTCTCTTACACACTCTCTGTCTTGCCCTTTCTCCTTTGCCACTGCCTCTCTTTGTGGCAGCGGACAGGCTTGTAGCTGGCAAACGTTGCAGCCTGGCACAGTGTGTCCCTGGCACAGCGTGTGTGTGTCTGCGTGTGTGTGTGTGTGTGTGTGTGTGTGTGTGTGTGTGTGTGTGGTTGTGTGTGTGTGCGTCTGCTGTCTGCTGCACAGCTCTGCCAGTCCACCAGTCTCAAGTACCAGCTGGGCACCCAAACTCCAACAACCAAAATAAACTGGCCGCTCTATCAATGAGCCCATGGGTGGAGGCGCGTGTGCAGAAGTGTGTTTGTGTGCGCACGCGTATGTACGTGTCTACGTGTGTGTGTGTGTGTGTGTGTGTGTGTGTGCGTGTGTGAGGTGCTGATCGGACACCCTGCTTATTAAGTCTCATTGAACCGAGTGGTGAAACAAACACAGTCCTTGATGAATGCCTGAGATGTTCGCCTGTCTCAACTTTGCATTACACTGAAGCCCTCCCTGCTAGGATTAAAGACTAAAACAATTCCAAAGCCTTATTTGCAATTTAAATTCTCTTAAATGCAGACTTAATCCTCATTTTCCAAAGGCAGCAACACTGAGAGGCAGAATAAATGTGTGAGAGAGATCCAATTCAAGCCTCTGTCTGGGTTTCAGTTGCTAAAATAACACTTATAAGTTATAGGAGGGATGATGAATGCGCTTTGAGCTGGTTGAGTTATATTTGGAGAACAGTTTGTTTCTGCTAAAAGCTTGTCTTGGTGATGACAGGGTGAATGCACAGAATCAGCAGGGGAGTCGCTGATTTTTTTTTCACACCGTTTGTGCAGAGAGACGCACTCGTGTTCTCAGAAATATTTGCATTTTATGTTATTTGCATGCGCGTGTATTTACATATTCAGGTGTGTGTGTGTGTGTGTTAAGGTGTGCATGTGTACTGATGGCGGGGGCCCACAGTGAGCGTGCTTTACTGCTGCCCAGGGTATATTTACAGACAGTGACATTAATGCAGTGTAATGATTATTTTTATTCCAGGTACTTCGGCAGCCCGTTCGCTTTGAGTGGAATGACTCCCCATTGGCCCACTGATTACCTCTGTGGCTGCTGCCACACCTGGCTCCTTCAGCTCTCCTCTCTCTCCGCCATCACACCTTCAGCTCTTCCTCCTTTTATTACTACACCTTCATCTGTTTCTCCCTCCCTCTCTATCATTATACCATTACCCATCGTCTAAATTCAACTATAAGCTACACCTTCATTTTCTCCGGTCTCTTTCTGCGCCACAACACCTTCATCATATTCACATCTGTGTCCCTGAGTCTGTTTTTTTTTTTCCCTCTACCATTACACCTATACTCTTCTACCTCTCCTAAATTAGTGCTATGACTTCAACGCGCCTACTTTGTCAGCTTCATGGCGTTCCCGCTACTGCATCTGCACTGAGTCGGAGGAAGGTTTTCTGCAGAGGTTTGCACAGATGTTGAAGAGAATATTTGCAGATAATGTTCAAGCGTGTGCGAAATGGCAACATATTTAAAACCCGAATGCACAAGACATGAAGAAATCATTGAAAGTAGACTGAAAAATAAAATCTTCCATCTTGTGTTTGACTTTTTTGTTGTAGTTCTGTGATCCCACTGCTTTGCTACTGTTTATCCTTTCCTGCGCTGCAGTCTGTTAAATGCACATGATTCAAAATATATGCAGTGTGTAGTTGATATTCTGGGATTTGCAGTTATGTTCCTCTATGGACCTCTGCAAGCTACAGTTACCCCGAAAAACTTGTTGCTGAAGCTTTTTTTGGTATTAGTCCACCTCACATTCAAGTTCACCTTCAGCTACAGTCCCACTTCCATACTAAATCTTAGTTCTCCTTCTTTTTATCTGAATTCTGTCTGTTTGTCTTCTTGGTTTAAAAAACAAGACTATCACAAGAGGAAATATTGCTATATTTATAATCGCTTTGTGGGCAATAAATGGCATTCAAACAGAACAACATGTAATTAGATCATGATGTGTTCAAAAGGAAGATGAACCACCCACTTTGATACCTTTTCTTTCTCTTCCTGTGTGTATTCCTCTGTTTCTAGTCAAACAACACATATGTTCTGCTTCTCAAGTCTCGTCCATCTTTATGAGGAAAGTCTAATCATATAAATCAGTATCTCTCCCTCCTTTTCTCCATTTTACAGGATTCCTCTCGTTCCTCTCAGCTTGAGTTTAGCTGTTAGCTACTGTTCTCTTCCTCTTTTCTGCTGGTCCCCTTGTTTCCTCTAATATCCACCTTTGGACTTTCTCTTTTTAAACGTTCCCTTTTTCTGACCCACAGAATAGGTAAGCAGCTTACTCGACCTGCTCTAGTTTTTCACATTAATCATTACTTATTAACAGTACTTATGGTTAATCTTTTATTGTAGTCGCGTTTCAAGCGTTCACCAAGTTGCAAGTTTTTAGACTTAATTAAGAGTAGTGGGTCTAATGGGGTCTGTCATTTATAGTGACCTTCTGTCATGATAATAATGGAACATGTCCAAACTGCAGGCTGGTGACAACCCTCAAATTGTTTAGAAGGACTAATGAGTCAATATTTGGTGGAATAATTTTAGATTTTGACGCAGATGTATATGTCATGCAGCCTGCGCTCATTATTATAAACCTCTGTCGAGAAGCCGATGCTAATGACTCAACCGCAGACAACAGGTAGTTGTCACTGAACGTTGTCTTATACCAAAAGTGAGATAAGAATGGAACTCAGTACTCACTCAGTACATTATTCATTGTGTCATAAAGAATGAACAGCAAGGCGTTTGTTATTAAAACAGACTTTTATGTGTCTGCTCATACTGATGTTCGTGCTTCACAGTCACAGTTTATCTTTTGCACAGTAAAGACAATAGAGCTATAAATAGACGTGTTTATATATTGGTGTGTTTGTGCGTTGCGTGTGTGTATGTGAACGTTGTTGTTGCTGCTGTTGATGTTTTCCCCTGAGCGAGCTGGGCTGCAGCTATTAGCCAGCCTTAAGGTCAGAGCGGGGTCAGAGGCTGCCCCTGCTGCCGTTTAGGGTTAATTCTTCCGAGAGGGCTCCGAAAAATCCAAAAATCCACATCGTGGACTTAGCAACAACTGCAACGTGTGAACTTCCAACCTCGAGTCTGCTGTCTGGGTGTAAGCCTTCAGATCAGTTATTTATATCTATCATGATTAAGTTCAGTGGATAAATAGGGCAGCACATCTGTTTCATTATGGACTGAATGTTTAGACTTATTTAAGCTCTAGTGTGTGTTCATGCATGCTTAAAAAATAATTTAAAAAGTGATACCGCGTGTGTGTGTGTGTGTGTGTGTGTGCGCACATGCTTGCGTAAAGTACATGTGTCATTCCTCTTATGTGTCCCGTTGGCGCTGTCTGATCTGTTTTTATCACTTCAGATCTTTTCTGTAAAAAGTGACATTTGGAATAGAGAGATCCACTACACTGCACTGCACTCTGTTGCACCCTGAAAAGGTCAGCTTTCACTGAAGGAGTGTGTGCGACCAGCCGTCGCTCTGCAGCGCACAAAAACTTAGTGCGAGAGAGAGAGAGACGAGAGAGAGGTTTCTTCTAAGTTATTTGGAGCGGTTCAGTTTGGCTGGACGTGTTGTATATGTTGCTACTTCTGCTTTGTGTTGGGTTGGTTCGGACGATGGTTTTGAGTTTCCACAACTCTTCCTCTCTTTGCTGCTCTGCGTTGTGCTGAATTGAGCTGCTCTCTTCCATGCTGAACTGTTTTGCTGGATGCTGTAATCTCTTCAGTGCATGGCCAGATTACTGTCTGCTCCATATTGTCTGGTGGCGGGCCGCAGGATGGAGAGATGGCAGGAGGAGGGGAGAGAGGGAGGGAGAGAGAGGGAGGGATGGAGGAGGCTCTGCACTGATCTGCTGCTACATAAGGAAGATTACCTTTTTATTAATGTACCCATCTGGACGTTTGCTATATTTGGTTGTTTGTCCAGTCTTTGTTTGTGTTTAAGGACATACAGTATAAACCTTATGAGCTTGTAATCTAGATAAATGCAGGCAGAGATTAGGCATATGTGTTATTTCCCAAGAGTTGTCAAACATATGACTAAATCAGAGTGTAATATAATTATGATTAGATAATATACAAATATTGCATTTATTGTGCAGAATTCCTTTTGAGACTAATATGGTATATTCATTGTGCTGTTTATCCAGAACATGGAATTATTAAAAAATTGAATGATTTTGAGTAAAGTAAAAATGAAGAAATGTGAGTATTCATTGTGCCCCCACCCTACACACACACACACACACACACACACCCCACCCTTCCACGCGTCTTCCTCTCCATCTCTTTCTGTCTCCTGTGCACTCTGTGCAGAAATGATTTCCATTCCTGCTGAATTAATGAGGTTCTGCTGAACTGAGAAAAGGCAAGGGGAGTGTGTACACACACACACACGTACACACACACACACACACACACACAGACGCAAGCAGGGAGACACACACACATGCTCACAGGCACATATCTTCTATAGCCATATTTAAGTCTGTATTCACGCTCTCATATGCACACAGCGATTCGCTGAAGCTTGGACACTTTTTGCTGTTTCTAAACACAAACAGTTTTTTTTTTTGTTTTAAAGTCAATCTCAGAAAATGTAAATAGACACATACAGATTTGGGACAACAGTCACAAATGAATCTGAATCTGAATCTGAGGCCCAGCAAAATCTACATGCAGCTGGTACACTCTTAAGTGCTGGCTTTATAGTGCACAAAACACACACACACACACACACGAAAATAACACACACACACTCAAACATGCAGCCTCATGAGTCGGGCCCCAGAGCTGGGCCTAGTCACCATGGTAACACACTGCTGTGTGTATTAAACTCTTGCGTGGTCGGGGGACTGTTGAAGGTTGTTAAACACCTCCAACCCCATCCTCACAGACACACACACACACACACACACATTTACACGCACATACATCAGTCGGCTGATATCAGCCTCGGCCTCGTTGCTACCGTAATAGTTATTTTCATTAATTAATGATCTCACACGACACTCAGGTGCACAGACACAAAGCTCCATCCCGAACGAGAGGTCTGATGAGCGAGCGGTCTGGTTCATGCATTGTAAACACAGACAGCAGAAACACACGTGAAGGAGCGCGCAGTCAAAAGGTTGTAATTGCGGTGCAAGCGGCTGTTGTCATGTGCCAGCTTGTGCACCACTTGAAAGCTCCATCAAGGATCGGCTGAACAAAGAGGAGCAGAAACTACCGGCTGATTCTGGTGAGCTTCTTCTCTCTGGAGCTGATTTTTTATTTTTTTTTCTCCCCCCCTGAAAACACGACAAATGTGTGGAGTTTTCAGGTGTGCAGCCGTCATGTATGAACACAGAGGCACGCAGACCATACTGAGGTAGCTTGAAACAACCTTAAGTGCAAGTGAGATTCTTTAGGTGATACTGACTGTATCCAGACTGAGCTTTCTTTCTTTTTTCTGGCTTCTTTTATTTGTTTTCTCTCTGTCTTTCTTGCTTGCTTTCTTCATTAAATGCACATGATCATGCACATTCAGTCGCGCACACACAAAAAAAAAAAAATGCAACCCCTCTCCTTCTCCCCGCTCTCTGCTGTCTCAGTGTTTTTCTTTCCCATTTATCATCACTGAAGCAAAGGAACCGATTCCAATTTCATGTGTTTTCATTCCATTCCTCTATTTACTTATTTCTTCATCCCCCTCTCTATTTTGATCTCAGGCAACCAGTCAGCAGTCAATAATCTGTTAAATAGCATTGATCGCCACCATTTAGTTTCCTGGCCAGCTACTTAGGTTGTAAAGCTGATCAATGCCTTTGAATGGGAACCACCTAGATAGCGGATTGACTGCTGGGACGCGCTCTGCAATCATATCATTTGTCTTCATTTGCTGTTCAATTATTTGTTGTAATGGCTGCTGTCAAAAACAGCCCCATGCTGGCCCGCAATGGCACGCCGAGCCTAAAACTGTAGAGTGTGCGCTGTGCAGCTCGACCCGCTCCGCTCACCTTGACTCTGAGCCTCCCCCCTCTGCCTCTCTCACTTACACCGCTTGTGTCTGACAGCAGAGGAAAGGCATTATATAGTAAACAGCATGAGAGGAAAAGTATCACATGTCAAAATGAGTATAGAAGCGTATGTTCCTGTGTGTGTGTGTGTGTGTGTGTGTGTGTGTGTGTATGGGGGGTTGGTGGTGACTTGTGAGTGCATGCAGATGGTGCCCATGCCTGGCTGTGTGTAGATGAAGTCTGACCCAGACTGGACTTCCTGTGCCCAAGAGCCCCTTCCTGAAATCATCAATCACTTCTTGTAAGGACACGGATATGGCTGTGTGTGTCCACGTGTTGTTTACGTTTGTGTGTGTGTGTGTGTGTGTGTGTGTGTGTGTGAATCGGAGTGTCTTTGTTTTTTTGCTTGACTTTCAAGTAGGGCTGCAACTTATTTTGTTAATTGATAGATTGAGCTTTTGAGTTTGTTTTTCTTTTTCAAATCTGGAAATAAACTGTTAATATTACTGTTAATATTACTGTTAATATTAAAAACAGGTGAAAATCTTAGTTTAAAAAATCACTATTGCAGATATTGGGATGAATGCTTTTAAAAATCTCACTTGCAGGTCAAACATTTTAACTAGAGCTGCAACGATTAGTCGATTAATTGATTAGCTGCCAACTATTAAATTAATTGCCAGTTATTTTGATAATCGATTCATCGTTTAGAGTCGTTCCTTAAAGGTATACTATGCAGGATTTTTCTAAAAAAACAATTTTCTTATTATTTTGTTGTGTTTGGGACGCTTCTGGGCGTCAACCTTTGGGTAGTGGCCAAATAAGAAATAGCCAATAACAGCGCGCAGGGTGTGAGGTCGGGACTTGTAGCATAGCCACCAGGTTATATCACTGTCTCCATCTCTCTCCTCTGCTCCGCTCTGCTCTCTGTCTCTGTGTCATGGATGTATAAAGAGCTGCAGGTCTGTGTGTCTGCTTGACCGAGGGCGGGGCTGAGCTGCACACACGCAGAGCAGAGAGGCCACAGCGGACAGGATGAAGCTCCGCAGTCACACAAAATCCGGCAATGCAGCACCTTCCCGCAGGGTCGCCATGACAACTTTTTTGGATGTGTGAGGATCTAAAATCTGAGAATCCGTTGAACCATTGAAACCAGTCGGCCTTTTAAAAAATCTTTTTCAGGGAAAGTTCATAAAAATGAAACCGTTGAGCCTTAGTGATGAATTATTTTGTGATTATAGTACATGAAATTTTGAAAATAATAATAAATTCTCATGAGAAGTTACTAAGTTTAACCTTGTCCTAACCGTCATGTCCTCTCACTAGTATTTAACCTGAAGTGTTGTTTTCTACTGTTATGAAACAGGGAAACACAAGCTTCTCTTAGCATCATCACTATCGTAGCATTAGCTGTAGCGATTCGAAGCTGTGAGCAGCAAATGTTCCACATTTTCACTCTATAAATGACTCAATCAGTCAACATAATCAATTTTGGTTTGATTGGCTCTCCGATTTAATAGGATTTATGTTTCAGCATTAGTTTGAAGTTCTTTTCTCCCACTCATTTCTAGTCCAGGCTTTATATCAGCATTAAAGTTGCCCTCTTGTGAGTTTTAGTCCATATGTAACTTTACTACAGGCCTGGCCTTTTCTGCTTGTGGGGGTTTTATTGTGCTTCTATAGGAGGGGCATCCTGCTCCCATTCAGATCTATCCACTCTGGTTTATCAAGCTCCTTTACAAACCGCCTTCCTCCTACAGTATTCTACTGTACCTCTCTCTTTAAATCTGTCTCTTTCTCCGACTCTTTTCTTCTCCTCCTTCTGCCTCCCCTGGTTTTATTGGCGAAGGAGTGTCCCCCCTCCCCCTGCTTGTTTGAAGTGGCCTGCTCATATATCACAGCCTTTCCTCGCAGGATATCCTCCCTCTTCCTGCCTCTCCCTCTCTTTTCTCTCTTTCTCCCTTGCCTCCCTCCTTCTCTCATCACCCCCCCCCCCTCCCTATCTGTCAGCTGGGGGTGGAGGAGGGGAATACCTGTTAACTCTATTTCTTTTCCACACTTTAACACTCTTCCCATGTACCCAGCGGACATGCTCCCACACACATGGACGATTATGTTAGTCTGCACTTTCCAGCACAGCTTCACAGGATTCAGTTTGTTTTGATATTTCAGCATCAGAATAGTCTAATGAGTTTAAAGTGTCTGACATTGATAGCCGCTTGTCGTCGAGTCGACGACTTGGCTGATTTGGTTTCTACTGACTTGAGACTTGATTCAGACTCGAAAAGGTTTAAGATTTATACTTTGTAAAATACAGTGTAAATTAAATGGTCACATGTCCCAGGAGCACACTAATCTACTGAAGTGCTATTACCATTAAATGTGAATCTGAATCTGTTTTATTAGCCAAGTACGCAATCATATAAAGAATGTGTCTTGGCGTTCACATAAAAGGTATTTGGTTGTGTTTCATTAAATCGGTGCTGGTTTATTCTGATTGGCTTGACTTGGTTTTCTACATTCGGACTGAAGCCTGGAATAACCAGAGGAAGGCAATGCCCTGATTGTCAAAACTGTCTTGTTCATAAACTGACTTGATTATCTTGTTTGCGTAAAGGTTATGATTGTAATAAGTATAATCTGATTAACAGGGCTGAGTTACTCATCAGTGTTTCAAATTACTCTTGGCATGTGTGCAGCATGGTCTGTTTTCTCTTGTTGCTTTGATTCTGCAAACACACCACAATGTTCGCAATTAAACCCAAAGCGTTTGACAAAAGAGCATCATGACCTGTGGTGATGGAACGATCAAATTTTGGAGCGACTGAGTGATTAGCCTTTATGTGAACTATCATCTCAAGTAATAGGCTCTGTAAATTCATCAGTGCAAAAAGGAACACATTCATCCAGACAATCAAACATCTTATTTAAACTCATTATTGGGAAAGTCGGGTTACGTTTTCCTGGTGTCCTCATCAGGAAAATGACAGAATCGGACAATTGCTCAAATGCCTAAAACGACCTATGTTTACTTCACAAGTAAACTCTGAATCTTCTGGCCGTGTAAATTACGACTCTGGTCTCTCAGAAGCAAAGGACGAAGTAGCGTGACACTGATATTAGAGCTACAATGATTAGTCGACTAATTGATTAATCCATAAAAATAATCTGCAGCTAATCGATTAATCATTTCACTTACTTTAAAATAATTGTTAGTTGCGGCCATAGTTAATTTGGGCCATGAAACCTCTTAGAGAGGCGGTGCGGGCGGATGTTTGGGCGCACTCTTTTTGGGTTAGTGTTGCTGCTCAAACCGCATTTCCGACCAACAGTCAAAGTTGGTTTCTTTAAACCTTGATCACGGCCTTTTCTAACCTTAACCAAGCGGTTTTAGTTGCCTGAACGTAACCATACTTTAACCATAGTGGTGGCAGATTTAAAAAAAGTTTCCTATCAGTCATCTGCAATTTGGAAGAAACTGACAATAGTGACTGCTATCAGGGACGCCACATCAGAAAATGCTCATTTGGATCGTTTTGGAGGTGAATTACAGTAGTTAATCATTTAGTTTGGAGGACTTGGTGGTTATTGTGAACCATATAAACAGCCTAATCATGCTATTACATACTGTAAGTCAGGATGTACATGTATAGGCACCACACTGCGGTGCTAGTATCGTGTGACTGTCAGACGGAGAGCAGGTTTAACTGGAGACCGTTATCATCTACGTTCAAAACAACATGAACCAGGTCCTCCGACAACATTCACAACAACACTGCGCATTCATTAACTAATTTTATCCTTCATGTTTGAAATCCCAGACGCTGCTGATGAGATTTGAACAAAACTTGAAGGGATGGCAAATTTCACCGCAGATCTCCTGCTTTTTCATTATAACTCTGGTTTGGCCCAAGGGGACGCAACAATTCCAGGTCACATCGAGATGACGGGGAGGATTCGGCGCTGATTGGCCATGAGGGGGGGACTGTGTCATTCCTGACAAATTTCATACAAAACAAATTTTATCATTACACGAATACAAGGGCGTACTTCAACATAGTTTCCTGTTTGGTTCATTTTATTTGCCGCAGACGCTCTGCCACCAGGATTACCCCACTGTCCTTCATCACTCCCTCTCGTAACACAGTTTATTTGACTCTCATTCGTCCTTAATATCTTTCCTTTATGAGATTCATTATTCACTTCCTCCATTTCATACTCCTTTAATTCAGCCCTGTACTGCCTCTCTCTGCTTTTCTCTCTTTCTCCTGCTTTCTCTTTCTTTCCTTTTTTTTCCCACTCCTTGTTTTTCTCTCTCCGTGCCCTTGTTGTCATTTAGCTACTTCCCCCAGCTCTGCCCTCCCCCTCTGTCCTCCTCTCTTTTCTCTCTCCCCTCACTCTGTCTCCCTTCCTTTGCTATCTTATATTTTCTCTCCCCATCTCTCTTTCTCTCTCCATCCTCCTGCCCTTTTACTCCTCTACCCCCTCCTCCTCCTCTCTTCCTCTCCATCCCTCCATCCCTCTCTCTCTCTCTTCGGCTGAGGACAAGGAGGTGAAAGCCAAGCGGATTACAGTGGCAGTTTAATCTGGCTGACCCACCAAGGGATTGCTCTCTACTTTGCTGTGAGGCTGCAGGGCTGGAGGGCAGCAGGGCTGGGTGGGTGCAGTGAGGGGAGGAGGGGAGGGGAACGGGGTAGAGGAAGGGGAAGGAGACCGGGTTGTAGAAGGGGGGGGGGGGGGGGTAGAGGGTTCGGGGGAGCAAAAAAGGAGGGAAGGGAAGGAGAGGAGGAAGAGGGAGGAGGATGGGAGCGGGTGAATTTGGAGAATTTTTCCTGTTTGTCTCAGGCCGAGCCCAAATGCTCTCCAGGACAGGACTGTGTGTGTGTGTGTGTGTTTGTGTGTGTGTGTGTGTGTGTTTGTGTGGGTGTGTGTGTGTGTGTGTGGGTGTGACTGTTTGGTTCCAGAGGTGGGGGAAGGGCTTTGGTTGTTATTAAGAGATGGAATATTAATGCTACTTTGCCACTAATTTCTTTCCATCTGTCATCAAGTTGTCCTCTGTGTGTGTATGTATGTGTGTGTGTGTGTGTGTGTGTGTGTGTGTGTGTGTGTATGTGTGTGTATGTGTGTGTGTGCCTGCCTGTCTTAGTCTATGAATAGACACTCTTCAGATATTAACAGACAATTAGTCTGTTCTGTGTTTCAAAGACAAAATACAAAAACGTCCTTGGTTTGATTTCTTTTTCTTTATTCTGAAAACATCAAAATCTCATTTTACTCCATCTTGTCAAAGTCATTCAAACTCAGGCGGCTTTCATCCACAGTCGACGCCCATGCTGAGGCCTCGCCAAATTTATGAGTTCAACGAGCACCGTCTTTGTCAACTGCAAGTCATCTGTTTTTGTTTTTATCATTATTTTTAATCTCGTGAAATTTAAACACGAATAGCGATTAACAGTAGGGGTACGGCTCGGTGGAAGTGCACACACACTCCTGCGCGTGCCAACGTGGTGAGTCCATTTTGGAGCCACCTTTTCAAATAAGAAGTGAAGTACTTTTACTTCTTATTTCCTTTTGACTGTTGACGGGGAAGTTGGACTAAAAATTAATTTAGGATGGCCTCAAGGCTTTTCCTTATATAGGCTTTTTCCTCTTTTTTCTTATTGAAGCTCATTTTGTTGGCACCTCATTGACTGTGAGTAAAACGTAATGTTCCAGTCAAGAGGTTCAACCTTGAACAAACAGGATGTTAATAGTTGTTAGAACACACTGTGAACACAGTTTAGACATTAAGTGTCTTAACCTGTGCACCAAGTGGCAGCGGAGTAGAAATGTCCAGTGAAAAGAAAGTTGGACAGCGGCCTTGAGCTAAATAACGAAACGACTCTGACGATGTTGTGCTGTTTTAATGTCCTAAATGGCTTGTTGTACAGTGCTGAAGGCAGAGCGGGGGTCTGAGGCAGGCTGTGTCTGCGGCTCTGTTTGCCTCTACAATGCCTTTCATGTCCCTCGTATCAGCCTTCCTTTCATCAGTCCACCCCCGCTGCGCCGTTTCGGAGGAGGGGTCCAGTCGGCGAGCCGGATTAGCTTCCAACTGGTGCTTGTCCAGATTCTGATTCTGAAGGGGGGCTTAACCAGCCTCGCCTCAGAAAGACGAGAGGAAGGAACAGGAGGGAGGGAGGAGAGGAGAGGAAAGGGCTCCTGTGGGGGTGACGCTGCTCTTCAGTTGTTTACCTTGCAATTAACGTGCTGGATTGTCCTGTGAAAAGGAAGAAAAAGTCAAGTGTGTAGAGTATAGAGAGCGATAGGCCTCCACTGATACAGATACAGGAGCTGACGGGGTTCATTATAGGGAGGGCCTGGGGTGCCGCTCAACACCTGCTGTATGGGAATAGTTGTGTATCTACACACACACACTGTCAAGCATTAAAATGTATAAAAGCAAACCCCCATACTGCGAGTGTCATGGTCAGGGCACAGACGATGGCAGCGACCAATCAGCAACAGATGCCCCCTGGAGGTAAATGATCTAGACTGTGAATATGTGTGTGTGTGTGTGTGTGTGTTGTTCAGTGGCACGGTGGTTAACACAGGCCCTCGGAGCTGCTGTCATCGTCGCGCCACCCTGCGACATGGCTGCCTGGGGACCTTATTTTAGGCCACACCAGGTGCAAGTGTTTTGGGCGGGTTACATGATCTTGGGGTGAGTGTGTGTGTGTGTGTGTGTGTGTGTGCGTGCATGGGGGCATATAAAGAGCTGTGATTGTGTGCTGGGTCAAGCCTGTGTGTGTCTGCGTGCTGGAGTCCAGGAAAGGTCAGAGATTGGGTGGAGGGTGCCAGGAATAGGGGTGTGAGATGCCTGGGTGTCTACAGGGCCATGTGTGGCACACACACACACACACACACACACTCACACACACTCACACACAAATGCACACATGTACGCTTACATGCAAGGCCTTCAAACCAAAAGACACAACAGAACAAAAGCTGGTCAAAGTGGGGCAGTTTTCTCTCTCTCTCTCTCTTCTCAATCTCCTCCTCCTCTCTGGTCCCTCATGCACTGTTTTCCTCTGTCCTCCCTTCCCTCCTCTCCTCTCCTCTCCTCTCCTCTCTTCTCACGTAAACACGATGCTGCTTTCTGGATCTGGGATGCCTGAGGGACAGAGCACAGACAGGAGCCCCGTCACCATGACAACAGCTTCTCTGAGCTGCCTGACACCCAGACACCATTGGCTGAGGGCTGTTGGGGGAGGGGGAAGTGGATAGAGAAAGAGTGAGAGAGTGAGAGAGAGAGAGAAGCGGGAGTAAGTTAAGGAAGGGGTAAAAACAGAAAAAGGGGGTGTAAAGGGGAGTGGGGGGGGGGTAGAGAAAAGGAGATAACGGAGGCAAACGACCCCGTTTCTCCTCATGGGGCTGTGCAGCCTGTTCGTGTTCAGGTTTGATATAAAGAGGGAGAAAGCAGAGAGGAAGAGGAAGGAGGTGGGAGAAAGGGCAGAGAGGAGGTGGGAGGGGTGAGGAGGAGCAGGAGGCCAGTGTGTGTTAAAGGGTGTGGAAACATGTGTGTAAACGATCTTCCCGGGGTCGTATAATCACGCTGCCGGTCCAGGTTGTATGTAAATGTGTGCACGCATGTGTGTGTGTGTGCTTTTTGTGTATGTGTATGTGGCTGTGTGCTTGTAATCCCATGAGTCACTGTCCTACCTCCCAGTTCATATCAGTCTTTTCTTCAAACCCATTGGAAATCATTTGTTTTAAGAAAAGACAATACGAATGGTCTATACTGTCACTCTAGAAGGAGCTTGGGTGCAAATATTGTTGACTTTCATTATCAGTTACTCCATGTTTTATTTATAGGACAAATATAGTCTAATTGGATGCGGAAACACATCTTAAAATCATACTTTCAGCAGACAAATGAACATAAACAAAGCTGCCATTATATAGGAAAATGAGTCCTAGTTAGAGCTGAAACGATTCATAGATAAATATATTAGTCAATCAACAGAAAATTAATCAGCAACAAATTTAAGCACTTAATTGTTACTTTTTAAGCACAAATTGCCAAACATTCTCTCGTTCCAGCTACTTTTCTTTGTCTTACATGATATTATACTAAATATCTTTGGTTTTTGGACTGTTGGATGGATAAAACAAGCAATTTGAAGATGTCGCCTTGGACTTGTGATGGGCATGTTTCACTATTTTCTAGCATTTAATAGACAAAATGACGCATTGATTAATCAAGAATTTAAGCGGCAGATGAATTGATAATGTAAGTTGTTGCAGCTTTATTTCTGTTACTTTTGTGACGTGAACCTCTGCTGCAGACTCGGCATACAGAGGAGGAACAGGAGCAAATGATGAAGACGAGTGAATACATTTGGACCAATGTCACGGCCAGAAAACAAGTTTCTACCAACTTCACTTAAAAGCACGGTGGGCTGACACACAGTGTGCCTTCTTTTGGCTGAAGTCGTGTTAGTCAGTGAAATCACCTGATGCTGTGCTTGGTGAAGTGAAAACCCTGCCGACTCTCTCTGCCCTCCGAATCACAGCCTGAAAGTTAGACGCTGCGTTTGTGAGGTCAGCGTCCTGCAGAAACAAACACAGACTCAGCAGACGGCTTTTCACTTGAGTTTATTCTGAATGGATTTCCTGATGTATGCCTTTGCCGAAAGTACGTGGCTGCATGTTCTTGATGAGTTTGTAGCTGGTTCTGTGAAATGCTTCAAGTCAAACTGCCATCTCTGTGAACGGATAGCACTCTGAGGCACAGGGGGGACTTTCACTTTTTCCCTCTGTGTTGACTTTTCCAGCTTAAGAGCGAAGAAACCCAATAGTAGCAACAACAGTAACAATAGCATCTCCTGAGAGGCTACAGCGCTAACAGTGCTAAATGCTAACCTGTAAGTGAAAGACATTAACATATTTGATCAATTCCCAACTTAAGAATAATGAAATACAACTCGGTTCTTTGCTCTAATTTGTACCGGAAGGCCACACAAGAGTCACGGATGTTTTTATTCTTTGCTGGTGTGAACTGATGGTAAAAGCATCAGAGTTTCAGGAGAGTCGGTTCCGACTGAAAGCGAGCGGGACGCTGATGTGGCTTAAATATTTTCCTGTGTTTGCATTACTGTACCTGCAGAAAGGCTGCGAAATGCAATGCACCATGTTTATGTGTTAGCTTGGCAGGCTGCCGGCGCTGCTCGGAGGGGAAACAGCAAATGTGTGTGTGTGTCTGTTTTGGAGCAGGAGAGAGGGGATGGTGTGTCTGTGTGTGTGTGTGTGTGTGTGTTTGTGTAGCTCCATGTGTACTGGGTCTTCCTGCCGTTCTGTGATCACTGGCATATTTAGACTAATCATTGAAGAGGGGGAGCATGTGTCTCCATGAATATGATCTCGGGTGCTGCATGCTGTTTGTGTGCGTGTGTGTGTGTGTGTGTGTGGGGGTGTGTGGGGTGTGTGTGTGTAACCACAACTCACACAGGGGGCATAAATGTCTCAGGCTGTTGCCTGCACACGTGTTGGTGTATCCATTTGCAGGAGACAGAATTTTACACACACACTCACACACACACACACACACACACACGCTGAGAGAGACACGAATTGAGGAGAAGAAGGGGAGAGCGGTGAACTAGAGAAGGTTGTTTCTAAATCAGAACCAGAAGTTGAGGCCGAGTGACGGAGCAGAGGCTCAGATAAGGGGTGTGTGTGTGTGTGTGTGTTGCAGAGGTGGTCTGATCTGTCTGTCGGGGTGTGGAGGTGAGGAGGTGAGGGTTGAGGCGGGGAAGGAGTCTGACTTGATTGGGGTGGGGCAAAGAAAATAACCCCACCCCCCCTCCTGCAAACAGGAAGTGAACAGTAAGCATGTTTCACCTCGGCTATTAATCCTCTCTACTGACTGGAGACTTGGACCAAACAAAAGGAACAGAGGGATCTTCTCTCTTCTTCTTTAAATCTTTTCTTTTTCACATTCTCTCTGTTTCTCTTCTATTTGCTCTGTTTCCCTCCTTCTTGTTCTCTTCTCTCTGCTGCTATCTCTCCCTGCCTTTATCTTCATGCCTCAGTCTGGGTGTGTGTGTGTGTGTGTGTGTCGTCCCCTCTCTGGGTCTCTCTCTGTGCGTGCCAGTGCTGTGCTATGCTGGCTGAGACTATGCTGTGGATATTTCTGTCAGCCTCTATTTATTTATTGATGGCAATGCTGGTGAGAGTTCTCCTGCCTATATGTGTGCTTGTGCTAAGAGAAAGTGAGGTGCTCTCTGGAAATCTTTTCCCCTCCTCTTCCTCTTCCTCGTCCCCTCTTTTCCAGCGTAAATATTTGTCAACCTCAGTCCTAATGACAGTGCTGGGCCAACCCAGGAAGTGTTGGCTGTTTGACCTCCGAATAGCCGGACGGAAACTAGCTGCTCCGTGCTCTCTGTCTTGTCTCGTTTGGAGGATGAAAGGCGGGTGTCACTGAAATGGAAGTTTAAATCATCCCTGAAAGAGCACCTCCCTGACGCCGCTGCCTCTGACAACAAGCTATGCAAGCTATGAGCCGCGCTGCCTGGCAACCGAAATAGTTCCTGGAAGCAAGAATGCAAATAGAGCACATTAATGTCAGATCTCATTGTGTGTCAGGCCCTGCTGAACTCTGGGAGCCTGTCAACTGGTGGTCCAGAGGTCAGTAGGTCCACCAAGGCTGTTTATCTCCCGGTGTGTCTCCCAGGGACAGACGGGGGGGGGGGGGGGGGGGGGGGGGGGGCTAGTGGTGGTGGGATGCCAGGGGGGGAGATACTGTAGGAAGGTAGGGAGGAAGCACACAGGTAAAGTTTTGACCATCACTGATCCTCCTACTCTATTATTAGACGCGGTATCTACTACCTAATGCTGCATTCGGGTAACGTCGGCAAAATGGGAAGTGTGGGAAAACGTCCTGCTGTTACAACTTGGGTTTGCTCAACTCTCGTGTCAAAGTGTGTTTCCCCTCAATTAGCGTTTCCCTCCGTGGTTAAGGTTAGTATTAGAGTTTAGTTCAGGTAAGGGTAACCCCGGATTTGTGCTTTATACAAGAGGGTAACAAGCGTTGTGCTGTAGATACCTTCAGTGTAGCATTTGATGAATCGTTGAGCGCCACAGCAACACTAGATGCACAGTGTTGCACATGATCAGTCCGTATTATGCTTTATATTCCCCACAGTAACTGTTTATCTTTCATTTACTTTGTAGACCCATTTCATAAAAGACGCACTGACAAAAAAAGTAGAAGAAGCTCTTAAGGTGCAAAATATTCAATTTATTTAATGTGCAAAAAGTGACACAGTGAAAAAATGTGACATAAAGTGAATGTTTGTGATCTGCGTACATACTTATACAACCGGAGTTACATCCACGAAAACTTCTAAAGTTCTTTTTCCTCGTCTCTGTACTGAATAGGAGACGACGTTACCCGCTTCAAGTATAACTGTAAGTCAAGTTGAAGTTGGAACACAAATGAATGCACCGGGAAACTATATCAGTGTTTTATTTACATTTACTTTGCAGTTACTTTGACTTACATAGTTGTTTTTGCCATGTGGAAGATATCAGAGCTGTCAGAAGTTCTTTATTATCTTCTGCTTGTATTTACAACAGGGTTTGCCAGTGTTTCACAGTGGAGGCAGACACACCTTTATGAATCTAAACCTCAACTTCAGGTGAAAAACAGCAGCAGCTACAGAGTTGACATATGTGAGTGTTGTTAAGAGCGTCATCGAAATGATCTTAATCTTCTAAATGTATTTTTTTATGAGATGAGACGCATCAGGATCAGGGTGACTTACCACCTCTGCTGAACAGCTTTCTGGGGAAACCCTGAACTAATAGGTTGACGTGAATGATTTCGCTGCTCGTATTTTTGCTTTGAACGTCTAGGACATGAACATGGAATACGTTGACGCATAAAACAAGCTGCACCTACTGTACCAAAAGTGCTCTAATGTAATCTCTTTTTTCTCTTATCCTCTCCACATCTCTCTCTGTCTTACTCTCTCCGGTGCCAGCGCTCCTTTCCTCTTACACTCCTCCCTAATTTGGACACTCGCTTTCTTAATCCTTTCCTTTCTTTTTCTTTCTTCTTGTCTTATTCGTCTTACCATCTTCTCTCTTTCTTTCTGCCTTTCTCCCTCCATTTTCTCCTCTCTCCTCAACGTGCCCCAGGGCCCTCAGAGTTTCAGCAAGTCCCACAGACCATCCATTGTCTTGGGAATGTGGTTTGCTGTCTCCCCTCACCACCACCACCACCACCTCCTCCTCCTCCTCCTTCTCCTTCTGTCTGGCGGGAGACGGGGGTTAGGTGTTGTTTTGCTCCCGGGTCCTCAAGGCCACTGGATTTAAAGAGTCAAACCTGACTAACCTCAGGACCTGCACCAGGACAGCTGATTGGGCTAAACTTGGCACTAGATGATATTTTACATGTCTGCTTGTCTGTTGTTGCACGTCTAGAGATGCTCGCTCCGGTCGGATCTGTACACTGGGTTGTTGAATTTTGTCATTATGTGAATAGTTTGGTGTGTGTTTGTGTGAAGGGCTGAAAAGCGGACATCAAGCTTTTCAGAAGAGTATTAAGATGCTCAGATAGTCCCTAATAAAAGGTTGACGTGGGAGAAAAAGTTTGCACAAATGTGTCACAGCTTCTAAATGTTCTCGTCGTAGCGGTGTGTTGAATTTGCTGGCTGCCTTCTCTTCTATGTTGCTCCATGTTTTGTCTTTATGTGTCAGTAATTCCCACATGTATGCTCAAGCATGACAGGAGAGATGACGCACAGCGAAACACAATCAGATATTTTCTCTTCCTCAGAATAAATCCCTGTCACTGCAAGTGTGGAAGCTTTGAGTGAATGTCTATATTTATCAAAATATTTGAATCTGATCGCAATGGTTGTGACTTCAGAGGTGGAGGTGGTCCACATGGCCTCTGGGATATACGAAATGGAAATTGGTAGCGTGTGTCTGTACGTCTGTGTGTGTGTGTGTGTGTGTGTGTGTCTCACACGCCCAACCCCCCAATGTCTGGCGCTCAGGAGGACTGCTCCTATGGGAATGCCTCTTCCTGCCTGGCCCGACGCGCACACACATGCACAGACACACGTACACTCTAAAATAGAAACGGGGTGAGTGGATCAGACTGCCGTGAGATGGTTTTAAATGTCTGGTCTGTTGCTGATGGTTGCTAAACATAAGTGTCGGACTCACAAAGTCAGCTCAGCGCAGACGGGTGAGAATTTAGACTGAATCTATTGTTAGAGTAAAACTGAGTGCAAGACTGGAGTTTTTTCACTCAATATTTCTCTTATTCTGTGTCCTCAGTAGAGTGTTTACTCAGCTCATTTTCACTATTACCACATTACGTAGCGGTAATATATGGTAATTCTTTAACCGTTTGGAGCTAAAGACGTCTGACTTCAGCTTTGAGGTCCACCATGTTGCTTCAGGCACTATGGAATGTATACAGCCCGACTGTAACTCCTCGGGCTGCTCTCTCTTTCCATTTTTTATGTTCACAGTATACGGTACCACCACTTCCCTCTCCTTTTCATCTTGCACCTTCTCAGCTCTGCAGAAATAAAATCCAGTTGTGTGAGCATAACATGAGAAAAGAAAGGAAAAAAAAAAGAGAATCGAGCAAGAGAATATGAAAGAATGCCAAAGTATAAGGAGGAGGTAGATATTTCTAACGAGGTTGCCAGAGACTCTTTTCATTTTTAATAGTCCCGTAGGTGGTCTGGCTGATAAAGTGTTATGTTATATTATTAAATCTTGGCAAAGTTTGAGCCGTAACAGATTCCAACAGTAGCAAGTGTGAAAGCGAGTCTGTAGGTTAGATAAACCGTATCAAAATTAATGCCGATTTCAGCCTGTACAGATAGATGTGTAGAAGATTTTCTGCGGACACCTTTAAAAAAAAAAAAAAAAAAAAAAAGTTTCTTTACACCTTTTTACAGTGACGTGACAAGTTGACGTACATAAATCATACATATTTGAAAACTTTTTTTCACATAGAGAAGAGTTTGTTTTGGTTCTCAGTTTCTCTTGATACAATAAATTCTACAACTCTTGAGAGCGTTTCAGACTTGAACGCTTACACAGAGTTTCTCTGCAAAAACTATTGCAAGAATTCTCTCTGCAAAAATGATCATTTCCTCAGGTCAATGAAAACAATCATTTTGCAGATTGCATCTAATTGCCATTGTAAAAATCTTTCTAACATTTTCCTCACGACTTATTCTATTTTATTCTTAATATCTACTTATTTTCCTTTTCTTGCTATTACGTTTGCACATCTGTGAAACCTCATAGGTGCAGAACATGTATGAGATAGAAACATGGCAAATATTTACACATGCAGAATGAAGTTAGTTGAAATTTTATTTTAAAAAAACAGTTGCATCTGCAGTTTAGTGTAAACAATTTGTAGGATGTGGGAACATGAACATACTGTAGATGTCTGAACTTTCAGCAAATAAACATTAGCAGATATGTAAATGTCACTTGGTATTGCTTGCTAAATGTCATTGTGTGTAGTGAGTGCACGTACGTACGCACCTACGTTGTACGTGCGTGGCCCGAGTGTGTGTCCACGTACTCGAGGGTGTGTGTGTGTGTGTGTATGTGTGCGCACGTCTACAGTACTTGTTGGTGTTGGATCTTAATGCTGTTATTTATCATCAGTCTGAGATGTTCTGTGCATTCCTGGAGTCGTTTTTTTTTTTTTTTTTTTTTTTTTTGGCGATGAATCATTTATAATTTACATACCTTTTGTGGCACCGGCTTTCTCTCAACGTCTCTTGTCTTCTGCTTTGGTTTGTGATTTCCTGCTTTTCCCAGAATTACTACAAACCCCAGACAGCGGCTGCGAACCTGTTGATTTTCTGCTGTGGTTTTTTTTTTTTTTTTCATTTGTGTAGGTGGAAAGAGTAAAAAGTGACAGTGAAAGCGGTGGCGGAGGCTGAGGTGTTGTCGCTTAAAATAGGGAGCCTCTCGCCTGGTTGGCAAAATGCGACATGTCTTTTGGCTGCTTTGCACTCTGGTCTACTAAGGCTGAGCACAAGTTATCCACGCTCCTTTTATAATTGACTTTTCTCTGTTTGATTATCGAATATCAGCGTAAAAGGGCAGTTGATGAAAGACGGTCTTGTTCTTTGATTTTGAGGCACTGACATGAGAACCTGCCACTTACTGCAGATGCGTGAACATTTATTTACATTTGTCCTAGAAGAAAAATACACCGAACAATGACCCAGAAATCACTTAGTTTCCTTTACCAGTGTCAAAAGTGTTTTAGTGTGTGTGTGTGTGTGTGTGTGTGTGTGTGTGCCATCACCTGTGAAGTGGCCTTTGAGAGGATGATCTACCTGTTTCACCCTGATCTGCAGCCCTCTCTGACCTGCAGAGCTGAAGCCCCGCTGGATACAGACTCCTCGTCTGGACTCAGGGAATAAGAGCCGTGGTAGCGTGACACCAGCCAGTTATTTCAGAGGACAGGAGGGAGATAGCGCATGATAAAATCATTTTCCTTAACTCTCTTTCCTGCCGCTTCCCCCTCTCAAAGACACACACCTTTCTTTCATTCTCCCACTGTATTCTTCACGTTAGGCTTTGTCTCCGAGCTCCAAGCATTCTTTTATTCCCTAATTAGCAGCATTAATAATATTCAATTAGGCATATAGCTTTGAGTGCATGTGCAAGTCTGCCTCTTTCATTCAAAGTGTGTGTGTGTGTGTGTGTGTGTGTGTCTGTGTGTACGGATGAGCGTCATCATGACACCCCGTCCTCTGGTTCTCTCGTGGCTTTCCACCCAACACCAACTGCCTAATGAGGGAGTGAAAGGCCACGGGCTGAGGGGGCGGGGGCTGCATATTAGTGTGTGTATGTATGTGTGTGTCTGTGTGTGTGTGTGTGTGTGTGTAATTAAAGAGCAGTGCCAGCAGGGGGGACCTGTGTTAGAAAGGGTCACCAGAGCGAGCAGCAGGCCATCGCCAACCTTTGGTCATTAACTACCGACACCGCCAATAAAGGCCGCTGGGTGTGTGTGTGTGTGTGTGTGTGTGTGTGTTTATGCCCGTGTTTTTGTGTATGTCAGGAGGCTAGCCGCTAAATTACTTTCCATCGATACATTTTTTACTCAGTTTGTCACTTTTGCTTACTTTATAGTTAAGCACTAAAGATCTAAGTCGGCTCAAGCTGAACCATTTCTGCACACGCCGCCTGATTTCTTGTCGTTGCACATAACACTGTGATATATCGAAAAGTTCATCCCGTTTTTGTAGTTGGCCATTATTTCTATTGATTATGAGAACGTTGTAAAGTAATGGGGGAACGTAACGTCGCTTCATCGATGAATTGGACAAAAAATATGATCAGACAATCAGAGAGGTTGTAAACAAGTCAACAATTAAGCCAGATTATCTAAACCACTTCATTTGGAGGTAAAACAAAAAGTGAACGCACCTGAAATGTTCATGATTGTACAGCAAGTACGGTAAGTCAAAGTTTAACTCGGCGGTCAGTCTGTAAACTGTGCTGGATGTTTATAACAGTCTGGGTAAAAATGTTACTGTTAGTTACTGACTTTAAATCTTGTTTGATCGTCTGACAGCTTGTGCTTTTTGTTCCATCAGACCCGTTTTTGTGATTTTTATTCCCAGATTTCAGCAATTAACTGTTAGTTTAATGTCATGTGTCTATAAGGAATAAAGAAACCTTTAAACATGTTTTTGCAGTTGTTCTAAAGGGCAGATTTAAAGTGGAATCTGACTTTTAATCTTTCTAAAACTATTTCTGAGTTTTTTTTTTTAAAGCTTGTTTTCCTTCCTTGAGTTTCTTTGTGTGTGTTGTCGTGTCTGTCATGTGTTGTGCATCCCTCTCTTCAGTCTGTCAGCTGCCATCAATATCATGTTTACAGGAGACAGGAATCAACGAGCAGGATTGTCTGTGTTTCTGCATTTGTTTGTTTAATCTCGGCGCTGTTTTCAGGTGTCTGTGCACAAGCATGAGTGTGTTTATGCCACCTGTACTCTGGAGTGTGTTGTCTTTCCTGTCAGCTAGTACGTGTGAATTGCCATAGGTTGATTGGTTACCCTGAGAAGCAGTAGCGGGAGTTAAGGCAGGTGCTCCAGGGCAGCAGGGGGAGAGCCGGGCGACGTCCCCCAGCTACAGTGCCTTCCCTCTGGGCTTCCAGCTCTGAGCGGTGCCTGGGTAGCTGGGAGGCAGCTCCAGGCTCCTGGGGCCCTGATGCTGGGGGGGAGATGCTTCGGAGACAGAGGTGGTACGGGGGAGGAGGGATATGTGTGTGTGTGCTTCTTTGTATTTGTGTGTGTTCTATGGGGGGATCCCAGGCAGATTTGTTTACCGGTAATTAATTCACCTGATTGACATAACAGCTGCCGGAGCCATGGGAAGGCAACAGAATACGTGTGTGTGTGTGTGTGTGTGTGGTATATACACTGTTCTCCTGTGCATACTTGCTGTGTTTGCACATATTTAGCTGCATACCTGTTGTGTGTGTATGCATGCCTGTGCAGGGAGCGGCTCCTGCCGTCGAGGTCATTTCCATGTCGCAGGGTTGGGAGTCGGGTTCCTGGCAGAGCAGCTCGGCAGCTCTCCGTCTTTCATCGATTGGACCTGTCTGTCCGCTCACACACTCCCTCCTCTCCGCTAATCTTTATAGAGTTGACTTCACTGACAGAGTTATTGGGGCACTTGAAGCTGAAGGAAGAGGAGGAGAAGGACGGACGAATGGGAGTGTTGGGAGGAGAGCGTGACGGCAATGACAGTTAGGAAGGGACGTGGCGAGGAATTCCTGGTTTGGTTACGGAGATTACGGAGAGGCAGAAGGGAAAATGAGACCAGCAATTTGTCTGCGAGTCCGTCTGCAAGCCACACAGGCAACAGAACAGAAACATGTATAGACACACAATGGAGTATTCATTCATGCGTGAACACATCCATCCATACATATCCCTGCTTATGCCTGCCCTGCACAGGCTGAGTTTTAACTGAAGCATCAATCCCTCTCCCTGATTGAGCCTCATCTCTTTCTTTGCAGCCCTCTCGCATCAAGGACAAGTTCTTTACATTAACAGCTTCAACCCGTCTGCTTTTTCAGCAGTATTCACAGTTTGTGCTTTTTCTGTGTAGCCGTGGAGCAGACAGAGAATGAGAGGGAAAAAGAGAAGGCAGCAGATATAAACAAAAGAATGAGACAGACACAGAGAGCCCATGTGTGAATAATGTAAGCTCATAGATGAGTTGGACTGGACTGTGTGTGTGTGTGTGTGTGTGTGTGCGCATGTGTTCAGAGCCTTAGGGTGCCAGTATGGACTTTTAACATTTTTATGTGTTTGTGAACACTTTAGTGTGTGTGTGTGTGTGTGTGTGTGTGTTTGTGGGGGCCGCTTAAGACTGTGCAGTCAGGCCGGGCAGGTCCAGCTGAGCCCTTGCGATCTGGAAGAAACACAGGCTTGCACACACACACACACACACACACACACGCATATATTCACAGACACACTCGCGCAACCACTAACAGGTCGGTATCAGTGTTGTGGCCAGCAGGTAGCAGTGTGTTGGCCTGCTTGTCTGGACCCAGATAACAGCAGATCCATTACCCCCTGGAAGCCGAGGTCTGATCACCGGACAGATAGAGCCGCTCACTCACTGTCTGTGGGACATCCAGCCAGCCAGCTAGCCAGCCTCCGCCATGGAGCTAAAGAGGATCACAACCAGGGGTCAGAAGAGAGCAGACCCCTTCTGTTAGAGGAAATTATCAAATACAAACCCCATGACGGAATCGTACTTTTTTCCCTATTTACCCAAAATGAAACAAACCCCTGGATACCTTTTTAGAGTCTCCGAATACAGTTTGAAGGTGTGTTTAACAGTGAGATCTGCCTGTCTGTGCTCAATTATAAGATGAAACAAACAGTCTCACATGTTTTATTTTATCCGGGTCTGGAGACTGACAACACTGTCAAATACAGAAGATACAGAAGTAGATTTAAGTGTGTGCCATTTAATCAAACAGTCTTTGTTCTACCTACACAATAGGTGTGGTTGGTGTTAATATAAGACGACCTGTTTTGGATGAAGACTTTTTTGCGAGGCGAAGCACTTTCAAACATCTGTATTAATCATATTACATTAACGACTTCCAAAAAAATTGAAGTTAAAAAGTGTGTTCCCCCGGCCTTTGTGCTGATCTGTTCTTGATTCCCTACACACACAGAAAACTAAGCACAGACCTTTCAACAAATTGCTTGCAGAGACATAAAAAAAGGCTTCAATGAGTTTCTCTCTCTCTCCGGACAAGTAGGAAAAAAAAATCATGTTTCTCTGAGAAACTAAACTATTCTTTAACTAAATATTATTTAGACATAAACTAAATAGCCACAGACCAGAGCCACACTGCAGAGCACATCCGTGAAGAGAGAATACGTGGACAGAAAGCTTTAGCTTTAGAAAATGTTGAATTCTTAATTGATCCATAAGCTTTTTCCAATATGGAGGAGAAGGAGGAGGTATGCAGAATAAAGACTGAAGACGCTGTACTGCGAACAGGCAGGATCATCGGTTAAAAGTGGAGACTGAATGGAGATAGCTTGCGTAAAAATGTGGCTTGAAATGAATGAAAATGAAGTCGTGAAATGTAGCTTTGATTTCGGTCGCGGTTTCGTGGAGGTGGAGGGAGAGTGAGGAAGAGGAGTGTGATGTGTGTGAGTTAACACTGCAGGTATTGTGTGTCAGGTTTGTTTGTGTGCAGAGAAAGAGAGGGAGAGGGAGATAGCGGTGGCAAACAGGGCAGCTATCAAAAGCCACAGGCTGCTTTAAACTCCATCTCTGTTTCTTTTTATCTCTTCTTTCTCATTTTTTTCTTTCTCTTTCTCTCTCTCTCTCTTTCTGCCCCCCCATCTCTCTCTCTCTCTCTCTCTCTCCCCCTCTCTCTCTCTCTCTCTGCTCCCTGGCCATGCTGATGATTGACGCCTGAGGGTTTTAATGGGCACTGGAGAGCAGGAGCTGAGGTCGGAGTTGTCATGGCAACTAGGAGAAGGGGCCTTTTGCTGCTGCTTCACCTGAGTACTGTGGAGCCTCGTTGGCTGGCTGAGGCAGGCAGCCACGCACACATGCACACACGCACACACACACACACACCACACATACTTACATGCCAGCACCACTTCCATTCACTCTTCCTCCTCTCCCTGAGATGCCCTGCCGTTCATCCAGTCATCTCTGGCCTTGTCTCATCCTTTCTCATTTTCATTTCCATCCCCCTGTTCTCTCTCTCTCTCTCTCTCTCTCTCTTTCTCTCTCTCTGTATCTCTACTGATCCCTTAGTAGATAATGCTCTCTGATACGCTACAGCTGTTTAACTATGTGTGTGCGTGTGCGCTGGCTTTTGTGTGCGTGTAAATATACAGCGTTTAGCCCATTGTTTTTGCTGTCCCATTGTTCGATGACAGCTCACAATTACATACTTTATAGGGCCAGGTTGAGGTTAACAGTGTCTTAGATCCCACTGTGTTTTCGTAGGAGATCATGAAACGAAGTTGCTCCATCCATCAAACTACATTCACCCAGTGTTATTCAGTATGTTACGTCTGCTATAGAGGTCGCCATGGGTCCAAGAAAAACCGCTGGAAAACGTGCTTGAAAATGTACCCGTGCCTGGACAAATTTAAAAGAAAAGAAAAGAAAAAATAGGAGAGGCCCTTCCAACAGGGATCAGAGGATAGTCAGACCCGATCCAAATAGACATGAAGATGATAAGACACAATCAAAGTGTGGTACACCCAAGCAGCAGCTATCATGGCTTGAGGTTAACGCCAGTGCGGAAGTACCTTAAAGTGCAATGCCACCGACGGACGCTAGATGCTGGCTCTAACTGACTCCCACTCAAAAAGCGTCAGCTTCTCTCTAGAAATACTTAATCTTTTTTTTTTCAACGAGTCATTATGGTCTCAATCGCTCTAATAATCACAGCTGTGATTGACAGTTGGCTCACCCGCTGCTCTCTCTTGCTTCTGGACCCCTGCTGTCTCGGACTTTCTGAGCTTGTGTTTAAAAAATAAACAGATTTTTCTCCGGACACACAGTTGTACTGTGTCTGTGGTTGAGGAGCAGCTACCATAAGTAGCAACTCTGGGCTTCAAATAGCTCCAATGTAAACCACTGGGTCACATCACACCTCGCTATGTCCATCTTTATATACAGACTATGGGTGCACCTAAACAGTGAGAGAGAGACAGAGACAGAGAGCACCAACACTGGCAGCAGCATGATGCACCAACATTTGACCTGAGACGCTCAGCAATACAATGGGACAGCTGGGAAGTCGTTTTTGCTTGTCAAATGCCTTTTTTGCATTTTTGATATCCTACCTTCATGTCTGTACAAGGGTTGTCAATCAATGTAATGGTGATTAATCGTCTTTTTTCTTCTTAATATTGAATCTTCTAGATATTAAAATGTAAAATCACTGAATTAATGTAGGATCAACGCTAAGCGGGTAAATTCAAATACTATTGTTTAATAGCATCTTAACTTCTCTCCTGTGAACTACAGATTCCCAATAAAACCACCAAGGCCATTGACTGTTAGCTTGAAAGACGTATTTCTTATATGCACACAACAGAAATAATAACAAAACACAGACCTTTAAAGTGCCAGTTGAATTTTAAAACCATCAAGGCCATTAAAATTAGATGTCACCTTAGAAGGCAAAAATTTCTTATATGCACTAATATAAATGATAATTAACAACAATAAATGTGTTCCATGTTCAGGTGCCAGTTGAATTTCAACAAGGTCCATATTAGTCCATAAAAGTATGAAAACAGAACGAGGAAAGATTCTGATTCACACACACAGAGACACAGAAAGAGAGAGAGAGAGTTCAAAGGGACCCTTTTCCTTCGGCGAAATTTAGCCTAAATTTGGAGCGTTATTTACTCCCCTTCCCGACAAGCTATCATGACATTATGGAGAGCTATCATGGTTGGTACCAAAGGATGCCTTATGTCATCTAGTTTCATATGATACCAGTATGTACACTCTAGCTGTGAAACTGAGCCCGCTACAGCCTCTGAAAACACAGTAATGCGTTAATTGCGTTCATTTTTAACACGTTAAATATTTCAAATCAATTAAAAATTGAACGCGTTTCAACAGCACCGCTCTGCACTGATGATTGTTTGTTTGTGTTTTTTATTGCGTTAGTAGATACTCTTGACTTCTTCCTCTTCATGCTTCTACTGGTAAAGCTGCGAGGAACTGCTGTAGCTCACACGCACACGCACACACACACACACACACACACACACACACACACACACACACACAGACTACTATAGAAGCATCTTTAGCAGACTGTTCAATATCCGACCTCTCATCACCCTTTGAGAGAAACCTCTCTCAAAGGGTGATCTCTCTCTCTCTCTCTCTCTCTCTCTCTCTCTCTCTCTCTCTCTCTCTCTCCACTCTCTGCTTGCGTCTGACTCCTGTGGATATGTCCATGTCCGCACTCTGTTTTGTTCAGAGTCCCACAGATTCACACTCTCTTACCAGTGTGTGTATGTGTGTGTGTGTATGTCCTGCCTCGTGGCCCCGGGGCCTGTTAGTTAGTGTCTGCGGGTCAGCCGAGGGATGGAGGGATTGTTTGCTCTGGAAGTGAGCGAAGCTCTAGTTACAGTGGGGGAGGGGCAGGAGGAGAGCACTGTGTGTGTGCGTGTGTGTGTGTGTGTGTGTGTGCATTTAGTGGATGTAAGTCTATGATTGTTCTGGAGATAACAGGTTTTTTTTTAATGACGTAGGAATATTAACTCTATTCCTTTGGTTCCTCTGTGATTGTGCAACAAGTCCTCCAACCTGTTCGACAAAAGAGGTTCGTCAGAGCCTTCCTAACTGAATCATATGAGCATTTTGTGATCTGCCTCCTCTGTGGTTATGTTATGGTTATGTTTAGCCATCTGAAATGACTTGGTTAAGGAAAGACTGAGGTCATGATCAAAAGAAACGCTGACTGTTGTAAGAGTGGTGTCAGTCTTTTTATTAACGTCAAGCCACTTCCACCTCTGGATTATCTTGAGCAGTGAGTCGCACACCTGTTTAATAAAGGTTGTTTGAACAAACTACCGATACCGACGTTTTTCTGATGTTTCTGTTGTGTCGGTGTCGGTACGGAAGGAGGTTCATGATCCCTCTTCTACAGTGTCGGACCATCCCGAAACACGCAAACTGGCTCCACATCCTGACCTAAAAACGTATTTCTCTGGGCAACTTTTTTTTCCCGTTTTGCTCCTCTCATCGCCCTGACTATGTGTGAATGTCGGGCTCTGACAAAGCAGTTATGACCAAACACCGTCTGTCAGCTTCACTGCCTCAGAAGAAAAGCAGAGCAGCGAGTGTCACATCTGTCTTCTCCCTCGTGTTGAAAATCATTATAATTGAGAGGAAAGATGAAGGAAACACTGCCAGAAATACATTTGGAGGCCACGTTCAAACCGGGGTTACATGCAGCAATAAAGGCTGCCGTATAAATCAAGATCATACTATTGATTTACATTTTTTTACATTATACTTCAATATCCAATGGGACTAAAACACAATCTACTGGAGAATAAAGGTTTGCCGGGTTAACAAACCTACTTTTGCCCAGATAAATGTGTCTGTAGCAGTTTTGTAGCATTTAGTTGTCGAAAGCTTAATCAGATTTGTGTTCTTTGTGTTCTTTTCTTGACTTTTCTTTGATGTGTAATAATCTGAATCAGTTTTTCAGTATCTATAACGAAACTCTTGACTGTTAATAAAAAAAAGTTTGATATTCAGTCCTACACTGAGGCTCCACTGGAAGTTAGTTTAAAGCAGCTGCAGGAAGTGTTGAGTTTTGACATTGAGGACTAATATTGTTCAGTCAGAGTTTGTGTAAATGTAAAAATACAACTTGCACATTTTCACATAGTCTTCTGGTCCGTTTGGAACATTGCTCGGGAGAAATGGACTTCTTTACAGCTCAGGAAAAAGTAGAGCAAATGTGAGCAGATCTGAAAACAGCGAGGCTCTTATCTGTTAGAGGAAGAAACATGAGCTGAGCATTTGTATGACTCTTCCTGATCATAACCTTACCA
The DNA here is from genome assembly GCA_038419695.1 of Scomberomorus guttatus. NCBI lineage: Eukaryota > Metazoa > Chordata > Actinopteri > Scombriformes > Scombridae > Scomberomorus > Scomberomorus guttatus. The sequence goes on along the minus strand of CM076454.1, from coordinate 12,930,469 downwards.
CTTGCTGACAGCTTCTTGCCCCATTTTCAAGTTCAGCTGGTGCTGAAAAGATATGATCGATTCTGGCTGTCTGTTGTGGTCAGATGGTGCAAACTAGTTCACTGGAAGCAGAAGCCTTAATGTTCGTCCTAGATAGTTTTGTGTCCTTCATCAAATAATTTATCTGTCTGACCAAATAATCGTATTTTAATCAGTTGTCGGTAATTGCTCCATTTGTGTCCAGAAATTCAGTCAGCATACAATTCATACTTTTAATTTTTTAGTAAATAAATATCTACGCATTCTCTTATATATCTTTACATATGAATTTCATGGAATAGAGACAAACAAAAACCAAGAAAACAAGAAAATACTAAACAAACCATAAGAAAACACAGTAGATGTAGCAATTTTCTGTTTTAGCTCTTTGTTTGTGACGTGGCTAATATCCACGGTGACCATATATCCATAAAAATGTCCATTTTCTGCTGTATTTTAGCTGTGACCTTTTCCATAATGAGCACCCGATTCACCGTTTGTTGCCATTGTTTTATGTTTGTGGCTGCAACCATAGGATTGTATTAAAAGTAGGGTCTTTAATTAATACATTTTTCTTTTTCACCATTTGGTTTCCTAAGGGTATCGTCCCAGCACCCCCCGGGAAATTTGGACAGGCCCATAATATATGTGAGAGGTCTCCTTGGTGGCCATATTTAGCTGTCTGGGGTGAAATACCTGTTTTTGACCTTCTAGTCAAACTCCCTCCAATTTGGGCTATTTGTTAGTTTATGACCATACAAGCAAGTTTCATCCCATCTTGAAATAATTCCTTTCCTGTTTTACATTAGAAAGCTCCTTTAATATGTTTTCCCATTCCTTATTTTTCTGAAGATAAAGTCTGACTTGTAGAAATTTATAATGGGCTGGTAAGTTAAATTCTTGAATGAGTTGTTGAAATGATTTTAGCATTTGTCCATCAAATAATTGGCCAGGAAACACCGGGTCCCTGTCCATCCAGTTCTTCAAGCCAGTATCGGTGCTGGATGGATGAAATTCAGGATTTATTACAATTTTGGTAGCTCTTGATATTGAGTTATTCCTTATTTCAGACCATATTTTCCATGTTTTGTCAACCCATTCGTTCGTTTTTTCCGTTCTTTCTGGCTCACGAATGGTGGAGAAACTAATGGTACTGGACAGGACGCCTGTTCCATTCCCAGCCACATTGAATTAAGTAGATTTAAACCTCCATCCCTTTTAGGACTTTGCAGCTTTTTATAACTTATTCTTTCCTTTTTACTTTGCCAAAACGAAATTTGAAATAATTTTGTCTACGGTTTTAAAAATGGATTTTGACGTAATTAATGGAAGTGACTGAAACATGAAGAGCAGACGTGGTTATATATTCATTCATATAGTTTCTACTCTACCCATTAGAGGTCAGAGGTAAAAGCTCCCACTTTTTCAGATCTTGTTTTAGCGCCGTTATCAATTTTATCACAGTTAGCTCTAAATAATTGGAACGTTAAGGATGTTGTTATCGCTCCTAAATATCTAAACCCTTCCTTTGTCCACTGAAACAGGGTTGGAAGTTTTTGTGGCAAATAATTTCCCAACTGCAAATCTCTCTCTCCATTGTTGTCAGTGAACACAGGATTATTTTAACACCTTGCTGATTGATGTGTTGTCCTGCCAATGTGTGTTGCTCCACCAAACAGGAAAACTGAGAGTATGCTGTGTTTTTTTTTTTTGAATTTCAGAGTGCAGCCGCTGCCCCCAGTCCTGTGATGGGCAACATGCCACCCAATGATGGCATGCCGGGAGGACCCATGCCCCCGGGCTTCTTTCAAGTAAGAAAAAGAACTTTCCTGCTGACTTCAACCCTCACCCACCCCCCACCTCCACCCATCACACACTCCCGACAGCCCCTCCGCCCCTCCCGTAGCCATCGTTAAGCCTATCCTTCTGTCTCCTCCTCCTTTTTTAGCCTCTTTAGCTGTCCTAATCCCTGTCCAGATGTGTTCCCTTCTCTGTCTCTCTGCCTCCGTCCCATATGTCCACGCTCGGGTTGTTAACTCCTGGTGCTCTGTCTGATGCTGTTGATGCACTGACGGACGTCTGTAGAGTTTTTCTGTTGTTGTATTTGCCCAAATATGAAACATTGCTTTAGCGTGTAGGTGAAAGTGAGAGGAGAAGGGAGAGGAGAGAGGAGAGGAGGCGAGGCTGTTTTCTCTGGTTTGTGTTGCTTCACTAATTCCTCCTGTCATCACTGTTCTCTGAAGGCTGTCTCGGAGGCTGACGAGGTCACACACACACACACTCTCTCTCTCTCTCCCTGTTTCCATCACTCTTTCCTTTCTCTCTCTCGTATCCAAACACGCACACACGCGAGCCTTATTTGACACTTTGACACACATTAAACTAGTAACACTCTTAAAATTGAGGTTTTAAAATATCTGAACCCCAAAGACATTGACTGAGCTCAAATTGCTCTCCTACTTTAAGTAAAGCTAAAAGTCTTTAATCTAGAGCGTTATTATGAAGACAGTTGTGGAAGTGAAAGAGCGGTTTGCGCTTAGAAGAACTTGCAAACATTAGATTTTGTCACATCACATGATTACCTGTCCAAGATGTGGGAACAGTTATGCTTTTATGGAGGCAAAGGAGTCAATGACTAAATGTGGCTGTGGCTTTCTTAATGGGCAGAACAGACAGAGGGTCTTTTTATTATAGAGGCTGTATCACTGCCAAAAGATCAAAAGTTTGACACATGCAACAGTCATTCGTCTTTTTTATGTGTCATTGGGCAAAAATGTTCACCCATGACCCTATAACTTACTTTTTATGGATGAGAGCATTGATATGTGTGTGACGACAAACACTCCTGTCCTAACCCTTAAATTCAAAATGCGCTAAAATTAACGGTTAAGCCGTTGATTTGTCAATTAACTGAATTATTTTCGCCAACTTTCATTATTTTGATCGTTTAAGTAACTTGTCATGTAAAAACGCCTGGTCCTCGCTTCTGCAATGTGAGGATTTTCTGCTTTTCTCTGTTTTATATGATTGTAAATTGAATTTTTTGTGGTTTTGGAATGTTGGTCAGCCAAAACAAGCTATTTGAAGACTGATATTTTCCACTATTTAATAGACTAAATGAAAAAAAAGACATTAATCGATAATAGTAAAATAATAGTTGCGGCTATAGTAATTTGGTTTACATGTTTGGTGTCTAAGTCTGTATATTTTGCACTTGCAAGAACAAAACGTTCAGTATTCCATAATGCTCTCTGCATAAATGATTAAACATGTTTTACAAATTTCTTCCTACTGGACGTTCAGTATGCCTGATTTGTATGTACATGCAATATGCAGCTGTGTAGCCAATTGCCTGCGTTTTCTTGTACTGGTTGATTGGCAGCATGTCGTGTGCTATGCTGCCTGTGTGTGTGTGTGTGTGTGTGTGTGTGTGTGTGTGTGTGTGCGTGCTGGGGTCGTGGAGAATGTTAATGATGTATGAGCAGTGAGCAGGCCAGGGAGAAAGCTATCTGATGGTGTTGCGTGAGTGACATTGCTTTCCATAAATAGACCCAGTGTGCATGGCAGACAGACAGATAGACAGGCAGGACAGGCAGAGGAGAGACAGAGGGAAGAAAGAAGGGATGGTTTCTTCCCAACACCATAACATCCACTTTCTTCTCTTCTCTCTACTTAACTCAGCTAATCTGAGCAGCAAAAGCAGGCAAAGGTAAAAAAAAAAAACACAAGTGCGAAAAGAGAGTCTGCGTTGCGCACAAACACACCGACAAAATGCTCTCTGCACCTCTTTAAACTTTACATCAGATTTCCCTAAATCAAGAGGACGCTGCAGTATATGTAAGTGTGTCATAGCGCGTTCACATCGCATCTTTTTAACTTCAGCTGGAGGTAAAACCACACACACTGCTTTCCCAGGTAGCTGACATTCACTCCCGGGTGAACTAATGGTTGCGGTCCACGCTGAAAGTGCAGGCTACTGAGTTCTCTGCAGTTCATTTATTCATTCAGGTGAAGGGGAAGCTGATTTTTTTTTCATCTTTCCCTGCTACCTATTGTTGAGGTTTTACTCATATTCTCTCACTCACACTATAGAGTTAAGGTCAGTAAATTTGGCAGTGTGAAATTTCCACATTCGTGGTGTTTTGAGTGAGACTCAAAAGTCTGACATGTTTTTTTATATTTTTGTTGCAGAGTTATGAATGGATTGTATCTACTGAAACAGAATTTTTTTCCATGTTTTAGTCATTTCTCATCTAAACTCGGGCTCGGCTTTCTCTCGCCACCTTCTCCCTCTCTCCTCTCTCCTTCGTGCGCCTGGCATCCTTCTGCATGACATTTCCTCACTCTCTCCATTTCCCTTGTCTTTGAAACTATTATTTTCTCGCTCTCACACACACCGCTTCAGTGACACACGCTTACTCACTCGACTCCGTTGCGTGTGAACTGTTCACGTGTGTTTTGTGTGTGTGTGCGTTGTGGAGATTTTTCCCAGTTGCACTGGCACGGTAATTAACATAGGTGACCCGAGCACTGTTATTGGCTACAGTCGGGCAAAGGAGGGACAGTAGAGGAAAATGGAGGTGGAAGAAGAAGGAGGAGTAGGGCGACCGCTCCCTTGCTCCCCTAATCTGTAGGTCACAGGACAAGCCAGGCATTGCGCTCCTGCAACGGGGGGAAAAAAAAAGGAGGTAGATAAAGAGAGACATGCTTTAGGTTAGGAAGACAGAGGAAAAAGAAGAAAAGGGAAGTGTGGCAAAATAACAGAGAGATGCTGTGTTGGTGCGAGGATCTCTACGGTGTATACGTTCGGTGTATAATCCTCCTCTCCTCCCAGCGAAAGTCCATCGCTGCTGCATCATGGCCCTCTGGGGAGGACAAGCAAGGGGGAGATGAAGGGGGGGTGGGGGGGGGTGGTTAGCAGAGGGAGGAGAGGCTGCAAGGAGAGACAGAGTTAATGACAGGGAGGAGGAGGAAAAGAAAGCAGCAGAGAGTGGAGGAGACGAGAGGACACCGAGACGTCAGCAGACTGTCAAAAATGTTTGGTATTGGCTTTCAGGGATATGTGATCACAAAGAAATGTAGAAATAAAACATGCGAGGAGAATTGAGATTTACTGTACAGCTTTTATGCAGCGGATGTATAGACAATTGGGCTGATTAATGAGAAAAGGAGACAAAATCTGGAAGAAACCGGAATAAATAGATGTTAGGCGTGTGTCCGGGGAAAAGCAAATTAAATAAAATGCCCTCTTAAGAGATTTATGTGGTCCATCTGTCAAATAATGCCCCAAAAATCCCTCTTTTGTTGACTCTCCTGATCTACACGAGGTACGTCAGGTACTCCAAAAACTTAATGTGCTCGGTTAAGTCTGTAAACCAGTTAGGGTGGGGCAGGCCTCTTTTCTACTAAACCGGAATCACTCCTCTTGCCAAAAAACAAACAACAACAAAAAAAAAAGGATCTAAAGTCAAGGGCAGTGTGTTTTACTGCAGGTAATTGCAGCTCTTCAGGGACAACACCAAAAAGCACAACAAGAGGATTAGGTTTGATTACACATTTAAGAACAAGCAAGCAGGTATCAAAGACGAATTTAAGAAGCCGTTCAAAGCTGACACATGGCAGGCACATGGTGAATTAAGGAGACATCTGCTCTCAGTAATTTATTTATCAAAGGTAAGACTGATCTCTGGGTTCATTGTGGCCAGTTGATGCACATAAGTGGCGAACGGTGAAGGGCTTTAGAAAGCGAATGGGAGACTGGAAACCAAGCAGAGGCGATTGAAGGATGGTGGCGCAGGTATTATGTCGTATCTGTAAGGGGTCAAAAGTCAAATGTCAGTGTTTCAAGTGGGGGGTCAGGTGTAGACTGCTGGTTGAGATCTCTGGGGGACAGAAAGTTAATTACAGGGGTTGTTAGGCGGCTTTTTTTAGGAGACAAATCAACGCACATATTGCCCAAACAGTTCAAGTTCTTTGACCACTGGACAAAAGAAGCAAACTGGTTGTGTCTAAAAAATCTCTGTGAAACATTTTAATCTCCTCCGCTGCCATATCTGAAATAGTGCTTTTAAAAGACCCCGATGAGAGCGCGCTGGCGAAACTTTTCATTTCTGCCTGAACTAAACCCACTGAGCAGAGGAACCGTCTTTGACTCTTATCGTCACTGCTTATCCTTGAGAGGACAGTGACAAAAAACGATACCTAACAATTCTCCTCCTGCGATTCAGAGGAATGACAGACACTTAAGAAATGAGAGGCAGTCCTCAGACAACGTTTTGTCTGTTCATTGTCTGCCTGTGACGACAGTTAGACTTAGTTCACGTGCGTTGATAACACTCGCTACGGTTAAACACTGATTTGAATGTAGCCTTTGTCTCACACTGCGCTTGCTTCATCCCTATCAGCAGCATGTTTCCGATACGGTGTGTTTTTATCTGTTTAGAGACAGACGTGAGAACTCTACACACACATTTCCCTGTGTGTTGGTGAAACTTCAGCTGAACCTTTGCTCTCAGCTGAGCAGGGGATCACAGATATATATGTATAAATCATTTTGCTGCCATCCTAACATGTTTAAATGGCTGTCAGCGTTTCACCACCGTCCTCTGGGAGAAAACACCCCTGGTAGCGTGTTCCCGTCTCTGAGCTGACGTGTTGCCATGCTATATACCATGAGCTAACTGGAGACCTACTGCTGCCACCACCACTCTCTCTGGAATGTTAGCGAGGAATGACAATGAGTGTGCACTCAGTGTGTGTGTGTGTGTGTGTGTGCGTGTGCGTGTGTGTGCGTGTCTGTGTGTGTGTGTGTGTGTGTGTGTGTGTGGTGCTGTTCCTCCTGGCTTTGTTTGTTGTGTTCAGTGATGCAGGCTGCTTTGTGTTCTCAGTCTCTGCTTGTGTGTGTGTGTGTGTGTGTGTGTGTGTGTGTGTGTCCAGTAGTTTGACTGCAGTTACACACTGCCCTCTAGTGTTAGCAGCTGTAAACAGTAAAAGAAAACTCAGATGACTGGTACTCTTCCATACCCCCCCCCCCCCTCCCCCCCTCCTCTCTCTCTGTGTGTTAGTGGTCCATCAGGGGCAGCGGTGTGGGTCTTCCTTAAGCTGAAATGAGTGGTGGGGAGGCGAGGGGGTTGTGTTGATGGGTTTGTGGTACTGTGCCAAGCTGTTATCTCCTTAGCCGGGTAGAAAATGATTTTATTAATTGCTTCATTTAACGCTCCCCCCTGTCCCCCTCCTTCTTCCCTGCTCCTGCACAAATACACAAACAACATCACACAAACACACACACACACACACTCACCAACCAAGCTACTTTTCAAACTGGCCTTGCATACACCTCTGTGACAGCTGAAATGTTCTCTCTCTCCCTCTCTCTGCAGGGACCTGTAGAGAGAACAGTACAGCCATAAAGGCCATATGCTGGCCCATACAGATGTAATAGCAGGAAGGCCCAGGGAGGCCCAGTCAGAGGAGCTATGCTCCATTATGGCACATTATAGAGAAGAACAGTGAGTGTGTGTGTGTGTGTGAATGTGTTTCTTGCAAAATCAGCTCACACAGTCACATTATGAGGATCCACCACACATTTGGATACAAAAATCTAGTCCCCACAAGGTAAACTATTAAATTTCTAGATTAAATATAGGGTTAGTGTTGGGGTTAGGCATGTAGCGGTTATGGTTTCGGTTCGGATAAGGCTCCAGGAAATTAATGTAAGTCAATGCAGTGTCCTCCTAAGTGATGAAAGCTAGGCTGTGTGTGTGTGTGTTTGTGTGTAGAGGAGAAGCAGACTGCTGCAGCTGGGTCAGTGCAGCCAGACCCCGCAGGGGTGTCTTGTTAGAGACACGCACACACACACACGCAGACTGGCTCGGCAACAACAATAACCTCTGAGGTCAGCCAGAGCTAGCGCTGCATTAGCCCCAGTGTGAACCTGCTGAGAGACAGAGCAAGCCAGTACAGCTGGTGTTAACCACCCAAAACATACACACACAGAGTAGCAGAACAACCACAATGGCACCGGTACAAACGTCATAACTGTGCCAACACATCCAGAGTACACTGTATGTACAACTAAACAAACATTTCCAGAACACTGAAGGGATGCATGTTGGGTGGCTGGTTAATAAGTGGCGTTATTGAAGACACGACGGTTTCTCAGCTGAGGCGGTCTCATAACAACGAGAGGAATAAGAATCAATGCAGCAAGAAAGGTAAACTGCCATGTCTCAAAAGGATAGGAAACACCTGTCCTAAGAGCCCTGCTGCTGCTGCTGCTGAGCTCTACAGTTTTAGTGCTTTCAGAAAGGGCTGTGAGTCCATGAATAAGTGTTTCTGCTCATGAGCAGTATTGTTTTCACACATATGTACAAGCTCATCTCTCCTGCCAAAGCCTGCGCTCTTATACAGTGTACCTGGCAGCGCAGTGGCACTGTATCTGTGCCTGTGGGAACGCACTTGTTTCAAGCTGTCAGTCAGGCATGTTTATTTTCCCACTGTAGCAGCGCCCACAGGTTCCTGGTGCTCAGCTCTGTCGGCGCTCCACCATCCCAGCCACGCCACACAGGGAGGGCGGTGCAGCGGGCAGGGTGGGAAAGTGGGGGAGAGACGCGGGGGGGGGTGGGGATGGGGGAAGAGATATGAAGGGAGTATATGTGAAAGCGTTTGTGTGAAGCAAGAGATTTGCAGGTGTCTGTGCTGCTGGCTGCTTTAGGAAAACATGCACACAGGTGAAGAGGTGCACAAGTCTTGTCAGTTATGTGTTTTGGTGCATGTGTCAGTGCTGGAACAATTAGTTGATCAGCAGAAATTTTACTACAAACAAAACTTATGTTATCAGAATCATTTGGAAGATGGTATAGTCACATAAAAATTCTACGCTTAGCAGTTTTAACTAATTTATCAGGCAAGAATGCTAAATATTTGCTGGTTCAAGCTTCTCAAATGTGAGGTTCTGCAGCTTTTTTAGTTTTATATTTGTAAATTTGTACATTTAATATTGGGTTTGGACTGTTTGTGGAACAAACACATTGAGGGTTGCGGAGACGTGATTGTTTTTTTTTCAATATTTTTCACGTTTTATAGAGTAAACAGTTACTCAAAAAATAATCACTGAATTAATAAAAGTAAGTCAATTTGTTCTTAGAGCACATATTAAAAAACTAATGTTAAATCAATAAAGGAAAAAATCATTAATTGCTGCTCTAGTATGTGTGTGTACATGCATCTATTCCTGAGTATTTGCATGAACAAGTGCAAGCAAAATTATGTAAACATGCCCACCAGAGCATGTCTGTGTGTGTCTCAGGTTATATTGCGCATGAGTAATCCCCTAATCCTTTAGCTTTTCACTGTGATGTTAGATACACACCTGTTGAAGTAGCACCCACCCCCACCCCTCAGTAGCCCCCGCAGTACACACATACACGCACACAACCAAGCCAGCATACACCACACACACACACACACACTCAACACCCGAGAGAAGAAGATCCTGCTTTCACCTGTGAAAAAGAGGGAGATCTCATATTCGCACTCATCACCACTCAGTGGCACAACTCACACACACATACACACACACACACACACACACACCTGTAATGTTACCTGATAGCAGAGTGCTTGACGGAGGCTCTGGCAGAGTAGTAGATAAGCCTGGTCTGGCAGTGGGTGGTCCTCTTTCTCCGTATTGATGTTCAGGCAGTAACAGATCTCTGCTGGAGCGGCTGCTGCTGAGTCAGATGAGGTTACTGTAGGAAAAGACAAAGAGGTCAAAGTTCACACAGTCTTCTGATACTGTATTCACTATAATGTACTTAACACAGTATTTGTTCTGAGAGGTGAACTCAGAAAAGAGTCAATTCACTCTAAAATTTCAAACTGAAACTGCAGTTCACATAACAGTGAATGAGTCTTCAGTCTAGAGTGGATTCAAGAGACAGAATTTCAGTTATTTTCAGCCTGGGTCTAATTTTCCTGTTTGGTTCAAATATTTGGCACTTCTCTGTAGAAAAATAAGCGAGAACCAAAATTAACAGAGAACACCAGCACTTCTGGCACACTGGATCAAGCGTCATTGTGGAAAAATTTATGAAAATATGACCTTGTTTGAAAATATTCACTGGCAAAACTGTATGACTGTAGTTGAACGCTGATCAAAGTCCACCTTTTGAATTGATTCGACCTCTTCCTTGCAATTAGCCATTCCTGCACGAGAAAATCAATACGGCCTTCTGCAAATGTGAGTGACAAATCTTGTTACATGCACTCAGTGTTGATGTAACAGAACATATATAATTGTTTCACTGTAATTATACATATTTAAATTGATTGTAATGGCATTTAAATCCGCATTAAATGTTCTGACCACTAGGGGGCAGTATATCAGCTTATCAGGCGACATGTTTGCAAACTTCTTACATACGTCTGGTTACCTAACACATTTAAGTCTTATATTTACTGGCCTGTTAGGTTTGGTTTGGTCCAACAACTCCTGAGAAAAATACTGAATCTATTTCTTGTAGAAGCCTCTCATTTACTCTGTCTCCACTATGTCACACTAGTCAGGTATCGTACCATAACCAGGCTGTCTGAGCTTGAGTGCAGGTTGTGTGTTTGTGCTGCTGGCTTGATGAAAGCTGTTGGAATTGAATCATACAGACCAGCAAACCAAAACAAGCAGCATAAAACAGCAGTTTGGTGTCGATTCTCGGTGAGATCGGTAGCATTATTTTCAACACTTTCAACAAACATTTCCCATTATAGCAAATCGTCATTTTATTCAGTAATAATTTCGGAAACATTTTCGATCGCAGGTGTAAAATGTTGAACACACTTTAAACTACAATGATAAACTATGAGAATATCATCATAATCCACCTTTTTTAAATAGTCAGTTCACCCAAATTCCCCCAAATATTTTTGTTCTCTTACCTCTATTTGTACTACTTTTTCAAGAAGAAATATGAAAACTGGTGACATGGAAACTGTTTCTGGAAAGGGAAATTGCTATTGAATTTTGTTTTAAATGTAATATTTTCATAAAAAATAATCCAGTCTCTTCCATTGTACTGGGTTGGACTTATCTGCATGGCTAAAAAAAATAAGCTAAGTGAGAAAATATGTTTTTTTAAAATTTTGGTGAACCGACCCTTTAAATACAACTGTATATCACTCTGTCCTTTCAAGTAATAACTTGTGTTATTGCTCAGAAAAGGGCTTGTTGAATATAATATTTTGCCCATACAGGTTTGAATATCACCAAATACATTCCTGTTGCACTTAATTGACATCTTTATGTCTTTTCTTCACCAGGGTCCTCCAGGATCTCAGCCTTCCCCTCACACGCAGCCTCCCCCACACAACCCCAGTAATCCCATGATGGGACCTCACGGACAGGTAAGACGGAAACATTTCCACAGTCTCTCTTTTCCCTCAGCTGACGGGTTGTAGTTCCCTCCTTTAGCTTACTCTGTGTCTCTCTCACTCACACACACACACACACACACACACACACACACACACGTAACAACAGTGTACAAACAGAGCACAGGTCCCTTGTTGTGCTAACAGACAGGACAGGCAGCATCCACGGTGGTGAGTTGGATGAATAATTTAGCTGTGTTGGCCCAGCTGCAAGGAGTGGAGGTGCATCTGGAGGGCCTTCTCTCTCCCTCAGCCCAGCACTCACCATCCCATAATCCATCAATAGACCATTAATATTGCAGCACAGGCTGACACGGCGCAGCTCCTCGCGCACAAACCCACCACAACTTGGTCAAGGAAGAGAGGAGAGGAGAGGAGAGGAGAGGAGAGGAGGGGAGGGTAAAAAAGAAAACAGTAGCAAGTCAGTCCTCGCCTGAAGGGCTAGCTGGGATTATATAACTTGCCTTTCACTTGCCCCAAACACACACACACCAACACCCAAAACATACACAGTACATAATTACCACTGAAAGCCAGTGTCTTGTTGTATTTGCGTTGTCTGCGCTTATCTCTGTGAGAAGATGACGATATGAACATTATTCTGCTGTTCATGCTCCGTGACCAAAACACACGACTCCGACCCAATCGGTATTCAAATCAGCGTGTTTCCCCCCTTGATGCTAAAATAGTTGGATTGAGTTGGGAATTAATTCGTATCATCTGACACTATAATATGGCTTCACTGGATGTGGGTATTTGTAGTTGCAGCGTACTCTCATAGGAAATTCTGAAAACCATCTGTCTGGGGTGCTTTACATTATTCACTAGTTGTGCGCCGGCTCTGTATGTGTGTCTCGGCCAACATGTTCTTGTCCCCTCTCCGCTGAAACATCTGTGTGGACGGTGTCTTCACTTTCTGTTATGCATCACACTCTCCAGCCTGCATTTTTTTTTTTTTTTTTTTTTTTTTGTAGCATTGGTGTCTGGCGATACAGACGCGGTGGGAAAATGGCCAGCACATGTGCAGCTGCACAAAAACAGGCACATTTTCCTTAAGATGTAGAACATTGCCGCTGCTCGTACAACCCCTTCCTCCCATCCAACTATGACATGTTTCTCTTCTTTTCCTGCTCCACCTCCCCTCTTCCATATTGTTCTTCCACAAAGTTTCTCTCTTGCGTGTTTTCCCTCTCTCCTCCTCCTCTCTTATCTGTCCTCCTTTACCTTTATCCTAATGGATTTTACCACCTGAGGTCTTACTTTCCAAAACTTAATGACAGGCCCCTCCTTTTTGGGAAATGTAACAAAACCGCTACAGTGAATTGTTCTTTAACACAATAGCTCCCCCTGCTGACTTGTGAAGATAACACATAACGGGGCAAGTTAGAGGCACACATACAAGCCTTTTGTGCCTTGTTTCTGACACCTTCACTACCTAGAAGTATGAGTGTTATTTATCAAGAAGAACAATTTTCCTGACATGTGAGACCTAAAAAAAAACCCTAATGTAACACAATTTAAGAAAAAGACAGTATTAGCCCATAATAAATGAGCACAATATTTGTTCATTTTAAAACACCAACAAATAAGAGGACAGAGATGTATGGATGTATGGTTATTAAATTTAAAGTTGAAGTTAAACTCAGTGGCACTCTGAAGACATGTACATTGTGGTGGTTTGTGTAATTTGTAAGAAATCTTTTCTTTTATGTGTTATTTTAAGTCATTTAATCTCTATTTCGCTTCCTTAGAAGTCTGTTTTATGACTGCTGCTGTATTCATTATACAAAGCTTCCTATAAATAAATATTGTCCATATAACTGCATGATTATCTGACATCAAGGTATTTTCTTTCTCAGTTGAGGTTAATAAATGTGGTGAAATGTCTTTATTAACTCTTCATAATAAATATAATTAGGGAAAATCTTAACTCATTTTTTCTATTATTGAGTTTACTGATTTTAGCTGCTGTCTCCTACAATTTTGTATAGATTGAATGAAATGTGCAGTGAAAATTTGCCTCCAAAACTCCTCTCAGAGTTTTGGAATTGCCCTTGATGATTAAAATCTGTTAAAGTTCAAACTTATTTGTGATATTTCAAAGCCCGTCCATCAAGAAATGGAACATGTATTTAGCTTGTCATCATCTTGAAATAAAGTAACCGTTGCCCTTCTCCTGTCCTTCCTGCAGCCATTCATGTCTCCGCGGTACCCAGGTGGCCCAAGGCCCTCCCTCCGTATGCCAAATCAGCCTCCTGGGAGCATCCCGGGGTCACAGCCTCTCCTGCCAAACAGCCTGGACCCCACCAGACCTCAAGGTACTGACACACATGAGGGATAACTGGGGCATTTTAGGAAAGCTGCGCTTTTTTTACTTTGCGAAATGATCTCATATTGGCCTCTGAATGTGAACTATTCTCTTCATTTATGGAATTATTATTGATCTAAACAGTACTGCCATGATAACAAGCTACACTCTCTCTGTGTAACCACAGGACATCCAAACATGGGAGGTCCAATGAGAATGAATCCACCTCGGGGCATGGGAGGCATGGGCCCACAGGTAGGTAGCAAGAGCACACAGTGCTGAAGCAGTCATACATAATCTAAAACTCATAAAGCACAAAGGACTGTTTTATTTAAGCCAGTCAAGACAGTGGAAGGTGTCCTTCAGCTCTACCAGCCCACTGCACTCCCACTCTGCAGCTGCCACACTGCCAGATTTGGTGCTTGGAATATCAGGTTATGAATAAATCCAATGTTTGGTTGTGCTTCATTAAGGGCTGCTATAAAAACAGCTATAATGTCAAAACAGCAACCTATAAACTGCATGCAGATAATCCTTCCTCTCCGCTGAAGAGAAAATCTGGTTCTGCCAGCCTCGTAACTTTGCCTGTAAATGTCAGAAGCACTTTGATGATTAGCTTGGCTCTGACCAGAGTGCACCCACTACCAACGCCAGATCTACATGTTAAATCCTACGTGCCGACTCCCACCTAGGGAGACAAACAGGGGAGGAATACTCAGACAGCTCAGAGCCAAAACATTTGGACCGACAGTTTGCTTTGGCATTGTTGGTTTCCTTTTATCAGCTAAATTTTTGTCAATGTGATTCAGTGTAATACATCAGATGCTTAAACAACAGTGTCCTTTTGAATTACCATTACCGGACAGCTGCTTCATTCGGCACCCAACCACCTCCCGCTCCAACATCACCTCACACAAAGGCACACACACACACACACACACCCTGTGCCCCTCGGCCCCTCTCTGTGCCACCCTGGCTCGGTGACTTTGGCAGTGAGCGTACCAGCAGCTGGTGTGGCATCTGCTCGACAAGTGTAATCGTCTGCTGAACAAAACTCTGCCTCTGAGTGGAGCTGCTCTCTGGCCTGCCCCCTACTCTCTCTCTCTCTCTCTCTCTCTCTCTCTCGTCTCAGTCACACACACACACACACACACACACACACACACACACACACACACACACAGACACAAGTACAGTGCCAGCCAAACCCGCCTGCTGGGCAGCCATGAAAACATACACACAAACACACAGAGGGGAGCATAGAGACACATACATGTATATGTACAACACAAGAGACATACACAGACACTCGCACACTGCCGTCCACTATCACACACTGTGCCCACACACACAGCCCATATACACATAATTAAACACTAATTAGTGGGAGACATGATCATGGCTGACCTTCATTAAGATTCAAACCTTTCTGTTTGATGTAGACCGAGCAGGTGTGAGACGCCATGCTGACTGTGTGTTCCTCTCTTTGTGCAGAACTACGGCGGAGGGATGAGGCCTCCTCCAAATTCCATGGGGCCAGGGATGCCGGGCATGAACATGTTAGTAGACTGAAAAAAAAAAATGAATAAAAGTTCTCAAATGTGTGTGACCTTTGCTGCCAGAGTAAAGCTTAATTTAAAGCTGTGGGTAATCTTATTTTTACAAGCGGTTATGAGAACAGTTTCCTCATCAAGTCAGTTGCTGAGATCTGGGGATAAAAAATGTATGTAAGCACAACCACAGTGAGTATGTCAAACTTGAACCAGGATCTACAATTGGACATTTACAATAAACAGTTGCAGCCTTTGTCCTATTCTTCAAAAAAGTATAATAAAAATGAGGATTGTCTGTCTGGTGGACTGATTTGTCCCCAAATCTCAGCAATAAAGATGGTTGAGAAAAGTTATTATGTTGTTACCAACAGGTTGTGAAAAACGTTTGACTTTTGAAAAAAGTGGTGCATGCAGCTGTGTTGTTTGCCAGAAATCTTCTGTTAAATATTTGAATCTCTTCTTCTCTCTGTTTTCTTCTCCAGGGGTCCTGGTGGAAGAGGTCCCTGGCCAAATCCCAACACCAACTCAGTGAGTTACATTCTCCCACATCGTTATCTCACCATGTGACTGAGTGTGTTTACAATAACCGCGTCTTATGTTTTGTTTCACCTCGGGTCTATTCTCTCCACAGATAGCTTATTCATCTTCATCTCCAGGCAACTATGTGGTAAGTGTCCCGTCATGGTCTCGTGTTTGACCGTGGGCCATAAATTACCTGTCATGCGGTGATATCTAACAGGCACGCTGCCATCTAGATGCACTCAGCACTCATTTCTCTTTTCCTCTCTCGCTTCACCCCTCAGGGCCCTCCAGGGGGAGGCGGCCCACCAGGAACTCCCATCATGCCTAGCCCCGGAGGTGAGTTATACACTTTAGTTTCCCTTCTGATTTCTACTCTTTTTCCCACTGTTCACTGAATGAGGGCTCTGTGTAAGAAACATCAAACGGTTTCTCTGTCAGATACATGTCTGTCTTTGAGAGACTGGCAGTGAGACTTAAAAAAAAAAGAGGCCTTGAGGACAAATGGTGAAATAGTGTACTGGGCTTGTAGGATAGGTTCGTAATTTTCACAAGTCTGCCTTAAAACAATAGTTGTTACGAACATTGAAACAGGTTTTTCTTGCCGTAATCATTCCTCCTGTTCATGCTCGCCATTAAAAGATCCCCTCCAAATGCACTTACAGTGTAAGTGATGGGAGACAAAATCCACAGTCCTCGTTTTAAGAAAAAAATGCATTTAAAAGTTTCTCTGAAGATAATATGAGGCTTCAGCTTCTGAGTTAGTCAAATAAATCTTCCACAGTTAGTCTTTGTGTCTCGACAGACAGCATTTTCCTTTTGAGCTGCGGTGGAAGTATTGTAATGAAAAGAGGGAATTTGGCACTAAAAAGACAGTAACTTAGAAAGATGTTGACTTGATTTGACTAATTTGGACAGAGAAGCCTCACATTAGCTTCAAATAAACCTTTAAATACATTTCTTGCACGGAAGGAGGACTGTGGATATTGTCACTGAAATTGAAAGTGCAATATGAAGGGATCCTCTAATGGCCAGTATGAACAGGAGGAATGATTACAGCAAGAAACATGTGTGTCAGTGTTCATTTGGGAACCTGACTGTTATTTTAGGACAGACTTGAAAAATTGTGAACCCATCCTTTAATGTGGTGTTATAAGTGACACATGCGCACATAAGCTTTCCCTCCATTGAAGCAAATGTGTGAAGACTTATCAGACACGTGGTATTGCATTTGTTTTCACCATTTTCTTCTTTGGGCACATGGTGAATATTCTGGTGTTGTTGGCTGTGTTTTCTCATAGTCGAGACAGTTCTATAAAAGGGAAACAGGCATGTCAGTCTGCAATCAACTGAGTGATCCATCTCAGCTTTGACCCATCGATCTAGTGTCTGTCTGTGGAGGATTAGCTGAGAACAAAACACTGTGGGCTGATATCCTGTAGATGTTCTGTTTCTGTTGGCCTGTGGAGAGCTTCTTTTTGTGTCCACTATTTATTATTTATATACGTACCTCTATTGTGATACGTTGCCGGGGCAACCTTTTGCACAAAACGCTCCTGCTCACATGTACACCGGGAGGGAAAACATATTTCCACTGCAGTCGCCAAGACTGCGCGCGCACACACTCGCGCACACACTCGCGCACATACAAACACACACACACACACACACACACAAACAGACACATACCTACCTCCCACAAAAATGCACACCTCCCACTCAGTATTGCCTCCCCCCCCTCCCACTCCTCCAGTCACGACAACAATAGCTAGATTCAGGGACACTAACAGGCAAGAATCTCTCCACCACTTTGTACATCCTGCATCCTTATTTTCCGCTGTATTTCAATCTTTTATTCTTATTTATTCCTGCTTTTCTCAGTCTTCTACTCACAACTTTCCGCCTGCAATGTCAGATCAAGGTCACCTCATCCTTTTGAATATTTTCAGGACAGACACATGAGGAGCGAAACAGCATGTACCAGTTGTTGCCAGGGTGTTCATATAATAACTTGGTCTAATCTCCTGATTGTAGGAATAAGAGATAATGGGTTTCCTTTATTGTACATTGCAGAGAGCAGTGTGCAGATTGATTGACAGACAGATTCACTGACATTATGTACTGGCACTTAAAGTAACTATAGGTCGTCTTTGTTCCGTACAGCAGAAATAAGAACATGTCTGGGCTCCAGCTCAATGTATTGTACAAATGGAAATATTAAACTGAAATAATGTCAAACACACTGAAAGACAGTGCCACTCCAGTCACTGCACAGCTCAACTTGTTATTTCACATTCATTAACACCACCAATATCCCAAATCCACCTTATTTTTTTGACATTTTTTGGAAAGATTGGATATATATATGAAAACAGACAGGGCTGGAGCTTATCTACAAATATTTTTATAAGTATAGGAGGAACAAACTGCCTTACAGTCTTCTAATTTTAAACATCCAACTGTTCTTTCTTCATAGATTCAACAAACTCAAGTGAAAACATCTACACAATGATGAACCCCATCGGCCCTGGTGGAAATAGACCTAGTGTGAGTAATGTCATTTTGTTCAATTTTGACTCACAATAAATTCAGGTCAATGAACTTAGTAAATTCTAAATTGTTATTCTTCCATAGTTCCCAATGGGACCAGGTCCCGACGGGCCAATGGGTGGAATGGGTGCTATGGAGCAGCATCATATGAACGGATCACTAGGTGAGTGGTGAAAGACATTTAACCAAACCTTATACTGTATATTAGTGCATATACATTATCAATGAATGCAGCAGGCACCTTGTATGAGCTCTTCAGTGAAACCTGTCACTTTCTGTGGACCTTTAGAAGTAACACTCTGCCCTCTTATGGCTGGTAGAGGAAGTGTTCACTATCCTCTTAGTATTGATCAAAGTGAAAACAGATTAGCGGGGCAGTGAGTAGGGCAATTGATCCTGTAGATAGGTGAGACGTGACCAGTGAAGCCAGTGAAGTTTGTCCTCATCTGTATCTGAAACAAATAGCTTAATTAAAGGCCATTACCTGTTAGGAGGCAGGCTGTTTCTACTTGAATTGGATATCCTGAACTGATGTATGTTGAATTAGTAGCAGGGTCAGTTAACTGTTACCTTATAATGATTCAGTATTCTCTGATCACAGGCTCTGGTGACATGGATGGGTTGCCAAAGGTAAGACTGACTATCTATCTATCTATCTATCTATATGTGTATTTGTCTATCTATTTATATGTCTGTCCATATGTCTGTCTGTATGTATTTTTATTGGTTTGTTTCCTCTGTGTTGTAGAATTCTCCTAACAACATGGCAGGCATGAACAATCCCCCCGGCACTCCGCGGGACGACGGCGAGATGGCAGGCAACTTTTTAAACCCATTCCAAAGTGAAAGTGTGAGTACCAAAGGATACAGCACACCTCTTAAGCTGGGAACAAACTAGAAGACTCTCTGAAATCCTATCTGACTGTGATGAGGCTCAGCCCATCATATACCTAACAATTTACATCTACAGATTAAGTCCTGTTTCGACCGTAAGTTCCAATTACTTTGGAACCAGAGGAACTAATCTCAGAAACTAAACTTGGAACTAAGTCCCTGTTGTGCAGTCCTGTTTGTGTATCCACTGCATCTGAGGAACCAGGTAGATCATACAAATTAGACCCAAGAGGAATTCACATCCACACATGAGAAAAAAACAAAAACAGATTTGTATCTACTGTTGTGTGAATTGGATGTAATGAATGAATGAAAAGGAGTAATGCAGAGGAGGAAAATCAAACAGAAACTAAGAGAGTCCGTCTCCACAGTGAAACATCAGCTGAGTGTTTGATGGTATTATTTCTGCTTTAGAACGTGACCACCATGAAACAATCAGAAAATAACGTTTTATTTCTCTCATTCACTGACTTTGTTCTCTCTACCGCTGCTCCCTCTCCTCACTCGACCACCGCCGTGCTGTCTCTCTCTTTCAGCTGGCTCGCTCTCTCTCTCTTTTTCTCTCGCTCTTTTTTAAAACGAGTCGGGATGCCGACAACAAAGCCTTACTTTACTTTTAACGTTAACAAACGAAGAGAATGTCCTCCCCTCGTTCTTAACTGGCCCTAAATGGACACTAGAGTACTTCCTTATTTTATGAATGAAGCGGTACACAAGTTGAAGCAGTTGCGCTGTGTGCGTTTGACCAATCAGCACTGGTCATCCTTGCAAACCCCACCCCCAAAGTTCCGGTTCTTTTGGAGAGTACTACCTCCCAGCAGGGACTTTTGGGGAGGTAAAACAATCTCCCTGGAACTTAATTTAGACCCTGGTCCCTCCGGTGGAAACACAGGTAGAGTTCCTCAAAAGGTTCTTAGTCCCTGGGGAAAGTTCCTGCGGTCGAAACACGGCTTTAGTCACCTCTGCTGAGATTTCCACTGTTAACCCACTCAAAAATGCAGGATCACATTCGGATTTGTCCAAATAATAAGTATATTTGATACAATTGTGATTGCTCCATCTGGTTTGAGACTTAATTATGGGGCAAGATATTTAAATCCTAAACCCCTTGCGCACTGTGAGAGCTTTATTTTGCGCCAGACTACCAGTACTGCTGAATCTCCTCAATCTTGATATCAGCCCTCATGGCCAAATTGAGCTTATAATCTTTTATACCTTTTTATATTGTGCACTGTGTTCCCAGCTTCACCCGACACACTCTCAAAAAACACAGCATGCATAAACACCAGCATGGAAGAGAACCACATAATATGCTTTCTCTGCTGCATGGAGAGAATGTCATATAGTGATTAATGTGAGACTGACATCTACATTTTGCTACAGTATCTTCACTTTGATCTGAACTTTGATCCCTAACATTTTCTCCTTGGGCTGGACTACGCTCTGCTTGCTGCTGGTTTACTGACATAGAAAATCAGTTAGAGAGGGTTAATTGTTATGTGTAACATATGCTCCAAAAGGCTGGTGTACTGGACATGGCATTTAGTTCAGTTAGTTGTATTGCTTTTATCTTGAACTGGGTAGTATAAGAAGTTTAATATAGTATTGGCTTATCTTTTCTCCCCTCCCTCTCTTTTTTTTCTCTCTTTACAGTATTCACCCAACATGACGATGAGTGTGTGATTTTTTTTATTTTATCTTTTATTTTATTTTATTTCTTTTTCATCTCCCTTTATCCCAATCTCCCCCTCCCATCCACCCTGGTGCGTCTTGCATTACCCTCCTCCCTCCTTAACTCCTCCTCCTCCTCCTCCTCCTCGTGGACGGTGTGCTGTGCCACACAGCCCCTGGGGATGCCCCTGGAAAGCAGGACTCCCCTCAAGGGCCCTCATCCAAACGCGTGTAAAATGGGTGTAAGAACATGAAACGGCCTCCAAGCAACAGGAAGGGTCTCCTCTCCGCCTCTTCTCGCCTGCAGGGCCTCGTCATGGGCCTAGGACAGTGAGAGCCCGAAACCTGCTCCAAGCCTGTCTCTCCTAAACCCAAAACCTGCCCTCATGGGTGGCGTTCGAGCCCAATCGAGCCCCCCCCCTGCATCCACCACCACTCCATTACATCATGCTGATCATAACTTATGAGGGCACGCAGTAGTTGACTGACGGGCTGAAAAAAAAAACCCTCATTCAATAACTCTGCTCCGCTGGCAGGGATGATAAAAAGAGATGAACTGATAATGTTATTTTAGGACAAGAATGGTTTTCATTAAATGTTTGTATTTTTGTTGATGATGATGATAATATTATTGTTATAATTTTCATAATTGATATTATTCTACTAATGTAGTTATGATTTCCTGTAAAGGGCACATTTTATCTCAGCAGCAGCATCAACAATGACAGAATAAGCACACACTCGAAAAATGCACAATGATTTTTCTGTTTACATGATTTTAGGTATTTGATGTTTGTTTTGTTTTTTGTCACAGTCAGTCTCACTTCACATACCTCTCCGTAAAACTGAACTTGTAGCTTTGTCTTTGCTATCTAAATGTTTGTAGCACCAATTACATAAACTTTCAAAAGGAAGAGTAATCGGAGTAATTGACTCTTCACTGAATGAAGTAGTTTGTGCTGAGGTGTTATTATCTGGGCTAAAATTATCCGTAACAGTTAAAGCAGAGCTTTTCTCTCGCTGTTTTCTGGTACAAAGTGTCTGCTGATGCACCTCAATAATCGGATGTCAAGCTGTCTTGTCTTAATAAGCACCCCTTCTCACAATATTCTGTGCTTTTACTGCGTGGGAATGGCTGTGATGAAATCCTGAGATGATTGTCAGGACATGTGGCTTTGAGCCTGTCATTTCTCATTCAGTAACAGACAGAGAGAGAGAGAGCATTTTGTGGATCCTCTCATCTCCTCTATGGATTTGGTCTTGTCTGTAAATACAACATATTTAGCTTGTATTGTGGTTGTTTTATTATTTGTTATTTACAAGTTGTCTGTGAATCCTAAAATGTGGTTCCTTCCCCGTCATCACTTTGTTTGATTTCAACCTCACCGTGGACTCCAAGTGGCGCTGTTTTCCTCCCAGGACTCGCTCGTCTCTCGCCAGTGTCTCCTATGGAGTTGGAGACATTGTGGTACCTCTGATACACTCACGGAGCCCGCTGTCTTGCTTTGAGTTTGGATTGAACTCACAGATCTTGTATGAGCCACTTTCTTAACCCAGACAAGACGGGCTTAATAACTGTCTCCTTGGAGCTCCCATTGACCAGTTCCCTCAGCCGGTCCCATATATACGGGATAATGGATCCAGAGTATTGGGCGGCTGCAGCAGCGCTGATGGTGGGAAGAGAGTGATGCACCTTGGAGTTAACAGGCCCTGCAGCCACATCGGTCTAAAGCGAGGAACAATAATAGGATACTTTTGTAATGGATATATTTCCATTTTTGTGGATTGTTTTCAGCAGATTGTTTTTTATTTTAAATGTGTTCAACAGGAAAAAATTTAAAGCCCACAGAATCTGCACACAAAGAAAAGCATAGTTACATATTACGCTATTTAATTTCTCTCTGTATGTTATGTACCCTCAGCTTAATCAACTCTGTCACTGTTTCAAAGGGATAAGTTATTTTTCATGGCATCACACTGCAGCACTCACTTCATGGCTGTGTTCAAAGCAACAATAACTTAACAACAAGTGTAGCCTCTATGGGTAACGGTGATGTACTTATCAATTTTCTGATATCAATGTGAACAGATTGTACCCAGAGTTCAACGGGGACATCTCCAGGATTTGGCCTGAGAGTCAGTGGCCTGAGAAACACTCTCTCCAGTGTTCTTTCAATGTAGTGACACACACCTCCCTTCTTTCCTCCAATCCCATCCCGCCTCCCCCCCCCCAGCCCTCTCCCCTCCTCTTTAATTTCCTTTTTTGTAAATACTGTATAATGCATTTTGATATCATTGACATGTTTTGATATGTCAGTCACTACCAATGAATACAGCTGAAAGTAAATTATAAATAAAACTGTCCATGTTTTTCATAGAGAAAGGATGCGCCGACTATTTGGCTCATGTGGCTAAATTTCCATAAAAGTGTATAGAATACAGTAACACAATAAATGCAGGCTGTATGCTAAAGACTTGTGTGGCGGGGAGGATAGGACAGAGAGAGGACAGGACAGAGAGAAGCAAACGAGGATATTGAAATGATTTCTCTTGCAGCTGTGGCGTCCTCACTCTGCCCTTGTCTCCTTATGTTTCAGTTAAATGTTACTATTGGCCTTCAATAATCATTTGGATATTTTTTTCCAAAGGGCACCTTCTCACAAAAAAACATGTGACCTCATATTGCAGTTTTTAATATGAAGGATTTTTATCAATGTAAGAAAACTTTTAAAAAGGAAAAAAATACTTAAGAGAACCTCATTTTAAATTAAGAATAGATCAAAAAGTAATACATATGGGGGAAAACTGTGTCCTTTGCTATTCGCTCCTGTAATAGCGTTGTATAGATTGAAGCTCTCTCACTGATCCTCTCTCAGTCCTCTGTGTATATCGATCGTTGGCCATCTCTGTACTTCTATTGTGATGTATAATACTGTACCATTAGGAAGATTTGCTGGTCGGGCGGGGTGATTATGTTGAGTCTGGGAGGGGTGGGGATTCAAGGGAAGGGGATATAATGATTCTCCTGTACCGTTCATGGTCCTTTCTGATGACACGGCAGTATTCAATATGAAGCAGTCTGTCTCTTGGGTTTGCTTTGTATTTCATGGTAGGATAGTTCAGAATCTTGTCTTAGGGACTTAGGTGTCTTGTGTAGGTAATAAAGATGTTCTTTGTATGTTTCTTTATATTGTAAAGTTTCTTTAGACTGAAAGAAAAACAGATAATTTGCTTATCAAAAAAGAAACAATGCATCAATAATAAATGTCATTTGATTTTTCCTTGTTTCTGAATCTCTTCCTCTGCGCTCTATAGGCTTTCAGCCACTGTTGTATACAGTACACATAGAGAAGTTGCGTACATTGTAGGAAAGGAGCTTTTGAACTTGTTTTGCTGCTTCAAATCCTGTTAATCTTTGAAAACCAAATGTCCAATGGATGCTCCATTTTCAAACTTTGGACACGTTAATGTATATTATTATTGTCTTTATATAGACAATAATAATACAACAATGTCCTCTCCTATTTTAATAAACCCATTGGAAATTTAAGGTGACAGATTTCAGCACAATCAAATGGAGGGCAGGGGTTAACTTAGAAGGATTTGCTGCACCTAAATGGCTGGATATAAGGCCTTGGTTTAAGTTTTAACTTTTAGTGAATATCCTGCTCTTTCATAACCGTTGGCTTTTGGACCTTACCTATCCACACACCCTTCAAAGAGATTAACAATTAATGTTTGATTTAGGCGATCTGAAACTGGTGTTTGCAGTTTGGGTTAAACCCACCCTGCATAATTCTTTCACCAAAGTTGTGATAAATGAGTCAATTTAATCTATCTTTTAGAGATTTCTAATTTCTAAATAAGCAAGAAACCAGAGGAAATATTAAAGTCCTGTTATTAGGCCTGCCATTTTTGTGAGGTTAGTGTGCTTTGAACTTGCTATGGTTTTACTTGAAGTTGCTTTTAAATTCCAAAAAAAAATCTACATTCATAAAATAGTTTTACCTTCAGAAACATACAGTTATAATTTTGTACTAGTCTGAATTATAAGTATGAGTATCTAGTCACAATAAGACAGATACAAAGTCTCATGTGGCTTTTTTTGGTGATTAGTTGTGAGCTCTTTCTTTAGACAGAAGGTAGGTACAGAGGCCGACAAATTTTTCGTAATTACAAACTAAAACTCGGGATGCCTCAGACTCAGCATGGTTATATATCTGCATGAAAGGGTGCGGATGTACACGAGCTCAAGGTTAACCGGAAGCAGCTTGTTGGGAAGAACTAGAGACAGTGGCGAAGTCAGTTTGATGTTCGTTTTCCACAACACATTCAGACCTAGCGCCTCTCGGTGTCCAACATCAACCTGACTTCACCGCGGTGAGCTGGAGGGAGACATTGTCCAGGACCAAAACAAGCCGCTGGAAACACTATTTGAAGGTAGGATGGAGTCTATTTTGATAAATGGGGTTATCATATATGACGCTCTGATGTTGCCCTCTATCTGAAGCTGATATACGCCGTTGTTCATTGCAAAACTGGATAGCAACAGTCACTTAATGTTCACTAACATAGGCTAGCTAGATGACGTTAGCTTCCTAGTGAGATTACTGCTAATGCTAGTTTGCTAATGTCAAGTTACTCGGCTAACGTCGGAAAGCATGAATTGGCAGCAGCCTGTTAGAGAAACTTCTAGAAACACGTAGCTAGCTTGGTAACTGTTCACCAAAACATACTGTTGGAGCAAAGCCTTTGGCAGGTGAGTTATAATTTCGCTAGCTCTTACAGATAGCCCATGTTATTTTGTTTTTTTTAATTCATAGCAAACCGCTCGGGTCTGAAAGGTTTAGGTGGCGTTATTGTAGTTAAATGGCATGTTAGCGCAGTGGTAAACTACACTGTATGATATTAAAGCAATGATTTTGGATTTTAATTAACAGAAGGACGAGGGTTTGGGGCATCAAGTTAAAGAAGTCAATAAATGCAGTTTTCACTCTGTTAAAGGACGTCCTGGATTTTTAAAGTCTGTCTCAAAACAATAGACAGGTGCCCAAATGCAGATTGAAATAGGTTTTTCTTGCCATAATTATTCCTCCTGCTCACACTGCCTATTAGAAGATCCCTTCATAATGCATTTACAATGTAAGTGATGGGGGACAAAATCCACAAGCCTCCTTCTGTGCAAAAATGTATTTAAGTTTTTCTGAAGCTGATATGAAGCTTCAGGCATCCAAATTAGTCAAATCAAGTCACCTGTCTGTTGTTTTAAGACAGACTTGAAAAATTGTGAACCTAACCTTTAACCTTCTCTCTCAGTGCGTTCTAATAATGACTGAAAAAGAGGAGACAATGGACACCTCTGATAGTCATGACAGTGCGCCATCAGCAAAGAAAAACGGACGAACCTCGTTGCTGGACAGCGGAGAGGACTTTGAGGTGTTGGATGAAGAAGACATTGACGACGACCCCCCTCCTCTGGAAGATGCCGGGGGCGGGAAAGGGAAGAGCACAGAGGAGTCTGGAAAGACAAACACAGATGCGGACCCTCCAGGTCAAGTGGAAGAATGGCTGGATGTACTAGGTATGTGGCTCTACACATTACCATGGAACAGGAGGTACAGCACCATGTCAGATTGTAGAAAGAAATATTTCTGAACGTGTTGCAGTGGTTAGTTATCTACTGATAATGGGAAGGGGGTCTGATAAAACCCACTATAAGTTGGTAAAATGTTAATGGGCTCAAGGAATCAGACACAATGTCCCTAGAACAAGATGTTGTGATTCCCTTGAGCAAGGCTTCTGACACTGGACAGTGATCAGTGCTGGATCTAACTGTAATTAATTTTACTGTGTCTGTCTCCAGGTAATGACCAGCTGAAGAAAAAAGTCCTGGAGGCAGGGGAAGGGCGAGACAGTCGGCCACAGAAAGGACAGAATGTAAAGATTCATCTTAAAACATACCTGAAGGACGGGACCCTTGTAGAGGAGCAGCCTGAAGTCTCTTTCACTCTGGGAGACGGTGATGTCATCCAGGTAATAATTGACAAATTGAGATACTTTTCGGATGGTAGACAATATATAGAGAGCAGATGTCTTATTCTCACTTCAGAATATGCATAATCTGCTTAATGCTTCTGACAACAGCGAGTGTCACATGTACATCAGTATCTTACTGCAGTGAAACTTGTCCTTTCAGGCACTGGATCTCACAGTGCAGCTCATGGAAATGGGAGAGAAGGCTCTCATCCAGACTGATGCTAAATATGCATATGGTACACGGGGAAGGTAGGCAGTGTGTTTTAATCTTACCTCCAAAGGTTGTGTCAATTGCAGTTTTAATGTAACAAAAACTGCTGTTTCCAACTCAAATAATTTTACTGTAAAGTCAAAAAGAGATGTAAATTCTTTATCTTGAATTTGGACAACAACACGGTAGCTGTACTTTCCGTACTTGCTGGGAAAGGGTTCAGCCCTTTTTTCACTGGGACATGTGACAGTTGAAATTCCTTGTGTGCATTCCAGTGATTGATGTCTCTTATGTCCTTAACTCCTGCGCTTAACTGTGCATGTTCCCTTTGCCAGTCATGAACCCGAGGTTCCCCCCAATGCCGAGCTGTCCCTAGAAGTACAGCTGCTGGAAGCTACTGACGCTGCAGACCTGGAGCTGCTGCCCCCTGCAGAAAAGATTGCCCTGGCCAGCCTTAAGAGAGAGAGGGGCAACGTTCATTATCAGCGAGGGGACTACGCTTTTGCTGTCAACTCATATAGCATTGCCCTGCAGATAACAGAATCTACTTCTAAAGGTAAGATGCAAGCCGGGGAGTTAGGACTCAGTGAAAAGTTTATCACAGTAGTATCTTTTTTTTTTAATCGATATGGAAGGGTTTCTAACAAGTGGAGGAGACACACAAAATGTTGTTGCTTATTTTGATTTTGTGTTTTTGGAAGTTTTAGACTGACTTCAAAAGCAAGATGTCTTACATGGTCATAAAAAAAATCGCATAGGTGTTCTGTCTTAGGTGTTGATAGACACCTAAATAAACCAGATTGATCTGATTTTCATTTTAGTGACACACTGCTGGACATTTAAAGTTCTGTTTCATTTACTGGTGTTTATCTTTTTTATGTTGTGATTTCTTCTGCAGTTGACATTAGTCCAGAGGAGGAGAATGAGCTGATGGATGTGAAAGTGAAGTGTTTAAACAACATGGCTGCTTCTCAGTTGAAACTGGATCACTATGATGCAGCATTTAAATCTTGTGTCTTAGCTCTGACACACCAGCCAGAAAATATAAAGGCACTTTTCCGCATGGGCAAGGTACACAATGCTTTCTCTTCTTCTTTCACTTTATCTCTATTAATCTCTAGGTGATTGTTTCATTAACGAATATGTGTTCTCGCTCAAGGTACTGGCCTTGCAAGGTGAATATACAGAAGCCATTCAAACTTTGAGGAAGGCACTGAAGCTGGAACCAAGCAACAAGGTACTCCACTTTCATTTTTGGTAAAACACAATGTTTTGCATGAAGAAACGTCAGTTCTGTCTTATAGCCAGTAGATGGTGCCATAGGGTAAAAATATCACATCATATAGTGTGTAGTGCAAGGTCAGGTGGACTGCTGATTCATCATTTCAGAGGATCTGTTTTCATGTTGTTGCTGTAAATAGGTTTATCCTGCACCCCAGCCATATCTAATTCCTAGCTACTGTTCCTGTTCTCCTGCTCACGCAGTCAGGTATATGTGGTTCTTTGGCTGCACGAGGCCATTTGGCAGATCTGAGCTCTGTGTGTGGGCTTCTTGGATCAGCTATAAGCTGCAGCAGCATGGTACTCATGCCCAGAATCCCCCACTTCAGTCCTACACCAATCTGTCAAACAGCACATAGCCTGGCCGCCACTTCAGCCTTTCATCCAACACATGCAGTTTAAATACAGTGTATTATGACATTTTGTGATAGTACACCATAGGTAGATTCTTAATGGGCTTGTGTGTAGTTAGGAATGTCATCTTTTGTGTATTTTAAAGTAAAAAGATTTATGTTGCAGATGGTATGCACTAGCAAGCCCTTTGCCTGGCAGAATAGTGCCATTTCATAACGGTTGTCAGCCTTCTGTATATTTGCAATGTCTGTGTGTCAACACACATTTCTAAATTGGTGCTACATTATTTGTTTTAATGTTAAAACAGACGTGCCTCTTAGTGCTGTAGTTATTAAAAGACTCCCTAAATAACACAATGTTCAAACAGCAAGAGCAGTGGGTGTGCTTCTGTGACAATACCAGAACATTCCCATTATAATCAATGTGGTGGTTTTAAACATGCGCAGGCATCATGGAGGCGACAAGATGACGCGCTATCTTTCTCTTCTCAAAGCATTGACAGACATGCTGCCTGCATTTTTTTTTTTTTTTACACTGGAATCAGCTTTTCACGCCCTCTATCTTCAACTCCAATGGATAAGACGAGATTTATTTGTCTGTGCTTTGTTTACTTTTTGACTTGACATGCAGACTTGACAGTTCCAGTACACACAGCCTCAAACCGTCTCGGCACAGTATTTGGACACACGGATGCTGTTAGGACAGGATGTTACATGTTTGTTTATCCAACTTTATCCTTGCCCTGGGGACAAGTCAGCGTTGTGTCTTTTTTGTCATTTTGGTGGGTAGCTGATTGCACAATATTGGTGCCAACTTGCCAAGCATGCCCTGCTCAAACATTCTGTGGTAAATGTGTGCACGTACTCTTAGCAGTAGATGGGAAGACAAATCCTCAGGGTATAGACTTGTATATTGACTTTTCACTCCCCACAGATGTCTTTAAAGGTAGACTGTGCTGAAATATAAAATTATTATTAAGTAAACATTGCTGCAACCTCTATGTATTGGTGCTCCATCAGTCTTTCTGAAGTGCATAAACTTTTTTTGTTGTCTCTGAAAGCAGCGGTTTGCTTAGTCACTCGCCAGCTTTAAGAGAAGAGAAGTGACTCAGATCTGAGAACAATAACTGAACCCATATCCTGGAATAATTTGTATGGACGTGGGCTAAGTGGAAGGTTAATTTTGTGATGCAAGCCTGTGATTTCTTGTAAGACAACAACGTATGGCAAAATAAAATACTAGTTGTATTTGTTTCAGAAGGGTGCAGTGAATGACCTCTCTGAGAATTTTGAGGGACTGCTTCATCCATCCATTATTATCCTAGAAAAATGTCTGGTCATATTCCCATTTGAAAATATTCTCAGTGTCTTTTTTCACGCTCCATTTGTCTCGTCTCTCCTGTATAGACTATCCACGCAGAGCTTTCCAAACTGGTGAAGAAGCACTCAGAGCAGAGGGGAGTAGAGCAGGCCATGTATAAGAAGATGCTGGGTAACCCCACTAGTAGCAGCAGCAGCAGCAGCAGCAGCTCACAGAAACACCGGGCCAAGTCTTCATGGGTGAGATTGTCATTCCCTTAATAAAATGTAACACAGCTTGAATCTCTGTTGCTTTTCCATGATGTCACACAATGTTAAAGCATTTGAATTAGTTTTTATGGAAGAATACAGTAATGCAACCAAATTTACACCTTGCATTAACATGCAATTTGTATATGGACATCCTATCTGGATAAGGAAAAACGCATGTAAATGCACTTAGAATGCATTGTGATCGTAATGCGATCAGATAGCCAGACCACATCTGGAGGTGGCATAAATGCAAAGGCTTGTGGATTAGATGTCATTATCCAGATAAATGAATCCAGATACAGATCGCATGTTAATACCAGATGTAAATGGGGCCTGTATGTAATCATCAAGGGAACCTTTGTAAGGTAGTGTGAGTAACTAATGAATATTTTATGTCTCATTTAGGGATGTGCTATATTGTATTGTTCATGACAATATTAGTATAATTTTTAATATGATTTTTAAAAAAATCATATTGTGATAATGGCAATATTCCAACTTATTGACATAATGACGTCATACTGTTACACAAAGCAACAATAAGCATGGCTGAAAGTAAAAGTAACATTGCTACTGGATCCACGGTGGTGGAGTTAGTTCCAAAAAGGGAACAGTAGTGTGGAAGTGGTTTGGTTACAAAAAATCAGATGTACAACAAACCACGGTCATATGTAAGAAGTGCAAGAAGACTGTGACAACAAAAAGGGGCATTGCAACAAACTTATTTCACCACCTCAAGCAGAAGCACCTGGTTGATTACAAGGAGAGCCAAAAATCCTGCGAGGAGTATTTTGTCATATCATCAAGAATATCGTTATTCGTTATTTTAGGGTCATATCGCCCACCCCTAGTCTGATTTAATATCTTGCTTTGAGCTTTTCACTGTATCATGATATTATTAGACCTACTTAACATGCAACTCTTCTCCTTTTCCTCCTTTATTTCTTCAGGGTCTCAGCTGGAAGTGGTTATTCGGCGCCACTGCAGTAGCCATTGGCGGTGTAGCGTTATCCGTTGTCATTGCTGCTAGGAATTGAACCAAGCCTGTAGTGATGGCCTGACCAAGCCCTGCAATGTGACAACCTAAACACAGAAGCACATCTGGCAGTGCCTTCTGACCTTTGGTCAAAGGGGGTGCATGTGTCAGTCGGTCAGTTGCCTCTTCACTGTCACTCTCCTTTCTCTGCTATGTTTGAGAACTATATGTGACAAATAATAAAACATCAATATTTGCATATGGGAGATGTATTTTCAACCCTATAAATGTGTAGGTTATCTGTCACATTCCCAGACAGTTTCCTTTTGCTGCCATTGTTTTTGTCTTTGGTAGATAATGTTGGAAATTGATTGTTTGAACATTTAAATGAAAAATAATTTACCATAGATTCATATAGGAGCTATTAAAGAATATTTTTCCCACTGAAAATAGCTATTGTGACATGGTCCTACGTTATGCTATAGTTTAAAAGCATATGATTGTGCAGTTAAATTAGTCATTCCTATTCAAGAGACAATATGTGATTTCATTGTTTTAATTATGGTACAATGTTTCATGTTGACTGGTGTCATGCAGATGCTGTATTATTTGAGGTCCAAACGATGGCAGGATACTCGGCTTGTGTGCTTTTTTTCACTCTTTCACCCTTTCTACAGAGTACTCACACACCAAGTGACCATAAAAAATGGAATCGCCTGTACAATGTAATGCAATACAACAGTCCTGCAGGACCTTACTTAAATTTTCAGTTTTTGCAGTCTCAAAAAGTGCCATGGAATTGAATCAACATCTATCTGACAGTGTCGGCAACAAAAATGATGCAATTTCACAAAGGTAATATATACAGTACATATATAGTACATGACTGTTGTATTGCAGTTTGAAGCTGAGGCGTTTCTCTCTTTCTGGTCACTTATGTATACGTATATTTACTCGTAGATATACTCTACTTTCTGTTCAGCATTTGTTAAATCAGTGGTTCTCAAAGTGGGGTCCGGGTACCCCCAGGGGTCTGTGGGAGGGTTCCAGTGGGTCCCCAGCAAAAAGGGGAACAATTTATTTTCACTATAATTCCACCTGTAAGTAACACAATGACAGGATGTATGACTATTTTGGTCATGGGTTTCATACACTTTTCTGTAATAAAACATCTAAAAGCAAAAATCTTATCAGATGGGGGTCCGTGGTCTAATTTGTGTCCTTGACGTGAAAAAATTTGAGAACCACTGTGTTAGTAGAGGTGCAGTTATTGAAAACCAGGGTGGAGAAATGGTACATGGAAGTTATTTTTTATTTTTCAATTTCAGTCAGTTATACCTCGGTTTTTGATAATTAAGACCAAATGTTGAAGGATGACCCTTCAAGTACAGTGTTGGGTGTGTATGTTTTCTTTTCTCCCCTACATTTTTTTTTTTTTTTTGCCTGTGATGTTTTTCTTTGAATTTATGTTCCTTTTAGGTGTTAATTTATTCCAGTGTCTTTGCTCATTGCTAAATGTGACACCACTGAATCTGTAGCATCTCTAGAATAAATGCTAGGCCTACAGAGCCAAAAGTTGCATAAGCTCTTACAAGTTGGTGACAAACTAAGTAGTCATAAAAGGTGGTATGAGTTCCTGGCATTCCCTGTATTTGTTAATTTTATATTCATCACAATAAAACATGTCTCACAAACCAGTTTCCCTTTTTCACCATGTACTCGTTTGTAACATTACTGTATATTCCACACACGTCACCCCAGTCATTTTTTAAAATGATTACAATGTGCCTGCAGCATTTTTGCCTCACAAAATTACTGCTGATCATTAATGTCTGATAGACACGTTGTTCATTAAAGTTTATGTAGTCATGTTTGTTACAGCAACTGCATTAAAACAGTCTTGTTGTTTTAAGACATGAAGACCAAAAGTCCCAAACATCCCTGAAACATTTGGTATTTACACGTCATGTTTTATTCGTTTACTGATGGATATTTCCAAGTTTTCTGGATATTCCCAGACTGGTGGGGTTTTTTTTTCTTTCTCTCTCTCCAAACATTGACGTTTCGCTGACGCAATCAGATGACCTATCGCTTCCCTCTCCCTACGCATACTGATGTACAACACTCATTCCTAAATGCTGTGAGCAATGTATATATATATATCTATATATATGTATATTTTTTGTCACCAATACATAACTAAAACAATCACAAAATACAGCTACACTTTATGAACACAGATTGAGTGAGCTGCCTGCGACTTACATGTAAATTAGCAAAAGTCGATGATTACTCAACAATAATTTATTGTGTCTTTAATATTGTATTGTGATATAAATGCAGGAATGTAAATGATTTTTTTTGTGTTATCTTACACATGCGATTATACAGGGCTTCATTACTGCTCCGTGACTTCATCAGTGGCCGGTCATTGAATATTCATTGAAAGCCACGGGAGTTTCTCCGGTTACGACGGGTGCATGCGTGCGCGTGGTGGTGGGAACGGTAGCAAAGATGGCGGCGCTGAAGGAGGAGCAGTGCTACGGACTGTCCTGTGGAAGAGTGAGCAACGGCAGCAATGTATCCGTCTTTCACGTTAAACTCACTGACAGCGCGCTGAGAGCGTTTGAAGGCTACCAGAGCAGCAAGGTAAGCGGGCCCCTTTTTGTCGGTACCGTGACATGTTTGGTTTTGCGTTTGGAGTCTGTGACAGACAGAGTGAGGTCAGTCCCCCCGCTGTGTCTGGCCGCTGCTGCCGCCTTCACGCCGCGATATTCGGCCACAGCAGGCTGGGTGAGCCGGGCTAGTTTGGTTTGATAAAGTGTGTAGTTGAGCTCTCGACCGTCCAGGCTGACTTGATGTGAGGTAGCTGTTAAGCTCTTTCTGTAGCTACACCCAGACTCCCTTCACGCACAGTGATCGGTCATTTAAGCTCAGTGCTACTGAGCTCCACTACTTATTTCATTGTATTATTAGGGTGTATTAGTTTTGGTTGGCGCAACAGTTTTGCTCTTAACTTCTCTTATTAGAATGTCTTTAAAGCTCTAAACGAATTTTAACTGTAAACACGAAGTAAGTTCTGTTGTCTGTTACAGATGTTTCCAGAAAGTTTGTAAAGCTGTCAAAACAATCTGCCAAACCTTGCTTTAGCTCATAATGGTAACATCTACCGTTGGCTAGGTCCCGTCTACAAACGGGCTTTAATTAATTAATTTTTCAGCTGTTAACTCAATGAAAATGTTGCCTTGGTTTGAGTGTCTAATGAAAACAGGGTGAATAATTTGGAAAAAATGGCCATCTCCTCTCCCAACCCCCCCCCCCCCCACCACCACCACCACCCCTCACTGGCTGCTACCAAAGGCTCGTGTTCAGGTTACAGCTTTAATAGTGCGTCAAAGTGAATTAACAGTAGAGTTAACATATTTTTCTCTTCAATGGCCGTTATTAAATGAGAGGTGGGTCTGGTGTCTGAAATGGCTCTGCTTGCTTTGCCTGGCTTCTTGTGTAGAGAGCTATAAGTCTGAGGATGGCCATCTAACGTTTCAGTTTCTATAAATATTTGACAGGGAAAACCTGGCTGGTTAGGAAGCAAGGGCCTTATCTCCTGCTTCGGTGGCTGTGTACAACAGGACTGCAGCTGATAAGCCAGAACTATAAAATTGTGGCAGGTAATTGGGGGACTACTAGTTGTAGGAAGAGTGCTAATTAAACCAGTGAGTGTCACATGGAGGACATTGTCAAAATAGGTTAATCTCTCAACTCTTTAAGATATTGTCATTGCAGCTACAGTAGTTTTGTGAACAAAGAATGTAGACTTGTGGACCATTTACATATTTGGGTCATTGCGCATTATTGCCTCATTTTTCTAATGAAAAGCATGTGTTTAAGATGTGATTTTTTTTTATTTTTTTTTGTGCTAAATGTTGTGCTTTTTAATCAGAATAAAATGCTTTTTGACTGAAACATGAAGCGAGATTTGTACTGCTACATCAAAATGACATTGCTGATGTTTCAGGATAGCATTTTCACTACGGACCCAAACTTAATGTTAAGTAGAAAGATATCCTTCCTGCACAAACTGGATATTTCTCATGTGATAAAGTAGTATGGGAAGGTACAAAAAGTTTCACTCTTTCCAAATTTCAAGAGGATACAGTCACAAGTATGTGTGCCACTGCCTATCATTGATAGTGCTTGTAATTCAGAATAGGTTGTTATTTTTAATAAGGAGGCAGGACGATACACACGTGATTATCTCGAGCGTCTCGGGCTCTTCGGCGTAACATTGCTTGGTAACATTGAGTAGAATACTGCCTATCTTTGGCACCATTGTTCCACTTCCACTACGTCATGTTAAATAAATATTCTTATCCAAATTTATATCAAAATATGTTAGTTGTACGCTTCCTAAAAATTGATTAGCTAGACAAGAATTCTGTCTGCTGGGTTCCTAATTGTTGAATGATTGAAGAAACAAGTTGTAATCTTGTTGACACTTAAGGTGAATTTATTGAAAAGTGCCTCTTGTACAGACATGCCTTGCTACCCACTCAAGCTGTATTACTCACTGTATCACCGTTTACCTGTTGTTTGAGTTACTTGAGTGAGTAAAACCTTTAAAGTCACGGTTTGACCAGATCGAGGCTATTGGGTAATCCAATGTCTATGTGGTATTGAAGCAGGTGCTCGGCTTGTGGTGAGGGTTGAAAGCCAGAGCACCTGGGTTGATACGAGTGTGTGCTGCATCATTTGAGGGTATTACACCTTTGCTGGCACACAGCAGCAGAGTTTTTGGTAGACAAAAAGCGGGGTTGTGAGATGGGATTTTAAATTTGGTACCTTGGATTGGGTCTGTTTTTTTACTTATGCATTGAAACACAACAAACATATTAGCGATAGGACAATACAACATCCTTTTTCTTTATCAGACACACACAAGGACCACACTGGCACATCTGCATACTTTTGTAGACAACAGCTACCGAACATGACACTGGAGAACAGGCACACAGTCACATATGTGCACTATTATAGTGACTGTTAACAGCTTCTGCTGCGGCCCAGTCACACTGGCATCACAAGATGACAGATGACGAGCACACGTCAAACCACCCATTTGATCTGACACGCTAATTATGCATAGGTATACCACATGTCGAAATCAATTACATTATGCTGTATGTGTGTAGACATTTCAATATGTTAGCATACACAAAGATGAGCGCTCGGAAGCCTGTGCATATTTCAAAGCGGTGTGCTGAGATTCAAAGACAACAAACACAGCCGTACAATATGGCCGCTGAGCAGTGGCAAACATTATTAAGCCTCTCCACCAACACAGACCACATGTGCACAAACTCTGATTGAGAGAAGATATCTGCTTACATTAAGACAGAACAAACTGGTCTGATGTCTATCAGACTTGTTACATGACAGAGTGGCATCAATATGAGCTTTGGGCTTTGTGTTAGTGTTTCCATGTTCACATTAGACCATGAAATATTTGAAAAATCTTCCCTACGCTAAATAAAGGAATTAAACAAACAGGCAGACCTGAAAAATTCAAGCTATGTGCAATGCTCTGTCATTTTCCAACTCATGTGCTCTGATAGAGATATGTGAAGGAGTTTGATTTAATTTGTATCTCTCATATTAATTATTTTAGGACTAAGTATGTCTTTTTTTTTTTTTTTAAATAAAATGAAGAACTAAATATTATCACACAACATGGCACCCCAAACTTAAGCTTATACATGCTTTCAGTGTTGCTATATTATTCTTAGCTCTTGGCTTCCTCATAAATCAAACACTGGCTGGCAACCAAATCATGGGTGAGCTGGGAACTCGGTAAAGGAAGAGGAAGAGAGCTGCAGAATGACACACGCCTTTCAATGTAAAAGTTGTGGCATAGTCAAGGATGTAATTAGACAAAGCTGATAATGTTTATGGCCCCACTTTTGCTTTCATTTTGGCTGCTATGCCAACTCCTTCATCAAGATGCTAAAATCCAGGCAGCTCCAGGCCAGTATACTGCACAGCACAAAAATCTTGCAACAGAAAATATATACAGCTGGAACAGTTTAGGTCTAGCTGTCAGTAGACTCATTATAAGGTCTTTACATTATTTTTTATTTTATTCTATTTTTTTAAGTCTCTACATTATGTAACATTGTAGGAAATCCGTCCAAATGCTTACAAGCGTGTTGTTCCCTTCCAGTGCAGGCAAACCAAATGCTAAATGTTGGCCCAAATCCAGTACTGTAAGTATCTTATGAAAAACAGTATGAGTATTTCTCTAATGACAATGCGCAACAGCAGTCATCAAGTAGCAAGAGTTCAGTGTATTGGCTGCTTCCTGTATGAGACGTGACTGTCAGCTGGTTCCTCTGTTGGTACGTCTGAGGACAGAGTGAACTGGAGCTCCTGCTGCGGGACTGGCAGCCCGGAGACTCACTTTTTCCTTTTTTTACTGGCTGTGACATAAGCAAGGAAATGAGTAAGGCTACTTGAGCGTCACGGAGCTGAAGGTTATGGAAAGTACACATCAAAGTTTAAAATTATGTCTACGGATGGCTTTTGGAAAACACAGTGATTGAATAGTTTGATTCAGTTTGAGTTTTCATTTTCTTGATAACGAAAAGACCCAACTGTCTCAAATATCTCAAAATAGACAGTCCACAAGAACAGACGCTTTAACACTGAACTAAAATATTCAGTTTGTCTCATATATAAAATGAACATTTGTAGGCAGTTCAAGAGAGATTGCATATGAAGTGACACTACGTCTTGTGTGCTGGCACTGCAGTATTACGTTGGTGAGAGATGAGTAATTCCAGTCACATCTTTTGTCTTGTGGTGAAGGTAATGGATGACTGACTATAAGCTGGGAGTATGAATTTTACATTCTTAAGGACATACATCACATAGTGGCACCCATCTTGTGGTTACCAATTAATTATCTGTCACATTTACCTTTTTACGCCCCTAGACCTTTAGCGAGGCAATAATATTATTAACCGTAATGATTATAATGAGGCATTTTGTGATGTAGTTGTTAATCCAGTTCTTTCAAATGATGAGCTGTTAAAATATTTCCTGATGGTTTGATGGCAGCTATTATCTGCTATTAAAGGTGTATGTTATGTGATGCCAGGTAAACAAAGCAACAATAATAATCCATTATCTGAAATACGACCCCCAGCTTTTAAGTTTCCAGTTTAATTTAGAAAAGTCTCTAAAAATAGAGGGGTTTTTTTTGTGCTGATGAAGATCGATCTTCAGTTACATGATTTGTGGTGACAAAATAAAGGTTTCCCAAAGGAGGTCAGTTTACATCGTCAGTTTTGTTCTTGTGCTTGGCTGTCATCTACCCCCTGTCTCAACCCCTATGGGAACGGTATGGGAGGTAACGGAGACTGGGTGGGGATTTTGTTGCTTGACGCTGGTCTGCCTGTGCCAGTGCTATGGTTATTTAAGGAATGCTGACTCCCCGGTTTCAGCAGATCACGGGACGCTGCAAGGGATGACCATAACCACTAAGGCCAAATATGACTCTAAATGTCATGGTGTTCGTCTGTCCTGTGGCAGCATTGCCACAAGTGACCATGTCAACCTGGTGTCACTACACACAGAGCAGACTCCCTGACCTACAATGTCTCTTTGAGACATCAGTCAGTGCATAGGTCATGGTTTGGTCTTTGGTCCATATATGTGGTTTGTGCCTGTGGTTTTTGACCAGTATTGGAACAGTATGACACAGGAAAACAGGTACAATTTTTGACTGAAACCAGAGGAATAAGATTAGGCACACAGGCTTTGTATACATAGAGCCTTCAACAAGTAATAATAATGAATCAATGCCCAGACTTAATGTCTGAAAGATTCCTGCATCAATTCGGAAAGACTGAATTAGGCCAAACCTTGAAGGAATGTCTGCTAAATCGATGCAGGCTTCTCTGTATTTGACTGACTATGAAAAGAGATTCCCCGTTTTATTTTCTAATAATGCCATCTCTCCTTGTATGCTTCTCTCCCTCAGAGTCCAAACGCTTCCCTTTGTCAGTGTTGTCAGCCCAATGACAGTTAATTTTACATGGTAATCGCACAAAGAAAACGTTTTCTATGCCTTGTGAGACTGTGTTTTCATCTTCTCAACACACCACACATCTATAATCGACAGATGTTCACCTTTTGTTTACATCATTTAGTAGAAAAAAAAACTTGATAGAAGCATGTCAAGCCGCAAAAAAGGTCAAGTCCAGCAGCAATGAAATATTCAGGTAGCAGTACTAAGGTAACGACCCAGAGATACCATGGCTCGCTGTGGGAGACTCAGACTAATTGCCCCTCATCACCTGAAGCCAGTAACAACACCAGTAATGAAAATGGTCTGCCGTGCTTTATCTTGTCTGCAGCTCCTTGCCGTCAAAATTGATTTACTTGGCAGTGTCTTTTATATAAGCATAGAAGCAAGGCATTATTAATCAATATCAGTTTATTGAAAAGAGTATTTGGAGTTGATTGATTTTCATCTCATAATATCATTAAATGAGACTCCAAAAGATGTTTTTATGGTCATTAAAATGTGATGCAGGCCTTTTAACGTGCACCTTTCATTATTACACTGGGAGAAGCACAGAAGTAGTAAACTGGAGGTGTTTGCAGCACATCATATCGCATCAAAACAGTGCTTAAAAATGTATTTTAGGTCCATTAAGTCATGGATTCTGAATCAAGATGTTTATCAAATTGGCCTCAAAAGGAGAGATACACATTGGTACGTTCCAGTCGGGTGGTGGTCAGTCTGTTGGCCCCCAGTCTAATCTGTTACAGCTGTAATTGGAAAATTTGTAGCATCATAATATAAGCTTGAATCCAGGTACTAGATTTTTTTTGTCTGGTAGTTTCAATCAGACCAACCGTGCTTACCTTCTCAGTAATTATTTTAAGTGTATGTTTTACCAGTCTAACTTAATGTGAGAAAATGGCTTTTAAACTAATAAGTAGTAAGTATTGGAGCCTGTGTTTTGATTAGGATTAGTTTTAGCAAATGGTTATACCCCAGTAACTTTAAGTAAAGTTAATGTGCCTAAACTTGTGACGGGTTCACAACAAACTTGGAATTCTCTTAAATCAGCGAAATTACTGTTCCCCCTTTTGCTTTAGGAATTTTGACTGCTCTGTCTTTTCAAGGCTGCGATGAAAGCCTGCTGAGTCATCAGTTTCACATCACTTTTGCGAAAGGCCCCAGATAACCAGAAGACGACAGCTGTTTGAAGAACCTTCTGAAAGGAGCTTTGTTTACTAAGTTGGGAAAAAAGTGAAGTTTTACTTCAGTTTTCTGCAAAATGTCTCTTGTTGTGATCATGCAGGGTATACATCGATACTGCACTTATGCATCATCCAAATTTTGTGCCATCTTTATTGTGTCGGAGCAAGTGAACGCAAACTTTGATAGTGATACATCCGAGTGAAAGTTTAATGCCATGACTACACTAGGTTGGGCTCTCCAGAGTGAATACATCTGAAAACAGTCTCATGTTGCAGCAGACAAAGCTGTTGCAAAACAATGACGTGTGCCTTCCCAGAAAACCTCAGGTGTTGTGTAGCAGAAATGTGAAGAAGGAAAACTTTTCAGACACTCCCCTATCTTCTGCATTGTTACACATTTTTAATGCCAGTACAGATAATCAATCATATCGGTGTTGTGCAACAACAGCACTGCAGTGCATCAGTTTTGTACCTTGTACAGACACATATTTGATACAGCATTTTTAGCTAAATTGAAAAATAAATGATCATCAATGGAGGTTCAACCTTATAAGACCGAACTGGACCGTTTCATTCCACTCCTTACCAGATAATTGCTGTACTGCAAAATTTTGATGTTTTCCTACCCAAAGAGGAGGAAGAGAGATATCCATATTTCCATTGGCGTTTCAGTGTGGATGAATAACTTTTTGGAATTGACCTGAAAATGCTATTATGGATGGAAATCGGTTTTTTTTTTTGAAAAAGGGTTGGGATGGGAATGTACATCGGGGGAAATAGAGATTCAACACGTTCACATTTTTTTCATTAAACATATTTCCAGTGTAGCTATTCATATGAAATTAAGACCAGACATTGGTATTTATTCAATAAGGCAATATTCCAACAATAAAAGTTATGTGCATTAAATTGGAATAACAGAAAAAAATGCAGTAAGAAAAAGCACTGAACCAGGTTATTCCATTAATTAGTCCTCTTACCTGTGCTAATTAGGATCAGCTGTGTTAGTGCATGTGGCTATTAGTACTTCCACTCTTTTAAAAAGTTTTAGTCATCTGCGAATACATCATTTGTTACCAAGCTGTCACACAAGAACCATCTCATGATGCGTAGAGGCAAAGAGCTCTGCCAAAACCTTCGCAACAAGATTGTCGAGCAACATAGGAATGACACAGGTTACCGCCTGATTTCTCAACTCCTAAATGTTCACATAAGCACCACTGGGGTTATTATCCACAAGTGGAAGCAGCATCACTCCACCATCAACCAGCTATGCACAGGAACTCCTCACAAGATTGCTGACTGGGCAGTAAGAAAATTAGTCTGAAGAGTATCCCCAGATCCAAGGACCACTTGAAAAGAGCACCTGAAAGACCTGGAAGAAACGGGTACAACTGTCGCAGAGAAAACAATAGGCAATATACTCTACCGCCACAGTCTCCATGCATGATCACCCCGCAAGACTCCATTACTGAAGAAAAGACATGTTGAAGCTTGTTTTGAAGTTTGCTACACAACATTTGGAGAAGCCTGTAGATTACTGGAAGAATGTGGTGTGGTCAGACGAGACACAAATTGAAATTTTTGGCAATACTACGTGCCATGTTTGGAGGTGAAATGACTCTGCATATGACCCTAAAGATACCATACTTACAGGGTAGTTGGTTGAAGCATTATGGTATGGGGCTGTTTCTCTTGTCATGGTACCGGCAGAATCCAAATTGTTGAAGTGAAGATGAATGGAGCCATGTATCAGGATATTCTTGAGAAGAATATGTTGCCATCCACCAGGACAATGAGGATGAGACACGGATGGACCTTCCAACAGGACAAAGATCCAAAACATACTGCAAAGGAGACACTCAACTGGCTCCAGAGAAAGAAAATAAAAGTGTTTGGAATGGCCCAGTCAGTCACCCGACTTGAACCCAGTAGAACATTTATGGAAGGAACTGATTCACCAGCGGGCCCCCCAGGCTTTTGAACATTGAAGACTGTCTGCTCAGAAGAATGAGCCAAAATCCCCCCTGAACACTCTGAGAGATTAGTTTTTTCATACAGGAAGTGTCTTGAATCTGTCATTGCAAACAGAGGCTTCTCCACCAAGTATTAAATACATTTCAGTTAGTGTGTCCAATACTGTTTTTCCTGTCATTCCAATTTAATGCACATAACTTTTTTTATTGATTGGAATGTTATGATTTCTTTAGCTGTGTTGCCTTTTTGAGTTAATACCAATATACCAAATACCATATGGAAATATGTTGAATATTTATTTACCCAACTGTATAGTTTGTCCACCAGAGAGTCGTGACAAGTTTATTTTTCAACTGTAAAACATCCTGCCCAGAACATTTCGTGGATGCAATTGTTTTAAAAAAATTAAGGAAAATGTTAATTTGTCAGTGGTTGTGTAAAGAAAATTAATATCTGCTCATATATCATTATTAGATTCTTTAAATGCTTAAATATCAATGTGGGTATTGGCCTCAAATATCCTCTATCACTGGAGTTACACTGCTAATCATTTAAAAAGATTGTGTAATGTGTGTAACATGAAACTGTCAGACTCTACATGTGCTGATCCCTCCCCCTTCAACTAAGAAGGTGCACACATAAGAAACTTACGCTGCCATTTCAGTTCAAACATAGCTCAGCATTAATCAAATGGAAAACAAGCTTAAAAGCTTCAAAGGGTTTCTTTGTAGCAACGAAGAGCCGGTTACAGTAAAAGACCTGCAAGTAGGCCCAATTAAGCCTACGAGCAAGTGTGTAACTTCAAACACTCATCTGACACCCTTCTGTCACAGCTATTTTAAAGGAGTAGACTGGCACACCGCGTTTCACACACAGGGCACACACTGCAATGATGCATGCACACTGAGTATTGAGAGTAGGGACACCCAGTACCATTTCACCCTTGCAGAGTGCATGGCACAAAGTGCTCTTTTCACCTTTGAAATCCTAGACAGATGGAACATCTCTCCAGTGTGACAGTGATGCAACTAAACACCTGACAATTTGGGTGCCACAGCTATATCCATGGGGATTTAGACATTGCTATTCCTGTGTGCATTTACTACAAAACAAAGAGATCCTTTGGCAGAGACCGAGTAGGGAGTTACATGTATGTGTGTTAAGATATAATTTGCAGTAACCCCGTCTATATAATCTCTATTAAGAAGCTGGTCATTTGCCATGAATTGTGCTTAGTTTTTCCTATAAACAAACTCCTAGCATGTATATTTTGCATTTTTAAAAAGTGAATTAAAACTGTGCTGAAAAAAATATACCATTGTTGCAATATAGCCTCTTGTCATTTATTGTTAATGGCTCAGTTGAGAGCTTTGGACTTATTTTCTGTAAGGTTTCAGGGAGATTGCAGCCTAGCTGAAAAATCTTTAAATTGGTTTTACCCGCTTGACGTAACTGAGCAAGTTTTGATAGTAAAATATGTCTAAAAATCTATTGGACAAGGTGAATTGATACAAGCTGAATTCAGGCTTGACTTGATTGAGACTGAAAACCTATTTTAAAATCCTTCTTCTGTCTAGATGAGCTGTTGAATTCAGGACCTGATTGCATTATTAGAGCAATGGTAGATATTTATAGTGGTTATTTGTCTGGCTGTTGGGCAGAGTTCATGCTGATCAAAATGAACTTGAAGCACCAGTTGTAGATTCTGTGTTAACTTTTAAAAGCATATTTGTTGAAGTCCATCTTGCTGTACTTTTTACTGCTATTTGCTTTATGAATACTGCGAGGAAAAGTACAGGCAGAAGCCAGGCTTTTATGTTGAACATTGTCATCAGTTCAGTTTTATCACAGGCTGCTTGGCCGCAAGTCCATGCTCTGTCCAGCTGATCCCCCATTCTGTTGCTCGTTGGCAGTGTGTGGGAACATCCACGGCCTTGTCATCGATCCATGGTCAGGACCCGTACTCTGTCCCTTAGGTTAGCTCTGTGGAACATTCTGGGCTCAGGCCCCAGAGAATAGTGACATGTCAGCAGCCCATTCAAATGAACAGGCTGAGGGTAGCACTATGTTAGCAGTGCTGGGATGGGGGAAGGGGAGGGTTTGGGAGTGCTAAAACTGGTGCTGTGTTAAACATTGCAGGGTTAGACCAGGGAGTGTGGCTCCATGAAAGGTCTGGTGTTCCTGGATAGGCTCTGAGTGTTCAGAGCACA
This sequence comes from Scomberomorus guttatus, assembly GCA_038419695.1. Taxonomy (NCBI): domain Eukaryota; kingdom Metazoa; phylum Chordata; class Actinopteri; order Scombriformes; family Scombridae; genus Scomberomorus; species Scomberomorus guttatus. Next base: position 12,885,646 of record CM076454.1, on the reverse strand, counting down.
GGACAAAGTGAAACAATCCTTTTCTGTTGTCAAGATATGAAACAGTAGCTTGCTTCCTCTATCTGATTTCTAATTGGATTTGTTTAGGCCTAAAAGGGTTAGGCAAGGTGAATTGTTACTCCAGAGTTCACTATCTCTCTTCAATCTCTGATATCATGCACAACAATGGTAGTCAGTCATGTTTTCATACAACAAGACTAAAGTCCACTGTCACGCTAGTGGCTCCATAATCAGAATGACATTAGTCCGGCGTGAAAAAATGCAGATGTAGATGCAGCAGGCTACTGCATTATTCTGAAAACATGTACATGCTGGTGGCGCTACAGGAAAAGTCAGGGGATAAAAATCAGTAGGCCTCTCCTCTTGAGGACCATGGAATGTCTGTACAAAATATCATTGCAATCCATCCAATAGGTGTTGAGATATTTCAGTCTGGACCAAAGTGGTGGACCGACCAACAGTGACATTACCATCCATAGAGCCGTGGTGCTAGTCAGTCATGTTTTCATACAAGACTAAAGTCTACTGTCACGCTAGTGGCTCCGTACTCGAAATTAGAACTAAATTAGTCCTGTGTGGAAAAAACGCAGATGTAGATGCAGCAGGGGTGTCAACGCTGTGGGCTCTGGCAAACAAAGTTGAACCAGGATCAACTTTTGACCAGTCGCATATACGCAAGTACACATTCCTGGCAGATTATTTTGTATAACGTGAATGCTGCATTTCTCCTGTTTACCTCATGATAGTCATGATGAAAGATAAAACCGTTGCCGCTGTGATAACTTTCGACTGTTGTAAAATCCTGTCTGAGTATTACCTTTTTCAAACGTATAAATCCATTACTGCGCTCCCTGGATCGCATGTCATTGTCAACTTGCCTCAACAACATGCCCCCACCAACGCAGCCTACTGCATTATTCTGAACATGTACATGCTGGTGGAGCTACAGGAAAAGTCAGGGGATAAAAATCAGTAGGCTTCTCCTCTTGAGGATCATGGACCGACCGACAAACCAACAGTGACATTACCATCCATAGAACCATGGTGCTAGCATGGCTAAAAATACTATTTGGCTTACAATTTGATGTAAATGCTTTTGCACTACTATGAGAGCACACATCTGTATTATGACTAGCCACAGAGGGAATCAAATTACTTGACAGTGCTTGTGTCACGCTGAACTCACGGGGTCATTGTCATTACTTAGGCCTGTTAACCCGAATCATGAACAATCCCCAACAAACTACCAACTCACACAACCTCAAATCTAAAGATATTTTTTGTACTAAATATGAAAATTAACGAAACAAATTAAATAATTTCCCAATTTTTTGAAGCCCTCACAATGATTTTGGACCAGTGTTGTGTAGTAATGGTAGCAGTAGCAGCAGTAGTAGTGGTTGTGGTAGCAGTGGCAGTAGTATTATTAGTGACAGTATAGTATCACTTGAAACTTTTTACTACTTGCACACGCATAGGGGTGTGGATCAACTGATGAGTAAATGACATGGTGTGTAATGCTACTTCCTCAGATTGCGTAATGATTTCCTTAGAATTCAGCATCATCTAAGCTGTTACACCATAAATGCAAATAAATCACGCAATAGACCATTAGTCAGTGAGGTGTTGTTGTTTCTGTTGTGTCTGGTGAAGCAAGCATTAATGCCAGAAGGGTTAACAGACTTAGCTGCAGCCTCCAAAGCTCAGACTGTTGGTGTGTAACCTCCCTACATCCCATGACATAAATAAAATTCCTTTGCTCAAATGCAATTTTCACCCAAAAGCAGTGCTGCAGAGGTGTGTTACATCTGTATAATATCACCGAATTACAAGTCAAAATGGCCTACTTTAACCCGGTGGCTCAGTCGCTTCACTCACTGACGTTACCAGTCAGTGTGGATATCTTTATTACAAACTGCTGGCTGCAATGTCTTTGTGGCACTCAACACATTCACTCACATCAGTGTGCAAGTGGAAGGTCACAATGTTTTCATGGTGCATAATGAATCATTTTTGTCACATGGAGCACAATGGGTTACAGTAATCAAAGGGCTTTAAATATCCAGTACCAATCTATTAGATAATACCTCTATTGATACTGAGCTCATATTTAAATGCGGCCCATATGGCTTCTGTTAGTTTGGCAGGAATGACAACAAAAACTGTGACTTTAACCTAAGAAAAGTGTAGGTTAGGTATAAATGAAGCTACATAGAGGACAGAAAACTCACCAGTCTTTGTATGCATGCTCCATATCTCTGGGTCAAGATCAGGCAGGAATACAAAGCATGTTGTGTCTTTAATAGGCTTGCCCTCCCTTGAACTTGTAGCTCTCTCACTTAATCACATTTGATCCGCTGAAGCAGCACCGAGGAAGAAAAGCTAAAGGGACTTCCTCTTTTTGGTCTTCATAAACATTTAGTTCCTACAGTTGGTAAAATGCCAGCTTGTTGGTCACATGACCTAATAAACAATGTTTTTGAAAACAAATTCTACTCAGCACTAGGAGTTTGACCTCGTCGAGACTTTGCCTCGACTCTTGTCTTAGCATTAGCACTAGCCTGACTTTATAATAGACACAGGTCAAAAGTTATAGTTGTCCACTTGCTTCAGTCACCCAGAGTCAGACCACTGTTGACCATTTTGTTTGTTCTGGTTTTCTCATTTGGCAACAAAATGCTCTAAGTTTTAAAAAATCTGTGTCGCTCGCCTGAGTGTAGAATCTTTTGCCTCGAGGAACGAAAGCTGTCTCTTTTGACTTACTCCACTGGAAATGTTGAAACGGAAACTAAATGTTGAGTTAAAAGAAATCAAATAAGAGTATATTTAGAAAGATGGTTTCTGATACTGACCAAGCTGAACCGAACAGAAAGGGAAATGGAAGCCCTTCTTCCTCTTTTCTGCATCTCTAAAACTCGCATCTGACATAACCTGCTGGAGGTTATTATCCTGTCTATTGTATTTTATTCTGTAAAAACAGGCTACATTACCCTTGTTCACCCATAAGCTTTAATCTCACTGGAAGGTTTTTTGAACACTGATCAACAACAATATCTCTTCAATGTCAAAACAGTGGATCCCTATGAATTTGTGTTATGTAAGACATGTTAACCATTAACATGTTTAACCACAGCAATTTTGTCATAATGACTCCAATACTGCATTTCTCCCTCACATTATTCCCTTATTTGAGGTCTTGTGTGGCTGTAAATATTTGAAAAATGTCAGTGGTGAGCTCCAACTATTGGATGACTGGCTTACCGGACAACAACACACACAATCACTGTTGTTTGTGTTTTTTCTCTGCCTCCCCTGCTTTTGTCAGGCATGCTAATTGTTTTGGCTTGAGAGAAAAATATACTTGGCATTGCCGTTGTTGGATTTTTTTAGATTTAATGAGTAGCGCAATGGCAAGATTGAAAAGTTTACCCTAGCTGTAAAAATGGTATTGCTCAGTTAACAATATATGTGTCACTATTAGAATGTAATATGTGTAAAAGAAATGGGAATGAATCAGATATACTGTATCTAAATTTCAGATCAAAGATTTTTATCAAATAAACATATTCATCATCAGTTCTAATGACATATCTTGAATAGGAAGTATAACTTGAACTAAAACTTGCCTTAGACTTTGATAGATGATGATGAATGTAAATGGTTCCCAGTAGTAAACCCTGCCTGTAGAAACAGGGTATACACAGCACTAAAACGAGGGAGTATTTCTCTCCCTGATGTGAACTGAGCTAATACCAATTTTGAAATTGTAATCTCATACGTTTGAATAGAAAATTGTGGAAAAATTGTAGTTTCTTTGTGGCTGAAGTTTCCATAACACAAAGAGTTTTATGTAAATCTCTGCCAGTCAGCCTTTGTTAAACTGGTTTTATGTAGGACCTTGGTGCTTGACCAAAGAACTAAAATAAATTACAGTAGATTTAACCCATCACAATTTATGAATTGGTATTGCAGCACTTGGTGCATGCCTCACAAGCTAATATAATTGTTAATATATGGTTAATAATTATTTGTACTTCCATTGCTTTTTTTTCTGATGAAATGGTTTAAAGCTCATACATAAACGGCTCATCACATGAAATCTTGTCTGAAAATTTGCCTGAATTAAGTCTTTTTACTATGTTTACTGTGAAAATGATTTTAAAATGCTGTTATTTGTCTTTCATAGGTCCTGTCATCACGACCATTGATCAGATTTAATGGAAACCAAGGGGTAAGAACGTTTTTCTTTCTCTCCTCCTCACTGCCCCCCAAATCTCCTGGTTAGTTGCTGACAAGTATGTCAAAATTCAGGTGTCGAGACATAAATTGACATTCATCGTGACGTGCAACACAGTTCATATACTCAAGAGAGCATTTTGAAGCGTTGATACACACACGCTTTCAAACAAGACGTGATAATGCCAACACGGCAAGATAGCTATTTTTTACCCCCCCAATATGACACTCCAGTGCCTTGTCTTAAAGTGTCAGAGAGAGAAGCACGAAAGATGCTGCTGTAGCTGACCTGAATGTAATGATGTACTTTTTGACATACGTGTCTTGTGCTGTGTCAACATTGCTTAATCCTAATGCACTACTGTCAGTTAGACCTCTTCAGACACATGTTTCCTAGCCTCTCCTTATACTGGCAACAACATCAGGTTTATTTCGCTTTGCCTCATACTTTAAGCGTGCCAAATGGAAATTGTGCCCCACAACATCTCTTGCATGGCAGGAAGAACACTTTTTTTTTTTTCTTAAAATGTCATGTTCTCTGCCTTGTTCCTTAACTTCTCACCACACCATACATTTCAAAAAGGAAGCTCTGCTGTGTCAGATGTAATATATAAAGATCACAGAAGGCACATATTTGTATTCTTTGTAAAAAGCCTTGTGTTTTTTTATCAGTAGACTCATGTTCCTGTTCACAATAGGAACCTTGGTGGCTGGTGAAATTTGATCTTAATGCACCAGCCTCTCTGAGACCTCTCTAGGATAATGTTAAGTACCTTTTCAAATGTTCTCTTGGAAACTACTGTACATGTAGATCAGCTCAAAGGCAGATCTGTGTTGCTGATAATTTGTTGGTGACACTAGCTGCTCAAGTGTCAACCGAAGCACTTCTAATATCAGCAATATGAACAACACTAATCATAATATATATAATAAGGAAATCTAAAGTTACCCCTGCCTGCCACTGCCTGCCTCGCCTCTTTGCTGCAATAGAAGCGAGCGAATAAATGCAGATGGTAGACCAAGTGAAGAAAGAAAATAAGTAGCAATACAAAAGACTGAATTGTTTTTATATCCTACAATGGAAGAAACGATGCCTCTTTCTGCAGCTGGTACCTGCTTGTTCATGATAATGACAAAACTCACACATGGGTGCCAGTGCTCCCTATATTGGCAATTAACTGTACCCCATGAAGACAATAAACATCCTCATGCTCACAAGCATTCTCTGCATAAGCAAACTGCTTCCTGCATGGGTAAAAGGCAGGGTTTGCATGTGTGAGCCTGCCCACTGTTGAACAACCTGACTTGCACAGTCAGTCTATGTGCACTTCTGTTCGTGCAAGTTGCAGTTTGGTTTAACATCCAGTGGACTGGTACATTTTAATGACTTGCGTTGTGTCCACAGACTTTATTTGCTATCTATCTTGTTCTAAAATGTTGTGATATAGGTTGTTTGTGTGTATATTTTCACCATGGTTACAAAGCATACAGTAGCAAGATTTTTATCATCTCTACACATACATTTGCTACATCGATACATCTTTCTTAATCCTTCCCTCCCACAGTCACTTTCACATACACACACACACACACACACACACACACACTGCCTGCTCTGCATCCTATTCCCTTGTCTTGTGTAGGAGGGTTGGACACCAAGTTATCATAGGTCATCAAATGTGATAGCAAACACACACAGGTTTTGTGCAATATTGAGAAATGCAGTTTGAATATGGGTCCTTGTTGTAGAAGGGTGATTCATTATTAATGAATTGCTGCCTGCTACCCTGCTACAAGTGTCAAGCATCTAAACTCCTGCAAATGTCCCCACTTAGCTGAGGATGATTATTGCGTTTCCTACCCTAAAGTGCTTCCTGGTAAAGCTTTAGCGTTGCCACATTCCCAGATTTCAACAGTGGCGCTGATGAATAAAATGTTATTACTCAGCAACAATATGATGGCAAAACTACAAAAGCAAAATAAATGTACTAAAACATCTGTTTTCCTGTAAGAATGGAAGAAAGTTATTGAAATTGCTTAAAATAAGAATTATTTATGATGCAGCACGAACACGGAGCTGTGCCCATTATATAGTTTCTCCTTCATGTCAATTCTATAATTTACATAGTGCACATCCCCATTTATTGAAAAGGGTAAAAGTTGAGAATACAGGATGAAAAATAAATTGAACAGGAATTGATTTACATTGTAACCTACAGGTGCATGAGCAATTTATTCCAAAATAGGCGCTCATGTTCAAGGAACACGGATAACAAGCAAAGGCTGTTTACAGACAGCTGCGCACACATGATGTGTAGTACAACACCTGCATTGAGTCCTCACAATTCATTCTGCCCGTACTGCTGTGTAATACACACACACACACACTCTCACACACACTCTCACACACAGCTTGATTTAAATGTATTTTTACGGCTAGGAGTGTTGCTTAGGGAATCCACTGAATGCATTCCAAGCTCTCAAAACACCTGCTTTTCCAAACACTCATAAATAGACCTCAGGCGGCAGCAGCAGCCTAGCAAATTTGGTCAACATTCTCTGTTTTATTCACTGTTTGTCTTGAATAATTTGGCTGTAAGATATTGGATATGTTAGTGTGTAGTGTACTGTATTTTCTGTTTACGGTCTATGATATCTACATTAACATAGAATAGTAATTATTCAAGCTTTGCATTATCTGTTGTTCTTTAAACTTAATGAGCTTTATTGAGAAAATCCCATGAGTGGCACTCTTTCACCAAACCACAACGTCATCCAGGAGTGATTCACTTAAGGCTGTCATCCCACTGTCGCTTTTTGTTGGGAACAGCGCAGTGCAGAATCCCACATTAACTCCACATTTCATACTAGTATTTTTCATTCATTTCACATTTTTATAAGAATCTCTGTACCAACAGGTATGCCCGTGGAGGTTACCTCTGTCTTTATTGGCAGATAATTCAATGTGACCCTTGCCTACCCTTTTTCAAGAAAAGTTGCAGAGAGATCGCTCATTAACTGGTGTTAAATCTGATGTTTATAATCTGATGTTTTAGTGTGCTGAGATAGTAAAGTAATGCCTGCGTTTTACTAATGCAGCAGGTTCAAAATGGTGGAAAATATGTTGCTGTTGAGATCAGAATGATAGTCAGAAGTATGAAAGTAGCTAAATTACATGTAGATGGCAGACTGTCACAATGAGGTCCCATATTCATTCAGTCATATTCATTCATCTGATATAGACAAAGTGCGCACACATGCGCACACACACACACCAGTATTTCTTCCATCTTGAAAAGGGAAGAATTCAAGGTCTGACAACAGACAAAAGATGTGCGGTATTTTTCCAGACAGGCTTGGGTTCAGATTAGAAGTGGCCTAATAAAACACGTATGTTGGCTGCATCAAATATGTATGATGCAGGAAAACCCAGACAATGGATGTTGATGCTTGTATTTGTGCTCTCAGGTTTTCTCCTGCACATTAAATTGTGGCTGTTTACTTTGAGAAGTCTGTCGTTATGTGCAGTTTGAGCATTTTTGAGTGTGGCAGACACATTTCCGTGTTTTTATGCCTCTGCGCCGGCAAGAGCCGTGGCCAGAGGCGTTATGTTTTCGGGTTGTCTGTACGTCCGTCTGTCTGTCCCATTCTCTTGAACGCAATTTCTCTGCAATGCCTTGAGGGAATTTCTTCAGATTTGGCACAAACCTCCACTTGGACTCAAGGATGAACTGATTGGATTTTGGTGATCAAAGAAAGGAAAAAAGAGAAATTTTATAATTAAAAAGAATAATTACATTGAATTTTCTTGGTAGGGGTGGCTTTATGGCTTTCCTATTCACTCATCTCCCCCTCCTGTCTACCCAACATTGTTGGGCCGTCGTTGAACATATGTGGGTAAACATAAACCATAGATTTTGCTCTCTACCAGGCACCATTCACATTAGTGGACCCTTATCTACAGCTGTTTGGACGATTCAACATGTTGAATCTGCATCAGTCTGTGAGAGAGGAACAAATCAGCAGTGTTGCCCTTTTAGCTTGGTTTTTCTTTATTTTTCATCTCGCTTTCTCTGTTCGTTTTGCATAAGCCACAGACTATCAAAGACAGTACAAAGCAAAGCGAAACTATATTTTACTGCCAGCTACTATTTAGTTTGTTTTTATTGCATGCATTTCCTCAAGTTGTATTCGGAGCATATGCTTAGATGGTGTACACAAATTTACAGTGGAGTGAAAAAATAAGCTTTTGTTGTCTTTCCACAATGTTTTTGGGATGACAAATGCAGGTTGCTAACTAGTTATTTCCTTTCCTGTAGAATCAGATCGTACATGTTGAGATCATGTGGCCATTGGCCGTAGTCTTTGCAGTGTGTTCACCCGCAACTTATAGCAGAAAAATGAAGCAAAAACCGGAAGCAAAGCATTTGAACTGTCAGCACTAAATCTTTGATGTCATCTTTGTGTGTATCTCTGTCTGCCTGGATTGTTTTCTCTCTCTCTTTGCTGCTTTTCTCCCTCTGGCCTTGGAGAGAGTACTAGAGGAACTGTGTGGGGGTCGGTCCTTTCTAATGACCCCAACCTGAAAAGGGGCATTGTTTGCTAGATACCATGCAGAATGAGAAGATGAGTATAGCTGCAGGCAGAATAAGGAAAGGGTGGTTGGACAGCCTGTTTAAAGTCCACTTGCACCATTAGAAAAAAACTGTAAAAAGGAGATTGTTTGTTGTAGAGAGGGTGTGTTGTGCTGTTAGTCCTGCCCTTCATTCAGTGTTTAAGTAATCTCTTTATGCTCCTTAAAGTGTGCTCTTCTGGGTTTTTTTTTTCCGTTGCTCTGTTTTGTGTAGGTTTTGTGGCAACAGCAGGGTAAAACTCTCAGGTTTGATAAAAGGCTTTCACAGATAGTGTTGCAAAGGTTTGTAAATTGAAAGTTAAACAGATTTTAAAAAGCAGTTTTTAATCTTAAGAGGAGGCAGCTAAAAGTTGTGCAAACATATTAGAAATACACGTTTTCAAACATCAAAATCATACATGTATGTCACACATCAGAATCAAACATACTTTGATACTGGAGCCTGAGAGCCATTTGGTGTGGAGGAGCCTCTTTCTCTTCCACGCTTTCATCCTCTACAATGTGAGTCAGTGAGTCAACTGAGTCACTCCACTGTGCCTCGCCTTTCAGTCAGTTCCTCTGCCTCTTAATCATCTCTGGATTCATTTGCGTTTCTGCAGGAACATACATTTAGATGTTTTTCAACACCATGGCATAGTACAGCTTGTATCGGTTGTTCCTCTTCCCACAGATGTCACATACATTTCATGGACTCAAATTACAATATCGTATTCCAGTAATGTATAGCTGCATAGCTGCTAATGAACACCCCGACACTAAATTGCTTTATGACCCTCAAATAACCATTTAAAATAATCTGCATATTACGTGCATGTGACAGGGAATGCTTTTCTCTGTTGTTTTTTCTTTTTTTTTGCTGTATTTCACATTTTATAGCAGAGACACAAGTGAATACATGGGTAACGGTGATGTGACTTGGCTGTCCAGAACTATTTTCCTGTTGGTAGCAGGTGCAATGCTGGCTGGTTGACGAACATGATATAGGACTGGCAAAAGGTGCTGTTTATGTGTATTGCAAGGGAGAGGATAGAAACAGCAGTCAAATTAAAAGAGCAAGAATATTCAGAACTTAAAATGTTAAAGCTGCACTGTGGAGTTTTTTTTTTTTTTTTTGTAAACAAATAAACATGTTTACGTTCACTGTTATTCACCGAAACGCACTGTGTGTATTCTTGAGGCCTGACAAACATGCTGCATGCATTTCCTTCCTCATAAAACATTTGCAAAACAAAATGTTATGACTATGACTTCTGTTCCTGACAGAGAGGAACGAGGTACAACACAGGCCTGACTGAAGACACCTTTATTCTCTCCTTTAAGGCAGATGATCTGTGGTGACGTTTGTGAGGCCCCGTCTGCACATATATACATCCGTCACCACAGTGATCCCTCAGTTTGATAGCTGCTCTTCACTGAGCTGTGCAGAGGGGTAACCAAGTGTTGTACGTTGTTCCTTTTCTTAAGGGAACAGAAGTTATAGTCATAACATTTCGTTCTCTTTCAGTTGATTCGCTCAGTTCAGCACATAGAGTATGGAACATGTATTCACGCCCCGCAGAGCAGCTGCAAAACCGTCAAACCTCCAGCACTCTAGTGCATCATAGACCCAGCAGAAAGGACAGAATGAGCCACCAAAGGAGCTGCCGCATCTAAACGGTAAAACCGAGCAAAAGTGTGTGACCAACTGGCTGCAGTACAGATATCACTCACAGCTACCCCTTTAAACAAAGCCCATGATGTTGCCATGCCCCTGATCGAATGTGCCCTCACACCATGAGGCAACGGAAGACCTCTGCTGCTGTTGTAAGCCAGCGAGATAGCCTCTGCTCCCGTTGTAAGCCAGGGAGATAGCCTCCACAATCCAGTGAGAAAGCCGCTGTTGAGACAGGGCTTTGCCTCCGGCCGGATTAGCAAAACAGACAAACAGCTGGTCACATAAACGCACACTCTGAGTGCAGTCTATGTAGGTGCGCAGCACACACACAGGACACAGAGAATGCAACCTCTGTTCCTCGGATGCAAAAGAAGGCCTCAAAAGCCATAGAGCTATAGGCTGCAGAGATAATCATAGGCAAATATCCTGCATTCAGGCGCAATGTAACCTTAGAGCCATCCGAAGTGAACTAGGTACAAGAGGGATGCACAGATGAAGCATGAAGGTCACCCACCCTTTTTACGTAAGTCAAAAGCAAAAAGCAGAGAAAAGCAAGAAATTTCATATCTGTAAACTCAGTGGGCTCAAATTGGGAACCACAAAGAGCCTCAAGTACCAAAGCCAAAACCCATGAGGGGACGCTGGATTTAACCACAGGCCTAAAGCTGGCGGACTGCCTTTAAGAAACGCATGACAAGAGGGTGAGCGCCTGGCGTCATTCCATCAAAGCCAACATGACAAGCAGATATTGCTGCCAAATAGACCTTAATCATGGAAAGGGAGAGACCCTTATCCAGCAGCTCCTGAAGGAACGTCAAAACATCCACAACTGAATCACTGAAATGGGAGTACATTTTGTTCCTGACACTACTGCTTGAACGTCCGCCATTTATAGGTATATAGGCCTCTAGTGGATGATGCCCTCGCGCTTTGGATTGTTGCCACCACACTTGAGGGCAGACCCTTAGCTATTAAATTGGCGCTCTCAACAGGAAGGCATGGAGCCGCCACAGCTCTGGACACAAATGCGTCACCTCTCCTCCTGCTTGAGAGAGGAGGTCCTTGCTGACAGGAAGCTGCCAGGGCCTCGCTGCTAGCAGACTGAGTATCTCGGCATACCACGACTTCACCGGCCACCGAGGGGCCAACAGGATCAGGGACAGATTCTCCCGGCACACCCTCTCCAGAACAGGCAGTATCATTTCCACTGGGAGAAATGCATACAGGAGCATGTTGGGCCATGGGTGCGCTAGAAATGAACGGGCCCCTCCCTGCTTGTTTATGTAGGAACCCACCGTTGTGTTGTCTGTCCTGATCAGAACATGCTGACCTGTCAGAACCGGCCGAAAATGCTTTAGAGCTAAAAAAGCTGCTAAAAGCTTCAGATGGTTGATGTGAACCGTCCAGACCCTTCTCACTGCCGCACCGTCGCACAGAGCCCCCCCCAACCCCTCAGTGAGGCATCTGTGGACACCAACTTGCGAAAAGACACCCTCCCTATAGGGGAGCCCTGGCGTAGTAAAACATGTTTCCTACAAAGGAGGAGAGCCGACATGCAAGAAGGATGTGTTTATTTCCTCCCTCAGTACTGCTGCTGCCTCATCCCCTATAACTGTGTTTATTACAGAGAGGAAACAGGGTGGTCTGACCTTGAACTGTAACTGGTAACCCATGGCAATGGTTCTCTCTACCCACAGAGTTTGCACAGACTGAGCACCGAGTTATTTTCTTCCCCTAAGAGTTGTTTTATGTTGTTTAATGCTGCAGTGTCTGTTGGTCAGCTGATTTTGTTTGTTACTGCTGATCGCTGCTCCGCTCCACTAACATTAGTCTCTGGGTGATGGCGTAGAAAGTTCACAATATTCACATTCGTCTCGCAAAGCTAATTATTTAGACATTAAGTCAAACCATGCTTGCAACTGCTGCCTTTTGTGATGATGAATTACAAGATAGCTCTAGTGTGTGCGCGCAGTAGACTGTCTGGGTGCTACACTGCCCTCGCAGATGAGTTCCGCCTTTTTTGTTCCGTCAACATCACGTTATCGATGTATCGCAATGCATCTAAGAATCCATTTTTTCCCCCACCCCTAACTACTAGTGGTCAAAAACTTCACAGGGTACTTTTAACATACAGTATATTCTGATGTAGGTCAGCTCATAAGAGGGCCTTCCTCTTGTGTTCATTGGTAATTGTAATAGTGACAGTAATAAAAAGCCTGTTATTTTAAAGGTATCAGTTATTGTCCTATCTCTATATGGTAGGCTGCAGCAGAGAAAGTGTGCGTTATGTTATACTGGAGTGGAGCATTATGGATAACTGAGAAAACAGGTCTTCCAGGAAGACAAATAAAGGACATTGTATTTATTTATAGTTGGCCACCTGCAGCCTTCACATGTGTTGAGGCCTTGGGTAAACAGAGCTGAGCTGCCTGCAGTCTGACCGCATGTCAGCCCGGGCACTGATGAAGAAGCCAGTGAGTCACAGGCTGAGCCCCTGATCTAGGTTAGGTCATTGGCAATGAGTTGGTCACTGGTCAAGAGGACTTGCTCTGAGGATCTAAAACCATCTAATTGGTAACTTCAGCTTTCTTCTGTTACCATGGCGCAGTGTGATGCACAGTCCTTGGCTGTGACGCCATTTGAATTCATACTCATGAAAACAGAGCTGAGCAGGGATCAGTCAGCCGGGCCCTCCTGGAAACACAACCCTCCGCCTGACCTTACAGTTAGTCTTAAACTGCTTAAACTGGAGTTTTTCTTTTCAAGACTTGTCAAATAAATTCACTCCTGAATTAACATCCTAATGATAGGGTGTTAACAACACTATTTTTAGGTGGAATCAGGTAGACTCGAATGTGGCAATGCACAGTTTCAGCGTCACCTGGCGCTTTCTCTGCTGCGTCTTTCACATTGCCCACTAAGAAGATTACTGACACGCTTCTTTGCACTGCATTAAAATGTTAACCATTTTGACCCAACACCTGCTTCACTGTAGTAGTGCAAGATGCGTTTTAAAGCACAAATCTGCATCCAAGTTGTCACTTGTCAAATTATTTCCTTCGTTTAAACAAAGTGTCCGGCAGCGTGCTGATGATTAGAGCTTTGTGGGGTTAGCTGCACAAGCTGACTGTGGTTAACTCAACTTCCTGTGGTTTTTTTTTTTTTTTTTTTTGAAAGCAGCACCTTTAGTGTGGGATGATGGTAATTATGGGTGGGGGGATGTGCATAACTGCGTGGAAGGCCAGAGACTGCAGAAATACCTTTCATGCTTATGTTACAGTAATTTACCTGCGGTTCGTCCAATCACATGTTTGGCACACAATTAACATTCTGCAGTTTATAGACTATCTTAGTAGAGATAAGCCAGGAGAGGAGAAGGCAGTGGATTTAGTCGGGGTAATTTTAGTTTTGTGAGGTTTTCAGTGTTTTTGATGCCAGCAAGAAAATGCCTGGAGCTTATTCACAGCTTTGCCTAGTCAGGGCCAGGGTTTCAAGGTGCACAGCACTGGCATTTGTTTATAGTACAGAAGATATCAGACAGAAAAATGAGTGTTTGAGTTTACAGGTAGGGTGTGGTGTGAAGTTAGTCAACTTAATGCTTGTCTGGAAAGTATCTTAATTATGTTTATCATATATAGGTCTTAAAAAAACGGTTAATAATCAAGTAAATACATATTTATGAAAGCATGGAAAACAGCATAAACAAACTGATTTTAGTAGGAAGGTATTGTGAGCCCTTCTCTTTAGTGTTAACTTAAAACTAAATCATGTTGTTTTCATATGTTCATGTGTTTCTCCTTTGTCATCCGCAGAAAATTTCAATACCACGGTCAGAAAATTCCAATGAACTGCAAACATTTACTTTCTACCTGTCAAACGTGGGCAGAGATAACCCCCAGGGCAGCTTCGACTGCATCCAGCAGTACATCACCAGGTGAGGCAGCACACGGCATCTCTCCCACTTTCACTTTTTCTCTCTTTTTGCCAATAATTCTTCTTTTTCAAAAAAAAACAACATAAATTCACAAACTGTAATGTCAAGTGCATAAGAATGGTGTGAGCATTTGAACTAAGGCCTTTACTGTCTTTGAGCTTTGTGTAGATCAACTGTCTTTGGACTTGAGTTACTTAATGAGTGTTTCCAGACAGAGGAGCTATTTGTTTAACATAGTTTGGACCTGAGGTGATTCACTGTGCCTCTCGGCTGATGAACACATTGGGAAGTTTGGCTTCAAATACCAGCCAATAAATGGAAAGATCTGTGATTAATGGCCTCTACATGTGGCAAATGTTTTCGTTTCACCTGTTAATTTTCAGGTATAAAAAGGTGATACGAGCAAATTCTCTACATATGAAGTTGCACACAGTGTTGAATCAAAATCCAGTCAAAACTGACCTTTCCCCCATCATTCTTCCAATATTTTTCTAAACTGAATTATTAAGCTTCAAAACTTATTTTTAATGTTGACAAAATTTGCTTTGGGTGTGTGTCTATCACCTTTTATGCTGTTAACTTCGTTCTGCACACTTTCTCTATCCCAACATGCAATATGCAAAAAAAGTGCTGACTGAATCAAATGAATAAGACCAGATGTCTGTGTTGAAAAGGAAGGAAGTAGAAAAACAGAATGAGGAACAACAAGAATCTCCTCCCTCTGTAGCTGTCAAGTCTCTGACCCCATTATTCCGAAAATATTTTTAACAAGTGGGTCAGGTGGAGTTCATCCACATCTCTGGATCCTAATCAACCTTTAGTTCCAATCTAAGACCCAAATGACAGAGCTCAGCTTCCACTGACTGCGCCAGCACCATCTCATTTTCTGCCAAATGCTCATCAAAGTGGAGGGGAATCAAAGAGAGCCGTAAAGTCAGGAAAGAATGGGATTTGATGCAGCAGTGATTCGTACTGTGGGAACCCACAGTCGGATGGAAATTGAAAGAATAATAGTTGTACCCTCAGGGTGTTTAATGGATCTCATCTGGGCAGGAATGCACAGTTATTACAAATATAGAGATTTAAGGTTAATGATTAAAATTAATTTTATAGCGATGGATTTATGGTAAGTACTTTGCAGTAGTATCCTCTTAAATATAACATGAAATTTTTTTTCTTTTTTTTTTTTTTTTTAGTTCGCTTTCTATTTCAAATTACTGACAAACTAAACATGCAGCACCTTCTCTCTTTCTTTTCTATTTTTCTCTTATTGAAGCCTGTCTTCTTCTCTCACCGTCTCCTCTTTGTTTTGGCAGTGAAGGGAGCATTCAGCTGGATTGTTTGGGTGGGATCCAGGACAAGATTACAGTATGTGCCACAGACGACTCCTACCAGAAGGCCAGGGAAAGCATGGCCCAGGTTGAGGAGGAGACTCGCAGTAGGAGTGCCATTGTCATCAAGCCTGGGGGGAGATACGTAGGTGAGGAGACTTGGTACATGATACATGAAGACCACCTAACATCCACTGGTCAGTTACTTTTGATCCAGATGTTGAACTTCCACTTGGAGTTCATAGAGCTGAATCGTCACCTGTCAAGATGCCCTAAAACTTTTTTACCTTCCGTTTGGAAACATTTCTCTTGTGGCTTTCTAACTGGTAATTTAGGCGTCAGATAGATTGGAAAGAGATATTTCCATTCCAACATTATAAAGGTGTTGGGAGTTAACAGGCATGAAGGGACTGGAAGAATTTCTATACCCTGCAAAAACCCCAAATGGACCATGTGTTTGTGTAGCCTTGCTCTGCTGGTGAATGGGTTCACATTGGACCAGACAGGTTGTTTGGGTCTGGGGCTGAATGGCAGAGGGCCAGCACACTGCCAGCATGCCTCATCTGTAACCAGGACTTTATTGAATTTGATGGTGGTTTGTTTCTCAGTAGTCGAACCTATAACACATACACAGTAATCCTCTTTCTCGCTAACCCCAATGAATGTAGTTTAAACACACAGAGGCAGAAACATCCCCTGGCAAAACATATCAACTTCCTGACTTTTCTTGTTTTGGTCTCTGACCTGTGCTATAAAATGCATCGTGTTGAGTTGCAGTAGAAAACCACAGCCACCTTGCCTCATTGCCTGCAAAGAAAGGAATTCAGTGTAAGCCTATTTACTGTTCAGCACTGAGTCAAAAAAATGTTTAGTCCACGTGTGCTGTGGAACCAAACAGCGCTTCAATCTCAGTAGGAGGCAAGATTCATCTGAATCTGTATCACCTGGGGGAAAAAAAAAAACGTCTCCGTGGGGAGAATAGCTGATGTTTTAATGGAAGGTGAGTTCGAGGTGGACGTGGCAGCAGTAAAGATCAGTGCATGATGCATCTTTTTTGAGTCATCTGCCAGTTCTGCCAGCCATTATCAGTCACACAGTTAAAAGATGTTGACAGAAAGAAATATATTTCTTTGTGAGATTATAGTTATTTTCTGCTCTTAAGAAAACAAGCAAGTACCGTCTGCCAGCAGAGAGGGACTTGAGGACTTGTTTTATGCCAGCGCTTTAGTTTCAACCATAGATTGTAGTATAGTTCACAAAATTATCCTGTAATTTAAATTCTCATCTCAACTCATCAATCCGAACTGAAAGGTAAACTATACAAAATGCTTTTTCTTTAGAAGGATTTACTACAGGACTACTTCAGCTGAACATTTTCCCCTTTGTCTTGCACCCCCACTGTAATAGTTTATTACACTAAAGTTTTGAATTTAACGTTGAATTACCAAAAAGTGCCCTTTCCTTTTAACACAGAAACCACTAAGAGAGAGAAATCTACCTGGCTATTCCTTATCCAACTTCTCTAATGTCAGACTATTCCGTCATTTCTCTGAATCCTCCATACCACAGGTAAGAAGGTTCAGATCCGGAAACCGGCCTCTGGTCTTTCAGACGTTGCCCCGTCACGGAGGACATCTCGGCCTGTCATCATCTCCAGCAGCACGCTAAAGAAAAGCACGACTCAGCACAGGCCGCTCCGAGAGCGCCTCTTACACCTGCTGGCCCTTAAGCCTTACAAGAAGCCTGAGCTGATCCTGAGGTTGCAGAAAGATGGCCTCTCGCCATTAGACAAGGACTCCCTGGACAGCCACCTGCAACAGGTCACACATACACACTTATTGCCTTCGTATGTTCACTCACTTAGACCTCACAGTGCAGTTATCCCTTTTGGAGGCTCGTAGACTCACTTGTGGCTCTTTTTCATTTCCTAGGTGGCAAACCTGAATGGGAGAGACAACACCTTCACATTGAAGGACTTTTTGTATAAGGAAATTCAGAAAGACTGGCCTGGATACACAGAAGGAGACCAGCAGCTTCTCAAGAGAATCCTGTTCAGGTACATTTGAGATGAGAATTACTCTCACGTGAAACCCACTTACAACAGTGAAATGGTGGAGGAACAATTTGTGATTCTCATCAGCAATAACTTTAGAATAGCTGAGAAGTGATTTAAAAATTTTTTGCAATAAATGCACGCACATTGACATTTTTGCGTAATGTGCAGGTCTTGTAGTCATATGTCAGCTTAAGGGTAAACTCATTTTTTACACACTGATGGTTTGAGTCAGTGTCATGGGAATATACGTATTTTGCAATGTTTGTGACTGGGTCTTTTAGGTGATGTAATGTACTGGCTGCCTGAAGCTGAAGCTCCTGAGCTCATAGCTCATAGCGGCAGGTTGCATTTCTAAAGCGTTTGGTTATTTGTTGTTGTTTTTTTTTCACTTCTGTATGTTTGACACACTTCGGTTATACATAGTTTTCTCAAGCTACACTTAGAGGCATTTTGGAATAGAAAACTCAGGCTTTTTAACAGAATGGATTTGTGACACTGCAAACTGCAAAGCATCTTGTTTTGTTGTTTATGTTGACTCTCTGTGAGACCACAGGGTGATGCCTCCGGTATGTAAGAACTGTGGCTCAACAAAACATTGTAGAATGATGTAATACCAAGTAAAATACCTATTGGATTTGTTAGAATGGCAGGTGTCTCTGTGTGTCCCCAGGAAGATTTCCCTGTTCTCCACTGAATTTCTTATAAGTATACAGTTTGTTGACAGCATGAGTTGCTGGCCTTCTTCCCAGTGGAAAAATCTGGTTTCTCAGGATCTGGGACACTAAGGAAAAGCGAGCTCCCAGCTAGCTATATATAGACCAGGCAGCACTGCTCAGTGCTCAGTTTGTGTTTACGTAGTGGACTCAAGAATAGCTCCTATTCTCCATGATGAGCTTAGTTTTACCTGTGGTGCAAGGGCAGCTGGAATGTTAACGCTGAGCGACCGAAAGAATAGAAACACTTGTATATTATGTAATTCAGTGCAATGACCCTGCAACAAATACACCCTGACCTGTCCAGGTTTTGTTAAGACCGCTTCTAACATAGTTGAGTTGCACTAGAGAACACTGCTACTCATCCAGTGTATTTCCTGTGTGTTCACGCTTCCTTTTTGTATGTATTTACACACATACTTGCACCCTATTTGTGCCTGTCTTTTCACCGCACTTTGAGCTCTGTTTGTGAGTTTGTCAGCTGACTATCAACCAATGCCTCCCACCTAATACCAGCTCCTCTGCAGTCAGTCACGCAGGAGTAGCACAGCAACATGATTGGAACGCCCATGATGCAACAGTGTTCCAGCACATGCTGATCTGTGTGTGAGGTGGCACTGGTCCAAGGTTCAGCCGTATCGGTCCGCCTGCTGTCTCACTTGTAGCCCCTGCCTGTCTATCTGGCTGTCCCCACCACAGACACACACACACACACACACACACACACACACGCACGCCCTGATTGAACTAGGGTGGGGCATTGACAAGACTTGGTGTACTCAACTGCCCCCTACTGATAATGTCATCAGCCTTTGTGCTCTTTTACATTTCAGAACAAAATGTCACATTAGTGCATTTCAGTGCATCAGTAAACCAGAGTGAGAACTGTCTGTTCTAGCAGGCAGACTGAAATAATTCATTCTTAACTGCTAGTGAATATGTTAGGTAAAAAAAAAAAAGACAGAATCAATGAGTTGGCTGGCACGCTAAGAATTAACATCGTCTTGGCTGAGTTGGTTATAACTGGTCGGAAAGGTTTAGTTGTGTATTGGCACGGCTCTTTTGTGTTGACATCGCTGCTTCGTGACAGATTAGTCTGGTACATAATGAGGTCATAGTTTTGCGCATCATAATAAATCTGAGGCTCTGTTCACGCTTGGCACTAAGATGGTTCTTGTCTGATGTGATCACAAGTGGACAAATCTAAACACAGGTGTGAATACTGCAGTTACTCATGCCACATATGGAGGGGGTCAGGGAAGGAGTAGTGCAAACATAATATGTCCCTGATCCCATCAAATAACCATGTAGTCAACTTTGTAGTGTGCTTATTGCCTGATAAACCTCCCAAATAGCATCCATACACTAAGTGAGCTGCTGCACCATATTCTCTCTCACTTTTCTCTCTTTGTCACTGTGGAATGTCATGTCACTTTCTCACTTATCTTGAACTAGCAGACAAAATTGCTAACCCTTAAATAAACATGCAATGTCTGTGAGATTATACTGCAGGATTGTGTATTAATGTTCTAAAAAAAGAAGCAATTTATGGCATCAATATTGTGATGTAAATTGCAGTATACCAAACACTGGAGTCTGTTAAACTGGCAGAAAACTTGTGAACAGATTTAAAGACTGAATCTTCCAAAAATGAAGTGCGTGTACATGCTGCTATGTCAAATAGCTCGTCTTTTGCTCATTTTTCATAGCTACCCACTCAGCTTCACAAAGCAACTTTTGTAACTTGTGGTTAACATCCCAGAATTAGCTTGTCAACCGAAGAAATGGCAGCTTCATAGATTGTATCTGTCAACGAGAGTCTTTTTTTTTCTGGAATAGAGCGTTTTGGAGCTCCAAGAGCATAGATAGCTGCAAGTAAATTTTGTAACGGATTCCACGAGGTGTTGTCTCCTCTGTGCAGCATTAAGACTAGCAATAATGATCAATAACAATAATCAAATCTATAGGTAGATAGTGTTCCTGCCATGCATGGTATGCAAAGTTTATGTTCTGCAGAAATTATATCAGCCTTTTTTTTTTCTTTTTTCCTTGTCTGTGTGTGTGTTCACTCTCACAGAAAGCTGTGCCAGACCCAGAACAGCTCTGCCCCTCCACCAGAGAGCCCACCCAAAGAGCTGGCCAGCAGCTCGCCATCTCAGGTGAGCTTCCTGTTCCTCTTCTACCCGCCTCCCACTTCTACACACTTCCTTTTCTCCGAGCTGCTACGCCGCTTTTTCTTTCCCAGGTGTATTTTGGTCATACGGTTGGCTGGTGGTGGATATTTTCTTTAAGATATTTCAAAATTGTGAAAGCTTTACTGTGTATATTAGGGTATATTTATTTTTATTTCTGGTCAAAATATAAGAACCCTGTGAGAGAACCTTTATTGCTTGAGTCTCAAAATTCAAATTGAATTATGAGACTCAAAACTGCTTGACGTTAACTCAATAGAGTTTAAATACAGTCTTGGTTAATCTTTAACCAAAGCTTGTTTGCCTTTAACTGTTCCAGGTGTACCAGTAGAAATGGTTCGGCCATTGCACAAATCACATTATTTGCCAAACATTTGTATTGGTTTAATTACTCTACAGTTCTACCACATTACCAAACACTACAGCCTATTGCGTTCTCCCTGTTCCCAGGGAGAGTTTTTCTAAATTCTCTGGCTCCCTTTAGACTGATTTGTGTTTCCTCTCAGTCTCCTCAGTGAATTTCAGAAGCACGTTTTGCAGTACATGTTTTCTGAACTGGTTCCAGTTACCCAATATGACTTACTAATGGCTGTGAGCTCTTCAAGAACCTTTCATCAAACATATATTGCCTGCATGAGTACTAAAACTTTATTATTAAACCAAACACCAAATGTCTTCCATGATACACTTCTTAGTGAAACTCTTTTCTCTCTCCTCATTGCAAATTCATTCTTTCATACTCCCTGTCCTGCTGCTGGGTCAGTCCAGACTCCCGAGTGTACCCATTGTTTACACTTCCATTAGGTAGAGGTAGGAGGAGCTGCTCCGTTATATTAATAGCTCCTTCCTCTCAGGTTCTTCTCCCCTCAGACATCTACTGTATGCCCCTTCCTTTCCGCTCCCTCCCTCAGTAAACACGGTATACAAACACACAAGCAGACCTTTTTTTTTTTTTGCTTCAGTGGCATAAAAAAAGAGCACCGCAGGTAAAGCTGTGTGTAAACTTCACATAGGTGAGGGATGGATCAGGGAGCGCTGCAAGGCTAACAGGGTATGGCTATGTCCACACTGAGGTGAATAAATCTGGAAACTGCTTCCGTTCACACTGGCATTTTCATTTTTAAAATGTTTTCCATTCACGCTGGAATACAGACACAAAGGCTCTTTTTGTTGGTTTAAAAAAAAAATCATTACAGCCATTATCTGAAGTGGGGCTGTTGCTCTCAGTTCAGTTTTTGGGTGCTTAGCGTGGAAATGGTTTGAAGAGCCTTACAGGCTAAAACAAAGCTCCGCGCTGGTTCTCGCTGTTGTTTCAGAACTCCAGAGTCCTCCATTTGGGACAGCCAACACAGTGTTTGGGTCAGCCACTCCCAAAGACATTAGTGTGGGCTGGGTTAAATGTTGCCCGTCTGCAATGTAATCCCTGGTATTGTGAAAAGACAGCGCAGTAATCATAGTCTCAGTGCTACTAAATAAAATACAGATTCTCTTATACTCAGTTTCTTTGTGTTGCTTCCTGCATCTCTCTGCCGATATTAGATCCTCTCCTCTGTGCACTGCCTCGTCCTCCACAGCTCAGACCATTTTTGTTTGACCTGGACTGCAGTTTTTTTCCCTTGCTCACTCTAAAGTGAATTTAATTCATACTGAAGCCTGTTTTAGGTTCTGATACTAAAACTGCAATTTTTGTTCTGCCAGAAACGGCCTGCTGCTGACTTCATCGACCCTCTCGTCAACAAAAAGCCCAGGATATCACACCTTGCCAGCAAGGCTGCAACAGCCCCAGTTAATGGCAAGCTTAGCTCCTCCAACGGGAGAGGAGAGGCAGGAGTCGCAGTTTCTCTATCAGACGGCGCCATGACGTCCAGCTCCCAGCAGCTCCCTATGCTGGATATCCCTCGCCCTTTCGAAGCGCTGTCGGACGTCAGCAACGACTCCAGCCACAACGGGCGCGACTGTGACTCTCAGGAAACGGTGGTGTCCGAGAGGCTCAGCCAGCCTCCCTCACTGTTCTCGGGGCCAACGACGCTCACTGCGCCCAGCATCGGCACGTCATCCCCTGGACACACAGGTCTGAATCTTTATCGGGACAAGAGTCCTTCATCCAACAACAAGTCCAAGAAGAAGTCCAAAAAGCATAAAGACAAGGAGAAGACCAAAGACAGGGAGAGGACGAGGGAAAAGGAGCAAGAGAAGGAGGAGAGGAAGAGTCGTGAGGAGCGCGTGCCTGAGCCTAATAGAGCCTGTGAGATGAGCCCAGGAAACCTCAAAAGCAACAGTATTCCACACAAAAGCACAGGTGAGAGTGACACACGGGAACATCTTTATTTGCTAAATTCAACGTCACAGCTTTTGCATCAGAGAAGAATAAAAGTAATACTTCATATGTGGATGGACGCCAGTTAGTCATCACTGTGAGTAAGTGATGCATCATGTGACCAGCGTGTGACTCACTGATTAAACAGAGACCCCTGCTGTTCAGCTTTATGCCTTCACTAACCTCAAATACACACCTGTGAATGCACATTTAAAAGATTACTGATGTTGACAACAACTAATTATGACGAATGATATTTTTTTGTGATGTTGCCTTTCCAGTTGCACCACAGCAGATTTTACAAAGACTACATGTACAGATTAGTGCTATTTCCTAACTGCGCGGCCTTGTTTCAGATCTGAATGGAATGTGCAACAGTACCAGTATTCCTTCGTCATCACCTGAGGTGGCAGACTATTTATTGTGAGTATTTAACAATTTTAGGTCTTAATAAACCTACAGCTGTGCCGCTAGCTAAGAAAGTTTGAGTTCTTCTCATTTCATTGGATTAATTTAACTGGTTTGTGTCATTGGATCACCCTCTGATGACTGTTTTCCCCCTCACTTGAACTAAGTGCCTGTACAGACACGTATGTTTCCTTTGTGACTTAATTCAGTAACATTTTGTCTTTTCCCTCCCAGGAAGTACACAGTGATCGACTCTCCGGAGCAGCGTCAGAGATATAAGAACGATTTCAACGCCGAGTACAGTGAGTACCGGGATTTGCATGCTCGGATAGAGGGCATCACCCGGCAGTTCACTGTGCTTGACAATGAGCTCAAGCAGCTCCACCAAGGCACGGACAAGTACAAGGTGGATTCCCTAAAGGACACACAAAATATTATTTTTGTCATAAAATTTACTGGAGCATTATACTTTATGGGATATCAGTTTTACTCATATCTGTTGTTCTTTCTGTGTGTTTTCTCTCTTCACAGACAATCCACAATCAGATACTTCAAGAGTATCATAAAATAAAAAAGGTAGGCTTTCCCACTTTAACTGATTCAAATGGTTTAACTGTATAGTGAGTAGATAAATCATTTTGTGACTCTGTGCTTTCTCATATCCCTTGCAGACTAATCCAAACTATAGCCAAGAGAAGAACCGCTGTGAATATCTACACAACAAACTGGCACATATAAAGAGACTTATTGCCGAGTACGATCAACACCTTCTTTAAAATTAGTTAGACATGTTGTTTTCCCTGTTATCTCTGGAAACCAAGCAGATAAAGGAAAACTCTGGATTCTGTTTGCGCTAAAAATGTTCTCATGAAATATGCCATGAAGGGAGTATTCCTCTCATTTGGGCCAAAGGCTCTAGTGAGGACTAAGCAGGATATGTGATCTTTTTCTCTATCTTTCCTTTTTTGTTTTGTTTTTTTTTCTTTTCTTTTTTTTTTCTTTTTGGAAGATGGGAGCTGTGCCTAGTGTGGCCAGGTCCGTCTGTGTTGGTTACAGATGTATCCAGACAAAAAAAAAAAAAAAAAAGGTTCTGTGTGGCTTTGTTTTTCTCAGCCCACCCTGCTTATAGTGCACAGAGGTGTTGAAAGAGTCAAAACGTGGAAACCTCCGCTTTCTTAGGAGATATCCAAATAATCTTTCCTGCTTTTGAAACTGGAGAGAAGGGGACACTAAGATGGAAACTGCAGATTGTACGCCAAATGCAAGTAATTTGTTTTGAGTAAAGAAAAATTAAGTGAATGATATATCAGTTTTCCCCATATACTGAAACGAATGGTTGTGATGTTGAATTTATTTCTGTTTCTCTTTTTATTTATTTTTGACACTTAACTGGGGGGGAACGCGTCTGTTTTACACTCCTCAATATCAGTACTTAAAAGCTGTGTCTCTTGTTTTCTGTCCTCACATCTTGAATGTCAGCCAGTATTTTATTCAGAAGCTGCCTTGCCCATCTAATTGTCAATCTGTTGGCGTATTTTTTTTTCCTTTTTTCTCTCTCTTTTTAAAGAGATGCCGATATTGCTATTGATTAAATCGAAAAAAAAAAAAACCATGCTTCTAAATGCACACGGTCAGACGCAGGTTTGTGCGCTTGGCTTTTCTTTTCTAAATCATGTGCAGATGTCTTAACAAAGGGGACGTGTGTGAAAAGTCTCCAGTCACTGTAGAGCTGTAGATTTTCTTCAGTCCTCCTCACTCAGTCATGACGAGCTGCGGCGCTTGTTCATTGGTTACAACGGTTACAGCGGTGGTCCTTTAGTTATGGTTCATCAGTGGAGATGTAATGGAAAAACTATATTTAGCTCTCTAAGCTATTAATTTGGCTGTCTTTGCAGTTTAGTTCATGATGGCTTTTGTAGCAGTTGAACTATTTCACATTATCTGAAGGGTCCGTTGCTCATTTTACTCTTCATCACGCTTTAGAAGATCCTCTAATTGTAAGATGATGCAGACACGGGATGCAGATCTGCAGGTTTTTTTTTTTTTTTTTTCTTCTCATCTTCAGAATGTTCAAAATTTGGATTTGGGTTGATCCACAGATCTGATATCTCTTAAGTTACCATCATTTGCACCTGCAGTTATGTTAGAACAATCCTGTTTACAGTGTCTATATAAAGATCAATTTTTAATTTTTGTCTGCTCATCGACCCTCGTGGTAAGTCCATCGAGACGACTGTTAAGATGAAGCCATCCTCGATCATCTTCCAAGTGGAGCCCCAAGTGGGGGCTCCTGCTCTTAAGTCCTCTCAGAGAAGGGATGATCACCTGCGACCAGTTTTGCCTTTTTCAAAACGTGATGTCACGAGGATTGACCTGAAAACGATTTTCCTGGATCAGCACTCCTCTCTGAGAATCGTTTGCCGCGAAAGACGGATCCACTCAACGTATCCGAAGACAAATTAGAAATGCTGTATCAGAACTTCACCTGAGCGAGTCGAGTTTAGTCAGCGAATGCATTTCTTAATATCGATCTTTTTATGTGAATATGAAAAATCAGCACTTTTTCTCCTGATCTTGCTGTTACCTGGGGGTTTTTGTCCAAATGAAAACTTTTCACTTTGTCCAACAGAGTGCATGCTTTATGAATGTGTTACAATGAACAGTCTTTGTATCTCTTACTTGAAGAAAAAAAAAAAAAAAACTGCCCAAGGATATCAAAGCAAAGGCCTAGTCCAACTGAATTAGTATGTGATCAATTGGCTCTGACCAGCATGTATACCAAAGTGCTTACCGAGTGGGATGAAACAAAGTGCTCTATCAAGTGTTGGCAAAGGAAGATGTCACAGTATTCTACTTCCTGTTATCATTTCTTTTGGCCTTTATAATTTATCATCCTGTGGGCACTTTGTCAGTCCTTCCTTGGGACAAGTCAGATGAGGCTCCTTTTTTTTGCTTCAGATAGGATTTGTATGACTGGGCTCAAGTGTTTCAATGTAATGTCAGGGTTCTGATTTAAACACTCTGCTAATGCAAACACTACATTCAAGCCAATGCTCTGAGACTCATCACAACAATGCTGAACAGTGCTGGGTCTAGACTGATGTGACTTCATGATGTCTGGGCGGGTAGAGGGGAAGTGAGGGAAGCTACAGTTTGTGAATGTTTGGTCACCAGAATCAACACTCAGCATCGCCCGGTACTGCAACCTTTAACAAGAAAGACTCTTCACCTTGTTTTTTTTTTTTTTTTTTTTTTCTAGCAACATTCTGACATGATTACTGTATTACACCTCTATCACGGTCAAAATTCTTTGTGAATGAGTATCAGTTAAGACATTTTGCTCTGATGGAGAGCAAACTGTTTGGAAAAATAACGATATGCCAGCACAGGAGTACCGATGTATGAGTTGATTGTGCCAAAATGACCTGTTGTATAGGTTTTTTTTTTTCCCTTTCTTTTCTCTGAGTATATACATGCTGCTGTATAAGCAAAGAGGGCTTTGGAGAAGAGTCATGAAATGTTGGCGCTAAAACCCAAAGCACGCTTTTTGAAAACCATAAGGGACTGGGACTGAAATTGATCTTTGTTTCAATAAAATTCTTTAAAATCCTTATTTGTGAAATTCTGAACCAGTTGTTGCCGTCCATTATTATACTGAAGCTGAATTTTAGTGGTAATTACTGTATTTCTCCCAACATTAATGCTACAAATAACAAATGGTTTATGTTTAAAATCTTACATTGTTATGAAGAATAATGTGTTTTTACATGTGAAGCCATTAACACACAACTTTTTCACAATTATACAGCAACACAATATTATAGACTCATTATTGACATCTTTGTCAATCAAAAGATGTAAGTTTTTCCTTGAAGGAGCATCTATTTTTAGCGCTGCAGAGCTCATGTTTGGATTCCCTAAAAATATTCTAAATGAGAAACTGATGTGTTTGATAGAGCTTTTATTGTCTTTTTCCATCTGTGTTACTGTTTAAGTGTTAAAACATTTGTTTACAATTACTGAATTGACCCAACTTGGCCTGTAGTGGAGCAGATGTCCTGTAGATGGCAGCACACTCTTAGTTTCCGCAGCCTTGAAACATTGCTGGCAGACCTTGTTTTTGTTCAAGAAAACTGCTAATTCAATAGAAATATGTTGATCCCTCTGGTCTCCTGGCTTGCATTGTTTCTCCTGAGAGGTTAACAGTGCTGCAGGGCCAGCGACACCTCAGGAACACGTTTGATTGCAAAGGAGTGATGGCAGGAAACCATTCCTTTTCAGCATTTGTGCATCTATAGGATTCTGCGTTTGTTTGTGTCTAATGTGCATCTTCTTTATCCCATGAATGTGTACTGTTTACTGCCAAGTCTGTGTCTAAAAACATGGATCCAAAAAAGGCCTTGGCATGGCAGCAGGAGCAAAAGATGCTCCAGCAACAGAGAGGACAGGGTTCGCTGTAATCTGACACACTGTGAAAGATCCCAGAAATCTACATAGCGACTGTGTGCCAGTTGGCCCGGCTGAGCTGTGCAGCCTCGCTATGCTGCTACTGGCTCTCATCCCAAAGCTGGCCTCAGCGCTGCGCAGGGAGCTGGAGGGGGCCCGGTCAGCGAGTTCACTGTGGCGAGCTGCCACCTCTCCCGTCTCCTCAACATACAGCAGCGTATACACTGACATGTTTACACACACAGGAGACGAATTGAAGGCTCTCCTCCCCCTCCTTCTGTGTTTCCAAGGTTTTACTAGTCAGACGGGATTTCATTTGTCTGGATTTCTGCACTGAAACAGAGAGAGGGGTTTACTTCTGTTTAGATTCTCTGCTAGCAGGTCACTGCTTTAATGTGGAAATGTAGGCCACGGTTGAAGTAAAGGTCAGTGGAGGTAATTGGTATGTGAATTAGAGCAAGGGCATTTCAAAGTAGATTTAGTGATCTGCACATATTAGCATCCACGACACAGAAAAAGGCTAATAATGGCCTGTAGGTTGAAACATAACATACATGACTCCTGGCAACTTCAACCTCTGACAAGTGCATGATAGACCAACTGACAAGGACACATTAGTGTGTAATTAATTTATAGTCACGTGTTTATTAGTTATGTGAATGACAAATAAAGCATGTAATACCTCAAAGTCATTTAAAATATAAGAAGTCAAACAACTGAAGTCATGTTTTCGGCATACATGTGAGGCTTCTGGGAAATCATTTGAGACAAATGAAGTAAAACACAATGACAAAATATATTTCAAAGATTTTTTTTCTTGTGTTAAAGAGCTAATGTCCTACAGTAGAGTCCTCTAAACCTTCATCATAGACAGTGCAGTTCAGCAATAAGACTCAAAATTGCCGGGGCGAGCTACTGTAAGCCATGTTACTCTTCTGTGTGTCTGAGTTTGATTAATTTTGTGCTCTTGGAGCAGAAAAATGAACACACACAACAGTAGCTGTTCACAGAGTAGAGGGGAGATGAGCGTTATAGGCACAGCACAATAACCAGGTTTGTTGATTTACAGCCAAAGAGCTGCAGTCACTTCACCCGAAGCCAGTTATATTTTGGTTTGTGTGTTTTTTTTTTTTTTTTTTTACGATTAATCTCAATTTCTCTCCATCTCAGCTTTTATTAACTTTAAAAAAAAAAAGCCATTTGAAATCTGTGATCCACTTCCCATCGGCTTAACTTTTCTGCAGTCCTCCCACAACCTTGTATAACTCACTAAATGCTCTTTGACATTTGAGTTTATCATCTTGATTATCTCTGCAGTGTCTCTGTAGCTTTCTGCTGCAGCTGTGTCTTGTCGTTTGCTACAGATCCTGTTACAGTATCTCTATGAAGGACAATGGATGATTCTTCAGTGACAGTTCACTGTCCTGAGTGTTTCTGCTTCACTTTCAACAGGGGGAGGATTGTTTCCTCTCATTGCTGTCACCGCACCGCAACACACAAAAGTCTAGCTTGAGACTAGTTAGAAATTCACTTATGAGTGTATGAAATGTTCTTTAACCTCTTTGAGTATATTGCATCTGTTTTACATGATAAAGAAAACTTTCCATTATAAATTTTTAAAGTGGCTAGAATCTCAAGTCACATTCGGTCTGCACATGAACAAATCTACGTTTAAACAATACGTGCATTGTTAAGGATCACTAGGCTGAGTCAGCCAACTTTTCTGTGAATGAGCCGAGGATGTTTCTCTTTTCACTCCACTCAAGCTGTCATCAAGCACTTATCCTCGCATCTGATTTCTTTTTATGTCTATAAAAATGCTACCTAATAACCGGTTAATACCAACGTTTTACCATAACCACACTATTAAAAAATAACATTAGATTAGAGACTACTTCATGTGTATGTGTGCACACATTTGTTTTGCACCAAACACGTTTGTTGTCGCATTGGAAGACGAAATAGATACAGTACATACAAATAAATTATCAAAATTACATATTGACTTTACCACATGGTAACCCATCCCTAACCTCAGCCACAGAATACAGTATAAATCACCAAAACCATCATGAAGAAGTAATTTACATAGTAGTTAATTACATAGTATACAGAGTATAAAATGGTTGTCATACCAAACAAACTACAAATCTGTGTTAACCCGTTGCTTGATTTACTACCTACATTGAACATTTACTGGTTTTACTTAGTGTTACCCATTTGTGTAACAGGTGTCTTGGGACTTTGCTCAGTCTCGATTGAATCAACTCTGCACATATCTGTTATCTGTGTGTGCGTAAATCAAAGGTCAGCTACATGTCTGTGTTATAAGTCAAATTCAAGCAGAAGCGCTTCAGTCTGCGTTTAGTATTTATAACTGTCTTGTTTTGACAGCAAATGAAAACAAGAGACATGTGAAGACTAAAATTAAATTTAAACTTTTATTGAAGCTCTGCTAAAAATACAAAATTGGAGTGTGGGAGGCAACCGGAGCAGCTGTGAGCCACTGCAAACCGTATATACCTGTCTCACAGTGGACATTTTTACTGGTCACACACAGGCGTAATCAACATTAATGCATACCTGCATTCCTTAATGGTTTACCAGTTACAGGACCCTGTTTTGTGTATACTGGCTCACTGGCATAGCTTACTATTGGTAATTAGAGTTGCTGAGATTTTAATTGTTGGAGTTTTTTTTCTTTGTGTTTGTGGGAGAAACAAGTACATTATATTCATTTTCTAACAATCATAATATACTGTATTTTTTCATGAGGAGAAAACCTATTGCCTCCTCTGAAATAATCAATTAAATACTAGTCTAGCTTTGGCCACTCTTTGAAGGGATCTGACAATGACACTCTTCCTTTAAATCCCTTTTGAAGTATTTTTTGGGGAATAACAGAAAATGCAAAGAACAACTCTATATATTTCAATAAAATGTTTAGAAAGTAGATAAACTACACCTACTAAATATTGTAGATTTCATATATATATAATATTTATATATATATTATAATATTTATATATATATAATGATTACAAAAATAGGTAGTTGTGATGCTCTCACGCTCTCACGGGTTTGCTCGTGCATAGCCCTGCTGGCCCACGCGCTCTGTTCACGGTCTCCCTCTGTGACGTCAGTGGCTCCCTGCCATATTTATTCATGCCGGGCAAGATGGCGGCGATACGGACGAGGTGTTATTGCCAGTGGACATAAAAAGGCATTTTATTCAAAAATATACAACCGAGTCCGATACATCCGCGGTGTACTCTGTGTGTGTACGTGTATTTACCGCGGCAACAAGCGTCGACGTCTTTTTTATTTTATTTTCCGCGTTTCAACGTTTTTTTTTAAATTTTCTTTACAAAATGTTCACGTTGTAGCTCGCCCGCTAACCGACCAGCTGGCTAACAGAGAGCTAGCTGCTAGCTATCTATCACCGCCGAGCCGCCGTGAAGTGGAGAATGGGAGAAAAGCTGGAGCTCAAGCTCAAATCGCCGGTTGGAGCGGAACCTGCTAGCTACCCGTGGCCGTTACCAGTATACGTAAGTGTTCAATTTTAAAACTGATTTAACAGATTTATATTTAGTCTCTTTGTTTTTGTCTTTGTCAGCTAGCTCTCTGCTAACACTGTCTAGCCTAAAGGAGCCGCGGCAGGCTCGTCCGGGGAGTCAGGTCATACTGGTCGGGATGGTGATAGACAGACATGTGTATCAGCCAAAATAGGGTGACTGATCAGATACTTTGATTGTTATTTTTTTTCACTCCTAATTAACTCCCAGAACAAATGTCACATAGGAGCCACGATACACTTGAACAGAGTGGTGATAATAGGTAGCTGAAAGTAACATCATAAGCCAGATGTTGATTTGACAGCCAGTATTAAGAATGTGCTTTGACATTAGAGTAATTAAACAGGCCACATTTACACCCAGCATCATGTCAATCTCTCCTTAACTTTGTTTTTGTCTCGACTATGATTCATATTCCTACTGAAACACATGTAAGTGAGTCGTTCAGAGATGAGTTATACTCGTTTTTCGTTGCTCAGACTCACCATCTGACACCAGTAAACAATCACACAGGGCACGTATTGTGGTGAGGTCTGAATCTCTCCGTGTGCCTGCATGTGAATGTCAGAATTGCATTACTGGAGTGCTTTCTATACCCCCGATCTTTCTGTGCTCATTAATAGTCGTGCTTGCCTAGAAAAAGACTTATTTTCCTTAGTTTTATTTTGAGTAGATGAACTGGATTCCTTGTCGCACACTGTCAGCATGTCAGTGGCTGATTGCACTTGACTCATTGAAGAAGTAACGGAAAGGGAAGCGGTTGCAAGTTCTGTGATCTTTCAGTGATGTGTATAGTTAACTTAAACTGTTTCTCATTTATAGTAATTGCGGTGAGACTGTGCTGACCGAAAAAAGCTGAAATTCTCAGAATGTCTGTGTGGGGTCTTTCTGTAATGTCTCATCTCCACCTACACTGCACCTACTTTGGTCTTAGATGTTTCAGTCATTTAGTTTGTTTATCCCATCATCTCAGTTTGAAACCGAGCTTCAAGTCACTGAGTCAGAGTTAGTAGTTGATGTAATCAGCCGCTCCTCTCTGCTTTGGCTGAAGGAGTTGGCTCTCCCTTTACACCAGGCCAGAGTCTGATAACACTCACAGTTCCTCCCTCCCGGAGTTACTGCCTCACCCACTTCCTTATGTTATGGTCTAAACAAGCGAACAAGCATTTCAGGAATTTAATACACTGTTGACCTGCGTGATAGCTATTTATACTGGGACTAGCTGTCATGCATTGAATTAGAAACAGCTGATGGTCCTGCATGTGGAGTTCTGCAATATGGAGCCTATTCATGCAGTGCTCTCCTCCTGTTTTCAAAGGGGAAAGACTTCCTCTCTCTTCTCCCCTTCTCTCATGTCCATATGGTCAACTCTACAGGGAGGAGAATAGAAGAGACTGCTCCTCATTCAGCAATGCTAGAGTAACAGAATTCAAAAACACAGGACATTATTTGTGCTCAAGTGTTTTTTTTTTCAGTCTTGTTTAATGATCAGTTTTTACCCTTGTTGAACTGCTTTTTGGTAGCAACTGATCCCACTCCATGTAGATTTCATTCTTCACTCCCACAGAGCATGAAGATTGCTTATCTCACCCACAGAGCATGAACACAGTGCTGTCTGTGTTTTGATACACACAACATGGCTGTTGCGCAGGCTGTTGTAGTATAAGGCATGCTGCTACTTTAATCCAGCACCCAGAATGTAGCCCCTAAAATACTCTTTCTTTCTTTCTTTTGTTCTTTCTTTTGTTCTGTGTTTCATTCTGCGTTTTGTCTGCGTCTCTCCCTGTCTCTCTCCTCGTCCCTCACTAAATCCCCACATCTGTGCATCTGTAAATGCTTCCATATGAAGAGCACCTCTGGTGTGGTGCAGCTCTTAGTCCATCTGGTTCTGGGTGTGGGCACTAACCAGGCCTGCATAGCATTTAAGAGACACACTGCTGCTAAAGTCAGCCGAATGTCTTTGTTTGGTGCTCACCTGTGTACTTCACCTATTATTTGCAAGGCTGTAATTACTGTAGAAAAATCAATGGTGTCTGAGCATAACTCAACTTAGTTATTAAGGTTATTTTAATATACAATGGCCCTAAGTTGGAGGCAGGCAGGCTGCCAATGTATGTTAGTTGAATTGCAGACACTTGGTGTCACTAACATGTGGCTGCTGTGGCAAGATAAAAAGATAAAACAAATGGACATGTTCCTCTGGAGGCGACAGTGTGTTTGTAGTCGTCAGATACTGTAAACAAAAGAATGTTTCAAAAGAACCTTCTCTGCTTCAGAGAATGAAAAGATAAGATAGTATCTTGTTTTAGTTACTGGTTCCCTGTTGGGTTATTTGAATCAGTTGTATTTTGTGGCAAGTACGAGTAATACAATTGGCACTCCTGCCTTAGTCATTTGTTCTCGTAGGCTGCTGAGGTCTACGTAGTGGAGCAATGTGTGGCGTAAAACCCCTACACCCACGACGCGTCACGCTGAGGTAGGAAGACTGTGACTGAAGAGGTTGTGGAGAGAGGAGGTAGCGTACGTCAGCTCTTCCCACAGTGGGGAGAGAGGAGGGTCTCTCCTGTTCTTTTTGTCTTGTTCTCAGAGTGTTTATTTTTAGCAACAGCCTTGTGCTGGTGTTGCTGTGTGCCGTCTTTGTGTGAGCAGGTGACCTCCCCCCTTCGACATCTCATACGCTAGCTCACACAGTCTCTTTCATACACTCGTACACCATGTATACCTTCCCCATTTAGTGGAACTTAGTGTGGAAAACCTGCTGGTTATTAAGGTTTGTAGCTAATGCTGCTTATTAGCAACACAGCTAGCAGTTAGCTTGATTATACAGTTGTATGTGAAACGCTGTGCTGACAGAAATAGTTGGAGGTTTCCTGTGTTATCATGCATATTTGAGTGTGTGCGCATGCATGTTTGAGCCTTGGCGGAAGTTTGCGTAGTAGTGGCGGGCAGTATTGAGCGGGAAGCCGGGAGCTCCAGGCTGTGAGCTGTTAGCTGCTGCTGCTGTGCCAGGCCTCAAACAGCTGACAAATACCAGGCTTTCCCTCCTCTCTCTGGCCCCCTCGCTCTCCACAGCTCTTCTCTCTTTCACTTTCCTTCCTTTTACTCTTTTTCTTTTTACCCTCTGATTTCTCTTTCTCTCTTATTTTCCTTCTTTTCTTTCCCTCCACCAGAGGCACTCCTTGGCAATGCGCTGTAGCGGGAGACAGAAAGTGGGTCAGTGGGTCAGCTCAGGCAACAGGCTCAGGCTGGCTGCGCTCTGGGTGTAACTTGAGTCCTATTTCTCCCACAGAGCAACTCAGCACACTCCAGCTAAGACTACCAACAATAGATTCTCTGCATGGGATCAATAAAATTCATCCTAACTTACTTTATCAGGGTTTGTTGAAAACTAAAGTGCCAATTTAATGCAGTTTAACTTAAATTGGCTCATTCTGCGACATGGTTTGAAATAGTCTTAGTTTAGTCTTGAGCTAACTGAATCAATTTTATGCAGGTTAGAGTCACTCCAGATGAAATTAAGCTTTAAATTAAACCTAGAAGGAGACAGGTTTAACATCAGATTAATGCCGTCTGTCACTGGAGACACATGGCTCGTTTAGACTGTGAAGATAAAACAGCAATACCAGCCAGAGCCAACATATTGACATTATTTTGATAAAAATCTGTTTTCACAATTACAACAAAAACGCTCTGAAGATGGTTTTAATGCTGTAGACTATACTTGCATTATTGTCAGAGAGAAGTCTGAACTACCTTCACTCAAAGTCCTGGTTATTTTAATGTTTCTGGAATTGAGTACGTGACTTCTATCTGACTTCATAAAAAATGTCTCCGAAAGTCACTTAAAAAAACCCAGAATAACTGTTTTAGATTACGGCCTGGTTTAATTTATACCCTGTCTGGAAAAGCTGCACGATAACATCAGACTGCAGTTATTTGTACAAAAATGCAGATATATCAGAGTGCTGTGTCTACACACTACTGCTCTGAAACAGAAACCAACTCTGTGACCTACAGGCTTATATAATACACTGTTAAGGATGAGAGTGTGCTTCATTTGCAGTAGGGCTGGGCGACATGGACTATAAATAATATCGTAATATTTTTGGGCTATATCGCCATACATGATGTATATCACAATATTTTGAAATCTCCTCTAACGCACTTCATAAATGCTTTATTTAACCCTTTAATGCATACAATCACACCAGTATGATAATTCTAGTAGTCCCTGCAACATGTGTCCGCATTAAAACATTCTTGTTTACTGTAAATTCATTAGTGGTTTCTATTGGAGCAATTTTAAACTTGCATGCAAAAAAGTTTAATTTAAGAAAACAGTATTTATTCAAACCAGGCAATTGCACACATAGGCTTTTAACAGCTGTTAAAGGAAAATAAATAATGGCATAATGTAGGCCCACATACTGTGGCCTAGTTCTCAAAGACCCTTAAGAGAAACAGAGCTCAGAGCAACAAAAAGTGCATTCAACAAGAAACCCAGAGGAAGACATTTCGAAACAACATAAATTAAAGTGCACTTTTTGTGCGTGATGTTTGTGACAACAGGTCATTTAGAAAACGGTAAAATAAAAATAGCATAGTGTGTGAACCACAGAGGCAGAGGTCCAGGCTGTCACTGTGACAAACCGTTCTCCCAAACAATAACAGTCACATCACAGGATAGGAGTGTGAGCTTGTGTGTGTGTGTGTGTGTGTGTGTGTGTGTGTGTGTGTGTATTAGTGTCTACTACACTAACTGGGGCCATGTCTTCAGTGATCTAGTGTGTTACTGCGGCCGTTATTTCTTTCCATTTTGGCCTTTTTTTGTCATATGGGATTGATTTGGCAAATGAAGAAGCCAGAGTCGTTTGCTTCTGGGCTGGCTGCTTTGGCGTTTTATTTGGTGTGGGTGGTGGAGATGCGGATATTTAGAGTTTCAGGCATTCTTCTTTTTGTAGTGGATGATATTTCAAATGGTGAAACAAATTTGGGGTACTGCTACCTTTTGTGGCAATGGCTTTGCTGCGTATTTTGCAGATAACTGTTATTTGTTCAACATCTTCCTTGCGATTCCCAAAACACTGCCAGATGATGGATCCAGTGCTGTTTCTCTTCGGAAACCAATTCGTCCGCCTCAATCTTCTTTTACCGTTTTCGAACTCAACAAGTATAAACTCGCTTTGGTGCTTCAATTCTTTCGCCCTCTCCGGGCTCTTTCCCTTTTCCCCTACAGATACACAAGACACACAAGAGCCATAGGAGAGAGAGCGAGAGAAGCGAAACGCCAAAACAAGTTTAATGCTGGCAGCTTAAAAAAACTATGTGACAATTTGTGCTAGATGTGATATAGTCATTTTCTTCATTGCACGTAGAACAAGCCGCGATATATCGAATATACTCGATGTATCACGGCTTGTTCTACCCAACCATAGTTTGGAGTAAGTGTTGTAAACATTGACAGAATTCATAAATAGTCAAATTTTCAGCAGCACTGGGTCAGATTTTACTGCAATGAGAGGAGGAATCAGAGTATTCAGTCATTAGGACTATGGCATTACATGTATAACGGTATTACTGGAAGAATAAACCTAACCCATCTTAGCAAACATGAAGCTGTAATTTGGTTACTGCAGTGTGCCGGTGTTTTGAATCATTGTACAGTTGTATGCAAAAGTTTGGGCGCCCCATGACAAATAACATATTTTGGTGATTTATTTTAAATCACCAAAATAAATCACCACCTTGCATGCACAGCTCTTTTAAGATCTACCCACAGATTTTCAATTATGTTTAAGTCAGAGGACTGTGAGGGCCATTCCAAAACCTTCAGCCTGCGTCTCTTGAGGTAGTCCATGGTGGAATTTGAGGTATATTTAGGGTTATTATCCTGTTGTAGAAGCCATCATCTTTTCAGCTTCAGCTATTTTTACAGATGGTGTGATGTTTGCTTCCAGAATTTGCAGGTATTTAGTGGAATCCGTTCTTCCCTCCACCTGTGCAGTGTTTCCTGTGCTACTGGCTGCAACACAACCCCAAAGCATGAGAGATCCACCCCCATGCTTAACAGTTGGCAAGGTGCTCTTTTCATGAAATGCTGCTCCTTGTTTTCTCCAAACATACCTTTGCTGATTGTGCCCAGAGAGTTCCAATTTAAGTTCATCAGTCCACAGCACTTGTTTCCAAAACCCATCAGGCTTCTGTAGCTATTTCGTTGCTTATTCCCGATGTTGGATTTTATGATGAGGACGTAGGTAAGATTTTCTTCTACTGACTCTTCCATGAAGGTCTTGTTGGTGCAGGCTTCGCTGCACAGTGGAACGGTGCAAAACCACTCCTGAATCTGTTAAATCTTCCTGCAGTTTTTTTGCAGTCAAATGGGGGTTTTGATTTGCCTTTCTGACCAGCATACGAGCAGTTCTCTCCCAGAGTTTTCCCAGAGTGACCTCCACAGTTCCCCTAAACTGCCTTCTCTTAATTACATTTCACACTGTGGAAACTGCAAGCTGACAACGCTTTGCTATCTTCTTGTAGCTTTCCCTTGTATTGTGGGCATCAATAACTTTCATTTTCAGAGTCTTACACAACTGCTTAGAGCAATCTATGGTTGCTGAGTGTTCGCAGAAGGTCTGAAGAGCCAGAGTTAGGGATGTCAGTTTTGGTGAATTTGCTTTCGACAGGCGGACACCCATTAACCAGTAACTAACTGGTTCATTTCTAAGAAAAGTTATGTAGTTTTCGTTTGTGAGAGCTGTCCAGCCGTCGGTAGTCAGAGCTAGCTTGACTTTTAGCATTTAGTGTTTTTCAATGCGTTTAGTCACAGTAGCTCTCGATAGCATATATAAGAGTATAAGACAACCCCCCCGTTTTCAGCTGTTTTTGGAAAAATAACATTTCTTCTTGAATATAACTTACATCATAATATAGTTACATACTCACACACTCTCCTACCAGGCTCTTGGAAGCAGTTGAAAATTATTTTCTCTGGCATTTAGCATTTATAAGACTGCCTGTTTGTCTTTTCAAGCTCCTTGTCGTCTGTAACAGTGGTATTTGGCAGCTTAACACATTCCGTTTCTGCAGTAGAGACGTCGGAATATGAACGCTCCATGTAGGAGTCGGTTGTACGCCGGTACTTGTTGTGAAGACGTAATTGTCTAGCTGTTAGTGGAGTGTGTATGCAAATTAACCTATAGACTGACATGCGTAACCGGTCAAAAATATTCTTGGCAGTTAACCGATTAACAGTTAACTGTTGACATCCCTAGTCAGAGTGTTTAAGTTTTGGAATTGGTACCAGCTGACATGCCTCAGGCCTAACAAGCTAATTTCAGGTCTGAGACCTTGTAAAAAGAGTCTGAGACTTTGGAACTCTTTAGGGTGCCCAAATGTTTGCACATGGAGCCACAATGATGTTTTTATTTTCTTATGTTTGTTCAGTTTTTGACATAAAAAGTAACTATGCATTTCTTTTTTTGTTGAAAATATTGTGTTTTATGTTCCATATCCTAGAGAGGCTGTGTTTACATCTTTTCAATAAAAAAAATCCCCAAAATATGTTATTTGTCAAGCGGTGCCTTTTGTATACAACTGTATTCATTCACATTGAACTCTACATGATACACATATGAAGAAATTAAGACATATGTTTGTCGTATTCATTTCTTCTTGGGGCATTTCTTCTCTGTTTGCCTTGATTTCAAGGTTTGAAGTTTGTATTTTAAAAATGCTGACATTAGAAATGGTTATACTTTAATCACCTAAATAGCAAATTGATTGTGGAAATATGAAGTAGATGCAGACAGTGGTGGATGGGCTCTTACCTTTTAATGATACTGGTCTAGTCAGTTAATTGCCAGTTTCTCTCTTGTCAGGATAAACACCATGATGCTGCTCATGAAATCATCGAGACCATTCGGTGAGTGATCTTTCTGCCCTCTGACTCAACACTTGTACGCTCCCACGTTCACACAGACAGGAGGTGACTGTGTGCATTATATTGCGACAATTTTATGTGTGTGTGTTTTCTAGATGGGTGTGTGAGGAGATCCCAGACCTCAAACTGGCAATGGAAAACTATGTTCTCATTGACTACGACACCAAGAGGTGAGCCTTGGGTCATATTAAAATCTGCATGTGTCAATAATGATAAAACAATTTTTTTAATGTCACAATTGACATAATTTGATGTCAGTTATTTTCATTGTAATATCAAGATGAAGATTGTTCCTGTGAAGTCAACAAAGTAGTTATTGTTGGATTTTGAACATTTATTTTTATCTTGTACAAAATGATGGTATTCATTTTGTGTCTTTGTTTTTTTTTTCACAGTTTTGAGAGTATGCAGAGACTTTGTGACAAGTACAACAGGGCCATCGACAGCATTCACCAGCTGGTGGGTCCATACGTGTGAAGAGTTTTTAGTTACTGTGTCAGTTACATGAATGTGAAAACATTAGTCACTAAATGTGGATGGTAATGTAGCTGTGTACTTTGAATGTGTTCCTTTTGAATCTGTACCATGCATGACCTAACCAACACAAGAATAATGTCCAATATATGTACATATAATTGATTATCTTCTGGTTCTAGTTAGAAACGGATACGTTTTTAGGGTCAGTGGTCTCTTGTCCATACCTGTGTCAATACTGAAACTTGCCTTTTTATTGATTTTGTTTATAAATGTTCAGGTTAAAAAAAATAATCTGCTTCTGCATCATTGATTGGAACAAATGCTGATACATATTTATCTTTGAAGGGCCAACATGGCATGGTTATTACGTCTCGATTGGAGTATGTTTGTATTTGAATAAATATAGAGTATAATCCCATTTTACAGTGGAAGGGGACCACGCAGCCCATGAAGCTGAACAAGCGTCCTTCCAACGGGCTGCTGAGACACATCTTACAGCAGGTGTACAACCACTCAGTGACTGACCCTGAGAAGCTGAACAACTATGAGCCCTTCTCTCCTGAGGTGTACGGAGAGACCTCTTTTGACCTGGTCGCTCAGATCATTGACGAGATGGAAATGATGGAGGATGACACCTTTGTCGACCTTGGCAGTGGTTAGTGTGCTACTGTTTCGGGAGGCTGAGGGTGACAGAGGGATTTGTCTGACACTGCTTTTACACAGAACGAGTTCACAGAACAAAGCCAAACGGCACTGAGTTTAAAAAAGTCACTTTCCAGTTTGTCTCCAGACCTGTCCAATGTCTTGTTAATGGGTCCATAGTACGCTAATAGTGTAGTGGAAACAGATTGTGTTAGTATAAAGAAGAAAGAAATAATGATGTTTGATTTTTTTAAAATGTTTAGTTGTGTTTGTCAGGATTCCAGTGTAGCAGGAAGGAAAAATGGTTTTCAACATACCTGATGTCAAGTCAAAAGGTTGTTAGATGGACGGTCTAGGTGTCTTTGTCTGTTTGGTATAAAACATATACCAAACATGAACCTCATTAATTTCTTATTGTTTCTGCTTTGCAGGAGTGGGGCAGGTAGTGCTGCAGGTTGCAGCAGCGACCAATTGTAAACACTACTATGGTGTAGAGAAAGCAGACATTCCAGCTACCTATGCAGAGGTAACTACTTAAATATTTCACAGGATCAGAGGATACTCCAGAAAGCAAAGAAAAGCGAGAATCTGGTCACATTTAAGACCAACAATACCTTTGGTTAACTCACGTATCCTATTTTCTGGAACAGCCTCTGAGCACATCCTAAACTGATTTTTTTTTTTACTTGTTTGGTTTTGTGTTTTGTGTTTTAATTTACTTTCATTATCAGTTGTTTGGATAGTAATATTTATATTCTTTCTTTCAGACCATGGATAAAGAGTTTAAAAAGTGGATGAAATGGTATGGGAAGAAACATGGGGAGTACACAGTAAGTTTACTCTTAGTGTAGCATTCACTTACATATATTAGGTGCTCTGCAGATCCACAATTACTCAGGATTGTCTGTTTCTCTTTACTTTTTAGCTGGAGAGAGGTGATTTTCTGTCTGAAGAATGGAAAGAAAGGATTGCCAACACAAGGTTGTATACCAAACCATGTCACAGTGACAGTCTGAAATACACATTTTCCATTTATTTCCAATAAGACCATTTATAACAGTAGGACTATAAAATAGAAACGTTGTAATGCATTCCAATAATATTTGAACTTAGAAAGTTCCAGCCCTGTAATAAATGCTACAACTATGAAACTTAATTATTTTTAAGTGTTCTGCGAAACAAGGTTATACTAGCATTTAGTTACTCTGTAGATGACAACAATCAATGTATGAAATGTGTGTATTTCTCTGTCAAAAGTTGACTTATAGTCTAATATTCTATGTAATGCCTACCCAAAATCTAAAACACTTCTTCCTTTGTCTGTTTTCCAGTATTATTTTTGTGAATAACTTTGCCTTTGGTCCAGAAGTAGATCACCAGCTGAAGGAGCGCTTTGCCAACATGAAGGAAGGTTAGTCATTTTCGCTCTTTGTGGTCACTACTTGGAGTTTAAAGCCATAGAAACAAACACACACATTCAAATAAGTGTCAAATAAGATCGAGTGGAAAACATACTGACATTATTCAGGGATACAATGCGGATGCCTGTCGACTTATACTGTACATAACATTATTGTTTGGCTAACTAGCTACAAAGCATTACACATTTATCTCTTGAACTGAGGACTTCTTGGTCCAAAAAAAACAATGATGCTTTTTCTTTCTTGCCATATGCCGAATCCCTCCTGAAAATGTTTCGGATTAAACGTAATTTTGAAATATTAATCAAAGGGATTATACTTTAATTATGCTGGAAGGTAGTTTTATATGTAAATTTAGTTTCATTTTTAATGTGTTCATTTGTCATTTTAAATGTCACTGCTTGACGTGTATGTCAGAGCAGCTGGTTGATGAGCTGCAACAAATTGAGACATTTTATGAGGCCTCTGGAGTAAACTGATCAAAGGTTGACAAATAAGGCTTTAAAATAATAGAAGGTGCTAACAGCCTTTTCTCATGACAACAGATCTTTTCACTTGTGTAGAAAACATCAAAGCCTTATGTTGGTGGCACTGGGAGTGACACCTTGGGTCACTGGAAATAATTATTTATTCAGCTGTTCACATAAGTGATTGAAACAACAATGGATAATGGTAGCCAGTAGGCACTGTGTCAACTCTTGGCACTTGATCTTTGACCTCACAGCTCCACTATGCCACTTAGCTGCAGGTTGTCAATACTAAATGTGACAGTTTGATTAATGTGTCTGTGGATTATTGTATCTGTTTGGGGAAGTAATTTTGTTTGTTGTATTTGCTTCATGTAGTGAGGTGTAGCAATGATTGTGTGTGTCCACTCACTGTACAGCATTTAAAATTAGAGAGAAATTATACTTTTTATTGTGTCTGTTGTTTTTTTTTTATTTACCAGGTGGGAAAATAGTATCCTCCAAACCTTTTGCACCTTTAAATTTTAGAATAAACAGTCGAAACTTGAGTGGTAAGTACCTGATTTTCATCTCTCACCCTTGTAGTGATTTGTATTTGTCCTGTATAGATTTTGAAATGCAGCACTATAATTATCCTCTCTGTCCTGCAGATATTGGCACAATAATGCGTGTGGTGGAGCTTTCTCCACTGAGGGGCTCAGTGTCCTGGACTGGAAAGCCAGTTTCCTACTACCTGCATACCATTGACCGCACCATAGTAAGCACTGAAGCTTTTCTTAACACTATGTCTTGGCAAAACAAGATTAAAAACAAAACAAACCAAAAGATGAAATGACAGCTGAAGCAGCACAAACAAATTATACATTGGAGACAAACAGTAACCTAAACTAATGAGATAGGCTACCATAATAACAGCTGGTATTGTCTTAATGAGTAGTAAGTCTCAGGAGTAAGCAAACACAGAGGGTTACACAGAGTAACACAAGTGCAGTAGATAACAATGATATGTGTGTCAGTCTGGTAATTGGCTGAAGTAATCCCTGGTTAACAGTGGGGATGGGAATATTTGGGAATCTCACAATTCGATTCTGATTCTTGGGTGTCTGATTTGATTCAGAATCAATTCTCGATTCAAAACAGATTCTCGATTGTATGAATAGAAAAAGGGGCACAATTTTCAGTCTCTTGCTTCAGTATACTGTGTGCCAAACCATTCACTGGTGTCCTTATTTCACTAAAATACAATATGAAACAGAACTGCATTAATTGATGAATTAATTCATTTGAAAGCATTGTACAGTCTCCTGCCTGTATGAGAATAACAATATGAGGGGAGGAGGAGTGCTCCGCTGTGTTATTAATATCATGTCTCCAGCAGTGGAGAGCAGCTTCTCTGCTGCACTGTTAGTTCCGGGGAACGCCATCATTATACAAGACACTGAGCACAGGTGAACAGACTGAGCATCGAGTTAGCTTCTTCACCTCAGAGTTGGTTTAAGTTGATTAATGCTGCAGTGTGTGTTGGTCAGCCGGTCTCATTTGTTACTGCTGATCGCTGCTCTGCTCTGCTAACGTTAATACTTCTTTGTCTTGCAGAGGTAATTATTTATTCATTAAATTAAAAAATGCTGGCAACCGCTTCCTTTGTAGAAGATGAACTACAAGATAACTCTAGCGTGTGCGCCTTTTTCCTTCCGTCAACATCACGTTATTAACTAACGTTTAGAAAATCGATTTTTGACATTTTTGAATCAATCCAGAATCGCCCACGTCCGCATCACGATGCATCTTAGAACTGAGAAATTTCCACACTATTAGTTAACAGCGCAAATCCAGTGAGAAACCTTGTATACTGCTGGTGACAGACTTGTTGTGTGTTAGCACCTGAAGTAGATGTGGCTGCTCTCTCCTGTTTGTTGCAGATTTGTACCCGAGAACTTGCTAAAATGGTACCACAGTAGAAATGTTTATGCCTCAGTAGGTATTTGGCTATATTGTTTGTACCTTTTTAGAGAATGGAAGTGTACGTGAGGAAAGGCAAGTCAACTTGATTGAAAGCTATGCGTCACCTCAGGTCTTCTGTTGAAAGTTGTGCAAACACTACAACCAACGGCCTGCTGACCTCATGCACACAGGCTTGTGCTGCTTTTGAGCAAACTGAGTCAGTAATATGAGTCAGTAATATGAGTCAGTAATGTGATG
Organism: Scomberomorus guttatus; assembly: GCA_038419695.1. Classification (NCBI taxonomy): domain Eukaryota; kingdom Metazoa; phylum Chordata; class Actinopteri; order Scombriformes; family Scombridae; genus Scomberomorus; species Scomberomorus guttatus. The sequence continues at coordinate 12,841,006 of CM076454.1, read as the reverse complement.
TTTTTGGATTGTGAATCAGATTACTGACTCCGTAATCTGACTCACATCCAAAAACATCACAGAAAGAACTAAACAAACTTGCCAAACATTGTCACACCACTGTATGTGTTTGTGTGTTTAAATAGTTTCTTTGTAAGCTTAAAATCTGAATGTATCTGATAAACAGTTGCCTCTGGCACAGGTTTTGCTTTTATTGTCAGTCTGTTGTGTTTTGCTTGTGGAAAAGCCTAGGTCAGCATTAAATGAGCAAAATTACTGATTCAGTCAGCAACATCGACTGTATTTCATCTCACAGGGTTAAAAAATTAACCACGTAGTCTTGTTCAGGACATTGTTTGCTTTAAAACGGAGTCTAACGTTACAAATTTGTTTTAAATATAACACGATTTTTTTTTTTTGATTTTGATATCAATTATCAAAATCAGCAATACATCAGCAAAAGCTCATACCATTAAAAAGAAAAAAAACAATATACAATAATAACAAGATATTTTGATAGCAGAGTTTAATAGAACAAGAAATTACATTACATTTAAATCAGGTTATAGCCAAAAGTGTAGTATCAACATATTTTTAAGGTTGACTTGAACACCATGATTATTTAAACTTGGGTGGAATATAAACACTTGTAAAAGCAATTAAAAAGAACATTTTCTGGGAGATTAAAAGTTCCGTCAGTCTATCGAAAGTGATGTCTAATATCTACATTTTCTTTGTCCTGTTTTTCAGCTTGAAAACTATTTTGCTAGTCTCAAAAATCCTAAACTCAGGGTAAGTCTTCATCTTCTTGACAATGTCCTTTTACTTACTGAAATTTTTGTATCAAACCATTAAAATTATTCATCCTTCATCAGGAGGAGCAAGAGGCAGCTAGGCGACGTCAACAGAAGGATACAAAGGACAGTAAAAGCAATAGCACCACGCCTACAAAAACTAAAGAACAAAACAAGGTAGGTTATGCACCGATTTACCAGACTTTTTCTAACTTGTCCTAGGAATTGCTTCCCACATAGAGATTAAAAATGAATCAGCTTTTAAGTGCACTACCTTTTGCTATATTGTGTGACATTTTGTTCCTGAAATACTTCTCTCCTGTCTCATGTGCACCGCAATCAACGTAACTCAGCAGGGCAAGCTCTCTGTGTATGAATGCATATGTGTGTTTGTCTATGTGTATCACAGCAGGACTCCTGTGGGGAGGAGGAGCGTCCTAGCTTGGTGACAGTGGTCAAGCCCTCTGCCAAACCCCGAAGAGCCCGACTCTTGTCCAAAGGTCGCAAGTTGAACAACAAGAAGCGTGGTCGACCCAAGAAAGCTGCCCCGGCTGCTGAGAAGAAAAACAAGAAGAATCAGAGCGCGTTGGATTTGCTGCACGCCAAGACCCTTTCTGCGGCACCCCCTCAGGGTCAGAGGATACACCCACACACACACAATATGCAGTCCATATTACTTTAAGCTGCCTCATATTACAGAAAATAATTATATCTCCTCTTTACATCAACACTGTATTGCTTAGAAAACTCGATTGTAAATATGCTTGTTGTGTGTACAGATCCATGCCGGCCACCTCAGAGTCCCTTCTACCAGCTACCTCCCAAGGCCCAGCACTATCAACATAGTCAACTGCTGCTGAGCCCAACTCCTCCTGGTCTGCAACAACTGCTAGGTGAGCTGATGAAGTCTGTTTTAGCCGTCATACTCAAAGTTGCTGTTCAAGTCATACACATTATACCAGACCTATGTATCTACTAAACAGGGTTATTGGATTCTATTTCATTAAAACTGGTGGTCAGCCGTATAACACTCAACTTTAAAGAGATCTAAGACGTTTCAGTCTGTTTGGTATCTGAGGTCCTCTTTTCTAACAAACACACTTAAAACGTTTTCCCTGTTTTTGTCTTCTTGCTCATTCTGTGTCTCCAACACACACCTTTTCACAGATAACATCAAAGTTCAATACCTCCAGTTTATGGCCTACATGAAGACTCCTCAGTACCGCACCAACTTGCAGCAGCTTTTAGAGCAGGAGAAGGTAATGAGTAATGCCACTGCAGACATTTCTGATTTCCATGGCTAAGACATAGTATTAAGTGGTATCTTTCTTTCAAGCACATTTAAGCTGGTGTCTTTGTTAATGATGCAACTGTCGGTCTGGTTTTTTTTTTTTTGTCCATCTTCTTACCTGTATTCCTGCTTTTGTGTCTGTCTCCAGCAAAAACACAGGGACCTGTCGGGGCAGGCGGAGCAGCTCCACTCTGTGTGTCAGTCTCACAAGGACAAGATCAAAGGTCTCTTTCAGACCAAACTTGATGAGGTGAGAACTGCTACTTTATTTCCAAACCAGCTGTAAAGACACAGTCAACAACATTACTAAATCTTATATTAACGTCCAGAAAATACATCATTTTTATTCCATCGAATGTCTTGTGTATCATCTATGCTTATGAAGTTTTTTTTTTTTTATTCTGAAGTAAACTGAAGATACACCAAAATCATAATTTATTTGACTTGCCAAATACAGCATGTGTACCAGTGAATACTGTCTAAACAGAGCTAGTTTGATAGAGAACCTGTCCCATTTCATTTGCATCTCATTTGCAAATGAACAGGTGGTGAAATGCAGCTTGTGTGTGAGAGAGGGAGAGCATGCTGTGTTGTGTAGGGTACCGACTTTTCATGCAGTATCATGTTGTAGTTTGCTTGTTCTCACAGATTAACTTAACGCTAAGCTCCTCTGGTTGAAAGTTTCAAGCCTGTTGCACCTGAGATCACATCCAGCATCACTGTTGAAACCTGTAACCACACCCAACAGTGATGTCAGGTTATAGTGAACACACCCTTAATACAGCAGGGCGAGAACTTACGCCACTTGTGGTCAGCAAAGATAACATTTTCAATTACGTTATAACACTTTAGTTTCTGTGTGTGTCTTTGTGTGTGGCGGTCAGCTCGGAGTGAAAGCCCTGACTGTGGAGGACCTGCTGCAGGCCCAAAAGGAGATATCAGCCCACAATCGTCAGCTGAAAGAGCAGACTAAGCAGCTTGAGAGAGACATGGCCTTGCTGAGAGACCACAGCCTGCTACTGGTGAGACCCCAGTGCTGCTGTGTTGTTATGACCTCCACCATGGTGGTTGGTGTACTAGTTTAGCTCTAGTTTATACTGTACATGTTGGCAGTTAAAAGCCAATGTTATATTGGTTCACTTTGTTAAATCATCCTCCATTTGGTAATGAAAAGCAAATAAATAACAGCAAATGTGCTTTGTGTGTTGTTTTCCAGCTGAAGTCTCGATGTGAGGAGCTGAAGCTAGATTGGGGCTCTTTGTGTCTGGAGAGTCTGTTGAAGGAGAAGCAGGCGCTACGCAGACAGATCTCTGAGAAACAGAGACACTGCTTGGAGTTGCAGGTACTCAGTCCACCGTCGTTTAATTTCCAAATGCTTGTATCTCTCTCCCTAAATACTTCTGTGTTCTGTGGCCTCTACATCTATCCTGCCTTCCCCTTTCGTCCATCCAACTGGCTTTTCACAGATATTTAAACAAATCAGCCCAGTCACTTAAATTATGAATAAAATACAACTTTGAGGAAAAATTATGAATAAAATCCAGCTTTCAGGAAGATTTGATGAAATGCTGTCACACCATTCTCCACAGAGAGTTGAAATAAATACATATGTCTTGTTTTCTCAGACATTTCAGCGTTGTTGTAGGATGCCTGTTTTACTGTGTAACGGCTCCCCCTGGTGTCTGTAGATCAGCATTGTGGAGTTGGAGAAAAGTCAAAGGCAGCAGGAGCTTCTTCATCTCAAATCCTACAGCCCCTGTGAGGGTTCCCCATACAGAAAGAGCCTGGAATCGCGCTCTTCCACAGACTTGGACTCCTCTAAGCTTGGCCTGTCCTCAGTCCCAGCTCTCAATGGTGTAAGCCCAGAGCTGTCTATCAATGGCACTAGCTCACCCTGTTTTGACCGGGCTAACACCAAGGGGGATCTTCTTTCCCGCTATCTGCCCATCTCTCCCGACCATGAGATCGTACCTGCCACCCCTGATGCCCGGCAGAGGCAACAAAGCTCCTCCCACGCTCTTCCTGACTACACACGCTTCTCCCCCGCCAAAATTGCCTTGCGGAGGCACCTTAACCAGGATCCCACGGCCTCTGCCCACTTAAGAGGTCCGGGGCTGGCCATACACAGGTTGGTAGGCACTAAAAGCTCCCAATTTCCAATAATGAATCTTGTTAGTTTAAAGGTCTCAAGGTGTTTTTGTTTGTTTTTCAGGGGGGAAATGGGTGGCATTAACTCTCCACTTGGAGCCAAACAGAGCTGCCCCTCTCCCAATGCATCCGAAGCCCAGAATATTCCTAAAGGTTCTGAGAGGGTAAATGTTTATCTTTCTTTTTGTCTTGCACTTTGTTATGTGATTTCTGTAATAAGAACGGATTCACAGAGAGCAAGTCTGTCCTTAAGAGTTTTATTCAGGAATCACACGCGTACGTATATGGACTCAGTGCCTGTGTTAGACAAAGATCCCCGAACACAGCCAGTCATACTTAGGCCGTATTCAGACCAAATCAGGCGTTGCGGTGCACCGCTGCAGGGTTGAGCGGAGGTGTGTGGGGGTGTGGGCGTGTTTATTTGTGCTCTAGAACGTAACCGCTGTGAAACAATCAGAAAATAACATTTTATTCATCTGATTCATCGGCTTTCTTGCTACCACCACTCCCTCTCTGCATTCACCCTCTAGCTCTCTCAGCCACAGCTGCTCGCTCTCTCTCTCTCTCTCTCTCTCTCTTGTCTTTTTTAAAATGAGTGGGCAAGCTGTCAGCGAAGTCTGACTTTACTTTTAATGTTCTCAAACGAAGAGAAATGTCATCCCCTCTTCCTAGTAACGTCTTTGTCCTCCCTCATGGCAGGGGTTTACAGCTCTGATCGCCGGCTGTGATTGGCCACCACAGCGTGACGTCGGGTTGCGTTTCACCAAAAGTTGACTCTGGATCAACTTTCTTGCCGCGGGCCGGTGCGGCGCCGCTGCGGCCAAAACCCCCGCAGCTTAAACGCACTACCCACATTCAAATGAACGGGAGGACTGGCATTTTCACCACAACACCTGATTTGGTCTGAATATGGCCTTATAGTGGTAACCATGCCTGTCACAGAGAGTTACAGAGCTACAGAGTTAATTGGTACAACAGTTGCCCCTTTGTTCATTACTTACCAGTGTTTCTTTCCCGGAGGACTTCTTCCTCCACTTCCATCTGCTGGGAACTGGGTGTTGAATCAGAGCTTCGCATCTGATACATTTCTACACTTTCTTACGTCAAAGCTGCTTATTCCAGTAAACATCCTTATCTCCTTATCTGGTTTTGTTCCCTTCTAAGGTACTGTGGCAATATGTAATACATTTTGGGGGCATTTTTTAACCGTTGGGGACCCGTGGGGGCGTCTGCGCCCTCAGCCAACATTACGGGCTCAGTTTTAAAGCTAGTGAAGATATTAGTATCATATGAAACTAGACGACCTAAGGCATCCATTGGTACCAACAATGTCGTGCTAGCTTGTTGGTAAGGGGGCTAAATAATGCTCCAAGTTGAAAAATGCAATTCTTACAGAAATCTTCAAACGTCAAAAGTTTTGGTGTCTTAATGTGGTATTTTGGAGGGATTTTTGACCATTTTTATCAATTCTCAAGTGGTCAAAAATGGTTAAATTTTGCACCAAATGGTATCAACCCAAAAATTGCTACCACAACTTAGTAGGATAAATTTGAATAGGAGCCTAACAAAAACACAATGTTTATTACAGATTTATGACTAGAAAAACTTGACACACAGTGCTGAGCTGCATCTCAAATTAATCTTCAGGTTCCCAGCTTTCAGATGATGTATACCACTTCTATGTGGCATATACTGTTGACCTGATATCTCCCCCTAAATATCCCCTGTCTCCCACGAAAAAAAGAGAAGAATTGGTCTATAGTGGGTCTCTAGGGGTTAAGCCTTTATTACAGCAACAGTAGAGAGTAGACAGGAAACAAGTGGGAGAGACTAGGAGGTGACATGCAGCAAAGGTCCACTGCTGGAATTGAACCACAGACGTTGCGGTTATGTGGCAAGCATCTTAACCAGTGGGATACTGGGGTGTGCCAGTACTGTGGCAGTCTCGCTACCCTCTGACGCGCCACTTTAGCCTTGGCCTTTCTAAACGGTTAACAAGTTAGGAAGTTCTCTGCTCACACTCCCAAAGACTCACATATTTTTGGTGACACACATCCCATGAACCCTTCTGTTACATTGATAGTACTTTAGTATGTAAACAGGCTGATGTTCTCTCAGTAAAAGGTTACATGGTAAGATTCAGAATGATCAAACATGGTGGAAAACATGATTACATGTGCAGTAACTGTATTTAAATGTGTGCAATAAACATTCAAACTTGATTATACATGTACAATATATGTCATTTCCCTCATGACTTGCTGTGTTATGTGTGTAAGCTTACATAGATCTGCTGTAACGTCCTAACAGTATTTACACAGTCATTTTCCCTTTGCTCATATAGGGTGGTAAGGAGAAGAGTCCATCTGTTCAGGGTGACAGCAGCATTACAAGCCTTCCAATTAGTATTCCTCTGAGCACTGTCCACCCAAGTAAACTACCAGTCAGCATCCCACTGGCCAGCGTGGTGCTGCCCAGTCGTGCTGAGAGACTGGTGAGTACAGAAAGTGAAGTAGGCGTTCAGCATCGTGTCCAAGGACACATTTATTAGGGGAAGTGGTTTTTGATGCATTGTTCAAGTTACAGTTAAAATCTCTGACCTGTGACAGGACTGTCTAGTGTCATTCTAGGCCACCTACATTAGTGCCCTGCTGCAGATGTAATGTTCACTTGTAAAAAATAAGATTGGTGTGTACACATTAAGATGCACAGGTTAGAGTGATGTTAGATTAACTGCTGTCGTTTCACCTGGATTTTTACAACATATTTTGTGATTTTTTTTAAATTTTATTTTACATCATGATCTGTTCTGTCTGTTCATAATTTCAGAGAAGTACTCCGAGTCCTGTGTCTCAGACAGGTCAGACCAATGGTAAGGATTGTCCGTCCACGACTTAATGTATTTTTCACTATACTGTATTTAATTTATGTAACACTACACGCATCAGTTATTGCAAAGTGCTTTATAGCACACAGAGAAAAACAGAACAACAGTAAGGAGACAAACAAAAGAAAACAGTGACAATAATAATAATAATAATAATAATAATAAATGCACATGGTCACACAACATTGAGACAACACACAGCGACAGATGTTTTGGAAGCTATACTGTACCTGAGCCGGTCAGGTAAGGCACAGTTGAAGGCCAATGAGTAAAAGTGTGCTTTTAGTTGACTCTTGAAGAATGGGAGAAATGTATGATGGGAGGAAGAGATTTGATGTATTATTACTATAGAATGATCCTTGACATTTTTCTCCATAATATCACCTGGCATTTATGTATTAGTTATGACTAAGTGCATCAATTGTGTCTTATATTTGAAATCGGCTCTTACTGTCCATCTTTTTTTTTTTAGGATATTCATCAAGCTCAGGGCTGATGAATGGAGGTCCCCACCTTGAGGACCAGAACGGTGCTTCTTCATCGCCTCCTCCACACACCAATACTCCTCTGACAGGACCAATGGGCCGAGGGGGTCCCATCCAGAGCCCCCCACTCAGCACTGGAGGGGTTCTCCAGTATGCAGATGGACCCCCGAGGATTCTTCCAGAAGACGGACAGGAACACCACGGGGCAGACTCCGATACAGAGCCTCAGGACAGTGAACTGCGGAGGAGAATCTTCTTCTCTTCGTCCTCCTCTTCCTCCTCCTCTTCCTCTTCGTCAGGCAGTGGAGGCAGCGCGGCCGGAGGTTCACGCCTCCACCATCACACTGGCAACTCAGCCAAGCAGGGATACCACAGTAACCATGGAAACCACCACCACCACCAGTCCCCCGGCACACAGCACACTCACACACCAACACACACGTTGTCATCACACTCCTCTCACAGTCTCGGCTCTCAAGAAGGGCGTAAGCGGGGGAGAAGGAAACGCAGCTCTACAGGGGCTGTCACGGCCAGCGGATCCCCAAAGAGGAGGTCATTCCCCGGGCTCAGCTCCAACAACCACTCCTCCGGATCGCCACTAAACATTAACTCCATGGTAAATCACCAAAAGCAGCCTGATATGATATTATACTTATTCTGTAATTCATGACAACTGGACTATGCAGAACAGTCGACTGATACTTTGTCAATGATCGTCAATATTATAAGTGTCAACAGAGTTTTAACTGCTTGGACATATACAATTTTTGAATAATCAGACTTATGCTATCACAGGTGCATTTACACCTAGATCTCCCCATGCATGAGTTCATTTAGATTGTTCTCCGATTATTCAAGACAACTTTTTATCGCCAGGTGTCATCTGGGTGTAACCTGCATGTCCTTTGTCCCAACAGGTGAACAACATCAACCAGCCTCTGGAGATCTCTGCCATCTCCTCCCCAGAGCAGTCAAGCCGCAGCCCCAGTGGGCCTGACCTGGACCAACCTCCCATCTTGAAGAGAGAGCGCCCCCTGGAGCTCAATGGCACAGGTCGATACTCCTCAGCCCCCAGCTCTGATGATGAGGACTCAGGATACCCTGCTGACAGCTCCAGTTCAAGGTAATATTTTTTTATGTAATATAAAGATAAGTTGTTGAGCTGTCCATGTTGCAAGATTACTTTGATGGCCTTTTTTTCTGAAGCCTCCTTGGTTGAGTTGCTAAGTAACCAGGTGGCTCATCACAACATTTTTCTTTGTTTACTTTAATCAAAAACTAGAGATAAAGGTGTGACCTCATGCCAGATTTCGCACACATTTTGTTGCCACTTGTGGCCGTATTTGTTTTCATTGTTGTTTTTTTCCCCCTAGAATTGAAAGAAAAATTGCCACTATATCCTTAGAGAGCAGAGATGGACCCGGTAGACTTGGGGATGGTGAAAGAGGTCAGAAAAGAAAATGCTTTAGCTAAAGTAAAAAGTTTATTTTTGCACTTCTGCTCCTTAATGCCAACCCTCTCTTTCTCTCTTGGTCCACTAGGCAGGAAATCTGGTAGCAGCAGTGGAAACAGCACAGGTAGTGAGGCCTCTTCTTCCTCCTCCTTGTCCTCTAACAGCAAGTGGAAATCCACCTTTTCACCCATTTCTGACCCGAAGCAACCTAACTCCGACCTGAGACAGGGGGGCTCTCCATTTGGCATGGGGGGGTCGAGCCGGGGCACAGACTCAGATTCTGATCACAAACAACACCATCAGCAGGTGAGGAAAGGGAGTGATGGAGAGTCGTCCAGCTACATGACCCCCAACCCCTTCCTGAGTCAAGATGCAGGGACCCGTGGTGGAGGCAGCGGTGGTAGCGGAGGAGCCCAGGGAGGCAGTGGTTCAGACCAACGCCAGGCCCTCCAGAAGCAGAAGGCCCCTCGCGATTGGGACCTGAAGGCCAGCAGCAGTCTGGCGAGTCAGAATCTCTTCATATCTGCAGCTGCCAGCAGCGGAGGAGGCATTCTGAGTGGGAAGGTGGGAGGCAGTGCTGTAGCAGTTTCCTCAACCACAGGATCATCTGTGGGTCAGTACTTGGGGTCTCAGTTCCCACTTGGAGGGACCTCAGTCTTGCAGTCCTTGTTCGGGGCCCCTACAGGCGGGTCCACGGTGAGTGGGACCCCGCGGCTCGTCAACGGACACTCCGCCCTGGGAAGCTTCTCCAGTGCTGGACTGGCAGGGGGAGCGGCTGGAGGTGAGCGTCACTGATGACAAACTGATTGTCGTTCCTACTCAATGTGAATTCTTATCTCAGCCTCAGGATTGTTGAACAGTCAGAGTGAGGTTGGGGTCGTGTTTATATAAAGAAAAGTATGAGTCTTAGGGAATGGGCCTGCTAATAGCCAGGTAAGTGGAGGCCCAATGCTGCTGTCTGTCTGCCTCACTGACAGTTTGACTGACTGACCGACTCTCTGTGCTGCCATCGCTTTGACATGGACTGGCTGCTTGAGTGCTGCAGTTGGAAACACCCTTGGAAAATGCTGCATTTTAGAATTAAAATGAGTAATTAGTTTAACTAAAATAAAATAGACTTGATTTGGCATCTGTTTTTGACCATGAATTTATATAATGATTATTGGATTTTTATGTAGGTCACATTGTTGCTTTAGTCATTTTCTGTGGGTGTATCTGTTGGAGTTGTATGTCAGAGTCATTTCACTTACAAGCAAAAATAATTCCAGAAATCTAAATTTTCTGTGGTTAAAAAAAAAAAATCCTGTTTTAGTGCAATTTTAAATTGGTCAAACTGATTGTTTGGTCTGGCTACAGTCACAGTGGACTGACTCTGTTTGCTTTCTGTGTGCTTGTCTAAGACTTGCTTGGCGCTATGCACAACCTGGCTCAGTCCTTGCTTCTCTCTTTGTCCCCCTCCTTCTTGCTCTCTTTGCCACTTTTATCTGCTCTCCACTCTCTCGCCCTCCCCCTCCCTCCATTTCTGCTGTATGATTTGCAGGTATATTTCACCACGTGGTTCCCTCAGTGTCCTCCCATCAGTTTGGGGCAACGCTGCCCACCTCTGGAGGCCTCAGCTCTCTGCTCAGTCTCTCCTCCTCTTCCTCTTCCTCCTCCCAAACCCAGCAGCACACCACTCCCCAACCAGCCTCCACGCGCCTGGCCTCCGTGTCCTCACCTCTCCCCCTCTCCCTGTCACAGGCCCAGCACAGCCGCACTCAGTCGGTCCTGCACAGCCCTTCTCCTCCCACGCTCTCCCTGCCCCCTCCACCGCCCCTGCACAGCGCCCCCTCCTCGTCAGCACCCACGCACCCTGACGCCCTGCCATCCTCTCGATCAGACTCCCTCCACTCCTCCCGTCTGTCCCACTCCTCTCTCCACCATCAGAGAGCACAGTCATCCCTCTCTCTCTCCATCTCCTCCTCCACCTCTGCCTCCTCTGCTCCTGTCTCTGCTGCTGCCGCTGCTACCGCCTCCCTCTCCTCCTCCTCTCTGTCAACCTCCTCCTCGTCTCGTCCATTCGCAGTGCACTACTCCCCCCGGCTGCCCCCTCCACCACCGGCCAGCAGCTCAGGTGGTGGCGGGAGCATGTGGAGGACTCAGGGCATGCATGGCACCTACACCACCTCCCAGCTCCCCGGCTCCCGACCTAGATAGGGGTTTGGGGGTGAGGGAAATGGGGGGTGGGGTGGAGAGGGGATGGGCGAAGGGCAATCAGAGGGTGAAGAGGGGGAGAGAATGAGAGAGAGAGAGAGACTGGTAGGGAGTGAGAGAGACAGGATACCTGTTTTCCCTGTGCTCCCACAAGCTGTTATTCTGATCGAACAAGGTAAGTAACTCTTGGGTTTAAGATTAAAACTACAAAAACTGTGCAAGACGACAAGTTGGGATTTTAGAAGTGACAGGATTTAATACGGTTTTGGCTTATTTGTTGTTGTTTTTTTTTTTGTGTGTGCAGCGTTTAATCTATTAGCCATATAATCACACATCTTTTTCTCTCTTATTTGATCTTTCAGGTAATTGCTGAAAACTACCTCAACATTAAATAAACTATGCAAATGTCCAGGTGTGGACCAAGGCACTCTCCTCACTCACTGGTGCTTCAAAACGTCTGCACTACCCAACCGCCTCCAAGACCGGCTTCTGTACTGGGATCTCTGACACACACGTACACATACACACACACACACACACACACACACACACACATACACTAACCACCACCACTATGATCACCTTGAGCAGAATTCAAAGGCACTGGTCATGTTTATGTGTCGAGTTCTTTTGGTTAAAAATGTTGGTTTGATGATTTTACAATATGGAAGTCAGTACTGGCTGCTGTCCAGCACTGAATGAACTGAATTATCAAAATGTCTGGTTTAACATTGAGGTGCTTTATAGTATGATTGTGTATCATTTTTGTCGTAGTCACTATTATAGCAACTGTTTTTAATGATTTAATGTAACATTTAACAACAGATTGAAGCACACAGTCCACCTTTTTTGAGCTGAATCTCATCAGGTGTCACGTTCCTTCCAAAGTTTCACTTCATGAGTGCTTGTGTGTGCACACTGAAACACAAAGACAAACGCAAACGCAAACACACACACACACACACACACACACACATACATATACACAAACACACACACACACACACAGAGACCAGTTCATTGAACTCTGCTCAGATATCATGCAGCTTTTTCCTCTCTGCATGTGTGCTCTCTTATCTGTTTTCTTCCTTCAGTTGAATTCAACATTTGTTACAACATATTGGACTATGGAACAAGATGAGGAACTTAATATTTTGGTCTAACTTCACACTGGATAGTAAGATACAGTTACTCATGTAGCAGAAGATGTACAAGTCCTGGCTGGTTAGTTGACACCCCTGTTATGTTGATGGTTTGCAATATTTTCTTATTTAAGACAATTAAAACTTGGGTTATTAAGTCCCATTAATTAAAAGAAAAGTAGTACAAAAATCTGCTTTTCTCTAATTTAGCTAGTTCTGGCTGCTCTTGGCGCACAAAACTAACTAACTAAACCTTTGCTTCTAACTGGAGCAAAACTAAGTTCACATTCTGAGTGATGAAAATAAATTCTGATGTGTGGTGTGGTTCTTCAGACATTTAACATTAATGAAAGCTTCTGTGTTTACTTCAAATAATGTTTTTGGTCTTTTGTGACAATAATCAGGCATATTTCACATGCGACATCTAAATGAATGAACTGAAGAATGAAGAATATGGAATAACGTCAGTGTACGTTTTGCAGATTTCAGCCTAATTTTGAAAATATGTTGAATTAGCAACATTTCAGGGGGTGCCAATAATGAGCAGAGTGGAATACATTTGAATAAATCTTTTTTTTAAAAAACACCCGATGACTTCACTTAATGAGATGGTGCTCTGTGTGGACATTGTTAGCCACTCTGTGGTAGAGATCCACTGTTGTCAAAGAGTTTTGGCAACACTGTTGTTTAGTGAAGCTGAATCCAGGTATAAAAGAATTCTAGTAAAACCACAGAAGATCTGAACTAATTTCTGTATTTATTAATAGCGTTTTCTTTGTCTATCAATTTGGTAAATCGCACTACTTTGTGGGACCGCAGCAGAAGTATTCTTAAAGCAGGAATTTTAAACTCTTCTTAAGCTAAACTTAGTATATTTATCTCTGCTGTTGGGAAATGCAGGTGTAAGCAAATGTTTAGGACATAAATATGGACACATCTATGTGGAATAATACTGCAGTTAGTTAACACACACGCACACACAAGCATGCAAATCCTCACACACTGGGAAAACCTATTTACCATAACCACAACAAACTACTGGACTCGTTTCACACATTTTGTTTGCTTTTTATTGTGTAATTTGTTTTTTTTTTTGTAAACAATGTTTGTACTGTGAATGTGATTCATTCTCCGACTGTATAGTTGTGTATAATATTTATGCCGTCAGTCTCCATTTGCCTTGGTATTTGTTTTTCTCTTCTTTTTTTTTTTTTTTTTTTGGTTTTAAATCCTGAAATGTGTTGACATTGTAGATTGCAATAGTGTGTGTACTTGACTCACAGTCTGAAAACAATGGTGCTAAATTTGGACTGTGCCTGATCTTATTTATTCTATAGTGAAAACATCAAAAACGAATCGAATACTTGGTGCTGTACACAGGGACATTTGTAAAGCCTTTTTTTGGCATTTCCTTTCTCATATTTAATATACTATTGTCTGGTTCTTTGAATGCCAAGTGTACAACGGCAGACACCACCTTTCGATAAAAAACTACTCTGCAACAGCCGGCTCAGAGTCCGAGTAAACAGGTTCGAGGGCCTCTGTTAATGTTTCTCACTCAGCAGTTTGAAACCGTCAGCACGCTTTGCTCTCCAAGGCGAGCTGCTTACCTGAGCAGTTTGTTAGTGAACAAGACACACTGTTTTTGTACATAAGTTTTTGTTTTTCCTTGTATGTCTCTACACCATAAACCGAAAGGTATATAAAATATGTATCTATATACAGTCTATATATATATAAGGAAATATATATATATATATATATATAAGTGAATAGGGGTGTTTTGGTGCTGGCATTGTGACCCTTAAATTCAACCTGTTAAACAGGAGGCTTGAAGCCAAGGAGAGCGAAGCTTTGCCACCACAGGACCTTAACAGATGGTGCCAAACACAGCAGCACCTCTATCCTTGATATATATACACACAGAAGAAATAGAAACTCAGAAGCTGTGTGTATTTAACAAAACACACACACACACACATACACATACAGGAGGTGCTGTGGCAGCGAACACAACTAGATTCCAGCACTAGAACTGTTATCACTTTAATTGTTTTCCTATTTTTTAACAACACAGATTCTGCAGGAAAAAAAAAATGGTGCTTCTGTTTCCAAACAATGGCAAATCAGATACAAACTAAGCCTGTACTGGTGCATACAAAACTATGTGTCAACCTCTTACACACACACACACACATACACACACACACACTGTCTTTGAATGTCTTACTGACAAGGCCCTACCTTGTAATGTGAGCATATTGTGTTATTACAAGAGACATACTGATGTGAAACACTTGTGTTAGCGTGTGCGTAGCTCGGTTTGGGAGTGAGAGCAGCCAAGCTTCCTTTTTTTTTTTCCTGATAGTGGGAATACACTTGAGCTCAGTTTGTGCCTGTGCTTTTTTTTCCACTTGCCAGTGCATATCCAAGGGAAGATTAGACTAATAATTAAAGCTTTATAGTAAACTCCTGTCCTGCACACTCACTCAGTGAACAAGTGAAGTCATTTGCTCATTTTAGAACATAATTAGAGACGATAGGCAATTCGTTACCAGCACTGAGAGGTCTTTTGTAATTATTGTTGATGCTGTTTTGATTTTCTTGTTCTTGGTGTTTGATACAACTGCAGTTACATGTTACGCTTTTAATTGTGTCTTCAGATTCCTGTCAGTTTTTTAATACTACTAGTCAGACAGACAGCACGGTGCTCTCCTTCACTTAAAACAAGGAAATTGCAGCTATTGATAAATACTACTCTTCTCCTGTTGTGCTGCAGGGTTTATGGTAGAATAATCTTCAACACAAGCTTGCCTGGCGGCTTTCTGGCGGTCCAGTCTAACCTGCGGAAATTTTGATCATCTGGAGGGGGCGGTGTGGTGTATGTGCAAGTGAGAGTAAACGAGGCCAATATCACATTCATTACAGATTTCAAACAGTTTTGTAGCTACTTGTATAATCAATCAAAGGGATGAGGTGCTGTTATTCAAGTCCTTTGGTGCATGAGCATGATTTGAATTCAAAGCTTCTATGCAGTTCTCCATTGTGCTCCATCTCGGTACATTATTGGTAGAGCTTTGCAGTCGAGGCTGTTTACTCTAAATCCTGCCAAGGGTCTCAACTCAGGAACTTCCCTGATTGCTTGAAATGGTGTAATGATGTTAATGAATTTTCATAAACTACTGCATGTCACAAATTTGTTTACCATCTTGTGGCATGATGAAGTCCCTTTCTAACCCAACTCAGGACCAGGACACCCCCCTCCCCCCTCCCCCTCAGTAAGTGTATTTTAAAGGAAAATTGGTTTCCTCAGATGAATTCTCACTGTCACATACATCCGGCCCCCTCCGGTGAAACCCAGCTTTGTAAAGCTTTATGAGTCGCTCCGATCTCGAGAAGCTGTGAAATGGCTACGACTTTCAGCATCTTCCTCATCTCGCAAATGCCTGTCTCGATTTGTGTCTCTTAAGAAGGAGGTTCAGTGTCCCCCTGTTGGGATCCCTCCCGTTACTTGGAGGGAAACCAACTCTGAAGGACACGCGTGTGACCTACAGTATGTACAGATATCTCTTGATCGGTGAAGCCAGGGCAGGTTTGAGGTGCAATAAACGGCAAACCTACTTTCCAAAAGGCCCTGGGTTTTCATGGGAAACTTGTTACTGTTCGGTGTTGGTGCTTTTATCCTAAGATGTTATAATGACAAATGGAATTAATGTTTTTTTTCTGCATTTTATGATTATTAATAAAAATGTTTCATATAATATTTGAATTTATTTTGTTGTGTGTAGTGGCATTTATGTCTTTTCCCAGTGTCTTTGGAACAAGCAGACTATGCTGAGATTCACATATCATTTGTGATTTGTTATTCAGGTAGGTGCACCTGTTTTTGTGCCAAAATGCCTGTAGAGTGTCCGAGAAAATCTCCCAAAAAGCCTTGTTCTTCTGGGAAATGATCAGGCTTTACTTTGAGTTTGACAAACACTTATTTTAATTCTTCATTGTGAAGCTTTTCAATCTGGACTTGGAGCCATGTATGAAAATGTCCTCAATGGTTTTGAGTAGCACTCAGAAGGCCTGCATTATGTAGGTGACACTAAGAGATAGTTATACACTTAGAAATAAGTACAGCAGAGACATCCAAACAAAAGAGATGTATGTTGTCATTCAAATGCTTTTAAAGACCGGTTTTGATTCCCACAGTATAGAAAACATCACATCTGTAAGCCAAAGTTTCCCACAGATATCAGGATGATGTGGTACCTGCCAAAAAATGTTCTGCTAATAATAATGAATCTTTCTAGTCACTCCTCACTGAAGATTTGTCATGTACACGAATGAGCTTTGGCTTCATCTCTCTGGATATAGACCACCACCGAACAGCTTGGAGACCTTGACTGTCTGCAAAACAAGGCTGCAGCTGTGAGAGCAGTGATGGGAGTTAACGGCTCTTTGAAGAGAATCAGATCTCATTGCTCAGTTCCTTTCAGAGAGTTGGCTTGTTACCTGTTCCCCTCCCTTTGGCCTGAAGAACCCATAGAAACATTTTAATTTATTGGATTTGGTTAAAGCTGGGGTAGGCGGTGTTCTGGAAAAGGCAAAAAAAAAAAAAAACTTCCTCCCACGCCCCTCATACGCACGCAACATAACAGTTTTAACAGCTTACTACTGCACTCACACACACAACTTCTTCTCAAGGCGCAACAACCTTTAGTAAAAAGTTAACAGTAAACAAGACGCAATATTTTTTTTCCTTTTCGGATGGCAAAGTCATAACACACCCTCCTCTGCCTCTGATTGGCTTACCCTGATATTCTTACCCTAACCCTAACCAATCTCACTCCTCATGCCTAAACCTAACCAACGAAGGCAACGAGTACTAGCCAATCAGAGGCAGAGGCATCCTAGGAATAAAAAATTTGGCACTTGATTTATTGATTGCTGTCAGGATGTACAGAGAATTTCAACAAATATAACAAAAAATGCTTCTAAAATACATTACCTACCCTAGCTTTAAACACATCTAAAGGCTGGTTAGTGTTTGTGTTTTGCTCTCAGCTGGTATGAAAAGTGACATGAATGATCTGTCTTTAATTACTGTCTGACCAATAACATGTTGTCAATGAACTGCATGAGCACACATTAGAGGATAAATAGAACCACACTGGATCTAAAAACTTCCCATGAACTATTATTGGTTCTTATTTTTTCAAAAGAAAAAGCCGTTCAAAAGAATTAACTAATTGGTGACTGAGCTATCACTGTGAGATCTTTCTATGAAACCACTGGAAGAGGTAGAGTTGGTCCTGATGCTGAGAGCATCATCCTCAAATAAGGCAACAATCCAGTGTTTTTCCAAAAAATGGCCATCGTGCAAAACTGATTTTTAATTTGCTGTGAAACTAGATTCTCTTTATTCATCCACAGCCTTTCTAGTGATATGATAGATATGAACGGATGTAAATCACCAGGTTGGGATGGTATCCCCCCTGAGGTGTATCTAAATGTTTGGCATGAACAGAGAGACATATTAACACTGCAATTATCTCTGTTTTACATAAGGTAAAGACCCCAGGCTATGCTCAAATTGAAATCATTTATCCCTTATCAATTGTGATATTAAATTTTATGCCAAGGTACTACCCCTTCACCTCGGGACAGTCCTGCTGATGTTGGTCCACCTGGACCAAACAGGTTTTGTTAAACACAGACTGTCTTCAGACAATATGAGATGTCTCCTGCATCTGTCTCCAACATTTTGGGCAAACTCTATCATCAACATGCACAGTGCCGTCTGTAGACACGGAAAAAGCCTTTGATTGGCTTCAGAGGTCATATCTGTGGCACACAATGCACCATTTGGGTTTTGGGAAAGATTTCATAAACATGCTTAAAACTTTATATTCTACTCCAATGATGGTCTTATGGGGTACCTGTCAGGGGTGCCCAGCCTCGGCACTGCTATTTGGCCTATCCTTAAAGCCATTAGCCCAAAAAATATGGAATTCCCAAGAAGCGAAGGGGATGGCAGGGAAGGACACCATTCATAAGATATCCTTGTACGCCGATGACTTGTTAATATATCTTGATCAGGTACTGACTTCTCTTTCAATCGTTTTAGATATTCTTAAAGAATTTAGATCAACATATGTCTATAAGATCAATTTGGAAAAGTCTTCTCTACTTCCTCAAAACAAGGCAATAAATACTATGGGTGGCTGTGGCTCAGGAGGCAGAGCGGGTCGTCCACCAATCAGAAGGTCGGTGGTTTGATCCCCAGCTCCTCCATGTCAAAGTGTCCTGAGGTAAGATATTGAACCCCAAATTGCTCCTGATGGCTGTGCCATTGGTGTGTGAGTGTGTGTGTGAATGGGTGAACATAGAAACATTGTGGGGTGCTTTGGATAGGAAGTGCTGTATCGCTCCTGATGAGCAGGTTGGGACCTTGCATGGCAGCCTCTGCCATCAGTGTATGTTGGCATGTATTGTGGAGCGCTTTGAGTGGTTGATAAGACTAGAAAAGCGCTATATAAGTGCAGTCCATTTCCTAACACAAATATTTATTCAGGTATACCAATAGTTTCAAATTTTAGATACTTGGGACTCGACATTTATTCTTTGGACAAAATTGTGACAAAGAATTATAAAAAACTTTCAAAATCCATTACACAGGATTTAGATAGATGGTCAAACTTGACAATATCATTAACTGCCCAACTGTAAAGATGAACGTACTCCCAACATAGTAGTATGTTGCAAATGCCTCTCTCAGTGGGTTATTGGAATAGATTGCAGAATCTTGTGTCAAAATGTTTATGGAAAGGACAAAAACCAAGGATTAGAACTACAATAATAATCAGGAGGTTTAAATGTCCCAAATTTTGGGACACCTTTTGTCCAATTACCTTGGACACCTTTTGTCCAATTAGAAAAACATATTATATCACCATATACTTTTAAAGATGTGCTTTTTTCAGGTTTATCAAGTACTGAAGCACCCAATCTGGACCATTTGTAGGCCATTCGATTTATGTGGCAACATTTTAGAAAGCTAGGCCAATGGGAAACAACAAACAATAACAGCAGCAAAAGAAATGGTAGTAATGAAATGGAAATATTTGCATGACCTAAATAAACAACATTGGCTTTCATTGTTTATAATGCATATTCTTTAGAAATATCAATAGAAAGAATACAGGGTATGACGGCTGAGGCAACAAAAGCTCTTGCTCTAGCAATGGAAAAAATGAAATCACAACTATGGTCACATTGTAGATTGTGTACCTACATTGTGTAGGGATTATGTATGTGTATGTGTATGGATGTATATTTACAGGTGTATGTGTATACATGTCAACATGAATATGTATTTAATTTTTTGTTTATTTTGTTTTCTGGATTTCCATGAAATATGAATGAATGTTACAATTGACACAAGCTATGCCATGGTTATATTCCTATATTTATATAGGCTAATGCAATGCATGTTTTACCCTTTATGTGACCTACCAATGTGGTCTACAGTAGCAGACTTGGCCATACAGGTAAACTCGTACATTTAACCAACATCTTAAAATTGGGGTATATAGTAAGCCAGAATATGTTTATTTATCTCCTGTATTTAAAATAAAAATAATAATAATAAAAAACAAATACAAAAAGAGAGGGGAAATAATAACTATATAAGATTGAATTATGATTTTATAGTTTAAAAGAAACTCAGGTCGCTGGGGGGGGTTGGGAGGGAGTCAAAAAGACGGATGGGGGTGCAGGGGTAAAGAGCGGGTTAAGTTATAATCAGGATCATAGGAGGGCTAAATAGAGGTTTTAAAATTTAGTTATAATAAATTGCGATTGAATTTTATTCAAAAGTTTGGCTAGGGCATAGCACACCAATGTGTTTATCTTGGGTTCTCCTGGGTACACATTCTTTTTCTGTATTATTCACATCATTTACTTTTATGTTTCATTTCATCTCACTATGTAAATGTATGTACATTTTTAATGCATGTGTGATTACCATTGTGTATAGATGTAGATATGTTGTGAAATGTCAACACAATATTTCAGTTACTTGATTTTGATATGTAATGTCTCCTCCATAATGAAAGCAAAAGGTGAAAAAGAATAAATAAAAACCAATAAAAATTTGGTCACAAAAAAAAGGAAACATCACATCTGTAAGTGAAAGTTTCCCACATAGATATCAGGATGATGTGGTACCTGCCAAGATATGTTCTGCAAATAATAATGAACCCTTCTAGTCACTCCTCACTAAAGATTTATGTACAAGAATGAGCTTTGGCTTCATCTCTCCGGATACACCACCACTGAACAGCTCGGAGACCTTGACTGTCTGCAAAACAAGGCTGCAGCTGTGAGAGCAGTGATGGGAGTTAACGGCTCTTTGAAGAGAATCAGATCTCATTGCTCAGTTCCTTTCAGAGAGTTGGCTTGTTACCTGTTCCCCTCCCTTTGGCCTGAAGAACCCATAGAAATGTTTTAATTTATTGGATTTGGTTAAGCACATCTAAATGCTGGTTAGCTTTTGTGTTTCGCTCTCGGCTGGTTTGGTTTCATGAATGGTCTGATGGTGTTTAATCACTGTCTGAACAATGACATGTCATCAATGAACTGCATGAGCAGAAATAAACACATTAGAGGATAAATAAGGCCACACTGGATTTGAAAACTTCCCACAAACTATTATACTATTAACTATTATTTTTAATTTGCTGTAAAACTAGATTCTCTTTATTCACCCACAGCTTGTCTAGTGGTAGTTCTGCACCTCTAAGTTTAGTCTAAGTCTAATAAGTTTCCAAATTAACATTGACACATGTTTTTCTTACTGTAATCATTCCTCCTGTTTCATACTCATTAAGAGATCCTTTTACAATGCACTGTCCTGTGATGGGAGACAAAATCCACAGCCCTCCTTCTGTGCAAAAGTGCATTTAAAAGTTTATTTGAACCTAATATGAAGCTTCAGTCGTCCAAATTAGTCAAGTTAATATCTTTCAGATGTCTGAAGCCTCATAATATCTTCAGATAAACTTTTAAATAAAGGACTGTGGATTTGTGTCCCCCATCACTTACATTGTAAGTGCATTTGGAGGAGCTCTTCTAATGGTCAGTATGAACAGGAGGAATTATTACAGTGAGCAAAACCTGTTTCAATGTTCATTTGGGCACCTGACTGTTGTTTTAAGTACACTACATTACAAGTAAAAGTCCACATTCAAAATCTTACTTAAGTAAAAGTACAGAAATATTATCAGAAAAATCTATTTAAAGTATTTAAAGTAAAAGTACTCGTTATGCAGCTGATTGCTTGCTGTCAGTGTCAGTGCTTGTTTTAGCTACTTAATATAATGACGGGTAGCTTAATCTATATAAAATGATCATATTAACTGATCACGTTTTGTTTGTAAAATGTTAATCTGCAAAGTAACTGTGCATGTCAGATAAATGCAGTGGAGTAAAAAGTACATTTTCCTCTGAAATGTAGTGGAATAGGAGTATAAAGTAGCATAAAAATGCAAATACTTGAGTAAAATATAAAAGACAGTACTTGAGTAAATGTACTATAATGTTATTTTCCACCACTGTGCTCAGCCAAGTCGTTGTGAGCTTTGAATAACACCATTAAAACTCACCTGTGTCTTCTCTATGTTTTAACAAACTATATGCCTCTTTGTTATACTACCTTAAAGGTTATCAAAACAACACATCTCATCCTCCAGCCTGAGGCATCATGTGCTTAAGCCAGTGAAAAGTTCATGAGAATCCTGAAACCTCTCTTGATGTCTTCCCTCTGAGTCTACTGATAGCGAGGCTTGGTGTGTGTCCAACGAACCAATAAAATGCTTTTTGTTTGCTTTTCATTCCCTTGTGTTATCTCACTTTAACCTGCTTTTCGGAGGTGAAGAAGCAAACATTTCTGTGCAGCAAACATCATGCTCAAAAAGGAATCCACAATCTATTTAATCAAGGACACATGATATTCCTATTTTGGCAGTCTGTTAGTAAGAAGGGAAGGTGGGAGGATATAACTCCCACCCTCTTGAGCCCATTCAAAATAAACAGTTCAGAGAGGTCTGACCACACAGACATACATCCTGTACAGACAGCAGTGCAAGCATGTTGGTTGTTGATGTCTTCCTCTGCGGGGCATTGATGCTCTACTGGACCTGGCCCTGTGTGGCCCTCCAGGTCTCACATGGAAGCCAGCTGATCCCGGCCCACGACCCCACAATGACAGGTGAGACTTAAATGCGTGCTTTCACATTAATATTCATACATTTTTGTACAGAGTAACAGCCAGATTGTTTACAGTGACAGATAGCTCATGTGATTCCTGCTGCTTGATTTAAAGGATGGGTTCACAATTAAAATCAGTTTCGATTCAAAGAACGATCACAGTGAGAAAAATCTCTTTCAGTGTTCATATGGGCAGCTGATTGTTGTTTGTTGTTTTAAGACAGACTTGAAAAATTGTGAACCTATCCTTTAATCTGTTTTTCAGCGAGTAATGTAATTTGCTCCAATTTGTTTTCCAATTCAATCAGGAAACACACTGAAGTCCAGCCACACAACAGGCTCCACAGAGACCGGAGATAGTTCAGAGACAAAGGCGTCACCGGCCTCCACAGTTTCTCATCTTGTCCCTCAGAACGCACCGTGCTTTCTGGATGACATATTCGCAGTGATGAGTGAAGGTTTGGGGGATGACGGTGAACTGACAAACAGCAGTTTGACTTTGTTTGGAATCTGCACGGTATCCGATAATTCGTCTGGATCAGTCTTATTGGAGCTTGCTAAGAAAACAAGCAGAAACCAGAGAAATGGACTGGAGGTTTTGCATCCAACCGGAGGTTACAAAGCATTTTGAATTGCCTCTTTTTCTTTTATATGTGAACTTTTATTCTATTAATCTGACAGCACGTATTGTTTTCTCCATCAGTACTGTTGGTTGAGGAAGAAGAGACAGGATCACTTGCATTAACCTTTGACCTCCCAGAGTCCCCTTTGCTTGAGCTGAACCCTGTGTTGCTCTTGGCATTTGAAAGTCCCCTCACAGGAGGAAACCTGGACGAGATCGCTTTCACTAGTCAGTCTCTACAGCCGAACACACAGGTAGCATGAAACAGTCCTGAAGTGATTAAATCTGTTGTTTTGTTGCAGATGTTACTGACCCAAAGCTGTTTTTTTCTAGGCTGTGTGCATTTCAGGAGGAACACAGTACATACTGCTGACAGGAAAAGCATCAGAGGGCCACATTCACCAGAGGTGGAGGATTTCTGTTGAGACAAAATCCCCTGATATGAGTAAGTGTCTTGTTTTCATTTTTTCTTCTCATTTCATGTGAACTCTCATCATACAGTATGTCAACTCTTTTCAGAGGAAAGCCTAAAAGAGCTCCTTATTGGTGGAAAATCAGGAAGTTACATCAGTCCGACTCTGTTTCTGCTTTTCTCCACGGAAAGAGGAACTGATACCAGGTTGTTTAAGGTTTAATGTTCCCTTGAAATTTTACCAGACAGTTGTCTGAGTGGTGCTCATTTACACTTTTTCTCTTTTTCTCAGATACACAAAAGTTCCACGCTCATCCCAGACTTTCTCCTTCCTCTGTGAGCTGAAGAGGTTCCTGGGTGATGTCCTGCCTCAGGACCACCCAGAGTCCCCTCCACTAAAGCTGGACTCCTTACAGTCCCTGCCTCCCCTGACATTGGGCTTATCCTCCAGCGTGAACCTGCTGGCAGGACTGATCAACTCCTCTGCCTCCACCATCTTCTATTTCACTAGCTCCATGTCTCACATGCACCATGGAGAGCTGGCCCTGCCTCCTGCCCTGTCAGAGGAGCTCAGGTGGAGGCTGGAGCAGATTGTGGTGCAGATAATGGAGGTAATAAGGGAGGAGGAAGTGGGTCATAGGGTCATGAAGAGGCTGGAGAGGCTTAAAGAACTCAGCGCATATCCAAAGGCCGAACTGGCAGCAGGTGATGTGTAATCTTGTTGACAGATGTACCCCCACAGCCCTGTCAGATGAACTCAAACACCTCTTCATCAACACCACCACCCGTCATGTTCCAAATGTGTTAATTTGGGCTAATTTTAAAGTTGACATTATTTAACTATGAACTATATAATAGTGGATGTTACAATATTTTTTCATACAAATTGTCAATGTTTATTTTAGGTCAGTTTAAATATAAAAACAGCAAAGCTTGTGTGGCAAAGGTGGATGTTTCAACCATTTATCTATTATTTTTAGCTAACTATTTCAACCATTTACCTCTATTTCAACTACTTATCCATCACTTGTAGCTATTTTAACCATTATTGTTACTTTACACCAACTATTTAACAGATTTGTTTACCCACTTCTTTTAAGCTAGCTATTTCACAAATGTATCCATATGCTGCTTTTAACGTTAACTATTTTCAACCATTTATCTATTACTTTTAGCTAACTGTGTCAACATCTTTAACCACTGACAATACTCGCTTGCTAACGCTAACTTTTCATTTGCTAACGCTAACTTTTGATTTGACCTCTGCTCAGCTGAAAGATGTACAGAGCTATAATAATAATGAGCTCACAAAACTCAGAAGATAAGAGTTAAGTAAGTGTTATAGGTGACTCAATATGTGGATATATGTTTTTAAGTTTTAAAATCATATTTTCTAGTTGAGCTACTTTACTATCTTTCCGCATACCCCTTGGGGTACAAGTATGCCTCAGTCCCAAAACACTGTGGACTTTTGCATTATTCTTTAGCCCAACTGACATAAATTTTGTTTTCTTTGGTATCAGGATCCCGTATTACCACTGTGTAATTGTGATGTTTCTGTTTACTATTCCACATAAAACAGGAGAGAGCCAGTATCGTGCATTTCTTCTGCTGAAGGCCCTGCAGACCGTGGGTCAGGTATACGAGATACAAAGAAGACTGCGGGCCACCAGAGCAGATCCCGACAGCCCAGTGAGGGGCAGCAACTGTGGGCTGATCGACCTCATTGTGTCTCTTGAAAAGCATCTTGTCGGCCCAAACACTGCCAACATCAACAACTGCCATGGCCCTTGTAATTTCCCCTTGAATAACACCAACAACCATGCCATCCTGCTCCAATCCCACATTGAGAGTGGGAATTGGCAGGAGCGCCGTCCGTGCTGTGTGCCTGTGGCCTACGAGCCTCTGTGCGTGGTGGACTTGAACCAACATGGGACTTACATCTCACTTAGACCAGATATAGTGGCAAAGGAATGCGAATGTCGCTAAAACTGCGTTTGTGACAAGTTATTTTGTTTGTTTGGTTAGCTGTCAGTCACTCACCATGATAGATGAAAAGTGTCACTTTATTGTTACTTTACATACTTTACATTTATTTATTCACACAGTAGCCTATTAAAGGTGCAGTATGTAGAATTTAGTGGCATCTAGCAGAACAGACTTGGCAGAAATGGAATATAATATTCATAAGCATGTTTTAATTAGCATATAATCACCTGAAAATAAGAATTGTTGTGTTTTCGTTACCTTATCTACTTAGTGAGCGGGTCCTCTCCCATGGAGGCTGCCATGTTGCACTGCCATGTTTCTACAGTAGCCCAGAATGGACAAACCAAACACTGGCTTACACTACATGCTTGCAAAGGGAGGGGTATTCAGTTGTTTGCAATCTGCAGCCTCACTGCTAATGCCACTAAATCCTACAAACTGGTCCTTTAATACACCGGTAGTAAAAGCACATGTTAATTCACAAAGGTCTCTTTATATACTATCACATAGATGTATACTGTAGGTTATTATTTTGGAGTAGATGCACACAGAACAGTGTTCCTCACTCTTAGAAATAATCAGATTTATTGAAAACATAATTAATCGTGTTCCAAGATAGCATTTGGTACACAAATCAAATATCAGTACCTATTATCATCTTTCTCTGTATGTAAATATTTCATGTTTTATTTAAGCTGTTGTTTAAATAATAAAAAGCCAATGGGCCTCATGCAAGAAGCACTCATATGAACAGATTTGTTTGTGATTTAAGAACATTTGTGGCATTCATCAATTTTCTTGTACTAAGAATTTGTGAAGTGGTCCAGAGCTGTCGTTTGTGGAGAAACACTTGTTTGACTTACAATTATAATGTCCTAATCTGAATTAATTTGGGGTTTAAATATGATACAGAATTTAACAAAAATTTAATAAGAACTAAAACAAACTTAGTGCAAAGTTAATATTCTGTTTACCATATTTTCATCATCATGGCTGCCAAATTTCCTTAAAAGGTTTTTTAGATTTTATGATTTTAATGGCCATATTTTAGCGCAGCAACTTCTTCAGTAGTAGTAAATCAGTCATAAAGGTGGATTTGAGTGATTTAAAATATTTATTAAATGTGACCAATATTTCAGAATAAGAAATAACAGCCTGTGTCAGACAAATTAAATGGTTTTCTGTACAATACAAAAAAAAATGTATTACTCTCTGTCTTTACATAATTAAATGCAAAGTATGCTGATGGCTGTTGGTGCTCTTTATTCAGAAACCTGTTACTGATGGAATTAGCTGTATACAAATTCATTCTTTAGTTTTGGGCTTGAGGATTGCTTTGTTGCCAATTGGCTTTTTTCTTTTTCTTATCACTCCAAGTTCTTCAGATCCCCACCAACACATGAAACGGTCCCATATAGAGATCTGGAGGCAGAAACAAGACACAACACACACACTCTGGTTCAAATACACATATTATACAAATGAAAGTAGAAAAGAAAAAGAAAATATCTTAAATCTACTTGTTCATAGTTGTCACTTCAAGGACCAGATTTTACATTTTGTGATTTTTGGTGTTGTTTTGTTAAAAGCTAATCCACCCTAACGTAGAATTTCAGAGCCCATGTCCAGCTCTAAACCCCTGAAAATCTAGAGGATCAAGTAAAAGCTCTGCTAAAATGTAGGGAAATACACTTTTACCAATATTAAATGTTTTGAGGATTCCACTCATTAGCCTATTAATAACCAAACCTATATTATTATCAAGCTCATGAAGACAGAATTAGATTAGAAGACAGGATTATTTGAAGCTCTAAAAGGGTCATTTTGAAATTGGCAGTAAAATTGTGAATTGTTGTTTAAAATAGCAAAATAACCAAGAAATGATGTTGGAGCCTGGCGGCCCTACTGAGCAGGTTGTAACTGGGCATTTGTAAATTCTCAGCTAAACAAATGGTTAGCTCAAGGTCTTCTTATTTCCATATTTTGACAAGACTTTCTCCAGATTTCCATGAGCTCGATGAGAAATAGGTTCGGCTTTGTGATGACACAGAGACAAAACACCTCCATTGATTTGTAACACTGAATAAAAGGGAGAAAAATAACAGAACTCCACAAAAACCTAACCAAAATCACTGTAACCTTTCGAATGACTCAAGATTGAAACCAATAGGCCTAAGCTACCTGCAAGCATTACAGAGATAGACAATACCTGAATTATTGAACCATCTTGCAGACTTCCGAGGAAAGATTTTACACTTTTCTCCTCAACAAAAGAATCCAGAGCCTCTACAAAACAAAACAAGATACAGGGCAATGAAGCCTGTTGACTTAATGACAGGAGGAAGAGTTTAAAGTTACATACAATATTAAGCTATAAAGCATCAACTGGAGTATCTTGTGAATAATCGAATACATTAAATTAGACAGTAGTGAAGCAGAAGTATCTGTGTTACACATTATTGCAATAACACAGAAACAAGCCCAATAAAACTTTCATGTTTTTGATCTGTAAAGTACTCACCATGCAATTCATTGACCCCTGAACTCACAAGCAGTACGACCAGCGCCAGCACTAAACAGCGGTTCATAGTGATTCCCTTCCATGGATTTGGAACATCGCTCAAATTTTGGATCGTCAGAATCCGGTCATAAGACACTTTGGGTAGACACAAAATAGTCAGCTGCACGTAATGTAGTTATCATGAAAAACACACATTTGTTTTTTGTTAGGGTAGATGAGTCTTACTTATGATGCTTTCAGACGTTCCAACTCTGGTCCTTTAGGTTTAGGTTTAAGTCTAAAGTTGCATACAAAATCAAGCTATAAATGAGGATGAAGAATTCAGTGTTTGTCATGTGTACAGACAACTGAAAATCAAAAGTACTTGCAAAGTCTTTTTGCCAGGAGTGCACAGTCTAACATAGCTTAACATAACATAGCTTAAAATAGGCACCTGCAGCTGGTTGCCAAATACAAAAAATATGATCAAAAGAAGCTCATCGTCTTGTTGTATATGTACCACTACCACACAAGAAGAAGAAACTTACCTTATTTAAGTCTTCAGTTGTGTCTAACCAAAGAAGTTAGGGTTAGTACAGTTGTGTTTCTGGTGATTTCTGTTTTGCAGGCACCAGAGACGGTGTTATACACACCCTGCACTATGCTCCTGTGCTCCTTGATTGACAGGGACAGATGAGAATTGTTGAAAAAAGGAAAATGACATAACGTGTACTGATACTTGCCAGCAGTTAGGTTATAGCTATAATACAGTATATATATATTCTACTGATAAGAGAAAGATAGATGTCAGATGGAATAAAAGTAATTCATCTTTGATTAATTTGATATTGATCTGTTGGAGAAGACTGAAATAGAGCGACTCTTTTACAGTGAAACCAGTCCATTAAAAGAGCTCCAGCGGAGCGGTTTAATTCACCTTGACAGTAGTTGTTGGAAGTGGGGACTTTGTTTCAGACACTTTACTCACACACATTGTCCCTGCAGCCCTCTACTCACAAACTCACTTCTGTAACATAAATCATGGATTTATGTTACAAAAAAGCGAGGTAAACAAAAAAGCGATCATGTCACTATTTATGAACTAAATGTGATAGTTTTTACATTTAAATAATCCACAAGAATTTGTAATGTGTTGAAAGGGAGATAATTCACTGTATAAACAAAAAAGCGATCATGTCACTATTTATGAACTAAATTTAATAGACTTTGAAACGATTGTGCAAACGATTTCGTCTATTTTCGAGAAAGAACTTGGACTTGGACGAAATTGCCTCTTTTTGTGAAAGAGGAAATGGCTGGAACTGGTCGACTGCAAGACTATCAGTGGTTACATCTAATATTACAACTTTCTTCACGCAGAATTACGTCTTTATTCTTGTAATATTACAACTTTTTTGTAGAATTACAACTTTTTTGTAATATTATGATTTTTTCTGTTAGAATTACAACTTTATTCTTGTAATATTATAACTTTTTCTTGTAGAATCACAACTTTTTTGTAATATTATGACTTTTTCTTGTAGAATTACAACTTTGTTCTTGTAATATTATAACTTTTTCACGTAGAACTACGACTTTATTCTCGTAATCGCAAAAAAAAATATATATTTTTCATCTAACACTCCGTCGTACAGAAAAGATGAGTTGCTTTAATCTTTAAATGTTTTGGTGAGGGACTACGTCATGGCCCACAGGACACTCCCTCTGTGACGTATGCAGCCTGCAGCTCAGCGCAGCGTCAAGCGAGGAGCAACCGTGAGCAGCGGGCAGAGCGAGCAGCTGGAGCGGACGCTGGCCGGATGGTTAAATCCAACCTACAGACGATTTTGAATAGTCATTGTTTTGTTAGAGAAAAAGAGAGAAACTTATCCGAGATGCCTGTTATTGAACAATCCAGTAATAAACCTGAAAGTGAAAGGTATGTTGCTGTAGTCTCTGTGAATTGTTATAAAGCCAGGCTAAGTTTAAAAACCGCGGCCTAGCTGACAGACACGGTATATTTCCTGGAGTGGCTCGTCCTATTCCCCGTGTTTCTTGTTTAACTTACATAACAGCACTATTTTCTTTTTTCAGTCGTCGCCTCAAAACAAATCGTCACACGGGGTTTGTTTGATAACCAAATCACCATAAATTACAACTGTCTTCCTGACTTTAAAACATTTCTGAACATTGGTAAACAGCAAATTGACAAAATCATTGTCAATGCTGCCGTTGATGCAACGCTAATGCTAATATGGGAAACGCCACAGAAATTAGCTAAATGCTATGCTAGCTAGCTAAAAATGTCGTCTTTGATAGCTTTATTTTCTTATATTTATCAAAACACGCTCTGTAAAAAGTTTGAATAACTGTATTTTTTCCTGGTATTTTGTTTAACTTCCAGAAGACTGTCAGGGTAATATATATGAATTGCTAGCTGACGGCGAGCGCTGTTATAACACTAATGTTTTCATATCAGCGGTAATAACGCCACAATATTTTGATCATATTTTACACTGGATATTGTAAGGATACGCGGACCAATAACCATTTACATAAAACGTTATGTACATTTTGTTTGTTGCTAACTAACGTAGTCGATTGAAATGAAGGCTGAATTGATCATTTGTGGCTTGTTTTTTTCCACTTCGCCCTCGGGCTCAGGTGCTAATGTTAGCCAGCGTTAAGACACCCCGTAATTTATAATAAGGATTAACGTTATGTTAAACTGTTTGGTTTACAACTGGCCAGTCGGTCGACAATAACGTTTGTTATCAACATTTAAAAGACCCCCTGATATGTGCTTTAATCTAATTTAGTCTTTATATTAATCTATGCGGGGGTCAAATGCCAGCCATTTTTTTTTTTTTGCTTGGTTGCTGGATCACCTCCAAACAAATGTGCTGATTGACAGGAATTGAGTCAGTTCACTAGATACGTGGACGTATAGGTCATAATTTCCAACAATATGTAAGCTATTGGCCCAGGGGTGTTGTTGTTTTTGCCTCGGTCGTGTCCTGACAAGATTTTGGTCAAGCCTGTTTTTTTCTGGCTATTCAGTGTTGTGAAGGACTAGTAGGAAATTTCCACTACACCTCGAAAGGGGGGGGTGGTGGTGGCATGGGGAATTTTGAGTCCACTGGTGACATATTGTACATACAAGCAATTCCTTATCTAATAGATCATTATCCTCAGACCTTTTCTGTTTACTGTGGAGATTTGTATAGGCTTTTATGGTACCAATAGGTGCTGTCATGTAACAGTTCAGTGATTAACAGATTGTAGATGTGTTATGTGGAAAGATAAGTATATGGAGGTGTTTTATCTTTTTAAGTCATAGCTTTTTTGAAACAGCAGGTGCCGGTTTTAAACTGATTCACTGACGGCTATTGATGATGAAGCTGGTGTAACTTGCTTGAAGCACCTACATTTTTTCCCTGTAAATACCTTGAGACGAGCGGCCCCTTCTTTAAAAATGTACATGATGTTCAAACACGGTCGGTGTTACACAAGCAGAAGCCAGAGAGACTCATTGCTCATGTGACCAGAGCAGCTCTCAAACAAGACAATTCGGGGTGTCTAAATGTGCGTTCCTGTTGGTGTGGGGATTTGAAAAGGATTAGCTTTTTTTTTACTGAATGGAGAAGTTGATTGAAATCCTTGCGCTGTTTGTTTGGAAGAAGAGGCAGAGAATGTTTTATGTAAAGATGGTAATTGCTGTTTTACATAATCTGCTAATGGGATTTAAAGAGAACTCTGTGTGTGTGTGTTAGTTTGAAATCTCCATCGCCTTTCAAGATCAGGCAATAGGCTGGATATTGCATAGTGACTCGGTTAGCTATGGAAGTGACAAAGCTTCTCATTTGGGTTTCACACATCTGCTCCACATATAGCACAGCAGTGGCATTTGCGTAAGAGAGCATCTGTGAGGGTCTGAGGGTATTGCGTCGCTGTGGCAGCATTGCTGCTAATGGGTTTTGTTCCCAAAAGGAGCTCTGAGAATCGGCCTCCTCTCAGTACTGTAAATGTATGCAGCTACACACACAGATGTCTGTGCAAGAAGGCCAGGTTAAATCTATAGTGCACTTTGACTGGGCTCTGAATTAAAATGGCTGATCTCACACCGTGATCTGGTGTTTGTCCTTGGCTGTTGTAAGCCGGAGCAACATGGTTACGGCAGGACTAAAGTAGGCTAATGGTTAGACAAATAGCAGGTTTCTCTGGCAGCTTCCCCCTAACAATCATGTGACAAGGTTTACGTTATTCTAGAGAAACCAAGGCACACAAATCTGTGTGTTTTTAGGAAGTAAAACACTGTTTAAGAAGAACAATGTTGTTTCCAAAGAGATGAGTGATGACATGTCTTTGTGAGACAAAAACAAAAATCAAATATTCTTGTGAATATTTTACTGAATGTCGACACTGCATTCTGACATTTTATTTTAGTTATTGATGTGATAGCGGAACATAAACCACTCCTCCTTCCTGTCTGTTAATTTAATGTGCACAAGTCGAATGCGTCTGTCCCCATGATGAGGAAAGTTACAGATTAAACTGTGACCACAAGTCTTGTATTTTGTTTCGAAAGACTCACTCAACTTTAGCAAATATTTTACTGTCATTTCTGTGATGAATCACTCAACAGTATAATGTGTGCTAAGCCTGCTGTTTATATTGGGAGTTAGGTTTGTGTTTGGTATCAGAACCTCCAGTGAATACTCCACTTAAAATGGCTCCGTCTGTGTGTGTGTTTGTTTGGCGCTCCAGTATCTCCAGTCCCAGGAGGTGCTCCCGCTGTTGCAGTAACCCGTGTCCGGGGCCTCTGTGGTGCTCCTGATGCCCCTCTCCCACCCCTGAAGATCCCAGGTGGGCGAGGGAATGACCAGCGGGATCGCAATCTTTCAGCTAAGCTATTCTATTCTGTAAGTTGAACCACCTCTTAAAAAGATTTACAGCAATTTGACGACTTCTTTTTTTTGCTTGGGGGGCACAGAGAAATGCAGTGTGGACACACCTCAGGCTAACGACGACAAGCTTAGCCACTGGGAGAGAGACACAAAGGCAGTTGTTTGATCACTCTTTGACCTCATTCATTATATCTTTGTAAAGACGTGATACTGCTGCAGATGATCGTAGGCTGTGTTAACTGAAAGTAACTGTAAGACACGTACTTCTCATTTCAATGTCGGTCAGAGTGACAAATCAGCACATTCTGCTGGCAGCACTACAAGAACACGGATCAAAATATTAATTAAACTTGTTTGATCAGGATGTCCCAGATGGCAGTCAAATGTAGTGTGCTGACTCTGTTTACCCAAAAACCTGCCTTTAGCTTTAGTGTGCCTGACCTAAGGATCATCCTCTCTGTTAAAGGCGTAGAACTTGACACACTTGCTTTTTAATCTTTACTGCTTCACATGTTCAGGCATTTGGCGCAGCTGTTGTTTGTCATATGATCTAGATCAAAATAAAAAATCACACCTCTTGCCCTACAATTGCAATTCTTCTTGCATTTTGTAATTGTAGCTTTGTTCTTGATGTCATTGTGTTTAATCCACTGAATGTATATTCCTGCTTGTCTCACACTTTCCTCTCTCTGTCCTCTAGGATGCTCAGTTGCTGGTTCTTGAGGAGCCTCCCCCTGCCAACAGCAGAGTACGCTTCTTGCTGTTTGAGCCCCGGCGCTCTGAAGGCAAGCACTGTGTCTGGAGGGCGGCGCTGAAAGGAGGGAACCTTTATGTTGAAATCCCCCCTGGAGCTTTGCCCGAGGGCAGTAAAGACAGGTCAGCAGGCAAAACGTCTCTATCCATGTGATTTAAAGAAAAATCCAACATTTTTATGTGATTATTTTTATGATTTAAATGAAACAAAAGGTGAATTATTGATTAATTGCAAATAAAACAATGAATTCAAATTCAAATGCCAGAGTAAAGACTGACCCTTGTTTTCTTAATTTATACAGTAGATGAACTGTTATATAAATGTATATAAATCACCAATTTGTAAGAAATAAGTGTATGAGACTGGTTCATAGAAATTTACTGTCATGAATAATTTGTTTCTTCTGAAATGTATTAACGCCTCTCCTATAATTCATTAACACTTTGCTTTGTTTCTTTACAGTTTTGCTCTTCTGCTGGAATTTGCAGAAGAGCAGCTGCAGGTCGATCACGTGTTCATCTGTTTTCATAAGAATCGTGACGATAGAGGTGAGACTTCCTTAATATAAAACTCTGGTATAGCAGCAGGAATTTAAACCATTTTAATAGTCTAGAATCAAGCATATGCGATTTAGAAAAATACGTATTTAAGGAAATGTACAGAAATACAAAGAAAATGCATGTAATTATAGGGGTTATTTGTAGTAAAAGTATTATTTGAAGTTTTCTTTCTGCATAATTTTTGACATTTAAATCAAACGGCTTTTTTCCTCAGCATCCCTGCTGCGCACATTCAGTTTCCTGGGCTTTGAGATTGTTAGACCGGGTCATCCCCTCGTCCCCTCCCGCCCTGACGCTTTCTTCATGGCTTACAGCATCGAGCGAGACTCCTCCGACGATGATTAAATGACGCTGAGCAGTTACACATCTTTGTTGTTCTTTTTCAATCCATACCCACACGTTTATAATTTTTGGAAATGAATATATTATCCAAGATCAGTATCAGTAACAGGTTTTCCTCTTCTTTGTTTGTTTTACCTACCATGTGCTGTGTTTCAGTGATATTTGCACTAGGGTAAGATGTTAATATACCAGGAATGTAAAGCAAGCGCTCACATAATATCTGGGCAATGCATCCTCACCACTGTATTACTTTCCATGATGTGTAGTGCTGACCTCCTCCTCTTCACCCTCCCTGAACACCCCAACGATCATCTCCAGTGTAATATTTATGATAAATTTAAATTCATCATACTCATGTAAGTAGGCTTTTTTTTCATAGTATCAGTTGATTCTCCTGTTTATATTGATTTTTTTTTTTTTTTTTAAATGTGTGCATGATTTTCATTTGTTGGTTTGATTCACTTGATAGAAATCTGCATGTTGTAACTGTACTAAATAAAAGTGAACACCTTAGAGAGCGGCGTCTGTGGTCTTATAACAGACAGGCATCTTCATGATTAATAAGAACAACATGATGGTGTCAAGAACAAGCAACACAATGACGGCATTAACCTCGATGGTGTCATGGTAACTTAAAGAATAGGCTCACAATTTTTCAAGTGTCTTAAAACAATAGTCAGGTACTGAAACACTGAAAGAGGTTTTCCTCGCTGTAATCATTCCTCCTGTTCATACTGGCTGTTAAAAGATCTCCTTCAAATGCGCTTTCACTGTAAGTGATGGGGGCCAAAGTCCACACAGTGTCCACACAGTCATTTAGTGCAAAAATGCATTTAAAGGTTTATCTGAAGCTTATATGAGGCTTCAGCAGTCTGAGTTAGTCATATCAAGTGGATATCTGCCACATTTAGTCTTTTTAGCATCAAATTCGCTCTTCCTGTTGAGCTGTGGTGGAAGTACAGTAACAAAAAGAGGAACTTTGGCACTAAAAAGACTAACGTTGAAAAATATCTACTTGATTTGACTAATCTAGATGGCTGAAGCTTCATATTAGCTTCAGATACATTTTTAAACACATTTTTGCACAGAAGGGGGACTGTGGATTTTCTCCCCCATCACTTACATTGTAGAGGGATTTTCTAATGGTCAGTATGAACAGGAGGAATGACATTACAGCAACAAATGTTTCTTTCTTCCTCCCCTGATTATGTAGAGTAAGTATAAATACTGTATATTTAAATTTATGAGTGTCTACCATTCAGACACAGTAGGAAATCTTGAGCACCTAAAACAAGATAAAAATTGCACTGATATTCACAGAATATGTGAAACCAAGTGAAGCATTTTATTAAAGTAGAGCTGAAACAATTTAATCAATAAGATAGAAGAAAACTATTCTGCAACAGTTTTGACACATTAATTGTTCAGTCATTTAATCAAGCACAAAAAACAAATATTTGTTTTCTGTGTTTCATATCATTTAGAATATATTTGGGTTTTGGGCTGTTGGTTGGAAAAAAGATGTCATGTTTGCCTCTAAGACTTGTGATGGGCAGTTTTTACTTTGTGGACTTGTCATAGACTGAACGATTGATTGAAGAAAATAATCAACAGATTAATTGATAATGGAAATATTTGTTAGCTGCAACCTTATATTAAAATCCCCTCCAGAAATCTTTTAAATGATCACTTGTGTCTGATTGTGTCTTTCCATAAAAAAGGTTTAGAAACTAGTTTCAAATTCTTAAAAAGAAAATGCAAATATACAGTATTTCATTTCAAAAGTTAAACTATATTTCCTCTACTTCACTGAAAGGCCTCCACATTTCCCCAAACTAGTTAATAACCAAATCATGCTTATACACAGGCCTACACGTCTTAAAATCAGATTTAATGTAAACGTTCCTCCTCCAGCAGATGAATGTGAAAAAAAGCAATATTGAGCAAAACACATTTTTGAATGGAAGGATGCTACATACACATTTCACATTATGAGGAGTAGTAAATGAAAAGGCTAAATGTAAATAGAAGGAAGAATGGAAATAGACGACTGTTACCTCAGTTGAAACAGATGCCCACATTCTTTGTGTATTTTGTTACAGTTTAACATAATGCAGAGTGACAATACACTGGCTGCTATATGCTTGATTTGTAAATAAGTAATCAAAGTGTTTTTTTTTAAATGCTAGATTCAATTAGAATCCAATCAAAAAAGACTCAGAGTGATTTGATTAAAGTGGTGGGAGAATCAGTCCACATTCAGGATGCGACAGGACGCTCACAACTGTTTCAGGGTCTGTAAATGACAGGTACTGCAGGCACACACAGTCCTCCCAATCCAGAGGAGACTGATCCTGGATCAGCCCTCTTTCTGCCAACTTCATCACCAGTAAGGCTCGCTTGATTGTCAGCCAGTTATGCACAGTGGTGGTTGTAGCGGTCCTGTGATTGAACAGAGGGGCATGTGGGCCCCAGAGGAGCACCTTAACCGTGGCCACCATGTCTGCCATCTGTGACCCGCTGTTCTCATTCTGGAGCACAGAAGCCAGGTGCAAACCCCCTCTTCTATATGAAGACTTGGACTGAGGTGGAGATGTGAAGCTCTCTTGTGGACCCCAGCAGTACTGAATTAACGCTCCAATCTGGGACTTGATGGAGGCGAGGGGGTGAGGTCCAGAGAGAGCAGATGACAACGGGGTTAACACTACACGAGGGGAACCATGTGTCCTCCATAACATCTGGATCTTGCCTTTTTTCTCCATCTTTTCCATCTCCATTACCTCTTTTAATCTGTCACTTCTCTCTGTTTTACTCATGTTGAAACCTGCCTCATTTTCTCCCTCTGTCTTCTCATCTCTGTCCTTGTTGGGCCACACCAGAAATATCTCCCGAGGTCTGAGCTCAGCTGCAGCGGCGCAGATGTGGTACAGATGTTGAGACCCCATTAATATCTGCAGCAACAGGACACACACCTGTCTGTCATAAACCACACACTCTGCACTCCGCAGCGAGCTGCTATCCTGGACAAAGTCCTCTAGAGTGACGTGCGGCAGGTCTCTCTCAACACTCACAGTGTGTCCTTGCTGGAGTACAGACTGAACTGTGGGCAGATTGATGTTTATAGGATACTCAGCGCTGCCTCCACCTGGTGGTTTAGCAGCATTGCAGTCTGACTTTGAAGGACGAGAGAGATCTTGAGTTTGTAATGAGTCAGAATTGTTCTTCATGATGCTGTTGGGTTGGAAATAAACAATCACATCTCGCATGTTGACGTGCGATGGCTGGTGTTTGGTGTGAGCTGAGGGAGCTTCATCAGTCTGTTTGTGGACCTGCACAGAGAGTAAAAAAACAGACATTTATCAAACTTGAACAGCAACTGTATTTATTGTTAA
The DNA here is from genome assembly GCA_038419695.1 of Scomberomorus guttatus. Lineage (NCBI taxonomy): Eukaryota > Metazoa > Chordata > Actinopteri > Scombriformes > Scombridae > Scomberomorus > Scomberomorus guttatus. Next base: position 12,802,896 of record CM076454.1, on the reverse strand, counting down.
ATATGACAAAAGACATCTTTTCTGGCCTTCCTGTTGCAGTTGTGACATCTAATGACAGTTTGACAGATAACAGAGGAAGTGTTTTTGGTACCGCAAGTCAGTGTCACAGCTGCCACTGTTGATAAAGATCATGTTTGTGTTACTGGTTGCCAGGTGCAATTTGCTTTGCATGCAATTTCACGTACAATGTAAGTACAAGTGATAATAGTGGAACATTTCAACATCATGCATCCCATAGCAGAGAACATATTTAAGCTATGTGGAATGAAGAAAAGAGATGTAACGTTACCCTTAAAGCAAGCGCCCTCCCTGGCAGCTTGGGACTGCGCAGACTGTAGAAAAGTGTGTCTCCGATCTGCTTTGGCTCACTGCCCTCACATAGCAGGAAATCCTGAGGTTGGTATGAGCTGACGTCCCTCCCTGTGGCGTCTCCCTGCCGCAGGATCCCTGCTTCCACGCTCTGCGCCATACTTCTAAGAAAGAGTAGGTGACGGTGCTGAATCCCCTGGGAAACAACCCTCTGGTCATTAAAACTGCTGAAGAGGTAGGGGAGGTGTTCGTCTGGGGTGTCAAAGCACAGCTGGGAGAAGGACAGTAAGGGGACAGGGCTCCTTCCGACTGGTTCAAACTCTTCTTTCTCCTCATGCAAATAGGTGTCAGGTATGGATGCCAGCATGTACAGGGGGTTGTCAAAGTTTTGAGGGTGTCTTTGCGGAGGAGGCAGGGGAGACAGAGGAGAGAGAGGATGCGCATTGACAGGGAGGGAGAGGGTACGGGCTAACCTCTTCTCTGGAACAGGTGGCGGGGTGCCGTCTGAGAAGAATCTCACCTGGTGTCGGGAGTGATCTGAGCAAAACACAGTGAGAGGGATTTAGGTCAGGCTTGAACAGCGAGCACTAGCGATGAAGAAGCAACAGCCTGAACACAGCGGAGGGAATATTCTGCAAGTCACTGTAACCTGTCCAAACATCACGTGGATTTTATTGAAAGTAAAACTTTCAGAGGGCTGCTTCCTCTCTTTCAGTTCTCACGAGAAAAAAGAACTGAGAAGAACAGGGCACACATTATGGTATGTTATGTGTTTTCCCTTCACACTGAGCTGTAGATGTCAGTCATGCTTTTTGAATTGGAGAAGCACGCAACATTAAGGGATGCACTGAGTTACATGACTTTTAACTGATACATTGATACAACTAGTACATTTTCATTCTTAGCTTTCTTTTAATGCAATTAGTTTGTGCGTACACAGCAAACAAAGTGCACCACTTTCATTGACTCTTAAACTCACTTCATCACTCTGGAAACCTACCGTAGCGCTGGTGAATGGGACACTGGGCTGCATGACAGTCGGTGGGTTCGAGGAAGACATCGTTGTATGTGGAGTTTTGATGCTGGAGTCGAACAGGGCTGAACATAACACTCTCAGAGCCGTCGCTGGAGCTTCTGGACTGACTTCTGTGTAAGAAAATGCACAGAAGAATAAAAGCTGTTACCCATTCACCACAAATAGTACATGTTAAGGAGAGTGAGGAGGGTTCGTGTCTGCAAAAAGTATCTCAGAAAGTTTAAAAAAAGATTGGTTTCTGTGTTTTGCATTAGCCTAGACATTAATGTGATTATTGAAAACCCAATAAGAGCATCAATCATAAACTTAAGACAAAATACTTTGCTCGTTGGTCTTACCTGTGCAGTTTGACAGGCAGTGCTGGTGGCTGCTCCTCCGCTCTGCTGGACGCCATCAGTAATCTACAAAGTTACAACAGCTAACCTGCTCCTCCGCTTCTCTCACAGTTCACTACCGTGTCACTGAATACAATGTGTGTGAAGCTTACAGGTGGCTGATTCCGTAAAACTTCAGCTTCCCGTCACAGTTACTCCCCTCTGCCACTTTCTCTCTGCCACTTTCTCTCGAGTCTGTCTAGTTGCATGTTTTAAAGTGATTTTCTTTTTCTTTTTATGAGTCTGCTCTGCCCTGTTTATCTTTTGCTCTAGTCGTTTTCAGTCTGAGCTTGAGGTTGGTACCGGAAAAGTGTTGTCTGTTCTGAGGGCAAAACTGTTCTCTGTGCTAACCTCAACATGACAGAATGGGGAAGAGCAGAGCCCCCTTCATTTTGCAGTCATTTCTCTCTCTCTTTCTCTCAGTCGCAGTTGATCTACATTCACCATGTACAGTCACAGTGTGAACTTCTCTCTTTTGGATTATGCAGTTTTAGACTGCACACATGCAATGCCTTCTTGGGGATTCGGTGCTTGCATGTAGGAGCTTTTGCTTTAACTGACTTTAAAGCAGAGGTAACCACAGATAAAGACACGGTTGCATTGTCCATATCTTGCACATATCTTACACATATGGCACAACTTAGAAGTTTTGGACAAATATTTACAGTTTGACAACTTCATCTAGTGAACCTAAATTCTGTATGTCCTATAAAATATGACATGGAAGGAACATTACTTTTAGGGAGCATTGCACACTATGAAAAATATCAAAACATCTACTTGTGAGGGAAGCTGTGCAGTGCATTTTAAAGTCAGTAACTTGTTTTAAATAATGATTTAAAAAAAACATTTGCACAGATAGCCCTTTTGCTGGGAGGTCTTTCTTGCTCAAAGACACTTCAGCAGAGCATGTTTGCTGGCCAGAGCATTCTGTAATAAGACTGGATTAAATCCTAGAACTGGGGCTTTCAAAATGCATGGATGCTATTCTGAAAATTCAGACTGGGATTTTTATTTTTCATAAATCCATTTCTAACTCAAGTTGAAATGTTTTCTTTGCATTTTTCAACCCAAAGGCCAGTATGAATATAGATTTGATACTAAAAAAATCAGGATAATCGTGATCCCAAGATTGTTGTTCTGCGTGGATTTAATGACACGAAGGCTGTTATTTACAATCAATCAGCAGCTCCCTGGTTTAGGCTGTATTTAGGTGCTAACATAAGCATGCTAACATGCTCGCAAAGACAATGCAGACGCACAGGTTTACCATGTTCACCATCATAGCATGCTAACATGCTAACATTTGTTAATCAGCACTAAACACAGCTGAGGCTGATGGGAATGTCTTTAGTTTTGCAGGTATTTGGTCATAAACTTGCACAAATTGAAATTTAGACTTGATGATGGCACTAAATGAAAAGTCAGAGGATCACCAAAGTTATAATAATGCTGGGGGGTACATGAATGTCAAATGTCATAGCAATCAATCCAATAGTTGTTACATATACATGTTTCACTCAGAACCACAAATGTCATCCTCATGGTGGAATTAGATAAAACTTCAGGATGGATCAGCAAAGTCTGTAGGATTCATCCTCATGCATGTCTGTACAAAATTTCATGGTAATCCGTCCTATAGTTGTTGAGATATTTCAGTGTGGACCAATCGACTGACACATAGAGATCAACATCGCCACCCATACAGCCACACTCTGAGCATGACTAAAAGCGCTACTATAAATGGTGAGAATGTGGGGAAATACAGCCTACTAACCATCTTAAAAAAGACAGACAGTATGAAGAAGCCACAGGTATAAACGACTGACTACAGGGACCAATTTTGGATATCCTCATAGGTGCAATTACACCTGTGTGAGGTCAGTGATACATAGAAAACTCCCACACACATGTGTCTATGATATTACGTTTTTCTATCTGAGTGCAGGTTATTATTTGTGCTGTCGTGCTAGAGTGTAATCTCGAGGTGGAGTGTGTGCTGCTGAAGTACTCCCATCCCAGAATGACTCACACTACCCCGGGGTTAAAGGGCCGTTGCCTCTCAAACAGTTTTCAGTATCCGTTCTCCTATATGTAGACCATAACAGTCAGCATCTCATTGAAAAACATCACACCGTGTAAACACTTTGTGACTGACATTGAAGTGAACACACCGCTGCACTCCCAAATGTAAAACCGCCTAATAAGGAGCCGAAGAGGAGCTTTATCATAGAAATTCTGCACATGGTGTTAAATATGTGTTCAGTCAGTATTTCAGTGTCAAAAGTCTCAAGCTTTTCTGTTCCTTACATCAATGCAACTAATCAAACCTCTGTTGAATTTTCACTTCCACCTGAGAACAGAAAACAGAGAAGAATGCACACATCAGAGGAGTCACCTGCTCTACAAACTGCGGTAAACATGCTGTCTCATCCTGGTTGGACATAAACTTGTCCAACATCATTTTTTTTCCTGTTATAATAAGAGAATAATAATAAAAAGTTGTTTATATAGCACATGCAATACAAAAAGATGCAGTACAAATACAAAGATGAAAAATACACTTAAAAAGACAAGAAATAGAAACATTAAAAACAAAGCAGAGAGGATTTTAGAGACAGATTTAAAAACTCAATACAATTGAAATGAACTGTAGATAAATGACAATTAACACTGCAGGTGAGATAAAATATAGTAAAAGGTTGAAGAAAATATTGAGTTTTAAGTGTTCTTTAAAAAGTTCTGGTTTTACTGGATAACAACACCCACAGGCCTGCCCTCAGACACTTTGGGTAGACGCGTGAGCAGAGATCAAATATGCAGTGAAACTTGTCAAACACAGGTGTAACTATTAACTTTATTAACTGCTGCCTTGCAAGGCTGCAATTACTGGAGTGAAGTTATTAGTTCCACCTGTGTTTTTTTCTGCTACTGCAAGTAGTAGACTGTGTGCTGCAGTGATGGTCTATGAATTTGATTCATTTTAAAATAATAGACAATGAAGGTAGACAGAAAAATGTCAAATTCAAAATATGAAGAAGCTTTTTCCTGGTTCTACAGTTCTTTATAGTACAGCAGGAGAGCGTAACAGAGGGGGGCGTGACAGAAAACGGTTGTGAATCACTGGCATATGAGAGAAATATACCCTTAGTTGTCAGTTTATTAGGTACACCTATCTGAAATGAAGACAATCTAATACAACAGCCCTGCAATAACGTTTTTAGAGAGTTGTTGATTCAACTCAATAGTCATTTTGGAGGCAGTAACCTGAGAGGATTTCTATATTTTCTACACCCCATTTATATCAGCGATAGATATAATATGTGAAAGACCTCTCAGTATGATGCAATACATACACATTGTAAGTGACTGAATTACATGCAAGTGGAAACCCTTATTTGTCTTAAAGCATTCATGTAAAATCACTTACGTCATGCAGATGAACAAACAACACTGATTATAAATTTAGATCACTTTGTCTAAATCCATTCTTGTGTCCAGGGACTCACTCTTGTATTTTCCTCAGAGTGCTCTGCGTCATAATGATATTTACCAACTAAATTTAATTGTGTGGGAGAGTTGAGGACGTGGGCTACATGGATGCATTAGGCGACCATCACTAAGGGCCTCTCAAGTGAACCTCTTCATATGCTAAGGAGCAAAGAGAAATGCTTGGTTTCACTGACACATCAGCGCACATTCAGTACTGCAGGATGTAACAGCTAAAGGCTAACTGTGAAAGCCATACAGACATATTCAACCGGGAGCTGAGTAGGAACAGACGGCCTGAGAGGGACTGACTTTTAAGATCGTGAAAGTGGTGCAAGAATTCATTAATTTAAAAACACACTGCTGAAGTATTCACTTTCGATATTAGGAGAATCTATAGAGGTGACCCTCCCAGTTGCTCAGCACAGAAGTTTGATTTTGTTGCAGAACACATCGCTTTAAAGCAGACAAGAAACAGGAACTTGGATATGAAACATGATTTCAAAAGATTCAGTAGAATATACACAATATTACAGCGGTAAGTTCATGGTGGTTTATTTTTTATATGGCAACAACTGGTACATTTTTCATTTTTTTGGAACAAGTTTTCAGAGCTTAAGTTTCAGAAGAGGTTTCAGTCTGTTGACATCAGACAAAAACTGTGTATTTCATAAGGGGATTTATGGTGATCAGCATGCTGTTACAGCAATAAATGCATATTTTAAACCAAGCTGAGTTGTGTTTAGAGCTGCAACAATTAGTCAATCCTCAGAAAATGAATCGGCAACTATTTTGATTAATCATTTTTCAAGCAGAAATGACAAATATTTGCTGGTTCCAGCTTCTCAAATCCTAACATAACATTTTAGAGTGTTGGACAGACAAAACAAGCAATTTGAAGACATCACTGTGGCCTCTGAGACACTGTGGATGCCATTTTATTCACTTTTTTTAAAAACATTTCATAGACTAAATGATTAATCGACTATTCGAGAAAATAATCTGCAGAAAAGGAAAATAATCATTAGTTGCAGCCCTAGTTGTGTTTCCTTTTCTGTAGATTATTTTCACTTCTTGCCATTTTTATTTCAGATAGCTCAGTCACATGGATTTGCTCCTAATGGAAGGAGGTGAAGTGTTTCTTTATAACATTGTAGAAGCGGCGTTTGAGCTTGCCGTCTGGGTGCCTGGGTGTAGAAGAGGAAAAGGAAGCATTGGTAGAGAAGGAAGCTTGTAACTCTCCATTTTCTAATGTTCCTTTAGTCTGAGAGTCGGTTGGACCTTTGGAGAGTCTCTTTTTGGCTCCGGACAGATGGGAGTTGAAGTCTACTGTCTCAGTCCCTGAAGCTTTGCTAAGACAGCATGCAGCCTCCTCGTCCTTGTTTAAACGGCGTAGCCCAGCTTGACAGAGGAGGGCCTCCTCGCTTGCCATCTGGGGGCTCTGGCTCAAGGTGATGAAGCCGTACGGGGTGGTGACTTTGGTCAGGTGCGGCAGGGAGAGGGCAGCTCTGCTGGCTGGGTCCAGGCAGTGCTGGGCCTCTGTGTAGGAGCAGGGGTAGGACACCTCCCTCTGAAGAGGAGACCTCCTCACGGTTAAAGGGTCTGAGACGCTCCGCTCGGCTCTGCGGTCTGACAGAACCAAACTGAAGCCTGAGGAGACTGTGGATGACGAGTGTATGGAGCAGGCTGGAGAAACAGATGCACATGACTCAGTCCTAGAACTCCCCGAGCCTTCCTCTGACTCATCTGCATCATCTTCTTTCGTCTCCTTGTTGTTTTCCAAAGATCTGAAACTGTTCTGCACAGACAGACTTGGTATAGTGAACTGTGGGATGCTGTCAGGCGTCAGGATATTTGGGAAAATGTTGTCCCGGCTTGTCTGGGAGTCTGATCCAAGAGAACACCTGAAGGACTTTGCGCTGCTAGTGGCCCACAAGAGTGCACGGATTCCTGCGCTGCTGTGCCTGCGTGCTGTGGAGAAATCATCTGACTGAACGGCTTTGGTTCCACTGGATATAGCCCCAATGCTGAACGTCCGTGTGACTGTGTTCTTCTCCATTTCTGTCTTTGCACAAAGGTTTGCTTATAGATTGGCAAGAGGAGCAATGACAGTCAGCTTAAATACTTCTCTACTACCCACATTGTGTCCTCAACCAAATGCGACAGATACGTAAATGTGACGAAAGCTTGTGGCGGAAATGGTTACCAATTAGGGAGCCTGTCAAGAATGGAAGCATAACAATGGGGCCTCGCTCTTAAACCTCTTCATATGCTAAGGAGCAGACAGAGCGGCAGCATCTCCCGGCCTCTCAGAGAGTCTGGAGGCTACATGACGGATGCAACCGGAAATTCGGCTTTGACATGTTACTCAGTTTTGGCAACTAACCATTAAATATTCATGGTTTTAGTCTGCTTTTCTATGTGCACAGTATAAATATGCACAACACTACAGTAACATGAATAGAATTCTTTATTGCAGCGCTTATTTCACTGAGTTGAGAAAGTCTGAATTTGGGCCCGGGTGTCTTTTGAATGACCACTGATCACTTCTACTATGGACTTTAATTCCAACACTGCCTATGTGAGCTATCTTTGGAGTGATCAGATCTTGGCTTTGGGAGAAAGATGCGATCATTTCATGTATTCCTTGTTTTTTATAAATCTACATGGCTGCTAAACTGTATTTGGATGAGTAAATACATAAGCTTGGTGTATGTTTCTGAACAGTAAACTATACTTTTTTGCCAGTGATGATAGTCTGAGGTGCAATGATCATGGAGCAAGGATACAATGTACTGGGACATTGCATGACCTGGCCAAACTGCATTTAAATATTAGTAAAATTTGCTGTTGCCTCCAAAGTAAATCAAGTATTTCCAAATTCAAAGTAGCTACAGCATTCAAACACTGATCATATGAAATGTGATTTTGGTTACATTACCTCACAGCAGCACTTCATTAGTTTCCTGTGTTTCCTGATGAAATATTCATTTGACCTCTTTTCATGAAGTCCAAACTTGTCACGTGACCGCCAGTCCTGGTTGTCCCCCGCTTCCAGGTTAATTGGCGGGCTTTGTTCATTGGTTGGCGCCGATTGCCCCCAGCTGCGTTTGTCTGCATTGATTGGCTGCAAGGCGGCAACTTCAGGGTACATTTCGCCCTCCAACACCTGCGGCTGCTGTAGTCCTTTAGCTTCACCTCCTCTTTGTAGGCCGGCAGGTGCACCAGGCTTTGACCCGCAGCAGGATGATTTGTGAACACCGTGTAGACGCCGTGGAGCAGGAGCAGGAGCAGGAGCAGGAGCAGGAAAACACGGAGGTAATGGCACACTAGTTTCTGATAGTTTTATCCACTATAGTCACAACCGCTGACTTGCATCAAAATTAGGACGTGTGTGGTTGTTTGTCGGTGGTTTGACCCACTTTTGTGTCGTCACCTGCAGGACAGAGTTGTGAGGAGAGACGGTGTGCTTCACTCCATGCTGCGCGGCCTCTTCTGGCCAGTCGGCATCGTGGTATGTGCGCCAGCTACTGTCTAGTTACACTTAACCTCTTTAGTCTTACACATAACCCTAACATGGCTCTCTCATAGATACGTGCATACCGCGGGGTTTGGTGGGTGTTGGGTTACCGGAAGCCAAAGGAGATAGCTGTGGTAACCCCCGCGGTTTCCAGTCCTGCACGCCAGAGCCTCGCCGGCCGCAAGCGCCTGCACCGGGTCACCCGCCTGCTGCTGACCATCCTGCCCCGCTGGGTGCAGGGCGTCCTGGGCTACCCTGTGTCCAGCAGCATCGGGCGCTCCCTCTCCCCAGGTATGAGGGAGGGATGTTTAGGATTTGCATCACGCTAACCTTTTCTGTGGCAAGAAGGCCATTCATGTGGGTCCCCCTCCCCAGAGGCCTGTTCATACAAATGACTGATCCTGAAAGTAAGTGGTGGTCTGTCACCCTGCAGCAGACCCGTGTTCAAGCTGTGCAACCACTTAAGACTAATCTTGGACCTCTTCAAAATGAGTTGTCAAAACATTTCCCCAGCTCTTGTTAGTTCTAGTCCATACATGGTATATTAAAAAAACTTTACTGTTTATAAGATTAAGATTAGTTAATTTTGTAACTAAATTCACTTGCCCATCAGCAAATGTGCAGCTGCTTGCTTGAGTAAAGCAGCAAACCCTCACAAGTGACAATTGTAAATTGAACGCATCTAGTTACAAACTGCGGTGAAGACAAAACTAGCAATCGGATTATTTTTACTGTGAAATTGTGGGTGTTCTGCTATTTTCAGACATTAAAGGACCAGTGTGTAGGATTTAGTGGCATCTAGCAGTGAGGTTGCAGATTGCAACTGACTGAATACCCCCCCTCCCCTCCCCTTCCGCTTCTAAGCGTGTAGGAGAACCTATGGTGGCTGTGGAAAAACACAGGCCCTCTCTCTTGAGCCAGTGTTGGTTTGTCAGTTCTGGGCTACTGTAGAAACATGGTGGACTCTGTGGAAAGGGACCGGCTGCCTATGTAGATATAAAAGGCTCATTCTAAGGTAACAATGATTATTTTCAGGTGAAGTTTTTTTTTATACACAAACATTAATATTATACCACTTCTGCCAAGTCCGTTCCACTAGATGCCACTAAATTCTACACACTGCACTTTTTTTTTTTTTAAATAAGCAATTGGTTCATGAAAATAATGCATTAAGTCAATGTATTATGTATAATAGGAAAGGTACTGACTAAACGCTAAGGAAGTATACATCAGCCAAAGCTGGACATTCTGAATTTTAAGTAGCAATAATGGTTTAGAGGTTTAATCTACACAATCCAGGCAACATTGTCAGGTTTGCTCACTCAGGTACAGCTGTGCATTAGACTACTTGACAAAAACGTTGAACATCTAAAACTGTTCACTCTTCACTAACTTTTCAAAATCTGTCAACTACATTATGATTACTAAAACAAACTTAATGGAATAAAGATGGATGGATGGATGAATGCCCCACTTGGATACTCAAATATCATCTGTACATTCATGTGGATTCTTCATAAATCTTGATTTCCTACTTCTCCTTTCATAGGCACAGAATGATGCTTCTGTACGGTGGCTTAAAAAAAATCTCAACTTGTTTCCTAACAGAAGTCAGAGTCTCTCCTACTAAACCTTGTGGGAAGGGCAGCAAGAGAAAGCAGGATGAGTTGGATGAGGATGACGAGGAGGAAGAAGAGCATCCGACCTGGGTGGAGGCTCTCACACAAGAACTCGATGACGAAGACCCTGCAGAGGATCCTGACTATGAGGTTGGTGCCCCGGGGTTATTCTGTACGCTACCACATGTTTAATGGGCGGACTCAATACTTCAGATCACCTGCAATAATGCAAAGTTTCATTAATGTTAAATTATATAGCCTTATTACATAACATGATGATGGCTGTAAACAAACATCTGTCCCCTTAATGCTGACTTTTTTTTTTCCCAGCCCAGTACTGTAGAGACGGAGAGTGAAGAGTACCGCTCACACAACAACACCGAAAGTGACCTTGAGATTCAGGAGAAGGGTGTGGTCATTATTGAAGATGTGAACACGGTAAGACAACTGAAAGCGGCACACTGCTTTTTTTTTTTTTTTTTTAAAAAGCAAGCAGTGGAGATTGACTTGTTCTAACTCTTAAAACAGGATGTTGCGCCGTCCACTCCAGCTGAAGGCAACAGACCTTTGACGACAGTTAACAGAAGTCCCTGCTAATAAACCTTGTGGGAAGGGGGGCCGGATGAGGAGGGAGAGCATCAGACCTGCATGGACACTCGCACAAGAACTTGCTGATTGAAGACCCCAAGGAGGATCCTGATTATGAGGATTACAGCTGAAGTCTCTTGCCCTGCTGTTTAATATTATATTGAGAATATGTTTTGGTGTTTCAATGTTTATATATTTGGTAATTCAATAAAACTTTGTCCTTTGCCTTGACATTGTAGTGGCTTTCCACTAGATGGCAGCAACGATGTTTTCTATTTAACTAGTGTTAAAGGAAATGTGGTTAAAAGGTCTTTAGTATTTTTGCATTAGTTTCTCAGCATGCAGTCTGAAAATGTGTTTAAACTTCTGTTTGTCACAGTATTGCAGGTTCAACTCTACTTAAGAGTACCTCAATGTTTATGTGCCAATTACAGGAAGTAATCTTTCAGTTCAATAATTTGCTACATTAACGTTGGCACTAACACTCTTGGGCATGTGATTAGTGCCACAAACTTTGTGGCACTAATGGTGGCTTCAAAGTCAAACTACACCCAACTTCTAAGCTTAATGTGCAAATTGTCAAATCAGGTTTTGGGAAGATGTAGCCTTTCTCTACCAGTTTGGATGTCTTTTTAAATCAAGAATGTAAATTGACTATTGAACAATTTGGAGAACATGTAGCCTAATCCTCATACTAAGGGGCCAAGAAAAGCCCTAATGTGTCAGACTGTCACAGCCTCTTCAGGCTGTACTGTGTTCTTAGGTGAGCAGGTATATGACTTAAATTGTGTGGCACCGGCTTACAGAAGTTACTCATTAGTGGAAAGTTGCTTCTAATGTACAAGAGCCAGCAAAGAATCCAAATGACTCAGACCTCCTTCACATATGCCTAATATGGATACATTTTTAGTCTGCTGGTGCCAACATTGAATCGGCTTGTTATGATTTGACAAGGTTGTATATTTGGCTCCAGAGGGCAGCTTGACATTCACACATTTGGTGTGAGCCTTTCTTTTTAGATTTAAGCATTGTGAGATAGAGATGTGCATTTTAAAATGGATTAAGCTTTAGAAAAATACTCACAACTCTATTTTAGAAGGCATGTACGCAGCTAAAGCCAATGGCTCCGAGTGGGGCTAGTGCACCACACCTAGGATACAAATGATGGACAGTTGAAGACATTTTAGCCACATTTATCCATTGGTCTGTTCAGTGCTTTGGTGTAAAAAAAAAAAAAAAAAAAAAAAGGGTTTCTTCCCCAAAGGATTAAGTTACTCCTTTAGGATGGATCTTTTGCACCACAGAAAGACAAAAAAACTGCCACTAAATAGCTAAACATCATGTTCACCAGAGGTTAAAATGTTACATGGGCCTCTTCTGGCGCAACTCTCAGGCCAAACAGATTTTCTTTTGCCCTGCTAATAAACGTTTTGGGCAAAAACATGTAGAATTTTGCATTCACCCAACAAATGTTACATATTCATTTTGGTGTTGTCACCCAATTTATACTCTTGTCAGATATCTCACTTTAAAACTCTGCATGAATGACCTGCACCTTAACGGAAGGAACGTTGACGTTAAACCATGACAGTGGATCAAACAGTGCTATTTTTGACTTAAAGCATGTGACTTTCAGTTGTTTGACCCGAGTTCATCCAAGCAGAAAATGAGTGTTATCACAGAGCTCAGCTTCCCACTGGCTCTCCGCTGCAGGTGAGGGGGAAGGCTGCTGCCATGTGACTCTTATATGACTTGCGTCAGGAGAGCCTGTTGAATGTAATTTTCTGCTGCCCACAGAGTCGTATTTTTTCTATGCATCTGCACACATGCGCTCACCCTATTTGCTGGATTGGCTGCTGAGTGTAGAGCTGTATTTATGGGAGTAGGTGGCAGGCTGCTGTGGAGAGCACCGCGAACCTCTTGAAAATGACTGAACCAGTACTCGTCCTTGTCCAACAATCAACACCCACTCTCCCACACTGCTGATGAAATGTTACCACTCGCTTATTCTTGATTGTCACTGATGGTGGAGCAGAACAGATCATATTGAGAGATGAGCTAATGTTGGTCTGTTTCCCCCCTTATGTGTCAGGCTGTGGTTTCTGTGCAAAAGTTATTTTTTGTCTGGTTTTAGATGCAACTTGCACACTTCAGAAAGTCTGTGTCACAAACTGGAAGGCATTTACTAAGCAGGGAGGGTCTAATGAATAGATGCTATTAGTTGCATTATGGGAAATGTAGGATACAGTAATACTTAGGATTAAAAGTCAGCAGATGAAATTCATCCAGTTGTCATGAAATTACAGATGTTTAAAATTTCTTTCTTGTTTTTTGCAATTTAAGGACTTCTTGTTTATTTTGGCTGTTTTCAAGATCAAGATTAAGCTGTCAATCTCAATTATCTGATAATGAATTCAAAATTAAAGGCAAGTGACAAATCACAGACAAGCTGTTTATACAGCATGTGCAGTATGAAATTTGTTTATACGGCAAAATAAGAGGAACAATACAATATACTTAAAATATAATGCATCCAGTAAAATAGATTTGATAAATGTTTCTTTTTCTGTAGTTTATAACTTTTGTTCAGACTGTGTTGAGTCAACTCAGTTGAAGTTTTTGAGAACTTCAGTAAGTGTTAGTGTTTGTGAGAGTCTGCTTGGGACTTCTGTTACTCTTTGTTAGTTCGGTTTCCTTTGTACAGTGTATGTTGTAATTTTTTTTTTTTTTGGAGAAGTTAAAAATCATTTATGTTGCTGCCTTGTTACAAATGTTATAAGCATCATCAAACAGTTTGTTCACTGCTGGTCTTTTGCACAGTGCGGTGCCTGTTTTAATACGTCCACTCCCTTTATGTGCGAGTGACAGAGATCAACTCCCCTATAAATAGTAAATTATTCAGTTGCTGACATGAAAATCCAGCTGCCCTGAATTAATTCCTGAAAACACTTGAGGTTGTTTTGACAGTAAACTTTGTGACTTCCTTTTTTCTTTTCCTCTCAGATGTTTTTCACCTCCTGACGCTTGGGTGCAAAGGCAGCCGCCACCTTACTGAAGCAGCAGAGAGCACATTGGTGTGAATTAGACGCTTGATGTCTCTCTCTCTTTCTGTGTGTGTGTATGTGTGTGTGTGTGTGTGTGTGGGAAGGGCAGCAGCAGCACTGAGAGTTGGATACAGAACAGGAACTGATGGTCTCTGGGGGTTCTCATGGCTGTCTGAACGTTTGAAGGGTAGACTGCTCAGTCGAGGCAGAGATAGAGAGCACCGACCTCTATCTCTGCTTTTTGTAGCCAGCATGAGATCGCTTTTTAAGCCAGAAGCTCTGTCTTTGCCTTTCAACTGCAAGGTGAAAACATGGCGTCTGGAAGGGGCTATAAATTTCATGCTCGGTCCCAGGTGGGCTGTAGAACAAAGGCAGCCTGCCTCATGTAGTGGATGTAGCGGTGGTCTTGTTATTCTGCAATGGATGGTTGCATGCAGAGGGGTTTGTTGAGGTGATCAGTTAAGATGCAGGGTGGTGATGTTGCAGGCAGGAGGAGCTTTCATATTATGTCATGCTTTGTTTTTTACTGAGTTATACCAGATTCATGTGAGAAACGCAAGTGTTGATGCAGCACATTGTCATAAAATCTCTCTGACACACACACACACACACACATATACCCAGAGGTTTGACACACTGCAAAGCCTCAACTTGGTGACATGGGCTTATTGTCACCTTAAATGAATGGCAGCAGGTGCCAGCTGCTCCCCAGGCCCCCAGTCTGACCTGCAGGTTATTATCTGCCGCATTACAATGTGACTCTGTGATGTCAGCCAACAAAAGCGCTCAAACTCACTGCCCTGCCTCTTACTTTCCCAATGTAACCTTCCTTCTACACACACATGCTCATACAACCCCCCCCCCCAGCACAGTCACGCAGCGTGTTTCGCTTTACCTCCAGCCTAATGCCCAGCTGTCCCTGTAGATTTCAAGAGCATCCATCATCTTCAGAGAAGTGGAGCAGGAAAGGAGGCATGAAAAATGAAGCGGACAGACGCAGCCTTCAGTTAGTCATACACTTTGATGATGCTGAGGAGGACAGTGAGGGCTCTTGAAAGTTTCAGAGCAAAAGGAAAAATGTGTGGGAAAAAAAAAGTCAGATTTTGTTTTACAGATGTTGCTGTAAGTGCTGCGGAGTGGAAAGAGTGGAGGGCCAACAGTTTCAAGTCAAGTTTAAGGAACAAGACGGAATTGAGTGCATTTATAAGTAGTATTAATTTGTTATAGCAGGATTTTTCATTTTCTTGATCAATGATTTTATATAATAATTGTATGCTTCAACTATCACAGGCCAGCCTATCGTCAAGGTCCCCCTGAGCTGCCAGGCATCATCACCCCAGCATCTCATCTGGATGAGTGTGTTTTATGTCTCACCGTGCGCCTTGATCAGTCCAGCGGGATTTAAAGGCTTTGCGTGCTATCTGTGCTGTGATTGTCCTTGTCTGTCCGGAGGTCGGTAACACATCTGACTCACTGCGGAGACAACCAGCAAAATGTGCAGGGCCCTCAAAGTGTGTGCGAAGTCAGCCCCCCTTCACACATTTATGATGCTATTCTGGGCCACTGATGATCGACCTAACAATGCAGACAGACAGAGAGAGACAGTGAGAGTGTGCAGCATGTAGTGTGTCAGTGCAGGAACAATCAGGAGCTGAAGTGCAGATGAATTTGTTCACACCAGCTGGAGGATTTCTGTCACTTTCTGTTAGCAGCAAACCGGTCTGAATGAGAAGGAGGGTTGGAAAAGTCAAAAAGCTGCCTGAGTGAGTGCTGCAAGATCACAAGATGAATTACTTTCAGGTTTTATTATTAACAAGCCAATTTGTGCTTTGATTAAAGGTTCTTTTCATGTGTTTTTTTTTGAAGTTTTCACAGTCAGGTTCGCACTACTTTTTAAATTGATCTCAAAGCTGAAATATATAACTTTTGGCACATTGTTGCCCTCTGGTGGAGTTGTGGAAGATTGTTTGGAAACCTCTTGTTCATCAGAATGAGCCATGACAGAAGTTGCTCAATAAAGTCTGATTCTGCTGTTTTCAGACCTCTGGACCACCAGCTACATCTCTAATTTGTTCAGAGATTCATAGATTATACAGTATACTGAATAAAGTGAGACAATATGTCAGTTCTGATTATCAGACAAATTCTGCTGGGCTTTCAGTATTTTGAAAATGTGAAACATGCTCCTCAGTTCATTTCTATGACAGCAGTTATTGTCTCAAACATTAAATGTGCTGGGTTTTGTGTTCCACCTTACAAACGGATAATGAAAACATTTTGGTATCAAATTTAAGCTGCTGACTTTTTTAAAAATGGAATAAAAAATGGAATTTGAATGGAAATCTGTACTGCAGAATAGTTTGAAGCTTATAAGTGCTGCACACTTTCACTTACAATAAAAACTAATCAGCTCGGATGACTCACGTTCACTTGATCTGTTGGTGTATTAATCGTGAATACTGAGCAGCACCGTAAGCTGCTTTGGATAATAACGTCTGTCAAATGCTGCAAATGTAAATGTGAAATTTTTGACATTCAAACTTATATTGAGCGCTTTCAGACAGCAGAAGCTTATTATTCAACATTTTACACCAAAGGCATACAAGTCTTCTGTTTTTTTATTTTAGAAAATATTTTTTATGACAAAATCTTTATGAAAAAAATGTGTCAGAGCATCAAAAACTGGACTGACAGCAGATACAGCTTTTGACTAAATACACTTTGGTACTTTCCACCTTGTGGTATCAACATCTGCAGCGGTGGTCGTGCCTGTGTTCATGCTTCAAGCCTCTAGATTTCCATTTCTCAGCAGGTTCATGACTTTAACACCCAGGTGAGCTCTCAGCTCATCACAGCAGAGATGTGAGAATCGGAGTTGTTGTTTGTTTGACAAAAAAAATGTGTTTTTAGAGGAGCTGCTGCTCTAAAAGGGTCTGATCAGAACATGGTTGGTTTTAGATGAAAGCAAAACATCTTGGTGCAGTCAAGCAAGTGGATCCTCTATGGTTTCAGCTACATGACACAGTACATGCAGTTTGTACAGTGCGACTGGTGCTGTATCCCACTCTGAACCCAGCACAGCGCTGCCAGTCAACCATAGCAGTGTCTTTTTCTGTTTTCCAGAAATGAGCACAGGGGATTTACTCTTTCCACTGCTGCCAACAGTGCGCCCACCTGTTCACAAATTGTTGAGACAAATGATTTTAACACTTGATTTATGAGACCGCTTCCCAACACAGATCATTCACATTAAATACACTGCAAGATTTGTATGAGGTATGGAAAGGATTGAGCAAAAATAGCAACAAATAACTCAGTAAGTCTTGATTCAGATTTTCCGTTCATTATTTTGCCTTGATGAATAAATAATCAGCTAATTTACTTAAGTGAAAGTGGTGTAAAAATGCACGTCACAACTAAAAGTAACATTCCAAATAAGTAAAAGTGAGAAAGTTTTATTCAAAACATCAAACGTAAGAGTACTCATCCTCCATCATGCATGGATCCTGTCTGTGGTATGTTTTTATATATTATTCATTTGTTACTGATGACGCATTAAAATATTAATAGTAGTATTAAAGCAACATTTTGATGTTGAAGCTGGTCGAGGCAGAGCAAATTCAAACCACTTATTTTACTGTTTGGCAGTTGAATAAATGCATCATATTTTGTAAAGTGAACATATATTTTGAAAAATCCTGTAGGCGTTTTTTCACTTAAGTTACCTAATTAGATTTTTTCTCAGGACAGTGCGGACGTGTACATACTGAACTTGACTGACACCTCCTTGACTCTTCTGTTGATTTTGTTGTAGCTTTTGGGGCGGGCCAATTTAAGTATAGCTGTCAAAATAATCTAGAGGATTAGAGGACTCTGGTGCAGAAAGGAAAAATACTGTAAAGGAAATATTGTTTTGGAGACTGACATAAAAAGAAACTATGCAACTTAAATTACAGTACTGGATCCCGGGACTGTCTTGGAAGAACATGCTTCAATCTCAGGTGTGAGAAATAATGATTACCTCTGTTGTCTATGATCTCTAATCTTTAAATCTGTTTGACAGTGACCTTTTTTCATGTATAATGAAGTGTAGTGTGGAGACCAGCTGGTTCTTTGATGTGATTTCTGGATTGTGATATTCTTGCCTCATTTCCGAAGGCCACACTTCTTACATATTTTACTCTTGATCACACCAGGGTGTTTTTAGGCCATCAACAGCACGAATCCTTCAAAATCTCCATTTTCCTGCTCCCAGTGACTACCATCTGTTGCAGCAAAGAGACTAATACCAATTACCAGCTGTCCAATTAACCCACATTTCTTTTTGCTGTTTCTTGCTCTGGCGGTGAAAGCATCTGTGTTACTTGGGTAGAGTTGTTACTGATGATGCTGCAGAATGTAGGACAGATAAATAAAAGGATGGGAGGCTGAACATCCACTGCACAGGATTTTTGCTGGAGCTTCAGATTTTCTAGCTTATGACAACAGTATTCATTTTGCAGTAAGGTAGCCTGATGTATCTTATGGACATTACATGTTTTTGTAGCCCTGTGTCTCCTAGATGTTGAGGCTGTTTTGGGGGATGTTGTTCTCTGTGGCTCGCTGTCTGCTGTCTGCTGTCGTTTTGTCATTATGTTTTTCCCCCTGCGCTTTTTGAGAATGTGCCAGGCAGAGCTGAGTGACAGCGGTAATAACATGCACAGTGACTGTTAAGCTTCCTCTTAGTCACAAGGAGACCTCACAGACACACACACAGACACCCACACACACACACACACGCACACACACACACAATCAAATCCAAAAACCTGCGTCTTTGATGTGCCCGGTGGCACAAATGAGATTTGTCATCTTTTCAGACAGACTTACTGCAGTCCTTGTTCAGAGTCTCTACACCCACACACACACACACACACACACACACACAAAAGGTAAAGGTACATGCTCCGTGGCTGCAGGAATGTGGTTTGTTGGACACTTTCCTATCAGTGATTCAACTTATTTCAAATATGAATTTCCCTCATGTCTGCAGAGTAAACAATGACACAGAACAAGATTTTGCAATAGATTTTGAGTCAAATGAGTGATGATGTAGGGTCTCTGGGTTTGGTGCACACACGTGTGTCTTATTGATTAAAGTTCTATATTAATGTTTTCTGCAGACCTCCTCAGGCTGCTGTCGGTGTTGATGATATCTGTGACTGGTGATCCAACAGGAAATTAAACCAGGAGGTAACACCTCATAGCCTCAGCAGCACTTCAAGGTTGAGACAACTCTAAGGGCCTCAGGCCTCAGAAAATAACATTTCCACAGAGACGTGCTGTTTTTGCGACATGTTTCTTTGGGAACTATACTGTCTGGAGACCACAGCATTAAGGTTTTCATTTCTCCTCACCTTGGCTGTCTGGCTACTGGTTATTGGCCACAGTGAGTGTATACTTCCAATCCTTCAAAAGGTTTTTCAGCAGTGTGATTGATTTAACTGTGAAAAGCCATGAAGGGCAATAGCCCATTTGGCCTCTTCATTGCCTGTGCACCCACGCTGATGGAGCTTTAGAAAAAAGTGTGTCAGAAGGTAGGCATGCCACACAAAAGTGTAAAGGTTTCAACCAGAGTGAGCAGAGACTTGTTAGGTATGAGTGTGCGCTTTTGAAAACCGGCCTGTATAGAGAAAAAGAGGAAGGTGGCGTCAGAGTAGCATTGGTAGCAGAAACAGAACTTGGCAACTGTAGATGTGCTGCTTGGCTCCAGCCTCCTTACATAACATAGAAAGCATGAAGAGAGCAGCCAGAGGCATGTGAGCAGGACTGATGAACTGCTGGGTATGAGGTGGTCCTCTGATACCTGGAGGCACCAAAGCAGAGGCCATTTGACTGGTCTAAAAATAAGCAGGAAATGAGAAACAATGTGGTTACAGAGAGCCTGAGTAGGAGTACAATGGCAGCACCTTTTTTTTTGTCTTTACCCCCATCTTTCTCTCTGAAATGTATTTGTGGCTTCGTTACTAGCCTGAAATAACCTCATACCAAACCAGCACCAGTTGACTCATCCACAAGAGTTTAGTTTGTTGCAGCATCCTGCTGTGATGCCTTCTATATGCACCTTTAGCGGTTGCATATAGAAACATCTCGAGTTATAGGGGTGGACTTCCCATCTTTTTTCATTCTGTAATCCCTCCAACGCACCCCCGTGCTCTCTCTATCTCTATCTCTCCCTCTCGCTTCCTGACATTTTGTAGTGATGTTTATGTGAACTGTGTGCATTGCAGGCAGCACTCAGCTTAACTCAACTGGCCACCCATCCTAATCGGCTCTTCTGGTCTGAGCGCTAACAAGCTTAAAGCAAAACATAGCAGTGGTCAGCAAGAAAAAAAAATCACAGATATTTCTGACCATTGTTGTGTGTGTGTGTGATATGCAAATGAGAAGGCTTGTGTACTCCATTGAGGGTTCATGAACACTTTTCCTGTTGTGCAAGCCATGCTGCATATAAATATAGCCATGTATACATCAGCTGCAGCAGTACATTGTAGGAGTAAAGCAGCAGAGGCCATTGGGAGAACATGATCTCTCTGCTCTCTTTAAGTAAATTTTTAAAAATCCAATTTCTGAAATGTACACTTACTGATAACACTTTTTGTCATTCCAGTAAAGCCGGAGCATGGAAAATGTCTTCCTTTGTGTCCATCTAATTGGTTTTTATTGTATCTACCATGGTTCATTCACTTGTATCATCATCAGTGATTTGGATTCCTCTTGTCTGAGCTGTTAAAACTGGCTGAAAACCACAGTAAAGAGAAACATAACCCCAGAGTTTTCTAATCCACCCACTATCCTCTGCTGTGCCTCAATCTGCATACGATGTGGGAGGCTATTGTGTGAACTCACTGATCTGATGCCACATTAAATATGGGCAACACACACATACACACACACACACACACACACACATAACCACTCATCTTTCAATAAAGGTACTAGAACTGTAATCAAGGCTCCAAATGAAGTTTGCTGGTAGAGATTTCTGTAACATGTTTTTGCTACATCTTTTTTTTTTTTTTTTACTGCCTGCAGTTCTTTGTTATTTCTGCGTTACAAATGTTTCCCAACAAACAGAAAATAAAATGCTTCTCTTGTTATTGCATATGTGAAGCAAACATGGCCAGAGGCTGAAGATAGTTTATGTACTCTGGGGATGTTGATTACTGTATAATTCAGTTTGGGGATGTTATTTCTGCTATTTTTTTTTTTTTTTTTGATATAGCATGCTATATCTGAATAAGCCTAAATAGATGTGATAGAAAGCCCATGGGAGTCTTTATGAGCAACTGCTGCCTCCAGCTGTGTGTGTTCGCATGCAAGCGCTATGTTAATGCCCGATTTTGTATGTGCATTTATATATCATGCTTGACCTCACTCATTCAAACAGAGGAACAAAAAATTTGCTGAGAGGAAAGACCAAAATTGTGACACTCTCACTAAGCACTCTAATGATTTCTAACTTGCTGCTCAATGTCACTATGACCAAGTTCCCATAATCCCTAGTGACAA
The DNA here is from genome assembly GCA_038419695.1 of Scomberomorus guttatus. Taxonomy (NCBI): domain Eukaryota; kingdom Metazoa; phylum Chordata; class Actinopteri; order Scombriformes; family Scombridae; genus Scomberomorus; species Scomberomorus guttatus. The sequence continues at coordinate 12,781,366 of CM076454.1, read as the reverse complement.
GTTCCACAGGCTGCATATTTTACATCTGAGTTGAAGTTATTTTTGTCTTGGCTAAGAAAGTGACATCACTCTCTGCAGCTGAGTCTCTGAAAGAGGAAACGCAGATGCACAAGTCGGAAAAGATGCAGAGTTCTCCTCATAATCCACATCTAGCTCATGAGTTTTCATTGCAATGTGTTTGGTATTTGGAATTTTAAATACTGGATCTATATACGTATATATATATTTGTTGGCTTATCCTCCTTCCTGCTGGCGCTAAGCAGTTTAAAGTCTCTCACTCTTTGGGGGGAGTTTTTTGTAGCAAAGGTGGAAATGAGCTGCAGCAAAGCGGGGTTCAGTAATCCTACCCTCTATGCCTTCCAGCCACATACTCCTTATTTACTCCTGACAGCTTCAAATTGAAACTGTGATCACATTTTCCACACCATTCCTCAGCCACGCTCACTTTTAGAGACAACTGGCCTTGCACGGTGAAGTTATTTTTTCTTCCCTTGTCTCTCCCTCCTGATATCTCTCTTTTCCTCCATCTCCAGGCTTCCTCGCTGCCTTCAGGGATTCATCAATTGCTGACTCTGACATCGTTTTGTTTTCTATAAGTCCTCAACCCTCTCTCTCTCTCTCTCTCTCTCTCTCTCTCTCTCGATTGGACAGTCCATTTGTTACGATTGAGGGGGGAAAAAAGAGACTGAGTGGACTTGAGATTGGATTAGAAGAACAGAGGAGAGAAGAGGTGGATTAATCAAGGCCGCTGTGTTTCTCTGGGTGACAACTACAGACAGTTCTGTCATTACCGTCTGATAAAATGGGAGCAGAGGCTCTAGCCTGGCAAGTAAATATGGGCTGTTTGTCTGAACTCTCCCTCTGAAAAAGTTCTTGTTTGGAGTCTGTGAGTAAAGCGATGTAGATTTATTCTACTATCGCCTCCAGGAAGAAGCTCGTTCAGATTTACCCAAGTTATTTTGTAAGCGTTGGCTAAAATCCACTCATACATTCTCTCTGTTCAACCTTTTAAATTTTTATTCTGTTAGTTTTACTGGCACGGCTGCATATAATTTAACTTTGCAGACATATAAGACTCCAGTGTTGACAATAAATGTTAAGTCTATAGAGCGGAACAGATGGCTTTGTCTGGATACACACATTCGCACACTGTCACACACACATTTAAAGGGCACTAACATCCAAAAATGAGCTAAAAAAGTAATCAATATCTCCCTCACTTATATTCAGTCAGTGTTAAATGCACAACTGACTGTTTCAGTCCACTCCAAACACACACAAGCTTAAACTCACACACACCCCAAACGTTGCCTATTCACATATTCAATTCTTAAAGGGACAACAGAACGCCCACCTACAGCCAGCCTCTGGAGCGTACACAGGGTGGCCCTGACAGCCAGGCACTTTGTTCAAGTCCTGGCTGCGTGCCCAGACTTGCTCTACCATTATGTTGTGGGCAGCAGATCAAACGCTCGGCTGGGCTTCACATTGCTCATTGGCTGCCCCAGTGGCACACCGGCCAGCAAACAGAGAGCAACATGAGAACCTATACACTTGAGCCCAAATGAACAGCAAGACTCATCTTCTGCACATGTGCTCATCACGTCCATGTGTCCTTGTCAAAGTGTCCTTGGGAGGACTGGGTCTAGTGGTGCTGTTACATGACACTATTTACTCAATATTGTAATTCTGTTTCTCCATATTGTACTACACCTATTGCATGTCTGTCATAGATAGTGATCCATCCTCTTTTTCCAAATTGAGCGTCAAAGGATTGAAGCTATCATAACTTGCACAGACTGTAATGCCCTCTGAAACAATTTTGTAATTTTTCAAATTCACAAAATCCAACAGCAACATTTTTATCCTAGAGCTGCCTGCTTTAACAACCAATCAGATTCAGGGAAGTCAGGGAATCCAAATATCCAAATATCAAAACACCTGAGACAATTGCTACAATAATAATTGACACAGACGTCCTTAAAATGAAACAAACAATGTGTGTCGAGATGCATAGAATACAAATGAAGATAGAATACGAGAAATAGAAAAGAATGCTTATAAAAGATTACATGGACAATACAAAATAAGCTGTTTGTATCAACAAGAGAAGTTTAAATAGCGGATGGGGAAGGCAGCAAAATCGGTGCTGACAGTGTGCAAAAAGTCCACTTTTTCTTTTCTATGGTGTGGGCTGTTAAAAAATAAATTCAGTTGACTGTATCTTTTAACAGCAGGCAGGTTAGACACTGAATCTATTGGGGGCAGAAATGGCGAGTGTAATTATAGCGTGTGCGTTTAACTGCAGAGGTGCAGTGTAAATCCCTGTGGAAGGCCTGTGTGCCTCGTGTATCAGCGAGAGCAGATGGTGCAAATAATAATACAGCGATGAGTTGTTTGAATTTGCATTTGGCAGAGGCCGAGCATCTCAATTTCACATCGTTTAAAAAAAAAAAAGTGAGGTCATTAAGCCACATGTATAGGAGCCATGTGAGTAAAAATAAAAAGAATCTATAAGTCATTTACATTCAGCGGAGAGACTGCCTCTTCCTGCCAACTTCAGACAAGCACTGTTGGCGGCGAGAAACCTGTGCTGAAGAAGTCCCACTGAGCAGATTGTCAAGCTTGTTGCTTCACTAATGGCAGAGGTTTATGCAGCCACTGGCAAAATAGCAACTGTATCATGCATATACTGTAAAATGTGCATGTCAAATAAAGAAAGAGGCAATTAAAGGCAAAACCCAGTGACTATACCTCATTTAAACCTAATAAGTATGTTGTTGTCAGTTCCCCTGTGTGCAAGCAACATGCCATCCTCTCCATACAGCTGAGCTCTGAATCTTTCTGTGTCTGTAAATTAAAATGAATGCTCCACACATCTGATTTAATATGATCCCTGATTTCATGTTGCTGGGAAACAAACATCCAGCTGTGCGTTGTTTGCGAGATTGTGTCTACACAAGTCAGTGTGATGCAAATAAGGAGTCATATTTGTTTACAGTCTTTTCATAGCGGTGCAACATTCAAAGCCATTTTTAATAAATGCAACATCTGTCAGCTCAGACTTGGTGTATGCGTGTGTGCGTGTGTGTGTGTGTGTGAGAGAGAGAGAGAGAGAGGAAGCGAGAGAGAGAGACAAGGATGATGATGACCTGGAGCTGCCAGTCTGTTACAGCACTGGACAAATAGTTTTTGACGTGAGAGTGAGGTTGTGTCATTAGACGGAATTCAATTTGCTCTTTGCTCTGGCCGTTTGTTCTGTTGCATCCGTGATTCCTGCAGCCGATGTTCCTTCCTTTTCCCTTTCGTTGCGGCCGCTCTCTCCTTGCTCGCTTCATTTCTGCCAACCTCAGCTTTATTGAAGCACCAATCTGTGACTGATTTTCACCTGCACCTTCATTTGCTGCCTCAGCTCGTTCGGGGCTAAAAGCTTTGTTTGATGGATGATCTCAGCTGTTGTGTATTATGCCCGAGCTGCGGCCATGTTTCGTGTACTATTTAATTTCGTTTATGTTTCTGTCGCCCACAACAGTACAACCTTTCTCTCAAGCATGATAACAGTTTTTCAGTTCAGTGTCTCCCTCCTTTCTCTAACACTACAGTATATCTTTTACTCATTCTTTCTACACCCCTCCCTTACATTAACTCAACTTTATGACTGTCTTATAAATAATTGCTTTGATTTAATTAGCTAACCTAGCAGGGGGATGTACTCTCATCTGCAGGGTTTGGTTTAGTCCTGAAGTCTTGACTTAATTAATGAATTCATACTGTGCCGGCCTGAGCTGTAGTCATATACTATGAGCAGCATTCACATACACACCTGCTACTTTCTTATTGCCAGGCAACAATCAATTATTTATCATTTCATTGAAGTCTACCGTGGCTCTGGATCTGTCAAGCTCAGCTCACCCGTCCCGCTGTCAACTGCACAGACTTGTGCACTTATGCAGAAAGAATTAAATGCGATATTTGTATGGCTGTGTTTAATCGCAGATCTGTCACAAATGTGTGTCTCTCTTGGTCCCTCCCCCCGCTGTCGCTGTGGGTGTTTATATGCCCTGTGTGTCCCTGACATTGGCAGGAAGCTGCTGGGGTTATTCATGTGACTCAGCGATGTGTGCAGAGTTAGGGAGATATTCCACATCCCTTTTGGACGGTGTTGACCCTCAACTCTAAAAGGCTAGGGACCATCTCTCAAGTGTGGCGCTGACCTCGTGCTGTAACAGGACTGACACTGACCCCGACACACGCAGCTCGCAGTTAGTTTTATTTAACTTAGAGTAAAGCGTGGGCAGTTAATCCTTGAAGGGTTGGATGTTTTTTTTTTTCTGTCCCTGCAGGGCTGATTGTAGCTGTGACAAGTGATGTGATGGACAGAAAATCTGAGAAAACAGAAACTGGGTTAGACAAATAGGCTACTGTATTGGCTTTTTCAATTTATTATTAAATCTATTACTGAAATAGATTTATTATTGATTGAGTTTTGGCTGTTTGTGGTTGCCAAACTCCAGTATAATGGAGCTGCCTCAGATGTTTGCATGGGTTTCAGTGGGGACTCCAGGATTCATGTAAGGATCTAAATGCATGTATTGAACTTTATGGAAAAACAATAATGAGAGAGCAGCCTGCGGATATGGTTATACTGCAATATCTCATTTAGGAAAATATTTAAGTTTGCGTTGATTGTCTTTTCCATGATAACCCTACTGGCAAGAAAGTTTTTAATAAAGAAAAGATGGTCTTCACTGAATTGCAGAAGGGATCACTTGATAGGTGTTAAAGTCATAATATCCAGGAACTGTTTTTCTTCTTCTCTTCTATAAATTATTGGCTTTCTTCAACACAAATAATCCTAAATCTACTTAATAATGTTTAAGACAAGTAAAAGTAGTTTTATATATATTTTCTACAGCTTTTTCTCTCCCTAGTTTCATTTATTTGAATAATGGTGCTTGTGTGCATCTTCAATGGAAAAATGTATTGTTAAGTTCAGGTGAAGCTAAAATGAGGCTTTAGCAGTCTGACTGAAAAGAAGAAATGTCTCTATATTCCTGGCGTAGGTTTACTGCGAGCGTTTTTGTCTCTCAAAACCATATGCGAATGAATGAATGGTTTTATTTTCGTGTCTGGTCATTCACATGAACCTCATGGAATTATTTAGACACATTAACTAACAACAAACCAAACATTCTGGCCACCATCATCTAACAGCATAAATACATGAATAAATACATAAATACATAAATATCATCCAAACATAAACCTCCCACAGGAGATATCCCACAATGGAAAAACAACAAATATACAAACACAGCGAGTGTTGTACTACCTTAAAAAGATGAGAACCTACAGTATGCTTTAAGGCCTTACGGTCATGTTGAATTAATTTACTACTTCGTAAAACATTAGCAAAACATGTTTTTAGGTTTTGTTCATTTTTTACATTGCCTTCCAGTCTTTCTCTTCCACTACTTTTGGTGCATTACAGCAAATTACAACCACTATACTGTAACTGCTAATATGCACTGCTGCCCCCCCACGACCCACTCATCAAAAATCTGCTTTAAAGCACCGCAAAGGGTCAAAAAAGTCCACGGGGCAGCTTTAAGATGATATTCAGACTCCACAACGTAGAAATTTACAGAAGAATCCTCCAAGCCGGTTTGTTCACTGGTTATTAAGAATTGAAACTGTTCAGCGGCGTACCTTTCTAGTCCTACTACAATGATTTGCAAACCAGTTTGACATAATGCAGGAAGTCAGAAGCTGCTCAAGGCCTGTAGCTTCTGCAGTCTCTGGTTCCTGTTTATGTAAACACTGTTGTAAGAAAGGATTGTGTGTAATCACGCACACACATACTGTATGCACACAGAGCCCAGTTGTATTTGTATTTACTCCAGCAAATATGGTCTCTTGCCCACATCCAAAAGGAATTTCAGTGTGTGTGTGTGTGTGTGTGTGTAAGTTCCTCCAAGCTGTCTCCTCTCTTCCTCCTTGCTTCTGCCTTTCCCTCAGAGTCCCCGTGGGTGCTGCTTAGCTTTCCCTTTTGGTCTCTCCCGTCTTTATTTACTTCTTCATCCTTCCCTCACTCCCTATAGCTCAGTCCACAGGGGCAGGCAGATGTCTCCTCTTTGCCTTCTCCTCCTCCTTGTGCTCTCTGCCCACACATTTCCCTCCTCCCTTTGGGTCTATGGGCTCCCTGTAGACCTCCATCCCTCCATCCTTTCCCATTTTCCTCTGGCATCCAACACTGTCCTCTCCTCTCCTCTCCTCTCCTCTCCTCTCCTCTCCTCTCCTCTCCTCTCCTCTCCTCTCCTCTCCTCTCCTCTCTTCTCCTCTATAGTCACCACTAATCCAGTCCTGCGCTTCTCTATATCACTTTGTTTTTGTTCCTGCTTCGGCTGATCTTTGGTGAGTCACCAACCTCTGTCCAAGCCTGCGGGTGTGGGACTGTCCAGCCTACACACACACACACACACACACACACACACACACACACACAATAATATGTCACGCAAACACTGAAGCACCAGCAAATTACTCATCCAACCTCTGCCTGGCTACAGCACTTCAAGTCATAGGAGGAAAGGTTTAACAAAAGGCCAGTCACGCACACATCACCTACAGAGAGCGGTGTAATTGAGGAGACACTGTGGAGATCAGGATGAGGACATTGCGTCACAGACTGGGACTACAGGGGGCACAGATGAAGACATGGCCTCGCAGATAAATGTTAAATTTAGCAGAGCCCTTAATGAAATATTTGTGCAGGCACTAATTTTGATTGCATCGTGTTTCCAGCTTGTACACAAGATTTCTTTCATGTCTCATCTGATTCTGACTTGTACTCTGATGTATCCTGCATAATGCCTTACACGTGCAATCGACGTTGTCATTTCTGTCCCAACACAGATAACACAGAGGACAAATCCGCATTTCCCAATACCCGCAGTCACAGATGCTTCTTTGTGTACATTCATGCTGGTGGTGTGATGAATGTGTTCACTTCCTGAACATGTCTGCGCTGTAAGTGAAGTACATATGCCACCTCTGAGCTCTGCTTGCCTGAAGGCAGTTCAACATGGGGAGATGAGCTGAGCAGCAACAATTACTCACGCAGCCTTTTCACAGCCGCAGTTAAGATCTAACACATGTCACACACACAGACACACACACAGTCCCTTTAAGTAGTGTGGCTGCTCTTCTCGTCAGTGTGTGTCACAGCTGCAGCGGGGGCTCGGCCGCCTGTCTGCTTGGTCCTATAGCAGCCAAAGGCCAGATGGGCACAGCACGGCACTCACTGTAAGGCTGCAGGACACACTCCTGAACACACACTGGTGTGCATGCAAAGCAGGTATGATACACATGGATGCACAAAAATGAGATGCCTCATGCACACCCATTTTCTGTCTACAGTATAATACTGTAGAGTACGCAACATGAAGTGTAGCCTATTTTTTTGTAATATATGTTGGTACACACTGAGTGAGAACATGACTCCCTTGAAGGAGTCACAAGATAAATTTGAGGGGCTGTGAGATGATTAACAAGATCAGAAATAATTCCAATCTGCAACACTTTTTTTTTCATGGCTTTTTGGTAATCTTTGTTTGTAGCCACACTAGCGGCATGTCTCTAGTGATAGCAATGTTTCCTGCCACTTTGCTCCACACTGAAATATCTCAACAACTATTGAAAGGGTTGCAATGAGATTTTGTACAAATATTCATGAAATATTCAACTACTACAATACAATTCATCCCCCGTCAGGATGAATTGCAATAACTTTGGTGATCTGTTAACCTTTCCTCTAAGCGCCTTCATCAGGTAAAACTTTTGATTTGTCCAATACTTTAGTTTATGACCCAATACTTGTTTAGGCATGCTATCATGCTAACCTAAGATGTTGAACATCTTAGTTTCACCATCTTTGTACCTGCTTAACATCTTCATGTTAGCATTGTCACTGTGAGAACATTAGCACGCAGATTAGCTCAAAGTATGCACTGCTGTGCCTAAGTGAAGCCGTACAATGCTGCTAGCATGGCTGTAGACTCTTAGTCTTGTTTATTGTGAAATACTGGAAAGTTTGACCTATTTAGGCCTATAAAACTATTCAAATTAAACCATTTGAGAAGGGAAAATCATTCTTTGCTTCAGCTGCTCACAACTCGTAGACTTATTAAAACCAGATCACAAGCCAAAAAGGTTGGGAAACACTGTAGTAAACAATCACAGACCTTAAACCTGCATTAACTGATTTTTTGGCCACTTGGGGACAGCAGAAACACATCAACTCTCATATCATCACCTCTTAAGTTGATATGTTGAACTTGTTAGCAAACTATTGCTTATTTAAACTTTCAGTGGTTACAGAGCAACATTATTATTCATTTGGAGTCGTGTTTTTGTCCACCTGATGAATGTAAGTCCAATATTCACTCTCTTTTATCTCTGACTTTGGTCTTTATCAACTCTTGAGAGAAATATCTGGCTCTTTAGCTGGTAACTGCTCCACTATGTTCCCCAGCTATGGGTATACAGTGGGTTTTTAAAGCTTTTTCTCTGAAAATAGCTGTGGCCCGGAAAACGACACTTTGAGAGCAGTAAAAGCCGAGAGGAGCTGCAGAGTCGCTGATAATTTTCTGTAGGTTCATCACTACGAGCGACGCTTTGACATTACACCTTGTCATTTGATACATTGTGATTATAAGAAATAGCTATGATTTCTATAACAAAACTGGCCAATTAAACCAGATTTCAGATTCAGCTGATTAAGAAAAATCATTAGGATCACAATAACTATACAACATATTGACATTTTCAGACACAATACTCAAACGTAACCACTCCACTTGCTCACTGAATTTTGGCACAGTCACTTTTCAGGAAATGTAAACTAAGCGGGCGCCTCATCTCACTGCTGTGCTTGTCTTTGCCCTCCATTCACTGAAATCTGCACCTTTCCTCTCTGTGTTATGTGTTTTGTTTTGAATGAGTGGGGCTCCACTAATGGGCAAGACTACTTTAAGTTGCCCAAGGCCATCAGTTTGTTATTTGTCTGTATGAGTGGGTGAGTTTCAGAGATATAAAACTGGCAGAAGGGTTTCGTGAGCCTTTGCTAATGGCCTTTAGTCAAGGTGAGCTGCTGTTATAGATGTCTAAAGCTTAGAGCAATAATAATGTAGTAAATAAAGGTTTTGTACGGCTCAGAATGTTTTTTGTTGTTGTTGTTTTTATTCCCAGAAGTGTTACAGCTTCATGACTTTCGAGGCTCTGATTTCTTATGTGGTTGGGCATACAGTACAGTATAGTCTGTTAAGTGTCTTTTTGTCAGTGTTGGTAAGTACCTATTGTGACCACTGCTTCTCTTTACTAACACAGTTTTCCTTTATTTCCTGTGGTCACGACTGTAACAGGGTTTTTGAGGCAAATTATGGAATTTACAGAGGTACAAGGTGGTCAGATAGTTGCTGCCTGAATTGCATCGTGCATCAAAATGTGCTGATTGGTGTTCAACTTAGTATGACTCACCTGAGTAGCTGTCTTTGTGCTTGTGATTCACTGTAGTTGCTGCTGGATGCTGATGCATCATTTCCAAACAGTGCAAGTTTAATGTGACAAAGGGAGGAGACTTTCCTCACACTACAAACTGTGGCCTCAAAAATAACCATTTTATTAAAACAACTGACTCAAAAAAGTGTATTTATGTAAAGCTGACAGTTCATATCACCGTCCATTCATGTGTCTCGTGTGCCAGTGATACACACAACCAAATCAGAAAAGCCAATAAATCAAAAATATTTGTTGCATCTTTGATCAGACAGTAAAAGGAAAGATTAAAACTGTTTTTGTGTATAGTATAGTTGGTATGTATGTTTATTTTAAGTTTTATGTAGGTGTGAAACAGTTACATACATTTCATTAAAAGTATTTTTAAAAAATACCACTCATGTTAGGAAGAGTTTGTTTTTTATAGTATTTCCCTCTAGATAACAATTACAACAAAGATCTTACACACCTGAAAGTCTTACTGACAGGTGCATAAAGGACTTAAAAACTCCTCCTGCTCTCGGTCACTTGTACTAAATTTATTAATGATGTTTTGGTCCACAGACCTTCTTGATTTGGTAAAATTTATATAGTCAAGGAGGATATATACGTGTTGGGGCTGCTTGACTTGATGATTTTTACCTGATAAAGGTCTGAGAACAGAAGTGTTATTAATAAAATGAGCACAAGTAATCTACAGCATGCAGGATTCTTTGGTTTCTTCACAATATTTCCCTCTAAAAGTGACGTATGGAGCAAAGGTACTGAGTCTCACAAAGTAGGGACTATAGTAAGGATTGTACTTACTGTACACCTTGCTTTCCCAGGACTGTGGCTGTGATTGCTTTTTAGGTTTTTTTTTTGTTACCTCAGCCCCTCACACCAGGGAAAGCGGTAGAAGGTAATACTTTCAATTTGACAAATGACTATAGAGACCTAGAGTTGATGTACAGCCTTTTCAACATGCACAATAGGTAAGTACATTGCCTTCATGTTTTATGTATAACGTATTTATCAACACCTTCCCCTTCAATACTTCACTGCAGACACCCTTAAAAATATTCAGGAACCTGGAGGGAACTTGATTTCACCGCTGACCTCAGGTATGAAGCATGAAGGCAGGCATGGTCATTATTACAGTGCTGTGCTGGTATTATATAGCTGCCACATAGCACTCAGCCAAGTGACACAATATCATCCACCTCACATTAAAGATTTTACCTTGAGCCTCCCAAACAAATGGTTGAAGGGAAAATGACATTCATGAAGGTCACTGCACTACAAAGTATTGCAATACAGCAGTTTGGACTTAAAAAAAGCAACAACCATGCAGCGGAAATGTTCAGATTCTTTAATGAAGATTCATGTATTTCCTCCATTTTAATTTCTCACTCTACAGTATAGAGAGTGACACTGTAGCGCCACACATGCACAGAGACTGCAGCACAGATAAAACCGTCACAGCAAAGCTCCATTGTGTCTTTTGAGGAGGGCAATGCAGGCTGCAGATAGGATGAAACATGGCACAGCCTCCATTTTCACCTGGATATGACACTCCTGCACTGCCTCGGGCTCCGATTCATGCTCTGTTAAAAAGCGGCAGTGAAATGTAAAAGATGTGTGAGGATGCCTGAAGGAAGAGTCTTCCCCTCCTCGTCGGCATCCGAGCACATTAAAGAGTAAAATGGGACTCCAAGCACTTAAGTTAAGAATGAATGGGAAGTGCCCTGTTGAAAATTGTAAATATATCTTTACATCTTGTTTGTGTTTGTGATCATGTTGACTGTGCTGTCGTGTTGGAAGGTAACCTGCAGAATGTTCTTTCTTTCTTGTGTGAACATTTATGTGTGAGTATTCTGTATGTAGTATATGCAACACAGATTCACACAGATTCCAACACAAAACAATATATTTGGAAAAAAAACCACAAAAGACTTTGGAAGTATTAATCTAAATATCTCGTTATCATGTCCTTAAGCTGCATCCTGTAATGGCATTTCAGAGATAAAATCCCATGTTGTTTGTTGGTATTGTTGGTCTAACTACTGTGTTATACAATATTTTCTGGCACGGCTACAGTACGGTGGAGTTTCATTGGTCATTTTTGCAGTGATGTAAAACATCAGCGGTAAGCATTGGGTTATGGAATCAGTCCCTTACTGTAGATATTTAAAGGGCAAGAGCTTTTTTCTACTCACCATGAAATGAAATGCAATGTTTCCCTCAATGCTTTGTTATTGTTTCAACCACCTGCTACAGCACACCATCACTCCCTGTCCAGTCTCACTGGGCGACTGTAGCTTAGCTGGTAGAGTGATTAGTTGGCTTGACTACTTGTAGGGTTGGAGGGTCAATCCTTGCTCATCAAACTCTGAACGCCAAATTGTTTCCCGTTTGCGTAGGTTAAAAGAAACCCAAATAAATGTGATGACATGTTGCTATCACTTTACTCATGTATGGAAACATATGTTCTCTGATGTTTATCTAAAGTCATTTTGGGGACTATACAAAAACTCAAGTTGATGAGGGAGATTGAGGAGAAATTAGGTTTAACACTTGGATTGATGATACATTAACAATGTAAAAACATACAAAAGTGTTTTTTTTATCTTGTTGAAAATTAAAAGATGATCTGATAATTTCCTGCACATGTGCCACATGCATGGTATGTTGGAGTTACTAATCATGCAACATGATCATGATAGCCTCCAAGTCCATATATAAGAAAACATAAATCACAGAAGTACCAAGGAGAAACACTGCAGAAAACATTTTGATCTGTGGAATTCAGTGTCGGCCAAAATAAAAAGAAATACATTTTACAATAAATGACTGTACTAATAAATACAGTAAAATTAAAAAAAAATTAAAGCTGCACTAATCAATATTTTCATATCAACTATGGAAAAAAAATAACAAGTGCAATGTGAAAAGAGTCACCGCTCTCATCAGCATCGCTCCAATAAACCCACTGTGAACTGTAGACAGACAGAATCAACAACTAGCTGGTGAAGAAAGGAGTTAAAGGAGTTGCTGGAGGCAAACGGAGCTAAAAGGAGAATGAATATTGATGTTACATTCACCAGGTGGCCAACAACTTAACATTAATGTGTCTGGTGGATGTGTAAATTGGCAAATGTTTGCTAATGTTCACCATATCAACTTTATAATGTGATAATAAAATTATGTCAGTGTTGTGTTTATGTCTTATTTTGCAGTCGGCCAAAAATCTATTAATGCAGCTTTAAATATACCAATCAATTGAACAGTAATTTCATAAATTATTAAACAGGCGGCTAAATTTGGTAGCAGTTGCCAACCTTGTTAGCATCTGACTGGCGTTAGTGTCAGTATCTGCAAAGTGAAAACATGAAATCAAAATGCTTGGGGAAGAAATACCACTCTGAAATAGAAACAAACATCTTAAGATTAAACCTGCTATAAGGAAATACAATACAATAAATACAATTCTACAATTTTGTCACAGAAAATAAAAATTATTAATTTAAGTTTCATAATAATGAGTTCTGTAAAAAGATGAATTATTTCAAAAATATATTCGTTTAGGCAATGCATTTATATATTTATTCCTACAGCCATATTTATTTTATGATGTCTTATTTATGTAATTTTGGCCCACATGGATTTCCATACATTTCCCTGCTGAGGATTATGAGTTCACTCACCACCTGAAAGAAGAAGTGAGTTGAATTTTCAAGTAGGGAACCGTTTTCTGTTTCCCCCACAGGACGTGAATGCAGCACAAAACAGCCTGAGTGTATGAGAGAGAGAGAGAGAGAGAGAGAGAGAGAGAGAGAGAGAGAGAGAGAGAGAGAGAGGCAACAGCGCAGATGAGCCCCAATGAGCAGCAGCCGGGTCCTCTTTCAAACACACACACACACACACACACACTATGCTTCATATCCCACACGCACAGATGCCAGGACACTCATACACATGCAATCCAATAACGAGAGCAGCATCAGTCCGAGCTGCCTGCCGCTGCCGGTGGCAGCCCTCACCGCTTCACCGAGACACAAAGCCGGGAGCCCGTCGGGAGAGGAGCTCCTGCTGCCTGTGTAGCACAAACGGAGAGGCGAGGGGAGAGCAGAGGACTTCATTTGGGAGGCGGTAGATAATTCAGCAGCAGTGCTGGGAAGACAGAGACAGAGGGGAGGGAAGGTGAGTGAATGCAGTCCAGTCCAGCTGCTGTTGCTGCCGCTGCTGCTGCTGCTGCTGCTGGAGGAGGAAGAGGAGGAGGAGGAGGAGGAAGAGGAGAAGGAGGAGGAGGAGGAGGAGGAAGCTCAGCGTCTGGAGAGGCTGAAGAACCAACATTATCCTGCACTGACCCAGCAAGAGCAGACGACCAGCTGTGATCAGAGCACCTCCAGGCTTGCAGATGTGGAAGGAGCGCCGCCCAAGTTCTAGTCCTGGGTGAGCCAACTTCCCATCTTTCACACACACACACACACACATCTGCAGGTCCACTTGATCTGCTGTCTGACACTTTTACACACCTCCCTGTGATCCGTTACCACAGAGCGAGAGATGGGTTTATGTGTGTGTCCCTCTGCTTCGCTGCCCCTGCCTGTATCTGTCTTCCCTTTTATCCAGTTTGCTGTAGTTGACTGAAACAGATGACCTGATGAGCGTTAGATTCACCCTACGATTATCGTGACACTAGTTCATCCCCTCAGCCTCCTCACAGTGTTATGGTGCAGTCCCGGCTGATCAATTTGCTCTCTAACTCAGATGGACACGGGGTCTCATTATCTTACACCGGCTGTGGCTTTTTCTATTGTCACCCTTGAAACAGTGCGCCTGTGCATCCATGCAAGCACAGCCACTCTGCGTGTGTGTGTGTGTGTGTTTGTGTGTGTGTCTTTGGTTACCAGTTCTCAAATAGGTTTTAATGATCTAAACATGGGGTAGAAAAGGGAAGGCAGTCTTTGATCGATCCCTGCAGTCATCTCAGTGCGAGAGGCTCGGTGCCTGTCGTCGGTGTGACACATCTAAGCCTCTGCCTGTGTTTGCTCAGCCTTCTCCCAGCTCTGCTCCTACCTTCATTGTGCTGTTCTGTGAGTCGGGGTGATTTTTCTTGGGTTTTCCTTTAATCCGCTCCTCAGCTGAGAGGGTGTCTGGTTCGCTGCTGTCCCGCCAATTCTTGCACACATCACAAAAAACATACAACTAAACTAACTGTCTCCTTATTTCTAAGACAATAAAACAATTTGCTGTGCACACGATGAAGCCCACAGCCTTAATGGGCTTTTCTACCCTGATTTTCAGATCTTGCTGAATCGCAGGCAGCATTTTGAGTGTATCGATTCACGGGGTCTGCCTCTGACCCTCTTAGAGGTTTTAACTAATGTTGCTGTTTGCCGCAATCGACTGGGTTTAATGTTAAAATAACCAAACAGTTGGGGTAAGCAGTCACAGCAATCACAGCAGTGCAGAAATACAAATAACCGCGATTATTGTTCACCTGAATTTTTCAAGATTGGTGCTCTGAAAAGCAGATCAAAAATTGCTTTACAGTATACAATTTCAACATCGTCAACGTCATTTTGTTGCCCACTTGTTGTGTGCTGTGACTGAGGCAGTTGTAGGTTTGATTAAACATCACAGACTTTAATTCTGTGACCATGTTTTGCAGTCAGGTAGAATAATGTACAAAATCCCAGTAAGTGAGGGTACATACCTCATGGGGACTCGATTTAGATCTAGTTTTTGGGCAGATGTGGCTCAGGAGGTAGAGTGGGTCGTCCACTAATTGTGGGTTTTGTTGTTCAATCCTCCTGCTGTCCTCTGTCTGAGAGAAAGGATTCATACAGTAAGACGCACATTGTGAAGCGCTTTGTCCAACGTGTCAGTGCCTTCTCATGGATTTCTAGCTGCTTGTGAAAAACCACAGCGGCTGTTTTGTCAAGAGGAGAAAACCGGCATTGAAGTGAATGCAATTGTACAACAGCACTTAATGGTACCCGAGGTGCCACTTAGCTTTCCCATTTGACAGATTTATGCGTCAGTAATGAAATGTCTGCTGACAGGTCTATGTGGCCCTCGGTGTGCATTGTTGAATCAGGCCCGTTAGTCTTGTCCATTACTACGCCCACATTTACCTTCTCCTTTTGATCTTTTCTGGTGCACATAAAACTGTCAGCCGTGCTCAATAGTGACATTACCACAGCTTAACGCTGCCAATGCCCGGCCTCATTGTTTTCAACTCTGGAGTATTTATGAGGGCAGTAAAGCAGAGACGCATCCGCTGTCAGCAAGACGAGGGCCGTGCTGCTCTCATGGAGAGGGCAGTGTGGAGCAAAGAGGGAGGGAAAGGATGGAGAGAGTGCCCCTGTGAGTGGCTGTCAGGTACCTGCAGGCACGTTGACATGTAAGCTGTCGCAGTTAAGATGTCCAGCTGGAACAATCACAGGCCTTGTGTGCTGGCCATCCTCCCACTCACTGCTGTAATGCCATTACGTTCAGATGGGGCTGTAACCTTAATGCAGAGCTTAGAGATCATCTGGGACTTACAAGTCTTTTATTTTCAAACATGATTGCTTTATTTGACATTTGTGGTGACGGCAGAGACTGGCTGACCCCGTTACCTTAGAGCAAACTTTTTTGTCCCACCACAGCCCTGTCAGATGAACTCAAGTAGAGCTGCAACAATTAGCCGATTAATCGATTAATTGCAGACTATTAAATAATTCGCCAACTATTTTGGTAATCGATTAATCGTTTGAGTCAGAAAAGTCCAAATTCTCTGATTCTAGCTATTTATATTTTCTGGTTTCTTTGGTCTACAATGATAAACTGTTGGTCGGGACAAAACAAGACATTTGAGGACGTCAGCTTGGGCTTTGGGAAACAGTGATCAACATTTTTCACCATCTCCTGACATTTTATGGACCAAACAACTAATCAATTAATCAAGAAACTAATCAACAGATTAATCAATAATGAAAATAATCGTTAATTGCAGCCCTAACAACGAGGGTTCTACGATAAAAATCAAAGCGTTCTCACCTACACACGTGAAAATTTTGAATTTGACCTTTTACCCTGAAGGAGATGTTATAGATTACAGATAGTTAATAGAAATATCTACAAGTTGTTTGTCCCAAGTGCTGTCAAGGTAATCAATGAAACTAGGATCCAGTAGACTAGAATACAGGAAGGTGCTCCTGACTGTGCTGCAGTTTTGTTTTGTTTGTTTTTTTATAAATGTGTATGCTGACACGATGTATTGTCGCATGTATATTTTTATGTTTTTATGACAAATTTCCACATTGTGGACAATAAAGTTTCGTACGTATGTTATGTTAAACTCAAGTATCTCGTCATCGACACCACCCGTCATGTCCCAGAAGTGTTTGTTTGAATTGATTTTGTGTATATTATTTAACTATGAATGATACAAAAGTGGATGTTACAATATTTTTTTCATACAATTGAATTGAATTTGCACACGTACTACTACTATTTGGAGTGCTAGAAGCTGATTATTAGAGCTGCAATGATTAGTTGATTAATCGAATAGTCGATCAACAGAAAAGTAATCGGCAACCATTTTGATAATCGATAAATCGTTTCAGTCATTTTTCAAGGAAAAAGGCAAAAAATCTCTGCTTCCAGACTCTCAAATGTGACGGTTAGTCAGACAAAGTGAGCAAATGGAAGACATCACCATAGCCTCTGAGAACCTGTCATTGCCATTTTTTCACTATTATTTAACATTTCGCTAACTAAACAATTAATCAGTCAATCAAGAAAATAATTGGTAGATTAGCAGATAATGATTAATGAATAATTGTACATGTCTGCTCGTTTGCCAACAACTTTAAATGCATTCTTAATCGCAACATGTGGTGTTCAAATGTTACAGCTGACTCAACATGTGTTTATTTTATCAAATTAGTCGAGCCGCTCCTCAATCCCCCGGCAACTGTGGATGTTCGCCACTGAGGTACAAGTATCCCTGTTTGGCCTTAAAGAACGATCAGCAGCATGACACTGAAATGACGCTTTAACAGACATCTTTGAAAGACATTTAATATTACTTAGTGAAATCAGACTGAAGCATGTTTTTACCCAGGCTTAATCAGGGTTTAATCTTGAGCTTTTATTCAATATTGTGCTGTTTGACCTCTCGAAAATAGGCTGAAGCTTTCTCTGCAAATGAGTAATGTAGTGCGGTAATGCTGCTCTGCATACTGCAGTTTGTCATTGAAGTGCCAGTTATTTTGATGACTCTAATGTTGCCTCCAGTAACTACGGAGCCTTTCTGTGAAGGTTTTTGAAACCCAACAGGATCAAAGCCAAAGCAATACGTCAACCCAGTACAATACAGCAGAGTAATAAAAGTGCTCTGATATCAACCCTGAATGTGTTTTTGCTTCTTGAAGATGATGCAACATGCACCATTAAGAGAATCTATTTGTCTATAATTTAAAAATATATTAGCTTGCATAAATATTTAGTGGCAGAGCTTATTTATAATACAGTACACACACTGCCTGAGTGCCACAGTATCATACAGCAGCGACTCATTGAAGCCACTTATGTGGATCTTGATGACTGTCTTGTAGTTTTCCAATCTATTTCTTGCCTTTTGCAATGTTTTTCCCCAAGTTCACTCTTTCTAGCTGTTTAGTGGCTGTCAAGTCTAAATAAAACCGGCTCAATTAAAGTGATGATAGTGTCTTTAGTGTGGTTTTCCTGGACAGGCTCAGCCAGACAGAGAGAGACAGAAAGGAGGTGACGGGGTGAGAAAAAGGGCTTTTGCTCTCTGGATGCTGCATATTTTATGTTTTCTGAGATCTCTGGATGAGAGAATATGTGATGAGATGGCCGTGGCATTACATAAGTACAAAAAGGGAAACCGAGCAATCTCATGAGTGTAGGCAGGCAGGCGGTGCTTACACACTTAAGAGCAGTTCAAACACCGCACTACAGCTAATGCTTCTTGCATGATGTTTGCCAATCGCTGTTCAGGAGGTGATGATTTCTGACTCTAAACTTTGCATCTTTTACTGAACTGATCTACAAACACGACCAGCAGCAGATAAAAATACTGTTTACCTTCTATTTAACTAAAGGTCAATAAATAAAAAGTCCTTTTTTCAAGGTGTCGCAAACATTATAACACTCATGTTATAGGATAAAGTGCTGGGTATTTGGGGTGTTTATATACCCGTCAGTCTCTCCGCCTCACTTCATTTTATGTATTTCCGTCGCTGCTGGCAGCTTGGACGTGCTGCGACCTGTCAGCCATAAAACAATATTCTCTAGTATGGATCAGCCATCATGACTGAGATCGCTGTAGAAAATGCAGTTCAGCTTGTGTTCTCATCAGTATGTTCCCGTTCAAGACGTGAGACAAAGACGTGACCTAAGAATGAGTAACACATACTCTACAGTATGTATCATCATTAGTTGATTGATTGATTAGTCAGTCAACAAAAAAGAATGATCTTTTTTAGTTGTTATTTGTCAAGAAATCATTTACTGGTAAGAGTTTCAAAAAAATGCTGAGATTTCCTTGCTGCTCTGTGTTTCATACGTATGTTAGAAAATGAATTAGACCGACAATGATAAATAAGTCAATAATCAAGTGAAAATGACACAATTTCTCTGGCTCTAGCTTATCAAACATGAGGATTTTCCCTCTAATATTAAGTTGTGAATTAAAGTTTTGGGTTGATTGAGAATTAAAATAATTTTTACAGTAGTTGCTGCCGTAAAATTGATAATTAATAATTCATCAGTTCAAATTTATTATTTTGTATTTTGGGCAACTGTCACTATCTTAGTCAGTACGTTAGAAACATATAGTACATATAATCTGCTTGTATGAGAAACAGTACTCAAAATAAATAACTGTACTCTAAAAATTCACATTCTTTGATTCAACAGACTGACCTACAGAGACAAGATCATACAGTCTCACTACTGTGCACTATACATAACTGTCCTTTTCAGTCTGATATATAAAAAACATTTCTACAGTCGCCTTACTACAGTATCAATGATCATGTGAACTGGAAGCTAGAGGAGGCGGATAAACCAGAGTAAAGGGCATCTGTACCACAGTATCTCTATTACATGCAGCCTATTAGCCTTTGTGATCCCAGCAGCGTCGTCCTCCCTCACACACCACATGTGCAACAGCACTTGATCCATAACAAAATTGACCTCAGTCAAAGCATCGCAGCTGCATCAGCAGATCCATAGAACATGATTCAATTAGATATAACCTTACCTCTCTTCAGTACTTGAAATGGTATAAATAATGAGCGCTGAAGGGCACCTGGTTGTTTTCATCCTCACAATAAAACCGTAAGAGCTGTGTGTGTCCTGCTCTGCTCTGTTCTGAGAAATGTTTTGCTCCTTCAAATAAGAAACCACCCAGATTAAGACGTTGAGCTATCGGACTGCGTGATTATATTTTGTCAACACAAATATTTTCAAAAACTATTGCCTGAAGTGTTTCTCAAAATGCCTCTTCACTTCTCTCGATGCAATACAACTTTATAGGAAATTCAAGCGCTGAATACCTTTTCTACTTTATATGAACCAAGTGATAGATTCCAGAGATATTATTATTACATGCTTCAAAGGGTCTTCCAGCTCTGTTATTACCCACATTTGTAGCAGCTGAGCCATGCAGGCAGACACGGCTTACTGTATTTTGAACCACTCTGTCGAAACCAGCTGTGTCCTGTGGGTTGACTCAAGTTACATGCATCTTTCATACCGTCTCTCCACGGGGCCCGGCACATGAGCTAGCTCTTTAATCAGCTCTCTTCAATTAACGCAATTATGAGCAAGATTAACACATAACATGAAAGCGTGTTTTTGTTGTGAGACCGTTTCCAAAGGGCTGAGGTGCGACACACGCTCACACGCTCATCGCACATTTGTCTTTGCCTGAAACATCACATGCCTTAGTGGCATTTAGAGGCAACATCATGTGATTAGATTGAGATGCCTAATTAAATTCAGATGCCTGTAGCTGCACCTTCACACAGGCATCACGTCACCAGCCTCTCCTAATTGATTTTGAAGTGTGTGATGGTCAAAAAATAGCACTTTTTCTGTCATAGTGTCCCTTCAGTACTGAACCTACTAATGACTTCGACTCTAATGAGAACTTTGCCTACGTGTTGTGGTCAGATGCACTTAACACCGTGTAAGCGTATTAAGCACTGGATTAATTAATCATTCCTCAAATTGGTCCTGTCGAGCACAACGGTGTGTTTGACTCAGCTAGGCTCTGAAACACCTAGTTGGCCGTTTGTAGGGTGATGATGATGCATTTAGATCAAGATTAATTTGATTAGTTGTGCAAAAAATAAATCCTCCTGCACACGAGATCTACGTGCGTACAAACAGTGCTGATGTTTGGTTTATGGGGCTCTCTCAAGTATTGTCTGCTTCCCTCAGAGTTTCTCATTAAGAAATGGGACTTTGAACCCACTGAACCTGTTTTAAATATCCCAGAGAGCCGTCGGTATAAATGAAGGTTAAAAATTCATGCCTCTTTGCATCTTCATATCAGTCCATAACCCCCAATGCTCCCCTCTCTCTCTCTCTCTCTCTCTCTGCTCTGTGGATTGTACTGTCAGAACTAAAGCCGACTTTTATCTTCTTTTCAGCCGTTGACCATAAATCAGATAATCAGTTGATCAAATCATTTTCCTGAAGTGGAGATCAGTAGAACAGAGGGATGAGAGCGAACTGCTCCGGAGGCTGCTCTTTCAGTTTGTCCTTGCTTGATTTAGCTTGTTTTTTTTTTTTTTTTTTTTTTTCATGGCTTCTATGTTTATTGCTTTGTGTGTTGCGTCTTTGGTTGTGTGTACTTAGATAGATAGAGAGATAGATGCAATAGATTTGCATGCTTGCTTGGTTCTGGATGAAGGGAGGTATTAAAACAGGAGAATATTAGAATATGAGCTGGGATTTGAACGCTGTCCATGTGTGATTCCAAAGTCAGTAATCTTCCTTTATATAAGCAAAGACCCCTGCAGGATTTCAGCAGCAGAAATTTAACACAGGGTCTTTTAACTGACCCAAGATTTTAAACGATATTTCCAGAATTTTTTTCCACACTTATTTAGCACAGCATCACTCCACCATGACCCAAAATAAAACTCTCTCCTCATATGTAAAAAAAACTACATTTTTTCTTTTCTTGTATTGGTCACACATGGCTATTCTTTCACACAAGCATTTCTTTCTTTGCTGCAACACATTATTATTATAGACTACTGGCCAGTGCTCACCAAATGCATGCAAGAGATAACTGCATCATTTGAGATTTTTTTGATCACCAGAGGGACTACATTTTGTTCCTCCGTAACAAACATCTTAATGATGTCGAGGTCGCACTGAGGTCAGAAATGTCCTGTTGCACTTATTGGCTTCATTAGTGCTATTTGTGCTTGTAGCTTGAAGGTGTAAACACTTTCTGCCAGCTGACAAAAAATATAACACATTACTTCATTATGGAGATGTTAATTTGGGCTGGGTTGCTATTTTCAAGTGACCTTTTAGTTTGATGAAAAACACTCAGAAATTGTAAAAATATTGGACTTGGCAGCTTCATACTGATTAAGATTACGTTGGTAAAAATTACAATTCCAGACCCTGCCTTGTTAATATCCGTCCAGTTTGAGCAGAGGTCAAATTAGAGTGTCTGAATGATACGATGACGATCCAATAAAGGACATCTAATGGCATATTTCTGGTTTTATACTGCAAGACTATAATTATCATGCACTTTTGTTGTGTGTGAGTGCATGGGCTGAGCGAGAAGCGAGCGAGTCTCTCTGTGCTGCCCCAGAGAGGGGGCAATATATTTTTAGGCGAAAGCCTTTTTCCAGCCTGTCATTAGAAAAGGATGTCAAAGCCTGGAAGAAAATCTCTCCCTTGTTTTGTTTCTGCATCATTTGAACTAATAAATCTGCAGCTGTATGTGTCCATGTATGGACAACTGTGACAGATGGGTGTGATGAGATTGTGCTTAATAGACTGTGGTTCCTCTTCCTCCCTCGCCTTCTCCCCCTCGTCTTCCTCTCTCTTTTTCTCTCTCTCTCTTTGGGAGCATACGGGTCTGCCTGTCATAAGTGTTTGATCAGAAGTAGTCTGCTGAGGATCTTTGGCTTTGAACAGACTCACAGCTGTGGCGAGTTTCTCTTCTCTGTTGTTCTGGGCGTTATAGAAGCTATACTGCGACCCATTTTTATATGTGGAGGCAGTCCGCATGCTGCTACAGAGAAGTACAGGGGGATGTTTATCAGTATAGATAACAATCTATAGATCTGTGTGTCTGCAATTGTCTGTGTGTCTATATATATGTAAGTATGCCACTGTGGGCATACATATGTACATAAACAGATCTGTGTCTGTTTAATGCCCTCCTGTCACATTCCCTCAGTCTGACAGGTGTACTTTCTACCCAGTGCTGTTTGCAGCACTTTGAGGTGAAAAGGACAAGCCGCTCCTGGACATCAGGGGAACATTATGAATTTATCATGGGAGCCGGAAGAGTCGCAGGGAGACTGTGTTGCATGGGGCTAGCGCTTTACTCTTCTCACAGGCCTGTCATTGGTTAGAGATGAATTATTCATCGTTTTTGATTTTTTTCCTTAGGAAAACATTGATCACAGAATCAGGGCTCGCCTGTATGACAGTCGGCCTGCGTGACGGCACGCTGTCAGAGCCCACCTCATCTCTTTCAAAGACAACCCTGCCTGCTTTGCTTTCCCTCTGTCCCTGTGTACACCCATAGCTTTCTCTCAAAGAAATTTTTTTCTCTGTACCCTCCCTCTGCCTCTCGCTTTTGTCTCCCCTTGAAACGTCTCATCAGAAACTCTTTCGATGGATCTCTCGACTGTCTCGGTGTGGGGAAGGCAGAGTGATGTTTGAAGCGTCTTTATGTCAGAGTAAACAGTTTCAAAAGAGCCTGTGAATAATTTGTATGTGGCGACGTGGTTGTGGTTGTGTCTGTTTGCATGGACGAGGCTTTTTTGGTGCGGTGCAGCGTGTTTGTGACTCCATCCAACATGCTGTTTCATCCCAGTACATCCAATGCTGAGTTCCTGTGTGATGTCAGAACAAATTTATGTTTAATGTGCAGGCAGGGCCCAATTACTCCATGCCCATAGCTGTACATAGAGACTTTAAAGAGGCCCTTCGCATGCCATATAAAAGGCCATGATGTCTGCTTCAGACTTGGTTGGTGAGATGGCGTGGCATGGTGATCCCCTTTAAGGACATTGATTGCTCATCCCCTACCCCGGCCCTGCCC
The DNA here is from genome assembly GCA_038419695.1 of Scomberomorus guttatus. Classification (NCBI taxonomy): domain Eukaryota; kingdom Metazoa; phylum Chordata; class Actinopteri; order Scombriformes; family Scombridae; genus Scomberomorus; species Scomberomorus guttatus. The sequence goes on along the minus strand of CM076454.1, from coordinate 12,757,497 downwards.
TTGACATTTGTTGTTTGCTTTGGGGTAAATTTCTCCCTCTGGAGTTATTTGAGGCTCCTGCCTTGTCTCCTGTTTATTTCAGAGGCTGAAAATTTGAGATGACTCTGTGAAGAGCAGAGGGAGCGTGAACATCCGTCCTCTTCGGTGCTCTCTTTGTCCGTCTCTTCATCCCCCTTTTCCTTCTCTTCCTCCTGGAGGCCTTTAGGGAGAGCAGCTGAGTCACTCTCTCCTCCCTCTCTTCATCCTCAATCTGCTCTCGCTCCTCCTTCCTCCACCTTCCTTCTGTTTTCTCTCGCTAAGCCCTCGTCGCAGGAGCTGACAACCTGTGTCATTTGCCAAGTTTCACTGTTAACTCCCTGTGTCAGCTGTGTGCCTCGGCTGAGCGCGTGTATGCATGTCACTTGTTTGCAGAAATTGAGCAGATTTTATATGTGCATATTTGTGATTTTACTGTCAGCATGCATGTCCCCCTATTAGGCGCTCCTATTAGTCAGAGTAGACAGCAGCAGCAGCAGCAGCAACAGCAGCAGTAGCAGCACACTCGGTGATGGAATCTCTCTCGAGTTGAGATTTACACCAGAGAGATAAGAGAGTGTGGCTGTCAACCACCCATCTGATGGCACACACACACACACACACACACACACACACACACACACACACACACACACACACAACACGGCTACGGTCTAAGTTTCTCTGAAGTGCCTCACTTTTGACAAATCCATTTCTAAAGCTCTCCTCCTTCCATGGCTCTGTCAGGATGTATAATCCCTCATCACCTTCACTAAACCATCTCACATCTCTGCTTTCTGTTTTCATCTGTCGTTCTGCAAAAAAAGAAAAAAATCTCTCTGTTCTGCTTTTGCTTCTATTTCTGATTTTATTTTGCATAGTGCCCTGCTTTTTTGCATCTGATTCATAGTGTTTGAAGGCATTCCTGTTCTCTTGTTTCTTCTCATTTTGTTGACTCCTTTGTTTTAGTTTTTTTTTTTTTTTTTTTTAACACGGTCAGCACCTTAATGCATGTTTCTCTTCTCCGCCACCTCTTCCTCCCCTTCAAACTTGTTGTTGCATTAGCTAATCTCTCAGAAGACGTGACACAGATACAAGATCTACTACTTCCTACTTCAGCTCTCAGCTATAAACAGGCGCTGCTTTCCAGACAAAAATCCTCTCATTATTTAACCGGACAAAAAGGAAATAGGGGAGGGTGAATGAATTTAAAAAATGAATGATTATCTGGCTCTTTAACATCACAGATTTTGCACAGTCTTTCCTGTGAATGCAGAGTGCTGAATGTGATATTGATGTTGTTGATGTGAAGATTAATCAACAATTAATGTAGCTGCTGTGATGTGCCGTGAGACTCTCGCTCTGCCTCTGTGCTGTGAGAGCAGATTCTGTGCCAGTGTTGTAGCTTGAGATCCTATAATTGCCTCAGAATTCTTCCTGTAATTAACACTCTTGGATAATTACGCCAGAATCCCAGACCTCACTATTCTCACATTATTAGGCTGAGTGTGGAAGGAAGGAAAACACGCACGTGCACGCAAGTATGTGTATGTGCACATATACAGTATGGTAGTGAGATATTGCGATTCAATTGTTAACTGCTCTTTTAATTGATGTGAAGAGTGTAAATTATGCACGAAATAAATTAAGCAAAAAAGTATTTGCTTGCCGTTTGTCCCACTGGTTTGTTACTTACAAATGTGGTCACATTTTAGCAGGAGGATGTTTTTTTGGCTGTCGGCCGCCCCCGATTCGGAGCTTGCTATCTTGGCTGCAGCGAGATTAAAGCTGAGTGGAGGAGAGATGGGAAGTGGACCGGGCAGTGTGGCAGTTCCCAACGGCACAGGATTAGAGGGTGGGACAGTGAAGTAGGCCATACAAACAGCTAGGGCTGAGCTGAAATATGGACAACAGACCATAGCACAGACAGAGCCGAATGGCCCAGTACATTTCATCAGCACGTCATTATGATGTAATCATGGGCCTGCGTCCATGCTGGCTGCATGTGTGTCAGCCAGGGATAATTATTGGTCAGGGATATTGCTATTTTCACCTTGATGCAAGACTTTGGTCACAGATGTGCCCTATTTTCTCAGAAATTGTGTTTTGGTACAAGATTGCTTTGTTAATGTCAGATTTGGAATTGAAAAATAAGTGTGAAATCACAGAGTGTCTCACTACAGGTTACAAAAAAAAGACAATTACAGAAAGAGAAGATAATAACAAATTACTTCTTCACTTCTTCACACCTTTTCTATGCTCTCTAAACTTAACAGCCTCCTCTGAGGAATGAGAGAAAATATTCAAAGCAGTCTCTTTGCTTTCGCTTTTTTTTGCCAATCAAATCAGGCTTTTTGGATGACCCTCCACAATGCACTGTGAAACCAGGACAATCTAGAAATGATCCCAATTGGCTGAAAACCGAAACTGAAATTGCAAACACAGACCTCTGATGGAGGAGCCAATTTAATCGGATAAACTAGACCGAGTGACATAAAAACACAGCAGTAACACAGCTTGATGATTGCTCCTTTTTCGAGCGAAAATGATGAGCTCGTGCAGTTCAGAGCCAGTGAAGATGGATGAAAATGAGAGGGGTGGAGGAGAGGTCAGGAATGGCGACCAGCATCATGTTACAGCGGAGAAGCAGCGTCGGATTTCACATTTCTGCTTAAAGGGCTTTAATTCACATCATGCTCTTTCAGCTTCATGACTAATTGACACAAATTGTAATTAGCATATCCGCAAGGAGCTGACAAAGCACATGTTGCAGTGAGCTCTAACAAGTACTCCCAGCCCGTCTCCAACCACAGTGACCCTCTCACGCCCATTACCAACTTCTCCATCATCTCACCTTGCCTCATTTATACATCCTTCCCTTCCCCCTCCTCGCTTTCACTGTTTCCTCCTCATCTCCAGGTCAGTCTGGTGTCATAACTATACTGTAGGTGGCCAGTCGGTTGCGGGCCCCTGACAACCAAAGTCACCTCTGCAGTGCATGTGTTGTCAACAGACAAGCTGTGCGTGTTTCAGCGTGAGGATATTCAGTGAACTTGTGTACTTGTGAGCATGTGCTTTGAAGGTGAAAAGCCTCTGCAGACTCCCCTTAAGGGTCGTCCATGGTGAGGCAAAAGTTTTCTTTTCCTCTCATGAGCTTGTTTTAACTTTTACAAGTCTTTTTTTTTTTCCTCAGTGTTGTCTTTTTAATAGAGTTGGGCTGAGCGAGTGTGGTCCGTGAGCTGTCTGTCTGTCATCGAGTCTGTCATCATCAGTCATCTTGAATCGCTGCCCTCTAAAAATGTCAGTATCAACCCGCTGAGGGACTTCTGCGTCCTGAGTCCCAGCTTCATGTTCATGCTTCAAATCTGATTTGAAATATGAGTGTATTATTGATTTGTTTCTTAGAATTTGTTACGGACGCAGCTACAATACAGCCAAAGTGACATTTCTTGGATATTACTCATTCTGTGCTGCTGGGTTTACAAGGATGGAAGTGTGTTAAGTTTCAGTAGTTATCCCTCTGTCTTCAGTTTGGTCTGGTGAATGAGCTCAGGACAGGACTGAGCCGTTTTAGTGCCTTGTCTTCAATGCATGTAACAGCTTAAATGGCTCAGACTGGAGGAAAACCAGTGTTTAAAGGCTAAAAGTCTTAGCTTGGAAGCTGTCTAATTAGGCTTTTGACAGTTCTGGTTAGACTTGACAGTGGCCTAGTCAGCTAATCTCCTCCTGAACATTGTGGATGGACAGCTGTTGGATGTAATATGATGTGAAATACGCAGACTCCCAACTATCTGCTCCATCTGTCTTCCTGCTTATAACAAGTGCAGTTCTCACCTGGGACCTTCAGCGGTACAGAGACTGATGTGCCTGATTCCATCAGTGCCTTTCAAAGATGTCTCTTCCTGGTTTATTACACAGACAGAACTTTCTCCACCTCGCTGCTGTCAAGTGATGAATTATGAATAGATGTGAATCCAGCAGCACCGCCGGCCAGGCCTGAGGATTACTTTCAATTTGCACAGCGCTCCGCTCGCTCCCCTCGATGGCTCGCTCCGCTAGTCAGACTTGTTTCTCAAGGGACCTTGAGGGCAGTATTAGATTGCTGCCTGAAACTCTAACCCCGCCAATGATGTAAAAAAGTTTGAGAAATGAATCTCTATGGATGCTCAGTGCACTGTATATAGTTACACAATGTGCGCTCCTGTTGCTGCCCCTGTGTTTGACTCCTACGTGAGCAGCACACGTAGATAACATTTCTCACTTTCCTTTTGGAAGGAAGGGGGAGACGCAATACGCATGTGACCCTTCTCAGATAGTCGTTGACTTTAGATAACTGGTCGTAATTGGCCCGGTTGATGAGCAGGCAGCAGGCAGTGAAAGGGAAGTAGAAAGGACAGGGACCCTTTTAATGAAGCCAATGAGAAGGACACGGAGAGCCTGCAGGCTTCAAGACGGATTAGAGCAGGCTCCGGCAGATTTAGGCTTATGATGCTTCCACAAGTCTCTCAACCTTGATTGTCTGAAAAGGACAAGGAAAGTGTCGGAGTCAGAATATAGAAAGTGTCTTTTAGTGTGTCTGATATAAAGCACTCCAGATATTTATACCTTGGTCTTTAGCTGCTTTCCATCCATAAACAAAAAGATATTCTAAAGGTCAATGTCCCCAAGACACTAACCTTTTAATATACAACTCACACAACTCAACTCACACACATCCCTCTGCATATTTAGGGCAGGATGTGTTTGTGTGAATATTAGGGCCCGACCGATACTGGACTTTTGGGGCTGTTGCCGATGCCGATATTAGGGAGTAAAAAAATTTGAAAATTCGAAATATCGGCTGATAATCTTATATATACAGAATATATACATGAACGCATATTTTTTGCAATGATCCCTTAAATGCGGTTATCAAACACTTGTGACAAAGATATGTAAAGGAGGCATGATACTTTACAGTTTAACAATATACTTTATTGTATAAAATGACATCAGTGAAACATTAAACTTCACTGGGAATTTAATAATTATAAATGACTATAAATAAAAAAACAGAACAAAAAATCATATGTACATATATATTAAACTTGAATTAAGAAAAAGAATCAAATATGCATGAAATGCTGCCTATATAACTTTAAAAAATAAATATCGGCACATATCAGACAACATATACACCGATACCGATATATCTGCGACAGGCCAATATCGGCCGATAATATCGGCTGACCGATATATCGGTCGGGCTCTAGTGAATGTGCATTCCTGTCTGTCTGTTTCTGTATCTCTGTGCAGTCATCCGTTTGCATGTGTGTAGACTGGAACACATAAATGTGTGTGTGTGTGCATGTGTGCATGTGTGCGTGTGTGTGTGTGTGTGTGTGTGTGATGATGCGAAGTGCAAAGAAGTATAAGCGTGTGATGTGTGATGCTGGCCTAATACGCCCCGTCTCTGCCTCTCTGGATGTGGCAGCAAGTGTGAGAGCGATGGAGAGTCGAGCCAATTGGCATGGAAGAGCCCGGGTTGAAGTGATGGCTGGTGACACGGCAGACAGTCCAGCCAGGCAGGGAAATAGATGCAAGCAGAGATACTGATCACAGTCACCTCCACCCCTTGATGACTTTGTCTTTCTGGCTCTTGTCTCTGTGCCATATATCTATGTACAAACTGCAAAGTGCTTGTGTGATACATAGAAACAGCTATAGTTGTGAATTTATGGGAATATATTCACCCAGTTATATTTAGGACTCCTCTGTGTTTATGAAATTGGCTGCTGACATAGTGTCTAGTCAAATGAAAAGTAAAAATGAGTATTAACCTTTTGACCTGAGGTTGTATTCATGAATAGATGGAAAATAATTTCCCCAAGTCATTTGAGACTAGAGTCCACTTCTTGATTTATCACTTCTTACCTACCATTATATGGGATAACTGTGCTGACATTATTTGTTCAATTGGCCATGAGCAATATATTCACAACAGTGGGGGTTGAATTAATAGGGAATGAGGAAAAACAACAGAAAAAATGTCCGTGTTATATTGGCCCCAGCTCTCTATTTCAACAGCATAATAGAAATTGAAGTGAGCATTATACAGTAATGGGCTGAACAGGTGCCATGGATACAGAAGCAATCAAGGCAGACGAGTTGACAACCAGCCATTTACTCTAAAGTTACAGAGAGTCACAGAGTAATGGATGTTTCTGAGTCATTACATTTAGTATTTGATCAGGGTGATTTCAAGGACACAAACCTCGTTGTTAAATGGCCCCTGACGCTCTCAAAACTGGATTGTTTAATTTTATCAGTTTATCAATGATTGCCAGACACAATCAGGTCAGTGACCAAACTAATTTTATTTTATATTCCTTCTATCCAAAAACAGTCCCAAAAGATTTGGACAAGGACAAATGAATATTTTGATCTATTCACTGAGCACAAATAATCCGTCCGTCTCTCCCACTTCCCCCAATTACGTCCTGTCTTTCCTGGTGGTCTGTCACTTCTCATCCCTACTGAAGTTGTCTAAGTAGCCTGAGAGTCTGCCTGGGGAGGGAGGGAGGGGAGACTGCTGGTTGACTGACACACTCTGATCAGGGGGGCTTAAAGAGAGGATGGCCATTTAATAGGCTAGCTGCCAGCGGCAGCTTGTCCACATGGCAGGCTGGCTGAAAAGACAGACATCTGACTGACTGGTGGCTCCAGTGTGACACGATGTTGCTGTGTCCATAAGTAAAGAACAGAGAAGCCACAAGTGTACCAGATGCCTCCATGTTGCCATCAATTTATTGATTTTTTCCAAAATTACATGACTGCCATATAAGGACGGTGACAGTTTCACAATGATGACTAGTCACACAAAATTATATTTCCTATTTAGGACAATATAGGCAACTTAAAGGAATAGTTCAACATTTTGGGAAATATGCGTATTTGCTTTCTTGCCAAAAGTCAGATGAGAAGATCGATACCACTGTCTGTTAAATATGAAGCTACAGCCAGAAGACGCAGGGAGATACAGCTAGCCTGGCAAAATCTTGTTGTGGTTTTACAAGGTTTTACGAGAAGCTGTTGTGTACCAGACTTTTTCTGAGACAGGGCGCAGTCACTTCCTGGAGTCTGCATATTAAACAAATGCGATACAACGTGTTGATAAGTGAGCTTTAGAGGTGTTGGTAGGTGTATTTTTTAGCTACATATGGAGCCAGGCTAGCTGTTTTCCCTCTGTTTCCAGTCTTTATGCTAAGCTAAGCTCCCCGTCTCCAGCTTCAAATTTGCCGTACAGACGAGTGAACTCTTAGCAAAAAAGCAAATGATCGTATTTTCTAAAATGTCAAACTATTCCTTTAGTTACCTGACTACCAGGTAACATTTGTGCCTGTTAGTGTATCCTCAACATTTGGAAATAAACTCAATTTCCATAATTCTCTCAGGACTGTTTTCTCTCATATCAAAAGAGAAATTATTGTTGACTTAATGGAAAGCATTCAATGCTGAAATATCAAATTTGAATATGACTATAATTGGATTTTTAATCATCATTAGTCTATTCACTGTAAGCTCTCAAGTCTCATGAGGCCTTGAAATAAACAAGCACAGGATAAATAAGTGTGCCACCCGTGTAATAGGCCTAAATTGATAGAGCACAGTAATGAATTACTGTTACAGAACGTCACTAATGAAAGTGTGTTAGGTCGTGTGTTGATACGATAGCACAGCTGAGGGTCCTACAGTATAAGCCCCGACTGGCATCACTGACTGTGTGTGTGTGTGTGTGTGTGTGTGTGTGTGTGTTACTGGGGGAAGATGTGTCACCCTGCATTACAGTGATGGCCTGTGGCTCCTCAGAGAGTAGCATCCAACTTAATGTTCTTTTGAGCCACGGATCCCTTTGTGTTGGCTCAAGCTGACTTTGCTTGCAGGGTTTGGGATTGTGGGTTAGAGTTTGTGTAGGAACCCCAATATTTGTTTTAAGCTGAACATGTCTCACTACAAAATGATTTAAAAAAAACAAGTCAGACCCTGTCAAGGTAGTGAGTTGATAAGACATTACAACCCAACCTAATCCCAAATATTACTTCCCAATGATAATCCTCAATAACAACAAATACAGCGATATTTCAATTTGTATTTGAAATAGTTTTACAAAATATGCGGGCAAACAAAATAAAATCCAAAAATCCAAGCAGCATCTGATTCAGTTACAGGCTGGAAGGCTACAGGTGATTATTTTAGGGTCAAGAGAAATATCAAACAAGACGCTTTTGTGATCGAGTGTTGTAACTCTCTTTTTGATGTACACACTCTCTGTTAATGAAGAAACCAGTAAGTCTGCCTCCTCTGTGATGTTTTGGCTCTGTGTGACTTTTAGTGTCAATACTTAATGGAGGGTTTAAATGGTGTAAATGCTTGCTCTTCCGTTCTGAGGGAACCAAAAACCGGATATTTACCAGTGTTATTTAATGTAAAAACTAATCTGATGGGGAGCAGTTTGCCTGAGGAGGTCTGTATCAGTGGGTATAAATCTGATTAGATCTGATAAATTCTCACTCAAGGTGATGAATAATAAATTGTGAGGCTTTAAAACTTAAAGACTAAAAACTTAAACCAACCTCTAAACCAACCTCAAATAAGCAGACTGTATAATAAGCATAGCCCAGGTCTGAAGATGATGCAGTTTGGAGAAAGAGAACAGTTACTTTCTTCATTTGTTTTTATAGATTTTGATAATAGCATTAAATGTACAGAAAGTTTTTTTTTTCAAGAAACAGTACCATAGTACTTTTTCACCTTGATTCATAGGAAGACAATTTTCACAAAAATAAATAAATAAAAGAAAAAGACAGACTCTTCAGGCATCTGCCTAATAATTTGAGTGTGAACACAGTAACTCGAGAACAATTCATCTCCAGGTCCCCAGATGATCTGATTAGATTTTGGAGCACGTTGCTGCATACAATTGTATATTAATGAGGATAAAAAAAACTTTTTTGAAAAACTGTTATAACTCTAAAATACTTAAAGGACGGGACTTAATATTAACATTGACCTTGTGGTACATGCTTACATTAATTATTGTGATTAATGACCTCATTAGAATAGATGTTATATTTAGAGTGTCATGGCTACTATCAAGAGACGTTTGGAAACACAAATGTCTCTTGTTTAATGGTGTTTGTCCTTTACTGTGTTATTTAAAAAAAAAAGGATGTGTGTCAAGCTGATGGGAGTTTATCATGTCAGAAAGAAGAGAGAATATGCAGCACACAGGTCAGTTTAGAGACAGGCTCTTATAGTAGCATAAACATGTACTTTAATGTAGTTTTGTAGTTTTTTGTGAGGGTTTATGGCAGCTTATCAGTAATGTATGACTGAGGTAGGTTCATGTTTATCAGTACTGTTGTTGCTATTTTGGGCGTATCATGTGTTTGTTCCTCTATGTCTTTGTATATATGGCTATTGCAGTTCCAGGTAAGGTCAAAGTCTCCATGTCAGTGGGTCATAACCACGCAGCATTAAGTCTTCAATTATTTAGCTCCTGCTCGTAGAAGCCTTAACGTCGATAAGCCCTGAAACAGTTCTCTCTTATTAAAGATTCATGGCACATGGTAAGACACATTCTTAATCACCCCTTTGTGTCCTTTGGTTTCACTGTTCATGCTTTGCATAGGACAGAAGTGCAATTTAAGAATCTCACTGTAATCCATTATTATAATGAAAATCCCATTTGGCACCTTTAAACTAGTGTTTCATATCAATCTGCATACAGTGCTGAGGTGTAATGGAAAATTCCGACATATCTGATCACTTAACTGCGGCTGCTTTATTATGCAGAGCCCGAGGACAAACCCACATTAAATAAGTGGACTGTTTGCACACGATGCCCCTCATCCATCTTCTCCTGACTTCTCCTGTCACCTCAGTGTCCACAGCTGCTGCAAGGACCCCTATATAGTTAAATACTCACTCATACATGCTGATTTAAATATGCACAATTTCCTCTTCCCTACCTCAGTACTGCACATATAAATATGTTGTAATACATGCATTTTTGCCCGACGCCAGACCCCTCAGATTTCTGCTCTCCATCCAGCGACTGGGTGTCCTTGCCCGTGGTGAGTGCCGTTGCCCTGCCAGTAAAAACGATCCATCACCAGACTGCAAGGTGGAAGTCGCCTCAGTATTTTCATTTTTTGCCTTTCTCTCTCATCAGGTGAGTGTGTGTGTGTGTGTGTGTGTGTGTAATGGCCTGGGTGTATAGTATTTGTGTATTCCCTGGACCATGCACTGCCAGGGGCTTCAGGGTCTCCCTACACGGATTGATGGACACTGGCAATGGCTTCCCTCAGTGTGAATGAGTAATGTGTTTCCTCTGGGGGACACTCTAACACATACCACAAATACACACACACACACACACACACATGGTGTTTGTGCTTATGTAAAGTGCTATGATGAGTGGGCATGGTAGAAATCAGTGTGAGAGCAGCCATTTGAGGAGCTTTTGTGGATGTTATGCCTCGGCCTGAGTGCCTTTCTGGAAAAAGCGCTTGACTACACCTACACACTCTCCAACATGCTTCCTGCTCATTTGTCAGCTGTGTCCTACACCTGCAGCCTGATTATCGGTCTGGCAGTCTCCCCCTCTCTTCTCCTGCTGTTGATTCTTCCAGGCACTTTTGTGCTATAGATAACACACATATATAGAGATATACAGTCTCTTCCATTTGAACGCTCTTATATAGAGCTGTGCAGGGATTGCAATGCTTGCGAACAAAACTGTAGATCATGGATTTTAGATAATTGTCTCATTACATGATGTTAAAGGATTGGTCCGGTGTCAACAAATCCCATGAAGAAAACCCAGAACGAATCTGTCTACTAACAAGTATTCTTTGTGTATCGTTTCCAAACCCAGATATATCTTACTCCTCTGTGCCATAGAGCTGTATTGCTGTCCAAAACTATTAAAAACACATCAGTGAGACACACCGTTGCACTGGGCGAACACACACACTGGAGTTTATTTTGAGTCAGTCCCACACAAATCCATCCAGCTGCTGTAAATACTCACTATAGAGCAGTGGTTCTCAAAGTGGGGTCCGGGGACCCCCAGAGGTCATAAAGGTGATTCCAGGGGGTCCCCAGTAAAAAGGGGAATAATTGATTTTCACTATAATTCATCCATAAGTAACACAATAACTGAATGTATTATTATTTTGGTCATGGCTTTCATGCACTTTCTGTAATGAAACATCTAAAAGCAAAAATCTTGTCAGATGGGGGACCCTGGGACAAAATCTTATTAATTTGGGGTCCGAACCACTGCTATAGAGCACTGAATGTGTTTTAATCCACGTTTGAGTAAAGTTTGCGAAAAAATTTGTTGACAAGAAGCACAAACATATCGAATATCACCAGTCATATCCTTTAACACCTCACATCTTTACTCCTCATCAATATGCATCAGACACAGGCTACTACAGTTTAAAGTACCTCACTGGCTCCATCTGACCAGCAGCAAATTAGCAGAACTCTTCCCAGGGGTATAGATGACATTTGTTTAAGTTGTTGGCATGAACCGGTCACTCTCAGTCACGTGTTTTGCTCTTGTCCACGACTGCAGAATTTATGGACAGGGGATTTTAATACCATTTCAAAAGTAGAGCATGTGTCACTGTTATTGATCACAACCCTTTCGACAATTCTGGACAGTCCTAGAGGACTTAAAGATTAACCAAACTACCGTTGTGGCCTTCTCTTCTCTGCTTGCTCGACCACTGATCCTCCTGAAATGGAAAAAGACTGCACCACCATCTCATAAATGATGGCTGAAGGATGTAACAGCACACTTTAAAGGTGCTATATATAAGTCCTGTCTCGTAATACCACTTCACCTCAAGAGGCAATAGTGAGTCACTGTAGTGTCCAGTCTGCCCTCAGTCTAACATGAGAGGATGAAGAAGCCCCAAGCAACCGGCAGCAATGGCGGATATTTTGAGCCAGGCTAAAAGCTGTTGTAATTTTCAATCTAGGACCATTATTATGTCACTTTATTAAGTTTTAATATATTTCCAGGTGAGAAAGTAACCATTTAGATTCCCAATATGTGGTCAGTTTATCCAAATAACACCTGTTTGGAAATTTGCTCCGACATTTTCAGAGATGTGAGGAACCACTAGCCGGACGAGACAGCTGGTCATCGTGGCCGCTAGCAGCCCGACTCCTGAACTGATCTGTGCAGCTCTTCGGTAATTTACCGCTGGCTCTAATGTTTCCGTAGCATTTTGATATCTTGATGATGAAATAGCAAAGATTCACTGTAAACAGTAGGCTTCTTCATCCTCTCATGTTAGACTGAGGGCAGACTGGACGCTACAGTGACTCACCGTCGCCTCTTGAGGTACAAAGTGGTATTACGAGACACTTTTAAACTTGAGCAGCTAAAGCATATTTCAGAAAGTTTGTATGTGTGTAAATGTGTATGATGTTACTTCAACACCATTGATATTATGTATGTGTGGCATGAATGTGGGCTGGGGTTGATGCTTGTTTGTCGATTTGTATTGCAAAAAAACTCACATCTTAAAAATGTGGGCAAAGACACACATAACTCTGCATTTGCTCACACATGCACAGTCTAGTAGCTGCTAGGCTGCATTAAATCTCTTGTCTCTCTCACTCACTTACACACACACTTCTCGGCTTATTAGAGAAGCTTTATGCATACAATAATTGGGTGTGCGCGTGTTTAATGTGTGAGATTTAGCCGAGCATCAGCAGTGCCCTCTGTCTGATCCCATCCTGGTGTCCTCATGTCGAAACATGTGGGGGCCTCACAATCTATCATTTTGAATAGCCGAGAAGGACAGCGTTTGCATAAGACCCATTATCTTAATTTGCTTTATTATCTTAATGGCTTCTGTTTAAACAAAAAGAGGCTGGAGAGGAGGTAAGGCTGGAGTAAAGGTAGTGTCAGAAATAAATAATGTACAGTAGCGGTTTGTGCAGGAAGAGGTGGGGGAGAGAGGAGGGAGGTAGAGAGGTGGCAGAACATCTCAGTGAGCCCCCCTGCCCCTACAGCTTCACAGCCCACTCTACTGTCTAAATCTGGCTCTGTTGCTATCTAACCTGTACTTGGCTTTTTTTTTTTAAGCTTAAAAGCCACACTTCTCTCTCTCCCTCCCTATCTCGCTGGCTATCTGAAGTGTTTGGATGGTAATTGGGCTGCGGTCAAAGAGCACATGAATCCCGGGTCACCCACTCTGCCATCTGTACTTTACAGACTCTGAGCTCAGAAGCACCTGCACTGGCTGTAGCTGTAGAGAGGAGACACCAGGAAACCCAGGGGGATATGGATGACTGTAATTGTTGGAAGATTGCTTACCATTTGAGCAATTAAATGGTTATAGTCCCACTGTAAATAAAAAGGCATAAACATCACCGTCTTTAATTTTGTAGCACAAAGATCAAAAACTCTGTATACTACACCGCCATCAGTCAAGTAAGAGACACTTTCTGGCTGCTACTTTAATGGATCACCATCTTTAAGCCCTTTGGCTTTACGAAGTTGAACTTGTCTCTTGACAGCTGAGAAGCCCAAATATGAAAAGCTGGTTGTGGTTAATAATAACAGTCAACCAAATGGATGGTTCAGTCCAATTCATCCCCCTTATAAATATTGAGCCATTTCGAGAATAGAACATCACGTCAGGCAGTAAAGTTGCACTGGATGTACCGGATGAGTAAATGTTGCCTGGCAACAGAAGTAGTAAAATAAAGAAAACTGACCTCTCGCTTGATGCTATTGGATGTGTGAACAATATATACTGACAATGATTTCATATATAATTAATCAGTTTCACACTGACAGACAACTGCCATCTGACTTTTGTCACAGTTTTGGGAGCAGGTAACAGGTAACAAGACCTAAATGCAGACACCAAAACATGGCAGGTAAAGGCAGGAAATTAGCTGAGGTCGGAAAGAATAGCTTCAATTCTGCATCGACTAGGCTGCATTGATTATTTCTAAATGAATGAAAAAAAACTGCCCTTGATATTTACTGAACAGCTAATGAGCAGCAGCAGCAGCTGTGCAGGCAGGTGGTTGATGACCAACACATTCAGGTGGGGTCAGCGCACAGAGGCGGGAAACTCACTGAGGGCGTCTAGTGGACAGGTGTGTTTTAGCCGGATATGGAAAACATCAGATTAGGAAGAGAGTCTGAGGCAGAGGAGGGGAGGAGGTGGAGGGGTGGGGGGGCGGCGCGAGGGAGATGGTGCAGGCGTCGCCATGACAACATTAGACACCTACAGTATTGTCCTTTTTGAAGCCAATCTGAGCATTGCAGTTTATATCAGAACTGCATATTGATTGTGCCTGCAAGACATACTGTAGCTGCTGTAGTTCAGTCTGGTGAACATGCTCTGACTTCACAGATGTGTTTTTACATAACTGAACTGAACTTTACTGAACATTACGCTCTGCCAGCAACATCATGTCTATCTGATGAACCAGGCATTTTAAATGTTAAATGTTCCAGTGGCTTTATTAAATGTAACCTGCTTGAGTATAAAAGTCACTTTTATATCACTGTTATTCAAATACTGCCTGTTCTTGCTTTACTTTCCTTTGGAAGTGCTGTGTCTTTGTTTCACTATTATCATTACCATACTATTTTACTTTTTTACTTCTTGTGTGAAACCACAGGAATTTATCCTTTAAAAAAAACAAGAGCAAATGAAACATGAGCATAGAGAGAAAGTGGTTGTCAGTCAGTCCTCTCCCTCCCTTCACCAGTGCCTCTGCTTTGCCCTCGGTCCCCTGCATCAGCTGAAGGTCAGCAGGGAAGAGCACTCCTGCTGCGTAATCAAAGAGATGTGACACTGACGGTTATTTCTGACTGCAGCTTACTACCAGGTAACAGTAGCTTCTTGGACAGCAGCTCTGTGTGGAGCTGTTGGTACCCTGGGGGGGGGATCATGCTCCACACAGTACAGTGCACTCTGCTATCCACCTGCTGTTGACCTGTGGTGCAGTAGCTGGCTGGGCCTCTGGGCTGACTGACTGCCACCAGATATGGAGTCGGAAAACTGGCCGTGTGACTGACAGGGAAATTGGAGACATTTTTAAATGTGGGGTGGTGGCAATGAGTGGGGGTCGGAGGAGGAAGTTTGTGGTTACTGCTGTTTCAGTCACCGCCCACCTGCTCTGGAGACAAAAAAACACGTCAACTTGTTTAGGAGCAGGTGAGTTGCTAGTGTGATAAGGGAGGCTACATGTCCCAAAGACAGAGGGAATGTCTTTTCCCTCAGCCGTTTTGCAGGTATTTGGTCTTAAACCAGTTTGGACAAATTTAAATTTTGACCTGATGATTGCCGTGCAGAAAGGGCTCTTGCGTCAGTGTCTACTGAGCCTTGTTAGACCACAGTGAATGACACATTCGTGGGCCGACTGTGGACGGCTACATGTCAGGCTTCAATGTCTGACGCATGTGTGTGTGGGGAGGTGTTAGCACCGAGCTTTGCTGTCTACCAGTGTCTTTTTTGATTCCACTAAAAGGTGTGCCAAAGTCTGACATTTGGTTTAAGTGATTTTTTTAAACAATGTTCTGCTATCAGACAGTTCTGCTTGTATTTTCAGACAGTTGATTTTATTCTGTGGCAGGCTGGCTAATGGGAATATTCACAGCCAGGATAAATTGTAAATTAGAACATGTGTAGAGGTAAAGGACATTAAAGGAGTTATTAAGTTATCTGTTACAGTAGCACATGGGAATTACCTTCCAAATGCCTCCTACCTTATGACTTTCTTTAGTTCTGGTTGTGGTGGTTTAATGCATAGCTATCGTATGTGTGTGTACCTGTTTCTATGCAATGTCTAAGTAGGCTATTGGTAAGGACAGAAATATTGGTGGTTTTAGTCTTTTCTTAAATGTGTCAGGAATCATTGGGCCTCATGCAAGAACATTTTAGTATTTTTCTCCTAAAGCTCTTCATACCTTTTAACTACTTGAACTTGTAAATGTGTTTCAGCCTGATAAATGCCACCTGTTCATGAGGAGGTGCACATTCGTGAGACGTGATCATTAGCATAATCCACGGCCCTAAAATTGCTATATAAGGCTCCAAGTTCTGCTCCGCTTGTGGGTGAGTTTCATTCGTAAAAAAAGTTCCCAAAGAGTCAAAACACCGGAGAGGGGTCTATCTGCAGGGCTCCTCTGTGGAGGAATCTACCCCACAAAGGAGCCCTGCAGGCAGAGTCAGACTGTTTTGAAACACCATGCTGCTTCAAGTCCTGCTTTCAGAAATCAGAAGACAAACACATAAAAAATTTAGGAGTCACAATATGAATCTAACATGTCATCAGAACAGCTCTGCACTGTGACAGAAATAAAGAGGGAATGCTTTGACATGAAGTTTGATGCTAAAAAACATCTTTCTAAAGCAAAGCGCTCCGTGATGGGAGGCAGTCATGTGACAGTCACAGAGATATTAGAGGAGAATATTATAGTCTGCAGGAGATGTTACACTGTCAGCTGCAACACAAGATGATACTGGGCAGAGACCTGCAGAGAGACACAGAGGCAGCTGTCGGAGTGAGAAAAGTTTCCAACAACTACTGAAATGTAGACGTTGCTGTGCCAAAATATGGCCATAAAAATCATAAAATCAAAAAAACCCTTTCAGTAAATTGGCAGCCTTGATGATGAAAATATGATAAACAGAATATTAATTTTGCATCACGTTTGTTTTATTTAATTTTTGTTAATTTCAGTATCATATTTAAACTCCAAATTAATTCAGGTTAGGACATTATAATTGTAAGTCAAACAAGTGTTTCTCCCCTGTGAAGAAAGGCAGAGATGATCTAATCATGACACTAACGACAGATCTGGACCACTCAACGATTTTGTTCGTACTTGAGAGAAAATTCTGAGTACGATAAAATGATGAATGCCACGAATGTTCTTAAATATGTGCATTGTATTAGTGCTTCTTGCATTAGGCCCACTGTATCAGCATATTTATATCTTTCTTTGTGTGCACTTTTTTTTGGTGTCATTTTAGTGACATAAACAGCACATAGCTACTGTAAGATAAGGGCCCCCTGATGTGTGAAGCACTGAGAGTCACATGGCCTGTGGCTTTTCAATATGTCTTAACACACTGTCAGCCTCACCATTTCATTATTATGATGTTATGGAATATGTTTTCCACAGCCATTGTACTTTCCATCCCACTAGTTGGTATTTCGTGATGGGTTTATAAAGGGATTTGCTCTAAACATCCACCAGCAGATAGAGGGGTAGAGAGGGAGAGAAATTTTGCATGTGTGTGTATGTCAGTGTGTGTCATATGAAACCCATAGGGAGGTCAGGCTAGGCAAGCTCCTCTCATGATAAGCCTCATGCCTCAGGGACCTATGCAGATGATGTGATGGACTGTGTTATTGTGATGCACTGAATCGTAGCTTTGTGCTCTGGTGAGTGTGACCTTTTCAGGGACCTGTGCAATGTCAACTGCTGGCATTTAATCAAACATACTAGTGGCTGGATATAGCGAGCTATAGGTCAGTTGATTGGATTGTTTAGTGACGCTGTCACATTCTATTCAGCCTGTTTACATGCAAGTTTATTTGTTGGCATCGTGTTTTCTCACACCATATAAATGGGCGATTTGCAGCTCTATTTACTATTAAAGGCTTCTGAGAGGCTGCAATTGTTTTCCTTTTTCATGCATTTTAAGATGTCTCACATGAGGTCTTATGAAAACAATAGATTTTCAATTTCCCTGTTTCCCTGTTTTCATTTACAATGCATGAAATTGCTAGAGAGCAAAACAACTATCAGATATAAAACTGATTTATAGGTATTAGGGAATTTTTGTGTACTGGCATATTATTTAAAAACGTGAGTGCTTACAAGGCACAGTCGCCCATTGTAAACTGAACTGTTTCAACTGAATACAGACCGAGTCCTTTAAGGATTATCTTGAGCTTGAGCTTTAATTTCACTGCAGTGCTGGGTCAATTAGAGTTTGTGATTGTAATTCCACCCATTTAGAGTGTTTGATTACTACTGTTGAAGGGGAATTGGGTTTACTCAATTTGTCTCACTGTCTGTCTTTGTCTCTCCCTCTCATTCTTTCTGGTCTCCCATTGGCTCTCCCCCTTTCCATTTCTTTATGCCACTTTCTCTTTTCTCAGGTGTCTGGCCCAGTGATCTGACCCCAGAAAGGAGAAAGAGAAAGTAGAAGAAAGGAGGGCCATGGGAGTGAGCCTGGGCCAGGATGTGGGCTGGCTCCTGCCTTTCTTGTTCTTGCCAGTGATGATCATGGTGTCACCCACCCAGAGCCAAGGATGTCCCCAGCGTTGCGAGTGCATTGCAAAGCTCAAGACTGTGTCCTGTCATGGTAAACGCCTCTCCGCACTGCCAGATGGCATCCCGCTGGACACCAAGATCCTAGACCTAAGTGGGAATAAACTTCGCTGGGTAGAGCATGGTGACCTGCATCCATATCCACGTCTTGAAAAGCTGGACCTGAGTGAGAACATGATCAGTGTCCTGGAACCA
This sequence comes from Scomberomorus guttatus, assembly GCA_038419695.1. NCBI lineage: Eukaryota > Metazoa > Chordata > Actinopteri > Scombriformes > Scombridae > Scomberomorus > Scomberomorus guttatus. The sequence goes on along the minus strand of CM076454.1, from coordinate 12,738,905 downwards.
AACGCTTTTTCTGGTCTCCAGAATCTGCAGTCACTTTCACTGAGGGGTAACCAATTGAAACTGGTCCCCATGGGGGCTTTCTCACGTCTCTCCAACCTAACTTCATTGGACCTTAGTGGGAATAAGATTGTAATACTTTTGGACTTTACTTTCCAAGACCTGAAAAGTCTAAGGAACCTGGAAGTTGGAGACAATGATCTAGTTTATATCTCTAACAAGGCCTTTTTGGGTCTAGTGGGGCTGAGGGAGCTGACCATTGAGAGGTGCAACCTGACCTCTGTGTCCAGCCAGTCTTTGTCTTACCTGCATAACCTGGTGACTCTACAGCTGCGTTACCTCAGTATCTCCGCCTTAGAGGACCAGAACTTCCGTAAGCTGGGAAACCTGAGGGGCCTAGAGATCGATCACTGGCCCTTTTTGGAGTACATCTCCCCTCACAGCCTGCAGGGACTTAACTTGTCTTGGCTGTCGATTACGCACACTAACATCACCTCTGTACCCACCTCGGCCCTACGCAGTCTGGCTCACCTCACTAGCCTCAACCTCTCCTACAACCCTATTTCTGTCTTGGAGTCCTGGGCACTGAGGGACCTTGTTAGGCTGAAGGAGCTGCATCTGGTCAACACCAACCTGGTGATGGTGCAGCCATATGCACTGGGCGGTCTAAGGCAAATCCGCCTCCTTAACCTCTCCACTAACAGCCTGATGACCCTGGAGGAGGGAGCTTTTCAGTCTGTCAACACTCTGGAGACGCTGCGTTTGGATGGAAACCCTCTGGCCTGCGATTGCCGCTTGCTCTGGATCCTCCAGCGCAGGAAGACCCTTAATTTTGACGGTGCTGCCCCAGTGTGCATGACACCTGTCGAGGTGCAGGGACGGGCTCTTAGCGCTTTCTCTGACTCAGCTCTCTTCGACCACTTTACATGCCAGAAGCCCAAAATCCGCAACAGGAAACTGCAGCAAATATCTGCCCGGGAGGGGCAGGTAGTGTCATTCATTTGCAAAGCAGAGGGTGAGCCAACACCAGTGATATTCTGGATCTCGCCTCAGCGCCGTCGCATCACCACAAAGAGCAGTGGACGCCTAACTGTATTACCAGAAGGCACACTAGAAATACGGTATGCCCAGGTAACAGATAGTGGAACTTACATCTGCATTGCCAGCAATGCTGGTGGAAATGACACCTATTTTGCCACACTTACAGTGAGCGGGCTGCCACTAGATGCAGCCCTTATGGCCAACCGTACCTACTACGCTGGGGACCTTAATGACACAAATCTGAATGATACCAGAGTCTTCTTGAAATTCACTCTGGACCTCAAGACCATCCTCATATCCACAGCAATGGGCTGTATCATGTTCCTGGGGGTCGTTCTCTTCTGTTTCATTCTGCTGTTTGTGTGGAGTCGCGGGAGAGGACAGCACAAAAACAATTTCTCAGTGGAATATTCTTTCAGAAAGGTGGATGGACCTGCTGCCAGTGGAGGACAGGGTGGGGCACGCAAGTTTAACATGAAAATGATTTGATTATCGGGGATTGTTATTATTATATAAGTATTTATTCCCCCAATACTGTTTACAAGCAGTTACATGCTATGACATAAAAGGACATAAAACATTGGAATGAGCCTTTGTGCTCGAAAAACAACAATTATTTCTAGGACATTTTATTGAGACATGGTTTTGTTATTGAAACACTACTGTATGTATGAGTAAAAGGTAAATCTGTATGAATTTGATATATTTCTACTGCTCTTTATTGTGTGTTTACATTATCATGCAGAGGAAATCTGGATTATTGTTAAAGATGTCTCAAAACCTTGAATAGACTGTTAAAAGACCAAGCAACAAAAGCACTCAGTCCCACCAGTCTTTAACTTCTACAAAGCTCTTGCCAACTCCATCCTTCGTCACTAAGAGGAACTCCGTCCCCTTCATCTTAAAAGACTTCACCTCTCTGCTCCATCTGCGATGATTCAAGCTCGCTATCTCCAAACTCATGAATACATAACAACAGGGTGGTGCTCAATGAATGCCAAGGACTTGCCAATATGTATTTGAATAGTTCCAGCTATATACTGCATATTTAGACTCATTTACAGTCAGGACTTTAGAGCACTATTATGACAATTTGACATAAATATAGAGGCTCTGCTTGACAACCTTCTTTGCTGATGGTGGATTTGTACAGAGTACATTAGACACCGAAAGACTCTGCAACACTGCCAACTTGACCATAAAGCACCATGTAATATCAGTGTCAACGCAAAGCTGAGTGAGAGACAAGTTACTTCTCATTGGACACCACGGAAAGTTTGGTCAAAGCTGATTTAAACAAAAATGGGGCGTCTACAGGTTAAGCTACAATTAAAGGACCTGATGCACAGTCGTGTGGTGACGAATGGTTGTCTATTCAGTGCACACTGTACAAGACTCTTACCCTTTTGATCTGAAAATACTGTATGTTAAAGATGAAGGCATGTACAGAGTTGGCTTCTTACTTTGAATAACTTGTAGTATTTGTAAATTGAACTTGCTGAAGTGATCATACTGTATAGGTAGGACATATGCTGTATAAGATGTATTATATATTTTGTAATCATTGACATGGAAATCCTTGTGGTTGTTTATAGTACTGTTGAGTGATCAATCAGATTTTACTGTTCTACTGTAATTCTGCTGTTAAAGTCTCTTTTTTTCAAATCAGTAATATCCATTCCAGTGATAAACAGAGCTTTTACGGTCTCATCGTATCATGCCATCAGATAGATATTGCACTGAGACAAGCCCACTCCCTGAGGTCTCACAGCAAATCACCAAGGGCGTTTACGGCAGGTTTCAGTTCACTCGCCTATTTTTGGCTATAAGTGACAGTGGGGATGCTTGGCTGGCCAGTGGGGGGAAAAGTTAACTGGGTTCTCATCGGGACCTCGATCAGTTTCGAGACATGCTGGGAAAAATGCTAATTTTGACCTTGCAGACTGGAACAAAGGTCATAATGAAAAGGAGGCAGAGAGGAGACGGAGTTGAGCTATTCTAGGGCGACTTCAACGCGGTATGACAAAGGGCTGGATGCTAACTTTTAACAATATAAGCTGCATAACAATGAGTAATAGCTGATTCATTAAGATGTAATCATTTAAAGATCAAGAAATTTTACCATGACTAACAGGGTTTCTGTATTTCCTCATACAAAATACTGTTTTTACTAGAAAGAATGTATAACAATGTTTTTTTGTTCCAGAAGGTGAATTTAGCCTTTGTGAGGACAACATACATGCACATGTGTCAGTAACATCAATCTTAGTTTCAGCTGTACCAAAACAAGTCAATCAATAGTAAATGGGGGGGATCAAAACCAGTTTTCCTCATAACTTCAGATGTACTTTGGGGAGAAAGGGGAAAACAGATGAACTGCTCACACTGATCTAACCTGAAGGCATATCCCTAGATCTGTGGGTTCAGCCTTGGGAACCAGTACCACCAGTTCAGAAAAGAGCTCTCCCTGTTAATCTTCAACTACTGCACTCCTGACAATGTTGTTCTGCTGCCCCCTGTGGGCTATAAATGGTACTGAATTTGACACTATTACTAGAGTAAGAGAGGGTTTGACCTCCCTGATCTTTAGACTTAATGGGTAACTACACACTAAATCATTTTTTACACTGTAAAAATAATCACACAGGCTTATAATGTTAATCCAGGTGAGTAAGTAGTAGAAAATGATCCAGTAGTTTTAGTGGTGAAAAATTCATGTTACCTCTAAGCAACAACTTATTAAGTTACCTCTACTCACACAACAAACTCCTTCTGATAGGTTAAAACAAACAATAAGAAAGAGTCCCATATTACCTCATTTAGTATATGTGTTCACCAACATATACAATGCACATTTTACAAACTTAAATTCATAAATCGAAATATGGAGTTGTTAATAATGAGCTGTGAATATGTTCATGGACTGATTTGACATCAGTTTAGCTTCCTCTCTGCATTCAGAATTGATGGTATTTTATGTTGTCCTGTGCTGAAGTCATCCTGTAAATATGAAAACCATTGTGTCTGAAACTGTTTTGTATTGTATTGTTTTATAAAAATGAAGCACACTGTTTATAAAGCATGCTATATTATCTGCTATGATGATGTCTTGTCCCCTGTCCCATTTTTATAGCAGTCATCTGGTCTTTCAATCCTACTGGTGGCAGTCCAAGAATCTACAATACACCTGTGACCCCGTCACTGTGAAATTCTGTGTTTTATTTTACTTTAATGTGCATTCCTAGGAGTTTGTCCGGTTTTAATCAGTCTAGACGGATGGATGGATGTGCTATCTACACTACGCATAAAGATATACAGTTCAGAAAGAAACCATTTCCTGTCATGATTCACTTTTGATATAGGTAGCCCACTTCATATACAGTATGAGGAGGGTTATTATTGTTCATTTATATATGCATTCACCAAAACACAAGGTACAAAAATAAATTAAATTTTGTGAGCAGATGAAGAAAACTTTGTATTCACATTTTGATGTGTTGTTTGTTTTGTTGTAGGCTTTCTAGATCGACAAATTAATTCATTACCACCAGTGCAACTTAACATCTTAAGGAGGAAGTACAGATCAGGAAGTACAGGAAGATGTTCCACGCCTATTACCCTTTAATTTTTAGTTTCAGAAGTTAACACCCTAAAATGTTTTCTTTTTTTAGAGTAAAACAGCATACATTTGATACAGGAGGGTGACAAACTAAAGGCAGAACCAACATAAAGTGTCTTTGTAGAGTGTCTGGATTGGCTCTGCTGGAGAGATGAACACCATTTTCCCAAAAGATATTCACTTTTGTTGTTTTGATGATGAGAGAGCTGTCTGTCAAAAGCCTCCCATAGCTGCTTAATTAGTTTCTATAAAGGTCACAGCAAGTTTTACATCATGTTCATGCTCATCAACCTTCACAGTGACATATGTGTCCCGTGGATGGTGGTATTGTCATCCTCGAAGAGACCACAGCAATCAGGATGGAAATGTTTCATCATAAGATGAAAGTAATCACTCTTTCCTGTAAGGAGAGACAAGTGGGCACACATGCCAGGAAAATGTCCCCAAAAGCACGACATAGCCACCACACCCCCTCCTTGTGCAGGTCAAGCACACATATACCGTTGTCTTGGTGTAAAAGCCACACTTTCTCACACCCACTTGTCAAGAATATGGTGCAAAATGACTTATCTGACCATATCACACCTCTGTAGAGCAGTGTCTATGGTTTTTGCGCCTCTGAGCTCATAAATGTGAGTTTGATTCTACAATGAATCACTTAGATCTGAAATCAAAGTCAGCTGGGCCCGCTCAGCATTTTTATACATGTGAGAGAACACAATGGGATGCTAATTGCTTAATTATATAATGCACAACCCCTGCATGGAAGCAATCTGCTTTTGTTATGTTTCTCCACTCAATTATTCAGGTTTTTCTTTACATTTGACACCCCTCTGTATGCTGAAAGCAAACGATTATGGCTCCTTTTTAACTTAACACTTGTATATCAAAAAGTATTATGACACTGAGACAGATATCTGAATAATTTGTGGATTATATGAATAATAATTCCCAGAAAGCTGCTTTTGATGTAGAACTCAGTGACTCAGATGGTGAATTACAGTGTTGCAGGAGGGGTTGTGCATCAAGCTGTTGCTTTTCTTTAAGTCCCCCTCTACTCAAAAATGTACAGACGGGTGACAAATTAAAGGAAAGACTAATATAAAGTGTCTTAGTAAGGTGTTTGGTCACCATGTGCCGCCAGAACAGCTTCAATGCGCCTTGACATTGATTCTACAGTCTCTGAACTCTACTGGAGGGATGAACAACATTCTTCCAAAAGATATTCCCTCATTTGGTGTTTTGATGATGGTGGTGGAGAGCGCTGTCTAACACGTCGGTCCAAAATCTCCCATAGGTGTTCAGTTGGGTTGAGATCTAGTGACTGTGAGGGTCATAGCACATGATTCACATTATTTTCATACTCATTAAACCATTCAGTGACCCCTCGTGCCCTGTGGATGGAGGCATTGTCATCCTGAAGTCCTCCTTCAGCAGATGAATACATGTATGAGTAAGTTTCTCATACGTTGAGAGTGGACTTTCCAGTGAAGTAGGAGACACCTTGTGTCCAGCAGCAACATAGCAGGCACAAATTATTATATAAAGCAGAGCATTTTTATATATCTTAAAACACGTCTGGAGGGAGGCTTCACTTCTGTGAAGAATGAAACTCCAGGTTCTACCATTTGCATCCAAACGCGAGGGTGAGCAACACTTCCATAATAAAATGTGTTAATTTAAAAGTTAATAAACTTAAAACTCCCACCTTCTTTGTTAAGAGTTGACTGTGGCCATCTGTGAAGAGGTGTTGATCTTTAAAAGAGGAATTAACACCAGTCATCAACATTTTCTGAAGAACCACTGAAAGATGTGTCATCACCCAAGCTGAATGCACCAACATCAGACTGCGAAATTGCACTATTCATCATTCAGAGAGAGTCTGCCCTGCATTTTGTTCATTTAATAATTCGTTTTATTTAGTTGGAGTATGCAGCAGTGGTAAAAATGCACAAAGGACTGAAACCGCCCCCTCAAGTATCTCCTTCTCATATCTCTTTCATTTGGTTAAGAAAAGAAATTATGTCAGAATGCACCTAACACACAGATGCTCTACTTCCGCTTCACCAAAGCTATTTTCATCTGTATGATGGGAACATTGATGGGTGATTGAAATGATGTGTATAAGGTTCGTGTGTGTGGGTAATACTTACAAATGTTGCGTTACTGTGGGGTCAAAACATGGCGGTCTAAATGGGATTGTAGGGATTAGCAGCTGCAGAACAAATAGTTCACCTGCAGAGAACGTGTGTAACATTTTTCATCAGGCCTGCTTGCAAATCAGTTGATATGTTGCAAACAATCATTTACAAAGAACAGTTTTTTACCAGTAACCTGTCATCACATTTATGATTTGTAGACATGTGCATGTATATTTAATCTGTTGCTTAAGAGACAGTTGTGTGTGACATCAGCTGAAACTTGGTGACACTGGGTGCCCCAGGCTTACCTTACTCTCATGAGTGTGTCAGGACCGAAATGACTTGCATGTCATGTCATTCATCACAATGTAGCGCCATAAACCAAAGATTAGTTTTGATTTCTGAACTTGGTGAGGGATTAAGTTCATCCCAGAAGGTCAAAAATGTGTGTATTGAGGCACAGTGTCAATAAATGTTTTATTATGACATTTTTATTTCTCGTTTAGTCTCAAATTGTTTTACTGTCCACATTTGTACAGTCTTATTGCCAGCTTGTCAGTCATCATGTAAAGCACTTTGAATTGCACTAACCTGTGCAAAAGGTGCTATACAAATAAAGTTTGATTGACTGATCCAACTCTGTATGTATGCTCTATAATGCAAAGTATAGGGTGTGATAATTAGTATTAGTGCTGGTCATTGATTTTACATTTTTATTCAATTTCATTTTAGAATCCAGTATTTTAACTGAAAAGTTACTAATACATGCAGTAAAAGGACAATTCAAAGAAGCAGTGGAAGGTGCCAGCTCACTTACTGACATGCACTTATGCTCACCTATTCCAGTTTTTTTTTTTTTTTTTTGACGGGCACAACACTGGATCAATGCCATGGCTTCAGACTGTAAATAAGGAACATGATGCCAAGTAGTTATTGCTCAGGGCAATGCAGCCCTTAGGGAGTCTGTCTGAATGGACTTTTTTCACAGCAGACATGTTGACCTGTCAAAGCAGGAAAAGCACAGGTGTAAATAATAACACTAACTATGGCTCCATTCCATTAATTGTCCTAGTGAGTCATGTCAGTGAGCGAGCACAATACCACAGAACTGGAAGTGGCTCACCTAAATGCAATTCAGCCATCATTCATTTCAGAAGTTTAACTGTTGGACAGAAGATGTCTCGTACTTACTGAAAAGTCAATTCTCAGTGTATGTGCACTGGAGGCTTCAAGTCTCCACATATGTAATTTAAGTTGAATACTGGACCAGGATTGGCTTCCAAACTATTTGTGTCCATTACTGCCACCTACTATGTTGGAGTGTGAACCAGAGTTATCTGCCTCCTTAAAGAAACAAAACAACCTAGATTTAACTGAATACTAATTTCCTTTTGATCAGCCCAGTTTCTCTCAGATAATGGAACAGACTACCTAACCCAACGGTAAATACATTTTTCAGATTCAGTTCTTCCACTCCAGGCTTCCTGATCTCCCTCTTTAATGTTTCTCGTTCTCAAGAGTATTTTTGGCAGTGAAAAGTGACATGCTCCACTGATTGACAGTGCTCACATGATCCTGAGAGATGTTTGCCTGTTAAGTGCAGTGTTTTATTTAGTCTGGTGTGTCTTACCCGCACAGCCTTGTTAAGATGTTGTCCTCTTTGGTGCTACTTTTAACTGACCTCACTGTGCCCACTAAAGATGTCGTCCTGTGTTTGCTGTCCCCTTCATTCCTCTGTAAGCTGTTATCCACATAAATATGATCACAATATTCATATTTTTTTAAATCTGTACAGAGTTTCATATATCTCACTAACTATATCCTTCCTACTGTGAGATGTGAATGACTGCAGTGACATTAATGCAGAACAGGAATCTGTACACAGAATAACCTTTTTTAACTTGTAACTCTTCTGTCTACTGTAATGCTGTTGCAATTGCCATCATCTCAACTATGTAAACTGATTGGCCTCTGAATGGGGACACAGCTTTTATCCCCTTCACTGTTGGGAGATTTTTAGATCTTTATGAGCCACACAGGTTTTCAGGTCTGTAAAAAAATAAAAATAAACATAAAATCTTCTTCACAAAGCTTTGATTACATTTTTTATTCTTTATTTTTTATATGAAATATCTTCAAAACAATATCACCCCCAAGCTGATTAGTAATATTGGTAGATTCAAACACTGTAGCCACAGCATGGAGGATGGTGACTGCTTCAGCCCACACAGGAAAACCAAAGAAATGCATCATCCTTCTTCAGTGTTTCCATTTGTAGGGAGGCAATAGTCTGCAGCTTGTTTAGGCAAACTAAACTTACTCATAAAAGCTTCTTTTTTTAATGGTTTATTCTGAGCAACCTATTTTTCAACAACATTTTACTCAAGACTACAACTGCTGGTTAACAGATGTACTGCAGCACCAAATAAGGTTTATTCATCAACAAAATACAAACTGACATTAAACACTCATAACTCAGTTCTACTTCTGGACCACAGTCATACAGTACAGGTTAAAGAAATGCTTGGAGTGATTAGATGATTAGTAGTTCTCTAAAGAAGCCACAGTTGAACATCTTCTCAACTCTGACATGCTCAAGAAAGTACACACAGAAGAGCCGACGCAGCCTCAGGGCCCTGTTTTTGTGACAGCGCGCTGTGAACTTCTCTCTACCTGGTCACGCATGATCAAGCAGTGCTGTGTAAGTTTGGTGTCAAGGATTACAGAGATCTGCACCTGTGTTGCCTGCTTGTTCAGATCACATCCTGAGCTCATGCTGCATTCATGTTCTTTTCTTTTTTTTTTTTTCTTCAAAATGACATGCCATATATGGATTCTATTATTCTATCATTAATTCAGCTTTTTATGGACAATATCTTTACCAGTTTTACCTCAACAGGTAGCACAGGTGACATGTGGCTGTAGTGTGAATGATCCTTCATCAAAGAGCTGTCAATGTGTGCCGTGACACAAAAGTGGAAATTGTGGACGTAACAATGCACTTGAATGGTGCTTTTCTGACCGCAATATGCACCATGTGCCATTGATTCACAAAAACAGAGCTCTTAAAGTTACACCGTCAGCAGGAATATTTGACAGCACAGTAAAGAGCAATGACGAATTTGTTTTTCTTGCTCCCTATTAGTCAGTCAACCAAACAACTGTACAGTGGACACACGTTTCTATATGAGACAGTCAGTCGGACATGTATTGTCTTGGTGGGGTGTAGGTTGTGTCTCCTCTTAAGGTGATTTTGCAAGGTGGAGCAGAGCAAGACAGGGAAAACACCCCTGGGACCTGCTGCTCCTCCTCCTCATCTGACCCGGCTCTCGTAGGAATGGGCTTCAGAAGTGGCGCTCCGGGATGGGATGAATGGATTGGCAGGAAATTTCGGGGAAGGACAAAGGGAGTGAGGAGGCCAGAGCTTGTGCTACCAGATGTGTTTGAATATGAATAGCCTCTCATGGTATGGAGGGCATATGCAGGTATGAAAACAGGGTGATTCAGGTGGTGGCCAGACGCAACAGTTGGGTCTCTACCACCCCAGTAGTAGTCCCTCTGCAGGGACGGGTGGTGGGTGCTGATGGCTGTGATGGGCTGGGTGCTGCTCTGGACATGGGGTTGCAGTTGGTTGCTCTGGTGAGCAGTGTAGGCTGTAGGGTTGAGCAGGCCAAAGTGAACCTTGATGGCCATTAATTCAGCATTAAGCCTGGCATTTTCTTCTTTCAGGGCCATGAGATGGGTCTCCAATATGTGGTCATTCATCCTCCTCTTCTCCCGTGACCGCTTGGCTGCCTCATTGTTCTTACGACGTTTCTCCCAGTAGAGGACATCCTTCCTCTCTTCCGGTATGAACTCCCTTTTACGTCGGGGTCCCTTCTGTAAAACAAGGCTTTCTTGGGCTCCGTGAAAAGGCAATGACTGGGACTCCATGGTCGATTAAAAAATGGGTACCAACCAATAGAGACCTGCAATCAAGACAAAAAGAGAGAGTTTTTAGTCATGTGCTGGCAGTTGAGTAATACTGGTACCTTCTTGTGTGGAAGGAATGGAAACCTTATTACGTTGGTGTGTTTTTGCTGAAAGAACTGTAGTATTTCTGAAGTTTCTTTTACATGTGTCAGTGTGCTCCCAAACAGCTCCCACAGCTGTGGACCAATGTGGGAAATATTATAAAAAGTTAACAATAGGTAATTTTCATATCAAGAGGTTCTTTCATTATAAGAACCGCAAATAACTGAGTGGGTGTTGAATGTTAATTTTAAATGTAGTTGGGTTGTGCTCAGATTATTAAAAACTCTATTAAACTGCACATTATGGAAATATATTATACAGTATTTACCTTGACTTGTGCCTTGTTCTCTAATAAATATACTCTGATCCACTTCTGTGTCCCTGTGAAGCCTGTCCATCTAAAGGAGTCTGTTGCCATTCTAGCACAAAAGCAGAGGCAAGTAAAGCTTCAGAGGCTAATACAGCACACTCAGTTGCTCCTAACTCTGTCTACTCCTGCAGCACTCAAGCCTCCCTTCATGACTTAATCTCACCACCTACCTGTCTACTCGACCACATGAGAAAATGTGACGGGAAACATTAAATAGATGACAAAGAATGTAGACTTGTGTGTTTGTTAATAAATATGCTGCCATATAAAGTCATATAAAACGAAAGCTGCGATAGCTACTGCACCGATCTGCAGCTCAGTCAGGCTGTAGGTTTGCTGTTGTCATTTGAAATATAAAAATAACTTCAAATGGTAGAGAAACCTCTCTGTTACTGTTTTTGCAAAGTAAACAAAAAGGTTTTTGTAAAAATGAAAGACATTTCTTGGTATTGCAGAATTGCACGTGGTTTTCTGTGGCCAGAAAGTTGCTGTTGTACCCAGTATTCGGTTCAATTGAGTGGGGGAGGTGATTAACTGAGCTTTTCATGTTGAAATCACCATCTTTTCAACATCAGCATGATTTTTTTTTTTAAAAAAAGCATTCATTCTTTATTTCAGTTTGAGTCTGGCAATGCTTTGTGTTTCTCACTTTATCTGCCCCATCTCTCTCTTTGATTGACTTGTCCACCTAGTCACCACTTCCCCTTCTCCATCTCTTTCATCTGCTTGCCTCACTTCATTCTTGCTCACTGTGGAGAAGGAGAGGCATCCAGTGAGGGTTTGTCTTTGTATAAGGCAGAGGTAAAAAATATATATATATATATTTTGAATAAACAGCTGTGGGGGGAATGCTGGCAGCTTTTAATAAATGATCGTTCATTCACGTGGGTTTGTGGGTGGTTTAAATGAAAGCTGTGCAAGAAGGATGAACATGTTGAAACCACAACCAGGCCCCTGTACGTGCAATCATATGCACACACACATCGAGCTTACACATGCCTTTTAACTCAGTGATGGTTTCCTTCACACCTTATTCTTGCAAGCAAGATAGGTGATACGTTTATTTCTAATCACACGTCATGCAGTATCTTATTCTAGCAGTTGCATTTGACACTTCATAAATGAGCTGCAAACGCACAAACCAAAACTTCACTGTTGATTACCTCAAGAATGATCGTGTAGTGTCCTGTTCAGTTGTGAGTTCTTATTTTTATTTCTGTCATTCACACTTTGAGCAACTTCTCTGTATATTCACTGACTTTATAGTCATATATTAATGTGCCAGTCAAAGTGAGCCAAAGCATCAAAACAAAAGTTTCAAAGAGGCCATGCACCCTCACTGTGATGGTGAGAATGTACATCAGGTTAAAAATATTCAAGCCTGTGCCCAGTAAGAATGTAGGCCCTAAAGCCCATATAGCCGATATGTGATGGTATGTCTGTGTGTGAACATGCACACCTGCATACTTGTGTGTAACACAAAGTACTGTGTACTCTGTGCAAGTAAACCAAAAAAAGCAACAGCAGGAAGAGAGAACACAATAATCATACAGGGAGACACTGAGAAAGAGAAAATAAAAAAAAGAGAGGGTTCCTGAGTGAAATCTCTCTTGAGGCCGAGCCTGCTCACTACTCTGCTGCACATTTGCACCTGTTTCTTATTGACTAATTATAGCCAGCCTGCTTTTTAGTAAGGAACTCTCAAACTTCTTCTTTTGGTGTCTATCCGTTTTCTCACACTTCAACATCTGTTGTTGTGTCGCTGGGCACCGTGCCATTTTCAAAATATCTACCCGTAAGAAGAAAAATGTGGCTCGTCCTTATTCTGTGGTTTTTCACCTCGATGTTCATATCTCTTGTAAACTGCCATTGGCAGTTTGAAATTAGACTGAATGAATGCCCTCTTGAGGGAATAAAGTATTTGCCACAGTTCTTAGCTTGAATTGCCCGTTAACGCATACATTCCTTGAAGGGCAGTGCTAAAAACTCATAGGATCAGGCCTTCACAACATCTTTCCCTTTACTCTTTGTATATAGTAAACAGAAAGCGACATAAAAAAACATAACATTCACCTTTTTTAAATTACTCACTATACATGGAAATGTAACTATTTCAAATATTCTCACACTCTATACAGAGTATCTAAGCCATCGATGTTATGGTGTAATAAGGGATAATTGGGCAATACCTTTGTTTTACACACACAATAGATATGGGGCTTTACTATTGAGATCACGTACAAGATTTGTCCTGAAACCCCAGTAGTCACATACTGTCGGTGGACTTTGCTTTTGGGAACCTCATTATTTGTACCTAAAACTGTCCGGTATCTGTCAGAATGTGAGAAGGGTTATTGAATTTCAAGCACGCCTAACTCACAGGTTAAATGAGGTTAATTAACACTAGTGTAGAACAAGGGCTTCTCTTTCTTTCAGTTTTGTCACAAACAAGTGACTGTTGCACCCGGCACAATGATAAACAAAGACAGAAGCAAACAATTTTTCATGTAGTGTTTGCAGCTCATCACAATCTCAGGCTTTGTACATGTTTGTTGTGCAATCTCGACCAAATATATGATGCAGAAATGTTTCCCTTTGATGATTCACACTGGGTGACCAAAGGAATAGAAACACCAGTACAATGCAGGGTAATATGATAGCCTGGCAATATAATACCACCTTACTATAAAATGCTCTTATATCTCTTAGTATGTTGACTCAACTCTATAGTTTTGATATATCAAAAGGTGTTTATATCATTCTGCCCCCCTCTTATACGTATATGCAGGACAGAAAGAAACCACACAATCCGAAACCCCACAAGCTACAGCCTCAAAATGTATCATGTTTGAATCATTACCTCTGACAGCAACAAAAGCTTGTCTCTAGGCTACAAAAAATATCCAATTAGTATTTTATTTTTGGATCATCAAGATATAATTTCCCTATGATTTAGATAATCGGAGATCATGTGCCATGTGTAAGTCAAAACAATCAATGAGTTAAAGGCTGTTAGAATCATCTTAATTCATCTCACATCACATATTTACAACTTTAGTAAAATGACCAGATAACAAAATAACCTTTCAGGCGTCCATATTGCAATTAAATATGAGATAAATTTGATTATAAGTATATAAAATGTAAACCACTGAAAAGTTTAGTTACTTTAGTTACAGCTTTGGCCAAGTTATAAAAACAATTATGAATATTTTACTGCAAGAAGGACAAACAATAGAAACACATCATGTACATCTTGCAGATAAGATACAATGCAGTAAGACTTCCTCTTCCTCAAACAATCCCTACCAGATAGTACAGATAGATAACATTTTTAGGTACGGTCTGACTAAATTGATATTTTTTTAATCACATATATAAAACATGAACAATTAAAAAGCGCGATTACCTATTCCTGTAATTTGGCAACATAAAGAAAATTAGGATTCCAAAGTTTACAGAGTTTACCGTCGATTCCAGAGCATACAGCTTTATGTTGTGACTTGATGAGCACATGCTAATGATAGTGTACGTGCAAAAACCATCTCTTCTTTGGTCACTAACACCTTAACCATTTCCTCCCATGAGTCCATCTGCTGTTAACATGCATGGTCCAAACCACGTTAGCTGTGAAAATGAGCTCATGGCCTTACCTTCAACTGTTTTGTGTGCAGAAGTCCACTGCTGCTGAGGTGCCAACGACCTAATTCACAGATATCTTGCTTTCAACCAGTATTAAAACAACTTACTGGCAGCGTACTGAACTCTCCTTTGAGACTGCGTCATGCGATTGACTGCTTACTGTATAAGCAGAGGGGGGTCCATAATGTCTTGCTGCTTTCAGCCCTTCCCTCTCACCTTTGTGTTTCTTTCCTTTTGTCTGATGCTTTGCGTTGCTTTCCTGTCTTTAATTCTGACTGTCCATATCTACTGTCACATGAAAAGCATCTGACTGCTTGTCTTGATCTTAATGGTGTTGTGGTGTTGGTGGCTTGCCTAGACAGTGGTCTCCCCTATATGAAGCTGCTAGCAAGAAATAACTTGTGTACTGAAATTACACTGGAATATGCATTTAACACCACAGAGTAGAGTGAAGCCACACCATTATTTAATTCCTCAAGAAAAGCCCTGCCATGCTTTATTGTCTTTGCAGCATTTTTCTGTGTTGTTTGTTGCACTTTAGCTGCATTATTGAATTACATGTTTCATCCAAACAGATATTTTACATTTTAGGCACTCACCTTATGCCTCTTTCCAGAGTTAAAACTTAAATGCAGCAGAGGTAGTAATAAAACTGGTAGTACGAGATACTAAGTTAAGCCACAGCATTCATCAAAGCTATGACCGCAGTTCTGTCTTCAGAGAGTAAAGCATAAATGAGCACGTTGAAGTTTTTTTTCTGTATGAGTGTTAAAGAAATCTTTGGCACCTCAGATTCTTAGAAAAAAAGAGTAGTGTTAAGACTAAGTGTTTGCACAGTTAATATCCTCAAACTGATCTGCTTTTTGCAGATCACTTTAGGACCACTTGTGATACTGCACATTATAGTAAGACACATTTGTCACATGTCACATTTTTGTCATGACGAGAAAGTCCACATCAGCCCCCATTTCTATGTATGGACCCTGTCATATATAGACAGTAAGATTTTTGTTTCCTGTTGTGATGCACTTAAAGTTGTTATTGTTAAAAAAAAAAAAAAAAAAAAGCTCTGTTGTTTGTCATACGGCCAAGAGGGCACAGTGGAACTTTTAGACGTCTTCCAAAGTTGAATTTAAGAGTATTCAGAGGAGACACAATGTGTTCAGACTTCTTTTCTATCTAAATATCAGTTGTGTCTGTGTTATGAATAAAACTGTGACAAAGTCCTCTTATCAAAAACAGCAAAGTATAATAAATAAACATTTAAATTTAACACCATCTGACACGAAGCTCTTCTAAACAAAGCAGGGAAAACATTTTTAACTATGACTCATAGTTGACACATTAGTGGGCTGACATTTTGCAACCATGAGACAATTATTATGTGTTGATGTTGGTTTTTAAAACGAGACATGAAATCAGACAAAATCTCCCTGACATTTCTTATGTTGTAATGCAAAGTTTCTAGAGCAGCAGAAAACATAAAGTAAATGTTTCTGTTTTAATCTGTGGAAACACATTCATGGCACTTCACATTACACTTTACATTACATCACGTCACATTAATGCACCAGATGATGTTAAAAACAAATTTATATTCTGGATCATATAATTTCTGTAATTGGACATCAGTGTAAATGTTATATATTATTAAACCAAATTTAAGGGTTAATATCTTAAACTGCACTGTAACTTTTATTCTCCTGTTTTATCCGTTATTCTATTTTAGGTTCTTTTTATTTCCAAATTTTAACACTTTTTAACTGTATTTAAATGTATTTTTACATTGCCTTGTGTTGCTTTTATATTGTCTTTGTAAAGCACTTTGAATTGCCTTGCTGTTGAAATGTGCAATACAAATAAACGTGCCTATAAATGTAATTAACAGTGTTTACTTGCTTGAATCTACAGTAGTTGCTTTAAAAAAAAACATACAGGCAACATGCTGGAGAGGCTGAATCGCTTTTATTATTTTTATTTAGGAAACATTAGCCTGCTGGTTTTGAGTTGAACATCCACCATTTACAGCATCCTGACACCAATATTGTGTTGTAGCTCCCTCTGCTGGACACCTGACACCTGTCTCGATGCCACTGCACATTAAGTCAAAGGTGAAAATGATGACCAGCAGCAATAAATCCACTTTTTAACAATTCTTTGTAACAACAGCGAATAATTGCAAAAACTAACCCCTAACTAAACTCAGGAAACTGAACTTGTTTTGCAAAAACTCCAACAAGGCCTGCAGAGCGGATACATGTAGTTGGCTTGCAATAATTCATTAGCCTGGATTCATTTGTTTTATAATAACAGCGCAAGGATAATAGAGAAGAGACTTTTTTTTCCTGCAGTGCAGAAAACTGAAAGCTTTTAGATGGTTAAACCACGATGATGTTGCAGTCTGCAGCCTCTTGAACTCGCCTTCATTAAAATACAAGCGTGAACAATCTTGTTTTGGATCATCATGGCGCTTCTTAAGGGGGGAAAAAGTTGTATTTTTTACGTGAACCACATTGCCATTTGGGTTACTAGGAGTTGTAAATTATTTTATATAAGTCAGACTCATATTTCCCAACTTTTGCAACGATTTTTTTGCAGACAGATGAGCAATAAGCTGCTGACATTTTCGTTAAGGTTGGGACATCCCACAGGTTTTCCTTAAACCAGTCGCATTCAAACATTCAGTTATTGCTTTTTTTTATTGTTAAGTGGCACACAAGTTGCAGATCTGTGTACGCAGATGCTGGTGGAGGATGTCAGAGCTGCAAGCCTACAAATACATGGTTAAACGTTTGGTTTTCCATTCAAAGTCTGCTGGGAAATCACGCAGCGGGGATACAGGGGGAATACCAGGTCGAGATGCACCCAGTTTCGTTGCATCTTCACACCGCAGATTAACGGTCACAATCCACAATTTCAGTTCAAATTTAACACAATTCATCTTCAACCAGCTACACGTTCAAACTGAACCCCTCGTTTGACTTTAGCTCTCTAAAGTCCCAAATCATGGCAAACAAAGACCTGAAATGACAACTGAAATGGCAATTTTTGCATCTGCAGCTGCTAATTTAATGTCATAATATCATTTAAAAATATATAGAAACAGGCTGTATTATTATTATTATTATTATTATTATTATTATTATTATTACAACGTTTTAGTGGATCTCTGGCAGCTGGTCCGTGCGTGCAGTGTAACCGCTGTTTCATTTCATTTGAAGCCACAGAAAGTCGGACAGTAAAGCCACAGTACAGGCTGCATTCAGATACCCCCTCTACATTATCTATACATACTATCTTTCATTTAATTTCAAATATACATAAACAGTCTCCCATTAAATACAGTTTTGAAAATAATATTTTCATTATGATTAAATAGCCCAACAAATTAAACATTAGGCTTGTTTGCAGGTTATTCATTGGCAGTAGGCAAAAGGCAAACATTAAAATAATCAGCAGCAGTAATTACATTTTTCACATAACATCGATGCAGCATCAACAGTATGTTTTTTTTTTTTTTCGTTTTATAATAAACGTGACAGTCAAACTGTCCTGTTAGCGTCCATCAGGACTGAGGTGCATCCTGAGTGGAGACAGCCCTGCCGGTGCACTGCCGAGTGGGCTCTTAAATCCCCTATGAATGTCTGCCTCCACACCGAGACCCTGACCCTGTCTCTCCTGGACGTAGAGAGGCAGGCCGGAGTAGACGGCTGGGGGGGCCAGGTAGGAGGACCGCCAAGGCAGCAGAAGATTGTTACACAGTGCCGAGTGACTCAGATGTGGCACCAACCAATTCTGAGACGGGTATGAGAGGGTGGAGGCCTGGTGGAGTGTGCCATGTGCAGGCAGAAATGCTCGGATGTAAGAGGAGGGATGGGAAGGTGCATCGGTGGAGTTGGGAATGTCATCGCTGGAGGAGACCTGCCTCTGGGCATCCGTCTCTGACTCCGCTGACCTCCCGCCCTCCAAAGCCCGGCCAGGCCCAGAAAGGGGAAAGATGCCTTGCTGTGTGGCACAGTTACCAGAAAGAAGGCTAACGTGAGGACTGTGTGGATCAAAACCACTACCAACACCTCTAAAACAAGAGACCTTGGCCTCAAAAGGGTGGCTACCTGTTTCTTGTTGCCTCACATGGGCTGGGTTGCTCCTGCTATTGCCCCACAGCCCTGCCTGGAGGGAGGCAGCCGGTCTAGGTGACAAGGACAAAGTAGAGACTGCAGGTTTGCTCTTTTCTGCGCCCATGCCGCTGTGATACTGCAGGCTGAGCACCTGAGCCCGCAGCTGTGTGTTCTCCTCACTCAGAGCCAGCAGCTGACCCTCCAGCATCATGTCGTTCAGCCTCCTCTTCTCCCTGGACCTCTTGGCCGCCTCGTTGTTCTTGCGTCGCTTGTCCCAGTAGGTGTCATCTTTCTTCTCGGCGGGGACCATCTCCCTCTTGCGGCGCGATACGGGGCTTACGTGGTTGCTGCACGTCCGTATACGCAGGAGACGTCGAGTCACCAGGGGGGACCGTGACACGGGGAAGAGGAGTTCAGGGTCCGGATCAGGCTCCACGTAGCCACAGCTCTCGACTGAGGAGGACGGCTGGCACGGAGGGGTGGCCCCAGGACCGTCAGGGCTACTCGGGGTGGACATGGCACTAGGCTGGGGGGAGGGGATTACAATAAAATATATTTCTTTCCTCCTCTCTGTGGTGTAAAATATATAATACTATAGCCTAGTATTCAGTATAAGTAAACCGTTATGTGAAGGTTACTTTTAAATTAGAGGTCCTGGACGGAAACATTGAACTTGTTACTTTGCAGACTCAGATTTTACATACGATTGCCCACATCACATTAATAATAATTCAATAATATAGTATTGCTTCATGAAAGATGTTTACTACACAACAAGCTTGTTTTCTTTTTTTTATTTTCTCACAGTTTGCTTATAATACTTTTATATTTTTACTTAAGTAAAAGTTTCGGTGCAGCATTTACTTGTAATGGAGTTATTTGTATTGTTGATGGGTACTAGATCTTAATACGTCTTCCAAAAAGTAAAATCATTCTTTTGGTTTACGGCAAAAAAAACAAACACAACGAACGTCTTTCATGTAGCCTGTAGATGTATTTAAACACACTCTGGTAGCCTGTAAGTAACGGATAACACTGATGCTTCGTCTCCTATTAACAAAGTTCAACGTGGCGATTAGACAATGTTAAAATGTAAAACTCGCCGCACTAACCTGAATGAAATGATGACGCCTGTGGGATGACCTGGAAGACGGGATCAGCTGTGAGAGAGTTTGTTGTAATTCTGCAGCACACACACAGAGAAACGTACAGCGTTAGACACCCAGACACACCCTTTGATGATATTTGCAAGTGTTGTGAATGTTGAACGTTTTCCCGGAGAAGTCTGCGCTTACCTGTCAATCACAATCAGCGGTGCTGAAGAGAGCAGAAGTGCCGAGCGGCGCAGACATTTACTACGCTCACGCAGCCAATAGCGTGGTGTTTCTCGCGCTGTCTGTTTTAAAGCCGTGGAAACAGATCAGGCACCTTCACTTGGGGAGCAGTGTGGTCACGATCAAACCAACAGGTGCTACTGAAATGAGTCACTTTGGATCAACTGCCCTACTTATTGTGCTTGTTAAGTTAGGCTACTGCACATCGATTATGTGCATGTTGCCTGCAGAACACTGACACATACATAGTTATGTCCAATAAGATTTTATTATACATAGACATAGCAGACTTTACACAGGTGTGTGTATTAAAACTTGAGGACGAAAATGTATAGATGGACAATTATTAAAATATTACATGGAATAGCTTGTAAACAAAATTAGAATAAAAATATAAAAACTCAAAACATAAATAGAAAAAAAACACACGCAAAAGCTGCATTAACCCTATGACATCCTCCACAGCTGCTCTCAGTAAATGACTATTGCTCAACATGGAAACCTCAATGCATATTCCCTCTCTTCTGGTATTTTTGTTTCTCCTCCCCGCAGCATATAGCACTTATTACTGTAAATGTCCCCAGTAATAAACTTTATGGAGGGATTATGAATTGGTCCATCCATCTGTTTGTCCATCCCCATGTCAAGGTATATACTGTAAGATGCTGCCAATGCTTGAAGGTGTATTATCATTTATGTATTATTTGTGCATTATCACATTTTCTAGACATATAAGTAGGCACTGTTGGTCAAACATAACATAGCACATAATGCACACATCTTTGACTAATTTGATTACATTTGTATTTAATTATCATTATTGTGTGAAAGGTTTTATAATTTAAAACGTTAACATTAGTTTTTTAAATTTATTTATTTATTTTTATTTGGTGCATTGCCCATTATGTGAAGGGACCTTAAAGGCCCCATTGGGAAAACTCCTGGTTGGCTACTTCCATGGATGTAGGCTATTATCTATACTCCACATGGTCTGTCCCACAACACCTTGGTTGGTCCAATCAAAACTTCAGAGAGACTATATATTGGCATTAATAATCCTGTCAGCCTCACCTATATTTGGACATTAATGCTAACTTGTTACGCTAAATGCTATCATGTTAAAATGTTAATCTGCTAATAATGTGCACTCTCCACTAATGCTAAAAATCTCAAAAATTATTATCAAGCGTGTGATGAGCAATACAGTGTCACAAGTGTGCTAGTTTGGTCATATTTATTTACTCTTGTTAAAATACAGACTGGCCTAACAGCTCTTGTGTGCTGTCACTTCTTAAAAACATTGGAGATAAGGGCAGCAATTCAAATTGGAACCAGGTTATTAGTTAAGTAATATCTGAGATGTGGCAGTTAGTTCTTGCAACTAACCTTAACAAATTGCATTCATACCCACTGGACCAATCACCATTGAGTGCACCCTTGGATGGAAAATAAGCTTCTAGGATCTTTATGTGTCGTCCATCATTTAATTCTTTAATTTGAGATCATGCAGTAATTCCACTCATGCACTATGATGATTAATTATCATAGAAGCAATGATTCTGGCCCTTAGGCATGGCCCTCCAAACCCCTCTCTGCTTAGTCTGAAGTCAATCTCGCAGAGCCAATGGAGTTACCAACACTACTTCCTGCTACAGCTGAAGAAATTCAACCTGTGTCTGGGTTGTGTCACAAACCTTACATGTCCAAAATGCAACACGCTATCTGGTAATTAGATAATATCAATAGCTGCATCCTGCCCATCCTTTAAGAGCTAAGCAAGGCCAGGTAAAATTCATTAAGCACGATAGGAAGATCTCACCCTGTGGTCCCCTCATATTCTACAGTAAGCTTTATCATTTTGAACAGCTTCTCACCCCAAGTGGTGAAGACATGTGATCTGAGTAGCACAACCGCACTAAACATTGCCACCAAAATGGAAAACCACACTACAGTATACAAGATCACTCTTCTGCTGTTTGTGCTGAAGATTTTATTATGGTCTGCCAAATGTGGGGGGCTGTCCAGATCAGGAGGGGGGGGTGGTTGTGGTGGTGGGGGCGCCCTCTGAGCTATCAACTTTGTGTTAGTTGAAAAATCCAGCAGACTTTTCTGTCTGACTCACTGTAACCACAGAGGCCACAAGCAGCCATGTTGCAACAGCCAGGATAGTATCAGTAAGCAGTTAGTCTACAGATTTTTAAAGAGGTGGTAACTAATCTGATTCTGCTGATTTGTGATGATCAGGGCGGTAGCTTTAATGAGAAGTAAACATATAAACATGGACACACATGGACACACACACACACACACACACACACACACACACACACCCAGGAAGGGTACAGACTTAACTCTACCTTGTAGCTGTAACAGGAAGGTGCATACATGAATGCAATGACATCCAGTATAAATGTCAAATAATACAGCTTTGGGTAAATGAATAAATTCAGGATTGATTATTTTGTGGGAAGAAGTTATTCAGCTTTGACAGTATTTCATGCATTTTCTGACTGAATCTGCATGCTCTGAGGATGACTCAGTGTCACTGTTCAAGTGAATTTGCTCAGAAAGCATTGTGGTATATCACAATGGGCCTGCATAATTTTTTACCACTTGCACTTTCTCATTGTGTGGCAACACCCACATCCTGACTGCATGTTGCAGATGATTTCATTTTGTTTAAGTTGAACAATATATATCCAGCTGTTTTTTTTTTTGTTTTTCTCATGGTCCACTTTAATAAACACATCTGTCTGAGCTGATATAAAAACATGACCTGTCTTTTCTATGTTTCCCTTAAAATAATGATTGTCTGACGATCAGCTTGCTGGTTGTAACTTTGTTACCCAAAAATATGGGCACAGTGGGCTTTCCTTGCACTCCCTTAAAGGGTAAGGCTGGTGTTAGTCTATATTTTTGTTATTTGCAACAAATTTGCTGAAAAGATGAAAATAAACAATGTGTTAGTCCCTCTCAATACTTTTTAACTGTCCTATACGCTTGTTTGTGGCACTTAACCTCAGGCCTATTCATTCCTATGGAAGAATCTTTAAAAACAGCTCACAAATATATAGTTTCATTTTTTAAACTAATTTCCTAAAACAGCTGGGAGCTGAAGTTTTTACCTAAAACAACTCAAACAGGAGTAAATAGTGCACTTGTTGGAGACATCAAAGATCTTATACAAACATGTCTTAAGACATAAAAATACTCTGCTTTAAATAATAATTTGTTTGATAGGATTTTTTTTACCTCTATGAATTAAAAAAAATCATCTACTCCTTCTCCCTTATTGACAAATCCAGAATCTATTAATATGTAAACATGTTTCAATTTAAAATCTTAATTACGAGACACAAGATGAGTTCTACTTCTCTGAAAAGTCTATTTACAGTTCATGTTTCACACCCTCTTTAGTAAGTAGCATGTTGGACCACAATTGGCTTCCAAACTCTTACTTGTACATGCATGTCTTAAACTCATTTAATGTAAGCACAGGGCGCTGTTTGTGGGATTGACTCAAAACAAGCTGCAGCTATAGTCGATTTTCGGGTTTGCCGTACAGGCTTTGGCTACACTTGTCAGCAGAATAAATTAATTGTAGGTTTTAGTCTTTTCATGAGATTTGTAGGCAATAGACACGCTAGCTGCAATTCACAGTTCTTAGAAATGTGTTACTTTAATATTTTAATATAAATCAGATTCAATTTGGGCACCATACAAGCTATATCCTGCGTTTTATGAATGAGAATGTAGTGTCAATAGTGAATGATAAGTTCAAAGTTATACAGAAGCTGACAGTCCAGTTTCAAGAGCGAAGTATGCTCCCAAAACAAAATCCATAACAGGCTTTGCTGCCGACAGGTCAAGAAGCTGTTGTAACATTATTTGATTGTCTTCCAGATATGTTCTCCACTGGACCACACTGTTACCCATGCCCTCTAAACCGCAGTTTTGTCATTACTGACATGTTTTAGTTCACCCACACAATTCACTGAACAAAGTGCTGCCACCAGGTGACTCATGGTTGGGGGTTACCTTGATCAGTTTGTTCCTGTAAACTTTGATGTTGTTATGTCACACCCTCTCCTCACACACATGCAGACTCCCACCCTACTTTCAACAAGCTGCTGTCCTCTGTGCACTAGCAGTCCACTTCAGTGGAAATACCGCTGCAGAGTTTCGGCCTTTTCCTTAACCTATTTAACATCTGTTTATATGTCATGTCAAAACCAATATCTTTTACAAGCCTGTTAAGGAGGCCATTTGTGTGATTGTTCAGGTTGTCATTTGCTGGCCTGATTCCTGCTGTTTAACTCACGGCTGTGCTGTTAACCACTTTTTACAGGAAGTAGAGCCTCAGCAAGCACGGAGAGTATCACCTCTTCATAGTCAACGTTAGTGTGACTTTCTATAGTGCCACATAAAAACCTGTAATGTAGGCCACTGAGAAATAAGAACATCGAGCAGCTTCCCACAGCCCAGGGCTTTCTCAAGCTCACTGTACTGTAAAGAGGAGTGGTCTGAGGGTCACGCGCTGATGAGATCCTGTGAGATACAGAAGAAGTACTAAACATGTAGTGGAAATTTGGCCTGTATTTTTGACAGGGTGAGAAATTGCAGAGTGATAAGAATCGTGCCTGTTTTTGCATGATTTTGACAATTGTGGTTTTCGTTGTCAGCGTAAGGCTTGTATAAAGTGATTGTTATGTTATTGTTAAAGTAGCTAGACACTAACTGAAAATGACTAACTAATCTAACTGTACTCATTGATGCTTTGTCATGTGGCCAAAAATAATCAGTGAAAGGAGTTACTAAATACTAAATATATATAAATAAAAGTACAGTAACCTCCTTAATATAACTATCAAAATTTCTGTAAATTTCTGACATTTAGTATCTAATCGTATCTAAGTTAATGCAGAGGGCATTGTGGTTTTTTTTAAGCTGTTTCAAGCTCATCAGTATGCTTGTGCTGTATTTCCATTTTGTATTGAACAAAAGATGAGGAAGTTCAACTTTGTCATCTCCTCCTCTTGTGTTTTTTCTCACTAGCTGCTGCGGTAAGAATTGTGAATCTTAGCTATATGTGACTTTTATATTATTGTAAGTGACATCTTTGTCAATTGGTCAGTTCCAAGAATTTAAAAGGTGTAGAAGTAAATTAAGAAGTGTCACTTGAGTTTTCAGTGCTTGGTTTCCATTGGCAGCTGAGTAATGTACACAGAAGCCTCTCGCATTTTGACTTAAACAGTGCTGTTTGCTTATTTTACCCTTCTTTCAGGGACAAATGGGTTATATCTTTGCATAGTCTCTCCAATGTAGTGCCTGAGACCTAATCTATATGTAACTGATTTCATTTAGATTGTGTGATAACACATTTCAGTGTTTTACTTATCTTCCAGCTGGCATGTTTCTGCTTGCAGCATCCAGATGTAATACACCATTTAATTCTCTATTGGATTTATTACCACTTATTATTACTACTTATTATCACTATCAAATTTAGATTACTTTTAAATACTGACTATAATTTGTAATATGCCAACATTTTAATATAGCTTGATCCTCTCTTTCTTCAAATTTGCAAAGTGGAAATTTGACAAACACTCGCAGGCCCAGAGAGACAATTCACTTGTGTATTTATGGTTGTGAGGTCTGGCAGCCGTGATGGGCAACAGTTAAAATGTGGTGGGAAAGCTTGGCCTATTGACTGAAATCGTTTGTGGAGGCCTAAGAGCACCCGTGCCGCACCACTGGCACATCACCCTAACCACTCTGCTGCACAGCCCAGCTGTTAAAATAGATAGGGAAGATCACCCTAGATATGCAACACACACTGACGTACACGCACATAGACGTAAGATATGCACACCTTCAGGTGTTGATATGTGGCCTTTGTGGGGACAACCTCACTAACATAGGGAGGAGAAATGAGACAAAGAGATATGAAACCACAAATAGTAAATTTAACTGACATTGAGTTAAAATTAATTCGGTGAACTGCCTTTTGTTCAGTGGTCCCATTGTTTATATTTTCACCCCCTTTGACCCACATCTGATGGTTAAACTGTAATGGGTACTTACCTCCACCAGGTGGCAATAGATTCATAAAGAAGGCAGAATACTTGAGTTTTATCTAAAGATGAGTAATAGTTTGGGTAAAATCATCTATATGAAAAACACATTTAAAGTCTGCGGTCATACACACTTTAGTGATTTCTGAACTAAGTGACTGAATAAGTAGAAAGTTTCTTTTTCAGAGTGCTTGAGTGACATTTTAAAGAATTTGGTTTAATCTTTCACTTTAATTTTAACTGCATAACTAATTCAATTAACAATTTTTTCTTAGAGTTCATTTTAGATAAAACACATTGTGTGTTTTTGGGTAGATACTTAGGCAAGGCTTATTTAATCTAGGCTGTATATTTTATACACATTTTAGTCACATTTTCTTTGTACATCAAATAATCATAATATATTTAATATAGAGAGAGATTCTGTGAGAAACAAACACAAAAAGGTAGTAAATGAGAAGTGGATTTACTGCTTTCACATGCCTGTAAACCAATACTCCCACTGATGCATGTTGCTATGGTGCAAAAACAACATTACCACACTGTCACGCAAACTTTCTGGGACACTGAAGTTATTTAGGTTAGTAAAAAAAAAAAAAAGCCCAGTTGGTATGTTTGGCCGTAGTTTGTGGTACTCTAACTCCAAATAAAGGTTTCTGTTTTTACAGTTGAATAGCTGCAGAAAATGAGATAAACAAAAACTGTGATTTGATATGTTTTATTCTCTGTTGGCCCTTGTTGCCCCTCCTCCACTCCTCTTCCACTCCTCAGGTAAGGAGCATGGGGAGTACAGTCTGTGCTACCAGAGCTGCCACCTGAGAGCAGGAGAAAGGCGGAGCTGGGACATGTTTCACCATAATAAAGAGAGAGGAAGGAGGGGCGAGGTTGAAACAGGTGCACATTATGAAAAGCAGCTAAAGAATGGTTATGAAAACAACCACGTTAATCTCTGGTTCTGGTCAGTGGAGCTTTGTGATTGATGGCTCTGCTATGTCACCTGGTTGCAGGTGTTACACAACGCTTAAAGACATCACCGGCAATCACTGCAGGTAAATGCATGACTACTTTTTTTGGATTGTATGCATTTTTTTTATGTGTTGCAAATACACCATGTAGGATTTTACAATCAAAATTCATGAATGGTCAAGACTAGTTTCCTGCACCCAGGCTTTAATGTGGTTCATCTACTTGTTACACAGCAACCCGTAAAATATTGTGTGAAAGTCGATTCTCGCGCTGATTAATCTGCTATGATTTTGCTATGCTGACTAATCTTTTTTGATTTTGCTCTTGCAGCTTCCAGCAGAGATTCAACCAGAGGAGTTGGTACATTTCTCAGTATTTCATCATATGGAAAAAAAGGGTTGCCTTCAATTTAGCATAGTAACATTTTTGTACAGCACTATAGAGGATTACTGAGGACTTTAAAATCTGTTTAGATCAGCATCAGTGATTTATAACCTTTTGTCTGTTATGCTTGTAGCATGGTAACGCAGTGTAATGAGTTACAAGACTGATAAATGTATCTTAGAGGGTGACATAAGCAGCAGCCATGTCACTGTTGTCTCGTTCGTTCGTTTAGCACAATCTGAATCTTCAAACGTCTGAGTGTCTTCGGCATCATGGCCAAGGAAAGTGTTGAATCCGGTACGTCTTTTTTGACCTCCATCCTTTCTTTCCTTTTTCTTCACCTGCTGCCATCTGTCTGTTCCTCTTTCTGTGTTTACTGAGATGCATCAATGTTTTGGATTTGACACACAAACTCATATTTAGCAGCCTGCATGTGATGGTTGATCTAGTTGGAAATATTCTCTTTAAGGGGATCATGTTTCTTCAGCAGATGTTTGTCATTTTTGCTTCCTGGCTGGGGGGGTTAAAGAATCCCTGTGAGATATGGTTAACAGCAGTTGCTATATATGCTGATATATTAACGCACAATGAAACACACACATCCATCTGTTGTCTGCTGATGAAAATGATACATTAAATCACTCTGGGCAAATGGTCTCTGAGTGCAGGACTGAGAGTCTGACTAACGTGTGTCTGACAGGCCTCACATGGGAGGTGAGGGCAAACAGCCGACACTACCACACACACCATCAGAAGAAATCCTTTCTGTGCTTCAGCTGGGGCCGATACGCGGTGAGTGAGTCACGAATGTGCTTCCTCCCCTCCACATGGTAACCTCACTCCAGGAGGCATGCGGATGCATTTAGAAATGGATTAATTTGTTGATATGTACAGTATGTCTCCCTTGTGGTTCTGTCTCACTCGCTGTTGCTCTTCATGTGGGTTGCCAGGACAATGTGGTGCGCAGCTATAAGTACTCCCCCCTGACTTTCCTGCCCCTGACGCTGTTTGAACAGTTCCAGCGAGCCGCCAATCTCTACTTCCTCCTCATGGTGGTGTTGCAGGTCAGATGAAGGCTCTGTCGTTCTCTCCCCTCTTGACTCTCATGTTTTGACTTTAAGAAAATTTAAATCTAAAAAAGATGTCTGGAAGTGCAAACAAATGAAAACATATAATGCATAATACAGGATGTAGATGCCTCTTTTTACACTCTGACATCATTAATTCACATCAACCTATTTGATCCTATATTAAATTTGTTTCATATAGTGTGGCAAAATTTAACTCTAGGTCCACTTACTACCTTTGGTTTCATTTGTTTAGCATAGTTTTTCTTACATAGGCCTACTTGTGGGAGCACTTTTAAATGTGAATGTGTTTCTGTTTCCTTTCCTTCTGTGTGTATCCACGCTTTCATCTGCATTCCAGTGTGTCCCTGCCATCTCGTCCATTCCCTGGTACATCACCATCATCCCGCTGCTCATCGTTCTCTCTGTGAGAGGGCTGAAAGACCTCATCAACGATATGGTGAGACCAGCAGTCACTCCCTCACGCTCCCTTCACTCAGCCTGGGGGAGTCCGGGAAAAGGCAATCTCAATCCCTGACATGGCTGGTAGCTGAATGCACATGCTCACACACAAATGTATGCGCTTAAACACAAATATACGACCGACCTCACGCATGCATTTATGCACCTGGCACTTAGGCATGTATGCACTCTTTTCTCTCCTTCATTGTCCTCATTGACTCCTTGTCCTCTCCTCATTGACAAAACCAGTCATCCCAGTAGCATTAATTTTCTCTCCTATCATTAAAGCTTTTCCTTTTTAAATGCAGGCGTGATGTTTTGCATGGAGAATTCTCTGGTTAAGTGCATCACTGAGTTACGGTCGTTAACAGCTCTGGGTGAAACGCTTGCTTGACCCCTCTCTATTGACTAATCATTTAGTGGAGGGTGTAAATCTCCCAGCTGGTGTCACTGTAGAGCCCCGTAATGGCGTTTCTCCTTTCTCCTTTCTCCTGTTCAACCTTTCACAGCCACCCTCACTCCCTCTCACACGCTCCCTGTCCATCACTCTTTTTCTCCATCCTTGTCACGCTTCTCAATCTCTTCCTCTCCCTCATTTTCTTTCCTTCATCGGCCTGTCTTTCTCTCTCTCCATCTCTGTTCAAGGCAAGGAGACGCAGTGACTCTGCGATTAACTCCCGACCCTGTGACGTACTCATCTCCCAGAGGTGAGGACAAAGACAGTGGGTTATTCTCTCAGGACTCAGCGCAGGCCCCAGTTTGAAACAGCCTTCTAATGAAGCTCTAATGAAGTGTGAATGAGTGAATCCTTAGATGGTCCCTTTGTGCATTAGAGCAGGGCAAAAACACAGAGCATTTTCCAGAAGACAAGAACTATGACCAACCTCTTGATGACTTCTTCAGACTTCTGCCTCTGTCTGTTCCTGAGAATGTTACATTCATTGTCTTTAGCAGTTTAGTTAAAGGCCCCACCAGAGATTTTTATTGTATGTAATCAAAGGGTTTACTTATGGATAAAAAGTAAGTATTTCTGTGTTTCCAAACAGAAAATACTGTATAGCCCACGTAGGCTCAAATGTTTACATTCCTGGTGAAAACAAATCTTCCACTGCATCAGAAATCATTAATAACTTAAATGCAGTTGTTATGTCGTGTTAGTCTTTTGGGAAATTCCAGTCCTATGTTTAAATTTATCGTCACGGAGCTATTTTGATTACTGATTTGTGTCTTTAATAGGAAATCTAGTAAAACATTACAGGCACCTGAAGTGATTGTCCTCTTATTGCAAATTTAGGAGATTTGTGAAATAATATGAAATGTACTTACCATATGAACGTCAGTGATTATTTTTCCATATGTTCACTCCTCGCCTTCGTCTTCCCTCTCAGTTTCAGCACAGCACAGTGGAAGGATCTGCATGTGGGAGATGTTCTGCGGATCCACAAAGACCAAGTCATCCCTGTGAGCTTCTCAATGAATAAAAACAGGAAATTAACAGCAATCTAATTCTGATTAATCCTTGTTGCTGTGGTAAAATGAATCATAAATCACTTGTTGTAAAACCTAGCTATAAACAGACATAATAACGTAGCACACAGTTTGCACATGGTACGCTACTTTATTGCACTACAGCATGCAGCAGTTTCATTTTGAAACATTTGAATAAAAGCTCCATAGCTCTACTTCTAATTTCTTAGTTCTGTAACTCTACACTTTACTGCTGTCTGTCTTTTTTTTCTATTTTCTCTCTCGCTCTTCTCAGGCGGACCTTCTGCTCCTGTGCAGTTCAGAGCCTCACAGTCTGTGTTATGTGGAGACAGCAGACATCGATGGGTATGAAACACCATCAGCCTAATACATCTGTGCATTTATTCTTTGAGTTCAGTCTTTAAAAATGATAATATAATCATCATAAACATATACATGTTTGTATGGTTGGTGTGTATAGTAGTATATAGTAATTATAGACCGTAGTAGTCATTTTATATAGTATTTCTTTAAAAAGCTTTAAAAAATAGTTACTACTGCATTAATGTGTCATCAGAAATAAGTAAGTTGACGAAACGTTTTAATAGGTGATTCTAAAGGTGATATTGATTTTAGAGGTTCAAGTTTTTCAGGCGGTTCTGAGGCCTTGGGGCCTTTAAAGGTCTAAAATCATCTTTAGACTCTGGAACAACCAGTGGGGTCCACCTGCACATCTGACCCTTTGTAGTTCCTCATACAGTACAGATACAGTACAGGTATAGTATAGCTGAAATATAGCTAACAGTGATCAATATAATCTCACAATCAGTTCTAAATTTCTGGAAAAAAAAGTCAGTTTAAGTAATGTGATTTTTTCTTTTTGTTATTTTTTTTAATCCTGCTCTCAATTTAGAACAAGTTAGAAATATGAAAGAGCCTTTTTGTTAATTGCAGGATCGGGACAGTTATATGAGTCAACGTTATAGGAAATTAAAGCTATGATTAAATTCTCCATTTTGATTTGATTTTGATTCTCAACCAAGTAAATTAAGACTGCATGACATATGATTATTTACCTGCCTTGACTTTGTAACTGTTTCTGGTGGATGGATCACTGTGTTGACTCTAAAGTCTTTTCTTTATACAGAGAGACTAACCTCAAGTACCGGCAGGCGCTCAGTGCGACACACAATGAGCTGACCTCTCACCCCTCAGAGGAGACGCTCGCTACCTTCGATGGTAAATAAATGTTTTTTATGGGGAATACAAACTCCAAATCAGATCATTTTAAAGTAGAGATCAAACAAGTCATCCTTTTCATATGTACAGAGCGAATGTAACTGTTCATTTTACAGGTGTTGTGCTCTGTGAGGAACCCAACAATCGCCTGTACACCTTCAGAGGCCAGCTGCACTGGCGAGGAGAGTGTTTTCTGCTGGACAACGAGCACATCCTCCTGAGGGGAACAGTCCTACGCAACACAGAGTTTGCCTACGGCTTGGCCATATACACTGGTACAGCTAGAAGACTTTATTCAGTTTAAAAAAAGGGGACATACATTTTTTTTATTTCATAAAATGGGTGCTACTACACCCAAACTGTCCAGTTAGGTCAGACACTGAGGCAGGCAGGATTAAATAGAAGCCCTGCTACTGTAAGTGGCAAAATTGGTAACAGTGATATTAGACTAATTAGACTTTTCTAAATGTTTTTGTTTCCGGACCTATCCTCATTTCACCCTGTACTGTGGCCGCCACTCGCTTCAATGACAAATTTTATTATGCTGAATGCATTATACTGCTAATTATGGACAGTGCTTAACTCTTGCAGCTGTGTCTTAACTGTGGGTCTCTTAACGTCTCACAGATTACAGGCTCCTCCTGTCTTTTAAGTGATCATTGATCGGATATTACTGGACCAGGCGGAGGTGTCATGGATCTCACTGCTATGACCCTTTCAGTTCTGGTAAAGCAGATCAATAGATCAAATTCTGCCAGAGATGGGTTTTTATACCATTCATCAGAGACTGTCTATTGGTGTGACCCCAGTTTAGCCTGATCATAACTCTAATCCTCCTCGCACACAGTTGACATAGCCTACTTTGAATTAAGCATGATCAAGGTTGACATATACTTGTCACAGTAGTACTAAGTTGGAATCAGTTTTCTGTCCCTGAACAGTTTAAAGATATGGCACGAATTCTCAGCGTTGTCATTTTTGCACACACAGCTCAGTGTCTTTCAGCAGTCTGTGTGAGACTGAGACAACATCACTGGAAAACATAATGTGTTACTTTATTGATCCCTGCGAGGGAAATTCTCTCTTACCCCTGACCTCTCCGCAGAGGGGTCAGACACCCCCGGAGCTGGTACACTGTAAAAAAATGGCTGTGAAATCCACAGTAATTTACTGTGTTTCTGCACAGTCAATTACTATGAATAGTTTTACAGTATAGTTCTGTGTATTAGGCCTAAAAACTCAGTAGTCAACATGATACTGTAGAAAATCACAGTAATATTCATACCACTGCAGTAACTATTATGTTACTGTAGTTAAGGTAGCAGCTGTGTTTCCCCTTTTGTAGAGAAAATCATTAGTTTGAAGATTATTTTGTAATACTTTCAAATAAAACCCTCAAATTCATGGTGCAAATTAAATAATTTAAACATTAGTTTGAATTTTTTTTTCATATGAATTCAAATACTTCAAGATGTCCGTGTTTCTTTATGCTTCTGCAGGCTGTTACTTTCAGTTTTTAAATGTCTCAACATTTATCAGGTCATGACAGGCTGTCTGTGAAGTCGTGAGCTGATTGGTTGAGCCTAAAAAAATGCGATCTCAAATTTAAATTGCTTCACTGTCAGACGCCAAAATTCTTCACTGCAGCAGGTTTGGGATTTAACAGCTTTTTGGATTAACTACATTATCTTTTTTTAAAAAGATAAGTGATTTTCTTTTTAAGAGTGCTCGTGTTCTTGTCTGTTTTTGCTCGGTGTAAAGTTGTCAGACAGTATCATAGATGGATAATATGGACTGTCTGACATCCTACAGCTTGCTAACTGTACTGTTACCAGTTAACTTTTGACTGCAGAATACTTAATACTTAATACAAGACACAACAAACTCGGAATATTTATAAATCTGCACTGGAAGATACCGAAGACCACAAAGACGTCTGTTCAACAGATATTTTTTGCAGTGTGGACAGTGCACTTCTGAGGAATAACGTTAACGTATACCGTCAGTCCTGAGCAGCAGGAGCAGCAGCAGCAGCAGGAGTCGCCAACATCACCAGGTGATCTGTAAGTGTCTTCAACATTAAAACACTCGGTCCTGACTAACACCAGACATTACACCAAGCTAGTTATTGTAGTTAAACCTGCAGTGCGGAACTTTTACATATAAATGAATGTTCGTTACACTTGCCAAACGAGTCCACACAATGCTGATTAAACCTATTACCGCCAGATAAATATCTGTAGTTCACAGCATACGGCGTTTTTAATCTGGTGGGTTTGACATTCCCGCGCTGGCCGGATGAATGCATACTGCGCATGCTCTATGTGCAGAGCATGCGCACTAGAGACTTCCGCCGGCTGTGCGGCACTTCCGGTTAGCCCTCTGCTAACTCGAACGGGGATAAAATAATTTCATCGTGCGGCTCTTCTAGACTTTCCAAATGTTATCGGACCGAATGGATCAAATTCTGATAATGAAACGAGTCGTTTCGCGGGGGTTATGTGACGCCCAAAACAATTTATCCACCGTTTTACAGCCGCAATAGTAGCGACGGAGCAGGCTACGGTAGACTATGACCTAGGCATGTTTCAACTGTTTTTGTAGTTACTTTCACTGCCAGAATGGGGAGACAAAAGTCCCGCTCTCCAGCTTTAAATTATTTACATCGACCTCTGGCTGCTTAGAAGTGTGTTGTGCTAACATTATTTCGTTAGCTAGTGGTCTGTTAGCTAACAGAAACCCATAGTTAACCTGACTGTGCACCGTGTTAAACTGAAACAGCTTCATGTTACAGATCTTTTCAACATGCCTTAACGTTACAAATGTTAGCTTCCTATCTTCTGCGTTCAAAGGGCGTGTGGTAGCCCCAGGAAATGACGGTTAATTAAAAAGTATTCACTCTCAGCAAAAATAATGTTTTTTCAAAGTAGTGCATGTATCTTAATCCTGATGCCTTTCTTCATCTTATTTCTACTCCTCACAGGTGATGTCCAGTCTCTCCCATCATCCCAGGTCTCGCTGTGCTAGGTAAGATTTTTATTTATTTATAAGTAAGTCTTTGAAAATGCACAGACAGCTCTTGTGGCAGTTGTGCTTGTTTTTAGACATTTTATATTTTTTATTTATTTTGGCTTAACCACAAGCACCTCAGCAGTCATCTGCTTAGACCTGTTCTTATGTACTAACTCACACAAACGATGTTGTCTCTGTGGTGTAAGTTTTCACAGAGAAAACAGTACTTTAAGGTAATAGAATTGTTGTCAATTCAGTGTTTGATCATTACTCATCAGGAACACCTGAACCTGAGATTCTGTGAGAGACCAAATGGATGCTGTTGATGGCGACTTCACCACCACCTTGGCTGTCCTCTTCACATTTTACTGTAAGTTCACCATTGAATATCAGGAGGAAACAACAACATCATTGGAGTCTGTTCAAAAGGTATTTTTACATCACATCACATCTCATTTCCTTTACATTTTTTTACTTGCATTTTCCCTGTTATTTCTCTGATTGCTATTAAGATGTCTTTAGAACTTTGTTACAATAGGTAATTAAAATCTTGTTACGTGTAATCTATTGTACAAAAGCCTACTTCTATGTTTGACTGTCTTAAAAACATGTTTTGATCATAGCTTGGCTATTACAGACAGTAATGGTAAAACATTTTTGTTTTTCTGTCATCTACAGTAGCTGTCATTCAATCCGCTGAAGAACATGAAGCAGCAGTGGAGGATCAAAGTGAAATCACCCGGTTCCTGACCTGCAAGGATCCAAAGCCTTTTGGCCCATCGGTCTTGTGATGCAAAGTGGACTGAGGTGGGCTTTTACACTCTCTACAGACAAGTACGCATGCACAAACACCACTGTTAAGACTAAGGACACCTGCCTACCTGGTGGTTTTGTGCTGTTTGGTCAGCAGATCAGTTTTATATATTACAAAGGAGGATGGGTGAAAGAGGAAACAGCCACGGTGAGCTGGTAGACGAGCAGCAGGCAACAGGCTCTTTTACTACAGTTTGTGCGAACCAGTGCACATCTAATATGTCATGAAGGTAAACAACTTATTTTGTTCTGCTGTCCTGTCTGAGGGAGAACTATTTGCACTGTGAATCACAGATATAATTGCAGCAGTTCACTATTCAGCGTGGGTGTTTCTGCCATATGGAAGAAGATGATTCGATTTCTGTAAACATGGTATGCGCACAATCCCTGCGCACAGTGAAAATAAGTGAATATGTTTTTTCCTGTTCAAGAGTTAACAATAAATAATTGTCATTTAAAGAGTTTGTTCTGTACTCATTTATTGAAATTTAAAAGTGTGGTTTGAAAGTTTACAGCATTACATGAATAACTGTAGTCTAATTTACTGCCAAATATCTGGTGCTGTAATCCAATACACAGTAACATAAAATTACTGTATTTATTTTACAGTTGTGTACAACTACTGTAACAGTAAATGCGGTATCATTATATTACTGTGATTCATTTTACAGTAACGATTTCCTTACTGTGATTTTAAGTACAGTATCATTAAATTACTGTTTTTTTATTTTACAGTTACAATATTGCTACTGTAAATAAAAGCGCGGTAAACTTACTGTAATTTATTTTACAGTAAGTTTACTGTGTTTATATTTAACTGGCATCAATTGTCAAGTAACATACTGTCAAATAAATTGTCAATTGATGCCAGTTAATTACTGTAAAAAGCACGGTAAGTTTTTTACAGTGTAGGGATTCAGCATCTTGCTCAAGGGCACAGCAGCAGATGCTTACTGACACAAAGGCTTGAACTCTCACCCTCTGGCTGCAGAATGGTCTCCCATCTCGCTCGGCCCGCCTGCTGTAGCGATAGCATCTAATAGCTGTCTGTTCTGTGCCAGGCGCGGACACTAAGATCCTGAGGAACTGTGGGAAACTAAGAGTGAAGACGACTCAAACGGAAAAAGTTCTCAACGTAGTGGTGATCGGGGTGAGTGGGTAAAGGGCAGGGGGATGACAAGCGTGAGCCATTTTGTGCAGTTATTAAGCAGTGTTTGTGTCTATGTTTTGGATCCTCAGATAGTCATGTCCCTGCTGCTGGCAGCACTGCTCCTTGCCATCGGCAGCGGCGTGTTTGCGAGTCAGGTCATGAGCCAGACGGAGGCTCTGTCTGCTCTGGTGGTTAACGGCAATTCAGTCTACACAGCGTTCCTCGTCTACTGGAGCTACATAATCCTGCTCAGCCCGGCCATGCCCATAGCTCTCTACGTCTCGTTAGTTCCATCTACAATACAATACTGTGGAAATACACCTGTGTTTGTGTGCATGTTGTGTTACTGTCTATGTGTTCTGTGTGTGTGTGTGTCTGCAGGTTTGAGGTGATCCACACGGTCCACAGCTTGTTTATTGGCTGGGATATAGAGATGTATTGGCAGCAGGCCGACAAACCTGCCCAGGCCAGGAATACTTCCCTGAATGAGGAGCTTGGCCAAGTGGGATACCTGCTGAGTGACAAAACTGGGACATTAACCCAGAACTGTCTACTCTTCAGACAGTGCTGCATAGCTGGAGAGATCTATGGTAACTATTTTAAAAAACACTTACGATTTTCAGCTTGGTAAACTGCTTTTCTATATAAAAATTGCAGTTTAATGTGTTATTTACATTTCCCTCCTTAGAAAAAAACAAATAGTTGGTGGGAATAAAATGTCTAACGACTTTGGAACAACCTCACACTTTGCACTACACAAATAAAATCACATTTTTTACTTGACTTTGCACAGTCAGTTCAGGAGAAAGAAGATATAAACAGTAAACTGTGCAACAATAACACAGTTGTATCCTTTCTAATCAACACAGTGATTTAGTTTCTTAATTATTCATTTAGCAACAGAGGTTGATTTAAAACAAAAAAAAAAGTGCCAAGTCTCCTCCTCGACTTACAGTGGAACAAAGATCCCTTTTGGGAGGCGACTTCACATAAACCACGGATGAAACTCGTTTCTCCAGAGAGGGAGTTGATGAGACAACAGGAGACACTTAACATGCTCATATCCAACAGCCACGAGTCTGTCTACTAAATATTTAACACAGACTCTGCCCACAGAAGTCAAACTGTAATTGAAACCCTGTCAGACTCCATCAACCATATGTCGTATGTCTGAGCCACTTCCTGGTTCAGACCATATGTTGTGCACAGTAACGCTCACAGTAACAAAAGATAAAATTTCTTTCTTTCTTTCTTGTACTTGTGCCTTTTCAAATCATGTATTTCACCTATCTGTCAAATGCTTTTTGCTACTCATTAAATTTTTTTTTTTACAGGTGATGCATCAGTCAGGGCAGAAGACATAGAGGTACCATATGAATACACTCTACTGTGTTTTTCCATTACCTCTTCCTGATGCATTTCCTTAAGGAATTCTCTGCTCTTCTATCCTCAGCTCTACACTCTAGTCATTTTTTCTGCTGCCACCAACATCCAACTCTATTCATGTTAGAGTAGTAGTATACAGCACTGTGTAATTTCAGTGTACAGTGATACTTTTCTCTTTGTGTGTGCAGCCCATGGACCTAAGCTGGAATCCTTTCTCCTGCGGTGATCTGCTCATGTCAGCTCCGAGCCTGGTGGAGAGGCTCAGAGGACAGCAGTGTCCACTCAGCAGACAGTTCCTCACTGCACTGACTTTATGTCACACTGTCATGGCAGAGTGGAAGGAAGGTGGTTTTGCACGTGTGTGTGTGTGTGAGAGAGAGAGAATATTGATACAGGACGGGTCTGAATGTGATACAATACCTTGTATGGATAAAGTTACTGACTGGCACAATCGACAATGTTTACTTCTACCTTGTGTGTTGACCACATTCCTCCAGAGGCTCCAGTTTACCAGGCTGCGTCCCCAGATGAGAAGGCTCTTGTCGGTGCTGCCAGGGAGCTGGGCTGGGTCTTCCTTTCCAGGACAAGAGATTTCATCGTTGTCTCTGAGATGGGTGTCACTCGGCAATATCAGCTGCTGGCCCTGATAGACTTTACAAGCAAGAGAAGGCGCATGTCTGTACTGGGTGAGAGTAGCCCTCTTTACACACACTATAATAGCATGTCTCCTCTTTTCTGTTTGAATCAGAGAAGGTTTGTTTCAACATCACCTGGTCTCAACTGAAACAAAATCTTTTCCTCCCTTGTCAACTTCTCCACTGGTTTTATGTTCTTTTCTTCCAGTACGGGAGCCAGAGGGTGGGTTGAAGCTATACTGTAAGGGAGCTGACATAGTGATCCTTGAGAGACTGCAAAAGGATTGTCCACATCAGGAAAGGACTGAAACAGCCCTGGAGGTGAACTCGATTTTCTTCTGAACCAGCAGTGTGTAGCCAACAATTTATATGACACTTTGTCAGTATCTTGTTTCCATATCAGCATTAAGTAGTTCAAGATCACATACAACTACAGTCTTGATGATTTTTCATGCTTTAACTTCACAAATCTAGAGGAGCATTAAAGCTCATAAGGGTTTTTTGCCCTGTTTATAGGGTGAATATTGTACATTGAGTCACAATGGATTAATTGTACAATGTCTTCCACTGTTGTTATCAATTTTTTTGGTAATCAAAGCTTGCACATACTCTATGATCAATAATCAAGAGTGTCAAAAAAGGATTGAAGCAGTGATCTCCTGCTTCCGTCGTACTGAGATAGTTGAGGTGTGCCTGTCAGGACTGAGCTGTGTATCTCATGTTGTCTGTGTCAATTCTTCAATTCTGCCTGAAAGAATCACTCGGTTAATAACGTGGAGCCTATCAAATAATGTGTTAACTTATGTTCTGCTAGCTGTTTGCCCAGGCCTGTCTGAGGACTTTGTGTGTTGCGGTTCGATCTGTTCCTGAGGCATCATGGGAGCAGTGGAGTAAAACTCTGGCCCAGTCTGCTGCCATGGCGACCTGTGACCGTGAGGCGCTGCTGGAAAAGCTTCATGATCAGATGGAGAGAGAGCTGCAGGTGGGCTCCTCCTCCATTTGATTTTATGTTTTTTTTTTTTGTTATAGCTGAGCAATAACATTGCATGAGAAATGAAATTTACACTTTAAATCAGACTTGTGCTTAACGGTCTCTTCCCATTAAGTTTCTCTTCATTTGTTTCCCCAAAATTAAGTTCCACATTTGTAGAGCAAGAAGTTGTTCTTTAAAAAAATCTAACTTTAAAAGAAGGAATCTCAGTGACTTTGGCAGGATCTATGCGTTTTATCATGTTATGTGGTTTAACATCGCTCATATCGTCCCCTTATCTCCTTGCTGCAGTCATCCTCTATAAGATAAAGCAGAATTTCTGTAGGAATACTAAAAAAATAACTAACTTTTTAAACTTCTAACTTTTATGTTTTGTAGCTTCTGGGGGTGACGGCAATAGAGGACCGGCTTCAGGAGGGCGTTCCAGAGACTATTGCTCTGCTTCAACAGGCTGGGATTAAAGTATGGGTACTAACAGGGGACAAAAAAGGTATTATGACACTGAGTAGTTGGAGGGAGCAGTGCCATCATTTTGTATTCTGTGCTGCAGCTACGTGAAAACAAGGTCTTACTGTGATTTCTCTCCCTCTTTGTCCTTGTAGAGACTGCAGTGAATATTGGATATTCATGCAAACTACTGGATCCTGATACCAGATTACTGGAATGGCAGGAGCTGAGGTTAGCAATGATAAAAATACACAAATGGACACAGGCACACGCACACACTCGTATCATCTCATTGATCTTTGTGTGTTTTGGCCCTGCAGACACATACTCCAGTCCCCAGACCCAGGGGTCAGTTTCTTCAAGGCCAGACAGACAGAGCTGTGGGCTGTAGACAAAGAGACGGCTAGAGCAAAGACCGCTGTGGTCCTCACTGGACCTGAGCTGGTAAACACTGGATTATGCAGTAAATGGGTTACTCATATAATTTTCAAACATCAGAATATCTGTTGTCATGCAGTTTGCAAATGACTCTATCATGAAACGCCACATTGTTTATGTCACAGAGCGAAAGAGGACAGTGGAAAACAGAAATACAAGTATTTACCACTGTTTATATTGTAATATAGTATTGACCATAAAGCATAATTGTTTTGGCATGTATCAGTATTTCCCGAAAAGTATGTACTGGCAGAAGATGCCTTAAAGGACCTATTTTCTCATTTTCTTACTATGAGTGATGAGGTCCTACACGAACATAAAACTTTCTGCCAAAGTTGAAACAGGTTTGGTTATTTCACAAGTGAGATTTCTGCCTGCGCTGCTCACTCTCTGCTTTTCTCACTGGTGTGAAGTCGGCGAAGCTCTGCTGAAAAAGGTGATGTCACATATTTCCGTGCACTAATTGGGGTTTAGCAATGTTTGAATCAATATGTGATGACAGTTGTGGGGTTGTTTGCCAGGCCAATGTCAATCACATCTGATCAAACAGCATAAACACTATTAATAAATAATACGTATGGATGTTTTTTCCAACCTTTAACTTCTATTGTTGCATTTTTAGCCATGAATATTTAAGGGTATGGAGAAATACGTTGAAACCAAGGTTTTAGGAACTTTAAACAAGATTTATACTATGCTATATCGAAGCTGTCAACGGAGACCTTGTCCAACAAATATAACCTAAAGTGAGCTGTTTGATGGTGTTGTGCCCCAGGCAGAGTTTGACCAGAGACCAGAATGGGGGGCCACATTCATGAGCCTGGCAGAACAGTGTCAGTCGGTGTTATGCTGCCGTGTAACACCTGGACAGAAGGCTGACATTGTCAAATTGGTCAGGAAACACACCAGCTCAGTCACCATGTCCATCGGGGACGGTGCCAATGATGTGAACATGATCAAAAGTAAGTCAGGTGACATGAAACACAACAGGGGGAAAATGTGTATTTCTCAGCTCTAAAGTGTAGACGAAACCTGAAATTAACCAGCATTTTCTGCTTTCTCTTAATGCTTTTTACATTGTTGTCCTTCCCCACCATTAGCGGCTCATGTCGGTGTGGGACTGGCAGGAGTGGAGGGAGGTCAGGCAGTGCAGAACGCAGACTTTTCATTGTCCCAGTTCAGATTTCTGCAGAGGCTGCTGCTGGTCCACGGCCGCTGGTCCTACCGGCGCATTTCCCTCTTCCTGCGCTACTTCCTGTTTAAGACCTGTAGCTTTGCTCTTGTGCACATATGGTTTGGTTTCTTCAATGGCTTCAGTGCTCAGGTTAGACACATGGATGAAATTAAATGATGTAGAGCTTTAAAGTGAAGTAAATTTAAACAGTTTATCCACCATCTGTTTCTCTCTTGCAGTCTCTGTATGAGACATGGTTCATCGCTCTCTACACTGTCTGCTACACTGCATCCCCAATTATGTGCGTGGCCTTCTTTCAACAGGTGAGAGCATTTAAGAGATGTTTATTTAACTGTTTATTTTTGTAAATAAGCATAAAAATACAACAAAACATAGTGGAACATACAGTTGGTCACCTATGCATTCATACAAACGTTATACTGATGGAAATACATGTCAGTTCATACAGTAACGGCTCAGTAATCATCTCATGAGGTGCGATTGGATGTTTTTATGAACTAATCAATCAGATAAAGATTTCTGCCGTAATACTGCAGCGTGCCTCTTTGTGTTGTAGGATGTGAGTGCAGAAGGCAGTCTGAAATGGCCGGAGCTGTACAAGTCTGGACAGAAACAGGAGCTCTCCAGCCCTCTGGTCCTGTCAGCGTCGCTGCTGTACGCCGTCTACTCATCGCTCGTTCTCTTCTTCATCCCGTGTGGAGTCTTCTACAACTCAGCCTTCGACTACCAGACCATGGCAGTC
This sequence comes from Scomberomorus guttatus, assembly GCA_038419695.1. Classification (NCBI taxonomy): domain Eukaryota; kingdom Metazoa; phylum Chordata; class Actinopteri; order Scombriformes; family Scombridae; genus Scomberomorus; species Scomberomorus guttatus. The sequence continues at coordinate 12,696,158 of CM076454.1, read as the reverse complement.
ACCGTCGCCATGGCAGCCACGTTTACCGCCACCATTGAGGTTAGATTGAGGTTTTTAACTGATAACTTAATAATAATTCTGACTTGTAATGTGAAAACAGGAAGGAAGGTTAAGAATTTTTATTATTGCATAATTAAAAAGTATTACACGCTGTATGAAATGACTTTTAAGACATCTGTTATATCTGACAAGATATTACAGCAATGACATTAAAAAGCAAAACTCAAAATTGTGTGTATATGCACACTGCATAATTTTATCTGTGGAAAACATTTTCTGGGAATAATAAACTTTATCACATTTAGACTAAAGAGCTTCAGTCAAGAATTTGATCATTTAGAAATTATTGAATATACTTGTACAAACTGCAGATGGAGTAGCCAAAATTCTGACTATTAAAATGACTAAATTATTCAGAATGATAATGGCTTGCTCAGTTCTATTGTTGAACAGATCATCTGTATTTAAGAGGTATTGGGTAGTGAGCAACCAAAACAGATTTGAACCAATTTAATACAACAATATTCACATGAATTATTCACCTGTGTTGCATTTATGTCACTGTCCAGTAAAAACCAAGTATCTCCAAATTTGGTAATTTTGAATTTTTTTAAATAAACTAAAAAAAAAAGACTTAAATCTACTTCTGAAGCTAAATAAACAATTTTAAAAGTGTCTGAAAAATGCACAGTCCAATGACGTCTTATTTATAAATCAAATGTATTCTTTACCATTACCTCATTGATAGCTACTGTGCTTTACCATGTTCTATATCTAGATGTACTATTGTCCTCTGATGACAGTGTTTCTGTTCATCTGTCAGATTACGCTGCTGACCAGGAACTGGACGAAGTTCAATATAGCATCTGTGTGTGTGTCTGTGCTGTTCTTCTTCATCTGTACCAGGATCACCCACAACTCCCGCCTGTTTCAGAAATCACCCAGCGACTATCACTTCCTCGGTACACTGACGCTCAACTCAGTACACGCCTGTTCTCCTGGCTGGGGCCATTTTAATATTTTTATTTTCCGCAGTAACTGCTGGATTTAATTGAGATTAAGAGCAATTATATCAACGAAAATCTAGACAAACAGGCAGCAAGCGATGTCAATCTTTAAGGATTGTTTAATGCTGTTTTCTGTTGATCTGATAAAGTGAAGGCTGCTCTGTGTGTTATTTCATCAGGTGTGTCTGATCAGGCCTTCATCAATCCAGTTGTGTGGCTCACAGCTCTGCTCACCGCCTGGACGGCTGTTTTGCCCTCAGTGACCGCCCATGCCCTCAATGTCATCCTCACCATCCATGACAAACACAAGGTGAGACATGCATGAAAGAGAGAGAGAGAGAAAAAGATGCACCCTGTAGATAGAGACTGTAAGAAAAAGAGTTGGGGGATCAAGTTGCAAAGGAATAGTTCACAAACTGAAAACGCAGAAGCTTTCTACTGACCTGGGCTTTAGTAAAGAAAATATCCATTGAAACGTCCATCACAGCCTCTTCCAAACAACTGAATACAACAGAACTGACTTTTTCATAAAATGTCTCTGAAGAAACTGCAGCAGCCTAATTTAGGTGTTTGGGGCCCAATCAAAAGCAATATGGATTAAAAAAATCCACCAGTTACGTAATAGTTTTTTGTATTTTTTCTCAGTGTCAATGCTCCAGCTACTGCTCTGACAGGAGAATGTACTCGCTGCTGTTGACATGTTCAAAAACTTAAATGTTGGAGCTGATAATATATTATATTAATGAGATTATAACAGTATATAAACGTGATTTTTTTTTTTTTTTTTTTTTTGACATTAGGTGAGTTGTTTCCCATTCACTAAGAGATTGAGGCTCCATTTATAAGCATAAACATTAATGGTAAACGGTCACTGATGTCAGTCTTATCTGGATGTGATGTAGGTCCACAGCACCTCCCATCAGCCAGTGGAACTAAAGTCAAATTTCAGGAGAGGGACGTCTCTCCGCCGTTCCTCGTATGCCATCTCTCAGGGAGCAGGGCCCGGACGCCTCATCACCTCAGGTTCTGCCATCCGCAGCACAGCACCGCCAGTGGATGAGAAGGTGACTACACATAGTGATGCACCGTGCTGTGAGAAACCAAATGGCATATCAAATTGATGCATAATGACTGACTGACTAAACCTCTGATATGGGAAAATATGTAATCTTAGATTACTTCTGCAACATAGAAATTAATAAATGATTTGTTATATTTCTGTACTTCAAACATGTACTTGTGGGCACTTCTTAATCTTTTCTAGGGCTACTATTTTCCAATAAAGTGAATTGTACAATATACAAAATACATTATGTACCGTTAATCTTGTTTATTGTCTTTACATAGACAGTTTGCCACTGTATGAGTATCTCTGATCTTTCTCGTGTGAGGCTGTTGCGGTAAAAATCTAATTTCCATCTGCTGGGGTCACAGGGGATTTCCTTTGAAGATCAAACCAAACACAATAAACCGACAGCACCGCTTTGTTTTACAATTGTTTTATTTGTTAATTTATTTCAAAACACGCAATTTACCCATATTATCCTTTTAAGTTTTTATTTTTCTGTAACAGTTATTACTCAGATTTTTTTCCTTCTCAAAAGTCTCAACTAGAGTGAAACTAAAAGTCCTCCACAGGCTCTCCGGCTTCTGCAGTGGGAGGAGGGAAAAGAGGCTTTCTGACCAGACGTCGTGAGTGGGTTTATCCCTTGTTTCTGTGTGTCTGTGTGGGTTGAGGTGTGTGTGTGTGTGTGTCGAAGTATACACCAGGACATGTACTGTATATGTGTGTGTATGCGTGTGTTACGTGTGTTAAGTGCAATAGGTGGAATGTCCACATGGCCGGTAAATCACAGGACCCGTAGAGCAGCCCAGAGAGCTGAACATTGTCTTCTAGGTTTGGTAGCCAGATTGTCATACCTCTGATTTCATCTTTGGTTTTCAGCAAACACTCTCAAAAGGCAGACTCACCCTCTCCAGCATGTGCCTGTGTCTGTTTGTGTGTCTGTCTGTCTGTCCGAGTGCAAAATAAGCCACCATCTCCAGACGACTTTGTAAACTTAAGGGTACAATGTAAGTGTCTTTGCATTGATTGTGGCCCTTCCTTGGCGCTGGGGACAAAGACAGTCGAACATTGTAGAAGAATGGAGCCATGAGCGGGGAGGATCAGCTTGCAAACATCAACATGGACTCCATTTTGATGTCAATGGCAGTTTGGGGCATTCGTGTAAAGCTGTACGACATCAGCAGTCTAGTCTGGTGCATCATGGTAGCGCTGTAGTGCTCTTCTCTTCCCAGCCACTCTCTACTGTACCCTGAGTGACTGGGGTTGCTCAGCCCACTCTGGGCCCATGGGAGAGGGGGTAGGGGGGGTGGGGGGGTGGGTTAGGGTCATGGAGGTCAAAGTGTGAGCTGGAGTGTCTAAATGTTGAGGGGAGGTGAGGTGAGGGGAGGGGGGTTGAGGGTTGTACACTCTGACCCAGCAGCAACGATTAAGATTGGGGGGGTCAGGTGTTTGCATAGTTCTCTGTGCAAAAGCCACCAACCGGAGCCATTTTTATTCCTCGCGGCTGGTTACATCATCATTAGATTAGCAGGAAATCGTGGTGGGTGATGGGGAAATATGGTCTTTGCACCACAGCTCTTTTTTTTTTTTTTGTACTCCTGCGGTGCACCACACTGTGGCAGTGGGAGTGTAGGAGAGTGAAAAGTGACAGAGAGGGATGAGGTGGGAATATCAGGTGGGGAATTAAAAATGTCTATGATGAGTTTTGGGTTGAGTGTTGTGTAGCCGGGACATGTGGAGCGAAGGCTGCAGTCAGATTTTGGCTGTGATGGGATGGAAGATGGATGTATCGGGGAGCGGGGGGGGAGTGGTCGTTTGGCAGTCGAGCACTACAGCTCCTCACGATTCAGAGAGCCTCTTTTCCCTTGATTTTATTCTTCCATCCTCCCCTTTCCTCCTCCCCACTGGCCTGCCCTCTCTCTACCTTTTTTCTTGTTTTGAAACTGATTGTCTTCTACCATCACAAAGACACTTGGTTCTGATTGATTAACAGGTAACAGAAGAGGGAGAGCACAGTGTGACTGGGGGTGTCTACATCAGTCCCATTGGCAACCTTCTATCCCACAGGGAAATGACACACACATATGCTGTTTGACAGTAAATGCTGACGACATCTCGGGTTGGACGATCAGTTGCCACATGGTACTGCGGTTGGTTGGTCGGTCAGTCAGTAAGAAGTGGTTTCAAATATTTCGCATGACAAATATTGCAACCCATAGTAAAGGAACATAAGAAAGAAACACTTTGTCTTCCACAAAGGTACAAATGAACACACATACACAGATTGAAGAAAAGCATGTAGACAGACATACAGGTATATTCAAGGCCGCTCGCGCCTGTGTGTGTCCCTCTGATTAACTCCAAGTAAACAGCCCGTCTTTGGAAAAGCAAGACACACATTTCAGGACCCGAGTGAGGACCACAAGCTGAGGAATGAAGATTGAATGCTATTGATTGGGAGGAGAGGAGTTTGACCTCCCCCAGCACACACTGCCCCCTACTGTCTGGATTTATATACATCAAAGAAACATGGGGAAAGGGGAAGGGTTGCAACAACACATGCACACAACCAGTGAATCCAACAGTGACGGAAATTCTAAAAACAAGGACCCCTCCATCGCCTAAAACCCAAATCCTCCCACCCTTTCTTTTTTTTGGTAACCAAAATATCCCCCACCCCTCCTCCACCCACTCCCAAGTCTTTCCTTCCTCCTCCTCTCCCCACAAAATCACAGGTCATTCCTGTTGGTTTCTATACAGTTATACAATATCCATGCACAAAAGAAAAAAGCGCACCTTCCTTTCAATAAAAGGTGCTGGTCTTTAATATTCTAAGAACATCAGGAGCACTTGAACACACCCAGGAACCTTCAAAAGTAACTGTGAAATTTTTTTTTCAGAGAAAAGACAACTTAAAGGCAGAAGAACGCTAACAATGAGTAAAAGGTTATTCCTCCTTTGGTTTATCATCAAATATTTGGTGTAAAATTCAGCCCAAATCATATTTTTATCATTTCTTTCTTTTTTGTTTTTGTTTTTTTTTTTCTTTTCTTTTGAACGTACCCGCCTCGGAGAGAGCTTTTGAACTAAACATCTGAAGTGAGTAGCTCTCGCCCTTCTCTCTCTCTATTCTAGCCTTCTCTTCTGTCTCTTCTTTTCTCGTGTAACCCTCCACAGAAACATTCACAATGTCTTTTCCTTTATGAAAACAGTAAGTACATGCCGTAGCAAAACAAAGAGAACGTACGAGAAAAATGAGCAAACAAAAGGAATTTAACAGTATAAAGCTTCAAGTCACAAGTTCCAAAACTAACTATCATAGTATCATAGTTTCATAATCATTGTTATCATTAGCAGTATTATTTTCAGTTTAAATTACATAAAGTTTACATGAAAGGTTTTGAGGTATTTCAGAATTAATTGTCAACACACGCCTACCGAGTCTTAGCACTAGCCAGGGGGAGAGGTCGACTGGACAGACAAGGTGGAGGGAGGAGAGAATTTGTGTCTATAAACTGTCAGTGAGTCTTCCACACTGTGCTTGCACGCAGTGGAGAGAGAGAGAGAGAGAGAGACATTTAGTGGTAAGATATTACAACTACAGCCCTCCGAGCGCTTAGAGCCTCTGCCTTTTTACCCCCCTCTTTCTCTGTTACACAAAAATATCTCTGATGCGAGAGAGGTAAAGCGGCTGAAGAGTATAAGCACACCGGGCAGGCAGAAAAGAAAAACACAAAAGGCTGTGAGCTACTAGAAGATACAGTAACAAAGACTCTGACAGATTAAGGAGTAACATATAATTTTGTTTCAAATAAATAGTGTATAGAAAATGTTTTATAGACTTTCTACATGATAAAGTGCTTGTATTCTAGTGTATCAAGATGGAAAGTCAATATGGGAGAAAATGCTGACACAGCCCCCACTCTGTGTCCCTCTCTTCGGCCCCCCTTTCTGTCCATCCAATTATGGGTGCATTGTCTGTATGTGAGTGCATGTTTGTAAATGGGTGTGCAGCTATATGCTGTGTGTGTGTGCGCGCGTGTGTGTTTGTGTTTGTGTGTGTTTCCAGTGCAGTCCCACCCGTGGTTGAAGGGAAAAGGCACTCAACTCTGTCTGCAAGGCAGCCACCTCCTCCTATGTGGCACGATGCAGTCTGACTGCGCTGTTAGTACGAACGTGTGTGTGTGTGTGTGTGTGTTGTTGTCAGTGTGTCTGTCTGTAACAGCATTGGGCAAAGAGGGGGGGCTCTTTTTTTGTTTTTGTTTTTGTTTTTTTTGGTTTGTGTCCCCCTAGGCAGTTTGAGACCGGTAGGCTGCAGTATCTTTGGTATTAGTGGCGGTTTCACAAACCACTCAGCTTAGTGAGGTAGCCACATTGGTTCTCACTACAAACAAATGTCATTTTGTCAGCCTAATACCTAGAGCTGAATCTAGCCATTTACCTATGCTCACTGAACTGTATACCACAAATCGATTTTTAGCTCATCTTCCTTTGGCGCCTTTAACTCACTGCTTACAGCAACGTGAAGTTAGCCAGTACCTCCCGATCAACTCCTCGACAATGACCATCTCTTATCTAATCTGCACCGCTAATCTGACTACATTGTTGGAAATGCTACAGTTGCATCTTAAGACCATACAGATAACTATTGAGTCCCGAGCTTTACCCCCGACACCCCCCCCCCTCCCTCCCCCACACACACACCCTCCAATAAAACACACTGAATCAGCTAGGACATTTGGAGGTCATGTTTTGTCCCCCTCCGTTTTACCCCATTCTTGGGGCTCAGCTTAAAGAGGGCTGAGAGTACCACAGTTCTGACATAAAATGCCAAAAGAGAGAAAGCGTCCGTCATTTATTCTTCTCTTGAGCAGCTCCCTGTTTTTCTTTTTTTTTCTTCTCCTTTCTCATGGTAAATGTCTCATCCGAGTTTATATTCACATAGAATGCAAAAAGAAAAAATATGTCCTTCATTGGCCTCGGTCCTTGCATCCCACTTGTTTTTCCTTTTAAAAAGTCCTTCCTTTTTTGTTTTTGATTTATCAACAAGGTGCCTTACTTATGCACAACAGAGCACAATAGTAACAAGAAATAGAAACTTTGTGTCTATGGTACTAATTAAATACCCGCATCAATATAGAGAGGAAGAGAGAAAGAGAGGGGGGCAATGGGGTTAGAGGGACAGAGGAGGTAGAGAACCAAAGATAGAATGAGAGATTTTCTTCTGCTTCAGAATGTGTCCAGTTATGTGTTGGAGACTTGTTTTTGTATTTGTAACACATACTGTATGTGTGGTATCTTTGTCATTTGAGGTTTGGTTATTGTATGCCTTAAAATCTGATTCTTTTTTTTCTTTTTTTACTAAAAAAGTATATTTTAATTCAGTTAAAAGCTGATTGTTGGTTGCTATGGCACACACTGCCCGTCATCAGTGGGGCGCACTGTAGCTGTGTGTGAACCTATACCATATTCTCTGATTAGCATTAAGGCAGTAAGCATTGGCACTAATTATTGTAGCATTTTGACAGCTGAGTGTGGTGGTTAGCTTTGGGTTAGCTACTGATAACCCTTGTGTGGGAATAACCAGGAGATTTGGTTTGAATCACATCTGCTGGGAGATGGGATGGGTGAATGGAAAAATGGCGGCTCTACGTTATGAAACCGTTGATTTGACAAAATATGAAGCCTCCCAAAATAATGGAAATGAAACCTCCGCTGCACCTCAGATGTGTCTGTCTCAGTATGCCTTTCTGTTACATTTGACTCTGTTGTACTTTTCTGTCCCCTCTTGTGTGTAATTTCTGTATTTGTATTTTGTGGATTCTTCACGATTTCGGGTTGGCTAAACAAATCCCTGTCTTTGCTAAATCCCTGCGTTTTCAGCGTTCGGTTTAACCATCCCCCTCCTCGGGCTTCACCAGTGCTGGTTGGATGAGGAACAACAATAGGATAATGGTTAGCTATTGATCTGCCTTCAAAGAGCTGTGAGGGCCTGAATGTGTTGTGCCATGACTTCTCCTCAGCATCTAGTGGCTCTTCCCTCCCTCTCCTCCCGTTCTGAACCCCCTTGCTCTGCTGGATGCAGGTCTCTACTGTCGACAGCAGGGGGCACTGTTGCTCTGCCAGCACAGGCAGGACCCGGGAGGGAGAGGTGTGCTGCCGCTGCTGCTGCTGCTGCTGCTGCTGCTGTTATGAGGCCTTTGTGTCCCCATCTCCGCTGGGTTCCATGTGCTCCTCTTACATTCTGCTTTTCTTATGCAGCTGTAATGTAGTTGGCTGGATGCCCGTGCGTGTTGTTGTCGCTTGGTTCTCAGTTATTGATCAGAGGAAAAGCTCCCAGCAGAACAAAGAGCATGTCCAGACATCTCACCCACCTCTACTGTTGGTCAGAGAAACACAGACTTGAGGCTCAGACTAAGAGTAACAATGACATGTCTCCCTACAGGCCTCCAACATCTGTGCAAAAAATATAGACCTGGGCCTGGAAGACCTGAGAATCTACTGCTGAGCGTCTTGAGTTTCACCTTCACGAGGGGTCAAGGCCCTGCTCTCTCTGTCTGCATCGATTCATTTTTCAATTCATTAGTTTTCCTTATGATCAGGCTGAGCTGCTCTCTGAAATGGCCGGCCATCAGGGAATACCTTTGGCCGAGGAATGAAGGAGACTACAGGAGGAAGGGGGAGGTAGAGGCGGAGAATTGGAAAGCCTTGTTGTTTTTTTCATAGGCTGCGTTGTTTTCTTTATGACGGCCTTGTGTGTGCAGAATGGGGCTCGGATAATAAGGCTATGTGCTGTTCTGTCAGATTTATTGCCGTTCTTTTCCCCTTGTTGCTTCCGTGTGCCGGCGTAGAGGGGATGTGAAAGAGAGTAAAGAGGCAGACACAAAGAGGTGAGTTGGGAGAAAAAGCAGAGTCAGTGGCTACTTGGGTGGTGAAGGAGGCCAGCATTATGTCTGATACCGTCCGACAAAAACATCAAATCTTTGGTGTCTCTTTACTTTGTCTGGAACAAAGATGCCATAAAAATGATTTTCTTTCAAAAAAGACAGAATCAATGATTGTCCTTATGTGAGTAATGCAGAGTGGACCTGACTTCACTATTCACCTTTAGATTATGCTTGTTTCAGGTGAGAGCTTGAAATATTTTGACTGACAAAAAAGATGATTGCATGGCACAAAGGATTTTCGGGCAGAGGACACATTCAGACGGTGCAGGCCAGGGTTGTTATAGACAGGTTTCACCACCAATTACCCATGCCTGTTGTTCCAACCTGGGTCCCCAGCCCTCTGAAGGCCCTCTCCTCCTCTCAGGCCTTGGAGAAGGTGGTGGCGGATGTGCCCGGTTGCCCGGGGCTGGTACCATGGTCATCATGCCAGCGGTCCACACAGCGGCGGCGCGCGTTCATGAAGAAGTTGCTGACGGTGCTGAGCTCCAGGCCGAGCTGCTGGGAGATGGTGATCTGCATTTCCTTGGATGGACGCTTGTTCTCCTTGAAGATGGCGATGAGTGTGCGGCGCTGCAAGTCGGTGAAGACCAGACGCTGTTTCTTGGGTGCCGTGTTGCGGTCCTTGTGTTGCTCCTGTTCTTTACGCTTGCAGGCTTGGTGTGGATGGCAGCGGTGGGAGGGATGGGGATGAGAGTGGGAGGCAAAGAGGGGAAAAGAGAACACAAAGCAAGGTAAATATACAAAAGTGATTATTTTCATCACTAAATAACAAAGACAGGAGGTGGAGGGATGTAAAGTAACTAAATGTATCATTAGCCAATACTTAAACACATAAAAACTAGTTTATACACCAGGAGAGATTCTACAGCTCCATCTCTATTGCCATATTAAAGTTGATTTAAAGCTAATCCATGCCTCCTGCCCAGTGGGAATATTCCTTCCATCCTGCAGAGTGCAGACAGGGAGCCAGCCTGCGGTGAGAGAAAGATGGGGTGAGCGAGGAGGTGGGGGGGGGGGGTGGGACTGGCTGTTGCCTGCTAGCTGGAGACACTGCTGTTTGATTCAATATTAATGCAGTTTGAGTCGCAATGGGGGACTGAGTGACTGTTGCACAAAAGTAAGCATTGTGTGTGTGTGTATGTGTGTGTGTGTGTGTGTGTAGAAATGATAGAGGAGGGGCAGACGCGGGGAAAGAAAAAGTTGGAGGGAAAGCGGGAAGAAAAAAAAAATAACAGAAAAAGGTGGAGGAGTAAGACAAAGTGTGTGCATTTGTGTGTGTATAAGAACCAAAGAGAGGAGCTGAGAAGAGAAGGGAGGGGTGGCGAGTGAAGGAGAAAGAGAAATATTGACCGACTTTGCTGTAGGAATTGGGGGGTTCTCTATAGGGACTGAGGTCAGAATCCCCCCCAGCAGGTCTACAGTCTGCTACTTCAAACAGAGCCCACTGGAGCCCACTCTATTGAGCTCTGAGAGGGTATTTATAACCCACCCACCCCCCCACCCCCAAACACTCGAGAGGTGCTTGCACCGGCTGCTATGAGCCCCTTCCCATACACAGAGCAATTTTCAAAAGAAAACACACCGAGTGTACTCTTTTACGTTTGGGAGGAGGGGGGGGGGCAGAGGGGGTGTTGGTGGGGTTGTAGGTAGTGAACACAGAAATTAATAGTTAATAGAGTGCTGTATTGTGGGTAAGTGTGTTGTAACTCAAAGTATTTGTAGGAGACGGGGTGTAAAGAAGCAGACAGGTGCGAGGGTAAAATGTAGAAACGGTGCCCAGAGATGGTGTAGGAGTTGCGTGGAAGTTGTGTGGAAGGTTAAGGCACCACCTCTGCAGCCACACGCTCCCCCGCTGGCTGAGGATCGAATCCTGCCAGAACGGACTGTGTGTCCCTCTCAGCCTCCCTACTGTCTCAATAAAACGAGAGCAAATTGGAGAGAGAAAGAGAGAGAAAGATGCCATCCCTGTGGGGTCTCCACCTGCTGCCGTTGGTATTGTCTGATACTTTCATAAACGCCTTCAATAATGTCTCACTCTCATGCTGTGTGTGTGTGCGTGCGTGTGTGCGCGTGTGTCTTGATGCATTTAAGGACAGATTTTTTTTTATGTTCTTGCATGAGCTTGTGTTCTACTTGTGTGTGTGTGTGTGTGTGTGTTTGGGGGGAGGTTGTGATTATGCTGAAGTGGCTGGAGCCAAGCAGTGGCGCTGTGTGTCTAATTACAGTGGAACAGAGCCCATTGATCAGCCATTGCAGTCCAATCTGTTTACTACAGATGTCTAACCTGCACACAGGCCCATCCATCATATTCATATTTCACATCAACACTGCAGCTATATATATTTATATCACACAAACTCACATATGCTAATATGCCACATACAAATTTGCCCGAATGCATGCTTGTAAGTACAGTATGTATATCATCATCATCGCCGTGTATAATGCTTTGATTTATTGTGGTAGTAAGGGGTAGTCATGGTGATGAGAGGGAGGAGGAGGAGGAAGATGACGGTGATGTCATTTTATGGTTTTGATTTTAGCAGGAATTATTCACAGTGAGTGAAGTCGCAGCAGGTCAGATGTTTCAGGACAAGAAGGACGGACTATAAAAGCGGTGAGACGTCACAATAACATCCTGCATCGGTTCTTGTCCTTTTTCTCGAATTAAATTCCTCTGGATTGTAACGACATCAGCGGCACTTTAAAACCCTGAACACGCGCGTCTTCTGGTGACACTAACCTACAACCACATACAAAGCCAGATAATTGCAGGGACAAAACGCCTAGCAAGCCGGCTCATTATGGTGGATTCATTGGCAAATTGATTTACTTATTGTCATTTATCAATATGACAAAATCTTTGAAAACCCATTGTAGTCCACTACCAAGAAATGTTTATAATTAGTTTTTAAAAATTCACTGTTTGCTCATTTCATACTTTTTACTCAAGCATACATCAGTTGTAACTGATAGACATCCAACCTTTAAGTAATCAAAATCTGATATATCTGAGTCTTTCACACGCTATTTCTTAAGATTTACTCAAGTTGTTCTTATACAACATTAATATATTAATTATCCTCAGATATATTGTGTGAATTATTATGATATTATAAAGCAGATTCTGACTAAATTATTACAGTTGTTGATGCTTTATCGTCACTGTTCTGTCACTATTCTCTTGAATATCACCAAACTGTAATTTATTTTTAAGACATGAGGCATCACAACACATACTAACATACACTAAAGAAACCATACTAAGATATCAGGCTATTATCTATATGAAAAGAGAAAAACATGCATCCAAGACAAAAAACAGCTGAGGAAATACTCAAGCTAATACCAGTCAAAAGATGTTTGGAAATGTGCAGCCTTGATGGGGAGGAAGCAGCTTCTAAACCATGTTTCTGCTAACAAAACAAGAATTTACCATCTACGAAACAATGCTAAAATTTCACTGTTGAAGCCTGGAGAAAATCCTCTTTTAGAGATCATATTTTTGAACTCACAGTTGCAAACAGAAAGCTTATGTGAGCATTCATGATTTTAGAAATGTCCAGGCTTCTTCCACATTTGTGGAACTTGCACTGGGTCAGCTCCACTGACTCCACTCTCCCCAGCAAAGGCCTGCCATCCCCTCTGGCTTGTACTTGTGTGGAGAAGGATTCGTTTCCCAGCAGGACACTGAGCCGAAACATACCAGGCCTGTTTGAAGTCCGAGGAGGACCAGAAAGGAGCGCTGACATGCACAGCTTTCCCTCCACAATCACCAGACCTCGACATCACTGAACATCTTTTGGAAAAAGGCGCATTGATATTGCTGTAATAATGTAAAAAAATCTAATTTTACAAACGTGAGGCATCAATGCCAAAGAGAGAGAGGTGCAATTTTTTACACATTACTTTTTGACACATTTTGACTTGCATTATGTAACTGATGTGTGATATCTGAATCATATTTAAAGAATATAACTAAAAATTAGTTTATGTTAACTGATTAAATAATATTTTTTGCATTAGACTCTGCATGCTTTAAGATCAAGTTTCCTCTGTTTTTCTTGCCAGAGCAATACTATCAATATTATTATCATATAGATTTATAACTATCTCAATATTGAAGCCCAGACTCATTTTCCATTTATTTTATATATTTTCCAGTCGACCTGAAGACCTCACCTACCTCCAGTTTATCCTGACGTGTGGCTGCACACAGGTATGCAGGCAATCACACACACACACACACACACACTGTCCCTTTACCTGACATGTCATTTTTTAATTCTACATAAACAATAAACTCCTTTTTCTCTAGAAAGCAAAATGCATCAAATGACGTTTATAAACTCTTAATTTACCTTTTGTGTCTAATTTCTTTTAATACTTTTCATGAATAGTCTTTAAAAAGTGTAAAATTAACATGGATTTATCTAGTTAGTAAAATATGATTCTTCCGAAATCTACTGATGGGTTTGTTTTCATGTAGCTCACTATTATTAATGACAGTTTTTAGGAGTTTATTCTCTTTAAAACCCTTGAAACGTGACTGAAAAATCACCGTAAATGCTGTATTTTGCGCGATAAGCACATAAAGTCTTGATGTGCCTGAGACAATCTCAGCTTCTCTCTCTACGTCTTTCCAGTCACGTACCACCTCTTCGTCGACAGCGTGCTTTGCGCCGTTTCGGTCGGCAGGTGTCGCTCTCGCCGTGGCCCGGCTGCACGGGGCGCCATAGTGCGCTGCCTTTGCTACAGGCGCTGGATTTAGTAATCAATATCGATCGATCGGTGAGGAAGGGGGCCCTGATTACTGAACCAAGCTCGGCGTAGAAAAGAAAAAAAAATCGATCATTGCAGCTTTTAGAGCTACAGTAGGCAACGAGCAGAGAGACGGACATAAACTCATGCACAAAGAGCGACCGGACAGGAGCAGAGATGTTTGGTGCTGAGTGTTTCCTGAGGTGTACACCCTGCTGCTACACGGCCAGAGAGAAATGTAATTTCTATAACTCGCAATATGGAGCTGCTGAACAGGAGCTGACCTACTTTAAATGGATCCCTCAGGCTCCTCACAAACATGGAGAGACTGATTAACAAAGCCACGTTAACCTCATGTTCATCCACTCTTATACATTGTTATTTAGTCGCCTGTATTATTAGTCTAATATTATAGTTTTTCCCATGAATACAGAGAAGAAGGTCAGTTAATCACCATGACTTTAAGGGCCTTTATGGTCATGCACTCATTTCTGATAAACTATCAATTTCTTTAAGGAGTGATTCTTCAACTTATCCTTTATGCCCTTTATGCCCCACTACCCCCACCCCACACATAGACCCCCCCCTCCCCCCACCCCCACTGATGACATTAATATTCTTTGCTTCACGACAAACCAAGCGAGGTTAAGAGAAAGGCCCTGGGTGTTCAATATCGATCGATAGATTCGTGAATAATTCGTGTGTGAAATTCAGTTCGTCCAATTAATTATGCCTCGGAGGGGGAGTGGGCCTAGAGAGGGGAGATTCATGAAGGGGTGGAGACGCCGAGAACACGGCAGGAAGGAAGCATGATGATCAAAATCAGAGAGATGGAGAGAGAGAGAGCGGGAGAGAGAGGGGAAAATAACTAAATTACGGCGTCAAACGTGACGCTGAGGCTCACCTGTCCCACCTGTGTTTACTGCGTGTACTCGCAGCTGCCTTCAGTATCTGTCCCTGAAGATGCGAGTCCACCCTGAGCATTAATCACTTATTGATCATCGCTGCCCTTCCTGCTCATAATGAGAAAGTCAAACGGCCTAATATTGTGCCTTTAGTGTTTTATGAAACCATGATTACGCATCAGAAATGACTCCTGCTCTTCCAAAACCCTCCGCGCACTTTGTCAAATTCAATCCTGAAGCCCCGTTTCTGTTCGTGATCCCTGTAAAACACAGACTGGGGTCAACATCTGCTGATTTAATTAATTTACCAATAAACATGTTTACTGGTTACGGTTCGCCGCCTTTATACACACACACACACACACTGCAGCTCGTTTATTGTTGGGAGGCAACCCTGTCCTCACTGCAGGGCCAGTTTGCTTGTAGTTGCACTCTTCTCCATGTATTGTAAGAGGCATGATTGGGCAATTTGATGTTTAGCCTTCAATCCATTTATTAAGTAACGTCGCTGCTGTTTCGCATGGGCTGTTGCCCAAGATTGATGGCAGCGCGCATGTCTGTGCTGTGGCATTTATTCCATTCAAGGCTGCAGGGCAGTGCCAAGCTCTCTCACTCTCGCCAGACCAGAACACTTCCAGCTCAATACTCCTTAATGTAATGAGTGAGAATTGGTGTTAATATACTTATAAAGCGACACAATTTGCTTGTTTGCCATTCTCCCGCGACTGAGCTGCGAGGCATTTCTCCACCACTTCAATAAAACTCAACCTGAACTCAGTTACACCTTCGCCCACATCCCACCTTATAGTCCTCTCAGATTCAGCCGCAACATTTGCTGCATCATCTATCACAGTTTTTTTTTTTAAACATTTTGACATAATATTATTAAACCGTATCAGCCAATTTTATGTTATCTGTGTCAGTTTGGTTTCAGGTGCGCACCTGAGAAATATAATTTTATTCACTGCTCTGTTTTCTAAACCCTAATGTGTTATTAGCACAGTGGTAAACCGTAAGAAATTGCATAGTGCCAAAAAAAAAAAAAAAAATTCAATAATCAGTGAGGACTGCTGCCTGCGATGATCACGCTCCTTATGAGGTTTTAGATAATTAAACGCATTCAGCCATTTAAGCGCATGATTGAGAGAAACCGTACGACTGGATTTTAACCCGCATTATTATTAATATTTTATTTTTTTTCCCCTGCTAGTTTAATAGCAGCCTTGTCTGCATGTGCCAGTTATTTGTATGAATGGGTCCATGGTTGGAGTGATACTGTTAACTGCGATTATCATTGATTCCATTCATAATTGCTTTGACCAGTTATGCGTGATAGCGGTAATGATTTCGAAGAGACACGCAGGCCTGCAAGGTTTCATTTCCCGCCCGGTGAAGCCACAGACAACAGGTGTGTGTGTGTGTGTGTGTGTGTGTGTGTGTGTGTGTGTGTGTGTGTGTCTGTGTCTGTGTGTCTGTGTGTGTGTGTGTGCCCGCTGTGACGTTTTTCTGTCATTTATGGATTTATTAGCGGGTTCTTCACTTTTAGACGTTTGGATAGAAATTACAGATCCGGGTTATAATGGCCGAATTTGGCGAGTGTGGCTGAAATCTTAAGGGCCTGTTAATATATATTTTTTTAAAAATCTACTCGCAAAAATGAAAAAATATTCAATGAATAACCTTTTTAATTATTTTTAAAAATCATTTCATAAACAGTGAATATAATTAATTAACCTTTAAACACATAGCATGTTAAAGCTGCCTCTGTGGGACTCTTTTGGATGGGACAGGCTCTGTGGTCGGTCAGCAGACCCGCATGGAGGGCTGTGTGTCTCGGGTCCACGCGGATCTGAAAAACCCGAATTTCCTTTAACCTCCTTTTCATTTGCTGTAAATAGTTTACACACTTTTTTTAAAGCTGCGTAAATCTATCAGAAGCTCTTTCATGGCCTCAATTAAATGACTTTTTTTTTTTTTAATTTTTATATATGATCACCAAACTCTCGCGGGACCAGTCGGATATTCACAGGTCAGTCAGGTCAAAGTTGACCTCTCCTATGTTCCATATCTACATTATATTTATATTTAATGTGCAGGTGTACGTGTTGAGGAAAAAGTTGCACCACACTCCAGAAATGTGTTCATTTCCTTTAAATGTCAGCTGTCACTTCTCTGCTCGTTTCTGATTAGTCGCAGGAGAAGCAGCAGACATGATGACACTGTTTACTCTCCACAGAGGCGCACAGACAGCTTTTCAATATGCGGGAATATTTTTTTTTTCCATGAAATGAGAGAGGCAGCAGAAATATTATAACTCAATCCTTTAACTGCAGTGACCTAAATGCATTTATGTGATCTAATTTTCCCCAATGCAAAAAATAACATATTAGATTGCACTAAATAAAATATTGTCTTTCTGTAGAAAATTGGAAGAATTTGTCAATTTTAAGGTTTATTTTTTATTTAGGTTTATTCTGCTTTATTTTCCTCAAAGCTTCATTTATCACCTTTTGTAAAACCCACAGGTTTAAAAAAGTCTTTAACTCTTCTGATACTAAAATGATTAGCCTATTAATTTATTTATTTCAAGACAGTCCCATATCATCTTAATAATTAATTATGTGAGCATACAACAGCAATAATACTACTACTAATACTACTACTACTAATAATAATAATAATAATACACTGAATTGTATTTGTTTGGTGTAAAACACATGACTGCAATTTGTTATTCTGTAATAAATGTTTTGCTTGTCAAAAGAAAAATCCCCCCCCCCCCAACCACACACACACACATAAATGCACACACACACACACACACACACACACACACACACACCTTGTAGTAAATAAATGACTGAAGAAACAATAAGTCAGCTTGATTTTTTTCCACATCGGCTCAGTAAAGCAACAAATTAAACAAATGAATAATTTTAGAATAACCCCGCAGCCTGTTCGTTATATTTAATAACATGTAATACAAAGGCTGTATGTGCTGACATCGATTCATTCATCAATTGATTTCACAGTCGTTTTGTTCCTTTGTTGATCTGTGTGGGGTTGCCCAACCGGAGTTTCGGGTTGCAACTGTGGGTACGATAAGCTCGTGTGTGTATGTGTGTGCGTGTGTGTGTGTGTGTGTGTGTGTGTTTGCGGTTTTGTTGTGATCGACCCTGCAGGAAGACTTACAGAGCTTCCTTACAAACCATCTGTAGGCTCTCCTTTGAAAAAGGCCCGGCGAGGTCCAGGCAGGATTTGTGAGGAGGAGAATTTAAATATTCCTGTTTTAACTTACAGTTTCATTTGTAGACGACTCGTGCAGAGATAAACGACTCTACAAAACGAGGCTACTGCACAGACTGCACTGCAAAAAACGTCAATTTTAACAGATGTATCTCAAAAAAAAAAAAAAATCTTTGAACGAGCGAAACAATTTTGCCAGATAATTTCATTTCATCTCTGGAAGACATTTTTTTTTTATTTTTCATTCGTAATAACATATTTTCTTCTTATTTTTTTCTCCAAAATATTACCACTTCTTTTGTGAAAATTAAAGTGGACCCGCGTGCGCAATAAGTGGAATAAACTGCCTCTACATGCGTGAATCTTTCTCTCCATTTAAGAGTAAGATTTCAACATCTGCGTGATTAAATGGCTCCTTGCTTTTTTAGGAACAGTCTTCGATTGGATTCTCTTCTCTTTAATTGCGTGGACAGTGTCCTTGCCTTGTGTTCTTAGCCTGCGTATTAAACAAGCCATTATCGGGCCTTTAATAACCGATGGCCTGTCAGTGCGTCAGATAAGCAGCCAGTGTGCTCACACACTCACCGCTGCTGCTTCTGCACACAGATTTACACCCAGCGGAGGCTTTACTAACCCCCCCCCCCAAAAAAAAAAGTAATCCGTTACTTATCTCCTCACTGTGTGGGAACAGGAACATCTGTTTCATTTTATGTGCGAAGGTCACACAGTCACAGTTATCTGAGTGTTGACATCCAGCGTGAATGAAATAATTAATGAAAGTAGGTGAGGGTTAAGGCAAAATCCACCGCTTAAATATCTGTTTTGATGTTTTTTGTAATTGTCCAGTGATCACTAAAAAGGTCACTATAATTCATTACAGGAGGAGGACCGTGTATATTAGTGCAGACCTAGTTTTTTTTTTTTGGGGGGGGGGCATCCCGGCGTTACATAACAGTGGGCTGAGCTCCGTCGACACAATGAGCCTGCTGATGTGCTCTGGTCAACGTTTTTAATTGCACAACAGCCTGCTCTTTGGAACCGTCACCTGCTTTGAACCAATGCAGATTGTGGCAGGTCAAAAGCCACACACACACACACACACACACACACACACACACACACACACACACACAGTAGGCTATGTTTTGTTTTACATTTTAAAATACTCCTGTGTAGCCACCAGCACAAGGACGCACAATAAGATTTAATTATGATTATCTTAAGTTTTTGGGCCCTTTGTACTTTTCGGAGGTGAGGGGTATGGGGAGAGGGGGGGGGGCATGCATTAACCCTTTGATGCTAGCCGCGTGCATTCAGTCGACTCTGCCAGCAATTTGATTTAAAGGTCATTCTCTCCTATCGATCCGGTTTGGCGAGGGGGCGACGGAGTAGCGTAGGAATTGATCATCTAAAATAGAAGAGACGGTATTCGAGACTGTACAGAGTCCAGACCTCTACTGCATGTATAATTGCAAAGCACGCCCCCACCGTGTGAATTAGAACTGTGTGTGTGTGTGTGTGTGTGTGTGTGTGTGTGTGTGGTGTGTGAGGAAGGGGTGAAGATGTGGGGAGACAGCTCAGGCTCCTGCTTCAGCCGCCGCTCTGCAGACGAATCTGACTTCTATTAAAATTACATTATTCTTGAATAATAAGGTCGACGCAGTCAGAGCAGTGTGTGCAGGACGGAACAGTGTGGGTGGGATGTATAATGAACGAGAAAGAGGTTAAACGATTGTGAACTTTAAGTTGTCTCACGCTGCTAATCCTTCTCTATGACAGAATTAAAGGAGGACCGCTAAACCTTTTTTCCCTTTTTTTTA
Organism: Scomberomorus guttatus; assembly: GCA_038419695.1. Lineage (NCBI taxonomy): Eukaryota > Metazoa > Chordata > Actinopteri > Scombriformes > Scombridae > Scomberomorus > Scomberomorus guttatus. Next base: position 12,676,406 of record CM076454.1, on the reverse strand, counting down.
AAAGTCGGCATCAGTTTAGGCAGCGAGGTGTGCAACAAGGCGGCGTGAGAGCGCGCGTTTATTAGTCATTCTGTTGTGTGTTATGAAGGGTGAGCTGTTAATGGGAGAAATGGGGTTGCACGGTGGAGATGGAGGGGGTTGCATGGCTGCATGGCGCAGCTCCAGAGATGGAAAGGAGAGGTCGGGGAATGGAAATCGATACAGATTCAGGGCTCGCCAGATCGGCCTTAACAATGTGGCGCAGACGCACTCTACATCCCGATCACATACACACAGGAGAGAAGAAACGGCAGGCGACACGTATGCAAGCTGTAGCTGGTGCTATGATATTATCCCGTCTTATGCAGGCATGCGGCGTTAAATAAGAATGGGGGGGGGAAGCAAATACAAACAGAGAGCTGTGGCTTCTAGTTGCAAACAGCCAAGATAAACAGAAGCAGTCATGTTTTCAGGGCGGTCATGTGATGTTTCTCTCAAAAGTCCTCATTCCCATATATCCTCCATGATGCATCCAATAGTGAATATTCAATATCAGGCTACAAAATGAAGATTCATGCTAATTTAAAGTTGGATTAATTGCACACACATCCAGCCTCGTCGTGGCGGGTTACAGATAATGATGCAAGGAGTGAGATGTCATTTCATCTGGTATGTGCTGCACTGAACCCGGGATTTAAGCAAAATAGCCTCGAGGTATAACCTCGAGAAAATGACTGTTGCTCTCCCACCAGAGGATTTCAAAGGCGATGGTTGTACATGCGTGTCTCAGTACTTAGCTACAGCACACGTTGCTGTGCTTAACGAGGAACGAGGCTCTGAAACCGCAGCTGCACTGTTTACTCCCCTATCTTCCCCTCACACATCAATTATTAAAGTACCAATCGATCATTTTCGCAAGGTAACATCAAGCCATCTCTTCATGAGAGAAAAAAAAAATCCTGTTTTAAATTATCCCACATCAATCACATCTTAATGCCCTATCCAATTAAACCCATTATCCTGGCTTACATGACCAAAAAAAAAAAAAAAAAACACTCCTGACTATTTTTGTTGCTCTTGAATATTTTTGTTAAACATCCCAAAATACATCCCAGTTTGTATTCCTCAGCTTCCCCCTTTAAAAAAAAAAAGAAAAAAGCTGGAGATGTGATTTAAATGGAAACCCCGGTTTGCTTCATGTTGGACTGGAAACTAGGAGAGTGTGATTGACGCGATTGTAGATTGTAATATTGATCGATGGGTGGAAGCTGTTGGATGAAATAATGGTGTTTAGGGCCTAGAAGAATGCTATTAACTATGTATTGGTAAAACTCCAGTTCACCACCTTGAACTGTCCTCAAAACACAGAGAGGACCCGCAGTTCAGTGTGAATGGACGGACAGTTCAGCACTCTGGACAGCGCCTTAAACAACAACACTGACCCTGCAGGATAAAGCTATGTGCTGCCTCATTCTGAATGCTTTGTAATAGGCCATAAAAGGTTATAACCAGCCTGTAACCTTCTTAATATAACACACACACACTAAGATAAATCTGTATTTGCACAAAAGCAATAATTTACACCCGCTTTCTTCTGAAATATTCACATTTTTATCAGTTTGTTGCAACCAATAAATGAATTGGCTTTAGCTCAAAACGCTCAAAATGTTTAGCTCAAAACATTTAACAGTCTAAAAAGTGGCTACAATTAAAAGCCTGTAAGAAAGGCAATTGGTCAGCTCAATAAAAATATATTTACCAAGGAAGATGAAGATGGGCCTTGCAGTGGTGTGGGCGCAGAGGGGAAAGGGGACGAGGGGGGGGGGGGGGGGGGGGGGGGGGGGGGTTGGGGGATGGTGGATGATATTGCTCCAGGATTAGGCCTGTGTAAACTGCGTGTAGTCCATTGAAACATGAAAGGAGGCCTCCCACCCTCATTCTCAACAATGTTTTTCCTCTGTGTCCTGTGGGTCTTGACCTGCACACCCTGGCACGTGCCCCGGCCATTCAAATGGTAATGAACCAACTGCGCTTTTTTTTTTTTTTTTTTTTGGTTGTGCGTGTGTAAAGGGGACTTTGGCATGTCATGGCACCTCATCACTGTCACAAGAAAGAATTATGGCGTAGGATGATGATATCTTGTGTCACAATAACTGAATATTTTCAGTGTTGTTCAGCATCTCTCTGGAAAGACCCGGATGACTGTATAACCCAAACCCCAAAGGGCACATTGAGAGGGAGCTTCACTATACACACAAGAAATGGAACATGATCACAGCAGAGAGAGAGAGGGAAAAAAAGGTGAGGTGTGCAACAGCGTTTTTTGTTGTGTTTTTTTTTTTATAACAGCTGTCCTCTTTCTCCCCTTTTCCGGCTCCCGCCTCCCCCCTCATGCTCCGGGGGAGAGACCAATGGGAGAGAGTGCTGAGGCGGGATAATTGATAGATGCACTGGCTATCCTTATCGATCAGGGCTGTATTGACCCGACCAAATACATTGAGATGGAGTTGTGGAATTCAACACAGATGCAAAGACGAATTGTTTTCATCGTTAATGCGATCTTTAAATGCTTTCCAAACCTCACTTCGCCCGCGTCTTTCTTACCCGTGTAGCCTTACAATGAAGCTTGCCTATTTATTTCTACAAAAAGTCGACTGATACATGCGCTTCAAGGCGCCTGGAAAGTGTGTGCCCGTGTTGTGGGGTTGCATATGGGGAGCACAATAGGTAGGAGAGCCTGTGGGTCTTTGCCCTCGTTGCATTAGGAGATGTTAAGCGTGAAGGACACATTCCCCCCTAAACTGGCCTATCTCTGCTCTGTTTTTCGTTTCAGGAGTGGATTGTCGTGTGTGTGTGTGTGTGTGTGTGCGCGCGCGCAGACAGTGGCATTTTCACATTAGCTAAGCAGGGCAGCTGCATTGATTTGTGTGACTGTGATGAATTTGGAATAGTAATTTGAATTTATTGATTGATGTGGCCGAGCGAGTATGGCCCAGCCTCACTTTCAGCATCACCCCCCACCACCCCCACACACCCCCCCCCCCCAACACCACCACCACCCCCAACTCCCACTCCCAACCCACATGCGCACCGAGGATAATGGTGATTTTAAATGCAATAAGTAAAATGTTGCTCCGTGCATTTACATACAAGTCATTTGTCATTTAGCCCAACTGGATTTTTCACCCCCCAAGATCTATTGTGACACCAGGTTGCTCACAAAGCACAATGTGCACTTTAAACCTGCTGTTTCATGAAGAAGAAAAATATTTATTTCAAAAAAAAAATAGAGTTGATAACATCTATCACCACAGAATGAAATTAAGATCAGATTTAATTCAATTCCACATTTCTATAGAGAATAAATATCCACATACGCACACACCTCACCTGCTTGGAGCTGTCCTGGGCCTGACCACATTAAAATATGCAGGAGGTGTGCACTGCACAGGACTGTGACACTCCAACATGTCAATTGAATGGGGGGGTTTTATCCTGATGCGGGGTGTGGAAGATATAAAACCCCACAGCCCAATTAGCTTTAACAGCAGTGGCACTTAAAGAGACAATTGTGGAGTGTTTAAATCTTTATTTACCAGAACCCCACTAAATGCGCAAAGGAACAATTTACATGCCATTAAGTGCTTTTCAATAGGGCATTGACCGGAACTAAAATATGCCACTATATCTGCTTAATTGAACTGTTCGCTGAAATACGACACAGAAGAGCTGATTGACGTTTGGGAGCGCACGTCTAAACAGTGCCTTTACACAAACATCAATGAGAAGGGACTACTCACTCACATCTCTGTTTTAACCCCACTGCGACGTCCCTCGTTTTCATTTACGTCCTGTTAATCAGGTTGTAAGTGTTAAAGGGTTTAAAAGGGGGGCGGTTTGCAAATCATAATCTGTGAGTAATAAATATCAAAACGATGTTTGAAAGAGATGAACTCTGCAGAAAGACAAAATGGAAAGAGGAGGGGGTTTGTGTCAAACTATTTGTCTCCTGCTGAACAGAAAGGATGTTTCGGGCCTTTCTGTCTTCACATCCCAATGAGCCCATAATCTCACAAGCCACAATAAACACCATTTCTCAGTCTCAGAAAGGGGAAACAGGCCTTAAACCAAGTTTGGAGAGACCCAGAGTGCAGGAGACAACACAGGCCAGAGAAAGACGCATCTGCTTGTGTCTCTGTCTTTCAGATCCAAATCGATAATTTATCAGTGCGCTACTCTGAAAGGGGACGCCTGGACCTGAAATATTGATCCATAGGAGGTCATGCTCCCCCGACTCATTTGGCCAGGCCTCAGACGATCCTTGTTTGCAACGACGCGCTTATTTGACAGCGGAAGTGCCAAAGTACTGCATAAAGTTTGTTTGATTTAAGAGTCCAAAGTAAAAGCTGTGTGTTTGAGTTGCAGTGATTTTCAAAGTGTAGATTTGGTTTTCCTTTAAAGTAATAGCTGCGAGATGTAATCAATTTTGCTCACATCCTGCTTTGATTTCCTTTGTTTGGTCTGTTTCTCTTGTGTGTTTTTGTTTGTGTGTGTGTGTGTGTGAGAGAGAGAGAGAGAGAGGCACAGAGTGAAAAAGAGGGAGACAGAGGGAGAGTGATGTGTGTATCCCTGCTTTGCGTCCGTGCGTAAAACGGCTATATGTCTGCGTAAAAACAAACACACCTGTCAGGCCGAGTTTGCGCCAGGTCTACTTTTGAGAGGTGCCTCCTCTCTTTTGTTTATAACACTTCCAGTGTTGCATAGCGTCTGTTTGTACTATCATGGATTGTAGCATCAATCAAAATATAGATTTCCCTCAACATTTAACACCCCAACTGTCATGATGAAGTTTTACTCGATACAATCGACTAATAACTTCTAGTAATGTCTGTTTGAGCAGCTATTGACAGTCTCGCCACATTGACTTCTAATTGATCCCTCCACATCACTCAGGTTGGGAGCTGTCTCCTCACTCACCTGCAAGCCTGAGCGCCGACATCCGCTGGAACTCGGGCTCCTGGAGCCACTTCCACATCCTCCTGAACGTCTCCCGGCCAGACTTGAGTTTACTCCACGGTTTAGGATTCCTCAGCAGGTCAGACAGAGTTCCCTGGGACCGGCACAAGATCCTCTGAGCAAAGATGGCCTGGGGGATGCTGTAGCGCTTGAGCTCTGCTGTTATTCGCTGTGCCACCTCCTTGGTGTTTATCTCCTCCACCTGCCCTGACCCAGCTCCCTGCCCGCCTCCCACCACCGTCTGCCTGTCCCGGTCTGATAGCATGGACCCGTTTGCCTGAGAGTGCGGATGGCTATGATGGTGTATGCCGTTCAAGGATGTCATGAGCCCGGCCCCGTGGCCCCCGAGACCCCGGGCCAGGTGCTCCTCGCCCCGGGACAGCATGGCTGCGTGGGACTCGAAGCCCCCCGAGGAGAGCATCTTGTCGTTGGAGAGGTGAGCTCCAGGACCGTAGGCGCTGAGAGTCTGCTGGGAGCTGTGCAAAGACCCGAGACCGTTGGACAGAGGGGACAGAGGCTGCCCCATGCCGGACATGTCTTTGGGGTAGTGGCCGTAGAGGTTACTCATGGAGGCGAGGCTTCGGTCGTCCCTCATCAGGGTGAAGCTGCCGCTGACGTTCCCGGCCGCAAGTCGCTGGTGCGCCGGATGATGGTGAGCATGTGGGTGTGGATGGTGAAATTTCTCCGAAACGGTGGATATGGGGGGCAGGTGCTGCAGCGGCGTCAGCGTGGTGTAGGTGCTGCTCAAGCTCATCCCGGAGTCGCACGACATGGTCATTGCCGGATGCAAGGGGCCAGACAAAGCGTGGTCTGTGCGGTAGTCCCCTGCTCCCTCCAATATCGAGGCCATGCTGGACACCATGGCTGACCGTCCGTGCGACACCAAGTTCCGATGCGACGCCGACGACTGGCGCGCGTGCGGGGAGTTCATTAAGTCGCTCGTTTGATGGGAGTGAGATACACCGTGCAGATTTCCAATGTTTTCCATTGTAAGCTCCATCGTTGAAAAGGATCTTTATTTCCACCCCTCTCGCCACTCTCTCGCTCTCTCCCTCGCTTCTCTCCCCCTCTCTCTCCCTCTCTCACTGTCGCTCTATCTCGCACTCCTTTCCAATAAATTTTGAACGATTTCAAAGCCAAGCCATTGATTGTAGTTGCCTCTCTGCAGTCAATCCAGCATGGTTTTAAAAGATCGGGTCCCGGCCGCCACACAACTGTGCCGCAAACCTCTGCTCAATGTGTGAAGGTGTCTGCGCCTGCCTGGATTTCTTCCGCTGTAGAGCACCTTCCACTATACCCAAAGCGCTGCTCTGCTCTCTGTGTGTATATTGACGTGCCCGCGCTCCTGTCAAGATGAGACTGAGCCTGTGCGCGCCCCCGCGGCGTATCCTCGCCCTCGCCTCCTCTGTCTGGGGCCGACCTGACGTCACTGGCCCCCCATGTCATGGGTTGCGCTTCATGTTGCAAACTGAACCTCAAATTCCTGAAAAAGATTGCATTAGACACTTGTGAAGATAAAAAACACAGGCGGCCTATCATGAGCGCTGCTGCAATCCTGAGCAGTGTGTGCAACGTTTACACTGAGGTGGATAAGGAGGACTCGCTCCTTGTTGTCTCTGATAAAACCGTTTGACACGGCGCCAACACATGTGATGCCTCTCTTGAAGGTTAAATATTAATGTGTCACATCAGGCCACGAGTGTGCTGAGAAAACCATAACTTATCTTTGCAGAGGAGGCTTACAACAACCGGCATTATTTTTTGTTTTCAGTCTTCATAAATTGAAAGATGCATAATCTATTGATGCTGGAAGAATGACTGCATCTGTAGTTACATGACAATACCTGCGTCTGCGTCTGCGTGGATGACGTTTGACACTATAATCAGTTTATTTAAGCTTCACTTTTTGATATCCGGAAAGTGAACTGTCCAATTCTAAGCTTTCACTCATAACTTTTTTCTTACAAGTGATTTTTGTTTCTTTCATTTCCCTCAACAAGATGTTACTGAATAAATCTGTCGAGTTTCATTTCGTCATAGCCTCCAGGCTTTGACCCCTTTCGCATCTTTGCTCCTCGGATTCAGGCCGCGATAATCCAAAACTCTCTCTCTCCGTCTCACTCATAACCACTCTCACATAATGTTTCATGCCTTACACAAACTTGTGTATGAAACTTACTGCTGCTCGCTGACGTCAATCCAGGTCAGCAATCCATCAGTGTCAAAGTGTGTATGGATCAGGAGATGCATCGATAGGCTGGTGCCTATTGCAGGAGCCCCGTAATATGGATGCGATATAGCAACACATTGAGGAATTGGATTCTGTAAAGGGCGTTTTGGGTGTAAACCGAGCAAAGTAGCCTATAAAGCTTCTCTAAAGTTGTCAAAATAGTTTTCCCATCTATAAACACCCAGTAAATACCATATAGTTTTATTTCTGCCAGGCGTTGCCCAACTCCAACAGCATCATGAACACCTGCGCGATCTGGTGCAATATTCCAATTTTCAGTGGATTGACTGACATGGCTGCAGTTAGAGACAGAAACTTTGTGCTGATATTGAATTTAATTTGTGTTATATTGCAAGGTGTGATCTGTCACAACAATATATAGTATTGCAGGGCTGTAGTGTTGTATTATTGTATGTAATTTGTGTGTCCAGCCTGAAGGGTAGAGATGTGCCGAGACAAGTGGCGCCAAATCAACACCTGTGTGACATGTTTTAGACATGTTTGGACACATCGTGGAGTGTGTCTGTTAAGTGTGATGTGTGTTGTGCGTGTTGCTAAGCCCTCTGCAGGCCTTTTTATGTGAACACTGTTACCAAGAGGGAAATCTTGGCATCTACAGCGAGGTTATGTAAAATGAGGCCAAAAAAAATTTTGTCCAACAATCTAAGTGCATCACTAATCATTTGCAAATAGCATAAAATAATTCCCCTGACCAGTGTTTACCAACAGTTTGGCCAAGTCCATCCATAACTTCGCTGATGAATTGTGATATCAGTGGCCTTGGCACGCACCTCCTCTCCCCAAATAATGACCCTAAAAACTGTGTCTTTGCTGATTGCCAACGGGGGATGGTGGCTTTTGGCTTGTGCCATCAGGAGAACAGCAGTGTCCGCTTGGGTTAATGTCCCTGTATTGATCCCAGCAACCACTGCTATCGAAAATGAATTACCGAAGCCCGCACAGCAGCGAATCCGTCATCTGTGCTCAGCCAGCCGGCCAGAGCAGCTTATTGGTCGCGGTGGTGATGGATGTTAACTTTCATTGCTGGCTCCTTGCTCCTAATTCACCAGGGTTTACAACCCAAAACAACGCGCTGGAAAGTTTTATACTTTCACCAAGAGCTTGTAAACTTCACACCAAGCCTCCCAAGTGTTCCCCTCTCTCTGCGTGTCTTTAATTTAGTTTTTATATTTGCGCCATAAGAAGTCATGTTAACTTTACGCAGATAATAAACAGCAGGGTCAACAAGCAGGGGTTGTTACCTGATCAGTGTACTTTCCCCGTTTTCAATCAATGTTGTTTTCTTCTGTTTTATGCAGCTTGGACAAATCGTTCCTATAACAAAGCCAAAATAAAATTTGAATGCAAAGTAAACCCAGCTATTCTCCCCCCTCCCTTAAAAAAAATCTATGTATCCGCCTAGAGCTCAGTTTTAATTTGTATTTTAATGTACTGTTTTCGAATACTTAGGCTAAATAAGCATATCCTATGGCAAATACAATATGAAATATTAACTGTGTCGATATCTGCGGTGTGACTGGGGCGATGCCGCAGAGACCCGGTGATTTATTTCTTATTAATAACAGCGGGCGAGGCGGTGGCCTCAGCACCACGTTGGCATCGACTTTATACACACACACACACACACACACACACACACACACACACTGCAGTGATTGTGCAGCAGTCGTCTTAGCGTGTGTGTGTTCATTTATTTGTTATGAACCCCCCCCAAAAAAAAAGTTATAATATTCTCCCTTTTTTTTCTAGAAGTATATAAGACTTTTGTAATTTAGCACAGTTTGTCCTAAAGTCTCTGTCAAGTCTTTCATGAGGCCTAAAGCATTTTGTTGTTTTTTTTTTTTTTATCAGCACTGCTGTCGTTTGCTGATCACCTAATCAATGCTGAACCCGGAGCCTCGCTCAATGCATTTCTGAAGGATCGATAGTGACCAAAAAAAAAAGCATTCTGCTAAAATGGTTTAAGTTAGGTCTATCCTGTTATGTGTTTGACCTGTTTCATTACAGGAAGTGACCGTAAAGCACTCAGCTGAAAAGTTTGAGCTGGGTTTTTCATTTGGCTGAGTGCTGAAGACTCTAAAAACACACACACACACACACACATCACATTTAATATATGTTTTGCTAAAATTGTACTGTATTATAATCCCAAAAATATTATTGTTATTATTGATAATACTGTCCACAGAATTATGGGGCAATAACAAATTTTTATCCTTCGATATTTTACACGGGGACATATTTTTACGCATCAGGCGCCCAAAATGATCTTTTTGCTTCCCTCAAAGCTTTTTTTTTTTTAATACTTTATTTAATTTCAACCCTGTGTGCTTAATGAGTGGTGTTTCTAGTGGGCCAACCCTTCCCGTAAGCTCGTCTATTTTCCCAGGAATCACTCGATAGAGACAGACTAATCTTTTCATGACTTCTTGAATGACTCCGCGGCTGATGCATCACGCTTAATGTATTCTAAAGTATATTTACTTGAATCTTGGCTATTGGCAAAAGTTAAGTAGCAGTGTTTAGTAATGTCGCATTGATCAGGCCTCACTGAGCAAGTCAGCGGGACTCATCCCAATCCGCACACACACACACACACACACACACACACACACACACACACACACACACACACACACACACACAAAACTCCACATGTGCTTTGTTTGTCTATGGCTCTACTTTAAGTAACCGCGCGCGTGTGTGTGTATAAAGAGTGGAAATATATTAGTATAAATTTCACATAGTAAACTCCACATAATTTGTTCAGCAAGGATCATCTGCACATGCGCCGTGCAGTTGAACACCCTCTGTTTTTTATGTTTTTTTTGGAGGGGGGAGGGGGGGTGTTAATATTATTGTTACCTTTAACTTATTTTTGCCTTTAAACATTTTCTGCAAACTTCCAACAGGCTACAGGCCAAATCAATGCCACCCTGCATTTTGAATGTTACATGTTTGTCCTGTTAAATCTTTAAACGACACTGTTAAATAGTTTGTTTCACAGTCGGAGCTCTGCAGCCAAATTTAGAGGCCTAAATGTTGAAAGGAAAAAAAAAAAGAGGGAGAATCACTTTCACGATTGAATCGCTGTGTTTGTAAAGCGTTTGCCTGCAGTTTGTTAAGGAATTAGTGTGTTGCCATAGATTATTATTTAGGTACATTTGCATTTGAAAGCGCCCAGCAATAGAGGACCGTGGTGATCAATAGCCCTGGTGCCATATCGATCTATCCGCAGTCTGATCGATTGGCAGAAAGAATTGGGCTCACATCTTTTCTCTCTGCTCCGTGGTTTCTCTCAAAATGAATGCCGACTCATGTAAAAACACGCTTTAATACACAGCAGGCCTCCAAAAAATATTTAGGACAACAGGTGCCAAAGGAGGCCTGGGCTGCCCTCCCCAAGACTGTAATCAATAATCAATACGAGATGTTTAGTTGGCTATTTATATTTTTATATGAATCATTGTTATATATTCAATTAAAAAATATAAAATAAGTAGGAAAGCAGCCAAGAAATGACTGTTTGTTTTTTTGAAGAATAAGATAAGACTGAAAAAAAAAATGAAAGAAATAAGTTTTGAGTAATACAGATTTTATTAGTTTATTGTTTTGGTTCAGTTATCCGTCATGTGGCCAATTTGTCAAAGGACAAATGTGTTCAAAGGTTCCCGTCAAATATGCAGCGCTGCTCTAATTTATTGAAAAGGAACAATAACAATTTCAAAAATATAGCCTGTATTTTTTTTGTCATAAAGGTCACTGAAGCCCCTACAGATTTCTGACAAGCTGTTAGCGAAATAACCATCACTCAGGTGTGTTCACATGATGTCACTGCAATCAATACAGCTACTAATCACAAACATATTCAATAGGATATCGATCCGATTGGGCTGGATTACGAAATGTTAGAGGATTAACTTGCTTTTTTCAGTTTCTTTCGGGCACAACTTTCGGCTGGCGAGGCCTCAAAGTGTTTATGAGACTGTCGGATATTTGTTGTGTTGACAGCAAAAATTGTAAACAACACCAATAAGATTTGAGGATCAGGCCTACACTGCTGTTTAATAAACTCCTTTATTTGTTTTCATTTTGGTGTTAGCTCCCCATAGTTAAAAAAAAATTAGTTAAAATAACATAAACACTAGTTATTTTATTTTTATATTTTATTTAATTATAAAGTAATTAAAGCAGTTTAAATATGCTATAATGCTGCTGGGATGTAATTTGTTTGTTAAAAAAACAACAATATAAACTGCACCATCAACAGTCAGAACAGAAAAAAGTTCTTTTTAAATTTCCAGTGAAATTGAAAATTTTCCAAGTGAGAAAAGGAATGAAACTAAAATTATCAACATTTTCATTTCATTTCCACCAGAGAAGTTTTTGTTTATCTACATATATCATATATATATATCATACTACTGTGTGTGTGTGTGTGTGTGTGTGTGTGTGTGTGTGTGTGTGTGTGTGTGTGTGTGTGTGTGTGTGTGTGTGTGTGTGTGTGTGTGTGTGTGTGTGTGTGTGTGTGTGTGTGTGTGTGTGTGTGTGTGTGTGTGTGTGTGTGTGTCATTCCCATCGTAAACTACTTTTCACAGAATTATATTTCGCCTCCATTACTTTGATCTCCTATTTGCTTTAGTTGTTATAAACATCAATATAGACTTAGATTTATTGCACATAGATGTACGTTTTAGAAAAATATACACATTGTATGTAAAGGGTTGGTCAAATGTTTGGAGACACTTCCTCGTTGATTTGGACACACATTCTCATTTCACTTGAATGAGAAAGTGTGTCCAAACTTTTGACTGGTACTGTGTGTCAATACGAACAATAGACACACACACACACACACACACACACAGATATTTAACAGTACCCCCCGCTGACCCCTTGAACTAAAGAGATGCAAATGATCTAAAACTGATTTTGACTCATTTTATCTTCTGTTTACAATCCATCGACTGTCTATGCTGACTGACAATATGAATGCCTTGTTGCGAGCTATAGGCATTTAGGTAACTGCTGGTGTGTAAGAGAGAGTGTGTGTGCATGTGTGTGTGTGTGTGTGTGTATGATGGCATTTATATTAACTGAAAGCTATCACACATAAAAACTTATATGTCCATATATATATATATATATATATATATACATATTATACATTTTAAATTCTACACACACACGTTCGTTGGATTAGAGGGATCACAGATTGTAATGTGGATTTATATGTCTATCCTGGGTCTACGCTGTAATATCTATACATTCATAATGCTTCATAGATTAGAATGATTATAGATTATAATGTGCATGTATTATCTCACAAGCTAGTTAAGAGCATTATTCATTGTTCTTCTCCCCCTGCCCTCCTGGTTTTAAACCACACAGCTTTTTCCCCTCTTAAGTACTGCTAACGCTGGATTTATTAGGCTTAAAGAATAGCCTACACATCTTCCTCAAAGGGGATCAGACATTAAGTGTAGATCAAAAGGATAAGGTCTTAAAAACAGAACAATGCTTCTCGCACAACACTTACTTCTTATTCCCTGATGCATGTTAATTCAGGGATTTTACATAGACCCTTTTAAACAGCCTTTTGTTTCAAATGATGTTTATGCATTCGTGCAGAGCAATAATTCTCATGGCCAGAGGGGTTAATTAGACTAACCGCATTTTATTGTTTTAATTTTGCACTAAAATAATACATTTGTTTGAATTTTGTATTACACAAAGCAAAGTGTTTGTTATAACTCTCAACCTTTTCAAAGTTGTCAGCAGAAATTTAATCAGCACAGATGGATTATCTAAAAAAGCAGCGGCACGAATACAGCGTCTGTGAGCCAAAATACCCTGGAAGTTTGTTCTCCGTGTTGTGGAGACAGAAAGGAGGAGGCGTAGATATATTTAAAGTTCAGGCTCACACACCAGCGTGCTTTTGTACTTCCACAGAAACAGTGACACAGCTTCAGGGAAAGTGATGGACGGCTCAGTAGGATTTGTAACATTCAGATGCACAAAACAGAATCAGTGACCTACTAGTCGTCCTGGCACTGATATCAAACATTTTTGGGTGAGCTACAACTGCAGCACATGGTTATTTTTTTTCTTTGAAACAAAATAAATGGAGAAAAATCTCTGCCTGTATCGTTTTGTTTTCCTGTAAATCTTTTTTTTTTATATATATATATATTCATCGGCCAAGTAGTGAAACCTCACACGCAGGCTATGAAAGGGAAACATGTATCAGTCAGAATAAATGTGGAATCAAGTACAATTGGCTTTTGCTTAATACCCCCCCCCCCCCAACCACCCACCCACCCTTCTTCCACCCACCCACCCCATCCCTCCCCTAGTGAAACTCCCACCCTCCACACCCGATAGAGCACCCGTTGCTAAGCGACAGAGGGAGAGATGGATTGAGGAGACATAGTCGATCAATTCTACCGAGAGAGGGAGAGAGGAAGGGAGGCAGGAGAGGGAGGGAGGGAGGAGAGAGAGGAGGTGAAAGAAAGAGGGAGAGAAGAAGAAGAAGAACAGAAAGAGAGAGGAGAGGAGGGGAGGACAGAATGCAGAGTGATTGCAGTCGTATCGAGGCTCTAGTTCAGGCTGGAGACGGTCTTTTGAAACATCTATCTTTGTTAACTGTATCATGCCTTCCGAAAATAAATCCATCCCTGCAGCTGTCCACCCTTCCATCTTTGTCCAAGTGCTTTACTTTAATACTTTTATCACTGCAAATTACAGTCCGCACAACCAGCCTGTGTTTAATATTCCCTCACTCACAAGAGAGTTAATTGCATATTGCATGTGCTCTTTCTCTCCGGCTCTCTCTCTTTCTCCATTAGTCACTGGTGTGCACACACACACACACACACACACGCACACACACAAACATGCAGATGCCCGGCAATACCACATGCCCCTCTGCGCGTGTGTGTGTGTGTATGTGTGTGTGTGCAGAGCTGGGTGTTGAGCGCATCGACTGAGTATCGATCCCACCACTCACCTCCCTGCAGTCAGCTCTTGTCCTACATAGCATGCCCTGTCTGATTTCTCCCTTAATGGCTTTTATCCAGCTCCAATCTTTATTTAAACTGAAAAGTAGGAATTAGCACCCACTTCTGTCCTAGTCTCTCTTACCTTTTCTTTCCTCTGTCATCTCAGAGTAAATATCGGCAAGTATCGGTCCATTGACCCTTCTCCCTTCCTCTCCTGGCTATGATTGCTTTCCCACTCAGAAATGTGTAGTACAGTGTTTGTTGCTTACTGTTTCTTTATTTTTACATATACGGATAAGATTATTTATGCAGGGCTGCAACAAATGAGTATTTCCATGATCCATTTATCTGCTGAATATTTTGTTGATTCATCAATTAATCATTTAGTGTAAAAATGTCAGAAAATAGTGAAAAATGCCCATCACAAGCTCAAGCTGATGCCTTCAAATGTCTTGTTTTGTCCAAAACAACAGTCTGTAACTCAATGATGTTCAATTTACAATCAAAGAAAAGCTGGAAATCTGATTTGCGTGGTTAATCCATGATCAAAATTAAATTTGTCAATTATTTTTTTGCCGATGGGGTCGTGACCCAACTATTACTCAAGTTATTTAATGATGTTTATACCCCACCACCTCAGATTGTCATGGCAACAGGGCAGACATCTCAGCCCCTCAAATGAGAGGCATTTATTCTGCACAGACTACTTTTCATATTGATGGCCTTCCCTCATTGTGATCAGCCAGCCACAGCCTGGGGAGGAACCCTCCGCATGCCATCATCCCTTTCGATTTGATTTGATTTGTTGTTCATAGAGGGAAGTGATGGGAGAGACTCTTATCTCGGCCGAGCAGAAACAAGCCATAGCAAATAAGACACATCGGACTATCTGTGCTGGCACACACAATGGGGATTAATTGATCCCCTAATACCACAGATAAATCAATTCCTTCCTCTCCCCCCCTCCTGAGCTCTCCAGCCAATTGGACGGCCTGCCATTTGATCAACAGAGCATTTCTAACCAATAGGAGGAGAGCTGGAGGTCGACTGTCGGTGGCACAGAGGTGAGCCCGAAAAGAGGTTAGGGAGAGGGAGTCTATCGGAAAGCTCAGAGGCAACAGGAGTGAAAGTGAGGGCTGCGGCGTAGACGGCGCTGAGTATACAGCGATCCGCAGAGAGCACAAACAGAGGTGGAGCTGCGGCTGCAAAGCTGCATAAGAAGGTATTAATAGCATCGCTTTGTTGCTGTGCAATAACTGTGATTTAGGCTTTATGTCTCCACGCAAGGGGCTGAGAGAGGATGGCGCTCGTTTGCAGATGTGACAAGAAGACAAAGAGCAAAACGCCACATAAGCGTAAATGCAGACGACAAAATATTAAAATGAGAATGGTTCTTGAGTTTAAACATCCTTCAAGTCCTCATTATCTACTAAACAAACAATCTTTTTTTTTTGTGGCCGTTCTCCCACTGGCTGCACAGAGCAATGTCGCTGGTCAAGACATCAGCCATTTTCTCACAGTTACCCCATCTTATCTCCACCTTCGTTTGATCCATCTCCATTAGACTCTCCCTCGCAGCCCACCATCATTCTCACTCTTTCACTTCTTTTGTATCTCTCCCGCCCAATCTCTCCCTTATCAGCACCTTGGCATTTCTGTCTTTCCCACAAACACTGTTTTCCTCATACAGCTCATATAATAACAGGCTAAAAATATGCCTTCTTTTTTTTTTTTTTCTTTCGAGTATTGATTTTGCCCGTAGCATTGTCTATGGAGAGGGAGAGAGAGGAGAAAGACAGGGGGCGGGGGAGAGAAATGAAGTAGAAACAACTGGAAAAAGAATTACTTTCTACGTATGTGGTAATGCTCTCACCTCTCCTATTTTACTTAAGTGGAGAACCATACTCTGCTTCGATGCAATACCTTTCAATTAGAAGGTAACTGCATTTGCTGAGGTCCTTTCTCAGCCGTTCTCAACATCAGAGAGCACCACAGCACGCACACACTGTATGCATTTAATAGTAACCCACTGAAATTAGAGAAACCTTACCATTGCAAATATGTTCAAGATCAGCTTTTCAGGGAAAATGGTTGGCTCTTTTGGCACTGGTGTGTAATGGGAATGGAGAGAGTTGATCAATAGGCTATTGATCGTAGCCGGCCAGAGTCTGGGGAATTGAGAGTGAGAATAGAGGGGAGTTAGGGTGGGGGTTGGCTCCAGGTTGAATTTTTAAAATGCCCTATTTCAGAGATGACAAATAGTCTATTTGAAAAGAGAGAGACAAAGACAGAGGGGGAGAGCATCATAAAGAGATTGAGAAAGAGTCTCTGCTTGTTGTTGTGCTCTCTGAACAGAGAACTGAGACCTCCCTGTTTCCCAGAAGTTACAATATTTTGGACGGGAGCTGCTGAACTACAAAGACAAAGGGAGCAGGGACTTCTCAGGCTACAGTAGCCTAGAATCCTTCATCTGACATTACATTTAGCCTCGTCAATTCTAAGTTCGAGTTTCATTTGCGGAAATATGTATTCTGAATTTTACAACTCTGAATTTTTGCCAATATCTGATTCTTTTTGGCAGTGCGTTTGCATCTACTTACAGCGAGCCCTGTTCAATTCCCGAGTTTACTTTCAGTGTCTCCTACATAAACCTCAGTTATAAACCTCAGCTACAAGCGCAGCCAGATCACCATCTGCAATGGGCCCAAATGAGGCATAATAAACCTGAAACATGAATAAACCCTCAAGCTGGAGGGTGAATTGTGCAGTAACAGACCCCTGTAACCCACAGCAAAGCACTCTGTCCCTCTGTTAGTTGGGAGATGCTAGAGAGGGTAAAAAGTGTTAAAAAAAAAAAAAAAAGGTCTTCAGTACATGAATCTTAAAATCCTGAAAATTCTAATTTGTGCATTTAGATAACAGTTGCAATGGCAGATATCTGAATCATATCAGATTTTGTCCCACCAAATATAAAGCTTCATGTACCTTTTTCTGTTTATACATTCATAACACATATGTGATGTATACTACATGCCAGTAAAACATCAGAATTAGGTCACTTTAACCGGAGAATGTGGACTATAAATGCGTTCATCCTATAAATTCTATTTCCACACGTGTTAAACCCTTTAACAAGCAGCAGCCTGAAGAATACGAGCTGGGAGGGGAGGATGTTGGGATGGCAGGAGATCTTGACTCAACCATGACAAACTTTAGATCGTTTTAAAAGCACAAAGTCTCACAATTCTATCTGTTTAGTATCCTGATACAACTGTGGGAATTGTTGCTTATTTTGTAATAGGAGGGCAAATAAAACAGAATAGTAAAAGGGAAAAAAATACTATAAGAAACTTACATTTTTACTATGTTTGTGCCTCTTTAAATGTGTTTTAGTATCACTGTAGTAAAGATATAAGAGAGTCACCTTTCAGAAGAGGCCAGAATCAAATCAAAAGGGTTCAACAACAGGAATTTATTCTGGGTTATTTTTTTTGAAGGCTTTTTCACAAAAACAAACGCATTATATATGTATCTTCCAAATGCTACTTTCACTTCACAAGAGCACCATTTAAAGGACTCCAAGCTTCACGTTGCGCATATGTACATATACAGGCCTGTAAACATGGGGGGAAACAAGCTGGAAGCATTACTTCTCAATGTTGCTCCACTCAACTGCAGGCAATGGAAAGCAGTTAGAGCACTACTCTGTAAACACCCCTGAGAGGAACCTATACCTCAGTAAAAATTCAGCTGTAAATAATGTATTGAATGCGAACTTAAGGTCCACAGGGAGATATGGATAGGCTCATTACTCTTTTACTTTGCTGGCCTTTTTACGTAGTCCGCACAGCTCTCAACAATCGACTCCAGATGCTCCCTCTCTGTTTTGATTTAAAGATGCTTTTACCTGCGGATATTGTTATGGATATAGGTATTGTTTTTTATTTTCTACACATCGCCCTGAGGTTTGAGGGCTGTTAACTCATGCACCCACCCACATGCTCTGTGCCCTGTTTAGGTTGGCGTATGTGTTTGCGAGTGTGAGAGTGTGTGTTATCTGTGCCGGTAGTTGAGGTGAATATGCGGGCTCCGTCTGTGTGTCCTGTCCGGGGATGCATTGATCTCGAAGCAGGATGTCAAACATTTTAACGCTGATCTTGTCCTTGTTATTGCCTCGCACAGCCGGGCTGTTAATGCATTAAAAATCGTTTGTCCCTATCTTTCCAAACTTATCTCACCCTACTGCCCTGAGCAACACAAGAATACCCCTCCGTTGTAACATACACACCACTCCCGCCCCCCCCTCCCTCCACCCCTCTGTTTCTAACCATGTCCTTCCATCCTCTGTCTCAATCAATCTTTACGACACCCGGTTGCATCTCTCTAATGTTTCCGGACTTGACCGTATCCCCGTTCAAAAATTCTTAATTAAGCCCGTTCTGTGTGTTTACCGTTGGGCAAATTACAATCTGACAGGGCTAATAAAACAACATTGGCGAGAGGAGGCCGAGAGGAGCATGTGCTATGACCCTTACCTCTTTCACCTGTCTCTATGTCCACCTCAGCTTATCTCCCTCCATTCCCACCTCCTCATATCTCCCTATTTTCTACCTCACAGGTTTTGAGGAGGAAAGGGAGGGGATGGGAGAGAGAAGCTGTGGTTTGGCACCAGTTGGTTGAAGAGTCTTATATTCATCGCTGTCGACATGACTATTTGTTTTAAATACTCACATGTCATTACGCTGACCTATCTTGGTAATACCAGTCAACCTACTTGCTTCTCATCTCTGATTATTAAGATTCATGAACCTGCCTGCCTGCATGTCAACTCTTACAGATATGAGTCATATATCTATGTTCACATCAGCATCTTTCTTAATTTAGGTATTGACTCATGCAGTGTTCTCACATTCTGCAATCTATAGCCCACGCCGTGTGTGTATTATATCTCTATTTCTGTACAGTTTTGTCTGGTCACTTGAGAAGTGCCATTTGCTTTATGCTAAAGCATGATGGAGAGGGAGGGCGTGTCACAAGGATCTCTTAAGCTGCTCGGCTTAATGTTGAACACTAAACGGCACAACAACAAAAAAACAGGACTGAGCCCAGCAACACCAGAAAAAATGATTGGTAGTCTCTGTAAGATACACATATACCGTAGGTAAAAACACAGGAGTGATGCAAGAAAATCAAATAGAGGATTATTTAAAGCTACAGCAAATTAAATCCAACCAGAAAACCAAACCAAGTCAAATTAAAGCCAGGAGAGCTCAACAATAGTTCACCTAAATCAAAACATCCCCTGTAGTATGTTCTGTAAGTTTGTAGGTAGCAGATTCTTTTACAAGGTATTAAAGTGTTGGTTCATCCAAATTACAATAATTAAATAAATACCTCTAGTAGTACTGTGTAGTATTCAGCCATGCAGATAGTTTTGGTTTTATTTGCCCAAATTTTGAGATATGAGCTTACTTTTGGAAAAGAAATAGTCTCTCCTAATACTGTGTGTGCATGTTCTGTGGATTATACAGAATAACATGGACATTTCCTTTAAAAAGTTCCCATACGGTTTAGCAATTAGGATTCCCACCTCCCGGTATGTGAAGGGTGAGGATGCTGCCTCTAGTTTCCTCTGTGTGTTTGAGGAGGACACTGCCCCCGAAATTGGTCCTTAAATGCAAGGTCCCTGTTTTGGATAAAAGTGTCAAAAAGTGACAAATAAATGTAGTGAAAGACACGCTGCTGTTGAATTTTGTAAAGTGTAAAGTGTAATATTTCAACGTGCAGAAAAAGAAATTCATTCACCTGCCTGAGCAGAAATCTCAGAGGTGGATATCTCAAAGATCATCACATAAGGCTAGTAAGGATGAAGTAGAAAATATGTTTGTTTGTTTTTTTAAATCAATCCTTAAACCTGCCCCTAATTTATTAAACCCAAATAAATTCAACTTAATAAATCAAAATCTGACTTAATCAAAGAGGAGTAAACTCAAGCAAACCCAAACTAAGCAGGTGTAATGAAGTCACCACACAGTTTGTAGGAAGTAAATTATTTTACAAGGAATTAACTGATATGACACCCAGCTACTAGAGTGCACATTGAACAAAATGAGGATTACATATTGTGTGCTAAGTGTCAATCAGAAAGATGGCGGAGCTCTAAAGAAGGAAACTGTTCACAACCCGCACACTCGAGCGCTGTGTCCAAGTTGATGGTCACAGAGAAAGCCTGACAATGTATATGTCAGTGTGTCTTCCTCCGTTTGTATGTTGCACTGCACCACCTGACAGGTGCAAAGCCCTGTGGGATGGCACTGTTGTATCTTACACTTGGCTGAACATATACTGCACATCAGAGGTGTAACAAATCCATTCCTGACCGCCAGAACCTTTCAGAGAGTTTCTGTGCCTGTGAACAACACATCTTCAGGTTTCCACACCTCAGAACTGATGTGCGTCTGACACACAGACGCACACATATGAGATGTAGCCTCTGAGGGGAGAGACAGAGAATGCGTCGTCGAAACGGCGTGTTGTGTGTGTGTGTGTGTGTCTGCCTGCATGTGCACGTATGTTTCTGTGTGAAGCGTCCGTGTCTCAATGGCGTCTTTAGAGTGGTTAATCAGAGGAGAGGTTGAGGAGAGTGTCAGAGTGTCAGGCAGGCTCCGGTGAAGAGTCCTCGAGCCCTCTCTCTTTCTGTGTTGACACCTCTTAACCTCAGTCTATCATCTCTCACACTCACACACTCCACGTCTATTGACACTTGCTACCCCGCAGCCCTCCAAAGACCCGAGGAGAATCCACTATAGTGATTGTCCGTGTGAGGGGAGCCTCAAAGCCTGCAGAGAAGAAAGGATTATATAATGCGCCGACATACAGAACAAGATGTGATTGGATTTAGTGCTTGTTTCTTTTCTTGACATTTTTGGATGGATGTATGGATGGATTTTTAAAAAAAAAAAAAAAGAGAAACCGAGAGAATGATAGATCAACAAATTGAACGAATCTGTCAGCCCTTGACAAAAACTGCTGAATCCTCACATGCATCAATTTGTAAATTAATCTCTCCCTCTTTGTCTCCGCACACTGGGAAGTGTATGAGATCTGTGTCCAGCACTGTCGCTGGCTAGTGTAAGTGGGGTCAGGAGCGTGGGGTCAACTGAGAAGGGGTCAAAGGTCATCGAGCAGTAGGTCTTGTTAAAATACCTTTTAGCCTCCTTCAGGGATATTATGTAATGGCTCTGGGAATAGGTTAGGTTCCGGGTTGACTGTTTTGTGGTGGAAACTGGATGATATATGTGTTCTGCTTTATGCCAGATGTATATTCATTACCCTTTTTAAAAAATCAGGATGCAAAGGAAGTGCTGGGAGGTCAAGAGGGGTCACGCTTCTTTGTTTTCATCTTGGAGGAGGCATCTTTTAGGAAGCGATCATCTTATATGCACCTCAGGTTGTGTACTAACACAAAATGGTTTTCTTTGTGTGACTAATTAAAATCTTCCAAAGCATTTCTTGCACATCACACTTTCTTTCCTCTTGGAATGTAGCACAGGCTTACCCGAAGAGGTTAGGGAGAAACTGGGTTGCGCTGATCAATGTATTGGAGACATTTGAATATCAATACAATGAGCGTGCTGTCCTCAATCTTAATTCTTAATATGGTGATAATAAGTGTATTAATTTTCATAACTTTCATTCAATAGCCTTGGAATATGAGCAATGGTGGCCCATTTCTGCACGGCGAATATGCCTCTCTCTCCTCCATCTTGCCATTGATCACTCCTGCGCCGTTTCTCTCCCTCGCTTTGTCCTCCGGTCTCTTCCTCTTTCCTTCCCCTCACACCATTGCACTGTAAAATTCATCCTTATTCCCCACTTCAGCAAGCTAACTGTGTGCACTACCTTTTATCAGTCCAGAACTGTTAAATTAATAAATTGATATTGACGAGCTATCAGCTGGGGGGATAAATTATTTGGGAGCAGGAGGCTAGGGTCACATGACTTTTAGTACCCACGATTCTGTAATTATTCCCCACGAGAAGAACAACGGTGTGGTGTGGTGCATTGCCCTCCCCCCCCCCCCCATCTAGAAACGAACAAACATGCATACACACGCATACACAAGCACAATCACATGAAGAACTATAAATATCCGCACATACAGTGGATTGCTGGGGCCATGGGAATACTGACGATCATTACTGCTATCATAACCATCATGATACAGGATGTTAGCCCACTGGAGATTGCATTTTATCATCACAATTTACACAAAACTGAAGTCGAAACCTATGTAGAATGTGTAGCCCATAGACTAAGCAGCGTTGAATGCAAATTATACAATATTGACCCTTGCATTGCCGTGAGCATAAACCAGGCTACCTGCTAAAGCGCAATGTTAAACCTGCTGCAGCTGAGGGTCCTCGTTCTGTAACGAATGCAAATGAGAGGTGCAAACTGGGAGGGAGGTGAGCGCTGCGGATGAAGGGGGCAGCGAGCGTGTCAGGGTGCCAATCATGGAAGTGTTCTTGTTGCCCTCCGGCCATCGCTGACCTTTTGACCCTGGCCATGGCCTAAATGTCAAAGGTCACCAACCAGGGTCAGTGGGGATCACTGCCGACCCTGGCCAGGGATGCATCACCATGGCAACACTCTGCTCACTATAGGAGGAGAGATGGG
The DNA here is from genome assembly GCA_038419695.1 of Scomberomorus guttatus. Lineage (NCBI taxonomy): Eukaryota > Metazoa > Chordata > Actinopteri > Scombriformes > Scombridae > Scomberomorus > Scomberomorus guttatus. The sequence goes on along the minus strand of CM076454.1, from coordinate 12,653,480 downwards.
GGTGTTTTGCATTCTGTATGCCTACACTGAAATCATGCACACAGGAACACACACACACACACACACACACACACACCAGGTTGAGCATCACATCTGTGTGTTGTTTTTTTTTTTTTTTTTTTTTTTTCACTGGGAGTCAAGCTGCCCCCAATTGGTTTCCAGTGAAGTAGCACACAGCTGGGCAAAATCCAAACAAGCCTGGCATGAACACTGAGCAAACATTCTGGTTTGCCACCTCCACATTAATTATTTGGCAGAGACCATACTTGATCTGGTAAGATGGCCGCACATGCCTGCCATTCTGCCCCAGTATAGGGGTCAAAGTGTCACTGTGGGGCTGCACGGGAGGAAATTCATATGTTCATGAATGATGATAGTGTGAAATAGGGTGAGATTTCAAATCCACGAATAAATTATGTTAAATGCTTAATTAGCAAAATGCAATATGCCTGAAAGTGAGGACGGGGTTAAAAATGTTTTTTTTTTTAAAAGCAAAACTTTGCCACATCCACTTACACTAAATGGTCGAAACAATGCTGGGAATATTCGCTTGCACCTTGCGTCATCTAGTGGTCGGATCAGATGTCTTCCTCGGTGCTGCAGCTCGGCTCCTCGGCGTGGTGAAGAAGGGGGGAAAAAAACCCCACTAGTCTGCTTTTGTCTCCGGGGAGCTCCGGTCGATGCCTCGTCCCACCATATGTCTGATCGCAGCTGCCAATCAACAGGTCAACGCGACCCCGGGGAGGCAGACACTGGTGGGGAGAGATCAAACAGTGGACCTCGGGGATGACAGATGCAGATGAAAAAAAAAAGGCAATAAAACATTGCTTCAAAGATGGCAACGGTGCACTGGGAGGCAAATTATTGTTAACAGTAATCTGCAGAATAGCGCCTCGCATTCTGATCGATTGACTATTATGACGCCTTTGAAGCAGAGGTAACGCAGGGCTATTGTTCATGGTGGGACACAACCAGAAAATAGCAGCTGGTTTTGGTTCAACTATAGCGCTTCTAAGCCTTAAATACTACTTACTTCTATGCAATCATGCTTTCTAATAGACTTGCAATTTGGACTCCTTCAGCCTTTATGCCTGTTGAGACTTATTCATACAGTCAGCTGCAGCCGCACTACGATGAAACATACATTTCTGAGGGGGGAAAAGGCAAATAATGAAGTACATTAAGTCAAACAAACAGCATTTCTATTTTCAGAATTTACAAGGATGTCTATTATTTACTTACTTGGACTGAGGACTCTATATATTCCATTTTATGCTGTCATAAAACAAACACACACACTTTTAAAATCATTGTTAAATATTGTTTGCTTTACTCTTTTTTTTTTTTTACACTTTATACCACCTCAAATCCGATGAAACATTCTCAGTCAAACTAAAATGAAAGAATGACAGAGAAACAAATTAAATCAGGATTTGTGCTGAACACCTGAATTGGATGTGTGACTATTTCTGAGTTTTAAAAAAAAAAACAACTAGTTGAATATTAGCCAGAAATCCCTTAAAACTGAAAATATTAAGTGATGATTTTATTATAATCACATATTTTACAGCTGAGCTCTCCACCTCTCCAACTAATGATCTGTCTACAGTATCAGCCAAATACCTCATCAGTCATCACTTAATTAAAATTATGTGGTTTCTAGACTTTGAAGTGTACTGTGTGACATAATTATTCAGGTATTCAGGTATATTCTTTAGGGAATTTAGGCTTGAGATTAAGCTGAATTTAAAGTTTATTTGATGGCAGATTCCAGTCATTAATGTCACTGTACTGTGTGTAAGGACACGTGTGAGTGAGTGTTTTAACGAAAGAGTCATGAGGACAAAAGCAGACTCTACTTTCACAGTATTTGCTTAATTTAACTTAAACAGGTTGTGGTTAAATAATTCCTACAAGATGAAAACGAAGAGCAACCTGCATTGAATTAATGGTAAAAACACCCCTTTTCCTGTGTATCTTTCTGATCTACGTGCACCTATAAGTTCAGGTTTCATGTGTTGTGAACTGCTGTACGTTGAGTCTACAGTCAAATCAATGAGATACATGTAAGCTAAAGGGAATCAGCTTTGGAATGCTGCTGTAAATGTGTTGTATTAAAACACGGCCATAATGTTTCATCGCCATCTCAGCAGGACTGATCTTCTTATCTCACTCTCTGCTAATCAGGAACAAATCTTTGTGCCTTAATCTACGGCCCCCTGCACCCTTCCGCCCATCTCATTAGATTAACAAAATGACATGCACATATGAACACACATACACACACACACAGACCTCATGACCTCAATCTCTTTTCTTCTTGAAAGGTAGTTAGATGTATTTGTAATTTTGGGAGGTTTAGTTCAAAGTAAGTGATGTTATTTCCAGTATTTTTATAGTATCTGTGAATGTATGACACGTAAAACATGATAACAATTTGGGAAATATATTTAATATTGATTAAAATGTATACAAAGTAGCACAAGTAGCACGTAATTCATTTGAACAACTGTACATTGTGTGCACAAAAATATGCGTTTCTGCAAGATTGTTAGGAGTGTTTGTATGTGTGTGCATTGTGCATTCTTGCTTGTGTGTGTGTGTGTGTGTGTGTGTGTGTGTGTGTGTACAGCAAACATATGCAACCAAATTAAAGCCTTAAAGCTGGTGAATTGAAGAGGATTTGATGCAGAGAGCAATTCATGGGAATTAAGCAAATTAGGTCTCCAATTAGCTGCCGACATTGAATAGGAAGATTTGGTGAACAAAAATTAATTAGATGGATTTGTCATTGTTCTAATGAACATCACCAGGAAATAACTGTTGTGAATAACACCCACACACGTGCGCTCTCTCTCTCTCTTTCTCTCTTAAGCTTTATCCCTCTGACATATTGTTTGTCTATTTAGAATCTAATTTCATGTCAAATATTGCCTTATTCAAATATTCGATAATTTGCAAATAAGAAACCCGCATGAGCTGAGACAAACAAACTTCAGAAAAGTCAATGTATGACCTAATCCTCTTAGGCTGGAGCACTGTGGATGTAAATGCCAACCTTTGCAAATCAGAGAGGAATTTCACTATTGATGTGAGAGCCGGACAGGTAAAAATTGACTTGAGTCTTTTTATGGCAATATTTTGGAGTCATCTTATAATTGAGCTGCTGTTTGGTGACAGTTTTATTTGTTATTTTTGGGGGGTGTCTTTGTCATATGTACTCCTTTTAAAGAATCACGTACGCAGATCCTAACATTAATGCAACAGCTTCTGCACTATAGACGCATGAATTTAACATAAACCATTATTTCAGTTGCTGTATGTTTGTGTGCTGACTGACAGTAAAAAGCTCCCAAAAAGCCCTCCCACTTCCCCAATAAATCAGTGTCCCCTCACCTCTCTGCCTTCTTCCCTTTCCTCTGCTTCCTTCATCCCTGACCTCCCGTGGTCCCCCTCTTTCTGTAGCAGCGGTTACGGATTACACCGTGTGATAAGCTTCCTATTTCTTGAAACTATTTGGGATTGCTCAGATTATCTGGCCTCATATCCTTTGGAGTAGGCTTTGCGAAGCCTGATTTTAGTCTCTTAGGGCAGAAGATTTTGCATCCCGACAGCTTTGACTAATTAGCATCTAACACCAGGTGGTATTTTAGCAGTGGGCTCACTTTTAGTACTATCTGCACGCACAGGCAAGTGCGCGCACACACACACACACACACATACAAATGAGGCAGATGATAAAAAAGAAACATCATAAGGTTCAATTCAATATGATTTAATAAGAATAACAAAACGTATTTTTGTCATTCTAAAAACACTTAGAATACAAATGAACCAAGTGCAGTCGCTTCATAAGATTCATACATTTTATTTAATCATTTGATCATTGAATGTCCTAAAATCATTTTGCCCTTACTTACAAAGCAGAGTATGACATATAATTGTCCAAGTCCATTTTGATTTTAACGTCATCTAATGACATAATCATTAGCAAATAATATTCTAAGATTTCTTTTTTTACCTGACAGTGAATCAAGGCCAAACTGAATACAGAATACCTAAAAAAAAAACCCAAACTATTCACCCTCAGGGTACAGAGGCGTGAATTCCTGGGTGGAGCCCCACTTGTGCCTGCACACTGGACCAAGGCCAGTAGAGTCTGGGTGCCAAACAGGATAGAGGGAATCTTTGGGCTTGTGGACAGCACCAACACGTCGTTCTGTGGGGGCTGGTGAGGGTGTGGTGGAAGGGGGTGCTCAGGGGGGAAAGGGGGAGCTGTCCTGCCACCCTGCGTACCCTCCGCCGCGCCCTCCGGCAGTGGTAGTCACCGTTAGAAAAGTCCTGGTAGTTTGATGGGTGAATCGCCCAGAAGTGGCCTTTACCGTTTTCGCTGCGGCCTGCTTTGATGAAGCAATCGTTCAGGGACAAGTTGTGACGCACACTGTTCCTCCAGTTTTTATCCTGTTGGAGCAAGAAGAAGAAGATAAGTATAGTTAGGCATAAAGTAAAACCTGAAAAGTAAGTAAGGGTTAAAACAATGGGTGTCCCCAATTGAAAATTAACATAGGTGGCTGTTAAGTATCTTGATCCTCCTCAGGATGTCACCTTGTCCTTGTTGTTGGCAGGATGTGCGATAGCGTGTCAAGACAGTATATGATCTTGGTAAGACACAACACCCTGAGTTACCTTTTTAGCACGTCAAACCAGTGATCAACTTTAATCCACTAGACTACGTCCAATCTGTTGTTGCACCTGGTAAAGCCAGAGGCAGTTTGCAACCTAGCAATGGGATTACTTTATTTGTGAATTCGCCAACAAGGCGATCATCTAGTGTCCCTGCGAGCACCTAATTGCCTAACCACTCAGACAGATTACCTGTGCCAAGTAGGTCGCCTCACTTGTGAATATGGCTGCCACACTATTTTTCAGCGACTGAATTAAGAAGACTCCTGGCGAACAGGCTTTCTCGTCATCTTCCTTATTGTCATTGTGGCAAGTTAAGTACTACAGCCTGATTTTCTGACATCCTCACACAATTCCCCCGTTTTCTTGCAGTGCTATACATGTTCTGCTTGTCAGCTAAATGGAAAAACACAAGAACACAGGCATGAACATACCTTACTCTTGAAGTAAGGATAGTGGTCCATGATCCACTGGTAGATGTCACAGAGCAGCAGTTTCTTCTGCTCTGACGCCAGGATGGCCTTGGAGATGAGTGCGATGTAGGACTGGTTGGGTTTGTCCGCAGACTTGGATGGACTGCTGCTGGTAGACGTGGTGGTTGCGGTGGTGGTCGTTTCCTCCTCCCCCTCCTCTTGTTGCTCTTCATCCCCCTCCTCTTCTTCGACTTTCCTTTCTCCGGTCTCTGCCTCTGACCTCTGTAGCTGCTTCTCCTGTACCTTGCAGCGAATCCCCACCTCTTTGGGTTTAGGATTCTGATGATTTAGCATGTTGTTCGCCGTCTGCTCCGCCGTACGACTTCCTGACGGTTCTTCTTTAGAACCTTTGACTCCTTTATTGAACAGAAGGTAGTCAATAGTAAAGCTGAGGCCCAGCCTTTCTCTGCTGCCGTTGCAGCTGCTTCTGTCTTCCATTGTCATCCCTGAATTGAAATATCTCAGACTCATTACAGAGATTTTATTGGTTCCAAGGTGATGGACTGTTGAATCAGGTGATAAATGAAAGACGTTTTTTTTCCCAGAAGTCTTCCCAGAATTTTGAGTATCACAGCATGGCTATTTTCTTATGAAGTACAGGACCCTTCATAAACTGAACGCCTAAATGCCCCTCGCTTCTTTCGCCGAAGTCTTACTGTTGACAAGATCACAGATAAAGATGAGCCTCTCAACTGTTGTTAACCTTGAAGCGCTCACCGGCGACACAATCTCAACCTGTGGAAATGACGTCAGCCTACGAGACTAAACACAAAGCTTTTTCACCTCTCTGACAAACCTGGCGATCAAAACGTCTATCTCAATATCCAACAGCCTACTGCTCCCGAATCAAAGAGTTGTGCTTCACGGTTGTGAAGGTGACTCTATTTATATGACTGTGAATTTATCCCTCACAGAAAGGGGCAAAGAAGGCACAGGGGAGGTCCAGGTAGGGGGTCTCAATTGAGGCGGATTATTTTTATTAACCTAAGCAAATCTTTGTAATTACGGGAGATTAAACACTCAAGATTTAGTAGGACATGGTGTGCAGAGGATGGATGCTGTAGAATCAAAGGCCTTTTAGATACCAGTGTTATCCAGTTAAAGTGGTTTTGTCCGTGGGGATGCTGTCCAAAGAATTACCGCAATTACAATAAACCAGTAATTAATTGGTCAAGTTTAATGTTTGGGAGAAAAAAAAAACATTCAGTCAAGTCTCCTTTTTTGGAACGAGCACGAATGTTTTGTGCAGACATTGATTGTCACAAGGTAGCAGAACACTAAAGAGTATGACTAAAAATCTAATTGATTTATTCCCTGTTGTTGAAACTTCTATGACCTTTATTCCATTTTTCCTCACAGCATTTTTCCTTTTTTTTTGGTTTGTTTGTGAGGGAGTTCAGCAAAGAGGATCTTAGATATCTTTAAAGATCCATCTCAGAAGTCAAAACTGAAATGCATCTGCACTTTTACATTGTATTGAATTGAATTGTATTCTATGTGTATGAATATTGTACTGCTATAATTATGCTTTATTTTTCATAAAGTAAAAAAAAAAAAGATCATCTCCTTCACCTTGAGGAACAGTTATTTCATGTGCTATCTAATGATGTGCTGCACTCTATTACTGACTTTATTTCTATGTTTAATTCAACTTTATGTTTTCATTTACTGCCATTTCTAGGTTTTGGTCCAAGAACTGAATGTATGTGACCTCTTAACATGAGTTAGTAATTACTTTTGCAGTATTTGTAAACCCTCGGAGACTCCATTGTTCTTTTTTGTGATGATGTTTTAATGACACAGATACTTTTTTGTGGTTTTATGTGTAGATTTGTTTATGTTGTTTATGTTATGATACAGGTCAAACATCTACACATCAAACTCTTGTGAATGACACTTTTAAATGTTGACATAAATTGTGGATTTTATCTTTACAGTCAGTTTACAGCATTTGAATAAATAAATAAAATTTGTATTGTGAATTCAGTTTTTACAATAAAGGAAAGCCAAGGGTCTGTGTGTATTTTCAAGAGGTTCAAGAAAGCACCAAAACCTAGTGTTATTTAACTATTGGGTTTCTAAATGTCCCTTTAAATTTACCCTTAAGAAAGGGCAAAGTCAGGTAAAACAATTTTATATGAATTTCAACACAATATCACATACATATGTTTCTAGCACTTGAAGCACTGAAGCATATTTAGCACCATTGAAAACGCTAGGATCTGAAACAGAATTTAAAATGTCTTAATCTGTTAATTTGTTAAATTGAATCTGTTAACTCTGACGTTGTAGAGACTGACAACCCCCGACAATAAATATCAATATATGACTACACCATTTCACCACCTCAGTCTTCACATTAGCCCAGATAACAGTATCTGGATAGATCTGCTTTGCTCTGCCAGTTTTAAGAGGAAATGAATTAAATGATACTCAGGTTAAATCATGGACCATATTGCCCTCTTCTGTTTAAATCGTGGAACATGAAATCTACTGTATAACCAACAGAGAGCACTGTGTTGCCTATTAGCCATGCTACTGTATTGCAAATTGCTATATTAATATACACAGTAGGCTTATGGTCTATAAATTAAGACAATATGAACCAATTTTAGAGTTATACTCTACTAATACTAGTTTGCATTGTAGGAAACATATCAATCCATCATTTTGACACTGGATTTGTTAATTGTGTGTAATTTTGGACAGGTGTAGCCTATAAATGAACATATCTCATTAAATTTCAATATACAGTCATAGATAACCTTGTCATCAAGCCGCTATGGTGGCAAAGGCAGCTGTCCTTTTGAATAGACAGGGTTGTTTTATTGACCTTTCACATTCCCAAGTAAAGCCAAAACAAAACACACCACGCTATTACATGATACTGCAATTCCTTCAATTGATTTCTGTGTTTCCATGAGGCTATTCTTTATGGAGCACAAAAAAATGACATAAGCATAAATAAATAAATAAGTAAATGCAGAAATAAATGATTAAATACATAAATAAATAAAAACAAATAAGTAGATTTTAATAATGAAAAAGGAATGTCTTGGATTTCTTTTCTACATTTCCATAAATAATCTTTTATTTATTTTATTTAGGCTATTTCTGTATTTCTACATTTATTTATTTATGCATTTATTTATTTATGTATTTCTAAATTCATTTATTTATTTATTCCTGTATTTCTACATTTATTTATTTATGCTTATGTCACTTTTTGTGCTCCATAATATTTTGCCACATATTAGGAGCTTTTGGAAAAGCAGGGATGGATCGCCAGAGGGAGTGTAAATGTGTCCTTTGCATACTTCATTTCATTTTGCTAAAAGTGAGTCACGGCGTGTTATTTGTGTTTTGGACACGGTATGGCTGATCTATACTTTGACGTGTGAGTGTATTTCGTTAATTGCTCCTATTTTCATTCAGTTATGAACATACCTCAGACAAAGCAGTAACTCCATATCTCACGGCTGCTCGCGTAACCTGAAGTGGAATAATTTGCTCGGACGGGAATTGATCGGACCATGCGACCCCGATCCACTTGACAACCCATGCTTTTACATCCATGTTGAATTTAAACTGTTTCTAAGACACACGTTCACAAAACCTCGATACTATAAAACGGAAACATCATGGATATCGAAATACTTGGCCACGTGGTTTCATTAGTGGACACTGAGGCCTATTTTGGAGAGGAGACCTGTCTCTTAGTGTTTTTTTAAAAAGTTGCACTGTAACTTTAAAAAAACAGCGAACTCGCCCATTGTTGCATGTAGCGCTACGGGCTCTGGAGAACAGCGCTCTGTGATTGGCTGAAAATGCTCGTCAATCAAAACAGGCTCCGCGTTTCATTGGTGAAGGACTTAGCCGTCGTCTCTGACTCTCGCGGTACTGGTGCACGAAGATGGCGGCCGAACTGGTGGAAGCGATGGCAAGTAGAGCTCGGCTGGCTTTGGTTTTGAGGGGAGACGGGCGCGGGAGTGTGGGTTGAAACTCAATGTGGACATGGTTAAACCTGGGGTGGTTTTGTATGAATATGGCTAAGAGTTCGTTCTCTTATAAAATGTGGCGTATTTATGTGCAGGCGAAACGGACTAGCCTGCGCTGCTAACGTAGCTAGTTAACGTTAACTAGACAAGTGCGTTGGTTGAGCTCGCATCACGCTGGCTCTGAAGCAACTGACGCCGAAAAAATGAATGATGAGACCATAAAAACACGCAGGGGTTTGCTGCTAGCATGCTCCTCGGCGTGTTTGACTGTATTTCTCTTATAATAATGTGTGTTTGTTATAAAGCCGGTTAGTTTATGGAGCTGTGCACCTGTCAAAAATATCCAGTTGCCATGATTGAGTACCGACAGAGAAGCTAGCCAGCCGATTAGCGCAGGCAATATTTGGTTCAAGCGAGGCTGGAGAGAAAAGCCACTGCATTTTTTTTTTGCACACAGGTCCATCAGAAGCACTTTGTTGTGCAAGTTTAACCTAGACACAATGCAGTAGTGCCACTGATGTCCAACTCAACAATGTCAGACAAAGCTAAAGCATGTCAGACCGTTCAGGTTTGTCTAGTAACAACAACATAATGTGTTTTTCCCCCCACACAGCCAAGTCCTACGATGCTTCTGCTTTTCTTTTCTTTTTTTAAAAAAAAAAAGTAAACATCCCTCTTGCAGGTTGTGTGCTGTGTCATATGTGCCCTGTCCTGCGATAAAAGCATCAATTTATTATGTAACGTTAATATAAGTATATAAATATAGTATTAATTAAGTATACGTATAGTATTAATGTGTAGTGTAGCTAACCCATTATGTCGTGTCTGTGACGTTAGGCGAGTCGAAGGCAGCATCAGAGCACGCTAACCACACTTTGATTCAGTGTATTCACAGAGTAAACAAGCACGTTGTTATGGTTTGTCTGCCACACAAAGTTTTGTTGTCACTGCTGTAGAGCTGCAAAAATTAGCTGACCCATCGAAAGAAAATGAATCTGCAGCTGTTTTGATTAATTATTAATCATGTGAGTCCCTTTTTTTTTAAAAAACAAAAACATCTGTCATTATCTAGTTACAGTACCTCAAATGTGAGGATGTGCTGCCTTATGTCATAGTAAACTGAATATCTTCTGGTTTTGGACTCTAGTGGACATTTTTCACTGTTTTCTGACATTGTATAGAATGAATGTTTAATTGATTAAAAAAATAAATGGTTGTTTAGTTGATAATGAAAATAATTGTTCGTTGCGTTACTCTACACTGCTGGACAAACAAGTTCATTCATAACCCTGCAGCAGTCGATCAAAACATGCTGCCCATCAGTAATGGCGCATAAGTAACATACTGTAGGAGTTAGTTTAACCTTTTCTGTTGTATTCTTCTTTTTGTAACTCTAGGCAAATTGTTGTTTACCTTTTCAAATATTGAACATGTCAAACTATACCTGTCTGTTGTCAAAAATTATTATTCCACATATTTTATGTTTTGTGTCTGATACTTTCTCTGATTCCACATCAACATATCTCCAACAGTCCGAGGTGTTTGTGCCCTGACATTTTTGGTTTATACTTTAGCTCAGCCTTCTTAACAGTGTGTTGTTTCTGTGTTTTGTGTTTTACATGCCAGTGTATTGGGATGTAACACAGTGACATGCTTGGATGCAGTTGGACCTTTTTATCAGTTAATGTTAAAAAGTTTGTTGAAACCACAATTTCTTTAAGAACAGAATGATGAAGATGAGTACAAGCTGTATGAGTGAGGAAGGACAAATGCTAATTTTAATAGGAATCAAACGTTTGAAGGCATTGTTATGTCATGTCAAACACTGCATGTAATTTAATTGTAAATAATTGTGTAGAGCATGTCGGGGGCAAATTTAGCAGATGTGTTTAAGCAAGAATTCCCACAAGGCATTGAATATTTGGATTCATTTTGAGGGATTTTCCAGACAGAGTAAGTTTGGGAACTTGATAAGTTCACTTGGAAAACTCAGACAATATAAACACAAATATATTTTTCACCCTTTAGGGAAGAATGTGGTATTTTAGGTTGTGAAGTGTTTGGAAAGCTCACAGAGAATTAGAACAAACCCTAAGCCAATAGCAATAGTAGTTAATGGCTTTGCATTTCAGTCTAGTATTGGTACTCCTTAGATTGAAACTTGGCTCTTAAAATGAATCTGGACATGTAAATTAATGGCACTGTAGCAGTTAGAGGCGTGCCTGTCCCCCAAACCATCCCTTTCTACAAATTTCATCATCCCTGTGTTTTGTTTCTCACTTTTTGGACTTGTCCTCCCTGCAGAACATGGTCAAAAGTTTCCGGGTCTCAGACCTGCAATCGCTACTGGCCTCAATGGGTCGCAGCAAAAGTGGGTTGAAGCAGGACCTGGTGGGACGTGCGCTGAGGCTGGTGCAGACCGAATACAGCCCGGAGCTGCTGAAGAATGTCAGGCAGCTCTATGAGTCACGCTTCCCCAAAACTTCTGGCTGGCTGGCAGCTCGGCGTCCAGAGGGCATCCCAGTTGCCTACTCATCCCTCAGCTCTTCCCCCACTGCCACCTCTCAGGGCGCAGACTACCTCAATGGCATCTCCAAACCGATCCCCACACCTGCAGCAGAGGTCAAGCTGGTGCCACTGCCCTTCTACCAAACTTTGGAGACACTGTTGTCACCGACACAGCTAAGTGAGTGTAGACTGTTTGAAGTTTCTTTATCCTCGTATTTAAATAAATTACACTGTACAAACGTATACTGTGGTGGTGTTGTGATGTGTTTTTGTCGATACATGTTTGCAGTTGCCCAGAACAATGAGAAACTGCAGGACAGTCAATGCACGTTTGAGTTAACACCGAACCAAGCAGACCAGATCAGAAATGCGAGGTAAGAAAATCAAACATTTACACCCAGATCTGCACTATTAAGTTAATGCTAACTTCATTCACAAACTCTATAACTGATGCTCATGATAATTTGTGACCTTTACTTTCTTAGTGAGCTTCGTCCAGGAATCAGATCGATCCAAGTGGTTCTTAGGTAAGTTCCAAGTTATTCCCATTGACTTGACAGGTGCAGAGTCAGGCATGCTGAATGGCTGAACAATCGGACATTCTTATAATCGTAACCTTCCTCTCTCTTGTCACTCTGTGTTGCAGAATCTGTTACACAGACTCCATTGGTGTTCAAGAAGACCAGTATCCTCCCAATATTGCTGTCAAAGTGAACCAGTCCTACTGTCATGTGCCGGTGAGTTGACTCTCTTGTCTGAACTTTCCTCCTTAATGTAAACCATCGATAAGTCTTAGGTTAGGTGTCAGTTAGCGCTGCAACTAATGATTATTTTAATTATCATTATCAAATTATCTGTCGATTAATCGATTAGTTGTTTGGTCTATAAAATGTCAGAAAATGGTGAAACATGTTGATCACTGTTTCCCAAAGCCCATGACATCCTCAAATGTCTTGTTTTGTCCCGACCAACAGTCCACAACCCCTAAATGTTCAGTTTACTGTCATAGAAGACTAATGAAAATATCACATTTGAGAAGCTGGAATCAAAGAATTTTGACTTAAAAAATGACTCCAAACGATGAATCAATTATCAAAGTCATTGCCGATTGATTTAATAGTTGCCAACTAATCAACTAATTGTTGCAGCTCTAGTGTCAATGGCAGACTTACTGCCCGGCCGCTGCCAAACTAGGTTCATAATGTATGGTAGTTATGGATTAGCCAACCTAATGCAGTTGGCTGTTGAATAAGGAAGAAACGATGAATATCCTGGTACAAATGTTTACATGTAAATGCTGGACAGCCTGCCTGAAGGCATCAGCACACTGGCAAGCCTGCAGTCTCCAGTATGTGGCCAGAAAAAAATCAACAGTGGCTATTATGGAAACAATAATTGGAATTTGGTAGCTTCTTTCATTTAAAAGCTGAGTAAAACCAAAGACAACCCTAAACCTTTGACATGGGCTGAGGCAAAAAGGGCTCTTCTGAATGGGGGCAGTTATCTTTCTAACCACCTGCTCTGTTCTGTTTTATTATGCAATGTTATGTCTATATCCATGTCAAACATGAAAGAGAGGGAGTGTAATCTAGCAAAATATTAGAGGCTCAGAATTTGCAATTTTTAAAAATGGTTTAAGATAGAGATAAATAAATAAATAGGACACACAGAGCGAAATACAAATCATCGTGTGACTGTAATCTAACATTTATGTGAAACTTGCTTGGTGCTCAGTGCTTTTTCTTCAGTTTTGCCTGAAGAGGAGAACTGAGCTCTTTCTTCCATTTTAATTGTTTGCAAGCAGACAGCCTCCAGCTATTTCACTTCACTTCACTGTTAAAATAGTGACTGTACAATTAACACAATTTTACTTGAGAATCAAAGGTGACGGAGCCCAATGAGTGATTTGTTTTACAAACTGTATTTAGGCCCTTCAGAAGGAATTCAGACGCCTGTCATGTCAGCAAATTACTGAAACTATTTGATATACATAACTATTGTTGTATTGTGTTTGTATGTTTACAGGGCTATTACCCCTCTAATAAGCCTGGTGTTGAACCTCGTCGTCCTTGTCGTCCTGTAAACATCACTCCCTGGTTGCATCTTTCCAATGTCACCAACAGAGTCACTGTCACCTGGGGAAACTTTGGCAAGGTGAGAGTCTAATGCTGAATCTCAATATTTTGCAGTAGCCCGGGTTCATGGTGGTAACGGGGCAAGTAGAGCAGCCATGATGTGTTTTTCAAGAGATGTCCCCAGCCAGTCCTGAAGACTGGTGATGGGGCAGACCAGGAAAGGAAATTGGCACCAGCCACTGGCCAAATGCTGGTGAATTTGCTCACCTACCAGCCACAGTGGCCGGCCGTAATATTACCAGCCACAGCGAGTCTCTGCTGCAGTTCATATCATTTATTTTAAGTGTGTGTGTGTGTGTGTGTGTGTGTGTGTGTGTGTGTGTGTGTGTGTGTGTGTGTGTGTGTGTGTGTGTGTGTGTGTGTGTGTGTGTGTGTGTGTGTGTGTGTGTGTGTGTGTGTGTGTGGCTGTACTGTCATGTCCCGCTGTGTGTGTGACATGATCCATCATGCGGCTATGTGCGGCACGTATGCAAAAAATCAGATGTACAAAAAATCGATCAAGCTGTTAGCTGGAAACTGTTTTTGATCGGTGCATCTCTACAAACAGCTTTATTGTGAGCTAAATGGGATAACCATAAGTAAATATAAAATTAATGCTTTTTTATGGGAAAAATTTGTATTTTTTTTTTTGTTTTGTTTTTGTTTTTCAAAGCAAGACAAACATTACACAAAAGTTAGTTACACACAAGTAACGAGTAACAAGTGCGATTACAAAATGGTGGCTCATAAAAAATATGAGTGGCTGGTAAAATTTAGAATCTACCAGCTTAGTTAATTTCCAACGCTGGCGCAGATCTGGGCATATTTTAATGAATTGTATCAGTTAAAATAAACCTGATCAAATATCTATCATTTCTTTACTGTATCGGAGCACCAGTGCATGTGTGACAGTCAGATTGGCAGAGTACGATTCTCTGAGCTCAGACACTAACAAATCTATTATCGAATCTTTTATCCCTCCTGTCTCTTTCTTATTACCAAAGTCCAGTGTACAAAACATTCAGGTAGCAGCGTCTAGCACTGACCGCCACTTCTGCCAGTTAAAATGACAAATGTTGCAGGCAGCAGGTCATATCAGCTAATTATTGTTTATTCCATGACATCTTGATGACAAACCAAAACTGGGCTGTTGTCAGGTTTGTGTGCTATCTGCAAGCCGCTGTCTGTACTCAGCCAAAGATCATTATTGAAGGAAGAAACTCCATTCTGTAATAACACTGAGTGAGTCTCCTCAAGTGAAAAGATCGAGCTGGTCGCATCACATTAATTTCAGCAGTCTCTTTCTCCCAGTTAAGCTCTCATTCATATCACATCAATAATTTTTAACATACTAAATTAATAGTTTTGAACCAAGACCTTCTGTATTTGGTGAAATTATTGAAATCATTTAGGTTAATATCTGTATCAAAAGCATTGGACCGGACTCTGTAGCGGCATACCCAATATTCAAGGACTCTGATCAGCCTAAAAAACTTAACATCCCGTCTTTTCCTCAGTACATCTCTCAAGCTCCTCCTGCCCAATTCCAAGGTTCACCAAAGCAAGCTGGGAATTGTGGTCCTCAGAGTGTTTCATGGGTCCCACTCAGTTACGACGGGTATAACTCAAGACAAAGGCTCCCAAGTGCTGAACTACTTCAACTAGCTCCTTGACTGTTGCCTCCACAATCCTGATCCAGAGCAGCTGGAAGACTGAACTTCGCACTTGCTCCTTTTGGCACCTTCATTTATAGAACTCTTCTGTAAACCAATTAGGCATGAGCAACGTGGAAGTAAACACACAGACGACAGGTTTTTTTATGCAGTTTTCCTTTTGTGTTAATAGTGTGTTTTTTGTTTTTTGTTTTTTATCCCAGCGTGTTACGGATGTCCTGATCACGATAGCTTACAGTAAGCCTACATTAGTAAAATTAGTGAAGCAGTTAAAATATGACTCTATAATAGCTCCACGTTTAGAAAATATAACCTGCATCAAAACTTTTCTCAAAGAGTTTAAGAGTATAATATTTTGTATTCTCTATCGTGTTTAGTTTAATGTCCATGTAGCACTTTAGTAGCGTGGTGCACCTGAGAAATGTTGCTGATCTGGCAAACCAACTGTTATTGATTGTTTTGAAGTGGAATATAGAGGGAAAAAAACTGATTGCTTAGCATATTCAATCAATGCAAGTCCATAACCTTGTGGTTGGCCCATAAGAGGAGTTTGTGGTGATTTCAGTCCATCAAAAATCCAGGGTTTTATTGAGAATGGAGGTAAATTTGCACTTGAGCCTAATACGTTGTTTTCACAGTATTTAGAGAATTAGGACCAAGACCCAATAGATAGTGGACGTTTTCTAATAGAAGGAATTTGGTATGTTAGGTTTTCCTAAGATGTGGATTTTAAATAATAGGCCTAGGTAATGTAAGAGGATATCTTGAATGAAATGAAATCAACAGGGGGGTTCCAGAGAGTAGATTTGACTCTAATTCTTCTCCTAACAAAATCTGAGAATGGTGAATCCAAGTAGACTTCAATTCTTTAAGAGGTCTAGAGCATAGGAGCATGGCAACCTGCTTGTAAAATAAGTACTCACAACCTCTAAATCTGTGTGTTTTCAGCGGTACTCAGTGGCAGTGTATTTAGTGAGGGTCTTCACTGCAGCAGACCTCTTCAGCCAGCTCAAACTCTGCTCTGTTGAGAGTGCAGAACGCTGTCGTGAACGCAGTAAGTGTTGTTAATTTCACACATTACAACATGCCGTCTGATAGAAAATGAAGAGTTATAATATTTTATCTACCGTTTATCTGTAGTTCAAGACAAACTACGTTTTGACCCAGAGAGTGAGATTGCCACCACAGGCCTCCGGGTTTCTCTCATCTGTCCAGTGAGTATTTCTGAATGACATCGCCTGAGATGCTTATCTGTCAGCAAGCCTCGTAAATGTGAAGTTTTGATAACTTTAACATGCTTGGTCCTCTCCTTCTCTCAGCTGGTGAAGATGCGGCTTGGTGTGCCATGTCGAGTTTTAACTTGTGCCCATCTTCAGTGTTTCGACGCAGTCTTCTTCCTGCAGATGAACGAGAAGAAGCCTACATGGACTTGCCCTGTATGCGACAAGCCTGCTCCCTTTGAGCTGCTCACTATTGATGGGTAAGGAGACAGAAGCATGCGCTGACTTGTAGCACCCTTGCTGCACCTTTTTTTTCCCCCTTTTTAAAAAAAAATAAATTCTTAAAATCTAATTTTAATAGTGCTTATCTGCGTGTTCAAACTAGGTTAGAGAAAACTGTTAAAGCTGCAAAGATTTTGGGACATTTTAGGGACTCGGTACAAGTTGAGCCATGCACCAACCTTTTGTGTATTAATCTCAAAAGCTTTTAATGTCTTCATGGGGTGAGGGGGTGGGTGTCTGTTCTGTTTTGTATTTCTGTTCCTGCTGTCATGTTGCATTCAAACATCTTTGAGCCTGTAAATTGGCCTGTTTGTTGACTCTTTGATCCGCTTGATTTAACAAGGCTAGCATTTAGAGAACCATGTGATTTGTAGGACTTGCACTTTTTTTTTTTATACAGTTGTCACTGCCACATGTGAGTACCTACAGTACTCACATGTGGCAGTGACCTACAGTGTTGAACATTGTAAAGTACTCTTTTAGGCCAAAGGTGTAACTATATATATCCTTAGTCACTTTTCTGTTTTTTTTTTAGTGATGACTGCATTTTAACAGTTTGTCTTTTTTTTTTTTTGCTATTTCATCACCAACAAAAAAGCAAATTCTTTATGCATTAGGAAACATTTATGAGCCGTCAGTCAATTTGATTAAAGAAAAACATCATGGTAAAATATTCTCATCCACAAACATTTGGGTGTGTGATTTCCTGTAAATTCTAAGCAACTCTCATAGACACACCTTACTTTCACAAAGACTGAACTCATTGTGTTACAGCTTGGCTTTGAGGTATATTTGCATTCCTTAAATGAATCGTGTGTGAATGTCCCTCCTTTAACTATTCTTTCTTGGTCTCTGTTCTAACAGCCTAATTTCTCAGTATTTTCAAGTCTGAAATCAAGTTTGAGAGCAGTGTTTTTGGGGGATGTGAAACCTAAACAGAACAAATACAGTTTTCAGTTGTTAATAAGGAACAGCCAAAGATCAAACCTTATTTTCGTGAAGGATTCTGGCTTATATGATGGATTTCATCATGGAGCTTGAATAAACTCTTTCTGTTTAATGTAGATGGTCAAGATTATACAGATATGTCAACATTTCTTGTCTTACTTTTATACAACTTATTTTGTTTACCATTATCTGTGATTATGTTAATTTCTTTCCCTATCTCTTCGTTTTCCTGGTATAGTAATTTGTGGAGGCAGAATGATACTTATGCAAACTGCAGGAAGAAAACTGACAAGAAAATCCAAACACTAAGAAATTCAACTCCTGCAGAGCTCTGCTGGGCTTTTATCCTGTGTTTGGAGTATTGTGTTCATTTTGTTGTGCGAAGCAACTCTGACCAGCGGTGTGTATTTCAGGCTGCTATCTGAGATTCTGAAAGAGACAAGTGAAGACATTGAGGAGATTGAATACTTAACTGACGGCTCCTGGCGACCCATCAGAGATGACAAGGAGAGGGACAGGGAAAGAGAGCGCAGCAACACACCAGAATACCCTGTTGTTGATATATGTAAGTATGAAACCCTGTCACTCTAAGCTCTTGTTCTCAGTGTGTGGGTGTTTTGTTTTTTTTTCTTTTCTACGCATCAGTTAGCTAGAGTAAATAATTTTGTAATGATTTTTAAATAGCATTTCTGTCTGCAGGCATTCCTGAGGCAAACGGTCATTCACCAGCCTACAGCAGCACCAGTCTGACGGGCAAATCTGGAGGCGGTTCGGTGGGGATGGCAGGAGTCACAGGAGGAGCTGCTGTGGCACCTGGAGGAGGTGCAGTGGTAGATCTGACTCTTGACTCCTCCTCTGAGGAGGAAGGGGGCGGGGCTGGCGGAGACAGTGACACTGAGGACAGCGCTGACAGTCCTGCCCCAAAGAGGGGCCGATACAACTACGACAAGGACCTGGTCACTGCCTACTGACCCCGCAGCTCTGTCCCCTCATAGACTGACACACACACAGAGACAGAGAGGCAGGGGGCTAAAAAAAACACGAGGACAGGAACACAGTAATCCACTAGATGCAACGACCCTCCCTTATGCCCAAACATCAGAGCCTTTTAGCAGCTCGGGTTTGTATCCAGACAAAACAAACACACTCTCTAACATGCACTGTCAATGAATCTTCAATCTAGAGCGATTAGGATTCTTCCTGTTTGTACTGTACACCACTGGAAGCAACTCTAACTCTTTTTGGCCAACCATCATCTTGCAGTGAATATCTGTACCGTCCTGCCTCTACTAAAGGGACTAAATGGATCGAGCACCCCCTCACCACCACCACCTCCCCCCCTCCCTCCTCTCTCCAGACTATTCCCTCTCTACCACCCCATCTCTCTTTGTATTTGACTTGGAATTACAGGCTCTTTTAGCCGCGGGCGTTCAATGTTTGCGTCTCTGATTTTTTTTTTTTTTTTTTGTCACATTTGTGATGAACAGGCAAGTTGAAAATGGAGGCACCTCAGTAGTTTTTGGTAAAAGGTCAAAAACAACTAATGGAAAAAAGAGCATGAATCATGTGGGGAGAACAAGGCAGAGATTTCTGGAGTGTGATGCAAATTTAAACCTCTCCCACTGTGTTATTATTTCTTTGTTCAGAGAATGAATTCAAAGCTTGAAAGGGGTTTTTTCAGGAATTTATCCTTTTAATTATGAAAAGGCAGAACACAATACTGGCCTCAATGTGTGAAGCTTTCCATTTTTATTTTGTCCTTTAGATAAAAGAGAACCTACCTCAGTCATAAAAAACTTAGCAGACTGACCAGAGAATAGCTTAGAAAGAAGCGGAGGACCGAAGAATTGATTGAGTCTTTCTGAAGCCAATTTTACACTGGAGATTTTGTTTTCCTACATTTTTCTGCTTATTTTTTTAATTCCATCGTTCCATGCAGCTGTTTTCCTCTGGAGCTACCAAATCGTTAAAGGCGAATTAGTTTGTGGATAACCCGGCTAACTGTAGGTGTCAGTGACGCAAAAACTTGCAGTTACGTCGCTGTAACAGGATTTATTGGGTTTGATATATCAGCATTGCATATGGACATAACTCATCAGAATTACTGTACGGCAGCTGTGCCAAAGTAAATGTATTTTTAAAATTCACTGACAGGAAATGGTTATGAGATTTTGGGTGCCTTTTTGGTAATTGGTGAAGATTGGAGCCCATCGTTCTAAGGCTAGCTGAGCTGGCCAGCAGATGAGATCCCAGTCTGAGAGAGCGTTTTATTTTGTTTATGATTTTCCTAGGTTTTTTTTTTCTTTTTTTTTCCCCCAGTGAGAGAAATGGACAGAGAAGCAAAAAGAATCTGTGGTAAAGGACAGAAAAGATTCAGAAGTGCTGTCATCCTTTTTTTTTTTTTGCCCACATTTTAGTTTGTTTCTCTGAGAGTATCGTATTTATTTAATTGCTTCACATTTTCTTAACAGTTGTTTGTAATAAATCTACACAATATTTGGCAACAGTTCTGTACAGACAGGAGCTATTAGCCGCAGGAAGCGGGACACCTCTGCTGCTGTGGTTTGAATGTTGAGTTATAATTGGTCTGGGCTCATGGCTCTGCTGTTAACGATGTCTCTTTTCTTTTCCGCTGAATTAATCCGACCTGGGTCAAAGCACCATTCAGAGTACTTTGCTGCGGTGGGTTCAACATGTCTGACACAACAAAACTTAATGAAGTGTCAATAAGTGCAACCCCACCAAGCTTTAAGTCATTGATTGGATTACAAATTGTCCTGTCTGGAACAAGTGGAGCTGCTTCAACCAGCAATCCCCCTCGGCCTCCTTCCAATGTAGATAAGGTCATGCCTATTTGCTGGAATAGAATTGGACTTTAATTGCTACATGCTGTAGACTTACGACTAATATTCCTCTGCACCTGCACTAGTGTTGTCAGTATGTGATGGCTGCTCCTCAGTAGGCTTTAGTTTCATCTGCAGGAAGGTCATCGGCGTTTGCTCGATGAGGAAAAGGTGTTGCCGTGTTACTAGAGCTGTTTGCACTTTCATCTAACATTTCATCCCAAGGTTATGGCTTTTTTTTTTTTCTTTAAAGCCATCATGTAGTGAGTATTAATCAAGGATCCCTGACCATTGTGACCAGTTCTCCTCAACCATCTCACACAAGAGGATCAGAAAATGTGAAACTAGAAAAGCGGCGGTCCCACTCCAGTGTGAGGCACTCGGTTAAAGGTTGTGACTCAGACAGATGCGTTCTGCATGGTTTCCCTCTCACATCTCACCTTTTTTTTTTCTTTTTCTTTTTTTTACAGTTTGATCAGCACAGAATCTGGTTCTTTTTCCTTGCTCAAATGCACAGAGATAGACATTGACACATTGATCCGGAGCCTCACTGTTGCAAGTGCATCCTCTGATAGGGTTGATGACTGAAAAAGTAGGTCAAGTCAAATCTGGTCTTCCATTTTTCTCATTCTTTTGACATTTTGAGATAGCTTACAAAATCAATATACTGTTGAAAAATGTTTGGTAATCGACACAAAACTGATTGATGGCACTTTGCCTGTAATACATCATGGTCTGTCCCCGAAAAGGATATAAGGCGCTTTGAAAATAATGTAAAGAACTAATACCTGTCTTTAACTGGGCAATTTGTATTTGTAAGTAACTGCTATACATATAAAAATGACATTGTTCATTTATTGCTAGGTATAGAAGGTCATTATTTGAGCGGATCCCTTGAACTTTTTCTTGGCCTTATGGTTAAAGACGAGAGGTGGTGCAGGTTGCTTCTGTGGAACTGAGCCAGATAAGTTTGCAGGTTGTTTGGGAGGCGGAGAGAGCTGAGCGTCTGGTCGTTTTTGTAGTGGCATCTCTTATTATAATAATGCATAAGGTAGCATGGGCAGAGGCTTACAATCCATGATGTAAATGTTTGTTTGTTGTGTTTTTTTATATGTTCATATTAAAATACAATAAAATTTAAATAATATTTTATTAAGCCTTGAATCGCCTCCAGTTGTTCCTATAGGCAAACAAGACAATAAGAAGCTGTTGTGGACACCAGCACCCGAAGCTGATGCCACTGAGGACTGGGAGGACTGGTTGAGGTGTAGATTATGTCCTGTACCAAATGCTCAGATCTGGGGACACATTTGATGCCTGTTGAGGATAAAACTGTAAAATTTAAAATGATCGTATTCTAACAGCTGTTATTGACGTGTGGAATTAATTAAAGTCAGTTCTTAAAAACCTGTCTGCCATTGTTTTATTTTCGAGAATAACAAATGTTAGCTAGTCTAACTTTGTGTATTCAGTCAGAGAGCTGATATTCATGATCACATCCACTGGGACACATACATGTCTATCTTATAAAATGTCTTCTGTGAAACTGAGTCACTAAAACTGTGAAAGCATTTTTTTTTTGTGTGTTGCAGCAACAGGCCTTTCTCACAGCAGACATTTTGACACATCGGAGTAGGTAAAGCACAGGTGTAAAGAATAATATTTAAGATGGCTGATTCCAGTTCGCTGTGCATTCTGGTTCACCGTCACGGTTACTGGCACACTTGAATAGAACAGAGCCATCGTTAATGTTATTAGTAACACCTGTGCTTTTCCCACTAACAAGTCATGTCTGCTGTGAAAAAGGTACTGTAGACTTAATCAGGATCATAACCACTTTGATTTTTTTTTTTTTTTTTTTTTTTGGCAAGAGAAAAATTGTTCCAATCTTGTATCAAAGTTGGTTCATTTTTGTTTTATTGGGTTGCATTAAATACCAAGATAGTCGTGCTGTTGACGATGACAAAAGCACAAACCTGCAAGTGATCCGTCCTCAGTGTCCATTTAAATATCTCATGAGTGAAGTATATTTGATGATACCAAAGTACTGAACATCAACAATACTGAAAGGTTGTGTATATATTGAATGCAGCCAGTCAACTAAAATTCAATCAGGGGCGAAGGGAGAGCTGAGAGATTCCCAAACAAAGAATCCTGTGGTTAAAGGTTCAGTGTGTAGAATTTATTGGCATGTAGCAGAACGGACTTGGCAGAAATTAAATATAATATTGATAAGTATGTTGTCATTAGTGTATAATCACCTGAATACAAGAATTGTTGTGTTTTCATAACCTTAAAATGAGCCCTTTATATCTACATAGGGAGCAGGTCCTCTTCCACGAGGCCGCCATGTAGCAACACCATGTTTCTACAGTAGCCCAGAACGGACAAACCAAACACTGGCTCTAGAGAGGGGCCTTTCATGTTATTTGTGAGTTTCGTGGCCACTGTAGGTTCTCCTTCACACTTGAAAGGGGGGGCAACCTCACCGTTAGATGCCACTAAGTACTACACACTGGTCCTTTAAATTTGGCCTTAAAATTTTGCTTCATTTTTGTATATTTGTAATTTTGAAAAAATTGTTTATTCTCCCTTATTTGACATGTTGCAACATATCTGCTTATGCATATCACTCGTGAAATGTGCATTTTTTTTCACTGCAGGCACAGGAAAAGCACACATGTGTTAGCCTACTGATAACATGACAGTGTGGCAGTGAGCCAGCGTGAACAATACCAGGACCATGAAACTGAAGCAGCTAAAAGGAAATCAGCCTTCATTAATTTTATTATTTACACCTGAGTTTTTCCTACTGTGACATGTTAAAATGTCTTCTGTGAAAATACCTATAACCAACAATATATATGCACTCTTGTCCTATCAGGGCTAAACTGACCCACAAGGCTTAGAGGTAAATAATTACTTGTAGGCTGAAATATATTTCAAAAGTCTGACAAAGTCTCCAGTAGGCTCACATACATCTTGGTACATGTTAGTTGAATTTCAGGCTGCTGAAGAATTACTGCGCAGTATAACATTCAAACAGCGTTGTACTTGTCCCCTATAATTTTCTCTTGATCATATCAAGGTCGAGCTTTATCAGGATGTAATGAAGAATAACAAGGAGAACAAGGAGATAGTCTGCCATGATTCACAAGCAACCGAAGATGATAAATGAGATGAATTATGAAAGCAGCAGAGCAAGTATGCCAAAAAATTAAATTAACAATTAAAATATAGGCTCCGATAAGCACGTCTTATTCAATTAATCAGTCCAACACAAAGATTATGGACATGTTTTGTTCTCAGTAGCACAGGGGGTTGGGGCTGAAGATACAGCTATGTGTGCTAAAGCAGTTCTCTCTCTCCTCACTGCTGAGTGTTTCAAAAATGTTGCATCAACAAGTGAAGCAACGAGAGCAAACTGCATTGTGAGATGTAGCAGACAGTGTTAACTTTAATTATGTTTGCTGCTGAGTAAGGAGCATGTGAGGGTGTTCTGGTGCTTCAAGTGCTGTAGATCACAGATTTGTGGATGATCTAAGAAGGTGTGTGGGTTTGTAGCCAGGGCCAGATGTCTATGATGTATATCTGCATTATTTTCTCTGTTATTGGCACATTTGTAAGTTGCTTGAAGTACAGTAAGATGTTTGATACCAAAAAGAAAGCCAAGCAGTTACTGTATGTGACAGACGGGCAGAATATTGTTGTGTATAAAGAAGAAAAAACCTCACATTTATTGCTTTGCTTATCTGTGCATGGACGTATTAGAAAGTACTAGCGAATAAAGATGATATATGTTATGATAATAATGACATTGCAGAAGAGTTACAGGCGACACCACCATGGGAATTTCTACCGCAATTAATTGTCTGATGATAGATTTAATACCTGGATGATAAGTACTTGCACAAAATGTATTTGGGATTATGAGTTATTGTGGCAGCAAACAGCTACGACTAAATATTTTGCAGAAAACTACTGATGTAGAGAACAATGCGGAACGTTGAAAGACACAGAAGCTTTAATTAATTTGATTGATGTTTTGTATACACTTGCGTTCTCGACAGATAGAGGAGTATACAGTATATTATCCAAAATCAATTATCATTTGAGGCCGAAAAGCATCACTGCACACTTTGGTTTTAGTAAAAATTTGCCGAGCTACAACTACAGTATACTGTACAAACAGGCATACTATACAGATCAGTGCAAATTTACAGTTACTTTAAAAACTACAATTACAGTTCTATCCTGAACCAGTGTTTTTATTTTAGAACAGAAACTGAATTTTTGTTTGTTTTTTTGTGTTTAATCTGTCAATTATTTTCTCGATTAATCGATTAGTTGTTTGATCTACAAAATGTCAGAAAATGGTGAAAAAAATGTGTTTTTCTGTTTCCCAAAGCCCAAGATGACCTCCTCAGTTGTCTTCTTTTGTCCCGACCAACAGTCCACAACCCAAAGATATTCAGAAGATTAAAGAAACCAGAAAATATTCACATTTAAGAAACTAGAATCAGATCATTTGGACATTTTCTTTCTTAAAAAAATGACTCAAAACTATTAATCGATTATCAAAATAGTTGGCAATTAATTTAATAGTTGGCAGCTAATTGATTAATCAATTAATCATTGCAGCTGTTATAATATAATATAATATAATATAATATAATATGTATTTTCAGTTCCCTCTTGTCACCACTGGGTGGCAGTAATATACTTCGCAGCCTGTTTACTAACTGCCATTAAACACATAAGAAAGCAGCAGAGGGTGGCTAAGATATAGTTAAACTTGTGGTTTAAACAGCATACCGGAGATGTTATCACAAACTGCAGATGTCGTACATCTCTCATGAGATTTCTGCATCTCTCGTATCAACAGTCTCGCGCTGTTTTATGAAGGGCTCTCCCTGTGGGTGTCACACAGGTCTGATGCTGCTGCTGCTGCAGCTGCTGCTTCCTGTATTGAAGCACCACCACTCAGAGCCAAAGCCCTTTTTCGCTTCACAGCCCCGCACACCCCGCACCGAAACACGGGAGGAATTTTGTAGCTCGGACGCTGCTGTCCTGTCCTGCGGTGGGAAGCCAGCCGAGTCGGTCTCCCGGTGTTGCTGCCGGTAAAACCGCGGCGGCCCGTCTGTCTGCTGAAAGCCGAGAAAGCTGCACATTAGGACGGAGACGCGGGGCACGATTTTTCCAGGAGCTGGGTGCTAGATAGTAGCAGCTAGCTGGCTAGTAGCAGCAGGTAGATAACCTAGAAGAAGCAGGGAAAAAAACAGCAATGTGTTGACTCCAAACGCTATACGTGCACCTGAAAACGACCCGACTTTTAAAGAGCACTTTGGCATGATACGTTTTTTTTTTTTTTACCAAAATAGCTGAGTGACATGCTCCCGAAAGTATACTAACTTTGCTAACGTTAGCTAGCTATTCAGAGCTGATCCTGTTGCTCTTTCAAACTCAAGTGTTCAACAAGGAAAAGGCGAGATTAGGCAGCTGCCCAGCTCACTGCAGGTTAGTGCATTATTTGAGAAAGTCGTTTATAGGGTAGTTATTGAAATGGCTCCCAAAAGAAGACCCGTTCCCCTGAACATAACGCCCATCGGAGAGGGACAGGCCACCTCAAACACCATCGATGCTGCATCTGAGTGAGTAGCCCTACTATGAGATGAAATGATTGTACTTTCACGTGTATTTTTTTCTAATTTTACTGCATGCATAGCTCATTTTATGGTTATTTTGCAGCACTGCATGATGTTAGTCATGTGCACCATCATATTCATGTCTCAGTCTAATCATTTCTCTTGTCTGTCTGTCTGTCTATTAATCCCTTGCTGAACCAACTGTCTCCTCCTCACAGAGCTAACCTCGAGGCCTTACAAAAGAAACTGGGTGAGCTCGACCTGGACGAGCAACAGAGGAAACGACTGGAAGCCTTCCTCACCCAGAAAGCCCAGGTTGGGGAGCTGAAGGATGAGGATTTTGACCCCATTTGTGAGTTGGGTGCTGGAAACGGAGGAGTGGTCAACAAGGTCCGCCACAAACC
This sequence comes from Scomberomorus guttatus, assembly GCA_038419695.1. Taxonomy (NCBI): domain Eukaryota; kingdom Metazoa; phylum Chordata; class Actinopteri; order Scombriformes; family Scombridae; genus Scomberomorus; species Scomberomorus guttatus. The sequence continues at coordinate 12,626,689 of CM076454.1, read as the reverse complement.
CTCGGGTTTGGTCATGGCTCGGAAGGTGAAAATTTACTTCTAGTCAAGTCAATTTTATTTGTATAGCCCAATATCACAAAGCACAAATTTCCCCTTTAGGCGCTTTACAATTTGTACAACATTACAACACCTTCTGCCCTCAGACCCTCGATTCAAATAAGTGAAAACTCCCTAAAAAAAACCTTTAAATGGGGGAAAAAAAATGGAAGAAACCTCAGGAAGTGCAACAGAGGAGGGATCCCAGGATGGACAGACATGCAATAGTTGTGTGTACAGAATAGAACAAGAAAGACAAATTACAGAAATACAGCAGGGACAAACAGGATGACAAAGATTATAATGGATATTTTTAATATATATGAAGAATGTGATCACTTCTGTTGAATTTATTGTTGCAGGTGAAGCGTGACAGTTGGAGGAAACTGAATCAAAACACATTCCAGAGGTGTTTTCAGGAATTCAAGTTAGGTTTAGATTTTATCATCGCACCGTAAGCGCTAGCTCGGTTTGCTGCACCAGCGCCTGTATGGAGCCACACTGACTTACTGTCTGGAGGAAAACATACCCTGCACTGTGATCTAAATGCAACAATGACAACTTACACCAATGCCCACGAAGAGTGTGTGTGTGTGTGTGTGTGTATATATATATATATATATACACGCTTATTTATACTTCACATAAATAAGAATTCTGAAGTGCTATATGTGGAGCTATTTTTCATCACCAATATTCCCATTATGGACTGGTGGCAGCAGTTTGGAGGTTTTAGACCTTAAAATATAAGCTATAAATAGTTTTGTGAGTCCCACACCAAATGGGAAAAGAATAATCATTAGCTTTATAAAGTGGCAGCTAATTAGCAGACACATATAGACATAGACTGTATTTTGAAGAAATGCTATATTTAGGGGATCCTTATCAAAAATGTTTGTCAGCGTTTTTAAAAGGAACATTTGAGAATATATTATCAGATTTTTTTTTTTCTCTTAAATAGCGATATCTGTATCCGCTCCAAACATTTAGTGTCGGACAGACTCTCAAAACTATAATTGTATAATGTTGTATACTTAAGATGAGTTGGTTAGTTTATTTTACTCTGTATTTTGGTGATAATGCAGGTGGTACAGTTTTCCAGACGGGAAGTAATTAGGACTCCACTCAGGCACTGTAGCAGCAACTCAAGCGAGCACAAACACCTTAAGGGCTGCTGTCCTATAGTCATGCTTTTAAGTCTGTGGTGTCACACTAATTGAATTTCCCCTACAAGTTTTGCAGATGATGAGGAACAATTAAGGAAATATGGGAACATTGTCTCCTTAATTGTAATTATTGCAGTTTTAGCCGTACCTGTTCTAGTTAAGCCAACCACCTCTGCAATGTGTTACCCTGACATGTCAGGAGGTCACTGGATGATGTAACTGCATGTGTTGCGTGTGTCGTTGTCAGAACAGCAGTTTACGGTTTCATCCTTTTACCCCCCCCCTCAGTTGATCCACCTGGAAATCAAGCCTGCCATCAGGAACCAGATTATCAGAGAGCTGCAGGTGCTGCATGAATGCAACTCCCCCTACATCGTGGGCTTCTATGGGGCCTTTTACAGCGATGGAGAGATCAGCATCTGTATGGAGCACATGGTGAGAGACAATGACCATTAACGGCCTCAGAATAGATGTGCTCAGAAACTGGTATCTTATCTATTCTATGTAACAAAAACAAGTTAATGAGTATTATAATCTTGTGCGAAATGTTTGTCAAAACACATGCAGTCTTGTTTTAAATGGTGTATCAGATTTTTATTTGTCTGATTTTTGTCTCTACAGGATGGTGGATCCTTGGACCAGGTCCTGAAGGAAGCCAGAAGAATCCCAGAAGAAATTCTGGGAAAAGTTAGCATAGCTGTATGTGGTTCACTATTTCTATTACATTTTTAAAATATATTTTTCAGTCTTTTGTACGTGATATTCAGATAATAATTTGATGAAAGAGCTCAGGATCAGAGAAAACATGTTTTTCATTTTTTAAATGGTTTGGCAAGGATTTAAAGATTCTCAAAGCTTGTTCATATACATGTTTTTGCAATGCACTGCTTTGCAGTTGTGGGTGTGTGTTTCTTGTGGTGTTGCTTAACACATCTGTGTGTTATCCAGTCATGCATGAGTCAGAAACAACAGGGCCTACCGAGCTTTACTTGACTTTTCCTTGCCACAAGTCGAAATAACCACATGCAAAAATCAAATAACCAAAATGATGAAAGTCTACACAAGGGGGGAAGATTGTTTTACATACAGTGTGTGTGTGTTGTGTTCATGTTTTTCCTTTTCTTGTTTACAGGTTTTGAGAGGATTAGCCTACCTGCGAGAGAAGCACCAGATCATGCACAGAGGTAAAGATGTTTTCTAGTCTCAATACATGAAATTTCTCAGAATCAGTTATGCAACATTATCAAAACACTGCAAAAATAGAGATAAAGAGTTTGTAGTTAATCATGTAATCATGTAGGTGATTGATACACAGTATTATGGGGGCATAATGATGATGATCAGGATGTATGTGAGCACTAACATGTACACTACAATGATTTAATAGTAGAACTATTAATTCATTTACAGTCTTATCACACTTTTTGGTTTATTTAGTGGTCGAACTCCTGTGAGTTGCTTTTATAGTAAAAGTACTAAAACCACGGTGCTATTTTCACTCTGAAGGGGCCTTTGACTGCTGGATTGTCTCGTGACCTAGATGACTAAATCATCATAGATATGCTCCAAATTATATTTAATTAATTTTTTTTTTACCTGCTGTCTTATATTTTTAAGGTTGTTTTTGTCTGGTAATGGCCATAAAATGTATAGACATGCCTTAAGTAACCCATTAGGACAACTCTGTCATGTTTCCAGATTACAGGAAAGTCATTCTCATTTAGCAATAATACAGTGTAGATGTTTTTTTTTTTTTAATGGACGTTTGTTGTGGGTAACATAATGGTTCCCATTCCTGCCGTATTAGTGGTGGCTAAATTTTGCCAGTGTTTGTGTGGCAACCAGCAGAAAAATGAGACCATGCAAATTTTACAGTCTGAAGATCACATTAAAAAAAACAGATATAAAAATGCAGGATTATTGTTGCATTTTCTGCTGGCATTATCCTCACTGCTAAAGGCTCAAACACACAAGTACAAAAAGCATATAGGTATGTTTGCTGTTCCAGACTTTTTTTGTTAGTGAAACCACTTTAAATGCGCTACATTGATTAGGCCGACTCCAGTTGCCCCTGGACCTTTTCATTCAAATGTTTATTAATTGTCTTCATGCTTTTTCCTCCATATACACTGCATCAACATCTTAAGAGCTGCAGCACGCTTACCACAAGGCAGGCTATTATTTAGGGATATCACGAGTTCATGTATTTGTAGCATGAAGTAAAAAAAAAAAAAAAAAAAAAAAAGGCTTGGTAAACGTTATAATGGTTCATTATCTTTGCATTTGAACAAAATCGCAAGTCACACCATAGCAAAGTCTAAGTTTTCCACAGCACACCCGTTTGAAACCATGGGTGTGTTGTTATGAAAAGTGCTGGTGAAGGCGGCGGTCAGACCTGCATAGTGCAGTGCAGTGAAGTTTCACTGTGCTACAGGGTCGGTGGTACTCTAGGACAGAGTTGTCTGTGAGCTGAGGCGGTAATTACAGCTTCTCAGATGTGATTATACAGCAGCCGCGCCCTGCTGACCCCTCCCTCTGCGTCTCCCTCCATCGTTCTCCCGCTTCTTCATGCCACTTCTTTCTCAGTCACTCCTCACATGTCCTTGGTTGGTGGGAGGGGGTCACGCACACCACAGAGGACAGATTGCAGGGCTCGGCCTTACCCCATTATTTTGCAGGATGTTTTTCAGTGATGAGCGGGAAAATGCGGAGGACCGGGTTTGTTTATAACAGGGGCTGAGCAAGAGCTATTTTCTCCTCTGCTTGACGAACACGGCACCACAGACAAATCTGGAGGGTGCCGAGCATGCCACCCATGGCCCTTAAGGCAGACAGTAGACTTGGTCTAAATATTTGTCTCTAAAATCATTTTGTTAGCAAAACTCAGTCACTATCCATCAGAAAAATCCTGTTATTAGCTAGATTGATCGCTCTGATTGTCACAAAGCCTGAACATGTGTCTTATTTACAATTTGTTTAGTCATGATTTGTTATTTTAAGCAGCCCCTTCTCATCCTGATGGCTACATTTATTGTGTATCCCAAATTGTCAGTAGTACTATGTTGAGTATGACTGGCAGAAGAAATACACCATGAAAAAAGTGTTGATGTAAACTTCGTATACATTTGATTGTTTGTCCACGTCCCCTCTGCCACATAGATGTCAAGCCCTCCAACATCCTGGTCAACTCTCGCGGGGAGATCAAGCTGTGCGACTTTGGTGTGAGCGGCCAGCTCATAGATTCCATGGCCAACTCCTTTGTTGGAACGCGCTCCTACATGTCGGTGAGTCAGCTCTGCACGCCTGCGCCCCCACCCCTTTTCCTCTGGCCCTATCCCCACTTTCCTTCTCCTCTTTTCTCACATTGCTCTTGTTCACTGGCCCCGCCTTCTGCCTTCCCTTCCTCTGGCCCTCCCTCACTCCCCTGCCAAGAAGCGAGGGCTGTGCCCAGGAAAGGGCTCTTTGGCAAAGACGTAGACAACTGTGCTCTCTTTCTCGTCCTTATTTCCCCTTATTCGTAGACACCTGGTTGATGCAGCACCGAAAGCTGTTTTGTCTGTCGCATCCTATTCCCGCCCCCTACCCACAAAGCACCAGTGGTGTAGAGACAACTTGCCCTTTTATCATAATTCCCAACACGCACACACCTGTCCTTGTTCACCCTTCTAACTAAAACAGTCTGAAGCTACTCTTCACTTCCTGCCAAACCCTCCCATCCTCTGTCCTCTTTCCCTCACCACACCCCACCTCTCCTTGCCATAACACCACCCCCTCCTCCTCTTCCTTTCCCATTATCCTCTCCTCCACTTCCTCTGCCTTCCCCTCCCAGCCCTTTGCCCATCCCTCTCTCCTGCCTGGCATCTTGGCTCTACCTGCTACCCTCTGACGTAGATTGTGTGTTTCTCAACAGCCGGAGAGACTGCAGGGCACCCACTACTCTGTTCAGTCTGACGTGTGGAGCATGGGTCTGTCCCTGGTGGAGCTGGCGATTGGCCGCTACCCCATCCCCCCACCAGACGCCAAAGAACTGGAGGCCATCTTCGGACGGGCCGTTCTGGACGGGGCTGAGGGAGAGCCTCACACCAACATGCAGAGGCCCAGACCACCAGGAAGGCCTGTGAGCGGTAGGAAATGCAAAACTGGACACAAACAGCGTTTTTACATTCATGTTCTCAGGATGAACATTTATAAATATACTGGATTAGGAAGCTCGCTTAATAGGTGATATAAATGAATTTAAGGGAAAAAAATTCTAATTGTGTCAACGATGTGTGACACCTCCACAGGACATGGGATGGACAGTAGACCTGCCATGGCCATCTTTGAACTTCTGGACTACATTGTGAATGAGGTCAGTGAAAAGACAAACACCTAATTTCTCTACACACAAGCACAAATTACATGTCTGCATTAATTGGTCTGTTTTTGATCTTTGATCCTCGTTTCCTCCTCAGCCACCTCCGAAGCTGCCACATGGTGTCTTCACTAATGACTTCCAGGACTTTGTGACAAAATGGTGAGCAAAGGCAATTCTAGACTCCAAATAAAAGCGCAGAATCATGAGAGTGGATCACGAGATCATCAAGAGCTGAAATTTCACCTGCATGTTTCAGAAAGTGGTCTAGTGAGGTCTGCAGAGGCCTCCAACTTAAAAACTCAGAAGCAGTTATTTATGCCCTCATGTCAGTAACCTTTTTTTAACCTTGTTTGTGTCTGCAGTCTGATCAAAAACCCAGCTGAGAGGGCAGATCTAAAGATGCTGATGGTGGGTACCTCGACTTCATTTTCATTTGATAGTTTGATTATTTGGTTCTGTTTTCCTGACAATGATGTTAGCACTACAAACAATGTTTTCCAATTGGTTTTCTCCAGAGTCACACGTTCATCAAGCGATCAGAAGTGGAGGAAGTGGACTTTGCCGGCTGGTTGTGCAAAACCATGAACCTCAACCAGCCCAGTACTCCCACCCGCGGCACTGAGTGAACAGCCCCCACCCCTACCTCCCCACTGCCCTGCCACACCTCTGGGTCTTGCTTGCATACACATACATACATAATACTGTACATACACAAGCCATCACACATATTGGCACTTTTCTCATATTGCTCTTGGGTAAAATGGTTTTGGCTTCCCCTCATTTATTTCCTTACCAGCAGCAGGGCCCGTTAAGTCATTGTACTGTAAGACCACAGCTTCACCATGCCAGTGTCAAGAGTAGCCCCAGCTCACTTTTCCACACTGCTACAGAGGATGTAAAGCACCGAAGGGCTGCCAGTGTGTCAGCTGAATTTGCATTGATTGACAAACTTCTTTTGTATTGTTGAATATTCTGTATTAATCTTTTCTATGGCAACAGTTGATGGCTTGTGGAACTGTATTTTAATAAATTACCTGCTGTAGAGATTTGTTGGGCTGAGAGAAATCTAAACATATTATCTACTTGCAAATTCTAAATTGGTTTTATTGAAGGTGAATGCAGCAATTTTCATTTAAAAACCCCTTTGTCGAACGTATTCACGCCAAAACTTTCCCAATAGAGACCTTGCAATTACCTGAAATATTGTAATCAAATTTGTGAGTAGAGAGTGCAGGACAAACAGGCGCACAAGGAGCCCTTTACACTTTTTAGTAAATGAGCGATCACTCTAAAGATTTTTTTTCTTTTTTTTAATTTTAATACTTAATTTGACAGGGACAGTGCATATTAATAACACTTCTGAAAATATGCCAGAGTTAGCCAGACAGGCTAATTTCCATCTGTAGTCCCTGAATCACTTTGTGAACAATGTCACAAACCAAAGAGGGTACTCATGATTACTAAAGTTTTTTTCAATGACTGATCAGTTTTTTTTTTTCTGTATGCACATTCATGAGCAGTATATCAATTTACTTTGAATGTTTTTGATTTTTTCATTAAGTGAGCTACACTCTGATTGTGTTGACATTGTTTCCTCGTACATTTCAATTCACATCCCGCACTATGTGTCTCACATGGGAGGAGGCATATGTTGTGGAGGCCTGATATATGCCAGAATGTCTTTGACATTGAGAAAACAATGATCAAAATGTATTCATGGGATGATATAGCATGGTTTATCTTTCTTATACTGTATGTGTATTTTGTTTCCCGAGATCATGGTGGGGATGATTAGCTGGTGTTTTTATGAAAAGCCTCTGCAATATCAATATGAAAATTCAATCATGTTGACTAATTAACCTTGTTTTTTTTCTTTGTTGTTGGTCTGTACTTCCCCCCCCTCAAGTGTATTTGGTTATGTTTTCACTGTAATGCTATGTTTGGCGCTCCAAGCTTTCTCTTGGGGCACAACCAGCCTAGAGGCGTGCTTTTGGAAAAGACTTGGGTTGAAATACAATTGAAAACCTTTTCCCTGTGATTTAACCAATTGATTGTGTTAAAAGTACGAACCAACTTCAAGTGGAGCTTCGGACAAGCTGAAGCCAACTTTTCAAGTAGTACAAAGGGTTTGACTGCACATTTTAACCCAGGTCAGTGTTGGTCACATGGTGGTGGTGTTACTTGCTAGCCTGCCGTCTTGCTAGAGCTCTTATATTCTCTCTGCTTATGGCTGCCCTTTCTTATTCCCCCCAAAAATGTGCATTCGTTCAGAGCAAAATGGATGCATTGTCACTTGTATGTGTACAAAGCTATATACAAAAATTACAGGAGTACTATTTTGCAGTCTTAATATACAAATTTTTGATTTATGTAAATGACAAGGGAGAAGAGTCATTTATTATAATATAAAATGTGTTGGATATGGTTATAATGTATAAAAAGATTAAAATAAAACTTATTTGTGAATGTACTGTAAGTTGTTATATTTTTTATGACACCCATTAATATCAACCATGTCTGAACTATGCATCTCTGTCTGTAAGACACTAAATCTGGAGATGCACATTAACCAAAACCACTAGTAGTACAACAGCAGACAAAAGAAGACATTTGAAAATGAAACTTAATTCATGATTATGATACATATAAAGCTGTTCTCAGGGCTGAGTGTTTTCAATATGATTCCAGTATTTTTAGACTTTTTAATTGGATTACTTTGGGCCAATGTAATCAAATAAAAATAAAAAGTGTCAGTATTTTCCCACCACAACTACATTTTTGAGAGTATGAGGAAGGAATTAGCATAAAATATAAGAGTTCATATTTTGTTTAATTGATTCTTGATGCTTTGGCAATATTGTTGTTGTGACGTTCATGCCAAATAAAGCGAAGAATAAATCAAAAATGAAAAGTCCAAATACTTAGACATTTTTTAAACTATTTTTGGTGTCCAATCAGTTTGTGTGGAGGATGTTTAGTCTGTAGGTGCTGTTCTCATTTTTCGGACCCACTTTCATACGTAACCTGTACGCGGGGATACTCGTTTCTGATTGGCTGACAGGTGCCCCTATAAAGGTGATCTATCCACTAAAAAAACAGTACATATTAAACTGCAAGTAACCATAGCAACGATACCTATGGTACGTTACCGTTAGCCAACTTTCAATTAAAACGGACTACACCCAAAGTTTCAGACAAGGTTGACGAGCTGAAAACAGACTATTTCTTGACTATAAAGTGGTAAGTTGTCTTAGATAACATATGTGTACATTTTTTAAAACATCAGTGGTTTATCAGTCCAGCATTTAGCGGTAAAATGGTTAGCTTATTAACGGTTAAAAGTTAGAATATTTAGGAGCTTTACAGACAGTTTGTGCGTCACCAATAAAAAGTTCAATTTGCGGGTAACTTTGGACGTTAAATACTTAATTATCATGGTTTTAAGGTCCATAGGTTTAAGGTATGATACTTATTAAGTGAGTATTAGCTAAACTCTTTCCTACTGACCCCAAAATTAGGCCTAGCCGCGGACACTTTTTTACTATCTACATCTATCAGCCTTTTTATTAGGTCATGCGCCGATCTGAAACATTATTCGAGGATTCTTGTCAACTGCCTCCTGTTTTTGGGCTAGATTTAATTAAAGCCATCATTCAGACAGTAATGACAAACGCAGATCTGATGTGGGGTGTCTGGAGTTGGGTAGGACCAGTTTATATTGGACTGAAAGGCGACATCGCCATAAAAACGTCTGACATCATCTCAGACTGCCATGGGCTGAGAACAACTAATTTTGACTGTGGGTAATTACTCCAAAACTGAATAGAGGGCAACTTGTGTAGGCTAAATATTATGTAGCCTACTTTATGTGTAAGTGTATATCCTGCTGTTTCATTTCACTACAACTTATCCACCTGCATCCTCTTCACTTAACATTTCAAATTATAGCAAGTGAGGACACCAAATGTCGGAATACTGCAATTCATTTGTGTTTCTGGAGTTTTAAAGCTGCAACTTCCCTGTGTTTATGCAGAGACAGCGCTGAACAGTGCCATCTAGGAAAAGGGTGTGCCACTGCCTCCTCCTGCCATACCTTGATTCCCATGCATGGTGATCCGTGCAGTGCCAAGCCCTGCTGCACTGTGGGACATGGCTCCTGTAAGACTGGAGCCAAAAGCAACTGTTTATGTGTAAAGTATGTCCTCTCGCGTGTGTGCATTATATATGTGACTTAAAAGTGCATGCAGAGGTGTGTGTTGGGATGGTCTACGGTGCAACAGAATCCGCAAATACATCTTATGCTCCATCCCACTCTGTGGCACAATGGCTGGCTTGCACTCACTGAGGGGGCGTGTGGGTGGGTGGTTGGAAGTGGCGCAACATCAAGTGCATGAGCTGTAAATTTACACATGGGAACTTGCCATTCCCCACAGTGGATAAGACACTCTCTGACTTAGTAATGTCTTTTCTGATACCTCACCTGTTGGAGCTTGGCAGGTATTATGTACAGAAACCAGGACCGAGCCAGAGAGTGTATCAAGGGGGTTGCTGGCAGCCCCTACGGTGTGTGCTGGAATCTGCCACGGCTTGTTTTTGGGGTGGGACACCATGACCTCAGGCAATAGGATGGGTGGGTGCGACTCTATTCACATAGAAAAGGAAAGGAGTAGAGAGAAATGAGGCTGGTTAAAAAAGACAAGAGTTACAACTGCGTCTAACCGTAAACCACTAATTTGACTGTCCAGAGAGGAAGACACTGGCTGATATTCATCGTGCAACACAGAGTGGGAAGGCATGGGTTAATGATTTGTGTCATCTCTGATTGAGTTTATGACTTTGACAACTGTCCACTTTTGAGCACAAAGAAATTTCCACTTTACTTTTGCTTCACAGAGGGAGGAGGGAGAGGAGACGGAGGGGGAATGCTGTTTCTTTAAGAGAGAGGGAGAGAGAGTGAGTGAGAAAGAGAGAGAGAAAGGGAGGGACCTCTTTGCCCTCCAGAAACCAGGAAGGGAATTGAGTTGATCTGCTGCTGCTTGGTTAGCGCATACGGGGCTTTAAGCTGCACAACAGTGAGAGGGAGTGAGAGAGAGCTCCGGAGAGGAGGAGAGGAGAGGGCTGAGCTAACCCACAACAAGCACCACCACGGCCATCGCAGGTGAGCTAAAGGCACCCTGCCATCCCCCCGCTGTCTGCCCTGGGCCTGTCGACCAGAGGGGAGCAGGGCAGAGGAGGAGAGGAGAGAGGGAGGAATGAGGGAGGGGGACAGAAAGGAGAGCAGGGTGGGGGGGTTGGCCGGAGAGGAGAGGTGGGTCGCAGCAGTAGTCCCTAGTCAAGGTTCCTCTTTTTTAAATCCTCCTAAAGTACTTCCTCTGTACTGCTTTTTACCTCTGGGGAATCTTGAGATAAAGTTTATAGGATGTGTTCAAGGCATTAACTTTTCAGGCAGGTGGAAGCACTTAGAGGAGGAGGAGGAGATGGGGGGGGGCTCTTGTGGGAGGGGGGGGTACTGAACGAGGGGAAGGAGGAACCAAAAATAATTCTATTGGACAAGGTACAAGCAATATCAACAACTTTTCGGGACAGTGTCAATTGAAATGCTGCGTGCGGGGCAAGTTGTGTGCTCTGTGCGCAAGGCATGTTGTAGTGGCATTAGACTGTGTGGAATAGGAGTAAGTCATAATTTAGGTCAGGAGTTTTAAGTGTGCTTGAAATGTCACTCGAGTGTGAGTTGATGAGAGAATCCACCTCTGATGTTTGGTTATTGCTCTGACAGTTGAGGCTGAAATGTTTTCCATTTTTTTCATGCGAAGCTCGGCCCCGTTTGATGGCTGGTCTGTACTTTAATACCTGGCAGCCTGCTAGCAACATACTGTAGTGTATAATTCAGCCCTGAGTGCTTACGTTAGAACAGGCTTGGAGATAGTGGGGGTGGTATGGGCAGAGAGAGCTGGGACACGTAGTCCACAGCGAGGGCTGTAAAACAGGTCAAATGGGGTTTCAGAACTCTATATCCCAGAGTGCCTTGCCCTTGGCCATCCAGGAAAGGGAACAGCCGCCAGCCTATCCCAACAAGGAGGTGTGGTGAGTGAGCAGCTGTCAAGCCAATGAGAGCAGGGGATGCGGAGCTGAGTTGTGGGCTGAAAATAGAGGGGGGTGGGGTGGTAGTGGTGGTTGGGGGGGGGGGGGGGGGGTAGGTGTCTGTTTGTGTGGGATCAGGCAAGGGCTTGCCTGTATGACTAGGGCCACTCGCAAGTTTCCTGTCTGGTAAAGCTCTAGCCCTGCCCAGAGACGGAGGCAGCAGAGCTGGCCGGCAGGCAGGGGAGGCAGATAGGGCCCGGGAAACATTTTCTGCCTATTTGGTAAGCACTCCAAAGACAGCCACACACACACACACAGTGTCTTTAGACTGTGACTGAGAGGAGAAGAGAAGCGAGCAGGGGAAATAAATACCATAGCGTGTTGTGTGTGAAGAAGAGTGAAAGAGATGGGGCTTGATAGAGTTCAGAGTTCCTGACCCACTTGCAGATAGAGAGAATGGCAAATAGGTCAGTGCTGAGTGTAAGGTGCTGCACAGAGCACTGCTCAGAGAAATATTTTTTGTCTTAAAGTTTTCGTTCACTAACTTTTCAACTAAGCTCATTGTGCATCAGCGTTGTTTTCATCTCATGAAGGCAAAGTATTCTTTTAATGTTATCGTCTACTGCTGTGATTAAATGGCACTGCTGCTATTATTAGTAGAGTGAAAAGATGAAGACAGTTGCACATCCTGTACTTCTGCTTCTTTGGGGGTGTTAAAATAATTCCACAAAAACCACTGCATCAAATGTTTGCTAGACTGTGGCAGAGCGATCATGCTGATGGCTGTCAGAGTACAGGTGGTGTGTTGAGTAATAGTTTGCTTGAGAAAACCTCAGTAAGTGGCATCTCCTCTTGCTAGAGGGGAGAATATGTGACACATCTTATGATAACTGGGTTTCCTTGGTAGGGTAAGCCGCCTCAGCTAAGTCCATGTAATATTAAAATAAAACTTAAGCTCTGGTAACTTTGTGCACTATGTTTGAGAACTTGTGTATTTGCTGATTGATTTCTGTTTTTCAGCTACTCACACCATAGTCAATCTCATGACATCTTTTTCTCCCAGTCCACTCATCCGCCCTTTCCTCACCAGCATCTTGTTAAACGCAGATCCTAATCTCGCCTGTCATGTCCTGCTTGCTTGTGGCTCGTGGTTGAAAGACTTCACAGGAACCCTGACTGCATTGCTCGATAACCAGATGCATATTTTTTGGCCTTGCATACTTGTTGAACCCGTTTTTTAAACATGTGGGCACAGAGAGGGTACAAGCAGACATAGTACATGAAGACGCCCAAATGCTGGGAAAGTGTTTGGAATGCTTCTCAGAAGGCAGCGGCAGGCAAGGCTGATACCTTTTTTTTTTTTTTTATTCAGTTCAATGTCCCAGAAAATATTTCTTACAGTAAATAATGTTCTGATGCTACCCTGCATGCCACTTCCTAGGTACCACTACGGAAGAAAAGTATAGTTAGCTCAAGTAAATTCCAGCAAGAGGTTAAACTAGGACGCCATGTGTGTTTGTGTGCGTGAGTGTGTGCTTGTGTGCACGCATGCGTGTGCGTCTGTGTTACCAACAATAGATTCCAGGGGAATTGCAGGGGACTTCAGTGGCTGTGGGCAGGTCCAAGACACCACCCATCAATTTGGCGGTGAGGCTGAATACAGTTTGATATTCCTGTATGTTTGTGCCTACACCACTATGGCCTGAAACTAGCAGGTTCAGACAGACTGAGAAGACAGGTTGCGTGATGTCGCCGTGGCAGTTTGAGGCTTTATTTTAGAGTGAAATGTTGGCTGTATACAGTACACTACATGTAACGGTCATTCTGTTTGTTCAAAGTTTTGTTTATGTGGTCAAATGATGGGGTTTTTTTTTTTTGTACTTCATACCAAACAGCATCATTTCTGTGCTGCTATTCTCTCTCTGTATGATACTCTGTATAAGTTAGAACATGTTTCTACAGTTTGAATACCTTCATTAGTCTCTTCCTTGGTGAATACAGCTTCACTTCCCCCCTTATGTCTGGTTCCCCTGGTCAGCTGCTCAGTATACCACAGCTTCCAGCCTGGCTAGGCAGACAGACAGACCCCTCTCTGTTGTTTTTCTGTTGTTTGTGCTGAAGTCTAGGGGGAGTAAAGGGGCTTCTTCTGTTCTCTTCTGGGACATTTATTATGGAGAGGCCAACACAACCTGATCAAATTAGAGTGAGAGAGTGAGAAGAGGCTGGGATGTTTTTCAGGGTGGGGGTAAAGCCAGACTTTTCACACTTGTACATTTGGAGTTAGATGATGTGTTTTGGTGGTATGTTAATTTATTCATTTTAATTATAATCTAAAAAATATGAATTGGTTGAAGGCCGTAGGCTTTTCTCAAACGTAAGATTTGTTGTTATATTGATAATAAGCAGTGTAGTACAGAGACCACAACCTCCTTTTAATTAAGCAGAAAGGCCGACTGATGAGGAAGAGGATATGTGATCAATCTGACACTGTCTGCATGTTGATTTAGTGGATTGGTTTGGGATGAAACTAGAGAGAAGCTAGGTGGGTTGCATTAAGGAATGGCAAGACACATGAGGGTGGGTGGATCTGCGCTGCTTTGCCTCCTCAGCAGTGGAAAGGGGAAGTGGGTGCTGTGGTGGGTACTGTGCAGTGCAGAGTCTGAGACAGAGATGGAGCAATGATGAGATGAGAGCGACAGATGAGAGGAAGAGAGAGAGAGGGAGGGTCAGACAGTTGGGACAGAGAGATCGAGCAAGCAGAGAGCCGGTCATCTGATAACAGAGCGGGTTCTGTTACACGCCTGCCACAGACTCACAGGAAGTCCTCTTTCCCTGTTGGGCTGCGCATGCACAGAGTGGCGCAGCCAGGGCACGTTGGGCCTGTGGACTGACCAACTGGCCAGCTTGGGTTCTGCTGGACAACGCTGTGCTGGGGTGTAATACTGTTTCTAAAGCCATGTGTTAGATTTTGTTACACTTCCTGGTTGGCAGCATGGCAGTGTCAGAGCATGCTACTCAAGCTAAAAGGAACTCAGAGCGTGGATGTGGTTTTATTAGACTGCAGCTTGAGAAAGGCCACTGTCCTGAAACATGTGTAATAAGACTCATGACTTAGAAAATTAAATAATCACTAACAGACAAAATTATAACTGTCATGACAGAAAAGGGTGTTGTAGTTTATAAAGTTTTAACATAGCATTAAATTAACAATCTTTACTTACCAAACACTAACATTTATTGAATGAATTAATTCATTTGATAATGTGGCCACATTGTTTTTTTTCTCTTCATGACATGACCAGAAAAGGAGAAACACCAGTGCAATGCAATACAAAAGCCTTGCACAAAATATTAGACTTGAAGTGATCAATTTTTGCTGAGAGTATTACTCAAGTTGTTTTTCTATGTTGTGTCAACTCTGTCGTAACTTTTGAAGCTGTACTTTTTGGTGGAGTTTAATTGAACTGGGTTTTATTATTATTATTATTATTATTGATAATATATATTTATATATTTTTGTCTGTCTCATTTAAAAATATGGAGGAGCTAATACCAGAAATGCATTGCACTATAATGCAATGCCGTACATTACAAACTACAGACCCAAAATTAACCACCTTTCTGATACAGAGTCAACAACAATTAAGACATGTAGTTTTGCAAAAGTTGTAATTCACTCCTGTCGTATTGCACTGCATTATAATGTTGTTTTCTATCTTTCTGGGCATTTTATATATATATGCTAGCCTGTGGCTATTGCTGGGTCTAATTGATTCAAACAAGCAAGAAAACAAAATACAGGCAAATTTAGAACAGTGTGCAAGCTTATATGAGTAGTTAGAGGTACAGATTTCCCTTGTCTGCTATCTTTGCTATCTGGCAGCACAAAGCTTAGACCTTTATAAGGACATCATAAAACCCCCTGCTAGCTTCCTCAAATTAAACTTTGCCCAACTTGTGGGTGGTTACCTTTCCTCTTATTGAAGCAGGTTACACCAGGTAACTGAATGAGTTTATCATTGACATCTGAGCTGGATTCCTAGGCCACCATATACTCAGGAGTTTTGAGTGTGCTTGTGAGTATAACGCCCTGCCTCACCCACTACCTTTTCACTTGCTTCGTGTCTGTGTTTTGGCAACGCTTCCTGGTTAGTTTCTAGTGAAAGCTGCCAGGCCTAGACCAGCCCTTGCAACTTCAGTTTTATCAGTCACTTGCCCTCTTCCTGCTTCGTTCCCAACCAATCAGGTTTCCTTCCACTACTGGCAGCAGTGAGTCACTTGGCTGTGGCACTTGCTGAAAATCCACTTTTCCTAGGAACTGCCACCCCCTCCCCATTCCGATTATCTTGCAATATCCTCTTGGTCCAACCTTGAACCTTCTTGACCTGGGTGAAGTGATTCCCGTGCAGCAGGGCAGGATAGGCAGGGCTGTTGGCATAGAGGCTAGCTGAGATAGTCAGTGAAATGAGGACAGGAGAGAGAAGAGAATTTAAAAAGAAAGGTTGACAGGAGCATAGACGAGAGCAAAGGGCCAACTGAATTCTTTGACTTGTTGACTGATAGCCAGATTTTTTATTTCTAAGTACTGGCTTTGATATTGTGTTTCTGTTGCACTTGAATCTTAATACAAACACCTATCGTGGTGGAAATATATGAATTATTCTGTTATCAAGCACTGTAGCTACTGAATGCATACTCTTCACCCGAGTAAAATTGGAAGTAACATGATAGAATTGTTCTCTTGTAAAAGCAATAAGCTAATAACACTTCACAATCACAGTAACAATTGCTCTCTATTTCAGTAATAAAAGAGTGGCCCATCTGCGCCTCATTAACATTTACGGGTTTAGGGATCAATGATTCAGTTATGTTTCCTCTGATTGCTACCTCTTAAAGTTGGGTGGCTCAGTAGTTTTAAATTGTGCATTATTTTTATGAGGCAAACACATTTTGCATGCCAGAGTTTATGTAGAAAACTACAGCTTTTGAATAAATGAAGACCAAAAGGGCAAATATTTGCTTTAAAATTCAGGCCAACCAAAAGGTTCTTTAAATGGAAATATTAAGTGCAGTACCCACTGTAATTATTGATGCTACTTTTCTTTGATAGTGTGATAGTAATCCTCTTAATCTTTTTCTCCCGTTCAGCTAAACCTCAAAACCATGGTTGTGTACTGCCCTTAAAAAGTGCCAGTAAGCTATTTATTTCCTTATCTAAGAAACATTTGAGGTTGCACAGGGTTAACAGTTTGTTCCTTTTTATTTAGGAATGACTGGTATGTGTCAGCCAAAGACAGAGATACTTTGAGAGTGGAAATTCTGCAGACCTTTCATAGATGATACATATCAGGAAAAATAAAACCACTTTTACTAACTGCAACCACAGCCTGTTGTCAACGTGTTTGTCAGTCAGCGACAAGCAACTTGGGCGTGACTGCCTTGACATAGATATTGAGAACACACACACAGCACAGTCAGTTGAAGTAACTGCCTTGCAGGAGACCGTTGTTAGTAGTTTTGTCCCTGAAGCGTAATTTTGATATCTGTCCTTGCTGTGTGTAGATATATGGGAAGGGGTAGAGGAACGTTAAGGATGAGATGGAGGTGATGAGGGCGGGGATGAGATGGGTGGCTCCTGCGTCTAAGCGGTTGTTTGACTTGCAAAGCAGGCCTGGGTGCTCACCAACTGGGCATTGAGAGAAGGCCCTTCCCTGGAAGTGGAACACCAGGGACACGGACAGCTACAGCGCTGCTTTGTGCTAGGCTGCAGGCCTTGTCACCCACAGGCATGAATTAGTGATAAGGAATGTTTCAAGCCATGAGGAGGTGTCAGGATCAGGTTTGTTGCACTGTTTCCTCTTCCTTAGTGCTCTTTGCGGGTTATTCGGGGACAGGTGGCTCCTGCATGCAGAGTAGTCCCTCCATGCTTTGTTGGCACTGAATTGAGTCTGTGTGTGCGTGTGTGTGTGTGTGTGTGCGTTTTATCTCCTCTCAGCTCAGCGTCTTTACCCTACAAAGCCGTGACCCAGGGTCAGCTGTGTAATGTACGGGGGATAACGTGTATGCAAGCTTGCAGCAAAGCCTGGTCTAGTGCAGGTGCTGTGTGTGTCTGTGTTGGAGAAAAGCAGGTTGGCTCAGGTCTGGATGGGCTCACAGAGATCTATTTCCACCTGTGAAGGACGTGACCGGTAGCCATGTGGTCGCCCTTTCTCTTGCTCTTTCCTCCATCTCTGTCTCCCTGCTCTCTCTCCATCTCTCTTTGTCGTTGCCCTCACCTCCCTCCTCTCCCTCAGCATATTTAGATGAGGGTTAGGATAATAACATTTGCTCGTGCCATGTCTGACAGTCCGTTTTCATCAGAGCTTTGTGAAAGGCAGTGGCAGTGTTTGCAGAGGCTTTGTGGTCAACTGCCTATCAAAACTGAATTGAGTTAAGGGAGACGTGCAGTAAGGGCCGAGAAATGGTGGAGCCAACGTTTTGCCATTAAGCAAACAAAACAGTTCTCTATGCCCTGTTTTATTTGAATGTACAAGCTATTATTTGAATGTTCTTTTTATCATAATGCTTTGCCTAAATGTAAACAATCATTGACCCATTTAGAGGATCATAATAAGTTAGAATCTTCTCTCCTGCCTACCTCCCTAGTAAGGTTTTTTTTTTTTTTTTAAGGCTTTACCTAACTCTAACCTGTGGGCAAAGCTGACATGTAGCCAGATCTCAAGGTGTGGAGACAGATAGGCGGAACAGGTATGAAGGAGGTGAGGCAGCCAGGTTAGGCAGGTTTGGTGGTGGGGTGTAGCGTACAAACATATCAAGAGCTGATCTGAAGGAATGTCATTTGAATGCCTCGCTCTCACTCAAGCCCCCCCGCACACCCTTCCCCTCCCCCGGCCTCACCTCCTGCTGGGTCTCCCTGGCAGATGGAGAGGGGGGATTGGAGGGGGCGGATGTGCGTTTCGTGCGTTATTGATGTCTCTGTGATGTTACTGTATTTGCTTGTGTGTGAGTGTGTTAATAGAGAAATCGAGGATGGCTTGCACTGCCGAAACCCCCCTCCCACTGCGCAGGCTTCAGTCGATCATTTTAATCTCCCCCCACACGTGAGCGAGGGGACAGCCTTTCCTGAAACTTGGCACACAGTAGAGGGTGGGGTAACCAGTTCAGACCGGATTGACAACCTCCCTTTTTAATACTGTTCCCTTGCAGCTTGTTGCGTGTCCTCTTCCTCCTCTTGTAGAGTTTTTCCACAGGGTCTGCTCTGGAAGCCCCCCTCGTTCCCTCCCTCATTTTCCTCCACCCCCCTCGCTCCCCTCCCCGGCTCTCGACTGACACAGAGTGCACAAGCTGCACAGCCCAGCTCCCAGCATGCATTCTGATCCCCACTGCCCTCTGCCTATCTGTCCTCCACGACCTCTTACTTGGTTTCTTTGCACAAGTGCATGCACTCACGCGCAGATGTAGGCGTTTACAAGGAAACAGTTACCCAGGCACCTGCACACACGCACATATACAGGATAGTACTTACACATCTTCACTTAGTCATGCGCCCACTCATGGTGTTTTAGTAGGCAGAATGACTTGCCAAATGCATGCAAAATTATTGCGAGCCGCTGTTTATTCAGTGCCATCAGAAACTAATTTCATCGCACAGTTTCACACTCACTGTCTTGTAGTTAATCTGTACCTGTGCCAGTAGATTCGCTTTAAAGTCAGTTCCAAGCAGTTGTGATGTGTGGCACTGTGGTGTTGCCTAATGGCTTATTTCCACTTTCACTCTCTCAAGGTTCCAGTAAAAAGGAGTATAAAGTTTGAGTTGACTGTTTTTTTTTTTTTTCCATTACAATTTGTCGGAGCTCCTTACATGAGCTACTTCTTCCAAAATAAAAAAGGTAATTTGCGGCGTTAAACATGTGTGGCAACTGTAAAGCATTCACTGTGAAGTTCAGTTTTAGGTCAGGCATATATAGAGCACAAAAAATTTAATTAGGCCTTTTTTGGTGTAAGAAACAAACATTGGATTTTGATATGGTTTGGATATAATAACATTTTAATGGCAACTGTGTTGGAGTGAAAACTCAGTAGAGAAGTTTTTGCATTGCCAAGATATTAATGAATAAATATGGCTGGTTAGAGTGAATAATTTTAGACTTTATTTAGTGACACAGTTAGTACAAAGTTTACTTGGTCGATGGTCAAAAGCATACAGAAAAGTAATGTACACATTTGGTCAATTTTTAATCAAACAAATCACTATTGCAATCACTACAAAGGTGGCTGGCTATATCAGGTTACAAACCAATTATCAGTATTCATCAACCCCCTATATACTGTAGAGTGCAGACAACTCTTTATAGCTGTTTCTTATTGTCGTTGCAGTTTGTCTCAGTATGTCAGATGCCATGATTTTTTTGACTTTTGACATATTAAATAAAGTTGCAGTCCATTTTCTCTCAGTTGTCACACCATGCTTTTGCCAGACACGTTTTATAGCTGATAATAATGCTAATTGGCATTCAACTTAACATGACCCAACTTTGTGAAAGTGTAATTTTTGCTAAGATAATTCAGACTAACTTTTGGTTTTGTGTGCACAAGTTTGTGTTGTCTAAAGTGTTCTAGGGTATATTTCGGACTGTGGTGAATCATTTAATCAATATTCCTCTTTCTTCCTTGAGTCACATAAAGAACGTCATGAACTGATGTATTATTCTCCTGTTTGTCTTTCCCCTCCATGTCATCCCTCTATCCAACGGTTCCACCCTTCCACCCTTAGACAGGCAGACGGACAGACGGCAGGACGGATACACGGGTGGGGGCTGTGCTAGGCGGCTCGGCGGCAGGCTGGTGGAAGATGTCGTCAGGAGCCGGTGGGAGGGGAGGAAGGCGGCTCAGGGGGACAGCAAGCAGCGGGGGTGGAGGAGGGAGAGGAGGGGCAGGAGAGGCAGAGGAAGGCCCCGTGGGGATCCCTTTCCCCGAGCACAGCGCAGACATCCTGGGCAGCCTGAACAAGCAGCGGCTCAGCGGCCTGCTGTGTGACGTGCTCCTGGTTACACAGGACCGGGAGTTCCCAGCTCACCGCTCTGTCCTGGCGTCCTGCAGCTCCTACTTCCACAAGCTCTTCACTTCAGGGGCCGCTGCTGACCAACATAACATCTATAACATCGACTTTGTGGCAGCGGAGGCTCTGGGAGCGTTGCTGGACTTTGCCTACACAGCCACATTGACAGTCAGTCACAGCAGCGTGGCTGACATCCTTGCCGCTGCGCGCCTCCTGGAAATCCCACCTGTCCAGGACGTCTGTACACACCTGCTGGACACCAAAGTGCTCTCCCCGCCGGTACAAGACCATTATATCTAGAAGTGACATACAGTACCAGTCAAAGGTTTGAACATACTTCCTCATTCAAAGAAATGGGAAGGTGTGTCCAAACTTTTGACTGGTACTGTATGCTGAAGTTAAATTTAAACTTTGACATGAGATTCAATCTGCTCTGCCTTTATGAGTTGGTGACACAATAAGAAACCCATAGTAAGTGTAGAATGAATTCATGGGAAAGCACAGACATCTAAAATGCAAAATAGTTCATGTGTGAACTGTTTTGCATTTTATATATCTGTGAATTTGCATTCAGATGTCTGTGAATTGATGATTTAGTGTTGTGAAATTGGAATAGCTCACTCCAAATCTAGTTCCTCCTGGTCCTGGTGTCTGGTCATCATCCCATCCCCTTCATTAAATAGTCAGCATAGTCCAGCTTACGTCATAGCCTTTATCAATCTCTCTCACTATG
Source organism: Scomberomorus guttatus (assembly GCA_038419695.1). Lineage (NCBI taxonomy): Eukaryota > Metazoa > Chordata > Actinopteri > Scombriformes > Scombridae > Scomberomorus > Scomberomorus guttatus. Next base: position 12,605,258 of record CM076454.1, on the reverse strand, counting down.
CCAAACACACGCCCACATCCACTGGGTTAGTTCATCACTTACTCATGCTGAGCCAAAAGCGTGTATGGAAGGACAGCATGCTCTTTCACAGACTACAGACACAGCATATCGCAGCTACACTTCAACACGATCAAGTGTAGCTGTGATATGCTAGTCTTGCTTTACATCATGTGATAATCACAACAACGCTTCACTGTGATGATCACATCATGTAGGGCATGTCAAAGACCCTCATGGGCCCTGGGTGTTAGCCTGTTACATCCCAGTCTGTGGCATCACTCGATCAACATTTACACATATATATTGTTACATTTCACACAAGTTTACTTCTCTTCACAGCCCATAAAACTTTCAAGTCTAGTCAAGTCACTTGACTTGAATTAAAACCTTTAACACTGACACTTTTTAGTTGATTATTTGTCATTGCACATGCATGTACCCACAGACATACTGAGCCACTGGGTGCACATCTAGTATACCCAGATAGTGATCTCCTCAGGTCTGTAGGTCTTACAGTTGCTGATTTAGGTCTTCTTGTCAGCCTTCACCTTAGCTAGTATGCTTTTAATGTACTTTTCTCATTACTCCTGTTTCTCTCTTTCTCTTTCCCTTTGTTTTTTTGTGCAAACTTTCACTGACTTTTCATTTCTCCTTCTCTCACTCTTTGTTCCCCGTCATGTTTCATTAGGCGGGCAGTGAGCAAAGAGATGAAGATGAAGATGAGGAGGGGAAGGGCAGAGGAGGCAGGGAGCAGGGGAACCGGGTGCGGGCCCGGGAGTACCTGGAGTACTTCCAGAGAGGGGCTCACTGGAGCAGCAGCTGCAGCACGCCAGAGCTCAGGGACCTGCCCACACACCTGCACTTTAACCACGGCAATGGGGGGACCCCCAGCAATGGGGCTCCTGGTGGCCCCGGTGAGTACTACTCCCCCCTGGCCCTCGCCTTGGCCCAAGCCCCTACACAAGAGCCAGAGGAAGAGGATGAGGATGAAGAGGAAGAAGAGGACGTGGAGGCAGTGCAGGGGAACGGAGCTAGCATCGGGTCATCTTACTACCCTCCATCTCAAAATGGGCACTTCTACCTCCCCTCAGAGTCTAGGCTGGGGCAGGACACAGAAGTGGAGGACGGCAGAGAGGTGATGGTGAGGGAGAGGGGTTCAGCCAGTGCCCTCCTTCAGCAGATGATGGACTCCATCGAGAGGCAGAAAGAGCGTGCAACGACCGGGGAGGACCAGGTGGATGGGGACGACCCTGATATGGAATTTTACTTGAATTATTTTAACAGCACGCAGCATGAGGATACAGCTTCTGCTGCTGTGACACAGGGAGTGCCGCCGCTCTGGTTATCACGGGGCAGTACAGGCCAAGACAGAGTAGGAGGAGGGGAGAGGGGGGTTGGAGAGAGAGGCAGTGGGGGTGGAGGAGGAGGAGGCGGAGGAGAGAGGAAGATGCGCTCTAAGGCCTTCCAGAAGTGCCCCATATGCTCCAAGGTCATTCAAGGAGCAGGCAAGCTACCCCGCCACATCCGAACACACACGGGAGAGAAACCCTATGAATGCGCCATCTGCAAAGTGCGCTTTACCAGGTAAGCCCAATTAATGAAGTGACCCCATGTCACATGTACTAATAGTCTTGGACTTGGCACTGTAAACAAACCACTCTGCAGTGGGATACACCACAAAGCCAAGAGCAAGAGCATTAGTACTAACCAACTTAGCTTTGCATTAAGGAGGCAGTGCAGTTTGTAAATCTCAGTGTTTATGTTGATCATGGACTGACTGAGTCGCCCTAATTATTATTTTTTTCTTTGACATTGTTACATTGTAGCTAAATGCTTATCAAAATGACACGCTGAATAATCCAGCTCGGAGGGGGTCAGATGGTTATAAAGGTCTGTTTTATTGTGACAGCCTCCATAGCAAAGTCCTGGAATTTTAAAATAGGGGTCCAATAAAAGAAGGCTGTGCCTTGGTAGTGTTATCTAGTGGAGGCCTGCTATAAAGTGCAGTGTTCTGATACAGAGGGGGATTACAGGCCCTGGATGGTGCTCTATGCGCTCCAATGCAGTAATTTGAACTTTTGATCTCTGGTTATGTTGATTATTGCCCACGGCAGAGTAGTTACACCACCCCTCTCCTCTCTCTCTCTGTCACTCCTTTACCTCTCTAATGAAATCTGCCATGTGCAGCTCAGATAAATGTGGCTAGTCTTCAGCAAGGGACTTGAGTGCACATGGTTTCCCTGTATTTAGGAGTCATGTCTTTTCCTTGAAATCATTCCTTTAATTAATTAATCAGTGGACTTGCGCTGGAAATAGATGCAGTAGGCTAGAAATACCCAGAACCTCTGCTAGCATGGCAGGTAGGGAAGACCAATCTGAATCTGCCTTCTGGCTAAATTCGACCGGCAGTGGGAAGGGGGTATTGTAATCTTAATCCTGTTTGATCAGGGCTAAGAGTCTGCCTCGCACGGTAATAAATCACTCCTGTCCTTTAAATAATTCACCTCTGTCACTGTGCCATATTGTTCCAAGGCTTCAGCTTGTGTGTATACATGTGTTTGCAAGCATGTACATGTTTCTCCTCACCTATGTTTCTTTGTTAATTTTTATAGTTGTAGCATGGCTTGTACAGACTTGTGAGGGTTGCAGTAGGTTCATTTGTTTACTTGTATGAAAGCTAATCCACTTACTTGGCGTGTGTGTGTGTGTTACGTGTGTGTGTGTGTGTGTGTGTGTGTTGTGTGTGCATGTGTGTATGTGTGTTCAGATGTTCAGAATGGAGTTGTCTTAACTACGCTTGTTTGTTTAGGAGCCCTCTGCCCTGGGTGCAGAAGGGTTATATGATTTAAGAGGTTGGGAACTGGTGAGATAGTAAGGACTAAAGGGGAGAGGGAATGACAAGTGTCAGATGGAGACCAAGGCAGCTTAATAAAGTTTAATGGACAGAGTAAAAAGTTCCTGGATGTCATGAGATAACATAAGATTTAGATTGTTGTAGAACTCGTAAATTATTGGAAAGTAATTCTTTCACATCAACTATTTGATTTGCTTAGATGTGACACCTAGTCTTATACAAAATTCAATCAAAATGAGGCTTGTGGGGATAGGCCGGAACCAGGCTGTAAAATGATGACGTTATACAGACTCATCGATATTTCTGAACTCGTTTTTCAAGTTTTCAAAATGATTTTGGAATTTTTCAGTAGCAGAGGATATTGAAGTCTATGTTTTCTATTCACAAAACACAAGCATTTTGGGAATCTGTCAACTGGTGGTGCCGTTGTCCTCAAAGAAAAGTTGACAGAAATCATAAAAATGCCAACTGACACAGTGAACGTTGAGCTTTCTTGTCAGTCCACAGTTGCGCTCTTGTGTGCAATTACACAGATAAAGATGTAAAGTTTATGGCTTGTCCTCAGGCTTGGCTGCCGTCACAGAATAATCCCGTTGGAGGAGTTCCAAAATGTTGGTTGTTTAATAGGAAATAAAACCAGCATTTTTAGTTGACCATTGTACATATATTTTGAGTTTATTATATATTTTGTATATGATGTATGTGAGCTGATCCTCTACTGCATTTAAAAAAATGTTTTGTGCCTGTGTGTATTTTGATGTGATCTTGTTTATTTTTCTCCCTCCCAGGCAGGACAAGCTCAAGGTTCATATGCGGAAGCATACAGGAGAGAAGCCTTACCTTTGTACGCAATGTGGAGCTGCCTTTGCTCACAACTACGACCTGAAGAACCACATGCGTGTTCACACAGGCCTGCGCCCCTACCAGTGCTCCAGCTGCTTTAAGACTTTCGTGCGCTCGGATCACCTGCACCGCCACCTCAAGAAGGACGGCTGCAACGGCATCCCCTCTCGTCGGGGCAGAAAGCCTCGAGTGCGAGAGCCCGGGCTCCTTGAGGCTCCCCCGCTGGGCCTGCTGAGCCCCGGCTCCGACACTGGCCCCGGGCCTCGTACCATCAGGGGACGGCGGCGCTCAGAGGCAACCTCAGCGGCAGAGGTGGAGGTGGATGCTGGAGCCCATGCACACAGTCCTCAGCTGCAGGAGTTGGCAGGAGAGGCAGGGCCCTGAGACTGCAGGGGTGACAAGGACACTGTTGGACACCGTAATCACTCTGCACCGCCTGTGAGACAGGCCAGTGAACAGAGAGGAGAAAAGGCAAACTTTAAAAAAAACAAAAAAAACAAACAAAACAACTAACTATTCCTCTATAAACCAAATCAGGGTGTCACAAAAATCTAATCTTTATATTTCTTTCTCCTTTTACTTTAGGAAATGGAGTAGACTTGCAAGCACTTGAGTCGGTTTATCTGTTAAAGAGCAAAGAACGCTTCAAATCATACACCCATGATGTCCACTTTCTGGGCCATTTCTTTCTTTATAATGTTAGGGGTTTTATACATTGGCATACGTGCTTAGGCAAATGTATAATAGATACAAAGAAACTCTGAGCAACTATGCAGTTGATTTAGATTTTTATTGGTTTTTGTCCTCACAGCCTTCAAGCTCTAAGCAAGGTGTCTGTCAAGCACCTTCTGGCTGCTGTACGGGTGAAGCGAGGACAAATCCTCCCAGTGAAAACAACTCTTTTTCTATTCTTTTGCAGGTCTGAAATGTACAGTTACCATAGAAACAACATTGCCACAATATGGCATATGCAAGGAAAACTCACCACAATTTTGATGCAACAGTTTTTTCTCTCTAAATGTTCCAGAAAGAATCAGACAAGGGTTTGATTGAAGTGTTACTTACTCTATAAAATGCATTCTAAGAATCTATGGTTTGTCTTATTGAAAAACAAATTTATGTTGAGTCGAATCCACATTAATGGGGGCTCGTCAATTGCAGGACTAGGGAAAATGAGGGGTGGAGGGTTTGTGTTTTTTAAAGCACTACCATTGTCAATGTGTCTGTTGGCTTGACTACGTTGCCTCTTATCCCTCACAACCCTGCAATTTCAGCGTTTCTGTTTTCCCCTTTTGATTTTGTCTTAATTATTTTTTGTCGTTGTTCCTTTTTGAGTCGACTGCTTCGGGTACTTGACACTTTATAATTGTATACATGTATATACAGCAGGTGGTGATATGACATTGGTCCCCTCTTAATGCTGAGGTGTACTTACCCATTGGGATTTTCCTCTTAGGCTTGATGTCATATTTCTCACAGAGTGAAGCTTGTGGGTGAACGAAAACAATTTGTATGAATGTTCGATGAAAGAAAGCATTGAGTCACCCATTTGTCCTAAACTTAACACTTGACATGTATAGTTCCTGCCCAAAGGATGAGGAGGTCGAATGAATGAATGTGCTTAACTTTGTGCAGTTTTTTTCGGAATCTGTCCTTGTGTGACAAGGCGCGGGTAGCATTTAACCAACCGCAGGTTAAAGGAATGGCAGGGAGCCCAAATGAGAGAGTGACAAAGAGTACGAAGAAGAGATAGATGAGCACCTTTTTTTTCTATGTTTGCACAGCTTTACTAAAGATATCCAACAGAGCGAGAGAGAGGTATATTTAAAGGAAGTGGGCTGGTGTTGGGAAAGGAGTGAGAGGAGGTTTATGTATCATGCTTATTCCAATCTTTTTGCCCTAGGGACCACACAACCGTAAGGCAACCTGTATGATGAAGAGAGCAATAAATACCTGTCCAAGTTGGGAGGCCAAATAGGAGCGCAGCTGCAGCTGGTTGATGGGGGAGGGGAACAAGGGAAGGGGAGGGGGATCTCACAATGTCTGTTGCATTCCAAAAAATAATCTCCCCCAGCTCAGCCACGTTTCCAGGCAGGAGGGGATCAAATCAGGCCTTTTCTCTCTCTCCCTCTCTCTCCCTCTGTAGTCCTCTAATGCCCCCGAACCAGCCTGGAGGGGATATTATTATATTAGAGCCTGGTGTTACTGTGGGTAGGACGCCTGGTGCTGGCAGTTTAGTGTGCAAGTGTGTTTACATGTACGTGTGTTGTTGTGCATGTGTGTGCGTGGCAGCCAGGGTCCCTCTGGCCACATCATCACTGTGTGAGTCAGCCACAGCCTGTTCAAACATGCACCCTGAGCTGCCAGCCCCAATGCACTTTCTCTGTCTCTCATACACAGTCATGCACACGCTCACACTCACTGGATCCAGGTATCCTGTGGAGAAGGGGGAAAACACCAGTGCTGACATATCTGTTTGAATATTGTCAGTGACTCCATACATCTGGATTTGTTAGTCTTAAAACATCCAAGTTTTGTGTTATTGTACTCCACGTCCAATGTCATTTTCCACACTAGCACATTGAGCCTTTGAGTCAGGAAGAGAACATGCATGTGATTTCGAGTCTCCCCCCCCACCCCCCCCCCCCCCACCCTATAATTTCTGCAGTAGTGCTGTAGTTCAACTATCAGTCCTTTGCACCTTAATTGGAAAGAGGCAGGTTATAAATGCACTTTGTTACTGAGGAGGGCACTTTTGTCAACGAAACGGGTACTTTAAAACAAACCAGTTGCAAATGAGATCAGTCCTTTCTTCTGTCCATGGTGGTGAAGTTGTGCTCCTTCATTGGTTTTGTTCAGGTTTTGACGACAAGCTGCCAAAAAAAAAAAAAGAAAAAAAGAAATCAAACCAGAAATATGAGGTCAGATCTCTAAAAGAGAAGCCAGGTTCCGATACAAATATGTTTTGTGACCATAAAAAAAAAACTAAATTAATTAATGTAACTGATTGCACTTGAAGTTAGTTGTTAAAAGAAATCTAGTGTATATGTCTTAATGTAAAGTACGCGGATGGAAGGAGGAGGCAGACGAAGAAGAAAGGGCACTGTGTGTGTGTGTATGTAGGCACGCCTTTTTTTTTTGCGTGCGTGCGTGCGTGTGCACAAGCATGCGTTGCTGGTTGGCAGACTGGAGGGTCTCAGGACAAGCTTGGATAAACAAACTTCGTGTCTACCCCATCTGTTCACCAGCTACTCTCATAACTACACATGTTCTCTGAGGAAACCACGGTGATAATAGGTCCACGGTACCACAGAAGCAAAAATACCATATTGTAAAACAACTCACTGGACAGTTGCTTGTTTACTTCAAAGCTCTCTTGGTGCAGATTTGCATAACTCTTTGTTTACCCTTGTCGGTCATTGTCAGGGGTTGGCTCGGTCTTGAGAGTTTTTATCTTCTATTTTTGCTTCTCCGTTATGGTAAAGATGGGTTTATTATTGCACAGTTTGACTCCCACAGACAAACCAATGCAAGCTGATGTCTTCGTGGTTTGTGATCTTTTACGTATAGTGGTACTTGGTATGGACTGCTTACACTAAACCAATTTTGTCTTGATGTGGCAGAATTTTTACATAACCTGTCGAGACCTGTGAGCCATACAAACATATGTGTCTTTGGACCTTAATATTTCCCCAGAAGTCTTATGTTGTTTGTTGTTTAACCAAAGCTTTTTGCCCCCAATATTAGTCTGCTGTAGACTAGAAATATTGAAAGTATGTGTATAATTTATCCAAACTGGGCCTCCCTGACTTAAGCCACACACAGATGCCCTCCTCTTGAATACATATGCAGAAATGTGTGTGGAATGATACAGATTTTTACTTGAGTTTGCTTTCTCTCGCTCTTTGTATCCTTGTGGACAATAGAATCAGAGGTTTAAGGATGTATAGTTTTTTCGGTCTGTCTACACTCGTTTTTTTCTTGAAAATTGTTGTGCTACGGCTATTTTTATTTTCTAACAATTTTACATGGCTGTGCGTGTGTGTGAATGCATGTGTGCGTGAGGGTTGGGGTCATGTTTTTGGGTTGCTGTGCCAGGGGGGTGGGGTAAATGGGTGCTTGGGTGGGGTTATGGATATAAAGCCTGATAGCACTGGAAATGGTGCTTTAGCTGAGAGAGCAAAAGTTTGCACTAATGTTAAATGTCCTTGTCCTGCTTATGGGAGAAGGGCAGGAGACCTCAGAAAGGCCTGCGAGTTTCCATGAGCACAGAGCAGTGTGGTAAATACTCAATGGTCTCATAAAGAGTCCATCCAACCCCTCCATACAAATAATCATGTACAGTATAATAAGAAATATACATACGTCCAACATAAACAAATACCAAAGGAGAAAAAATGACTTGCATTCAAGTCATTGGACATTTTAAGCTACCAATCTAATGTTGGATTCATAGAGATTTATTGTTAAATCTGAAAGCTCTTGAAAAGAGCTTTTGGATGTAACTTTTGATGTAAACTAGAAATGGTGTGATAACAGCAAATCATGTTTGCTATTCATTTTAAGAAATATTCCAAAAATACAACATTTTAGGCATTTAGAAAGTAGCGAGGCCTCTCCGAAAACATTCGAAACATTTGAGCTGGTCCTGCTCTGATGGCTGACATGTACCGTGTGCAGGTGCCAGAGATACTGAATCAAATTCAGAGACGGTACTTTTGTCACCAATTATCTCATGTTCAGTTCGCCGGCGAATAATTAATCATGAAAAAATTATGTTATTTTTAAACACTGTTATTTTGATCATTGCTGAATTGGATGATTACCTTCTGAAAAGGTTGAACTGAATTGAAATGTTCTCTTAACCGAACAGACTGTGACTCTGTGGCCGTGTCTGAGCAGCACTAAGCTTGTTGATTTTTATGTTTCCAGACAGTAGTATTGTGCAGTGTGGAGCTGAGGCTCACCCCCACCAGATGGGCCTTAAGTGGACAGGGGTTGACAAAACTCACGCCTTCTCCCTTTATCATAAACACTTCTTTTTCCTGCCCATATTTTGACACCTAATTGTGAAAGCTGATTGGCTTTGTAATTAACCATTTCGCTGTTAAAGCTTTACTTGAATGAATTTTATAATAATGTCTCTGTACTTGTCACTAGTTCAGCGCTGTGTCACTATGGCTCCACAACTGGTGTGTCCCCAGCCTCAGCCCCAGACCAAGGTTACTCTGACACAGGCTACACTGAGACAGTCTCTGAACTTCATTGCAAGAGTTTGAAATTGACCTTCATGTGTTTTTTTTTTCTTTTTTTTCCCTATGCTGTTATCAAAGATTTTTGGTGAATATATCTGAGAAGGCCATAAAACAAAGACGACCAACAACTATGATAACAATGATAACTATAAATAATCAGACGAAGCAGGACGGGGTGACTGTTATTATGGCGATTCCTGGCGGCAGAAGGGGGATTATTTGCTTTGCTTCGTCATTTTGCTGCACACCTGATTTTTTTTTTTTGTGTTTTCCATCAGGCTCTTGATGCATAGCAAGCTGAGCGCAGCATATGCAGTACGGCTCTATGCGCAGCGTGGCTCTGGCACTTACACAGACAGCCCAGGGTCCTTCAGAGAGGCAGGCTGCTCTCAGCCAAGTGGGGACAGTTTGCACTTGGAGTCTTTCTCAGTCTCTGGGGTTGCTAAGGTTGGCATACAGGGAGGAGGATTAAATACAGGTGGTAGGGGAAGGCTGGATGTATGCATGCTGTAGTGTTTTCAGGGATGAGGGGAGAAAGCCCAGGTGATGGACTATATGCTGAGCAACGGTTCAGCGTCGGTCCTCTAAACTGGTAGGAATTGCATGCCCACAACATGATAAGAATTGTAATACAAAGGAGGTCACCACAGATTTTACACTGGGGAACTGCAACAAGGACAATGTTGCTGATCTCTTTTGTCTCTATGTAAGTACTTCTCAGGTGGAAAATACACTGCTATGCATTGGGTTTCAATGTCTGCTCAGTTTATGGTATGTCTGATCACCCTCCGAATTACTTCTCTATCTTTGCCTTTCTTGTTCATACCAATATTTAACACACTAGTTCCCGGAAACATAAAAGCCGGAACAGTTCCCTCATTGTAAAGGGGCTGTGACCAGCCTATTTCTCCATCTAATATTGATCTGGTGAATTGTTTGTTGGAGGGAAGGAAGCCACTGGAGATTCAGTCTTATTAGTCAGACTGTAACATTTTTGAAAGGAGATGGGGTTGGAAAAGCACAGGGGGGTGGGCTTGGGGGGGGGTGTATGTTCTCTTACTTTCTTCTCCCATCGCTCTCCCTCTCTCCAGACAGACTTAGTCTACATCTTTGCTGCCGACTGGCCTTTGATCAAAGATCACACACCCTCAGCAGGGGAATCGACAGGAGAGAAGGGGGGGGGGGGGGGTGTTGGATGAGGTATGGAGGGAGAGGAGAGGAGACAGTTTCAGTTTTGCAGTCACCTAAACCAATTTAGGATAAATTCCATAACTTCATACTGTGATTCCCACTTTGGAGGTTTTGGCTGGTGTAAAAGATGTAAGTTGGAGACGGCAGCAGGAAATGGTCAACACATTGCAGTTGGCTGTTTCAGTCAGTCTGTCTACCCTCACTATCCATCTACTGTGTGACAGAGACAGTTAGAAAAGCCCCCGGTGTATCGCTATCCAACTGCCTTTTTTCAGCTTCTGCGATTGTAACAAAAGCACTTTGCGAAAGGCCATCCTGAATTTTGTGTGCTTTTATTTTATGGTTATCACTATTGTTGTTATTTTGTTGTTCCTGTTGATGTTTTTTTTTTTTTTGTTTTCTCAGTGCAAATGATTATTTAAATGCAAAAAAAAAAAAACAATATGATGAAAATGGAAAAAAAAAAGAAAAAACTTGAATTCTTGGTATGTGGATTAAAGGTGGTTCAAGCTACCACCTCATCTGGACATAAACAAACACATCTCTGTCATACTACCACCATACCTGTTATATGCAGCTTATTGCATAGTCACACAACGGCAGGGGGGGGATACAGGACGGATCTCCCCCCTACCTGCTCTCCGCTTACTGTCTCAGATCTTGTTGGGAGAAAGGTCATTTTGATCTCATTTTGGGAGACTCCTTTTCTTGAAAAAGAAAACTGTATAACAGTTGCAAAGCTTTCTGAGAAGGCTAGCTGTGCTGAATGTTAAACACGCAGTGTTGTATCCACTGCAGAATCTCTGTGTCTGCAATAACACCCTGTCTGTGTAGTAAAAGGCTGGATCTGGTATCCATATAGAGTTTAAATGATTATGAAAGACGGATGAAATGGCCAAATGACCATCATGCACTTTTGCAAATCAGTACAGAATTTCTTTGGCCTTAACATCTATGTCAAATCAAGATTACTGCAGTAGAGTGGGAAGAAGAATATTGATCATAATATACACGAAATAAATCCATAGTTAAGTAAATGGTTTAACTTGGGAGAGAGAGAAATAGGCTACTATTTATAATAGGTTGATTTGTAACTGTGATTATTATGATAATCCTTTAGGGAGGTTTAAAACTTTTCTGATGTACATTTTAAAATGGCAGAATATTTCCCAACACTCAAATGTGGACATGTAATTGTAAATGCACGCTGAGTCACATGAGGCAGAAAACAGCTGCTCCACTTCTCTGTGTCTGTGTGTATATGTGTGTGTGTGTGTGTGCGTGCGTGTGTGTGTGTGTGTGTGCGTGTAATAAAACTTTCATCCATGTTGCACATCTGACCACACCCAGTCTGTCTATCCCAAAGGCAGAGTACCTGCTGTGACATCCACTGAATGGAGTTTGGCCAGAAAGTGCAACGTCGTTGAACGTTTCAACTCACAGCGTGCAGCAGCCGTTTTCCTCCCTGTGTGATTTGAATGTGGATTTACCTTTTTTTTTTTTTTTTTTTTTTAAATAACCCCTTTCTCTTCACATAAGGTTTTTTTCTTAGCGTAGCAGTCTGTCAGTCCATATCTGTTGGAAGCTGCAGGGGGGGGGGGGTGGGAGGGGATATTGGTGATTTTTGGAGAATTTGCACTTTTTGGCGACGAAAAGAAATTGTATTGTATATGAGACCACTAAATCCACACAGTCTAAACCATATAATTCCATTTTGTGTCTTTTTTTTTTTTTTTTTTTTGTTCTGTTCTTCTTTTTTTAATATATCCAAAAATGTCTGGCATCTGGTTGTCTGGTTTAAAGAATATAAAATCTTTCTATTAAAAACAATGGTTGCAAAGTTTGGCGTGGATCATTTTGTCTCTTATTCTAACATATGAAACATCACAATACATCAGTTTGGCAGAACAGTCAAAACTATTGTCAGTAGTTTCTATAATAAGGAATGTGTAGTATATTTGTAGTTGGTGGCCAAAATCAACACTTTCCATCACAGTTAAATCAGTCAGTCAAATCTCAACAAAAATCAAACATAATACATTTCACAAAGGTATTTAATCCTCTATAATAACAGGGTTGTTGTATGGGATTACATAATATTGACGTGTTTATGTGATACATTTCTCCTCATGTACTGTACATGATGCAATGATTCAGGACAAGTCTCTACATCAACCAGAAGGTGGCAGTATTATCACTGTTATGATCATTTGAGAAGGCATTGATCCACATGGTGCTGCCACACATCACTGCTGTCTCTCTCTCTCTCTCTCTCTCTCTCTCTCTCTCTCTCTCTCTCTCTCTCTCTCTCTCTCTCTCTCTCTCTCTCCTCTCTCTCTCTCTCTCTCTCTCTCTCTCTCTCTCTCTCTCTCTCTCTTTCATGCACTCTTTGGCTCGCTCGCTCACTCTCTTTAACAAATGTGACAGCACAGATCAAGTTAGTGTCTACTTTTTTTTTTTGTCTAAACGTGGACATATACGTGCAGCTATGCTCACAATACAATGCAAACCTCGCAAACATAAAGCACGTACTGCTGCGTCCAAATGATATTTACTCATAGAAGCTACTGCCGGGCTAAACTCTTGTATGAGGATGTCTCTGTGGAGGTTTGGCCACCTATAGTGTTATAAAATCTCATTCGTCCCAGAAGTCCAGCAGCAGGCTGCAACTACAGGCTTGTTGTCACCCTGTCTTCCTGTTTGTCTCAGTCTGTCTCCCTGAGGCGATCCTGTGGGGTGACAGAGGTCATAGAACAGCTCATTAACCCCACCCCAACAGCCCACACATTGCTGCAGTCCTCAGGCCCTGGCTGCACACACACACACACACTTTATAATGCTCCACTAATAGCAGTTAAGTCGACTTAAGCCCACTCTGTAAGCAGTATGTGTTCAGGGATGCACAATAAGACATGTATGCATCTTGTATGTGAGGTATCACTACAACTATACACTGTATTATACTATAAATGTGTATTTGTCCTTGTCCTTATTAGTGCGGCACACTCAACATTTTCATTATTTGCAGGAATAATTTGTTACTTTGCATTTATATGCAATTATATACTACAAATCCACACAGTGTACTATATCGGCATGTGAGATATTTTATTCAGTCATGTTGAACCTGTTGGCCAGATGTCTTGGGGCTCCAAATCATTAATTGTTATGTTTGTAAGGTATCTAAAAACACAGTGGGATATGGTGTTATTTTCCATGTTCAGACATCATTGTTGCAGTCAAAACATATTGGATAAGAGGAACAGCAGCACTTCAGGGGCTAGGAGATGCCTGGGAGCTGTTGTCTGGCGTCTCCAGTGTTATTATTCCCTGAATCTGTGCATGCGAATGCGCGACGCCTGTGTTTATGCGTGTGCCTACGATTGTTTCTGTTTACATGTTTGTCTATATGCTTAGGTGTGCGAAGGTGAGGTTTTATAATCTTACTGGCATGTACGTGCATGCATACCATCGCCATTAAGGCTGGTAGTAAACGAGCCTCTTACTGCCCCTCACATTGAACACTTGGAGGCAGGCTGTAATGTAAAGGAAAACAGCTACACACACACACACACACACACTAGCCTCATTTTCAGCGGCACACACCTTTCTCCAGGGATATAAAATACCCCTGCCTCTGCACACTGTGGGACATGAGTTTCATCCAAACTAGCTGCCGTCCTCAATAAACCCACGTGAGCAATCTCTGCAGTATAGATTTCCAGTTTCTCTAAGGGTATATTTTGTTCAGATCAGGTGTTTAAACTGCTCAATATGACAATAATTAGGCAGCGCTGAAGACATGTGCTCTTTCTTATGGTGATAAGGGACATTGACCTTTAACCTGTGCACCCCTGTCGTCGTCCCCCTCCCTCCACCCACCCCCCCCCCCCCCCCACAATCTCCCCCTCCCCTTGTTCTGTCCAGCTCCCATCAGGAAGGATAGAGGGGGGATTGGACAGGCTTGGAGCCTTGCCTCTGGCCATCTCTCCTCCTCCCCGGAGAACAGAGGACTGAGGTGCCTTTAAACCACTGCGGCAAAAACCCTACCAAAACCCTGCAGTCATTAATATGCAAAAATGCAAATGAGTAGGTAATTAAGAGCTGGAGCTCTCTGGAGGCTCTTTGATTGCTAATGAATTCTAATCTGCAAAGAAAGGGGGGAGGGGAGGAGAAAAAAGAGATGAAAGAAATAGAGAAAACAACGAAAGAGAGAAGCCTCAACCCAAATTTTGTCATATCCATAAGTTTTCATATCGGAGGTGTTTTTACCTGGAAGCCGTAATCTAAACCATTAGCTCAGTTATATGAAACAATTACTTGATGATGTGTGTACACGGCAAGAGTATTTGGGGTAATATAAATGTATAATGAACAGCCTTCGAAACACATTTATGTCAAGCGTATGTATTTTTTACTCCCACGAAAATAAGGAGCTGTGTTTTCCAATGCCAATTATACAAATGACATGGGTATCAATGGGCAGAAATCTGCCTGTAATGGACACAGTGGAGTCATTGTGTAGATATAGCTAATTAGAGAGGACATGACAGGCAAGCAGACACTTCTGACCAGCGGCTACCAAAAAAAAAAAAGAAAAAGAGAGAAGGTCAGATATCTCAACAGTGTGTTCTTTGCTGCAATAGCAGCTGTGTGCTGAAGTAAAGGAGAAGTCATTTCATCACTTTTGTGAGCCATAACACATCCCCACTTCCAGTCTAACTCATTCACTCTGTCACTCAAGCACACACACACACACACAGACACACACAGACACACACGTACACACACATGCACACACTGCTGTTATTGTTGTTGCAGTGCTCCCACGACACCAACAATCTCTGCTTCCCTCCCCCACACGGGCTTCACATCTATCTCCCTTTCACTCCCTCTCTTCCCCCTCCTGTCCTGGGCAGCCCTGACATGCCTACTTCAATTGATTTAGAGTCAATTCAGCTTCTGATCTGATTGTTATCATGTGACTTTTCGCACACCTCCCCCTTGATATAAGACTACTGTACTATTTTCAGATGGGGATAAAGATTTTTTGACTTAAGCAGAAATACTTTGCACTTTCCGTTTCTGCCTGCGTCACCTCCTGCCTCTCTGTTTCTTTATATTCTCTCACCTTCCCATTCTTCATCTCTCAAAAAAAAAAAAAAACTCTCAACACCACAGTCTCCTATCTGCTCTTTTCCTCAGCTGTACAGTCTGGCAGTGGGACTTTCAATTGCCCGGCTTTGTAAACAGGAAGCGGGTGTTCTGTTCACTGTACCTGAAGCGTGGGTGGCAGAACAGGGGCACCCATACAACTGCACAATAATAGGAATCCAAGATGGCAGGGAGGGGTCCCATAAAATCACCAGAGAGAACAGAGGAAGGCGGCATCCAGGAAAGCTATTGTCAAATGAGAGCAGACAGAAGCCAAAAGGATTGTTGATTTAGTTTTTCCTTTGGTAAATAGATTGTTGATTTGCTCGGTGTTTGTCTGTCTGTATTGGATCCTGCCTAGAACTCTAGTGTTTGGGAGGATTAATGTCATGGACAATCCCTCAAACTCATTTGCTTTCTCACTGTGGAGCTCTGTGGGAATTACAGTTTCTGGATAAGGGAGAAAGACTTTTGCATTTTCTGCTGACCATGGCCCCATTTGTGATGAAGTGAAAACTAGGCTCATTGTGTCCCTTTAAGTTTGGCTGTTTTGAATACTTCCTTGAATTTGAGAAGATATGCTGTCCTCACTTGTTCCAAAACAATCCCTCTGTTACGCTAATGTTTTCTAGCTATCGTTGTAACGGGGGGGGGATAGCATAACCTTGTGGATTATTGCCTTGTTTAAATCACCCACTCCACTCTCTGCACATTTTATTGTTGTTTAACATGTTGGAAGTCGGTGCGAGTTTGGGTGTTTTCTGCCAGGCAAGCTGTAATAGGGGGAAAAGGCTTGACGGGAGTCAGTTTATCATGAGCACAGAGAGCACAACAGATAGATTCCCCCTGTCTCCTCCCCTTCAACACAGATAGACTCAGAGCATGGGCACTCAGCCAACACTATCAATCTATCCGCTCCTACCCCCAGTCTCTAACTCTTATTGGAGGACAGCTTCCAAAGGGGCAAGGAAGCATGAATCATAGCCCGGCTATGAGAAGCTGTTCTGCCTCGAAAATACACATGTTGTGGCTCAAAATCACTCCGTTGCTTCGCCATTAATGATGATCTTGCAAGTGATTGTCGCAGCCCTGGAACAAAGTTGTAGCATTTAGGAGGGGCTGAGGCTGTTGAGAGAGAGGGATTGTTGGTCTTGGCCTAGTTTTCTTGTCTGATCAGAAACCTGTGCACCTCTGCCCTTCCCCCACCCAAACCTAAGCCTCTACTATTACAGGCTGTGAGGGGCTCAGTATGGAACGAGGTGAGCAGCTTGCCTCACCACCGAGCTCTGCGCGCGTATGTGTATGTGCTGCCTATACTGTATGTTTACGGGCTTATCATTGTGTGTGCTATAACCTGGTGATGTGGTTTGGCTTGCATGACCGGCTTCCTTTGAGCAGAACAGGATGGCAATGAGGGCTAAATGTGCATAACATCTGAGAGTGTTGAGGCAGGTAGCGAGCACCAAACCCAGCTATGAGACTGTGAGTGCAAAACACTGTATTTGAATGGAGGTTAAAGCAGCAGGAATCAAAGGTGACATGTGTAATGCATCTGTGTTGCAGGATTGCCCTCCTTTTTTGTTCTATACAAAGCCTTACTGATTTAAAATAAAATCCAAAGAGGATTAAATAATTAGTACACATTATTACACGCTGTTTGTTTCTTGTGTGAATTAACGCAATTCAAAATATGTGTACATAGATAAATATTTCATTAATATGCACAAATATATGACCGATTAGCACCAATGTGCCAAACATATGCTAATTTTCCATGTGCATCTGTCGTTAATTACAGATATGAAGCCGGGAATGGCTCGAAGGAATCAAAGAGGGTCTGTGACAGCATTCCTCTCCACTCTGCCTTTAACCGTCCACTGTACTGTGAATGTATTTTCAGATTATAGATGACATGCTTTTGTTTTTATTTGGTCCTTCCTGTATAATGACGCTTTAAGCGCTGAGGTTGTCATGTGGCAGATTACCCATAGTTACTGCAGGATAATGAAACGTAATTTTGAATCCACGTTTACAGGTCACTGTATGCTCTTTTATGTCCGTGTTAATTGTGATAGTTTGTGAAACAAAGTAAATAGTGGACGGACGGGCAGCATTTACAGCGTTACAGCGTGCACATATTGCACACTGCACTAATTGTTTTGAAACAGCTGAACATAAAATCGCTCAATATCAAGAATAACATATTAAACAAGCTATTGCCCTTGGCTCCGATGAGAAAGTGGTATCACCCTAATTCACTTGTAAAAAAAAATATATAGGTATGATGGTACATTTCCACTCAGCTTTGTTTTTCAGTCTTTAGCTGCCTGTTATCCAACTGATGTCTGCTTAACCTCGTGTCACCGTTAGATGCACTCTGTGTTCATTAAGAAGAAGATCCTCAGTATATATGTTTTTTTATTCTTTTTTTTTTTTTTTTGCCGCCCCCTCCCTCTCTTCAGCCTGGCTGCCCTTGTACATGCTCTCCATGTCAGACCCAGCTGTTACTACAAACTACTTGGAGGGCTTACAAGCCTCATTGCTAATACTGACAACAGCACTATTCTTACTCAAGGCCTAACGTCTACTGGAAAAAGCGAGAATAGGAGAGATTTTCTCTGCCTCCACTAGAAATTCATTTCCCCAAACAGATGTTTCCATCTGTTCAAATCTAATCTTTTGATTAATACATTCCTCAATGAAAGGATTCCAAATAGGTGTTAGATAAATAACTCAAGATGCCCTTTCTTTGATAGCTGTGACTATTTTCTGATGCTACGGCTGTCTTTTCATTTTGCTTGTGAGTACCTGTGTATTTCTGCGTATCTGAGTGTGTGCGTCCAAACGTGAATGTGTGCATGGTATGTTTGTGAAGGTATTTATGGCCCATATGTGCGTTTGTTCCGAGCAGTAACCCCATTACATTCCTAAGTCTGTCCGTGAGACTAATTAATGTTCTGTGCCGAGGCTTTTCCTTTACCCAGGGGACACCCAATGGATTATTTACCTTTATGTCCTATTGACAGCAAATCCCCCTTCCAATTGGTAACCTCTGTGCAAATAGACAATTTGAGGCATCGGGGTGCATAATAACACTAGGCAGCTCTATTTAGGATTTGCATTTGCCATGTTTTAAATTTGTTATGGATATTCTACCCATAGTGACTCAGAAGATACTTGAGTCACTGTGGCCTTTGTAGTAGTGGTCACTGTGTGCTCGAAATCTTTCTACATCTGAAGGTTTTTGTGTTTTCTGTTTTTCTAAAATAATGTATGTCTAGAACGTATGTGCATATAACACGGTAATTTTGGAGGTTGTAGGCAGGAAACAAAGAGGGGTCATCTTAACTTCCCTGTTCTTTGACAAGGTTTGCCCCCAGGCTAAAAACAACAGCTGTCTAACACCTACCTACACGTTTCAATAGAGCGGTTATTGTGTGTTTTCATGCGGGTGAAATCACTTAGGGATGTTGTGTGCATGTTGAACAAAGGCAGAAAACAAATTATTTACATGCCAGTGTAATCTAAACTTATTTCATTTCAAGTAGTTCAACGTCAGCATGGTGACTGAACTGCAGTTAATCTCATATGTCTTTCTAATGGTCCCGTTGCCTTATAAAAGCAGCATTTTAAAATTACTGACAAATGTGCGTTGATCATCCGGTGTGCCCTCCCTGCGTGAACTGTTTTCTCTGAACTATTTCTTTCTACCCCCCCTACTCTGTGATCCTATACTCTCTGCTCTCCCTCCTCTCCACTCTGCTCTGGAGCAGGCAGTTACTAGGGCTGCGTTGGTCTTATGTTTATCAGCTCATTCACAAAAAGACTAGCTACGTGCAAAACAGAGCAGACATGGTTAGTAGATTCATCAATTAGTTGATCAACTGAAAATGAATACATTTATTGTGTCTATCTAATGTTTCAGTCATTTGCCAAGCAACAATAAGAAACATTTGGTGGTTCCAGTTTCTTAAATGTGAGGATTTTATGCTTCTATTTGTGATATATGATAGTGAGCTGAATATCTTTATGTTTTGAACTGCTGGTTGGACAAAAAAAGCAATTTGAATATGAACCCTTTGGCTCTGGTACGTTATAATGGGAATTATTTCACTATTTTCAGATATGTACAATTGACAGTCAATTAATCGATTAATTGAGGAAATAAGTGGCTGATTAATCATTAACAAAAACAGTTGTTAGTTCTAATCCTTGTGGAAATAATGTTACATGATTACAGGCATTGATCATTGATAAAATTTTTTTAAACATTTTAATATCAACTATATGTGCTTGAAAGTGCTGCGTAAAAAAATAGTCTGAACAGAACCCCTTCATAACAACCCATAGATAAGACAAATGTATAAAAAAAACATTCAGTCTACGTCATACAGCTGTATAGATATATAAGAAAATAATGTAGCTAATTTTACATTAGCATTATTAAAAAGAGAAAATCTTACAGTAACAATTTAAATTATAACTTGTTATTGTAATAAAAACTAAATAATGTAAAACCAGCTACTATTTTTTTAAGCGAAAGAGGACACACCAACCACAGAAATAAAATGATGTCAGCGGGCATGTTGGAGCCCCCTTCAGCCAGCCTCCCTCAGCACACAGGGAAAGTGAGCGTCAAGAAGAAGGCGGGTACAAACCGTATTTCAAAAACCGTTCGGTGGCTGATGTCGCTGTCAATAAACCGTACACGTCCTCCCATTGGCTGAGCTCTTTCGCATTTATCGTGCCATCTTGCCAAGCTGCTGCTGTGTAATCGCAGGTAACTTTCTTACGATAGCCTTCCGCTGGACGACCTAGTGCTCGTAGCGCTCCCGCATTTTGAGGATTGCAGACAGAGCAGACTAAATCGAGCAACAGAAAAGGGATTTTCCGTCGTTTTGGCCTTCGAAAGACGTTGAAATTGTATTTTTTTTCTCGGCGAGAACAAACCGTCTCTCAAAGGCGTTTGAAACCGGACACCGCTGGCGTTGAGGCCCTCACTTTTGTGCGGAGGGATACGTTGTTGCGTCTGACAATGTGGACGGAGGTGGTGAAGATGTCTACGAGAAGAATGAAATCATCTCAGTTGTAACAACAAAAAAGGAAGACGCGAGATTAGTAACTATAACAGATTTGTTTGCACACAGACTTTGTTACATTGACGCAAACACGTGGGCGCTGTGTGAAAAGCAGGCTTACCGGGACAAAAGGAAGACATCTACGGTGCTCCAATGCGTTTCATGCACTGAGGTCGAAATTCTCTTGAAGTTTTATGTTTTTCCCCTTGCGAGTCTCCGCTTTTCTTTTTACTGTTGGATATCAGACACTTGGAGAGGAGAGGTAAAAAACACCTTCTTTCACTTCATGTTTCGGGGGGAAGTTGCATGAATTCGATGGGTTTCCATTGACACCTATTTTGACGCCTGCAATTTTCGAAAAGTTTTCGGGAATGTGTGGTTAAAGCGGGGGGGATGTAAGTTTTTTTGTCTGGTTTGAGGTGGCGAGCCAAGTGTGTGATGGTCTCCGCATCGACCACGGAGAGGAGGAAATTAACTCCTTTGTTCTGCTAAAAGACTCCTCTAACGTTAAATGTTAGTGCTGCTGCCAAACAAGCCTCATTTTGTTTTTCCACCGTGTGTGTGTCTTGTGCCACTTGCACTACGGTAGTATATGGAAATATGAAATCTTTGTTATGTAATGTTGGTGAGCATTTTAGCTAAACTTTACGTTGTGGGCCTACATGTATTTTCCATAGAGCCAGAAACAAACTTTCCATAAAACCCCTTTGGTAGCCCTTTAAACATTCCTTTATGGAAGTGTCTGGCCACCAGCTAGACTTTATTTTATTGCACATTTGGCAGGAAATTCCTCATGCTCCCACCCCCACCGTCTCCCTTCACTCAACTCCCTCATAATGCACGACTTGAACCCTAATATGTGGAAGAAAGAGCTCAGTATTTGTTGCATGAAGTTTTTTGGGGGCTTTGCTCTTTATTCTCCGGGGTCAGGGCTGTTGCACTTGTTTTTGCACGTTGTTTGTTTTACTCTGGGAAGACACAACTGGACATGATGGTGGTTTTTTTTTTTTTTTTTTTTTTTTTTTTGTGATAGTCCTAAAGGGTGATGTCAACATAGTTCAAAATAAATAGTGAATGGGTTTTAGTTGTCAGCTGTAGCTTGGTCCTGGATGTGGCCTAGCGGAGATGATCAAATAATGTACAGCCTACATCCTGTGGTGCCCTAGATGTTTACTGTCATTGTTATAAACTGTTTGACCCATTATAATAATAAAAAAAATAATGTTTTTGGGCACAGGATTTACACCAGTTTCTTTCGGGTAGTATTTGAATCAACAGTTGAATAAGCCTTTTCTGTGGCCGCCCTTGTTCCTGTAGTAATAGCTTTGCCATAAACAAATGTAATAGCGACTTACTTATATTTTATTTTAACATTATGTGGCTCTAACGGCTGAAACACATGTACGACACACGTGCAGTTAATTGTGCATTTAAATTACAAAAAGAAACAATGTCAACACCGTAATCAGGTTTGTTAGACGGGTAAAAGGAACTTAATTTGGCCCATTATTATGTTTGAAAGCCATTGGTCAAAAGCTGAGACGGGCACCTACATTTGAGTCGTGTTTGCTCTCTGATTAAACATTAAGTTTTTTGGTGTAAAGCATCTGTTTGGCTCGGCGGTGTGTTTCACTGGAAGTGCAGGCTCTTTTGTGGAGAATGACCTGCCTTCTCTTGCCTTGTGTGGGGTGACAAAGACCCCTAATCTGCTTGCTTCAAATATTGATCCACTAGTAGCTGAAGATGCCATTTTGTTACATTAAGCCCCTCCATGTGCTTTACTCCATTTAGCTCAGTGGTTAAATAATATTTGGGAATGTAAAGTTTTTTTGGTTGTTGTGTTGTTTTTTTTTTTTTTTTTTTTTTTTTTTAGTGGTGTGCATGACCTATTTTGTCCTTTATTGGCCATCTTAGCCAAAAGTTTGGAAAGGCAATGACAGACATGTTTCTAGCCTATTTACACTTGGGGCGATGTGTTGTGTGTGTTCACTTCCTTTCCTTGTCTCAAGGTTAAATTAGTTCCACTCGCCTGAGTTCACTAGACTTGGACGCTACTGTTTGTCTCCCCTGAAGTGACTTGTGTTATATTCATACATGTAGAAAATTATTTATTACATGTAATACTTCTGTTTTGCTTTCAAATGGTTCTAAATTTCTATTTGTATTTCCTGACATACATTTAAATCTCCTGAGTTCCCTTAGTTTACATTTTACAACTTGCATTTCCTCCAAGTCATCCATCTTTTTTTTTCCTTCTTTTTTTTTTTTGATTGCATCAATTTATGCTAGTGCTGTATTACAAAAGAGGCTGTAAAAGCACACCACCTGTTGGTGTCCGAGTGCCTCTATTCCTCCACTCGCTCCCCTTACCACTAGTTCCCTGTGAGGTTTGTAGAACCACCGCTCAGCATCAGAGAGCGGCCTCGGGCTTGCGTTGGAATGCAAAACACAGGGTAAATCCAGTATTCATGCCCACTGTGTCATTTGACAAGGTTCTTTCTGAGTTGACATATGGTAATTTGGTAATGACGTGTTTGCATACAGTCATTAGCTCTGCCTTTCACCCCTATTTCCTTGGGCTAACAATGGTCCCAATTATGTCTGTAATTGTAAATGTATTACATTCTCTTTTATGTAGCAATGATCGACATATGGCTGTGTTATTTGCCAGGGTTGCGTAAAATGAAAGACAATTTTTAAAGTGATTACTTGGTAATGATTTGACTAAAGGCAGCATATTCATCATTTCATGGCGGTGTCTCTTCCACTGCTAAGATGGGAAGGCAATGTCTGAGAGAAACTAGATTTTTTTTAAGTAGATCTGCCTTAAAAGTGAATAGTGTTAAGTAGCCTGACGTCTGTTTTCCCTCATCGGTCCATATTTCAGCGTGGTAGCAATTTGAGCTCTGTTTATGGCGGCAGAAACTCAATAGACAATCACTAATTTTCATATTTTATCTACTCAAATGTACAAGATGTTTGCTTTGCACCCGGATTTATATTTTAATGTTGAGTAGAAAATTTGAATTACAAATACAGATTCGGAGGCAATAAGAAACATGATTTTAAAAAGAAAAATGCTGACATAGCCCCACATTTGTATCTTATGGGCTACCTGCAAGTTGCCAATATAAACACACAGGTTCAGATAAGGGTTGTGATATAGCACAGTTAGAGTAGTTTGAATCATGCATTACCATCATCCTCCCTGTTTTTTAAGAGCTACATGTAACTTCTCTTTGTGCTTGCTAGTGCCATTAAAATCCTGTATCTGCAAATTTCTCTCATAGGGTTTATTAGAGACTGAAGGGTATGAACGAACAGCAGCAAAGAATGGCTGCAGTGGGAACTGACAAGGAACTCAGCGACCTCCTGGATTTCAGTGCGGTAAGAGAGTGGGAGAGCAGTCTGGGTGGTTCTGGGTGGCATTGGGATGAAGAGCTAAAGAGAGTGCGATACAGGTTTGGGTGCCAGTAGGAAGAGGGGAGCTGGAGGTCTCAGTGAGAGAAGTGGGCAAAAGGGGTGAGGAAAGACACTCAGGAAGCTTAATTTCTCAAATTCTGCAACAGAAAATTTGAATTATTTTTTATTTTTTTAACAATAGGTTGTGTCAGCTGGAGATATTTTCATTCATTCTCGGCAGGGCAGAGGTAGTGCTGATTACATCAAAGCATGGCAAGTAAAATACTGCTGTGCCTCAGGGTGACTGGAGAAAGTGAATTCAGGCTTTAAATATAGGTTACTCAATTATGTAGGTGATGCAGAGATACAGCAACAAGAAGTGGATCCTTACTACAATAAACCGGCATCCACTGTCACAAAAATATAAACGACTGCAGGAAATAATTTTGGCGTAAGAACGAGAGAACCAAATTCCCCCCCCCCCCCCCATTTGTGTTGTTAACAGAATCTGAAGAGAAAATATTGTGATATGAATGAAGTGGGCTGAGCAGACAGCTTCAGCGGTTTTTTTTTTTTTTTCTGGGGATATATCTTTGTCATATTTTTAGTGTTTTAAGAAGACATTTTCACACAGAGATGCTTTCAGAGGTATTCTCTAGACATTATCTACAAAGTGGATGGAGGTATTCGGTTCAGCTTTTATTTACCTGTGTTTCATTTTGGTGTGAAGCCTTTGTTGAGATTTACGCTGACATAAACATCTCATAGGCCCAATGGAGCTGTGTTAATTTTTTTTTTTTTCTTCTCCTAAATAGACTGAATAGCTGGTAAGGCTAAATTGTCGGCTCTGGATAATTATTATATATGGGGCACAACAGGTAATTCCAAACTGTGACTCCTAATGAATATTTGTCAGCAGACTTAATGTCCTGTGACATTTCTTTTGACAAACTATAGCTGATTAATACCGAAGTGTTAATATCATCGTAAGAGTCATTGACTTTTTATGATGTGTAACACTGGGGGGACCACAGGACTGGCTTTATTATTATTTTTTTAGTGATTTTTAAAAATGCATTGTTGGCTATAAATACTGTTGGTGGAGCTCCATTATAATGACTCGCAGGATGCCGTGAACTGCCCATAAAAGAAAAACACTCCTTGTTGTGAAGGGGGTTTGTGGGAGGTTCTCATTAGGACAGTTGGGTTTGTGATAGAAATGCTCAGATTGATCAGCTGCCAATTTGTAT
The DNA here is from genome assembly GCA_038419695.1 of Scomberomorus guttatus. NCBI lineage: Eukaryota > Metazoa > Chordata > Actinopteri > Scombriformes > Scombridae > Scomberomorus > Scomberomorus guttatus. Next base: position 12,580,231 of record CM076454.1, on the reverse strand, counting down.
CAGCAGATGTTCTGTCTAAATATGACATTGATAATTGGGTGAGAAACTGTTGAACATTGTACAAACAAATATCTTCTTCTTTGTTTATTCGCTGGCTAGTCACTGAAATACACGCTAGATTGGCTGCGGAATAAAGCAAAGCTAAACAGGTTTGAGATCTCTGCAACTAAATGTAACGGAAACATAAATGGTGTCCCAAATCGGGTTGTTGGACTGCGTAGACCTGCCCTGTAAAAAAACAAAACAAAAACAAAAACCCAACAAAACCTCATAATATGAGGTGGTGGCAGATTGCGTTACATGTCCTAGTTTTTCAAAAAGGTTTGGTTTGTGCAGTTTGACCACGTCACTGAGAGATGCCACATAGCAGATATCTCGACCACACCATAGCCTCATGGTGGTGCCCACGATGGCTCAGTGAGAAAACCATCAGAGTGTTTCAGAAGTTAAAGTTGATGCTACTGGCTTTATATAGAGATAAGTCTGAGAGGTTTCCTTTGAAAATACTATTTGTGTTGGGAAAACTTTAATTTCTGTAGTTTTTGGATACACTAATGGAGAGATTACATGTTTTTGAAGAATCCTTTATTGCTTATAATCTGATAGTATTTACTAGTTTTATGTCAACCACACGTTTTACTGGAAGTTGTGGGGGTGGAGTTATGTTTTTGAAATAGCTTATATCTCATTTTAGACTGATTGAAAACTGAAATGCCACGAGGTAAAAGAAAAACACACACAACAACTGAACGACAAGTGTATGTGATGTCATTTATTAGTGGAAATAGGATGTGTGAAGTGTGCCATCCTTTGCTTTGTTAGTTACGGTATTTTTTCCTCCTTTTGTCTTGTAGATGTTCGCGCCTCCAGTAGCCAATGGGAAGAACAGGACAATGACACTCGCCAGCAGTCAGTTCAGTGGATCAGGTAAGCTTTTAAGCTCAATGCACAAACCTACACTAAATATCAAGGTGAAATGTTTTTTATTTGTGTATTGTTTTGATGATAACTTACTCATCTCAATATGATTTTTCAATTTAATTAAAACATTTTGTGGTTGCATGTATGTTTCTGCAAAGCAAAAATATAGTAAATTTGTTGAGACTTCTATGATCTTTAGCAGTCACATTTAATACAAAAATGTACTACATATCAACATGTCTTAAATTTACAGCTAATAGTAAAGAACAAGGTCAGCTCATGCAAATCTCTCTCTCACACACACACGCACACAAGAACACCACAAACATTTTCCCATATAACCCTTGTGGTATCTACTGCAGCAGATAGATTCTGTTTGCTAAGGTTTTGAGATCTCTGCCATCGCCTTAGTAGGCACAGTAGACATGAATTTCATTTGGTGGTGCTCACAGCTTTAAAAATATACATATGAAAGATTCCATAAACAACATCCAGGTGACTGTGGATAATCCACAGGCCTTGTTTTGAACACTTTTCATTATACCAAAGGAGAGAGGTGAATGTTTTTGTCCTGGGTTCTGCCTGTATTTGTTTATTTTACTATTGTGTGGTGGGTTGAGTAGTGTTATAACAATTTTAAAAAGTTCTGATTTGCAGCTTGCCTGTTTGTAATGGTCCACAGATTCTTATTCATACAAATAAAACATCCATTCAGACTATAGCTTGAGGCCCTTTAACGGTCTTAAATGTAATGACACTTCTTAATGAAAATGGACTGTAGCTTACTACTTATTACTTACTAGACCCAGGAATTTATTTGAATAAAGAATTAAGACTGCAGACTGGGTGCAGATTGATTTTGTCTATACAAGTTCAATTTAAACATCTGTTTGATCAGTTTTTTGTATCATTTCCTTTGATCGTCTATTTTAAAGTGCAAACTAGTAGCCAGTTAACCCCCTCAAGCACCTGAAGCCTTAGAGTGAGCTTTTCTCTCTTCCTGAATGTTATTAGTAAGTCGTGTTACTTTCGTTCCTTTGTCACCCTGCCAACCTGGCGTGTGAAATCGAGTCACACTCCCCAGTGCTCCCCAGAGTGAGAACTTGGCCACTGAGGAACAAAGGCAAAAAAGGGGGCTTATGGACTTGAAACGACTCCCCCACCCTGAAGTGTAAAACACTCCTCCCCCAACACGGCACAGGGCTCTTACCCCCACTGATCTGCAGGAAATGGCTTGAGTCCGAGACAATGTCCCTCACCCCCAGCTCGCAGCCTCTTAAACTAGCCCAGCATGCAGTGAGTGGCCAGAGTGGAAGAGAGAGCTTGTTGAATAGAGGGATCATCCCGTGGAAGGCAGGATTCTGTTTGTTTCTATTACAGCAGGCAATTACTAAGCAGTGAGGAGTTAATTCCTTCCCCCCTCCTCATGTCCTAAAGTGTGGCCCTTGGTCATTGACACCCATTTTAATGCGATACTTCAAGCTGTCACATTGAACTTTGGGAGATCTGCAGGTACCCTCTAATAGCACGTGAGAGCCAAAATGCTAACATCTTTAAATTTCAGCCCAGAAGTTTCTCGTAGAATTGTTTCATGTTATAACATACATAGTACAAAAGATACAGCCTGTCTACACAGGGAGGAGATTTGGAAGCTTATATTGGGCGTACATGATTTTTAAAAAATGTTATGGCTGCGATTGTCACCAGGACATGCCCCCCCATTTTGAAACTCGACCCAAAAGATTGCTTGTTATTCCAAAATGCTGTATGGCTACAGGCCAGGAAACCTATTTATTATAGAAATGATGACCATTAAAGAACAATGTCCATCTCTGACGTCACTTAGGCGGCTTGTATATTCAGGGACCCAGCAGCGCGGGAACGGCAGCGAGCAGCCTAGTGGCCCACCAGACCACCTCTATTCATCAACACAAAAGTGCTCAGAGGGGTGCTAATTGCATTAGGCGTCCTTCTCCCTTCCTCAGTGGCCAGAGTGTGTGTGTGTGTGTGTGGGGAAGGGTGTGTCAGGGAGAGGAAAGAGGAGAGGATTGGCAAGAAGTGTGGGATGTTTGAGAAGTAGGGGAGGCAGAGTGTGACGGTGTGTGGTGGGAGCTGGCCAAGCCCACAAGCCTTCAGGCAGGCGTCCCCTCTGTCACCTCTGCAGCTGCTGGCAACGTCTCCATCCCCCTTCACACACACACATACTCGGGACGCGACAGGCTCGCTTCCTTTAGATCACAACAAACAACATTGTGAATTCACACATGTGCTCTCCTCGGTGGCTAGCTTACTAGCTGTGTTTTTGACTTTTGCACTCTCGGTTGTATACCTGCACACGCCTGCAGTATTATGTTTTCTAAGCACTCAAAATGAGGAAATCTCAAAGGAGAGCGGCTTTCTTCTTCAACTAAATTAGATGTTTGCAGAGCCTGCAGCCGTGAGAAGGCTTTGTGGCTCAGAAAATAAATATTTTTTTGGGCTCTGGTTGCGAGTCAGTATTTGTCTTGCCATGTGACTTTCACTGGAAGTACATTCACACTAGCCATGCCAAAATCTGGATGGATGTTATATACGTCCAGAGAACTTGATGTCGTGCCAGCCCTATGTCTTTAAAAAATCTGTTGTACATGTTTAATTAATGAGGAATAAAGGATTCAGGTACTCTCATTATTATTAAGTTGTCTTTATTTATTTAAGTTGTCAATGTCAAATGACGGTTCAAAAGTTCATCAATTAGCTTCACTCTTCAGCTTTTTATGTAACTTTGCCAAGAAACATTAAGCCACGATCAGACTGACATTAGCCATATGTGAAGAAACGCAGCCCTCTCATTCATTTGAACACAAAGTATGTGTTAGCACTGCTACATACAGAAAGCATCAGATTGACTGTTGCAGCTGAAATGTCCTGATGATCAATCGGAGCTATTTAAAAGACATCAAGATGATAACTGCAGCGTGAGTGTTTTTTGTAATTTTTAGTATGTGTTGGATAGTAACACTACTAGGCAACTGGAAAAATAAAAGGCCTAAGAGCGAAAGAGGTGATGAAATAAGGATGAAAAAAGTTAAGATTTGGCAGATCTGTGTTTGTCCTTTTTTTTAAAATCTAATTGAGAATGCAGACTCTGAAGTGTTCGGAGCAAACTTTTTAGGTCACAGGCAAAGGTTTTGTTTAAAACGGAAGCGCTAAAAATATTTTTACTGGCCAAAATAATTGATTTAGGAATACATCACTGACCCACTTTAAATGGTACATATCTTGTTCATATAATTAGACTTTAAAACTTTGTTGGTTGTACAAGACCAACATAGCAACATACCATCTCAAAAGTACAGATCTGCGTAGCCCCAATTGTTTTATCAGCCAAAAATGTTTAATTATTTTTATGTGAAGCTCCGCATGTTATTTTAAAGGCTATTTTGCATTATACTATTTATTTTGGTTCCCTGTGGTGACAGTCAATTTGATATTACACATGACAAGAGATTAACAACAATAGAAAGATCTCTCTTCTGGCATGGTCGGGCTCTCCTAGGCTGGCTGAGCGTCAGTGTCACCTCAGCAGCTCTCCACCTTGTTTTAATTGCCTCCGAGTTAATTACTCCAGTAAGTGTGAAACAATGTTGTCAGACTTCTCCTGCACAGCCATGCTTTCACTCTATCCTCTGCACCCCCGCTGGCCAAATGGAGGCTTCATAGGCGAATGAGTAGTGTATTGAAAATAGCTGTGAAGATTATGAAGTCACTCTCTTAACTTACTTGTTGGCATGGTAGACTTACTCAGAGCAGGTTATTGTTGACGGTGATCATATGTAATTATGTGGATAACCTACTACAATTTTTAAACATGTACATGTCAAAATACTTGGTCTACCGGCAATTCTGGATAAAGCTAAAGTATCTTGAAGCGGAAAAATATTGGTTCACTGCTGTGGTGGAAGCAGACTTGGTCATTGTTGACGTCTGTCCTCCTGATGTGGATTTTTATCTCACTAAATTAGGTATTACCTCGCCTGCTACCAAGCTTTGGCTAAAGCGTCTTCATACAAAGTCTGTCATCGTTATTTAGCAGCGAGCCTGTCACCGGTGTCCTGTGCCATTGGACACGGTTGACGGTGGTGCAGTGCTTTATTAGTGCTGTGGCCTTTCAGCAGGGCCGATCTGATAGTGAGCGAGGCTGATCTTTTGAGGTCCCCTCTCCTCCCTGCTCGCCTGATTCTCCATGCCACTGGCATCAGCTCCATAGATCACGGCTGTCGCAGCGTGTGTAGGTGCTTGCACCGCTCTGTTAGTCTCATCACTCATTCTCACTCGTCAGCCAGGCTGCTGATCTCGCCCAGACCCCGCTCACTCTGCCTTCCCTCTTGTTCCTTGCTCTCTCTGTCTTTCTCTCTCTCTCTCTCTGTCTCTCGTCCCTCTCCCTCTCACTCTCTCTCTCGTCCCCTTGCTTTCTCCTTCCACCCGCTCGCTCACTCTTTTGCTTTCTCACACACATTTTTTTAATTAGGCAAAAATCAAAGACGAAATATGAATATTCATAAGGAAACCGCATTAATATGCACAATTATGCAAATCAGCATGCAATTAAGCCTTGTGTCTCCAGAGAGCCTGGATAGCATTAGTGCATAAGACAGGGAGAAGGGGATGATGGGGGTATTTTGGAGTTTTCTGCTCCACCAGTCTTTTGGCTGTGTTTTTCCTTTGTGCCACACATCGGTTCTTTCTTTACCTAAAATACAGTGGTTCATGTTTTGGCTTTATGTGTTTGTTTTGTGTTATTTTATGTGTTATTTTTATGTGTCATGTGTGTCCATCTGACTGAGTGGGATTTAAATGTGGTTTAGATGACATTTTATCCTCTTGGATTACATTAGGGATGTGAATGGTTAATTTTCTGCTGTTCAGTGACCGTAATGAACATTAATGGCTACACTGAGCATTTCCTGTAGTTTTTTTTTTGAGAAATGTTTAACATTGCATTGCTTCTTGTATGCGACAGCAGCATGTTTGATCAATAGTGATGCTCTCTCCTGGCTGGTGCAAGCCCATTGTGGCCACTTAACGGACATTGGACATTTAGAGTAGGACATGGTGACAGGTTCCCTTGATATTATTCCAGCATCAAGGCGTTTCTACATATCTGCAGTGACACAGGGTAATAATAATGTACTCTCATTTGGGGATTGGTAACATTCTTTCACAGCATTTGTCAAACCTGCTTTTATTCTTTTGTCTGTACCACAGAATAACTTGCTGGTCTCCCCTACCTGTCAGTCTTAACAATATGTCTTTTTCAGCACTAGATGAGCGCAGCGGCTCTGGGTCCTGGGGCTCGGCAGAACAGAACAGCCCCTCTTTCAGCCAAGGACGGGTAAGATCTGAATACACATACACTCTGGAGTCTCACACGATTTTAAGTTTGGAGATCTTAAGCATTAAAACCAGATGCCACAATATTGTCACACACTCGCACACATTCAGTTAATCACTTCGCCATAGATGAACACACACACCCCCTCTCCCCCAGCCACCACAACAGCTTAGTGCTTTTTCATGCCTTGTGCCATGTTTGATTTGAAGTGGTAGTTTTACTTTCTACCAAATAACCTTGGCTCAGAATCCTGAATTGGCAAGCTCTCTGGTAGCCCAGAACCTCTGTGGAAGCCCACCGGTAATTGCATCTTCACATCCGCCGTAACTGTCTTGGCACAACTCTGTGTAAATACAAGGAACAGGGGGTGAAATAGATGCAGCAGGCTTTGATTACCACAAGTTGATAATTAAGAAAGTCGGTTTGAATCCCCCGAGCTGATGCAGATTTGTTTGGCATGGATCCTGTTAGTTAGACAGAAAAGCAGAGGGAGGGTAACCGCTAAGCCATATAGGTGTGCTAACACGATGGGGATGGCCATGAATGGTTATCATTTAGGTTTGTTCGTCCAAAGTTGGAGCCTACATGTTCTTTCACATTGTAACATTTTTCTTTGCCTTTTTAAAAGTGTTTTGTGTGTGTGTGTGTGTGTGTTCCTACAGGGCTATGGAGAAGGATCCCACTACAGTGAGCATGAAGGCTTGTCCTCTCCGTTCATTAGTTCAGGGATCGCAGGTATGTTCCTTTTTTGGCTTTCTTTAAATAATTTTTACAAGTGCGATGAGAAATGGCTTGATGAAATGTTTTAGCACTTTAATGGAATGAGTGGATAAAATTAGTAAATCTACTTTTTAGTGCCAGAGGAAATCTTTCCTTGTCATACTCCAATTTTAAACTTATCACATTGATAATGGCTGATTCTGCATACTTTGTTATGACCACAAAATTGTTTACTGGGTGGCAAAATGTGCACGTGTGTCTACATGCGTGCATGCGTGTGTATGTGTGTGCGTGCGTGTGCGCGCGCGCGTGTGCGTGCGTGTGTGTGTGTGCGTGCCTGTGTTCATTCGTTGAGTGTTGGGGATGTTAGGGCACTGAAGCAGAAACCTTCCCTAGGGTTTTGTCTGGCAGGCGGCTTTATGCAGCTTAGCGTACCGAAAAAGGGGAGGGCATCTCTGGACTTCTTGTACTTTAGAAAAAACCTACTTTTTCATTTGTTTTAGCACAAACCATTGCCTCTTACATGTGTGTACACCTCAGGGTTTCACTTGCATTAATGTTCAAACAATCATCATTTTATCTTGCAGGTAAAAATGAGAGGCCACCATACCCTCCCTTTGGAAGCCAGGTATGTTGCCTTTAGGCATATTTCTTGCATCTTACTCTAAGGTCATATGTGTGTGTGAGAGAAAAATGAATGTAACGTGTCAGTATAAAGGAAGCCCTGTTTTCTCACTTCTCTTTTCATGTTAAACACTTTGAATTAACGGTCTTCATTTCCTTGAAGCTGTGCTCCCCCACGCCCTTTTACGTGTTATTAAACCATGTCTCTGTCTTGTCCTAGCCTGGTTTTCTGCCCAGTGAAATAGCGATGCCCAGCCCAGATGCCATGTCCCCCTCTGGCCTGAAGTCTGGCTCCCAGTTTTACCAATCATACCCCAACAACCCCAGGAGAAGGCCGCCCGATGGAGGCATAGGTAAAATAACTAGAGAAGGTGTAGGGCATGTGATGGAGAAGGCCAGTAATTTCTTTATTCTTTTCATTTCTTTTCTTACTTTTGTGTAATCTTTTTTTGTTCAATTGTTTTTCCCCATGTATGATCATCCTTTTTTTTTTTTTTTTTTGTAGTATTTTTGTCTACATTTGAAAAATCAGTACAAAACAACACCATATACAGATGAATGCACAGCAACATTTCATTCACACTGACAGACATGCGCACACACACACGCTGTCACACACATGCTGCATTGTGTTCAGTGTTTTCTATTCTGCAGTTAAAATTGGAGCAGGCACATGAAGATACTGCACCTGAACTGACGTAACATTTGCAAATCTGTCATTGCCCAGTCCTTATTTGTGTTTTTGTCTCTTTCACCTTTTCTCCATGTCTCTGCCTGCCTGAACGTAGACACCCAGCCAAAGAAGATTCGGAAACCCCCTGGCCTGCCGTCCTCGGTGAGAGCTTATTTCTGCTCGCCTTCACAGCCAGTCCTTTTTCTCCTCTCTCTCTCTCTCTCTCTTTCTCTTTCTCTTACTACACACACTTGCTTCACATAGACACTCACCACATACACTGCTTTCCCCACTCTGCTTGAGCAGCTCTGTGACAGACAGGGGTAAAGACCCTCAGTGAGCTGACAGTCAGGCAACTCAGGCCCCAATAAACATCATCACCGTGGTTGTCTCCACACTACACTCAAGTGGTTTGAAGTGGTGTTCAGGGTCCGGTTGTCATGTAGACGTGCAATTTTATAGGATTTCGAGATATTTTGTCAAGTCTGGTAACTTGCCTTCTGTGGCCCAATTTGAATTATACGTTTTGTAGGAATGTTGGGGAATGAAGGTATAGATGTTTAAGGCAGCCTAATGCATGATGGGTCCGAGTAGGTTGGGTTTTGATAACTGCTTCCATTATGGATTCAGTTCAAATTTGGTAAATAAAATACCTGGATCTACTAATGTGTTATTGAATCTTTCATCTCCTCTCTCTTTTTTGAACATTTTAGTTCCTAAATATTGAGATATTTGTAACTTTTCTATTCCTTAAAATTAGAGAAAGCTAAGCTGGATTTAATAATGGATTCAACAGAGAGCTATCAAACCCCCAAGCAGTATGAAGTGTCATATAGTGCTTTGATTTACTGAACCAAGTGTCACATTCTGTCAGTGGGCCCAGAATTCCCAGCAGCTGATGCAGCTTGCTTGTGGATGATGGCAACCGCACATAGCTGGAAACACTAGTCACGTTTACATGTTTGAATATATACTGAATGAATCTCACTGTTCAACTGGCATGGCACTTTTTTATTTTTTTTTTATCAGGCTGCAGTTGCCCACATCATTCCCTTTTTATAGATCATTTCCATTGGCAAAATTTGAGTCTTGTGTGGTGATTACAAGCCAGTCCTTCCGGTTTCAGTTACTGTACATCATGAATGACTCAGAGGTTGCTCGCTCAGTTTTAATACCACGTAGCATTTTCAACACAACAGTAGCTCAACTTAATATTTTCCTCTTAACAAGCTCTATGACGGTCCTGAACACACCGCTGCATTGCTCTTTTAAAATAACACATACTATGGTTCAGAAGGACCCTGCTTGATAGTTGCAGGTCTTACTGTTGCTATTAGAGCCCAGTCTTGTTGCTTGAGCTGCCACTGGATCATCGAGATGAAATATTGCCATTGCATAAACATTTTCTGTAACCCAGTCCACGCGCTACTGTAGTTCTCAGATGACAAGAGTCAACTAAAAGATAAACCGGTTATGGACTCTTTGCATCTCCACACTTGTGGCATCTGTGTTTCTGTACGGCACCTTGAAGCAGTAGAACAGCAGCGTTTTTTTGTTGTAAATTTTGAATCTGGTTGTGGATTTTTATCATCAAAGTAAAAGAAAATAGAAGGTTTAGTGGGTGAAGTACCTGCACATTAGCCCTTGATTTCATCATCTTAATAAATGTTGCACAAATTGTGGTGACAAAAGTTAAATGGTCGTGCCTATGATTATGTTTTTTAAACGCATGGATGAAGTAAATTCAAAGGCTTTATATGGCTGACTAGGTCCAAATTGCAGAGCCATGGATGCGTAATCTGGCAGGAGTTGAAGTCAAGCGTAAATAGTGTTGCTTTCTGACTCTTATCTCCGTTTGAGATAAAGTTGCTACAGATGCAACCAACCAATGTAGCCGACTGCATTGATTAGGCGAGTGCGTATCAGATCGACTAATAGTCAGCATAGGAGACAGATCAGAACTGGACCTGGTGAACTCACTGCGTAGCCCATTCCTTGATTTCTTGCTAGTTTAAGAAATGGGAAAAAAAATCTGTTTATTATCTGAAACCGGTGCTGTCCCTCCACCTGTGGGTGCTGGCGTGTTGAAGTAGCCGCTGAAACCTCAGCATGTAGACACACTTCGCCTCGGTGACTACATCACAGAGATTGAGTGTGAACACTCTGTCTGGACGAGGCCCCCACTTTTTCACTGTCTGAACCTCAGTCATTTCCCGCAGTGTGAACGATGGCCGCGTGGTTTTAGTGCGAATGATGAGATGTCTGTGTGTGAACCCCCCTCCCCCATTTCACCCAGGCCCTCCGCCTACACTTCACCACATGATGGCCTGGGTGGGCCTCCCCCTGTGAGTGACCCAGTTGTGAGGCGCGGTGCTTGCGAGGCCTCTTAGCCCCGTGTCTGAGCCCAGATTAATGACTGCCGATGATGATCCTGTGGTCTTTCCTCCCTCCCACACTCCCTCCCTTCCTGCTTCTCTTCACCACCCCTTCGATATCCTCTCCTTTTTTTTTTTTCTTTATCTACTTTTATTACTTGCACGTTGTAAATTAGTGAACACTGTCACAGTAGAGGCCATTTTTGTTTTGCTCTCAAGATGCCTGCCTTCTGTAACCCACTGGTACCTGTAAACAAGATCCTTGCCCTAACCCTGTGAACCTTCACCTCCTCTCATCTACACCAATCAAACAACATGGAGGAACTTATCTTCTGCCCCCTAGTTGTCCAGTAGACTAACCACAAAAACCCTCGTGGTTGAATAAAGCGCTGTGAGGTTAGTTTGATGTTAATCTTCATCTACTCCCCACCCCTTGCCACAACCCATGTTTTTCTAGTGTAGAGACCTTTACACGGTCATAACCTGAATTACATTAAACCCCTATTAGTTGAGGATTTTACTCTAGAAATCCCCTTTCTTCCCGAGAATACAATTATCCAGCAGCACCAGTCATTGTGTAGTTCTCTGTTCCCATCTAGAGCAGCAGGATTCACTCGACATTGTTCCCCGTGAAAGAACAACTCAAAGCCTATTGTTAAATGAAGCCATCTCCGTCATGTTTTCCCCTGAATTAACCGTGATCATTTTAAATCCCCTGTTTCCTTCACACTCCCCTGGCCATATCAAGCTTTGTTTAAGTCATTTAGATTACCTTCTCCTGTCCCCCCTCAACACCCCTTATCTCTCTACCCATTTCATAAATCATCAGGGCCTTCATTTTTTCCCCTCAATCCTCCCCCTTGCCCCTTTACCACCCCCTACCCACTGCAATCTCTCTCCCTCTCCTTCTCTCTCTCACTCACTGACTGGATCCCAGCCCCCATCTCTCTCCCTCTCTTCGCTCCCTCTCCTCAGCCCAGCTGCCTGTGGAGTTGGATGTGGTCCAGGAACAGGCAGATGGCTCTGTAATTAGAAGTGCATCTCTCCATTCCCTTTCCACTTCTCCCTGTTAAATCAAATTACAGAAAAAATCCCTTCCCTGGATTAGCATTCTTTGCAGCATAGCCTCCATTCTCTTTCTCTCTTCCTCTCTTCCTCTGTCTACCATGTACTACAGAGGAGGAGAGAAAAAGACGGACTGAGTGGTGGCTGATGGTGTCGGGAAACGGAAGGCTTCTCATGTCCGTCTTCAGTCTGTGGCTTTTAAGCGCAGGGACGCTGTTCAGGCCCAGCATCCATTTTTGTTAGCAATATGTAGAGATGATACATAATTGAACTCTTTAAAGTGCTAATATTAAATGTCCTTTTTCATCACGGTTGTTGATTTTCATCTTTCCTGGAATCCAATCCTCGCATAGAATGTGATAGTGCTAGTTTGATGGTGGACTGTGCATATGTGTGTGTGTGTGTGTGTTGGCTCACTGAATGCATGGTATGTATGCGAGCTGATACTGAGTGTGTAATTGGGAGGGGCTGCAGGCCAGGCAGTGCGATGTCACTGGGGTCCTGGGAGCTAGAGGAAGTGCTCACTGTGCACTGGGATTCAAGCCGTCGCTGTGCCCAGCATGCCATGGCCGCTGTGTTCTCCTCCACAGGCGAGGAGCCGGCCTGCCTCCACCGCCTGCAGACTCCCTCTTGCCATCTTGTGGCCACTTGAAGCTAGTGTTATTAAATGGTTTTCAAAAGCAAGGATAGGGTGGATCAATATCTCACTACAAACATGTTTCATCTCTCATGCTTGCTATTTTTCAGAGAAGATCACTTTTTATCCAGAATCATAAAAATAGTCAGCCAATTGCTGACTGCTCACTGTCTGCGTGTTTGTTTAGGTGTATGCTTCCACATCCGGCGATGAGTATGCCAGGGACAATGGAGGATATCCTGGTGGTAAGCCTGGAGCCGTCTACCCTGGCTCTTTCTACATGCAAGGTAACCTTTCACATGATATCATTGGAATGATTTTGTTCTGTAATCCTCTTGTGAAGCTGTATTCATATTTGCACACGTGTCCCCACTTTTCTCAGAAGACCCCTGGTCATCTTCTGGCTACTCTGCCATGCTGGGGAACTCTCCTCACATTGGACAGCCAGGCTCCTTCTCTGCAATTAACCCACAGGACAGGATGGTGAGTAGAACTCACAGCATCAGCCCCATTTTTTAATTTTTATTTGGAATTTCCCTTTGTTTCATATTTATACTTTGCTTTCTTCATGATGGGTCACATCTATTAATGTTGCTAGTATGTAATTATGTGGTGAACTTCACGGCATAAATCTTCATCTACATGCTTTTCAAAGGTTTCAGTTTTGTTAAATAAAACCACTCGCATCATATAAGTTGCATTCATTAAATTAGCTGTTGACACTTCTTACATATGTTACCTAATTAAACCTAAAACATCCTTCATAAAGCTGAATTCATGTGTCTTAATAGCTTACAGTATTTTCTGTGAGGTGTGTTTGTGCCTTATTAAGCTGCTTGTATCCCTTCCTCCAGAAGCGTCATCCCCTGCCTCTGTCCCCACAGAACTATCCTCTGCACGGCAGCGAAGTCAACGGCTTCCACTCAGCTCCCACCACCTACAACCACACACCTGCCATCAATGGAGATGGCATCATGGGTAAGGAACTACAGTTATTACACTGATTCAACTCCCATGGTCATTTTTTTTTTTTACTTTCAAGAATAAATGAACGGGTCATCTGACTCACATTATTTATTTCTCTGCAGCCAACCGAGGCACCACATCTGGCAGTTCAGGAGATGAAATTGGGAAGGCTCTTGCTTCAGTGAGTTCTTGTTGTTTGTTGGTTTTTTTTTAATTAGTGCTGGACAACAAAACAATTATGACAATCTTCCCGAGGATTTGTTTTTCACTGACAAAATGGAAAAACTGTAATGATGACCGAGTCCTGTGAAGAAAGAGCAAACAAATGTAAATTCAACTGAAGATAATGATGTTGACAAAAATGTTCCATCAGCGGTTTAACATTATTTTGGTTATTTATGGTCTGATCTAAAACAGATGAATGTCCATTGTAAAATATGCTGAAGACACATCCTAACAAAGACAAAACGGTGAAACTGAAGAATTGTTGTATACTGAATGTTGTACTGTATACTGCATTATGTTTTATATATCTGGGAATATGTCATCAGTTGTAAACTGTGCAAACGATCCATTTTGTGGCAGATCTAGTACAAAAAATGGAATAATTATGAATTCATTATTACCCACTTATTACATACATTCAATTGGCTGAACTCTTTGACTCTACGAGCAAACATAATAATATATAATGCTGAACATGACAGATTCATGATAAATATTGTATGATATAGAAAATATTATTTGATGTAAAAAAAAAAAAAAAAAAAAAATTGACATTTTCTGCCTTATTGCTCAGCACTAGTTTTAACCCAATTGGCTAAACTAGACTTCGGTAAAATTGAATTGAAAATATATATATTATATATTCTCAAGGTGTGTCTTGCAGTAATAATATTGAGGTGTTTTGATCAATTTTTTTTCAGATTTACCCGTCGGACCACAACAGTAATAACTTCTCCTCAGCTCCGTCTACTCCTGGATCTCCTCAGGGTATTGCAGGTAAAGTGCAATTCTTTCATAAAGAGAATAGGAGAGTCAAATTGTTAACACTTGTATATGAAAAGTCACAAATGTTAAGGCTTTGAAGAGGCATTAAGTTCCAATCAACCCATAGTGTGTCATGTTAAACACCAGTATGAAAAAAATCTGTAATTTCATAAACACGTTATTCTTTAAAACACTCGTCATCATGTAACTTGCATTCATTTGGTTCTACTGTACTTTGTCAACCTAAGAACTGATAACATTTTGCCAATCAGAAGGTTGATAAACAGAGTTTCGGTGGTTTTACCCTCTGCTTTATTCCTGCTTTTAACTCAGTCATGCAACCACAAATTTGGATAATATTTCAGTTTCAGCCACAGAATACCTACATCTGTCTAATTTATTGAACTTTTTTTTTTATTGATGTTTGATTGCAACCTTGTTTTTGGCATACAAAAATGAATCAGTTGAAATTGTTGAAGCAAAAATGATCACTATGTATGTTTAATGTTCTTTAGAAGAGAAACGCTTCTGCAGCTCCATCTGGTGTAAAGTTCAGAATTACCACTTTACACTTTTTCTCATATTTCTCTCTGCAGGAGCTCAGTCTCAGTGGCAAAGACCAACCACACCCAGCTATGAAGGGCAACCACATGCTCTGGTATGTTAAAACATCTCTCAGCTACATTAAAGTTTAACTGAACTAGAAGTTGTCCAAACTAATACCAGATATTCTTATAGTCTTTGTGTGCTGTTGCTAAGTTTAGTTGTTTTGTTCTCTGTTGATATTATTATTAAACCACATTTTCTCTATTTATTTTCTGTTTTTTGGACTTTTATTTGTCATATTGATATCTAAGCTCATGTTTCTTGTATTTATATAGCAGAGTAAAATGGAGGACCGTTTGGAGGAGGCAATCCATGTACTGCGCAGTCATGCTGTGGGCCCCGGCTTAGAGGGTGCCCACTCTGACATGCACAGCCTGCTGTCTTCAGTACACAACGGGGGCCTCGGAGGCCTCTCTCCAGCTTTCCCCAATGCTAGCCTTGCCCTCAGCAACAGACATCCTGCTATGGTGAGTCAGCTACTCCGCTCAAACTGTGTTTTCATTCGTGCGCGTTCGAAAGAAACTTGCGGTTATGAATCACAACAGCATGGCGCAAACAAAATGGCTCATTTTTGGTATATTTTATGACACTTCTAAAACCTCTGTGCAAGGTTTGTGGTTGTGCTGTCATAGAGGATATTCAGACGGGTTAGGGGAAGCACGTGCATTGCTGAAGAAGCTGAAACAACACTGAAAGTGTTGAGACTTAAAGAAACTTACGTTCTTTGTAACATGGCTTACAGAAACCATAATGTGCAATACACTTTGCTTTATTACTAAGCATGTAACTGAAATTTGGGCTGACTTGGTACGTTGATTTCATATTGTAATTTTATGTTGTAGAACAAATTGGTCTTTGGAAGAGATTCGTTTTTTGTTTTAATAAGGAAGAAAGATTGAAGAAAAGAGGAAAAAAGATTTCAAAATTACATTATATGAGAGTTAAATTTTATGAGGAACAAAAACAATGTCAAACACTATCATTTGTGCCATCTGCTGGCCAAAAATCAAATTGCAAGAAAGAGCAAATAGTACTTTCTTGCATCATTTTCAGTGAATCAAGTTGGTTCCACAAAAGTAAGACACGTATTACATTGTTAAGAAGCTACATCATAAAGTACATAATTTTCTCATTCAGTTGAAAACATGTACTTGTTCAGAGTTTTTCTTTGTAGCTACTCTGTCTGGACCAGCACATTAGTTCGGGGATCCTTTGCAGTCTGTTTTGAAGTGATGTAGTTGTGCTGTGTCTGTACTTGGGAGATTCACATCATTCTTCTCCACCTTCATCAGCAGGGAGGGAAACATGAGGAGCCCACAGGCCTTCCTCCCAGCAGCACTCTTCTGCACGGTCATCACGCATCCGGACCCACACCATCAGCTGGCCAACCGGAAGGCTTTACCAGTGAGTTTGTATATTTTGTTGCTTAGAGCATGTTGATTGCTATTGTACATATACACTGATGTTTCCCCACATCATCAGCTGCATTACATCCCCTTCTTCAGAGAGGTTTCAGTGCCTTAGAATATCATCTTCACATCAATGCGTCTATCCGTAGGTCTCCCCGGTGGTATGGCCCGTTCCACACACTCCTCCAGCAGCTCAGACATCAAAAGAGAAGACAAAGAGGATGATGAAAACTCATCTGTTGCGGACAAGTCAGATGATGAAAAGAAGGATTCAAAGGCAGCACGCAGTCGAAGGTAGAGCGGTCTTCATTACTCTGTTTCCTAGTCTTTGTACTCTGGATTTGTGTTTTTAACCAGAAACTTTATAAAACTGTTTTATCATGCTGTTAAATTCAAGTGCAAACTATTTTATCCCACAAAGGTGGAAAATTTTCTTGTCACAATTACCAAGTATGTGAATGTAAATGAACCCACTTGATAATGAGTCACTTTGAAAAGACAATGTGACCCACTGATATCCCGGGCTATGTTAGGTGTTTAACGATGTTGAAATCCCCCCCTCCCTTCATGTCACGTTTTCAGAAAGGAGGCGTTGGCCCTCCAGATGCTCTCTAGCCTTTCAGACCCAAAAGATGAGTAAGTCTCACCAATAGAAGATCAATTTCTTGTGCCTTGCAGGCTCTTGCCAGACATCACTCAAAGCACATGTTCATGGAGCTGGTGTCTAAAATCTGAATTTTGATTGGTAGAATCATTGTGACATTCTGAACTTTATTATCCATCACCGACTTTAACTGCCTTTGTACATACATTATGATGCATATGTGGAGTTTTTTTTTAAATTGACATGGAAGTGTATCAACATGTATTTTGGTCCCTGCAAAAGAGACAATTATTCTGAACAAAACAGCACAGTATAAAACAACACAAAAAGGTTATTATACCTTCCCTTCTTAAAATACACAATTTATTTGGTATTAAAAGTCAAGGTTACAATGCGCACAATGTATACTATACTATTAAAAGTGAACGTGTCCAACGTTTGTGGGATAAATCATCTGAAGTGGGAAATGCTGCTTCTTGGATCATGTTGTTCCCGTCTTCACTTTTATATAGTATGCATTCATTTGTTCACACATTTAATTTTCAGTGCATCCACTAGGTACAAAGTTCAACTGTGGGTGTACAGTCCCTGCTACTGATGCTAAACTTTAAGCTGCTAAATGGTAGTCACAAGGTAGCATTAAAAACTACAGTGTTTGATGGTTTGTTTTGAAATCTTCTCCTGCCCGTGGCCTCATCACTTCATCTCCATTTGCAACTAGTCTTGACAATGAAGATGACGAGGACCTCCCCCCTGAGGTGAAGATGGAGCGCGAGAGAGAGCGGCGAGTGGCTAACAATGCCCGTGAGCGTCTCAGAGTACGGGACATCAACGAGGCATTTAAGGAGCTTGGGAGGATGTGCCAGCTGCACCTCAGCCATGACAAACCTCAGACCAAACTTCTCATCCTGCACCAAGCCGTCAATGTCATCCTCAATTTAGAACAACAAGTCAGAGGTCAGTCTGCAAGCCGCATATTATGGTTTGAGAAGCACAGTTTTGTTTACTTCTGTTTATTTCTTCATACTGAGGAGTTGTGTTTCCCTCTTTTCTCTTTCTCTGTTAGAGCGTAACCTTAACCCCAAGGCAGCATGTTTAAAACGTCGTGAGGAGGAGAAGGTGTCTGGGGTGGTGGGTGAAGCCCCCATGCAGCTCTCAGGAGGCCATCCTAGTATGGGAGGAGATGGCCACAATCCAGTTGGCCACATGTAACACCAGGTAGGCCTTTTTGTTTGGCTACTGAAGTGAGGATTTAGGTTGTAACCCTGAATATGTTAGAGGAACTTGTTCCCACTGTTATATTTTTAACAAGGAATGGTTTTAGGAGTCAGTATTGTCCTCAGTATTTTGTTGATGTCTTTATTATCTGGGAAGACTGGTCTGTAATGTTTGTGGTCCTTCATTTTTACAGATCTGGTGGTGTTTCCTTGGCTGTCAGAGGATGTGGCCTTAACAGATTTCTTCCACCCATTATTCTCAGTGTGTGTGTATATGTGGACATGTCTGTGTATTGTCCGTTCAAGTTTCAAGATGCACATTCACACACTCGTACACACATGCATACTGCCAAAACTGACACAGCCTGTTTGTCGCACTCCCAATCATGACTACAAGCTCAAATGTGAAGAACTTTTTTTAGTTTTTGCTTTGTTTTATACATGTAAGATTTTTTTTTTTTTTTCCTTTTTTGGTTTCCACGAGATGATGGAACGCCAGAGAACTTTTTTTGTCCTGCCACAAATTGGGACTTCACACACTGCCGAGAAGTGCTCTGGTGAAAGAAAGGAGACCTAAACAAACACAAATTGAATCATGGATTTGTGCCTAATTGTTACATGTTTTCTATTTGACATTTAAGCAAATTGCTTTACATGTGAGGAACATTTATTGTGAGGGATTGCTTATGTGTATGAGCAATTATTTTTAATGTATGTCATTCCCAGCGTGATGGTACAGTCTTACATATGTTATGTAACCAAGCCCATAGTTGAAGTTGAATTGTCTAAATTCAGTGACTTTTCCTTGATCTTATCAGCAAATGTTTGCGGAGTGTGGCTGGAAAGGTCCCAAGGGAAAGGTCAAAGTTTTGACAGTTCAAACGCAGCTTACATGAGAGACGGGAACTCTGACCTAGAGGCAGTCTCTCTCTCTCTCTGACTGAGGCCCGGTCTCATCCCACAAGGCATCTGGAGACTTGGAATCGAAGACTCCTTCCTTGAAGGTTATGAATTATCCAAGTGGTAGAATCTGTCGACTACAAAACTGTTCTTCCTCTTTTTTGACCACAAATTCTAGTGTTACTCCAGAAATCCCTTGTCATAGGTTCAGGTTTTTGTACTGCTTTAAGTACTAAAGCATGCATGGACAAGACAAAGCACAGTTGTATAGGTTTAGGCTGGAACGTAAGTGTTGACCTGTATTTGGTGCATTTCAGTCCCTGAAAGTCTTGTATAAAAGCCATTTGAGACACCTGCTAAGTGATCAGCACCACTTAGTGCTGTAACTCACTTGAAATGGTTTACTGACAATGCCAGCAGACAATACAGCTCGAGTTCTTTTTTTTTTTTCTTCCCCCCCTCTGAATTGATGTTCTGTAAAAGACAAAAAGGTCTGGGTTCCTTTGATGGAGGGATCTCATCAGTCCGCAGTTGTTGAAGCAGACAAGCCTTTGTGTAACGGAGGCTTTTCTTTTCCTAAATGAGCATTCCCACTGAATTACAGCCCCTCACCTTCCTCCTGAGTAAGTTTGTTCTCACGTTTCTTACGGAGAGAAGTGTGATGTGTAAATTCACTTCATACATTACTCTGATATGTTTCATTTTTCAAAATTAAATATATATAAAAATATATATTTTTTGTTAGTCTATACATTGTAGATTTTTTACATAAATGGCAATATTAGTTTGAAGTTTAGAGTGTATTGTAGATGAGCTGAATAAGGGGATATTTGACATTTAAATGAAATTGTTAAAAAAAAAAAATGAATTCAAAATTGAAAGGGGGCGGCAGAGGAAAAGGGTCAACAGATGATAAATGAAAAATGTTGAAAGCGTTTGTGTATCCTTTTATTCCAGTTTTAGTTAAAAGGCGTATCGTCAGCTATCCAGATGAATTCTTTCTTTCCATTTTGGGGGGTGTGTGGACAGAGTTTGTGCCACAGTCCTCTTGAAGTGTTCTTACTTCAGCGGTGAGGCACCAAGGACAAATGTGGGAAGGGATTTTTTGTCTCTAACAGTAATTATGCAACTGGTTTTTGAATGTAGCTACCATACAAATGTGGATCGCCTTCATTTTCAAAGTTGTGTTCCTGGGTTTTGTCAGTACAGTACAATAGTTTTCACCCCTTTTTTTTTTTTTTTTTTCTTTTTCCCTAATGTCTGTCCTCAACCAAGTGGCTCTCAGTGTGCATATCACTTCTTGCACATCTATTTTGGAGGCGGACGTCGGTATTTGGGTGTAAGGTAATAGATAATATGGAGAACAAAACAGTGTTATTGTGATGTTATTCCCATGTCATGTCATGTTGTGAATGGTTTTTACCAACATGTAATCACAAATGGGAGGTAGAGCATTTTGTGTGTTTAATTTCTACAAAAAGAGATGAAGAAAAAGACCTATACAAATCAATAGTGTGGCCTTTTCATTCTCAAGACTTAAGATGTCATGATGGGAGAGTGATACCTTATCAGTGCCTGAACTTGTATTTTCATTTAAGACAGTTTTACTTTGTGAACCATATCATTTCATTAATCATGGAGATTAAAGAGGTACTTGTTCATTCCCCCACCCTCCCTTCTCCTAATGCTTTTTTCAATTTTCAGGAAGAAGTTTAAATCGTATAAAGAGATTTTCTTTCAGTGTATCTAGTTAAATAAATAAATGTTACGTAGATCTTGTTTAGTTTTTATTCCTTTTTTCTAATTATTCAACTGGATTATATTGTCCAAACTGCTGTTTTAGTTAAGGTCATGGGTCCAGGTCATTCTTTCTATCTGCCCTATATTGCTAAAATCACCTGACATAACGGGGTTCAAGAGATGGCTCTGATTGTCCGCTTTTGATGCACATTAACATGTCGGTGTATGTGTTGCTTCAGTTTCAATGTAGGGAGTGAGTTTTATTTTCCGTAGTAGCTGGAGCCTCTAATGAAGTTCTTTTTTTTTTTTTTTTCTGTATATCAGAGTGCACGCCCTCTGCTGCAGTGACTTTCAGTATATTTAGTCTTCAGTGACAATTTTCACCTCTGACCTTTTACTCTTCCAGCTCTTTGGTGGCATTGACAGTGACTTTTTGAGAGAAGTTCTGATCACTTCTTTCAAAAAGTTGTATTTGAAGTTTTTTTTTTTTTTTTTTTTTTTTTATTATTACAAGATCAATAAGTGTACTGAATATTGCTGATTTGTTCCAAGGGAAAATCTGACTTGATGTCATTCAGTATTCTGTGAACATCCCATTTACAAGTTATATACTCAAATTATTTGTTTGGGGGGGGGGGGGCGGGAGACCTTGTTTCTTGACACGAGTCTTGACATAGACACAGTTTTAAAAATCTGCAGAAAAGCAACCCCGACCACCGCAGGAGCGCATAATGTTAACAGAAAATTACAATTTTATGATGGAAAGTGTTCAATTGACGGGCTTGGACTTGTTTTTTGGTATACGAAAGCAGTAATAAAAACTTGCTTTCAACAATTTTGTCATATCTTTGTTGAACACAAAAGGGGGGAGATTATTGAGTGTGAAATACATTCACAGGTACAGAGCCTGACATCTTGGAGTGAGGACACAGCTGACTCTTGCAGGGTCCTCAGAGTGCCTCACTCACTCCCTCCCTCTCTCTCTCTCTCTATCTCTCCTTTTTTTATTATATATATATAAATATATATAGTTGAGAACTGTCCTGTATATAACAGTAATGTAGCAATAAATGTGCCATTTTTAATAACAGATTATACCTTTTCCAATGTCTGGCTTTTGAATATTGTATACATAAAAAGGAAAATAAAGGAAAACATTGTAATAAAGGGTTTATTGTAGTTCGGAAAATGAATTTGTTCATATTTGCAGGTTTATGAATGTGCAACCAAGGCATCACATTTAATTCATGACATGATACTAGCTAATACTATTGATTACATATAATGATTGCCAGAGACGAGCATTTTAGAGCATACATATCCTTTAAAGACGGCTCTGTGCTCTGAAATGGTGGCCTGAAACGACCCTGAGCCGCTGCACGCATGCCATGCACGCAGCCAGTGCCAGTGGTGTATTTAACAGGCATAAGAAGGGGCAGCCCAGGGTCCTTAAGCAGCCATCATATGGAGTAAAGAACTACAACTCAGAGAAGGTCAGGATGGTCCAGAAAATACTTAATAAGGTCGTCGGTGCCAAGTATATTGGTATTTTAAGGACGTGGTAAGTTGAATCAATAACAGAAGTTGAATGTTGGACTGGAAGTGATTTGTTAGTCGCTTGTGTCGTGTTTAAAATAATGGTGTCCTTCTCTGTGACCCGTTTGTTAGCCACTTTAGCTTAGCCTGCCTGTTAATCTCCTGCTGAGCAGCTAGTGGAGGACGCGACAGTGATTAAATTCAGTGAAAATTTGTGTATTTGTCACTAATATTTATAACTTTACGTCAGGTGCCTTGAAGATGTAGTTGCTAGATATCAAAATGAATTTATAATATCGACACTCCAAAGCCTTCAATATTTGAGTAATGTTAAAATGCTCATATTCCTTTTTTATTTCACCATTTACTCATGAAATGTTTGACCGTATTAGTCTGATAGACATCATAAAAAAACTCGATCAAATTATAGAGTAATTAGTCGCATTTGATTTATTATTAAATTCCTGACAGCTGTTTGTTTGTTTTTAGTAAAAACTATTAAGTGACCTTGGAAAGTGCACACAGAAAACTACAAGAGAGATAATCATTTATTATTATGGTACATAATCAATTCATCTGTTTATTATCTAATAAATGAAAATGCATACCAAATAACATTTAAAAACTGTTATTAAATCTTTTTTTGTGTTCAATGAAAATGACTAATCAATTATCAAATTACTTGTTTGATTTGGTCCATCAGTGATTTATTATTTTAAAACTTTCTTAAAGTCCAACTGAAATTAAGTAGCATTATTTTTTTTTTCTGCTACAGCATAAATATCTGCTCTGTAAATCAGCTGTCCTGTGTTCTGCTTTGTAAATAGCACATTTCATAGCAGGGCAATTCAAAGTGCTGAACAGAAAATTAAAAAATATATATATTGTAGCAAGAACAATTAAAGTTATTTAAAAAAACAGCAATGTGAGGATAATAAAATTTAATTATTAAAAAACTATAAAACTGAAAACAATTAAATTAAAAACAAGTAAAACTGAATATTAAAACTATGTAGACATGTAAAAGCATATATATATATATAAAATAAAACACGACTGTAAATGCATATAAAAGCATGATAATGTAAACACATAAAACATGTCTAGTCGTAAAAGCACTGAAAGTGACTGTGCTGTGGTCTAAGTATTCAGTCAAAGGTTTGGGGAACAGGTCTGGATTTAAATGTTTCTACAGATGGAGCCTGTTTTATTTTCAGGAAGCTGATTCCAGCAGTGGGCAGCTTGGTAACTAAAAGCTGCTTCCCCGTGCTCAGTGTTAACCTGAGGGACCACTAACGTCATAATGCAAAAACATGATGAAATTACAGAATAATTAGTTGCATTTGATTTATTATCATTTCTGCTACAGCATAAATATCTGCTCTGTACAGCATAAAAAAATCAGAAACCAAAAGGTAGAAATTTAGTTTTCATGATTTTAGAGCTGCAACAATTGGTTGATCAATCAATTAGTCACTTAACAGAAAACTAATTGCAAACTATATCAAAATTCCCTCATTGCAGCTTCTCAAATGTAAATATTATAATAATGTAAACAGTGATCGATATTTTTCACCGATTCCTGACATTTTATAGACCAAACGATTAATCGAGAAAGTATTCGACAGATTAATCGATAATCTAAATAATCGTTAGTTGCAGTCCTGCTTGGTTTCATGATGTCTCCCCTATTTTTGCATGAATTTGTCGCCTTACTGTTAGTTCTCAGTCTACTTGTTTCCACACACCCAATCAAAATGCCACATTTGCATAAAGCAATGACATCACCATCAAACACAGGCACTGACACTTCCCTCCAGCTGCTGAGAGCTAAAGGGGCATTTCTGATATTTCCACAAAGTCCTTTTTTAATTACTTTTTAATATTAAAAAACTATTAACAATAAATTAAAAAACATGTTTTTTTTTTAAGTCAAAAAGGGATAACTGAATGTCACTTCAGTTGGACTTTAAAACATGGGTGCATAAATAAAGTGCTGAGTCGTTTATGAATACCATTGTTCTCTTCCATCCAGGATACCAAATATGGTCACCTGGGGGACAGTGGGCGGCGTGGCGCTCGTTCACTTCACCGACTGGCGACTAGTGCTAGACTACGTGCCATACATTAAAGGGAAGTTCGTAAAGGATGAGTAAAGTCTCACACAACTAAATTGTGAGTGTATTGTTATTGTAACCAGCATGTGTCACTGAGCTTTTTATTCACACACTTTTGTTTTGTGAAGTTCAGCTGGAGTGCTCATTAGCTTTAGCCCCACCCATGTACTCCTGATAAGATGCAGGCAGGTGTCGCCATCACTCTGAGTCATGGTTAAATTCCCTCTCACCTTGCTTACACCTGGTATATTTTTGGAGACGCTTTCAACTATGTATCTGGACAGGAATCCCCATTCTGAGGTTAGAAATGCCCGTTATTCTAAAATACCTGCAGTATTTAGTAACCACAGTTTACTGTAGGTTGGGACTGAGGGCCACAGATCAAGCTGCTCTTCTTTTAGATGACAGCAGAAAGGCTTCATGCATCTATCTAATCTAAAGCTTTGCAAAGGGTTCAGATTTAGAGTTAATTATGGCCAAAATAAAGTTAAGAAAAATTAGCAAAACTGGCCCAACAGATTTCAAGTGTAATGTATTTTTGTGGCAATTTGAGCTAGACTATTTTGAAATGATCAGTTTTTAGATTTTTGACTCTGTACATCATCAATAATGTAAATAATAAATACCAATAATGTGACAATATTTTGAGTGTAAGTATAATATCAGTATTATAATACTAATATTGCAACCTAATTGTAACCCCATTCAGATATCTCAGTACTGATATTATATTGATATTTCCAACACCTATTAGTGGACATAATCCTTAGGAGCCCTCCTCCTCATCCAAAACCCTTCACCAATCCCATTATCACCACCCTGAAACTCCTGTTCACTTGTGTGAGACAGGGAGTTTCTCTAGACGCAAACGGGTATTGAGTCCTGTGACAGGAAGGACGTACTCTTCACACATTCAAACAGATGTGTTTATGTACATTTTGCTAATAACCGGGCTGTGTGTCTGCCTACAGGACCAGAGCTTGGGGATGGGCACATGGGTGGATTGCTTACACAACGCGAAGTTAAGTGGGATGATGCCTTGGCTCAACAATCAGTCGCTGAGGGCTTGTTAGGAGTTTGGACTTCGGGATGCACTCTGTACAAATGCTGTTTTTGCTGCATTATTATTTAATGTGAATAAATCTGTAATTTACCCAATGTGTCCAGTTATTCTGTAAAAATTCTACCATTAAAAAATATTTTGTTTAAACTGCTTGGTGAGAGGTTTTTAAATGTATTCTGTTGTAATGCTGTGTTAGCATTTGTGCTTGCAATAAATCTTAACTGAATATAATTAAAGTCCCCCTCCACTCAAAAATATGTTTTTCTTCTTGTTCCTACAGTTGGATATTTAAGCTTCACTGTGCAGAATGGTGGATGTGCAGTTTGACATTGGAAGGCTGTTTTCAAATTCATCTGCTAAAAAGTGGAAAGTTTCTCTGTGGTTATTGAAAATCCAATTTTAAGGGGGCGGGCCTACAAGCATTATTTGTGACATCACAAATAGTTTGGAGCCAATCCTGTTCCAATATTCAATTTACACAAAGCCTCCAGTGCACATACACAGAAAATGGATTTCACAGCGACGTAGGAATGAAATGAAAAATATTTGCATATTCACAGATTCTGCATTTTTAATGAGGGAGAAGGAGGAGATGTTATTTTAGGATTTTAACCAGATAATTAAATTTTTTTTTTGTGGAAAAACCATATCAGACAAATTATTATTCAAAGTAGAGTATTTTTTATACATCTTAAAACATGTCTTGAGGGCATCTTTAATTTCCTTTTTGCATAGGACAGTTTCAAAAGTCGAGCTTTGTAGCACAGCATCAGACCTGTGCCAGTTCATGACTATTTGTACTGTAAAAGCAGGTTCAAATCATCTTTTTAGTGGAGTCTCTGCATATGTAAACTCTCTGATAATATAATTAATAATGCACGATTAGTAACACATTCACAGGTGCATCGTGAACCTATTGCACTGTCATAATACGCCCGTTACGGCCAGACATTATACTCATTTTATCAGCCAGACAGCGAAATTTGCGTGGATAATGTCTTTCATTTCTCCAGTCGAAGGGGGAGGGGACTGAAAGAGGAGAGGGGAGAAGGGATTTAACATAGCGAGAGAGGGAGGAAACGAGATAGTGTCTTCAAGATGGATAAAAACGAGTAAGTACATCATCTGAAGCTTAATGAAACGATCAGCGAGGGTTTGAATTGTTATTGTGTCGTTTGATGCGCGATATGTCGTTTTGATAATATATTTCGAAAAGTATGTTTATCATCGATAAAGGCAAATGCACTCGGTGGTCTCGCATTTGCAAGTAGCACTGCTGGGGTCTTTAGCGAGGATGTCCGTGTTTTTCAGCATCACAGCAGTATGGTGGAGTTATCTTGATATGTACAGCTAATGTTGAACATTATGCATGCATGGAGTCGGTGTAACTGCGTCGACAGTGTGCTATTATGTCGATATAGATTTTAACCTTGCAGAGCAGATGATTTTTTTCCCTTCTGCATTATGGTTTCATAAACAAAGCCTGTATAAATGCATGACATGCTTATAAAATGGTGTCTGTGTTTGATCGATAAGATCTACTTTGTTCATTCATAAAAGCCGGCTCCGAGGTCTGAATGACAACGGTGGGCATTGTCGTGGTGAAATGGCTCTCCAGTTTCATGCAGCTGACACGAAACTTTCAAAAATGTGGTTTTAATGAACGAGCTACAAGTGAAGGACGCTGTTTTACTGCATTTGATAGATTTAGTCATTCAGTGGCGTCCATAATTGCTGTCACTGCGCCTTCGTGAATACTATTGTGGTCTATTTGTAGCAGTAGCCTAATTTATGTTGCCCATAGGTCAACATTGCTGTGCTGCTAGCCGTCAGCGCCAATGTATACAGAATGCTTTATGTCTTTCCCCACCCGCATTCTGCGAAGACCCGCCCTACTCTGCCTCTGATTGGCTGGTGCTCGTCACCTTCGTTGGTTCGACTGGTTAGGTTTAGGCATACGGAGTGAGATGATTGGGTTAGGGTGAGAATGTCAGAGTCAGAGCCAATCAGAGGCAGAGTAGGGCGGGTCTTCGCAGAATGCGGGTGGTGAAAAAATAACACATACAGAATAGAGAATAACACTTCCGGTAATGTATTTCAAAACAAAGACTAAAGCTCAAACTATATTTGTTTATTTATTTTTTATTTTAGCAGGAAAAACCTCGTTGAGGTTAAAATCTCGTTTGTCCTGACCAAGATAGGTGGCAACATAAAGTTTCAGACAAACAACATAAAAAAACAATTAATAGAGACAGACCTCTCGTTAGTCAATATAAAATAATAAAATAATAAATACAATTATGGTAAAAAATAAAAATACAACCTTAATAATAGAATTTGATGGAGAAACAGCAGCAAGTTGAGGCATTAAAAACCTCTGAGCAAACCCCACTGACACTGGCAGATAGATGATGATGTACAGAGCTCCTGCAGCAAAGCTTTAAACCAGCCCAGAGAAACCAGTGACTCATTTTTAATCATTTTGTAGAGGCTAGTATAGGGAGCAGCATACATCAAAGCTCTTTTACCAAACTCTATTTCAACCTTAGGTACAGTCAGCAAAAAGATGCTCTGTGAGCAAAGAGCACAATTATTTAAAAGTTTCCTTTTCATGTACACACATGGATATGCTACTAATAGTCCAATATTGAGGCGTTTTACAGTGTTTGATCATAGAAATCTCCTTGGTGTGACACAGGTATCAAACAACTGGGGATGAGCATTAAGTAACCAAAGGTTTTGAGATAAGTATTTTGACAATTAAAATTAAAACAAAAATTTTTAAAAAGGTGGTGAAGGTACACAACATAATGCAGTATTTTCAGGATCTATATAGGGTTGCAACTAACAATTATTTAATACAACATTTTTTAAATTACTTAAACAATTAATCAGTCATCAAAATTGTTGATTAAATGTCTGTCATTCAACTAATCCAATAATTGACCAATTGTTTCAGTTCTAATCAATTTCAATTTATCCAAATATAGTCAGTTTAAAATGTAACATACAAATTACATAATTAAAATAATTTTATCAGTTGAAAAGATGTTTAACTGATGACTGTAAAAGTATTTTATAGATGTCATTTCCTTGTGAATTTGTGTGGAATTGATTTATTGCAGTTGGAACTAAAATGACTTCAGAAATGTTTATGATTTCACACATCAAAATGTTGCTAGACTCATATTTGTTATAAAACCCTCATTTATAAATAAATAAATAAACACACACACACACACACACACACACACACACACACACACACACACACACACATATATATATATATATATATATATATATATATTTGCACAATGGACAAATAATTGTTTTGTATTTATTATTTTAAATAGGTATTTATTATATATTATTTTATCTTATATCAGTAAACGTTATAAAACAGAATAATATATATAATAATTACTAATAAATACATCATTAATATATATTAAAGTGTGAAAATTGAATCTACTACATGTAATTTCGGGGCTTGACTGGATTCTTCATTTTGTCCTCAGGTTTAACCACATTGAATGAAGTCGCGCCAATGTGAGAAATTCATGGATTTATTCTGAAGTCAGAATCCTGTTAATTTCCTGTCTCGTCCTGGCTGCCTCGCGGTGTCTTCACGCAGCCGCGCTGTCCTATGTTTTCCTTGCGGATGTAGCCCTCGTGCCCCTGCGAGGCAGGCGGGTAGTGATGCGGCCCAAGTCCGCAGCGGAGCGATCTGCGCGACGACAAAGAGACGACGAGGTGTTGTTAGCAGGAGATCCCATTACAGAGGACGCATGTTGTAATATGCTCGAAACAAAAGCGTAAGAAGCGAGAGGCCTGCCGTCCAAAAAAAGCGACACATCTCCTTAAAAAATCCAATCTGGTTAATCGCAGTAACTTTTAGTGGATTTATAGGCTACTCGCGTGGGAAATGGAGAAGAAAAGGTGGGATTGCACTGCTCTCCCCAAGGGCTGGAAAATGGAAGAAGTGACCAGAAAGTCGGGTTTGTCAGCTGGAAAAAGCGATGTCTATTATTTTAGGTACTAAAACGAACTTGGGCTTGCAAAAACTTACAGGTGCACAAGACACCGAGTTACACGGAAACAAGACAGGAGTAGAATAAGGAGAGGGGGGGGCGGTAAAAAAGTTTGGGATGGGAAGGGGAGGGGGCAACAAGGCCAACCAGTCACACGCCGTGCAGGCCAGGAGTAAGTTAGCAGCTTGCAGCCTGGCGAGGCCTGTGGTGAATAAAAAAAAAAACTCAGTGTCATATCTCAGTTAATTACTCTTTAATTCCCCATTGAAGTGAATCAACAACGCCAGATTTGTTTTCATTTAGCAGAGCAGAAGAGCAAGATGAGGAACAGAGGCAAGAGAGGGGGGAGGCGGGTCGGTTGTATAGTTTGTGGTAGGCTCACTGTAAAATCCTACTGTTGTTCACTGTGGTGTGTGATGTAAGATACATTTGCATGACTTACTAGCACGTATCCACCCACAGCTGTTCCTTTGTTTATCATTGCTCAGGCTAATCGATATTGTTTGCTCCCACAAGTGGAGTAACAATGTTTTCATTCTGAAACATGTGGTCAGATGTTACTGTTGCCATGTTTACATTGTGATCACTGACCTCTTTAGAGGTTATTTTTTTTAACGCCATATAGAAAATGTTGTTGATATATAATTGAGTTTAATCCTCATAATATTAAACAGTTCAGCTTTAAGTAGGTTTTAGATAGACGAGTGTTCATCAAAGATTGCATCCATTTCACAAAGTAATGTGATTTCAGTGTCATTGCCCACTTGAATGTGCTCTGCTTGTGTTTGCCGTTGACTTGTTGCATGTCCGTGTTCATAATCTTTCTGTGTGCTGAGTGTGTGTGTTTTGAAGTGTCGGTTTTGTTTTCCTGCCTTCACCTGTGTCCGGTTTTCTGTCTTGATGTCTTGTGTTCTGACCTTTCTTTTTGTTCTGTTGTCGTAAGAGGTGATATTGGTATAACTGTTTCTCGTGTCTCTGCCTCCCCGTTAGTCCATCTGGGAAGAAGTTTCGGAGCAAGCCTCAGCTGGCCCGTTACCTTGGTAACCAGATGGACCTCAGCTCCTTTGATTTCCGCACGGGGAAGATGCTCATGAGCAAGCTGAACAAGAACCGGCAGAGACTGCGCTATGATAACAACAACCAGAATAAGGTGAGACACGCGGGCTCGTGACTGCCGGTCGCTGTCTGTCAAAACACAGCAAATGTTTACTGTCCGAGTTTTGAGCGTGACATGGATCAACATAGTGAAACAGTTCAGCAGTGAAACATTGTACACGCTGTGGACGTGACACTAAAACTGTCAGTGATGTCACGAAATGACGATCCACAAGTGTTAGAAATCCCAATTTACTGCTCACTATAGTGCACTTTTGAGTCTATTATATCTAAATAGGGAGTATATGTTTTGTGTGAGGATGCTGTAGGTGGAGCTGGTTGTGTTTGATGTGTTAATAGTTTGAACTCTGCAAATGAAACACTCTCACGTAAACATTTGTGCATCCTTAGCGATCTGTTCAAAAGTGTAGAGCATGTGCCGGGATTTAACTTTTAAAATATTCAATATAAATGTAACTTCTTATCATGCAGTCGCTGGAAGTCAAATATATGTTGGATAAGAAGACAGAAAAGTGTTCAAGTGATACTTTATTTAAACCTGGAGACACTCTGAAGTAGTTCTGCTATGAAAATGAACTCGAGGACGAGTCTCAGATGAGTCTGGGGGGGAAAAAAGTTAAATGAATAACTGCATATAATGGATGATTATGTTATTAAACAGATACAGCACAGCAGATGGCAGTGTGCTGATAAAAACAGCCATAAAGGAGCTTTCTCATTGAACTGAATTAAGTTCACACTCGGTCTATATCTACATGAATATATTGTTGTTGTTTCAGGCTTGGTTTTGCACTAACACGTGCCTCTAAAAAGCTTTATCATCCTGTGAATGAGATAGATGTATTCTTGTGTGATGGTAATCAACAGCTCATCCTCCCTCTGTGACTTTTGTCCTTCAGGGTAAACCTGACTTGAACACGTCACTCCCAGTCAGACAGACGGCGTCCATCTTTAAGCAGCCCGTCACCAAGGTTACTAACCATCCCAACAACAAAGTGAAGACAGACCCTCAGAAAGCCGTCGATCAGCCCAGACAGGTGAACAACCTCTGCCTATAATTTACTTGGGTTTCTTTCTAGCAAAACTGCCCGCAGCTAAAATATTCTTCTTTTTATTTGTTTGCAGCTATTTTGGGAGAAGAAACTCAGTGGTCTTAACGCTTATGACATCGCAGAGGAGCTGGTGAAAACAATGGAACTGCCAAAAGGCCTCCAAGGTAATATACACGAGTTTAACATAGGTCAGACAAAGTGAGCAGTTTATATCATGAAGTGACATTTTTATTATTATGGAAGTATAGCCACCACAGCTGAGCAACAGTTTGTTTTTTTGTGTCTTCCCTCAGGTGTTGGTCCAGGCTGCACAGACAAGACTCTCCTGTCGGCTATTGCGAGCGCCCTCCACACCAGCGCCGCTCCCATCACTGGCCAGCTGTCTGCTGCTGTGGAGAAGAACCCGGGAGTCTGGCTCAACACCGCGCAGCCGCTGTGCAAGGCCTTCATAGTCACTGATGAAGACATCAGGTGGGCGATCACCAAACTCCGCCACATGTCGATCACCTGTTTGGTTTTTTCACAGCGTTTTTTAATTTCTAAAAGAATCAGAAGAGTCAAAATGCACTTCCTGTGCTTCGTTTGAACATTTGTCCCTTTTGGCTCTTGAGCAGAATTTATCAGCATGTGAGCCTGTTGCTACACATCTTGCTCAGATCTACATCAGCATGTTTAAAAACAGGAAATAACAGCTCAGGCGTTGTGAATAATGTCTTATCTGTTAATATGATGTACCTATTTATGTGATATTGGCTTCCACATTAACACATTAAGCACATACAAAAAGGAGAAATCTTTCCTTTGGCACTTTTTCTTATCTTTGTAATCTGAGCGGAGCCTGCTCAGAGTTTCCACAATCCATAAACAAATGACCCCGCTCTTTGTGAAAACGCACCATCTGCTCTGTGCTGATTCAGTGGCTGTTGTAGGCAGCTGTAACTGCCAACTGTAACAGTTTCCTGTTGTGTTTGTGTGCGTAGGAAACAGGAGGAGCTGGTGTACAGCGTGAGGAAAAGGCTCGAGGAGGCGCTGATGGCTGATATGTTGGCCCACGTCGAGGAGGCTGCCAACGAAGGAGAAGCTCTGAAGGAGGAGGGCAACGGCAGTGAAGACATGGACAGCGTATAGCACAGGTGGGTCGAGACACCGAGACTGTTAATGTGCAAACACAGAAAATAAAGGCTCCTGCTCTTTGTGTTTGTGGCAGCTTCAAGCCATATCTCAAGTTTTGCACTTGGATTCAGTGACACAGTACGAGATGCAACTTAACGCCAGCTCTCTTCTCTCGTAGGGTTTTGTGAAGTCCGGATGGGTTCGTTCAACACCTGCGCGCACACACACGACCATGAACATTAGGAGCCCTACATCAGTCCAGCCCTGAAGAACTTTCCCCTGGTACCTGCATCCAATTTAAACCTAAACCTGACTTACACCAGTACAACTTTTTAAAAAAAAAAAAAAAAAAAAAAACTGTTTCGCCCCCCACCCCCCCCAAACTTGGAGTCTCAAAACATGTCCATTCATCGTAAACCCCGCTGGATGGGACTCTTGACTTCAGCGCCCGTGAAATGGCGCAATCCTGAGCCAAGTTTCGACTAGGAAATTCAAACCTCCCCACCCCCACCCCTCCACCCCAAACAAGAAACGACATCAAAAGAACTTTCAGATATTAAAAACAACGTATCTACAGTGGGTCAAATTCAGTGTTCGATAAGAAGTGTATTTTCTACTAAAAGGCTTTGAATGAGTTTGCTTTTTTTTTTTTCTTGCAACAATCAGGTCAAATCAGCAAATTTGTTTAAGGACAGATTGGAAATGAATGTTTTGTATTTTTAGCATGTCTCACTCTCGAATTTTTACGAAGCACTCCACGAATAGTACGACACAACACACACAGACTGTTTGAGATCGAACTATACCGAGTCGAGCAAATTTAATCCAGCCTGCAGCGGTTCAGTAAAGGTGGCTGATGTTACTGATGCGGTCGGTGTAGTCTGGATCTCGTGTGCGCCCATTTGAGGGGACAGAGCCGTGTTTTTATTGTTGTAATTTCAAGGAAATATTCTCTCTATTCTCATGTCAGCGGTGTTAATCCTGTGAGTCATGTTCAGTATTGACCAAAGAGGAGACGTGTCATTTTGAGGGAGGGTTTAGGGTC
Organism: Scomberomorus guttatus; assembly: GCA_038419695.1. Lineage (NCBI taxonomy): Eukaryota > Metazoa > Chordata > Actinopteri > Scombriformes > Scombridae > Scomberomorus > Scomberomorus guttatus. Next base: position 12,546,334 of record CM076454.1, on the reverse strand, counting down.
GTTTGTGTAACTCAAGTCTGCTTTGTATTTAAATGTAAGTAATTATATTAGCCCTGCTGTTATACAACTAAACACGAGGAAAGTAATAAGTACACATGACGGGGCTGAGCACAGTGGCAAAGGAAATGACTTGAAACCTCTTTCTGTTGTACAATTATTACTGTTTTTAACTGTCTTCGACGTTACATAGGTGCTTACTGATGTTGTGAAACATTGCTGTTGTGTGCCAAGGCTTTGTTTCCTTCATAGCTTCAGTCCGTGATTCTTTAAAAAGGAAAGATATTGTGTCAATGTTACCACACACATGCTGCCTCCTCGCACAAAACTGGTGACAAAGCAAATTACACTCGAGATTTAGTTTTAACGTCATGTCATTTATTATCAGAGGAATAATGGCTTTGTATTTTTTATCCCCGTTTGTCAAGGTTTGATGGTGAATAATGTATCCAGCTGAAATCATGAAATTCCCTTCTCAATATCAGCAGGCTGATTGCTGAAATGAATTTGATTGTATTGCTTATTAAAATGAGTCGGTATATCACTAAAGGCTGCTGCTCTCGCGTCTTTTTTTTTTTTTTTTTTTTTCTCTCTCTCTTTACGTACATGCAGTATAAACCTGTATCTGTCTCACCCTGCCTGGAAGTAATAATTCCAACTCTGCACATTCACAATCTACCGTCCAATCACTGCATCCTCCTGCAGATTAACAGTTAACCTGACAGTCCTCATGCCTCCCTGTGAGCCTGGACAAAGTGCAAACACAGTCACACGGACACAAAGTGGCTCTGCTGCAGACGAGTAGAGGATACCGGCTGTTATTTGAAAGATGTCACCCTTTCTGATGTTTTAAGCGATGACCTCCTCGTACTGTGTGCCTCAAAGTAGTTAAGATGGCAACACTGGAGCTATACAGCAAGGTAAGACTGACTTGAATTGCAGGTTTGTGGGTCCATAGAATAAAAGGAGGGATCTGAGGTGTAAAAACATTGCTGCTGATATATGAGAGGTTTTGTTTATGTTGTTTCAGTGCACAAACTGATTCAATGAGTGTTTAGATTTTTCAGTGTTTGTGAGCCACTAAGTTGCAGTAAATAGATTTACTCTATTTCTAAAAGCTTGGTGGTCAATAATGTATCAATCTGTATTAAATACATTCACATTGCTTGTGTGCACTCATTTTGTAAATGTAACACATTATTAAGTAAATTAGACTTGTTGCTGGTGGATAATGGCTAATCCATGTAGGTGATTTAGAGTAGGAAGACCAGTGTTAATTTTTAACACTGTTTAAGAGCCTTTTATGCTGATGGGTGACAAATATCTCGTCTGGGTGGGGCCAGGCAGTGTGACATGTACCTGAACAGTGTCACACAGAAAATGAAACATTATTTAATGAAAATCTCTTCTCTCCAGGGCTCCATATGGATCCAGCATATGCTGAGTGTGTTCACTTGTGTTCACCGTTTCAACTGATAAACACATTTGTACAGTTGAAACAACTAAATCAGTCTGTTCCTTTATTAGGGAGCAAGAGTGTGGATTCCTGACCCAGAAGCAGTTTGGGTTTCAGCCCAGCTCCTCCAGGACTACAGTCCTGGGGAGAAACAGCTATTCCTACAGCTTTCTAATGGAAAGGTGAGACACACAATACCATGATATTACCCAGAAATCAATGTGGATGCTCAAGTATCATGGTTCTTATAAAACATCATCCTGCCAAGCTCCACCTTCTTCTCAAAACAATTAAAAGTTCCAACAAGGACTTCTAACTCGCTTCTCCATTGGTAGGAGGTACATTACCCGGCGGTGTCTCCCACTGATCTCCCACCACTGGGGAACCCAGACATCCTTGAGGGCGAGAATGATCTTACTGCTCTCAGCTTCCTCCATGAGCCCGCTGTCCTGCACAACCTCCGGGTTCGATTCCTGGACTACAGCAGCATCTACACATACTGCGGTGAGCAGACGACACAGAAAGATATGAGTGAAAAAAAAGACAGGAATGATTGTCCAACCAAAAGAAGGACGACATGAGTGACAGAAGGTCCTGGAAATGTCCGCTGGCAAACTGCCAAAAACAGGCAGCTCCTGAGTGCTTCTCTCTTCATGATTATAGCTCATAATGTCGTCTGTATTACAGGAGGTTTAAAGGTTGAGCCAGGGAGGCAACTCCTATGCTGTGTAAAACTGGTTTTAGATGTAGTTCCATTTCATCTGCCTTTTAAATGGTGTAGATTTAGTTCAGAGGGGTTTTCTGAAACTCACTCTGACCATTTTGACAAAGGTTTTTTTTAGTTTATTTTAAATTCCAACAAAATTGGATAAATTATGTGTTTATTACATATACTGAATACATTTATATATATATATATATAGTAGAGTAACATTTGCTTGGCTTGATTTTGACTAACAGCTTTTTATCTGTGGTTAGTTATGCTGAAGTTACAACTTCTGCTATTCCTGTTTTAAAGGGCAGGTTCACAATTTTTCAACTCTGTCTTAAAACAAATGTCAGCTGCCCAAATAAACACTGACACGCTTCTACTGCTGTAATCATTCCTCCTGTTCATAGTGACCATTAAGAGATCCCTTCATAATGCACTTTTAATAGAAGTGATCTCCAGACATCCTTCCATGCAAAAATGTATATAAAAGTTTATTTGAAGTTAATATGAAGCTTCAGCCACTGAAATAAGTCAAATCTATATCTTTCAAAGATTCAAATTCCCTCTTTTTGTTACAATCCTTCCACCGCAGCTGAAGGGAAACACTGTCCAACGAGACACAAAGAGGGATTTTTTTTACTAAAAAGACTAACTGTGGAAGATATCCATCTTCTAATGGTCAGTATGAACAGGAGGAATGATTACATCAATATTTAATTTCTTTGATCTTTCTTTGTAAATCTTAATCTCATCAATATCCACATTCTTATGCTGTGGTAACTTTCCTTTCCTGTCCCTCCAGGTATTGTGTTAGTGGCTATCAATCCCTATGACCAGCTACCCATATATGGAGAGGAGGTGATAGATGCTTACAGCGGTCAGGACATGGCTGACATGGAACCTCACATCTTTTCTGTGGCCGAGGAGGCCTACCGCACTATGATCAGGTCAGAGGTCATGTTATAACAAACTGCACACAATGTAATAGAAAAACTGTTTAACTGTTTAAAATACAATGAAAATATACTATCTTCATAAAAAAAGGGAGAGTCCAAGCATAACTTCCCTGATACGGAATTTGATAGTCACTCTATCTGTGTTTATAGGGAGGAGAAAAACCAGTCTATCATTATCAGTGGGGAGTCTGGCTCGGGGAAAACAGTCTCAGCCAAATTCACCATGCGATACTTTGCTGTGGTCGGAGGAGCAGCGCAGCAGACCAGCGTGGAGGAGAGAGTTCTGGCTTCCAACCCCATCATGGAGGTAACGGAGGAATAATAACTTTCCTCGCGGTTATGTTTTTTGTTAAGATGCTGCATAAACAAAACACAGCTATGTGTTTTTGTCTGCAGTCTATTGGGAATGCTAAAACCACAAGAAATGACAACAGTAGTCGTTTCGGGAAATACATCGAGATCGGCTTTGGCAGAAAGGGGGACATCATTGCAGCAAACATGAGGACATATCTGCTGGAGAAGTCGAGGGTTGTTTTTCAGGTAAACTCTTCACAGTAGAAAGAATAACATCAGCCAGACAGACCAAAGAGATGTTTCACATTGAGGATTTACTCCTCTTAAGTATCTCTCAAAGTTTAAAGCTGAAACACTTCTGCCACAAATATGCATTTTCTTGTTCATGCAGCTATCCATGAATGTTAATACCATCTATTTTCATATATGTTAGGCATCAGCAGAGAGAAACTACCACATCTTCTACCAACTGTGTGCCTCCAGGGAGCTGCCTGAAATGAGATCGCTCAAACTGGGTGAGACGTAATCACAGGCGTGTTTTTCTAAAGATGTCCATGTCCACACTGTATCCATCCACTGTCCATAACATACTGTGAACTGTATTATCAGAAGTCTTTATGTTGTATTCATGTTGCATGTTGTCTGAGTGTGTTTTGTGTTTGTTCTCCAGATGCTCCTGAACATTTCCGCTACACCAATCAGGGAGGAGAGATGCAGATACCTGGTACTGATGATGTTTTGGACCTGGAGCGCACTCGCAATGCTTTCGTCATTCTGGGTAGAGAATTACACAAAAACACACACAATATATAAATTCAAAGAGAGACATCCAGTTTGAGGTTAGTTTTAGAGATAATTGGAGAGATTTGATTCTAATTTGATAACGGTCTGAAGTCGTGACGATAAAGCAGAAAATATTTTACTTTTTATGTTGCAGGTGTGCAGCCAGACCAACAGATGGAGCTCTTCAGGATCCTGGCAGCTGTTCTGCACCTGGGAAATGTCAATATTCAAGCCAGTGGGAGAAGTTCTGACCGGAGTTATATTGATGTAAGAAATGTATTTCCAATGTTCTGCTGTTCGCCCTTGTGGTGTAGTGTTTTAGTCCTAGTCTTTAAGTCCTTTGTCTTTTCACAGGCAGATGACCGCTCTCTGGCTGTCTTCTCCAAGCTGTTAGGAGTGGAGGGCCCTCAGATGGCCCACTGGCTGTGCCATCGCAGGCTGGCTGTTGGGGGAGAGATGTTGGTCAAACCTATGTCTGGTCAGCAGGCTGTAGAAGCCAGAGATGCACTGGCTAAACACATCTACGGCCAGCTGTTCACATGGACTGTCCAGAGGCTCAACTCTGCCCTGCGCACCCAGAAGGAACAGGCCAACTCCTTCATAGGTGTGCTAGATATCTATGGGTGAGTAGATGAGCTGTAGCTTGGTGGTATTGGATAAAAAAATGCCCTGTATCTCTCTGATGTCTTCAAGTTGGACTGACAAGTCTTCCCTCTCTTTGAGCAGGTTTGAGACCTTTGACCGGAACAGCTTTGAGCAGTTTTGTATAAATTATGCAAATGAAAAACTGCAGCAGCAGTTCAACAGGGTAAGTCATGTCACGGACAGAGATGTCCTTCTGTCCCTCTGTGAGTAATTGTACTTGGATGTGCCAGTAGCCATAATATCTTTAACTGTAATGAACGTTATCATCACTAGCTTTGTTTCATAGTTAATGTCCATATTGTCTTCAGTTGTGCAGATGAACACACATTTTACTGCATGTGTGGCTGCATACTCTTTCTCTCCTGAAATGTTGTAATGTTTTGGGATAAAAAAGTTAGCAAAATACATCTTTTTGATTTAGGATTAATTTAAGAAATGTACAGTACCAGTCAAAGGTTTGGACACACTTTCTCATTCACTTGAATAAGAAGGTGTGTCCAAACTTTTCAGAGTAACTAATGCAGGAGGAAGTGCTGCTGTTTTTGCCTCTCTATCATAAAGGAAACAAGCATGTGTGACGGTCTGTTTTCATAGCCAAGGTGCACCCACAGTGTCGATATTTCTGCGCACTTCTTAGATTTTATCATCTCCTTCAACTTCCTTTTTAAAAATGAATACAGTTGCTTTCATTTTCTCTCAATCTTCAAGTCTTGTTGCTAGATTTGCTGAATTGTGATGTGCTTCTCCGCAGCATGTGTTCCACTTGGAGCAGGAGGAGTATATCCGGGAGGAGCTGGCCTGGAGCAGGATCGAGTTCAGTGACAATCAGCAGTGTATTAATCTCATAGAGGGACAGCTGGGCCTGTTCGATCTGTTAGATGAGGAGTGCAGGGTTAGTCATGCTGTCCCTCTCTCACCCTCTTGCTGTTTAAAACATGTCTGCTCACACATATGATGCATGTGTCTCCATGTTGTCCACACTTGCTTGCTGTTTGATAGGAAGCTGTGATGTACTGTACTGTAATGAACTTAAATGGGTTTTAGAGATAATAACCAAGCTCTAGTCTCTGTGGTCATTGTATCTGTGTGGATGATCAGATGCCTAAAGGTTCAGACGAGAGCTGGGTGAGGAAACTGTACGACCAGCACATGACTAGCAAGCCCCACCCTCACTTCCGCAAACCTCGCATGTCCAACAGCGCCTTCATCGTTCTGCACTTTGCTGACACGGTGAGTGATGGAGGTCGACACACTTTTGATCCTCCGAACCACTGATCAGCATCTGTAACTTAGTTCTCCCATGAGATGCCTGAATATGTCAGGTTTGTGCCTCATAGCAATTTGTAATTCTCCACTGTATGACTTTGTTTGTATTGACGCATTTTCTTTAATTATGTACATCAGGTGCAGTATGAATGCGATGGCTTTTTAGACAAGAATCGAGACACGGTGTTTGAGGAGCTCATTAACATTCTGAAAGCAAGTCAGGTAGATATGAGCCACATATCAAATCTCATAAATTAATTTCATTTCTGTGTGAAGAGGGGGTCACTAACTTGTGTCTGTGTGTGTCTGTGTGTGTTCATGTGTTCGTCAGTCTGAGCTGGTGGCTGAGTTGTTCCAGCAGCAGGGAAACGTCTCTGTGGCCAATGGAAGCATCCGCTCAGGGAAAAGAGCCCACAGAGAACATAAACTGACTGTGGGCTTCCAGGTGAACTTTCATCTTTCATTCACTGATGGCTCACTTCAGTTTTTGGCACATCCCTGTGCTTTGTGTCTTTAACATTATGTTTTGTTTTGCTTTGGTGGACTGTATTCGCGGCCGTCAGTTCCGTCAATCCTTACAGATGCTAATGGACACACTCAACAGCACCACTCCTCACTACGTGCGCTGTATTAAACCCAACGACCTCAAAGAGCCGTTTATGTAAGCCTGCACAGAATTAAATGCGCAGGCACGGATTGATTTCGTGTTAAATGAGCTTAACTTAACAGCCTTTCCTTGCTAGGTTTGACCCAAAGAGGACAGTCCAGCAGCTGAGAGCCTGTGGAGTGTTGGAGACTATTCGAATCAGTGCTGCAGGTTATCCATCCAGGTACTTTCTAGATCTTAATTTCTACGAAGCTCTCAGGCAGGATGATAGCCTAGTCGTGTCAGAAAGTCATATAAACCAGGCAGTAGCTGCAATCAGTGTTAAGTGAAAAAGAAATATCGATCAACAGAAAAAAAAGACACAAACTATGTTGACAGAAATATCAAGCTGTTTCTGAGAGATTTCTGAACCAAATCTGTGTTTCCAGATGGACGTATGAGGAGTTCTTCAGCCGGTACCGTGTTCTGCTCCGAGGGTCTCAGAGCCAGGATCAGACCATAGCCGCGTGCCAGCAGGCGCTCCCTCAGCTCATCCCAGACCCGGACCAGTACTGCTTTGGAAAGACTAAAGTATTTTTTCGGGCCGGCCAAGTGGCTCTTCTGGAGAGGCTAAGAGCTGAGAGGCTGCGAGTGGCTGCTGTGATCATCCAGAGTGGGGTCAGAGGATGGCTGGCACGGATCAGATACTCCAGGATCCGCTGGGCAACGGTCACCCTACAAAGATATTGCAGAGGAGCTCTGGCCAGACGGTAAGCAGGGAGAGAGAGCTCTGTGTGTGTGTGTGTGTGTGTGTGTGTGTGTGTGTGTGTGTGTGAGAGAGAGAGAGAGAGTAAGAGATTAATATATTTTATCTGGTTGTTGTATAATATTTAAGTGGCCCCTCTGAGCCATTTCATTTCTGTAAAGGAAGTCCCAGATTTTAGAGAGACTGCTGATGGTCTGTACTCTCGTTGGCTTACATTTTTTTTTATGTTTTATATTTTTTAAAGACATAAATAATTAATTCAATAAAACAAATGTGGCCAGGTTTGTTTTCTAGGTGAGCTAACATGTATTTGTACACTGTAATTCTTACTATTTTCCTATTACTTGCCAATTTTACTCTTTATGAAAACAGAGCCAGGTGTGTTATTTGGCTGTACATGTACATATATGTATATGTATATTAACTTACATATCTTGCCTCTTTTTGTACAGTCTGGCCCTGACGCTGCGTTACACCAAGGCTGCTTTAGTCATCCAGAAGACCTACCGCATGGTGGCGGTGAGACAGTTGTTCCTCATGATCCGACAGGCCACCATCACCATCCAGGCCTTCACCAGGGGCACACTGACCCGCCGCAGATACAGACTGGTCAGCCTTCATTAACAGCCTTAACCACCTCATTACCTGCTTGAGTGAAACAACCTCTATCTGCCCATTTGGAGTGTGCTTTTTATCTACTTTTTCCTTGAAACCGCAGTTCTTTAACCTTATTCTCTTTCCACAGTTTGTGGCGGAGCGGGCTGCTGTGTTGCTGCAGGCGAGTGTGCGTGGGTGGTTGGCGAGGCAGGCGTACACGCGAGTACGTGCGGCGGTGGTGTTCATGCAGTGTTGCGTGCGCCGCAGGGCTGCCAGAAGAGAGCTGCTGAAACTAAAGACAGAAGCCCGCTCAGTGGAGAGGTACAGAGAGCTCAACAAGGGCATGGAAGTCAAACTGATTCAGTTGCAGTTGAGAGCAGACCAGGAGGTGGGTGAAGGCTTGTGTAAAGATTTCCAACCTCAAAACGTGCGCACCAACAGGTCATTTCATTTTGTATCGATGTGATCTGTCTATCTGTCCAGGCCAGGGAGAGCGCTGCTTTGAGAGAGACTCTGCATGCGGAGCGAGAGGCCGCCACTGCAGAGCTGGAGGCTCTTAGGGCGACGATACAGAAGCTAGAGAGCCGGAAACATGAGAAGCCTCCTGCCTGCCCTGTCATTAGCGAGAAGGAGGTGGAGGAGAGGAGGAGAGCTGAGGAGAAGGCTGCCCAGGAGATCCTTCAACTCACACAGGTAGGCCTATCAGCCCAAGAATAACTCAACACATTTCAAGATATACATGTGTTTGATTTATTTCCTTTCCTTTTGTTTCATACTTAGCAGAGTTTTAATTGTTGATCCTCTCTCACTCTTTAAGGAGATAGAAGCCCTGCAGAGAGAAAAAGACACTTTTAGCAAAGACAAAGAGGACCTCTCTGCTCGCTTGCTTGAACAAGAAAAAGCACAAGAAGGTACGTTCTCCCTTTGTTCGCATCATACAGTCTGCATTATTTCAGAGGTCGTCCTCCTCCCTCTCATTTTGTTTCTTTCTCTCACTTTGTGTCTCAAACACCTTCTTTCTTCCTCCGCTCCGTGCGTGCAGAGTGTGTGCGTCAGGCTGTGACTCAGGCGAGTGCAGCTCTGAGGGCAGAGCTGGATGAGGAGAGAAGAAAGTATCAGGGTCTCCTGAGGGAGTTCACCAGACTGGAGCAGAGATACGACAACCTCAGAGAGATGAGTCTGCTCACTGAGGTTCATAACTTACACCCACACACACACTTGGAAGACTTACTTCCCCAAAAAATACTGAACTGAACTTTTGGTGGCTGAGAGTATATTTTTTTTCTCCTCACAATAGCGCACCAGGGGCCACAGAAGGACAGACTCCAGTCAGAGTCTGAGCCTGGAGACTCTCTCTCCCTCCCCGACTCCACTGTCACCCCAGTCGCTCACCCCACTCTCCCTGTCACCCTTCCCATCTGCCCTCCCGTCTCCGGAGGAGGTCCGCAGGGTCAGCGTGACATCTCCCTGCCTCGAGAGAAGAGTCTCGGTGTGGAGCTCTGAAACGCCAATGGTAAAATTTTCCACTTTTTGGGACGTCACCCAAACATTTTATAAATATAGTCTTACATATATCAAACATCCACATTGTTTTCCTCATGTTCGCTGAGGCTCAGTGGAAATGTGAAATCACACTGTGTTCATGTTTGTACTGACAGGACCAGCTGATGGAGAGGATGGACGTGGCCAAAGACCCGGCAGTGAAGATGAGAGGAGAGGACCTGGCACATGCCTACGATGCTGTGCGAGTGGCCAACAAGTCAGTCTGTCGCCACTCACTCATTCGTCGCTATCAGCTTCTCGACAAATTCTTGTGTTATGATTTACAGTTTGTGGATTAACTCTGTTTTGTGTCTTTGTCAGGTTTCTGGAGAGCCAGCTGTGTAGTCAGCGCAGTCAGCGGGAGGAGGAACTGGAGGCGCTGAGGTGCCAGCTCGGTCAAGCAATCTCTGGTTCTTCCTCTTCTGCTGCACAGCGACAGGTATCGACTTTTGTATGAATGCATGAAAATAGACTAAATAAGTCTTTGTTCCCACATATTTTAATATTGCACTTTTTCCTGACCTTATTATGCTCCCATCTTTCCAAAAACTCACTTCCTACCTTTCTCCTCATCTTCCAGCACTTGTTTCTTGCTTGATTAATCTACAGTCTGTAAAGTACAACTGGCTGCTTATGACATAATCTACCTTAAAAGATTTTTTTATTGGTGCAGTCATTATAAGTCGCCTTGGTTACTGGCTGTAAGCATCAAATCCAAAATGTTTGTGTGCAAAGGAGCTGCAGGAACTACTAGAGGCCAGAGAGCAAGAGTGTGTGCGGCTGAGGAGAGAGCTGAAGGAGCTTAGAAACACCATAACACTCAGACGACTCCTGACGCAAGGTGAGATTTCATTACATCACCCATGAAGGCACAGAACCAAACCTCTCTCCATTGCTGAAAATCTTATAACTCATTATTTTGGTGATTTTTGTGTTTTGACCTGAAGCTTAAATTCTGTGAGCTTTCGGTCTGCTCGCTGTTTTTCTTCATCCCTGAAAAGGTGGTATTTATTTATGAAATCTGAAATCTGGTGTTTCCCTTTGCAGTTCTCCCAACAGCTTTGACCACACAAGGCTCCTGTCCGTACCGACAGAAGCCTGTAACAGTCACTGGTTTGCTTGAATGTAGAAAAAGAGATGAAACCAAACTCATCAAGAACCTCATCACAGGTGAGACTGATCCCTGCACTCGTTACTCATCTACCTCTTTTTCTCCCCTCTGGGGTTCCCACTGGTCCTCGGAAAGAACGTTGGGGAATTTTACCGGGAAGGTTGTGTGAATCAGAGAAGAATCAAAGGCAAGACAAAGTAGTAGAAATATACCAGAATGTTTTTTTACACATTAGTTGTGCTGTATGTTTGGTTATCTTTCTTTTTTTTCTCGACTTTTGCAATCTTAGAATGACCTTACCTTGACCTTATCAAGAGGCCCCAGATTTGTAGTGTTGCACCTAACTGTGACGTCACTCATAAGAACAAACTTTTGACTGTAACTAACTTCTCTATAGCTGACAAATATGACCTGGCCTTGTTTACACTCTGCTATCGCTGCTCTCTCTGTCTGTGGTTCAGACGTCCGTGTCGACAGCGCCCTGTCTCTACCTCCTGGTCTGCCGGCCAGCGTGCTCTTCCTGTGTGTTCGCCAGGCCGACTGCAGCGGGGATCAAGCGCGTGCACGCTCGCTCTGTAGCGCCGCTGTCACTGCCATGAAGGCAGCTCTGAAGGTAACCTGAGGTTTAAACCTGCCATATGGTTGAGGTTTAATGCATAAGGGCAGTTCACATCCTGTCAGGTAGATTGTCACTTACAGAGGGCGTACACAACACAACTGAGCAGAGCTGGAAACACTTTCTCATGATTGTCCCCTCAGGAGAAAGTAAACTACAAGAAAACCCATCCCCTCTTTCTCACACACAAAATAGCACTGATGTTTTTCATTCTTCATTCACCAGTGTTGATTCTTCAAGTGACAGCATAACCTTTCCTCTTCTTACCTGACCCTGCAGAAACATAGTAACGATGTAGATATGACAACCCTGTGGCTGAAAAACGCCTGTCTGCTGCATGACCTGTTGACCCAGCACTCCTCTAAACAGGTAGGATCAACATTCATATATTATTTACATCTTATCGTCTGAGTTCCTGTAAAAAGCAGTGAAAAAAGATGATCATAGCGCTTTGATTTATTATAACAGCTCTTAAGAATCTGTGCTGATTCTGTGCTAGAAACACTGACTGTTAAAATAATAGAACGTGAACTAAATCCTGTACTGTAGTTGGGGATTCATTAATTACTGTTATTCAGTAATTCTCACTACATTTAACTATGTTAATGTATGGCTGGATTGATGACTTTTCAGACCCTTGATTCAGAAGACCTGGTGCCACTGACGACTGACCTGAGTGACTTGATCCGCGCCCTGAGTGACCTCTGTATCCAGGCCTATCAGCAGCTTCTCTCCATCACAGAGACACGTCTACAAAACATCATAGGTACCGCTTTAATAAAGAAGATACCGATGGTCTCCTTTCGAGCGCTCCTCTCATCTCTCTTCTTCCTCCTCCTCTCCCTCAGTCCCTGCCCTGTTGGAGAGCGAGACCATCCCAGGTTTGTCTGGCGCTGCGGCAAAGCTGGGAGGCTCCAGGAAGCGAGCAGGCTCAGACCCCAGGACTGTAGGAGGCGATGCTCCCACCATGGCATCAGTGCTGAGGGAGCTGGGTGCCCTTCACACCGCCCTGTCCCATCAGGCTCTGCCGCAGACGCTGATGGAGCAGGCCTTCCACCAGCTCATCTACCTCATCTCTGCCTCGGCTCTCAACAGCCTGCTGCTGAGGAAGGACATGTGCTGCTGGAGCCGTGGCATGCAAATACGGTAGAAACATGCACAGATAAATGTACAAACACATGCAACATTTTCTTATAAAGTTATATATGCAGTTATGGAAGATTTTATGTACATTGCCCAACTTTAATTCGCATTGTAGCTACACAGGTCTCATCAGCAAGGTGCAAAAAACTTGAAAATTATTTACGTAAATTATTTCTCAGTAGAAAACACAGCAATGGATAGACTGAGCTAAAATCAAATCGATACACCCTTTAAACCACCTTGATCTCCACATTGTTGCTTTCCACTAAGTTATTTCACAGTGGAAACAGCTCGCTGTTAGCCTGACCTGCAAAATTTGCTTCTCTTGCGAGGTCAGTCACCTGTTTCAGCCACATGAATACTGAATGGAGGCAGTCGGTGTCAAATTTATAGTGCATTAAAATGTTAATTTCCCTGCTGACAATGTTCACCTCATTTTACATTTATTCCATGTTTGTACAGGGACAAGTATGAACTAATGCCTCAGCAATGCCTGTCCTTAGATGGGCCTTTTAAAGGATTTATGAAAGGGCACCTTACAAATCCCGGTAGACGACTGAGCCAGAAACCCTGAGAGGTACCACCAGGTCACCTGAGGAGCCTGGTTATTTAGGGATTTATAGATGAGTTTAAGATTAGCAAATTTAATAAAATGATCAAAACTTTTAACATATTTAATTCATACAACACCACCACAAACTAGAGCCTCACAAGTTGTCATAGTGATACCATAGTACAACCATGCCCTCCTGAAACAGTCGTGACATTAATTGCACATTATAAAGTAATATTTTTTATTGCATGGCTAATGCATGTACTGCATTATGCTATACTTGTGTTCATGTTATTGCACGCTGGATTATTTCTCTTATCGGCCCGTCTTTCTCTTATCATTAAAGCTACAATGTGAGCCTTCTGGAGGAGTGGCTGCGTAGCCGGGGTGTGCAGGCAGGGGGCGCTGTGGCCACACTGGAGCCTCTCATCCAGGCAGTTCAGTTGCTGCAGGCGGGGAAAAAGACAGAGGCGGATGCACAGGCACTCTTTCAGACCTGCACTGCCCTGTCCAGTCAGCAGGTGGGTCTCTCTTTCCATGTCTTTGAAAGAAAAAAAAAACATTGTTGTGCACTTTAAGTGTGTAAAAGATTTAACTTCCTGCTGGTCTTTTTTTTTTAATGTTCAACAGATTGTGAAGATTCTGACCCTCTACACTCCCCACAGTGACCTTGATGAAAGAGTCACCCTGAATTTCATCCGTACTGTCCAGGTGCTGTCTACAGCTGTGCGATCTGATGTGTTTACATGCAGTATTTGAAGGTGTGTGTCTCATGTCTCTTATCTGTGCTCTTCTAGGGGCTTCTCAAAGGCCGCTCCGATGGCCAGCCTCCACAGCTCCTGATGGATGTGAGGAGAGTGTTTCCCGTCACATTCCCATACCTGCCTCCGCCCGTCCTCCACGCTGAGCAGTTAGCCATCCCAGACTCCCTCAAGATCTCCTTTCTACGCAGAGCCTAACAGTCCTTTCAAATTTACAGGACTTGCAGGAGATGTAATAATTCAAGCTATTTCAAAGGGACTCTATGTGTAACTAACCTCTTCATTATCAGTGGATTAGGCTGAATACTACAGAGAGATGAGTGATTTCTGGAAGGTCAGAAGCTCTGTCAAAGATATACATCTCAGGTAGATTACACAGATGTTAATGTAGTCAGCAGCGGCAACACAGTTTGACAAACAAGCAATGAAATTAAGCTTTTTTCTTCATATTTTATTGGAAGCAGGAACACAATGAGACTGCAGTCCCTGTAACCTCAACCCCCAATAAGAACAACCAGAATAAAAAAAAAACAAAAAATTAGAAACATCTCGTGTATAAAAAAATTCCCATGCGAGTACTTTGTACCACTACACATCATCAGTAATACATATTTATATATTCACAAACATTTGAAAAATAGAAAACAATAATGAAATATCAAAATAAAAGGAGACAACGATTGGCAAATAACATCAAATAATTATGCGTGCTGGCACAGTAACATTTTTTTTCTTTGTTTTATTGTTCCTATCATGCACCATTTCTGGAAGTACAGGACCGGCGTCACTGTGCGGATGTCCTTGTGGCCTGGCCGGCTGGACAGAGCAGTACATGCATGTCTGTCCGCTTGTGTCGGTGTGCTTTTCGTTGTGCTTCTACGTCTGTCCTCGTCCTGAACTTTCTGTGTGCGTTCCACTTGCACATGCCAGCTCGATACCCCAACACACAAACTGAGCCGAAGGAGGAGAGTATCATTGTCGACAGCAATAAATAAAGATTTTTTTTTTTTTCGTGGCATTTCCAGCTGTGTGATAGTTGCGTTCCTGTGATTTAAAGTTCTTAAAAGACTGCAGATGTTCTCTTTGAAATAAAAGACGCTGTACACACCAGAGAGAAACACATGTTTAGATCTAGTTTAGAGAATGAGTTTCCTTTTGTACAGCCAGTGGAAATGTGAGAATCTGGCTTCTAATTCAGCTCATTAGATCAGTTTTTGTGCACATTGTTTGCTCAAATCAGCTGTACATCTCCGGTGTGTACGCAGCCTTGATATATATCTCTCAATAATAGCTACATATCCAGTTGGGCACCCACACACATAATTCCACGACTGCCCTGTCACCCAGAGCAAAATTCAAGTCTACAAAAGAGCAGCAAACTTCACTTCACATAGTCTGACATGTGTTTGTTACATCAGAGCTATTTACAATGCCCACGACAACAATCGGATCTTTCTGTTCCAGGTTTCCTCTCTGTGCTGAGAAGCTGCACAAACAATTTCAGTCTCTACTAAAGCTGTGATATTTGGCCCATTACGATAGAGACAGCATTTACAACATATCAGACAAACACTTGTGCTGATATAAGAAGAAGAAGAATCCACAATGTAAACATTATAAGACTGTTTCAAAAATGACTCGTCTACATAGATTTTTTTATAGATTAGATGCATAGAGTTCAGTTCTTACACCTTGTTGAGTGGGCCTATTGAAGTAGTCAGATGCTATCAAGTGCTCTGCAGGGGGAGAGACCCTCATCAGTTAGATGAAATAGAAAAGGAAAAAAAAAAAAAACACCCTGTCATCCTAAGGACCCCGATCATCAACATGATTTCCTTGGCCTGACAAACATACAAACCCCTTTTAGATGAAGAAACCAATCAATCTTTTTTTTTTTTTTTTTTTAAAGGAGCATTCAGTGAAAACAAGTTGAATTAAGAGACATGCTGGACTGTTAATAGTAAATTCAAAACAGTTGCATGTGAAATTGACAGAATCAATTGAATTAATAATTGAATTGAATAACTGTTTGATGTGTAACTCCATAAAAAGACAAACAAACAAAAAAAAAAAAGATCAGAGTATAAACATGTTATTATGGGTGCAGCAAAGACCCTGTGCTTAACTCTTCACTCTACACCGATGAAGAGTAACAGACTGAACTGTAGGCCCTCTTTTAAATGTCAGCGCCAGACCCGGTGCGGTCTGGCTCTGCAGCCCTTTTTAGAAGAGGTCTGACGTCTCGATCAAGGTTACAGCACCTGCAGCTAGATCATTAGGGATTATGGGTGGTGGTGGATCATTGGTGATTTGTGCTCACCCTGGGGTGCAGCGTGTGCGGTTTTGTAACCCGCGTAGAGCGATGTTGCTTTTTGCGAAATAAGGTCTCAGGGACTTTTATCATCTCCTTACAAGCACGTTTTAATTTTGCACTTTTTAAAAAAATTTTTTAAGAAAAGGAGGTGGTTAAGTCTTTCTTCTTCTATCATGCACCTCTCACACACTTGCACACCTGCTTTAGGGCTGTCTGGAATGTTAGTAGTAACACAAAAATAGATGGAAATAACCATCATAAGGTATAAGACGCAGCCTCCCCGAAGTAAAAGACACTTAGAAAAATCTCCAAAGTCTAATCAGAATATGAACAACCCCCCCCCCCCCTTTTGTGTGTGATGCTCTTTGCTTGTGGCAGCTTTCTGTGATTACATTTTGCAGGTAACAGGCAACACAGGCGGCTACATGAGGTCAACATTTTACAAACGCACATTATGAGCTCCGCACGTGCTCAAATCACACATTCGCACGCTCATTCTCGCACACACACGTATATATATATTCTGATGAATCACAGTGCTTGAAGGCTTGTTTTCATCAGAGGAATCTCTCCCTACAGTCGCTATATAGGAGACAGACATACTGTACGAGGGTCAACGAGACAGAAGGCATTGAGGGTGTCAGGCAGTGTGCTCTGTTACAGGGTAGACAGACATAAAGACAGACAAAGACAATCTTTCAAGTACCACATGTCCATCAAATAATCCTGTATTATAACTTTACATATGTCTGTCATATATCATATATGATTATATATAGAATTATTTAAATATTGATATCATTTGGAAACCAGTAAATAAATATTTGAATTAAAAGTATCATAACTAAATAGTGCTTTGTTCCCAATATGTGTAACCCTCCCGATATTTGGAATGTTTTGAGGCGTCGCAGCCGTTTGTTGTTGTCGTTAATGGGTCAGTTGGACAGTTGGTCCTATTGTGCTTAGGGCTGGTCTTGGCATATTTCAGCGATTATCTGTTGGCACTTGCGGTCCCTTCTCTGAGCAGGTGCGGGGGCCAGAGGAAGGGACGAGAGGAGCTGGGAAGTAGGTGGGGTAAAGTAAAAAGGCAGAGAAAAGTGAGAGAGAAAGCCAAAACGTATAAAGGCTACAAGATATTTCTCACCCTGACCAGTCAAATGAGGTGTGTGTGTGTGTGTGTGCTAGTATGTAATGGCATGAGTAACCTCTACTGATAGAGGAAAGTAGTTATATTCTCTGTGATTAAACTTTATGCATTGTTCATCAAAAAGATGGCTGATAATATCTGTAACAATAAAGACACGAGTGCTTTTTGAAGAAAACTAGAGTGATGCTTTTTTTTTTTTTTTTTTTTTTTCCAAACACTGCGTCCTTCCCACTCAAATGAATGTATTTACAGCACTGGATGTGTGGTGGCTGTTGTCTTATGTGTGCTTTTACAACACTGGATCATCAGGGCAGTGGCTAGCAGTGGCTCAGGAGAGCTCCAGGGCAGTAGTTGGCGACGTCTGATTGAGCTTCAGACGAGGTTGCTTTAAATTCGGATTTTGCCTCTTAGCTGCGGCCCTCCTCTGCGGAGCGCTGGTCGGACTTGAGCTTGACGAATTCCTTGGCCACGTCGTCGTTGTTGCGCTGGGAGAGGATGCGCAGCACGGTGAGGCCCGTTTCGTCCATGTGGATGCGTTTGCCCAGCGGCAGCCAGCAGGCGACGCTGCCTTTGGAGGCCACGTCCTTCAGCTGCAGGACGGCCATGCCCACGGTGCGGTCCTCCCGGGCGAAGCAGTAGTCCTTCACACACACCTGCAGCTCGTAACACTCAGGACCCACCTCGTTGCTCAGGGTGCTGCAGTGGCGAGGAGAGACAAGTTATACAAGCACCTACATGTGGTAATTTTCCAACAACCTCAAAAAGAAATCAGTATCATCATTATCACTCACAAAGTGAAGGTTTCATTGTATTTGGGAGCCCAGCTGTTGTTCTTTGACTTGGTGGCGTACTTCCTCTTCTTGTCGCTGAGGTGAGGCCCGATGATATAGACCTCCACAAATGGCCGGAATATTCCCTGCGTCTGCCACCTCAGGTCGTTGGCAGCCACCACTGAGACAGAGAGAGGTAGAGAGAGAAGCAAAGGGAAGGAAGGAGAGTGAGAAGGTGTGGGTGGGTGAGAGAGAGAGAGAGAGAGAGAGAGAGAGAGAGAGATTCGTGTGGGAGACAATGTGTGAAAATGTGGAATAGAGGAGAGAGTAGATAGAAAATTCAGAACAAGAAAATGCTGGTTCTCCCTCAGGCCACATTTTCACTTCTTTTACCAGTGAGTCATATTTTTTTTTGGCAGCTGAAAAGCAGTTGTAGCTGCCCTATCATGGAAATGTCGTACATCTATATGACATCCACTTATTTGTTTTTGTTAGACCATCTCAGGTCTTCTTACCGATCATTTACACTCTGTTTTGCAAAGTAGGGAAAATGACTGGTTAAAGTCAGGATTTATTATTCTTAACTTGTCTTATTTCTACTTTTTTGGCCAGGGGTACGTCTCAGTGGGACAACCTGTTTACAAGTTAATTATTATTTTAAAAAAGCTGCTACTGTTTGTCTGTTTTCAATCATAAAAAGTCCACTTAGTAGCTTTTTCTGGAGCTTTAAACCACATCAGACTGTCTTCATCAGCAATTGTTTTAGGTGTCACAGAGATGGTTTTGTTTACAAGTGAGCTAAATCTCCATGACAACTGAAGACCATGTGATACGGTTGAAAGCTCTGTATTACAGTTAGTAAATGGACCTCGGGAAGGAATGAACATGCTTACTCAGTTTCCAGAGGAGAAACCAAAGAGGGGGGAAAAAAACAACTTTTCCTTTACCTTTCACTGTGACTTTGTGCTCTCCAGTGTTGGGGTGAGTGAAAATCTCCACATGGATGGACACCTCTCCCACAGCATCGTCCACCCCAGAGCCTGACGGGACAGACAGAGAGTGAGGGGGCACGTTAACGCCCCTTTAATATGAAAACAGTCTTTGTGCTCCTATCACAGACCAAACACCAACACAAGCCACTGTGAACTCTGATCCAAGGCTGCTCCTCATTCTGATAGAAAAACAAAGTTACAGACCAATTCCATTTCAATTTTAGAAGTTGAACATTGAAATGGACTTGGCTACAACCTTGCCGACGTGAAGATTGAAACATTTCATACTAGAATAATCACTGTGTACCAGGAGGACTTGAAATAAAGCACAGTGATTTGCTTGCGTGTATGTTGTGGTCTGGAAGTGGACAATCAGACAAAGCTGCTACGAGTGGCACTTTCATGTGAAAACGTTTATTTCCTTCTGTAAGACATTCTGCATCGTGATTACACACTGACTGAGGTTCAGTGGCCTTTGTATATATTCAGCAATTGAGAGCTAACAATTTGGATCCAGTGAGGATGGTAATTTGTGCCCACTCATATGCATGTTGTCTGCTGGGATGCAGGGTGGTTTGTAAGAGGCAGTAAGAGAGGAGCTAGAGAGGACAGTGTGGTTCCCCCCGACACAGGTCAGGTCAGGACATGCTCAGATGGATCTAAGAGAGGTGGACACACCCATTCCTTGGTAAAGACCTTTACCCAAGCATGGTAAGAGGGGGGAGAAGAAAGGGGAAGGGGCTCACGAGAGAGAAGCAGTTCAGCCTCTCAGATCTGTTGGTGACGGACGGCACTACTGATACCTACATAAAGCTAAACTGTGTCAAAGTCAAATTTGAATCAGAATATCCTAATTAACATAAGTATAAATGCAAATGCTTCAAGGCTCATCTTTGCATTTTCAACCCCAAATATCAAACAGATATGAGCTCGGTTTACCCTCAACCCAAGATAGCTCAACTCTGGTTCTGGGCCTAAGTTTAGATTTTAGGGAGAAGAAGACTGTGATCGGTCTAGTTTGGCTTCACTCAGGCTCCAACACTTTTGTCTGGGAGGGAGATGATGGACAAATCTTTCTTCGGTGTGCCTGTGTGGTTTTTGCGCTGCGTGTGAACAAGTGGTTGCAATCCACATACGACTCCAGAAGGATACGGTGACAGATGGACATTAAATTTCAATGTTTTAATTAGTGTCTTCACTCTGTCAACGGTATCTTTGTGGCGACGACCAGCAGCCTGTGTGTGTGTGTGTGTGTGTTTTGAACCAGCCGCCCACTAAACAAGGTGTCTGTGGGAGTTAGACGGCAGAGTGTTCCTGGCACGCAGCTCTCTGCATCTCTCCAGGGAGCATTATGGGATTGTTGGTCTCGCTGCCAGCAGGACCAAAGAGAGCAGCAGTCATCCATCTGGCCTCGTCTACTCTGTGGAGGACGTCCATAAAAGATGAGAAAGAAACTTTGCTGGCAGGGAGGCAGCAGAGCGAGGTTGCCAAGAAAACACAGGACATTTCTTCTTCAATAAATACAGCAATCAGAGGTGCATATTGAAAAATCTTCACCAGAATAAACATAAAAAAAAACTCAAACTTGTACTGTGATCGCGCCAAAGCATAGCCCGTGTGCGTGTGTGTTCACTGCACGCTCACATGTGACCTTTGATGATTTCAGTTGCAAATAATGCTGCTGAAATAGCCCGCGGTATGTAAGGATGACAGCCATCATCTTCAACTGATTAAAGTCCTCCTTCAGTCGCAGACCATAAAAATAAATTCCACTGAGATTTGTTCATTCATCTGTTCCAATCATCTACTTTTATCCAGTTGGAAAAAAAACATCCAGTGAAATCTGCTTGGCAGGAAGTTAATTTGCATCCAAGTTACAGTCAAGGACATCCAGCAGCTGCAGGAAGCTCAACACACATTACTAATTGTTTTCTATGTGTACCTCCTCTCCTTGGCCTCCTTCCGTAGGTAAAACCAACACAATTTGTTATATGCAAAACATTCTGCATCTCCTACTGGAGCAATAACCATTTTCCATACTGCTGTTGTCCATCTGAGAGGACTGAGTGTGCTACAGCTCGTCCAGCATCAAATTAAGTGCGTTTGTGAGAAATAGTCAAATCTTCTGATGCTGATCTGAAGTGACAGAAATCAGACCACCTGACCTGAGGGACTTTTTCTGATTGGCTCAATCTGAGGGGAGGGGTGAGTCGTGCACCCTTTTCTCATCGCTGCTGTAGGGAGAGAGCGGGGCTGCACGTGGGAGCTGTGTGTGTGTTTGTGTGTTTGTGCGTGTGATGATAGAGCAGGCAAGGACAGGGAGCCCTCCCAGACAAACCGAGCCAACAGCCATCATCATCTTCATAATAAGTCTTCTCCTCTTCATCGGCGTCTTTCAAACAGGGGCTGTAATGTGGGTGGGGGGTATTTCCTCTCAGTTGTGTTCCCCCGCTGGAGACGGACAATACGCTTTGCTTATGCTTCAGCGACCTTAAGGACAGTCTCACTCAGTCACATTGGCGCCGCTCAGTCAGTCACTCGCTCACGCCTACGTGCACACACACACACACACACACACACATACACTCGCTCACTCGGCCCTCGGGCCTTTCGCGGTGACATCATGCCGGATCAGGATTCCTCCACACTTTAATGCATTTCTATTCTTTTCGTCTGATGTCCGCACATCATGCTTTAGTGTCTGCTCATACATACAGTCCATGGCGTATGTATTCAGCGCAGTTCCGTACATACAGACATCAGTGTGTACATTACATGCATGAATGCATCAAGTATATGCTTGTATTGTTGTGGTGGGCATGTGTGTGTGTGCATTTGAGGAGAAGACAGAAAAAGGCGAGAAGAGATAGAGAGAAAAAGTGAGGAAGTATGTTCAATCTGTGCATTGCATTTGTCTGTTGGGATGAGTTTGAGCAGGCAGGGGAAGATTCAGGATGCACATGGGGTGGGTGGGGGTGGAAGGGTGGAGGGAGTTGGGCTTTGGTCTGGAGGCTTTCTGGTAGTCCTGGATGTCTCAAGCTCTGGACCTGAGTGCCACATACCCTTGTCTGGGTAAACATCCTCACTAGTGGTGAACCTCACCCCCTTCCCGCCGAACACTGGCCCACAGACAGGGCAAGAGGAGGGAGTAGACAGAGAAAGGAGAGACACGTAGAAATATGAGGTTTGCAGAGTAGAAAAACAGACCAACATTTATAAGTCTTGTCCCTAAAGATGAGAGAGATCCTGATAGCTGCACTGTTAATTTTCTACTGAATCAGGTGTTTAATTCTTCTGATCTGTACTGCAAGAATAATCCTGCAACATGCAACTCTCACACAGATCTACTGCTGTAAACGTACTTAGGTATGCTCCAAAAAGCAAATTAAATTTTTAACGATCATCCACTCAAATGGCATTTCTACCAGCGGTGCTTAGGGACAGTGTGTCAGCAGCAGCCCTTCCACAAAGATGAAGGCTGTTACGTAGCCGTCTGATGGTGGGATGGAGGCTGAGCAACGGAATCAAAGAGCGAGAGAGAAGAGGGGGAGGGTATTTATTTTTTTCATTGCAAATAGCTGTCAGATCATGTAAAGAATAGTCTCTGTGTTTCTGCAGGCTGGCTACCAAGAGACTCTGCATTTCAGAGTAAAGAAAAAAAAAATATTGTTCTGCTGCAGCCGCGACTTTATGCTCTACAAAGCATGTCAGATATTTTCAGGATATAGAGCTTGGCATTTGGGAAACCCTAACATCAACAGAGGAGCGGGGAACACTAGAGTAGAGTGGCTTCTCTCAGACTGCATAACACACGCAAGGATGTGTTGGTCTCAGTAGAGGATCAGAGAATTAAGTAACATTAGAAATTAAGACCACACTTAGCAAACAAAGGTACTGGAGTTAAAGTCTGCCATAGACAGAAAAAGAGAAGAGCGGCGGGGAGAGTGAAGACGATTAGGTTACCTTGTGCGTTCTGTGACTGGACAAAGGTCTTAATGAGTTTATCTGTAGCTTGCGTGTAGAGGGACAGGGCGTAGTGGAGAGACTGGAGATCAGGACTCTTCTCCAGGAAAGTCTTCTTCAGACCCACACCACCAGCATGGAAATATTGCTAACATACAAAATAGAAAACAGCTGTTAACTAATGTCCCTCTGCAAAAGATTCCTAAAGAAGGAACAGCTCGAGCAATTAAAGATAATAAAGTGATATCTGACAAAATGAACTCCTGTGATGTCTGATGTTAGCTTTCCTGGGAATGCCTTTGTTCTTAGAGGAGTAAAAGGATTCAGATGTTCGCATATTAATCTGGCTTTGCTACAAGTGATTTCTGTCTCTGTAACAGGAGTTGGCAGAGGAGACCTGATGCATTAACTAAATGTCTAGAATCCCCTTTCTTAACCTGTCTTAAATCATCTTCTTAACCTTTCTTAAATCACAGAGCTGTAAAGCCACAAAAAGAAAGCTCAAAGACTTAAAAGTTGGGCCACAAGTCTTTCTGTCCAAGAACTTGTCTGACAACATCTACAAATAAAATTTGACCTGCAAAACCAAAGCATATACTCTAATGTACAACTTTCCAACAGTCCTGTTCACAGTCTGTGTTTATACAACAGTGAGTTAATACCTTGATGGTGTCCAGGGCGAGCTCTATCACAGCACACTGCTTAGGTGTGAGCGCTTTGGCCTCCTCACGCACCATGTGCTCCTGCAGGCGACAAACCAAAATGACCAATTTGTCCACTCTTTTGCCCTATCTCATATTTTCTAAGCGATTATAGTCTCCCAGAGCCGATTAGTGTAAAAAACATATTGTACCTTGAGCTTGGACAGCTGTCCCAGCTCCTTGGCAGCGTTGAAGATGAGCTGAGTGCCCTGGAAGAGACAGAAAAGAGAGGGAGCGAGAGAAAGAGTCAGAAGAAAGGTGGACAGGAGGAGAGAGGGGAGTATTGTTATTATCATGACAATACGGGGGCAGCGCTAAACGGCTTAGTGTCACACAGAGGACAGCGACGTTTCTGACACACACATTCATAAACAGTCACTCTAACCCGCTTTACAGATGTCAAGGTACTTTTTTCCTTCAAGTGCTGTTATCGCACTTATCTTTGTGTATCATTCATTTCAAAACGTCACACTCCGCTGCACAAATCCACACACACACACACACACACACACACACACACACTGAGACATTTCAGTACAAAGAGAGGAAAAAGTGGCTCAGCTCACAGTAAGGGCAAGAAAAGTAGACATACTCGTGCACTCATGAACACACACGCAAGTTGCAGCTATGCACTCACACTGTGGTGTACGCACTTATTTGCTGTCCAGCCTAATGCATTACTCTTGTAAGTGAAAATATGCGCCGCTGACTGTACTTTCAAATTAGTTAAAGCCTCGGACATGAAATAGGGTTTTACAAAGTATTGTATGTGGCTAAAACCTATTAAAGTTTTAATATTCCTGCCAACATCATCGCAGTAACACCAGAAAATGAAACACATAAATGAGTTTCCGTGCGAGTACACTATGTTAAACTTTCAGAAAACAAGGTAGATAGTTGTGCCTTTTATTGCAGGGTCTAATGTGATGAAAGGAACAACTGTATGCCAGATTTTCTGACCTTATGCGCAGACATCAGCGTCTGAAATGCACCGCAAACCATAAGTCAAGTCAAGTGTCAACGTGCTTGGATTAAATTGCCTCGCAAATCTCATCTGGTTTTAACTTGCATTGCTGCTTGCAGCTGGAAAATAGAGCCCACTTTTTCCTTCTGAGATGTAGATAGCCAATCACGAGTCGCTTTTGAAATCCGAGTGAGATTCACCGATGGTTGCACTCCTTGACTTGCGGTTTGCGGTGTGTATGAGCCACAAATGTCTGCATAAGAGCGTGTGACCTGTGGTGAGGCTGGGAGTGCAGGCTGCTACTGTACCGCTGCAGCGTCTGACAGGTGCATTTTCACAGCATATAAACAGCCTTAAAGAGGAATGTTGTGTAAAAACAAAAGTGAAAAATCAATATTTCCACTGCTTTGTTTGACTGGGGAGCTGAGGGAGAGAGACAGAGACACGGAGAGAAGACAGAGGAGAGAGACAAGACACATTGATCTAAAGTGGTTTAGTCCTTACATCACTGTGAGAAGCACTCTTCAGCCTCCCCTGGAAAGAGAGCATGTGGTTAATACTTCAAGCAGTGGCCAGTCCCTGCAGTCTGACTTCACTCTCATTGGATAGATGAGAATACGCATTCAAAACATGTGTTGCTTTGCAACATATAAGCAAAATTCACTCATCACTGCCAGAGATGTCATCTCCTTTCAATTACCATGCTCTCCAAAGCAACAACAGATTTTATGCTTTACCATAAAACAAGAAATGTGAAAAAAAATCCAAACAAACAGAGTTTAGCAAATTGCTGGTTGGCATTGCAGAATAGCATACGTGATGACTGGTGTTAATGGATCTTAACAAAATTTGTTTGGAAATCTGTCATCTGCTTTCATTGCATATAGTTATTTGATGGGAGGCTACAATAATGGGACCGAACTCAACTTAGTGGGACATTTGTCATTAGTAGTTCATGTCATTGTGAAAACCAAAACCTTTCCTATCAGTATAATAAAATATACCTCATTGATTTAAATTAAAGGAATAGTTCTGTACTTTGGACTTGCCGGGAGTTAGATGAGAAGATCGATGCCACTCTCATGTCTGTGCGTTACATACCCAGCCAGAGAGGGGAGATGATTAGCTTAGCTTAGCATAAAGACTGGAGATGGGAAACAGCAGTCTTACTTGTCCAAAGTTAAATAAATCTGCATACTATCACTCCTAAATTTTATTAAGTAGCATGTTGTATATTGTTTGTTTAATCTGCACGCAAATCGAAATGTAAAAATGTCAATTTGTGGTTTTACTAGGTTATGTGCTTTACTCTTTCTTGGCCTGGAAGAGTGACCAGTGGAGACTCCTGGAAGTCACTGGTCGTAGTCACTTGTCGTTTTTACATTTTGGTTTGTGTACGGAATAAACAAATAAGATACGTGTTAATCAGTGAGCTTTGGAGGTGCTGACAAGCATATTTTTGAACTTTGGAAAGAGGCAGGCTAGCTGTTTTCCCTTGCTTCCAGTCTGCATGCTAAGCTAAGCTAAGCTAAGCTAATCAGTTCCCAGCTCTGACTTCATACCATATCTATACTCCATAGTTAACGCACAAGTGAGAGTGTGGTATCAATCTTCTCATCTAACTCTCAGCAAGAAAGCAAAAAAGCTATTTCTAAACAATTTTTTAAAAAGAAAACAAGGGAAAACTCAGATATAAATAATTTTAAAAAATCAATACAGTATACAATTCAATACATTAAAAGCTCTATGTGATCGCTTGAACAGGTCACAACTCATAACTGAAGTCTGTTACAGTTTTGATTTCATGGTAGAACGAAAACACACATCAAATTTGTTCATTATAAATTAAAAAAAAAACAAAAACAAACTTCTGCTCCTGTGCAGCAGTACATTTTATATTTTATGCAAAATAGCCAACTCTTAAGAGTCTTATGATGAGCTAAATGACTCTGAAGAAGTCGACTACGACACTGGTTGGTAGTTGATCATGAGTAAGTCATCACATAGAGCTTTAAAGCATTAAGAACATTTTTGCACACTACAATCAATGCACCTTATTTGACCAACATCAACCCAAACCAATAACCTCTTGTAATAAAAGTGACAACAGAACATGAAACCAAACCAGGACAGACCAACATGACAGGTCTGCAGAGACATACAGTACAGTACAGTACAGTGTTGTACAGTATACTGAGAGAAGACTGCAGTGTTGAAATAGATCAGATGCAAGCAACAAACCCACACTGGGGGAGGGGGTGGGCAGGACACAGTTCAAACAGGTGGGAAAGGTGTGGACAGTGGGGGGGAGGGGGGAGGTCAGAAGGAGGGAAAAGGGGCGGGCTGGAGGTGGGGCAGGACACCAGATACCAAGCCACCGAGAGATCAGAGTCACCCCACCAGAGTCCCAGTAAAAGGACACAATGCATGAGAAGAAACAAGGCAACACCAGGCGCAAGAGAGGAGTACCACTTCCTGTTTGAGGAGAGTGTTCAGGAAGAAGAGAGGGGGGGAGGGGGGCATTGATTGTCGAGGGGATGGGACCTATCAGAACCAGTCAGGAATGCACCATGCTTCTGTCTTCTCTAAAAGAGAGACAGAGTTGGAGGAGAGGAAGAGAGGAAGAGAAGAGGATGAAAGAGAGATGGGACAGATCAGAGAGGTGAGGCAGTGAGAAGGGAGAGGGGTGTGATGTGGGGTAAAAAACAGGGGAGATCGCAGCCACATATAGCAGAGAACCAACCACCGTGGACGGACAGACAGACATACACGCAGGAGTGCTGTACTTACAATCATCTGTGGAGGGAGAGCGGTGGGAGCAGGATGTAATAGTAATCACAACAACAACCAGAGAGAAGGGTCAGTCAAGCTGCAAAGAGCCCCACATCAATCAAAAACACAAGTTTGGGCCCCAGGGCTGAAGGGACGTGGAATCAATTGACACCTGTCTAAAACCTGGACTAAGCACAGGTAGAGAACTGAGAAAGACCAGAAGAATAAGTAACTTTAATACTAGAGAAATATTCTTAGATTAAAGAAAATAAATGTTACAGCTTTTAACAGCAACTTCAAATTAGGAAATTGCTATTCTAGAGATGATCTCCTATCTTTGTTTCTATCTCTTTTCTTATTGGATAAAAGCTCCTGAGGCTAAACCAGTAATGGTAATACTGGCTAGCGCTTTACACGGTAACCACAGATTAATTCTCTCCCTCTTAACAGTGATATGAGGCTCTTTTTTTAATAACCAAACACAAATAAGAACACATATATCCAAAACAAAAGAAAACAAGAGGCTGCTTTCCAAAATGTATGATGCTTTTTTTGGAAGAGGGCCAGATCCTTTTTGGGCAAAAAAAATAATGTTTCTGCCGTTCTGGTTGTGAGTTACTCATAAATCAGGAATCTCTCCGAATAATTGTTGGCTGACATACTGGAGAGCAGCCGTGAGCTGGTGTTAGAATGATATGGTGCACTCCTTTTTCATTTTTCTGTTTTTTTTTAAGGGTTTCACCTTGATTGTTTGGATGAATGAAAGCATTTGGGGGCAATGTTGAATATAATGTGTGTGGGGGCTGAGGAGTGGATAGGATGCCATGTAGACGTGATGCAAAAAGCAGGTTGATCTTCATTTGTTTATAAGAAGGCCACCTTGAATCGCAACACACACACAAAATGTCTGCCTTTGTATTCCCTTTCCTTGTTCTCCACCTCCTCCTCTTTTTCTTTTGATGCAGCCTTGGCAGTTGGAGGTATGTGTGTGTGTGTGTGTCTATGTTTTTGTGTACGTGTGTGTGTGTTACATGTTTTGTTAATCAAGTTTTCCGCTGGCTACATATCAAATATTCCTATCACTCTTTTCATGCACAGCAGGCAAAATCAGCTATAACGCGAGTGCCCGAGCGTTAATATTGTGTCTGTTTGAACGTCTGTATGCTTCCGCTTGTGCATTCGTGGGTTTATTTTATTTGCTCTCACCGTTTGGTCTGTGAGTGGCGGCAGGACGATGGTCTTCTCCATGGTGTTCATCACCAGCTTCCACAATTCCTTCAACACCCGTTTCAGCACAGTCTTCTCACAGATCTTAGCAAATAAAGACAGACTGGCAGGAGGGGGAGGCAGAAGAAAGGAAGGAGAGATGAATGATACGCAGCAGAAGGAGGCAGACACTGTTCTCTTGAAAAAAAAAAAAGTAATAATAAAGAGAACAGAAGCTGGAACAGAAACGGGTGGTCGCTAGAAATCCCAATATGCACAAAAAAAGATGAAAAAGAGAAGCATAAAAGCTCAGGTTTTGGGGAATTTCATTACTTTTCCTTCTAACCAAGAGTCAGACAAATTCATGAACGCCTGGTTTAGCTTTTCTTGTGTCTCTGTGTGCTGTTTTACACTCGTAGTCAGACCAGACTTGTCTTGTATGTATTTATTAAGCTAACATCACTATTAACAAAGACATTTGATTACATCCAATTTCTTATTCACCTCCTCCTGACATTAACACACAGCCATGGAAGGTTTTGACAGTATGGTGTTGTATGTAATTAAAATACAAAAGACTACAAAACATGAAGTGTCAAAGGGTTTCCTTCCTTGGAGCAGAGCTAATTTGACCAGCTATGAGTTTGTCTACACCTGGGTA
Source organism: Scomberomorus guttatus (assembly GCA_038419695.1). Lineage (NCBI taxonomy): Eukaryota > Metazoa > Chordata > Actinopteri > Scombriformes > Scombridae > Scomberomorus > Scomberomorus guttatus. The sequence goes on along the minus strand of CM076454.1, from coordinate 12,517,060 downwards.
AGCAGGTGAAATAATTAAATGCCTCCAAAAACTGAACTGTTAACTTTAGACTCCACTAAAACATCAGACTGACTCACTTGCTGTCCAGGAACTCCATGATGGGTTGCAAGACGTTGTCGGCATCCTGGGCCACACTGCTGGCGTTCCCCACATTTGAGGTTCCTTTCACCTGAGCCAAGATATCTCCCATCTGCTTCACATTCTCCTCTATGTGAGGCTGGAAACTAGAGAGGAAAAGTCGGAGAGGCTTTTAAAGACATCTGCGCTGTCTCTTAAGTCTGTCTAAGCATGAATCGCAATGCAGAGATGTAGCTTGGAATACATATTTGTGTGTGAATGCGTGAGCGTGTTTCTACCTGACAGCAAAGACCCTGCTGAGATCATCCATGACATTGTTCAGTTTAACCTGCAAGTCTTTCAGGATGTCGCTGGCCTCCACACACAGCTGAACACATACAAGGAAACACACACAGAGCTGGTTGGAGGGATGGGGCAATGACCCTGATGGACACATTTGGACTAAGAAGACTGAACTAGGACATATGTGACCAAGGAAAGCTAAGCTAGTGCACAATACCGGCTGGGGGTTGATAATCACTCACGTCTTTTCCACCCATGGCTTCAAACATCTTCTCCAGCTGAACTCTCAGCTGTTGGATGTTGTTGATCAGGATGCAGGGCTGAGGACGAGATGTCTTTTTGAAACACTCAGAGCTCACTGAAACATTTCCAAATGCATCACCCTTCTTGATGGGACAGGATTCAAAGAAACAACGTTCACAAACTGAACAGAACATGTTGTCAAGCAAGTAAAAAAAGAAGACAGTTTAACTGAAACTGAAATAAAACAGTTTTAATGGTTGGTGACAATAGCTAAAACACATACGGGTTCATCATGTCTTTAGTCACTCACCACTTTCTCCATGGTGACATAGTTGGCAAACAACTTGGAGATGATATCAGCATATGACAGAAGTACATTGCTGATGGTCTGGAGAGGGAAACCAGAAAGAGCAACATGTCATCAATCATCAGGGGATAGTTGCATTTCAGTCTCAGAATTAAAACATACGTTGCTGTATTAAAACCTGCTTTTAAGGAACCCTTTGTTGTGTGTTGATTTTGTAAGGCCCTCATTTGACTACAAATTACAGTTTCACTAAACCTACCTTAGCGAATCGTTTCATATAGTGTCCTACAATCTGTGGATCCGGACACTCCAGCTTCCTGATGATCTCGAAGCTCTGGTTGAGCTGAGAAAACACGTCTACCACCGAACAGGAGAACAGAGCATGTTCTGATGTGACCTGGAACTGTAGGGCCGAGAAAGATGTGCGAGAAGATTAAAAAACAGGGAATTAAAATAAAGAGGAAAAAGGCATGAGAAAGGGTGAGAGAAAGGGTAGAGTAGGGGTAGCAGGTGAGAAGCTGGGATTCAAGGGAGGTTAGAAAGATGTGACCTTCAGACACCTGAGACCGACCATTAGACGCTATATTAAACTGGGCCTTTGATATCTTTCACCACATGTACAGAGCCATAGACCCCTAGAGCCAGCCAGCCTTACAGCCTGTTACACAGCCATCCAGTGACAGGTGGGAGCTCTCCTGTCTGTCTCTTTGTAATTGGCTGCTGGTTAGTGCCAGGACCCTAATTGGCTCGAGGTGAGTGTGTAGGTGCTCCTCCAGGGAGTCTAGGTAATGAGGTGAGGAAAGATTTCCTGCAGTCAAAACTCTGGAATAAGGCCATTAATTCACAATATCCTGCTGTCACAGAGTTATCTCCCTCCTTAAATACGTGCACGTCTCAACCGCGGCTCTTTAAACTTCCAAAGAATCTCCTCATATGACGGTGCACTTTGACTGAAACATCCTCTTAGCCCAAACACACTTTCTGCTTTGAGGCAACGCCTGCGCTGCTTTGTCCGTGCATCTATTGTTGTCGGGGAGCCTTTGAAGAATGCAGGAGAGACAGGGGGACGTGTGGGAAGGCAGAGCGGGAGGGAGGATAAAACTTTGGCTGATAACTTTGAGTGTGACAGAGGAAGTACAAAGGATGGATTACAGTAATTCTGCCTCAACAACAACAAGTGACTCAGCTCTTCCAGGAGAGTGAAGGGGAGATAAGAAAACCTGAAAACTTTTACCCCATCTTTCTTGTCTCTCTCCAAAGCGCCATGCAGAAAGTCCCGTGAGACTTCCTCGTTCTCGTCCAGCCACTGAATGACAAACGGCTCAAACCACCTACGGAGAGCAGAAAAACAACATTTTTTTATGTTTACAGACTATCACACTAGAGGATGATTTTATTCCATTATTCTTATTTACTGAAGTGTACATCTGAGTTTGCAAAACAGCGATGGGCGGGTTGCAACTCACGCAGGATATTCGGGCACTCTGCTCTTGAAGAAAGGCAGGTCTTTGCAGTACTCGTTGTACAGCCACTTAACCTTGAAGTGCAGGTTCATGTAATCTGCACTCTTGCACAAGCGATTTTTTTCATGTTCTGAGAAAAAAGGTGAAAGCAGACAAATGCATAATTAGTTCAAAGTAAATTTCTCCCGGGGTATTTCAGTTAGTCTGTCTACCTGCAATTACCGCAGATCTATTGTGCATACAGAGACTCCTGAGACTTGCTGAATATAATCGATGGCTTAAGTACACAACTGTGTTTGGCATAAAAGTAGCCCAGCTCAAGACCAAAAAAGGCAACCAATCACACCAAGAAATCAAATATTATTGTAAACTTTTGAGCTTTGCATAATTTACTTTTTCAGTTTCTCATTCATTAACACCAAAAACTTTGTCACCATTTTTAAACTCAATCAGTTGGAAAATATTCCCCTGTTGGCTGTGTGCGTGGGCCAACACACCATCAACCATAAATCAGATCTGTATAGGATCAGTATGATACAGCACTTGGAGCAGGATAGTTAGTTTAGCTTAGCATAAAGACTGGTAGATGGGGGAAACAGCTAGCATGGCTCTGTTTAGAGGTTAAAAAAAATTGCCTACCACCACCTCTAAAGCTCACTAATTAACATGGTATATCTAATTTGTTTAATCTGTACAAAATCCAAGCTGTAAAAATCACAAATTGTGGTTTTACAGTGGATTATGTCATGAAACTATTTCTTGGTCAGGCACAGTGACTTTGTAGAGTCTCAGCTGGTTGCCTGGTGATCTCACAGTCATGACAAGGTGAGATATAACATGTTGATTAGTGAGCTTTAGACGTGCTGGTAGGTAGATTTTTCTTTTACCTTTGGACACATTTCGTTTCTCTTCATTTCCAGTCTTTATGCTAAAATAAGATAGCTGTCTCCAGGCTGTGGTTTCATATTTAACGGGCAGATATGAGATATATGGTATCAGCCTTTTCATCTAACTCTTGGCAAGAAGGTGTATAAGTGTATTTCCCAAAATGAACTAACCCTAATAAACATTATTTCCATATCCATTTGACCAGTTCTCATGATATTTAATACACATGGTTAATAATAAAAATCTTCTAATATCATCAGTGGATGTGGCTTACCACATATTAGCATAAAACTTTACTTGTGGTTGTTCAATTCATATAAAAATCCTCTGGGTTATATTCATATTTGGAACATTCCTACCAAGTTTCATCAAACTTAATAAAAGTATGAGCGGATGACAATTAAAACAGTCATGTTCTTCTACTGTATTTATAATTAAACCAATAAAACAGTAACAGATCCATTCCACCCTCTTAATATCATTACGAGATATAGCTCAACTACTTCATATTATTTTGTGTGTCTCTGTGTCATTAGTCTCTGGGTCATTAGTGCAAATACTGTTTCCACTTGCAGCTTTATTTTTCTTATGAGCAGAGGCTCCGTATATCATTGATTTGCACTCACCCTCCATTGCATACTTCATATCCTGAGCAAACAGGTTCCACATCACTTCAGCACTGATTTTACCCACATTGAGTTCCTGCGGAAATCTTGATGAAGAAGAGAAAGAGAAGGGCTTGTACGCACTTAGACATGAACGGTATATGAAACTGAGCAAGCAAATAACAGCCTGGAAGTGTAGTTTTAGGGGTGATAAGAGAAACTGTGGTGACGATATAGGCCACATTTAAAATGTCATTTAAAGGAAATGTGATCAAATGTTAAAGTGAAAAATATGTAGATGTAAGAGGCTGATAAGAAAGAAACAGGATTTGATGAAGAGTTGAGGGGGCACATACTGGTTTAGGCAGGGAGTGTAAGAGTTCTTGTCCTCCTCGATGATGGAGACGATAAGCGTGATGAGTTTGGACCAATAATCCAGATTCTTGATGCTCGGTCCCTGCTCCTCTGGAGGCACTGCGCCCTGCTTGGCCTGGAAAAGAAATGACGTAACTCTATTTCCCTGCTGGTCACTTTAGCCAAACCATGTCCAAAAGACATATGCTTCTCTAACACTTTCCTCACCATCATAATATTAATTTTAGGCCATACCGCATACATCAAACCACTAGTCACATACTGTATACTTTTACTGTAAATTCTACTAATGATTTCCTACACTAGAGACACTAGACTGTGTTATTAATGTAACAACTCGTACATAAACAACATTTGCTTCTCAAATAGCTTTAAACAGACTCAGAATGTCAATTGTCTGGACAACTTCTTTGAAATAGCTGAAGATGTGCTGGAAGGAAAAAAAAACACTGCAGGGGTTCAAAAGTGAAGAATGATCTTGCAGAGATTTCAACAAAATATAGCAACGTCCCTCAGGATGAAATGTTTTATTCAAAGGGAAAATGCTTATTTGAAATTCACGAGGGAGCCTGAATGCGGCTGGCGCTTTAATGAGGACTCAAAGCATGTTCTAGAAATCCCTGCTGAAATCCGGTGCAGGAGTGATGGATGGAAGAGCCTGGCCTACTCAGACTTAGAGGATGACGGGGACTCACCGCACACACACACACACATACATGGGTGCACACACTAAAGTGCCACAGTGCATTTTACACATCACTGAGGACAATACATAAATCAAAGCAAAGAGGGTGCACTACTGTAATAACACCCGAAAATCCTTTTGTTCAAAAGATATTTTTTTGCCAAGCAATCTGATTAGTTAAGGACCAGTAAAGGACACCTTCACTTATAATTACAATTCTACTACTAACTACAAGTTTTAACTGATTACAAAGTCAGCGCTTTCAATAAGTTTGGAGTGAGGCAGTGGTTTATCCGGCTTGTTTCTGCTGGTTTACGTCATTTTCTTTTAAAGAAACGTCAGATCAAAACATTCATTGCAACGGTTCAGAGAAAAAGAGCAAGAGAGAGTGTGAACCAAATTATACCCAAAGAAAAAAAAAAGTACATCAGCCATTAGTCATGTGCTATAAATGTATCCGTGCTATTTAGCGCTGCACAGACAATACTGAGTTGATTTGATTATTATACTATATTATAAAGTCATTTGCTATTTGCTATTATTATACTTGCACTGTAAACATGGCAAAACATATTTTGCCAATACTGCGTTCAACTATGGTTATGCTAAGAAAGATAATGTAAATTTGAAAATTTGGAGAGGGAGAAAGAAGGAAAGAGAGAGAGACAAACATTCACTCACAGACACTGGATTCACTGCTGCTTCTTACCGGGTCTGTCTGATACTCGCGGCTGTACAGCTCATGACAGTTATTAAAGATGTACTCGTAGGTGGAGTTGAGACAGGCTTTGACACAATCCTTCACTACCTGACTGGCTCTGGGTGGAGACTGAAGCTCTTGGACCTGAACACACACACGCAAGCACGCACACACAAAAGAGAGACAGTTAAACTAAAGCACTTGAGACTTGTTTTCCAGTTCAACTTGATAATAAAGTAATTCTGATTCTTAGAAAAGAAGCTATTTACATATAAAAATTCAATGATTAATTCTAGTTAGTATTCTGAAGTAAAAACCTCTGAAAAAAATTGTGGATGAATTTCAACTCTTCCTATGTGTGGAATACAGTGAAAATGTCAGTCAAGAAAGAAAATCAAAAAGCTCTGAAGGATGAAAGAGGAAGAGGACGGTACCTTCATTCTGAAGAAGGTGATACTGGTGAGGAGGTCCACTGTGGACTTGAGGTCCTGCAGCCTCTCAGGACTGCTGGCTGGGAAATTGTTCTGCAGTCAGACCAAAAAAAAAACAAAAAACACAGTGAGCTACAACACATGATATAACATACATCCTTGTCCAATGTGTGTTTGTGTGTCCGTGGGCAAGATCAAGACTGTCCATGTAATTTCCACTGGAACCAAATCCTTACACTTGTTGTGCGGGTGTGCAGTGTTTCCCGAATGTGTCTGTGTGTGTTTCAGAGGGGCTGTCACTCTAATTAACACATCAGTCTGCTTTGTTTTACTGTTTCTCACACAGAGAGACATGAGGAGAAAGAGAAAAGTGCAGAAAAGAAAATACAGCAGAGTTGTAGTTGAGGGGAGTCGGGTCAGAGGTGACATCATCAGGTGTCATCTATTATTAACGATAATATATGAGTGTATGCTCTGCTGCGACGACACAGTCTTGTGTTTTTCATGTACTTATATTTCATGTGCATGTATATAATGTTCTGGAGGCATGCATAATGCACACTCTGGGAACAAATCTCCCCTTTGGGGATGATAAAGTCCATTTGCTATCTATCTATCTAAACAGTGAGTTGGAGAACCATCTTACCCTGTACATGGACAGGTCAATCCTCAGAGAGTTGTGCAGCTGGTCCAGAAGCTTCACAAATCGTTCTTTCTGTGGACATTACAACATATGTGGAGACAGATACATATTAATTAACATTGTTAAACATGTAGAGGATGCAGCACCCTGATAGCTGAATGGTTACTGTACATGCCACATAACTGCAACGTCCCTGTTTTATTTCTATTCAATTAACAAAACTGTGACACCAGTTGCATTTACTGATTCTGCTAAACATCTCTGCAGTGACTCACCCCAAAGTTAGAAGCAGCAAAGCGGTCAGAGGCAGAGACGTTGTTAGTCGCTTGGGTGGTGTGGGCGTAGTAGGCATTGATGTTGGCCAGCAGGGTACTCATTACTGCAGGCACACCCGGGCACATGTACTTCGACGACAGGCAGGCAAAGTGACTGCAAAAGAGGGACAAACATGTATTCAAACATTGGACACTAACAATTTACAGAGAGTTAGACGCATGACACACTCAACGTTGCGTGCAAATCACTGGGTCTTGTTTTAAAGAAGTGATATTCCAGTTTTCAGACTGGAACATACGTCATGGCTTGGTAGATGGACTCCACTCCGTAACGCATGGCAAATTCATCAACTATCTCCTGGGGAGTCTCCTCAAAGTAGACTTTCCATGCATCATCCCCTTTGGCATCAGGGATCTTCACCACACCGTTGTTCTGGATATCTGTCACATAGTGGAAGAGGTTCTACCGAGAGGAAAACAAAAGAGGGTGAGAGCGAGGAGGAGAGATGTACAGAATAGTGAAATGAGAAGATAAAGGCTGTAGGTTCAGAAGAGTGATTTAGAATGTTTAGGGATATATTGATGTTTAGGGAAGCTGTAGACAGGAGTAGCCATGACCTTTGTGATAGCTGATACAGAGTGTGTCTGCATGTTCAAATGATTATTCCTTAATTCTATCAATAAGGAACTTTGCTAAGTTGTAACCAAAGCTTGTGATGATCAGTTATATGTTTCGTTGTGCAGACAGAGCAGATCACAACCTCTTGATCTGTTTATCTTTAAACGGCTGCGCTGCATAAACAGACATTAAGCTACATTGTGGGCCAACACTAGGTGCTGTCTTAGCTGCTCGGCCATAAAACGTAAATGTTGCTGTAAAACGTTCTGAGTCGGCGACGTGGTTTATGGCCACTTGCGCGGCAATAACAGTGCGGTCATTTCTCGGTTAAGGTTCAGCTAATGTGCTCTGCTAAGTAATGGGCCGAGTAATGAGTCCATGCGAGGCTGTGATTGGTCTACAATCGATCAGCAGAGTTTTCCGCAGAGAGCCAGAGCAGAAGGAAATGTCTTTACAAAGCAAACTTCACGTAGTATTAACTTAAGTTTAATTTGGAATGGATCCATTATGGGACTTAACATCAGTCAAGTAAATTAATCTGTTTGGCATGGCTCATTGAGATGATTTGGTACAGAGACACGGACACACACATACACACATACAGCAGTGTGTTATAATTCTGAAGTAAAAGTAGTGATGCAAAGATTCCTGCATTCATCATTTTAATATAAGAGCCCAATTAGTGCAACAATATTCCTCAAAGAAACTAGTAACTGCAGCCTTGTAGGTGAATGTAGGAGTAGATTAAAAGTATGTAGTCAAAACTGTTTTAAGTACAGCACTTGAGATAATGAGCTTTGCTACCTTCTGCCTCTGCACACACACAAATACACAAACACACACAAACTGAGCTTACTTCATGCAAACAGGTGTACTGAACGTGATACGGGGCGACCGTCTCCTCTCCTTTGATCTCCACATTTATGTGCATGCGGATAGCCCCGGACACAGCTGATTTGTCTGTACGCTTGTCTGTGAAGAGCACAGGACATACAGCAACAGTTACTGAACGTGCTGCTGTAAAAAAAAAATCTCAATCATATAAGTTAAGTCAGTCAGAGCAATAACAAGCTGTGGGATCAATGCAGTATAAGTGACTCGGATGATAAACTCAAATGACAGTGTGATGCATCTTACCCAGATTGTACCACACGTCCATTTCTCCGCTCAGAGTGCGGACCTCGATGATAGTTTGACCGAGGAAGTCGTCTGACTCCCGTTTGAACTTCTGCTTCACACGAGATTTGATGTCATCGTCCTCGTCCCACACTCGCACCTTGATGCGGTCTGAGGAGTTGTGACATTCACTAAAGAGACAGAACCAGAGAGTCAGCCACCAGATATTACCAGATATACTGTTGTAGTTACACTGACAGCTGGTCAAGAAAATCCAGATGGATTACTACCAAGATTTATTAAATATCAAAATGCTTTAAGCATAAACAAAGAAAAACAGCCATAAACAGATATAAATATACTTTATTTAATCAACAGAAAGCAGATGTTTAACTGCACCGCTGTGACAACTATAGCTGAAGGGTTTAGACGACAGAAAATTAAACAACAAAACTGATAAATGATTAATTGTTTAAGTCATTTATTAATAAATAATGACAAATATTTACACGTTTCAGCATCTCAAATGTGCGGATTTGCTGTTTTTCTCTGTTTCATATCATTGAAAAATGAATATCTTTGGGTTTTGGACTGTTGTTTGGGCTCTGGGAAATTGAAACAATTAATCATAATAATTAGCACATTAATTGATTATGAAAATAATCCTTATTTGCAGCGCTATCTACCAGCACTGGCTGGAATTTTACATATTGTTTCCAAGAGGTCTCAACTTACAAGTTGAACGTCTCTTCCCACACAGGGTTCAGGTTGCCGTAGATGGTTTTGGTCCTCTTTTTGGTCTTTCCCACCTGGACGGTAACATACGGATCACTGGAGCCGGTTTTATCCTTGGCTTGTAAACCCTGGGCACACAACACTAGGAAGAGGGGAAAAAAGGGCCAAGCTGGTCAGCCAGAGTGTGTGTGTGTGTGTGTGTGTGTGCGCATATGCAAACAGATGCCTCTTAACTTATCCGACCTTCTGCTCTGCTGCCCTACAAACGCCAGCTTGTCTCTTTTTATAGACACAAACACCTGACACGTGCCGTCTCCCATGACTTTGATGTTAAAAGTGTTGGCCAGCTTCAATCAAAAGTACCGTAGTGAAAGTGACTCCCCTCTCACCTGTGATGCTGATCTTTGCCGACCATTTAGAGGTGCCATCGAGCACGCTCTGCTTGATCTGCTTCATTTGGGTGACGTGAGTGGACTTGGGGACAGTGAACACTTCCTGAATGAGTTCGAAGATCTCGGGCTTGTTCCTCTCGCGGATCTTCATGCGGTCTTTAAGAACCATTATGATGTTCTGGGTTCGGTCCTCAGCGCCGTGTTTGGAGCTCTTCTCTGCTGCTCCTGGTTAGCGGGAGAGAGAAAAGAATATATCTATGTAAGTAAAAGCATTTAGAAGAAGTTTGATATGAGAGGCTTATAGCTGTTATATAGTTATTAGTGATAACAATAAAAGAACAGAGCTGATAAATGCACAGAAGGCACACTGCGTATTTCTGCAATATATTTGAAAGTTTTGAGACTCGAGAATTTAATTTAGAATACAGAGAAAAATAGTGTGCAGGCGATGAAAAAGTTGGCTATATTTCATGAATGAGAGGCGGACACATTTGCAGAGCTTTAAAATGCTGAGTAAAAGAGATGGAAAAGAGAGGTGGATGACAACAAAAGACAAATGGCTTTTAATATCCTCTCAAGGAAAACAAGGAAAATAAGAAAGTAGGAGTGAGGGAAGGAGGAGGAGGACGACTCTGTGCTTGGCACTGACAAATAGCAATGAGAGGAAATAGATGGACTAGATAGTATACTGGTATTAATAAAAAAAAACAGAAAACATAACAAAGTTAGCAAATGGTTGTTCAGTTCCTGTGAATATTTTATGCTCCTTTTAAGCGTATTTTCCTACTGAGCACCATATGAGTTCATTGTGGCATCTATGCTTTATCTTTTATACTGTATATCTCAGGATCTTATTGGTTATGTAAAGCCAGTTATAGGCCAAGCAGTAAATACATAAATACATATTTTAGCAACACATAAACAAAAAAAGATTTAAAAAAAATAACAGAAGTCATTATAGGGTTTTGTTTTTGTAATTCACTTTTGAATACTTAGCGTCATGTATATGCAGTATATTTATATATATCTACTATGCAGTTTGAACCCATCATCATCGTCTTTTATCAATGCTTTGGGGCTAAAACGGAAAACATTTCTCTTACTTTGCAGACAATCAGCATTGAGTAGATCCTGGCACTTCTCGTGGCATTTGACTCCACACTCAGTACAGCGCATGCCCTGGCGAGCAATGCCCCACAGCAGCCCCTCACACTCGTAGCAATAAGTGGGGGTGGTGGCTGTCCACACCTCAAAATTGTGCGGGGTGGTGCAGGAGATGGGATAAATGAGGGCCTGGAGGGTCTTCTTGTAGACGTGACTCTTCTACAAGGGAGCAGAGGAGAGGAGTGCAGGGCGAGCAGAGTTAAAAGCTGCTCGATGATGAATGATAGAAAAACTTTTGGGCACGATGTGAGATACTTTGGTTTAATATTGTAAATGAGTACCGACCAGTTCTTCGTTATGCAGGGTGCTGGACGTCAGGGCCGAGGTGATGCCAGCCTTCCTGGAGTTCTGAACCAAGGACTGAGTGACAGAAGAGGTGAGGAAGGGTCAATTTTTCTAAGCTCCCACCTCAATATCTTTTTTTTTTTTTTATTATCAGGAGAAATCTCAGTGCAGCATATGAGGCAGTGTGTTTTATTGCAGTCTGTCTGGCAATGTTCCTCTGAATAGTTACAGCAAACTAGAGGTGACAGCTGCAGAATCTAAAGTGCTTTGCTGGTGAGAGGAGAAAACTAGTATACCCCCACAACATAAATGTTTCTAGAGCAAACGTGTGTTGGTGTTACTCACCATAGCCTGTGGCAGTGAAATGAAGGGAGGAGGAAAAAGGAAGAGGTTTGAGATTAGAGAAAACGCAAAAAGAGATGTTGAGAAATTGATACATTATACTGTTATATTCATGATTCATTTAACAAGAGTGGACATCCACAATAAAATCACGGAAGGAAAGTCAACATGTTGATCTACAAACAGCTGAAGAGTGAAGCAACATTAAAACAGAGGAGGGGAGGAGTGATGCCACAGCTGCAACCACACTTCTGACTTCTGATATCTGGGTGAAATAGCCTGCGTTCGCTGCTCATTCAGCCAGGACCCTGCCCTGTCTGACCAATTACCTGAGCCACTCTGACAACTCACGAGTGTGTGTGTGTGCATGTGTGAAAGAGAGAGACAGAGTGAGGAAGAGAAACATAGGCACACCTGCCTGCGTCTGTCTGACAGCACATAGTGGCTGTTACTGTGTATACATGAATACAGTTGTTGGAGCTAATTACTTGTGCTGCTTGGATCTGGTGTATCCTATTTCCAGCCTTCCACACAACAATTGTCTTTCTGAAAAGTTGAAACGTGATACTGTATGTTTCTGTCCATCATGTTGATCCTGTGCAGATATTCAAACACTCTGTAATGACTTGAATGTATGTGTGAGTTACAGGTTTCTCCAGACAAGGATTTATATATTTCACCTCGTCTTATCACTAATGAGGTGGTGTCAGGGAGGCATGAGGAACATGGTAGGGTGGGGTAATGAAAGGTCTGTATTATGACAGCATCTAGAAAGCATCAGTGCCGGTCAGAGGAAACCTCTGGCCTTGCTAGTGGCCCCTCCGCCCCGCAGCTTGCCCTGTCAGGCTGTAACAGCTGGGAAATGTATCGTCTGGAAGCAGACCGAGGCGTAGTGCAGTGGGCTAAAGGACGGTGAGGAAGAGGAATAGAAAGGAAGAGAATTGAAGTAAAGAAAAGAACAATAAGGTAGATAGGGTAAGATAAGATGAGAAAGAAGAGCAGAGAGCCTGAAGTGAAACAAAACAGGAGTAGCTTTAGTAGATCAGAGCGCTGACTGCTGAGCTGAGTGATAAATGGACTGGGGAGATGTGAGACACATAGTCGGGGGAATATAAAGAGATTAGAGCAGAAACTCACCAGATCTCTGACCAGAGGCATAGCTTTCCTCTTCCTGAGGTCTGGCATGCTGTCAATGCTATAAAGAGCACCACCCATCCTAGAGACGAAACATGCGCACAGCGTTATTTAACCTTTTTGTTTCAGCTACAGTTGTTAACTTGAACCTGGGCACGACAAATCAATTAGACGATAAATGTATTCAGACGTTAAGGCCGCGGGCTTGCCTTTTGGTTGGTAAGTTATAGATTTTCAATGGCCGCAGTAGTAACAGCGTCATGGTTACTTACCCTGCTGATAAAAGCAGAGAGGCGATGCCAACGCTCTCTCCTCGGGCCTGTGGAGAAAGCAAAAGATGAGATGGGAAAAGCAGGGAGAGGCAAGCTGGGTGCCATTAGAGCAGTGGCTGGCAGAATAGGAAGCATATACAGTACTGTACATTGCGCTTTCATATTGTCCTTTATATTCGGAACAACAAAATCGAGAGAAACGGTATGTGTGGTGTTTCTTCAGTACTAATTCAGGGTGAGTTTCACTAGTAGCTGTTGCCACAAGGACTTCAAGTGTTCCCAGTATTGACAAATGAATAATACAACAGTGGTACAAGTGGGAGATAGAGAGAAAAAAAAGGGGGAGATGAGCAGAGAGGTATAGCTGAGTTTTGTCTTTCTGAGTGAGTGTGGTGATTATTGACAACAACAGAGGCTACTGTGTGTTTGAGAATCATAGTAAAAGTAGATTAGTGCCAGATGGCTATCCATGTAATAACTCTTCTAATTCTATCTGCTCTATTATTGAAAGACATGTTCTTTGTCCGCCTGCCTGTTCAAAGAATGACACACTGATACTCACGTCAAACTGATGCACAAAAATAGTCATGATTGGTATAAACGCCAAGACTTTGGAAAGGACACTTAGCAGCAGCTTCCTATGTGTTGCTTTGCTCTTCATAAATACCACTGAGCCATATAGGATACATACAATATAAATTAAGTTGATTAACACGCTACTGGGCACACCCACCTGAGAGTCTGCTCCAGCCATGGGTAATCAGAATGGACTACATGCAAATCGCTACGAGGATGGCAAACAACTGAAAAGAAAATAATGAAATGGCAAAAACAATACAAGGGGTAAACAGAAACTATCAGATAAACACAAGACAATATAATCCACAGCAAAAAAAACACAAAACAAAAAACAAGAACTGGGAAAAATGGTGGACCATTCAAAGAAAAGCTGGAAAAAAAAAACAATAGGACATGCAGGGACTGATGCGACAAGTCAGTGAGCTCAAATAGTAGACTTATGAATTAAAGCAGAGCAACAGCAGAGAAAACATATTACCCACTATTATTCACCTGGCACGAAGGCACAGGTTACGCAAATGCTGTGTGCACAGACATACACACACACGAGCGCACACACACACACACACACACACAGGCCGTACCTCTTGCAGCTGTAGTCGTACTCTGCTGAAAAGTCGAAGCCAGTTGGCTTTAGCTCTGGCAGGACCAGGTTCCATGATTTCCCTCTTTGGGAAGCTGAAAGAATAAAAATAATAATAATATGTACTTTAATATACTGAATGTACAGTTATTATGGACTGATGGAACTGTGATGAACATATAAGCTAGTCTCATATTAAAGGTGTTAAAACAATGTAGATAATCATTTAAAAACTTTTATTGGGTGTTATTAGAGCAGCACTAGTTCATCTGAATGGGCCATAAATTTGTTTCTTTCTACTTTTTACATCCTTCTTTTGGATACCTGACTACTTGGTCCCCAATGGTTGTTGTTGAATTATATACATGCATATACTGTATGTACTGTTACTTTAATAAAATGCCTCCTGAGAAACATTGCGCCAAACGTAGCTACCTAAAAAAATGAGTGTTGACAATGTGTAGAGGCTTATTTTTGATTTTTCTTCTGAGTCTGACAGTGTATAAACAGTGTTCACCTTGGAACAGGAGGCTCCTCTGTTTTCTCTTCAGGAGGCAGAGGGATGCTCTCTGCTGCTGAAGGCTGCTCGGGTGGTCGGGGTTCCTCTGGCGGGACCTCGGAAATTGGCTCAGGCTCCAGGGGCTTGGTATCTGGGGCTGCAACCTGTGGTGTCGTTGTCGTTGGAGTGGATGTAGTGGTAGTAGACAGATCTGGCTGGGTGGATGCAAAGGGAGGTTTGGTGGGTTCTGTACCAAAAGGCGGCAACGCGGTGTCATCCTGTCTGACTGGAGGTAGACCAGGAGCCGTGGTGGGGGGCTGGAGCTGATCAGGGGCCGGCCGCTGCTGATGCAGCGACGCCTGCTTCTCCAGCGGTGGCCTGCTGGAGGTCAGACTGTCAGAGGGGGGCATCGGGGTGGGGGTGGTGCTTGTGGGTGTGGGGGTGTAGGGCGGCTCCTGGTCTTCGCTGAGAGTGCCGTCCAGTGGATACATATCTTCATCCTCCTCATATGGCATCTCCTCCTCGTCTTCGTAGTTGTACTCTCCTTCCTCCCCGTACATGTCTCCCTCCTCTTCGTCATACAGTGCCCTATCCTCCCCTCCATCTTTGAGGTAGCCTCCCTCGTCGCTGTAGACGGCTTGCTGGTCCTCACCATCCCAGCCTGGGGAATCCTCTTTGCCGTAGCTGACGGAGGAGTGGCAGGAGTGGTAGGAGTCGTTTTCATCGTAGAACTCCGAACCTCGCAAGCTCTCGCCGTCCTCAGGAACAAACTCCTCACTGAGTTGAGAGCTGCCTCGACTCAATTCGCCCGACGAGGCATAACGACTGTCTGTGGGACTGAAGGGAGGGGGAGATACAGACACCTGTTACATAAACACACCCACATGAGTTTAAAAGTAAACTAGGGGGAGTTCCCAGACTTGCACAATAAGGAATTTGGCTGCCACAGTGACACTTAAGGAACTTGTGTTGGGGCCAGGGAGGGAGAGAGCTAACCACTAGGAAAAGAGGAGTGACTTTAAACCAATCAGGAAACTCAGAGCGGGGAGGATCAGACTAGTGATGCATCTATGTGACTGCAAGGGGAATCATATTTTTAGTAATGAAAAAAGTTACTATGGAAATTAGTCCACACACACAAATTAATACAGAAACATACAAAAGCACACATGATTGCAAAAACATAAGAACACCTTTTTCATAAATGTAAGATATAAAATTGGCCTGGTCAAATGAAAGAAAGTGAACCTGGAGAGGTGGAGGATAATTTATTAGCCTGGCAGAACAAAAAAAGTCTCCTTTTTTGCAGATAAATAAGTGAATAATATGTGTATTCACAATGATGAATGAATGAGGCTCAGACCATGAGTCAGAGAGAGATTTGACATACAAAAACAATTTCTCTCACACAGGGACACACACTCACACTTTGTTGTTTCGTCTCTATTGATTATAGTCATGTTGGTTCAATAATGCATGGTGCAGGGGCAGTAAAGGGGAGAACTGTATAATGGCTTTGGGCTGTGAGCCAGAGGGAATACACACGTGCGAATGAATGGACACATAAACACTGAATCACGACAACCCTGTACTTTCGTGTCTGTCACCTATCTCGCAATCTCTCCCTTTCATCCGACACAAAGACACAGACTGTGACACATACTTGCATAATGTTTGACTCAAACTACATGTCTGCTCCCACTCTTAGCAGAGAATTGAAAAAACATGATGAAATGAAGATGAAAATGAATGTAATCTGTCTTGGCCTCTCTGCTAGGGCCCCATTATTGGGCTGGCGGCCTCCTGCTGTCTTACAAGTGGAAATTAAATGAGTATAATTACCAAGTATGGGACTCCCAGAATAAGACTGGGCTTGTCTTAAAGTCTCACATACAGGATGAGGCTGTAATAACAGGCTGTCATCACAACAGAGGCGCGCGCACACACACACACTCACACAGAGGCTCTTCCAGGATCTCTGAACAACCAACCAACAATTAACCCCTCTGTCTCTGACTGTTACGAAACAACACACACATAAACGCATGTTGTCAATCACTCACCCACACACATAAACAGAAAACTGCACGGAACTTACAAAAGTTTAACGATGGAGAAGATGAAATCACTGATTTAGTGATTCTTCACCAAGAACACAGTAAAGATAGATGCAGGACCAGTAGTTTACTATAGAAAATATATAATATACATATACAGAGATAGGGTAAGAGCGCATGCATGCAAGCACAGCGAGCGAGGAGGACGGGACAAGTCCATCACTGACGTCACAGCGAGACGGAGTCACAGGCCGGAGCAGGAGGAAGAGGGGGGGAAGAGGAGTTGGAGAGGAGGTACAGAGACCCACCTATCGGACAGTGAATGCCTACTGTCTAGAGAATACTGACGACTGGTGCGCCGGCTCGACCCTGAGCCTGAGTCGATATCGCTGCGCCCGTTGGTGGCCGAGTCTAAACTATCATAGCGTCTGGTAAGAGGAGCAGGGAGGGAGGTAGGGAGGAGGGGAGAGGTAGGAGAGGAGCATCAGTAGAGCTCAGTGCAAATCTTTCAAAGAAAGCTCTAACCAAACTGAGCCTCTGCACTGCCCGGTTAAGCTTCTGCACAAAGACCTCTCACTGAAGGTGTGCACTTTATTTTACTCAAATCTAACCAAATGAAAAGGGTCAAAACTTTCGGTTTCAGCTTTTCTGAGCAATGCATGAGTTTTGACGGTCTGCCGCCTTTGAAAACATGTCCAGAAATACTGTTAAAAGTCCAGAAATTCATTCATTTTCTGCACAACAAGTTAGCACAGAAGAGATCACATGGGGTTTCTGATGCTCGCACACTCGACATGCACACAAAGATGCAGGCACGCGCGCACGCAATCACACATGCACACACACGCGCACACACAGAAAAGATAACCACAGAGGCCCGCTTCATACACGACCTGTATACAAGAACTCTGCACCCCAGCACGCTTGTATACACTGAGGCCAGGGTTATTCTCTAGAGGAGGAGAGCACAGTGGGACATGTTACCATGTACAACAAAGTGAAACAAAACAAGGTTGCAGGGGCTGAGCTGTCTCAGGGCTATATGATAAGTGCAGAGACTCCAAAGGGAGTTATTCATACTGTTAAGATGGGGAGTGTGACATTTTCAACACAAACAGTTTTGTTCCTCTTTTGTGTTTTTTTTCTTCCTGTCCAACCAAAACAAAGCCTTTCTCCCTGTTAGATCAGCTGATACATTTTGACACCCCCCCCCCCCACCATGGTAATCTAATTGGTGCACATAAACAATTAGACTCAAGGAAAAGGAAACCAAACTGCCTCAGACTCATTTGCGGCTAACTAGTGGCTGTAGTGTGTTTGCTACCTCATGGCTCTGTGGTCATAGTCCAGCTCGTGGATCTCATCGTTGTAGGAGTGTCTGTAGTGATGGTGCCTCATGGGATACTGGTGCATGGAAGCGTTGGGCTGGGAGGTGGTGTAGTAGGGAGGCGGGATGCTGTTACTGGTCTCACTGCGGTAGTCGCTGTCCCTGTCGTCCACGGCGCTGTCTGGGTCATCGTCTGTTCACACAAACACAGCGTGGGAGGGTGAGACGAGAAGAGGACGATTGGTCAGAATTGCACTTTGCCGTATTTGAAAATAATGCGAATGTTTCAATGTTTCAGCCTGCGGTGAGGTGGGATTTAGGACAATGTGTGTAACATCAGAAACAGTGTAAATCACTGAAACAAACGTTAAACTTTCAACTACTTTGCTGTGGTTGTTCTGTGCATGGAAAAGTAAGAAAAACAAATGCAAATAATATTTGAGGTGAGGCAGAGGTAGAAACACCTCTACGTCTATTTTACTGTGACTTTACTCGGTTTAATTTTAACAGCTTTACTTTAAAATCCATCAGGAGAAAACGGATACGAAAGGAAAGGAATCAAGAAAAATTGCGAGGGAAAAAAAAAATCTATTTTCATGGCAACAAATGGTCTCTGAGGAAAACTACGCAAGGAGACCATTACATTAAGTGAGACATGGACAATAAATACAGAATTACTCCAAGTCATTAGCAGAAGCTCATGAAAGAAACTTACTTTGCTGATCTCCCCACAGACTCCAATTACCTGCAAGGAGATTAAGGAAAGGAGAAACCAAATTAGGTTTGGGCCACAAATTAAACACATAAGCCATCCAAAAGCCAGGTAAACAAACATGTAGAGATTTGTAGCCCTGAGAAATTATTATCTAAAATGTAAACTTGTGTGCAGAGACTTCATTAGTGAAGTAGATAGCTGCTCTTGATGCTGCAAGATCAGAAAATACACACATGCTACATCATCTCTGCACGCACACAAGCATCATACCACCAATCAACCCCTCAGTCTGCAGATTTATACTATACACACTTAACCACCTGCTCCCTGTGTCATCAGACAGACAGATAGACAGATAGACAGACAGGCAGGCAGGCAGGCAGGCAGGCAGGGTGGTGTGTGTCTGACAACCCAGCCTATGTCAGTTCACATTCGTCACACATCTAGCACCTATAAGTCACTCTCGTGCTCAGGCAGGTCGGCTCGCATGATTCGGCACATCAGCTTTTCTCCCTCCCATCCTTTGCCACATCTATCAGCCTCATTTCAGCCTCCTGTCTACTTCCGTTCTCAATGAGTCAAGACGGTGGAGGAGGGGGAGTGGAGGAGAGGAAAAAACGGCAGGCATAAAAAGGACACAGCGGGACACAACACAGGAAAAGGTGCACGCAGGAGTGGCTGGTCTGGTGACACTCACAGCACTGCGTGGATGGCGCATGGAGTGGTCGCTCCTGTTCCTCTTGGTAGGCATACTGAGGACAAAAAACACAACAACAGACATCTCAGAAAATAATATCCAGCACTTGTTTTGAGGAAAATTGATAAAAATATTGACCTACTGCCATTAATAGCAGCCATAGAGCGTAATTAGAGAGAGTATGGAAAATGGAGAAATAGAGTGGGAAGAAAACAAAGAGGAGGGAAAGAGTTGAGAGAGAGAATACTAAACGATTGTATTTTATACTACAGACTGAGAAATACAGATGACAGATACCATAGTGTTGCGAGAGTGAAAGGAATATAATAAACTCCTTACATCTTGGTCTCTCATGGCATTTAGTTGTTCGAGTTTCTTGGCCCAGTATCTCGCCTCTTCCTCTGGAATGTCTGCAGCACACAACACTCAACATGATACTCTTCACTGTGCACAAAATGTTGGACATTATGAACATATCTCTCTCTCTATATATAGATTTCTCTATAAGCCACTGGATTAGGGCCAGACAGCAAGCATGGTGAATTGTTTAAATTTCATGACAACAGTATCAGTAGCAGCACAATGTAGCAGTAAGAGTAATAGTAACTGCACTAGAGGAAGTGTTAATACTATAGTAGTAGTACTGGTAGAAGAGGCAGCAGCAGTTGTACTTTTTTAGTAGTAGCAGTAGGAATTGTTCTTTCTTATTTTTCAGATTTACTTGAAATACTGTAAATCAAGAATTGAACATATATAAAAAGAAAATATACAGAACAAAAAACACTTGTAGGATAAATGAAGCTATGATGAAAGGCCAAACCTAGTGGCAGTTCAAAGCGGGTGTCGAGCAGCAGCCTGTGAAAGGTCGGGTCTTTGGTTCCACAAATCTCATTCTCAGCCATGATCACATTGGAGTCCAGGGTCAACCACTGACCTGGACCGTCCTGGAGAAGAAAGAGGAAGAGCGGTATGACCAGGACAATACTTACTGTCATTATCAGCCTGATCCCACATGCCAACTCCAGTTCTGTGTGTATAACGCTAACAAGCCTAAATGTGATATCTGTTCTTGACTGCTATAAACAAATACTGAAACATAAAAAATATGGAGCACTAGTTAACTTACTTCATCATTTTAGGCCCTGCATAATATTCCTAATATATCCTCCAGAGATTTAGAACATATCTGATAGGATTTACATTTTTACAGTGAGCTAAACAGTTGAATTCTTGTGATAATATTTTTAAATATTCCTGACATTTCATCAGTAGTGTAGATATTTCGTGAGTTCATTCACATTTATGTTAGTTTTAATTTATTTGACAGTATAGTATAGTGAGGTTTAACATTACTACATTGATATAATATATTGATATAATTATCTTCATTATAATAATGTTGTGTTTGCATTTGTTTTATCTTATCATATAGCAGCAAATGTTTTATTCTCAACAATGACTTTCTGACATTTTTCTCAGCATAATTTATGATATTATATGAACTGTCAGTTGTGTGTCTGTCACAGATGCTACTGCAGTCCAAGCTGAGCAGAGTGGGAAGAATATTCATAACACATGGACATCAGGATCAACACACCCAGCCTGGTAATGTGTGTCAGTGCAAACGGGAGAACCAAACATGAAACTAGAGACCTAAAGCATTAAAGTGGTCTAGCTTTCATGGTATTTGTTACACATTTGGATAAAAGCATTCACCAAATAGTTCACATTAAGTTCCTTTTTATGTAAAGCTTATGAGACATGTAGAGCTTCAGGTAAATCAAGATGGCACACAATGTCTTTACATGGAAATAATCTAATTATTTCTGTTGCTCAGATTATAATAAAGTGATTTGTTTATAATTGTATTAAGATTGTTCGTGACTGATTCAGACTGGAGTATTAGGTGTACATGTACACTAAGTGTAGGCAATGAAACCTAATACAATGCTAAGGGACGTCAGAGCCAGAGAAAGAGAGAGAGATAGCGCACCTCATTGGACTGCCGTATGCTGCGCAGGGGGATCCATAAGGTGCCCACCATGGTGTCCCAGATAAGCCCTTTATTCCACACCTCAACTGTCAGGCCCAGATCCAACCGGTTTATTTCACTGTACAGCAAAAAGAGGCAGGGACAGAAAAAGAGAAATAAGATAGTAAAAAGAGAGCAAAAACAAATACAGAATGTGGAGACAGGGTTGTATGCAGACACCTCAAAGCACAGAGGACTTTAACAGAAATACAGGCAATGCCATCAGGAGCTGCACTTAAATCTAGTGATGGATACGCACTGTGATTCAATCTGCTAGGGGAAATGAGTCATTCAGCATGAAGATGGAAAGAGTAGGTGATTGTCAACTAGGCTGCCAGCAGGATATAAGAGGCAGCACAGATAGGACAACAGCAGAGACTGTCTATATGTCTGTATGACAAACAACTGTGAACTATACGCTTCTTTTTCCCCATCAAGTAACAGTCATACACAGTACAATAAAACTAAGGTCAGGACTTGGGTTTGTAATATGACTACAAATCTGGCAGATTATCAACTCACTTAGCATTTCCCATCATTGAACAGTACCTCTTCTCAGGCCCACTGGATGTCTTAACTGAATCAAATCCTAATAATAGCCACAGCTTTGATATGAAAATGCATTTTTCTGTTTCCCTGGGAGCAGAGGAAGTAATCTGGTAAACGGCCGAATGGTGTGCTGCTTCATAAAAGGGAAAAGAGGAGAAGAGGAAATGAGCAGGAGATGCAGCAGGGTGAAGGAGAGAGTGAGGGATGGAAAGAGAAGGGAAAGAAAACCTGTGCTTTACTTTTCATGTAGTTTAAAGTTATGGCTATAGTAGATAAGACAAGCCATTTTTTTATCAGGTTTTTTTCTGTTAGGTCAACTTTCTGAAGTTATGAGGTGTAATGGAGCCCTGATGGGGAGAAACCCTCTGGATTGGTTGTGTGTGAACTCTGCTGGAGCAGTTTAAACATCACAGGTGTAATGTCATCCCCTCACTGTTCAAAGGTTGAGAGAAATAAAAGGAAGTGAGAGCAAGAGGGCAAAAATAACTCCTTTTAGAAAAAATAAATGTCACATCTGACCCTGCTGCGTATGAGCTGGAGAATTGAGCCCCTGAGGTGTGAATTACGGTATCCACACTTAATCAAATGTCAGTATATTTACACTCTTTCCATATGTTGATGTGCATCTGTCAACTGAGACTAGATTATTAGCTACAAACTAAAAGGCTACTGTAACAGCAAAGCCAGAGCTGGCTGGTGGGGTGGGGGGCGGGGGTGGGGGAGTAAGAGGGAAAAGTGACAGGAGGAAGACAAGTTGGTGTAAAGAGGAGTAGAGAATATAGCAAGAAATCAATATGCATTGTGCAGCAAATGCTGTAAAGCAAAGACTGAAGACCCAATTAAGCAAATCTGTACAGGTCAGATTTACAGAAGACGACAGGGGCTAAAGGGGGGAAAGTGAGAGAGGGCAAAAAGCACTCACAACATAAAGTCCTGCTCCCAGCACGGCTGACTGCCGCGCACAGCGATGGTTGTGCTCTTAACATTCTGCACCTTCAGGGTCACGTAAGTGTTAAATTTCTCTGTAAAATACAAATACCATCGGTTATGCCGCTGTGTGTGTTTATGTTAAGCAACCAGACTTAGTAAAAATAAGCAACAAATGGACGGACCTCCACAGGACACAACTTACCTTGGGGTCCATCGAGCTTGCCTTTCTTCACTGCAAACAAACAGAGAAAAAACAAAAGTCTCAAACAAGAAATCAGTGTACCCGCAGTAAAGTAGGTTAAAATATTTGTGCTTTACTTTTCAAAAAATATCAGCTGAATGTTTGTCACGCAAAGTGAGGTGATAAAAAATGATGCTCTCCACCAACAGCCAACATTTTCCTGCTGTACATACAACTCTCAGTGAGTCCACAAAGGCTTTTCTCAGGCTTATGCTTACAGTCTCATGTGACTTTTGCCTACAGTCTAGTCAGGCCTCTGCCTGTAGCTCATGTGCATGAAAGTATGGTTGGACGGTCATTGACAGGAACCTGGCATTTTAGAGAGGAGGGGGAAAGGGAGGGGGGGGTGGGCAATATGCCAGGATCTCAATATGAAAGGCTGCATCCGTTCAGCAGGAGGTGTCAGGATCTCTGAGTCACTCTTCAGAGGGGGAGAAAGACAGTTTAGGTAAAAGGTGAAGCCAGGGAGGAGAGCGACCACATGCCTCATGCATGTGTATGTATTCCTGTATGACTGCAAACAGAGGGTGGTAGTTAAAAGACTGAGCGGTGCTGACGTTTATCCAACACAATGAGGCTCCACTGAGGTGCCACTGCCAGCTCCTCCATGCAGGGACCTCTGGAGGTACCAGACTGACTTTTAAACCACAATGACGTCAAAAGCCTATTCATTATTCATTCAATCCTGCACCCTGCCGATGCCCAGCATCCCTATGTTTAGCAGTAAGATATTAATATTCAGAGCTCTGGCTTTTAAATCGCTGCTCCTTTTTTCCACTGATGTCGCATTTAAGGAAAGGCATACAGGGAATAAGCAACATTTAAAATCAATCTAATTGGGCCTCAACAACAAGCTGCTAAAACACCCTCTGAGCATGTGTGCTCGGCTGCAAGAAGAATGACTTTATAATATATTACTTTCCTCTTTATTCAATCAAGAAAACCTTAAAAATGAGGATTGTAATAGTGATGCTGTTAGCAACAACCAAAATAGATTCGACAATGAAACACATTCTGAATCATGTTCTTAGTCAGTGACAGCAGAGCAGGTATGATAACCATTGTGGACAAATTGGCTTCTAAAAATAGCATCACCCCAGCAAACCCTTGGGATAATGCTTATCACTTAAATATCGCTTTGATTCATGAGGCAGGTGCCTGAGTAAGCGGTGTGGTAGAACATGTGCTTCTCACCCGACTTCAAAGCAAAATCCCCTTTCCTGATATTCTTGCTGCTGACAGGGCAGTCACGCCCGAGGGGTAAAGGAAGGTTCATTTCCATGAAAGCAGCTGAATATACAGCTGACAGAGGCGAGCAAATTACTAATTTCTTTGCTTCAAATAGTCAGTAAATGACAGATGCACCCTTGCAAACACTCCCGCTCTCTCTCATACACAGTCCTCTCCTCACCACCAGCCGCTCTCTCTCTCTCTCTCTCTCCCCCTCTCGCTCAATCACTCGCTCCTACAAGCTCCCCCCTGCCATGTGGCGAGTATGCACGTGTGCTCCCTTTCTATCTCTTTCTCTCGTGCTCCATTAATCTCTCCGTGCAGCCGGATGCGGGCAGAGCGAGCTGCATCCCCAACACTAAAAATAACCACTTCAGTGTGACAGGAGTGGGGGGTGCCGGAAAGGCGGGGAGGTAGGAGTGGGGGGTGGGGGGGGGGGGTACTTACAGCTCAGAGGCATAAGACTAACCTAACATTGCTGCAGTTACAGCACAGGGAAAGGAGTGAACGGGGTAAAAGTAGGTGTTACATATTTTCGGCAAACCCTCAACAGTAACTGCTGTGTCCCTGCCACAGCAATTATAAGATCTCATTTTCTCTTTCTTTGATGAGGAAAATTGGACAAATAAATTCTAGCTAAAGGGGCTTTTGATTTCCTGAGGTTTTCCCGTCAAAAGAGAGCGCACACTTCCTAGCAATCATACTGACACCGGGAACAACAATAAAAACCTGTCACCATGGAGTGCAGTGAGGAAATTTCTAAAGATTATGACAGAAAAAGAGAATTTACTCAAGTGCACCATTGAGTCAAAAACGGTTACCAAGATGTTACTCATTCACACACCTGCAGAGTACCTGGAGCAAGATATCAAAGGTAATATAGATTTTTTTGCAGTCTTTCTTAAGTATATTGGCAGCATAGAGCCTAGGCATCATTATGCACATATATCAATGCCCTGTTTTATCTACTGTATAGATTCCAACACAATTATTATTTGCTCCTTACTATTTACAGACCCCCGGTAACCCGTCTTTAAAGTAACACAGCAGTGTGTTTGAAATGCTAATAAGAAACAGAACAAGCCAAGGACGGTTTGGTGCTAAATTATACTATTTCTGAATTTGGATTCTCTGACTACTTTTGCAAAAATGGCCCCCTAATGATCCGAATACATAAGTAAATAGCCTTAATGAGAGAAGGTGACACTAATGAGGACGTCTCTCATGGTTGACTGTGTTATAAAGTTATAACTGGCATCTCGCTACAGGGGATGACAGTAATAGGATAGTTGCCAGATATGAATATGCTTATTCAGCTTCTGTGGCACAATCTATCATATCATTTAACATCACGAGACATGGAAGTAGAGCACATCCCTGACTGTGCAATGCCAGTGCCAAAGCCTAATTCATGCTTATCAACCTCTTTATTTCTGCATTCTTCTCACACACACCATGAAAAAAAAAAAAAAACATGGTATCAATATCAACTTAGCTGCAGGCCTGTAACAGAGTTTGTAGAAACTGATGAGAAAATGCCAGCAGAGACTTAAAATACCATTGGGGTTGCTATGCCAACAAAGCTTCAGGACATAAAGGGACCACCGACGAGTCTGAATCTCAATCCTGACATCTGTGCAATCAACTCCAGCACTGGTGTCAACAAGATAGCGGCCTCCTCATAAACATGACAAGCTCCAACCTCTGCCTGAATCTGAGGAGGGAACTTGAGGGAATTGCGATGTCATCTTCTCTTTTATTCACTGTTCCCTGATTAATAAAGCAGCATATGCAGTGTCCCAGAATAGGAAAATCTGCCCAAACTGGCCATAAAATCGTGTCCCTATGAGGCTTAGTAGTAAAATAAATCAACTAGTCATACATTCTTGAGAAGTTAAGAGAGGTGCAGACATGTTTGAACCTGTTTAAGGTTGTTTAAGGTTCAGGAAAAGGCCAAATGTCTTTTTTTTACCCCCTTAAATCACAACCTCGCAAATGTAACTGCATTTGTTTATTTGCCTTCTCATGCATCAAATTACTGTATCATCATCAGCCTGTCAGTTTTTTTAATGTGTTGAAACTTGAATTTCAGTTGTACAACACAAGAACTGTCTCAGTAAACAACTACTCTGAGAGGGGAGTATTTTTAATCCTAATGAAACATATGAATCATATCAGCTGCTGGACTCATATTTGGTTAATTAGAAGAAATTGAGTCTTGATAAATTGAGAGACTTATTTTTGGGCCCAGTGTCTACTTCCTTCTCTGGAGAAAGACATCACAGACAACCTTACAGACTTCATCGAATAAATGACAAACACACCCATTAACAACTGAAGGGAGGCATTTGTCAAGCAGTCATAATACAGTGCAGCGTTATGAGTCGGGGCCTGTTAATACAGTAGGAAACCAGTTTGGTCACCAATTGAGGAATCTTGATTTCTCCAGAGAAAACAGGCTGTGGTTGAAAAATTCAAGAATATCGCTACCAGTCACATCATTTCAAGAGATTCTACTGCAAGGCAACCAAGTAGGCTACTGTATTAGTAGGTATATTCGCGCAATTACGCTTGAAAACTGAGGTGAAATGTGCGCAATCGAGATGATTTAAATCAAAGTATTATCTGCTTTATGCCACGAAACATAAAACACTGCACCCTCCTCACGCAGGGACAAACTGAGAGTGGATTACATCTTGTTTTACTACGTTTGACAGCTGCTGCCAGAAAGCATACACCTACTCCATAAATCGATAGGGCTGTAACAATGCCAGTCTCTGTAAAATTAGAGCCCGGTCTGTCATCGAGGATAGTACGAGTGAAATATTTCAGGCTAATTTACACACTAATTGTAGAAGAGCTTAAACAGATTAGAAATATGCTCCATCACCAAACGTGATGGGAAGTATTCAGCCTTGGAGTTGCGTTAAACTGACATTTATTCAAAAACAGATTCCTGTGCAAGGCGACTATTCCAAAATATTGATAGATAATCGTTGCCAGAACAGGTAACCCCCCCCCCCAAAAAAACTGTAAAGATATGACTTGAGGCAATTCAGGACGCTCACATCAGCAGGTCGTGACAAGACATGCATTGTTAGTTCTTCTCTTACCTCCAACACACAGCAATGACATTTCTTAACTGCGCCTTTAGTACCGGGTCCAGCTTCTTCACTAGTTTCCTTTTATTGGGCTAATCTGTGCAATATACAGCCTGGGAATGAATCGGTGGGCTGGAGATGGAGACGCCTGCCGTCGCTAGCAGCACCGGGGCCTGGCAGGAATCGTTACGCCTGACATAAATAAAAGTCTTCACACTTCGAGGGTGAACGCCAGCGTCGCAGTCCTCTCCGTCTTATTTATGGCACCTCTGTCTCAATGTTCAACTCTCCCACCCCCCCCCACTTCTTTCTCAGCTCTCCGCTCCCCAACACTCAGCCATCTTGTTCAGCTTCAGCACCACCGCTGCGTGGACAGCTCCTGGCAGTGACGTCGGAGCGGCGGTGATGGTGAGTATGGGTGGGGTGGGGATCCTGCGTTATTAGCCTCTCCTTCCGGATTTTCACCATATTTTCTCATAAATGTTTTAGAAAATCCTCACCTGAAATCCCCCCAAATATGATCACATGTCAACATGGAGGCAATTACTGAAAAATATTGTGATATTTAGTTTTTTGTCAGTATTACCCAGCTTCACTTTTTTAGGAAAACACTGAAGTCCAGATGAAATACGAGTGACAGCGAGTGTCAGTTATATATCAAAGTGCGGGGCTCCTCATACCCACGTCTGCATTAGCAGTAAAACTTGATACAGCTCTGATAAAGTCAGTGGCGGATTCAGCCAATCCAATAAGAACCAAATAGAGAGATGAGAGATGAATGTAAATGCATTGAAAGGCTGCTGCAGAAAAAATGCTGACTATAAATAGTATCAATAATGGGGGTTTCATTTTCCCAATTTCAGAAGAACGAAAGCAATGATTCACATGAATGATGCACCTGAGATGATATTTGACTTGAAGCAGATGAACTGTTGGTGCCTAATGAATTGAGAATACTGAATAAGCAAAATGAGTCGTTTGTCATGAGCTGTTTATCTTTAAACTTTGGTCTGACTCTGACTGGCTTTTTCTGGCTTTTCTAGTATCGAGTTGGCAAAACTTGAACCAATCTCAGTCGTTTTAAACTGTGTGGCATATTTACCACGTCATCCCCACTTCATGCCTCCAGTTAGGAAAAAAAAAAAAGTCAAAACCCAGACCGGTACACTATAGTCAGATACAAACATTACTAGTTTTCTTGTGTGGGCCAACAGCTCCTCCTGCTGCAGCACAACATCCATTGCAAATCACCAAATCTCATTCCTTAAATGATGAGTTCACAATTTTTAAAATGTGTCTTAAAACAACAGTCAGGTGCCCAAATGAACATTGATTTTGAACTGGTTTTAACTCCTCCTGTTCATACTGACCATTAGAAGATTCCTTCATAATACACTTTAGGGCGGTCCCCAATCCCTTTTTTTTTGGGCTTTGAAGCTTCAGCAGCAATTACCCTGCTCTCCCCAGTGTGTTGTTGTTTGCAACTGTCTATCTCCGTCTTTCTGAGAGAGACAGCAGCAGCTGCTGTTTCCCCACCAAAAGTAGCAGCTTCAGCACGAGCTGAGTGACACTGAGGCGGAGAGGAGGAGGAGGAAGAGGCGCCCGCACCGTGAGACTCATCCTCCCCCGCTGCCGAGGAGAAACAAAGGACTTTTACACTTAAAAGGCTGTAAATGTGGCAGATATCCACCTGATATGACTAACTCAGACTTCTAAAGCCTCATATGAGCTTCAGAAAAACTTTTAAATGCATTTTTGCACAAAATGTGTGGACACACTGCAGATTTTGGGACTCACTTACATTGAAAGTACTAACAGCCAGTATGAACAGGAGGAATGATTACAGTGAGGAGAAACTCTTTCAGTGTTCATATGGGCACCTGACTGTTGTTATAAGACAGACTTGAACAACTGTGAACATATTCTGTAAAGGGTCAGTTTAGCAGTTACCTCTGGTTGTTTATAGCCAAGCAGATTTGAGAAGGGAACATTGTGCAGTGGGAGACCATTTGTGTTTTGGATGAATTCACCATTTTTGAACTTATGATTTGGTGTTTTACATAATTAAGCTCACAACGATAAAAAAAAAGCAAAACTGCACTTTTTTCAATTTTTTTGTAAACATTTTCATTATGGTTTAATGAACATTTCAAAAAATACATATATACTTCACAAATACATCATATTCTGACAACATGAGAAACTGTTTGTCCTTTCCACAATCTGCCAATATTAATGGAAATTCAAACATGTATACCCCAACATTTAATTTTCACCTCTTCCAGTTTTTTTATGCATTCTAAAAAAACACTACATACACATTACCCAGCATTCTCCAAATGCCAAATGGCATTTATTGTAAACTGATGATTAGGCTTGTCTTATTGGACAGAGCCTGTAGGTAACTGCTAATACAAAGCTACACAATAGGGTCAGGGTCAATCCAAATTTTCTTAAGGCAGTTCAGAAAGTAAAATGACATTACATTTCATGAAATCCCTTCCTGCACTGAATTGTAGTAACCCTGAACCCTGCCACACAGATTTACATTCACAATTATGTGCGAGAATACACATTTTCTACAGAATACACATAATCGTAAAGAAGACATGTCGACATGGACTGTGTGTGCTGTGTTTTGAAGTGTTGGTAACCTTGCCTTTACTATCCTTGAGATATCCACATGCTCTGTTGAATGGCACTGATTTGACCCAATACCACCAAGCCTGTGATTTGTCCCCCTGATGCAGGAATGAATGGGTCTCTGGCTGGAGTCTCCTCATAACTTCTCACTGACAATGAATTACAGCATGCAGTTAGAGAAAGGACAATATCCAGGCATACGTGTTAGATATGGGCTTGTGACTTGAGTTAAGTATGAATTATAAATAAATATTTAGGATAATAATCATGTTGGACTAAGGCCTAATAATCATGTGAGTTTATCTGACCTGATATTGGCCAGATACTACTCATCATTGATTATTTGATTAAACTTTTGTCTTTAAAATGTCAGAAAATAGTGAAAAATGACCATCACAATTTTCCAGACCCCAAGGTGACGTCTTCAAATGTCTTATTTGTCTGACCAACAGTCCAACATCCAAAGATATTCAGTTTACTATCATAAAAGACTAAAAAAAAGAACCAAATCCTCACATTTGAGAAACTGGAATCAGCAAATGTTTGGCATTTTTCTTCCTAAAAAAGTGACGAGCTATTTATAGATATAAAATAGTTAATCAAGTTGTGATTAATTGTGTCTAGTTTCATTCTTTCCGGGACTTTATCAGGCAAAGTGGGAGCTATAATCGAGAGAAAGCAACATTTTAACAATATTGAGTACAGAACTGCCTGATGTTGTGAGACTGGAAGTCACTGTTAGGTATCAGTGGTCAAACACAGGTTGAATGCATGTTTAGTCTACTGTGTCACACTCATGGTTTGTGTGAAAGGTATTAGTTACCTGTCCAGGTGAGAGAGGACCTCGCAAAGCTGGGTGACCAAGGCCCGGTGCTTGTGAGGGTTTCCTTCAAGCACTCCGCTCAGACGACTCAGGTATGAGTCCAGGTTCCCAAGAGACGCTGTCTCACCTGTGCCTGTTCAGAAACGACACAGAAGAATCAAATCTGCACATCATCTCAAACCAGTTCTTGGGAAAATCCAGTTAGTATTCATGAATATTCATTGTTATTATAGCCAGATATTTAAGACACAAGTATGCGGATGGTTTAACAAGGTAAACACTATCAATGTATTTATAATATAACAAAAACAACTAAAACAGCTAAATGCAAATATAACCCTGTAGCAGGAGGTCTAGCTAATATCACGCAGATGTGTTACTGTTTGTCTTCCCTGTGAATAAATACATCCAATTGACTGCTGACCTGGCAGGGGGACTGATGACAAACCATTGACCAGTGTGTGTTTAATGGCCAGCCAGTGTTGGTGAAGAGCCTGGGTACGCTTCTCGTCCTGCCCCAGTTCAGCCTCCAGACGCTCTTTAGCGTTGTACATGTCCTTAATGTGTCTCTGCAGCACTGCATTCTGCTCTTCAAACTCAATGTTGGCCTTACGAAGCCGTCGCAACTCAGCCTCTCGAGCTGAGAAAAATAAAAAATGATTTGACAAGTGTATAAGATTATATATCAAATAATATATTTAATCTCATATAGAACTTTCTTTACATTAAACAGGGGGTTTGTTTAAATATCTAACAAAGTAATAGCACAGTAATAACACTGGGTTTGTGCTCTTTACTTGTGATACCTAAGAATGACATTTTCCTGTCTTCATTTTCTTGGTTACCTTTGTTCTGATCGAGGAACTCCTCTGTGAAGATAGGGATGTCGAATCTACTTGAGAGATCCGAAGACTGAAGGACCAAATCAATAAATGGATGACTTAGTTGGGTGCAATTTATGCAGAAATAAATTTGTAACAATCAGTAACAAGACATGGAAGTGTCATGTACCTTTGGCAAAGATGGACCTGAACTAGTACTGATGATGACAGATGGAGTGTCTTCTGAAAGAGAAAATATATGCGCATAAAATAACTCACATGACAGAGTAAGCGAATATATCTTGCAATATGGTGTTATTTTAGGAGCTGTAACTGATAACAATAGACACGCAGGAGCCGTAACCTTCACAATAAACATTAGCTATGCTGAAGTCAGTTGTCACCTTTCTTGATCCTCTTGTCTTGTATCTTTGCACTGGTGATCTGATAGGCCTCAGTCTGCTGATATTCCTTCAGTTCCTGAGCGTACTGCACCTTTTCCCGTTCCGCCTCATCCAGATAGCGCTGTGAGTGCACAATAATAATAATAATAATAATAATAATAATAATAACAACAACAGGTGCGAGCTGACTCAGGAAGTCAATTGTCTGATTGTAGTTGCATACAATAGCAAGTGCCCACAGTTACACGTTGCATTGAATAAACTACAGATGCATACATGGAAAATTTTGAAAAGCTACCTGTTTGTCATTTGGGGCTAATCGTGTCCATTCTGCTCCAAGTCGCTTGGTGATTTCTGGGAAAGGCAGGTCAGGGTATCTGGCCCGCATATGTTCTCGCCGTTCATTCAGGAACCGGACATAACCTGTTACTGGTGCCTTAGGACCATTTGGTAGCACCTTCTTCCTTTTCTTTCCCTTTGGCCAGCCTCTCTTCTTAGGCTGCAGAGAGGGGACACGACATGAAGGCAGGGGCTCACTCAGCTGTGCCACTCCTCCTCCTCAGTGAACAACTACCATAACTACATACAAGGATTATTCCAGGGATTATTTTTTATCATCAATTAATATACAGATTATTTTCTCAATTAATCATTTGGTCTGTAAAATCTCAGGAAATAGGCATAGGGAACACCACGTTTTCCCAGAGCCAAAGATGATGTCTTTAAATTGCTTGTTTTGTCTGACTGACACTCCAAAACCAAAAGATACTCAATTTACCATTATATAAAACTAAGAAAACCAGCATATATTAACATTTGGGAGACTTAGTTTGAGCTACTGTTGTATTGTGTTGTACTGAGAGGCATTTCCAATACTTTATGCACCCCATTTATACCAATGAGGGAAGATGAAATATTAAAAACACCCTTATGTATACTTTAACAGCACCACAAACTGCAGCTGAGAAATAACTATAAACTTAAAATCAGCATGATTAATTGCAGGTCTGGAATATTAGTGTGAATCACTTTTAGCTCGATGTAGCTAATAAACTGATAACTGAGCATATAGCAGGGTGGCAGTTGGTCTAACTCCACCTTAAAACAAAATGATCAATTAAATCTATAGCTGCAAGTCTCGTCAGCTTCCAGCTAAAGACCATGTATTCCACATTTAAAGCAGTTTACACAAACCGTGTGCACCCCGGCCAGATGGACTCACCTCATCTTGAGGTGGATCTGCTGAATGTGATGCTCTGGGCTGCTGCGGGGCTTCACTCTGCTCCTGTTTTATTCCCCCCATGATCTCCGTCCGTATAATTGATGAGGGATACGTGCAAAAACGGGCCAAACTCCGTCAGGGCTGTGTCGTGGGAGGGCGTCTGTGCAGAAAAATATGAGAATAGTTATAGAAATATGCGAGCAGTGAAATTTCGGCTTTTATTTCCCCTGCAAGGATGCCGCTGAAGCTAACCTAAAACCTAAAACTGCTAGCTGCTCAGTGTGGCGACGCTCACACACAGGACGGACAATATCCAACACAACTAAAACCTTTCAGGAAGAACAAATAAAAATACAACAGAGGGGAAATTCGTACATTCGACTATGTTTACTTACTCAGGACAGCAGATGTTTAAAAAATATTTCTTTACGTTTTAATACTTTACTCACCCGATAATGAATCCCTTAGCCAAACAGGAAGAGAAGCTTGCCTGCCATCTGATTGGTCAATACGGTGACTCGTGATTGGTTGGCTGGAGGACCAACCGCCCACCAATCAAGCTCCAGTATGTTAAATACACCTCACGTTGAGCCAGTAAAATACACGAAACAACATTATTTTATACTTAAAGATCTCCTCTAAACACGTTTTAAGATATATAAAATACTCTACTTTGAATAATAACTTGTGTCTGATATGGTCTTTCCATGACAAATGTTAAAATATATCGTTAAAATGGCATTTCCTCGTTCTCCCTCATTAAAAATTCCAGGATCTATAAATATGCAAATATTTTCGGTTTCAAAAGTTTCCCTGCTGGACACAAGATGTCTCCTACTTCACTTCACACAGAAGTGTTCTACTTTCAGCAGGAGAATGTGTTCAGTGTCAAACTCTGCACATTTTTTTGAGTTTTTGAGTTTTTGAGTGGAAGGCGATTTAAATAAAAGTACCTTTACAGCAATGTAAAAATACTCCATTACAAGTAAAAGTTCTGAATGAAAAAAAAAAAGTAAAAGTACAGAAGTATCATCAGCTTGATGTAGTTAAAGTATTGCAGTAAAAGTAGTGGTTTGGTCCCTCTGACTGA
This sequence comes from Scomberomorus guttatus, assembly GCA_038419695.1. Lineage (NCBI taxonomy): Eukaryota > Metazoa > Chordata > Actinopteri > Scombriformes > Scombridae > Scomberomorus > Scomberomorus guttatus. The sequence continues at coordinate 12,482,483 of CM076454.1, read as the reverse complement.
TATATTATTATATATGACATCATTAGATTATTAATACTGAAGCGTCAGTGTGTAAGCAGCATGTTACTGTTGTAGCTGCTGGAGGTGGAGCTAGTTTCAACTACTTTATATACAGTTAGCTAGTTTAGTCCAGTGGTTCCCAACCTAGGGGTCGGCGCCCCTCCAAAGGGTCAGCAGATAAATCTGAGGGGTCATGAGATGATTAATGGGGGAGGAAAGAAGGAAAAACAAAGCTCTGATACACAAATCTGTTTTCAGTTTTTGGACTTTTTCTCTAATCTTTGATTTTTGGTGAAATATTGGATCATTTGAAATTTTGTTTATATGAAACCATGTGAGAAGTTTAGAGGGAAAAATCACTTTTTGGTGGAGCTGTTAACAACTCATAGACATCTGAAGTGTGACCCGACTACACACTGGTTTAATCTTTAACAAAGTGTTGTATTTTAAAAGTGTGTTATATTATCCATTGTGTCGTATTTTTCATCTGAAAAGTAACTAAAGCTGTCAAATAAATGTGGTGGAGTAGAACATGGAGTTAACATAAACCCCATATATTTTATATTCTTTGTGGTGCCATCTTCTAATAGGCCACCCTTCATAAAGGCTTGTATCTAATGGCTAAATGTGCGATGTTACACAACAGTAATAAGCCAATAACAGGAACACTATCTGAGCTGCCAGGTTGTGACAAACTTTACCCTCCTCTAGCTGGACACTTGAGCTTTTTGTTTCATTAATTGATCAGGTGGAGCTCTCGACTGGACCATTTAATTAATGTATTTGTTAAAAAGAGACATTACACTTTATAAAGTGTGGCTTATAAGGAAGTGGCAACGGTTTGTATAATGTACTATATTTAAGTTATCTGTATTTGACATTATTTCACAGTACTGTATATTTCCATATGTTTGCATATAATTACATGTTAAATTATACATTATTACATATGCAAACACACTCCATCCAACAGCTCAGCTCTTTTCTCACCAATCAGAACGATCCTCTAGAAAAACAAGGGGGTTCTCAAGTTCTCAAGTCTGTCTTAAAACAGCAGTCAAGTGTCCAAATGCACATTTAAAGAGGTTTTCTCTGTAATCATTCCTCCTGTTCATACAGGCTGTTAAAAAGAGCCATTTTAAATGCGCTTTCAATGTAAGTGATGGGGGCCAAAATCCACAGTTTGTCCAAAAATGCATTTAAAAGTTTATTTGATATCTGCCACATTTACAGTCTTGAGCATAAAATTCCCTCTTTGTGTTTCCTCAGACAGTGTTTCCCTGTTGAGCTGTGGTGGAAGTTCAGTAACAAAAAGAGGAACTTTGACAGTAAAAAAGACTGTAACATTAAAAGATATCTGGTTGGTTTGACTCATTTAATTTCAGATAAACTTTTAAATACATTTTTGCACAAAAAGAGGACTGTGGATTTTGGCCATCATGTACATTGTAACTGCATTATGAAGGGATCTTCTAATGGCCAGTATGAACAGGAGGAATAATTATGGCCTAAGGAAATAATTTAAAATTTACCACCAAGAACAGTTTGCAGAGAGAGAGCTCTCTACATTCAAGTTTAAAATATGTCTACAATCTGTCAATTTTACTGTCAAATTGAGTCATTTTCTTTCTTCTAGATTTTTGGTTAGATGTATTGTTTTAACAAGAAATGTCAGATTGTTTTTTGGACAGTTTTTAATTGGTAACAGCTGACGTTCATTCAGGAGGCCTTGGAGAAAAAAATGTTTGCATAGCAGCAGAACTTTCATGTTCAATTTCTTTTAGGACTATTGTGGTGTTGTCCATGTACAGGCTACTCAATTCTTTTTCAAACACCTTGAGCCCTTTAATATTTGACCATTTAAACTGTAAATTAATCAAGCCAACCAGCAAATAAATCAAATAGGCAAGTAGATCCTGCAATTCATCTGCAAAGACAGACGTTGTTTAATTGGCATATAAATACAAAACAGCTGAATGTTCATGCAGTGATGCAATTACACAACAACAGTTGTGGATTATTGGCTTTAACACTGGAGTATTTTTTGTAATCAGAACTCAGAATTTATGTCATGTGGATAAAAACTGAGATTATTCAAGCTCGACTAATATTGTCATCAACACTCGGATTTCTTTTCTGTAATGTAGGATGTTTGTTAAAGAGTACTCTGGGTGGAGAGTGTGTGATGTTAATGACAGAGTAAAAAACAATCTAGATTTTTGGCTCGAAAAGCAATTGATTAAGTCTGCGATTGCTGATTCTCATTGACTCAACCAGTTCATGGTTTTGCAGGTCTGGGAAACATGTCAACACAAACTACAGATCTTACTGAACAAGGGTTGAGTTGACATAAACCCAAGATTGGCAAACTCCAACAGCTTGTTTGGTTGCCCTTGAAGGATAGAGCTGTTTAACTATAAGTCAGTGTGGTACAACATGTGTGTAACAGATCCCCCAGGATCTGAAAGACCCCCTTTATAGAGTTGTGGGAACTTGAGTCCACCAGACTAGAACTGGCGTTGCTGACTTTAGCTTAGCAAGGTGCAATACTGTATCTGTTCTTTTATGCTGTGGTGCCATAAATCTTAATTACAGCATGTAGGAAAAAGCGTGAGGTAATCTTACCCTCACGATTAAAATTTGTATGTACTTTAAAAAAAAACAAAAAAACAAAACACGAAGGGCATATGTTTGCAGGTTTGAGTGATTTTATTGATGATTGGGTGTCTGTTTACTGGTTGTATTTAGGGCTGAAGCCAAGTATTATTTTCTTGATTGTTTGGGCTATAACATGCAAAAAGTGAAAAATGCCTCATCACAATTTTCCAAAGCTTAAGGGATCAGAATAAAGGTGTACGAGTCTGTGCATCAGACAGGACAACTGAGGCAGCCTGTGCAACAATGAAAATGGGGGCACTTGGTAAAAGCTTAATATGGTGCAGCAACTAATGTTTTGACATAAAGCCACGTCTTCAGAATCTTAAGAAGTCTTGAAATTATTTTGTCTGACCAAGACTTAAAAATGAGATATTCAGTGTAAAAATATATAAAACTGAAGAGCTGCAAAACATTTTGTAGCTGGAACCTGCTAATATTTATTTTCCAAACAAAAAGGTGACTAGTGTAGTTACCGATAAATATTCAGTTTACATACCAATTAAAAAAAAAAAAAAGTTGTCATTGCCCAGTCACTTGAATCCTCACATCAAGGACCACAATGGAAAGAAGTCTTGTACCGTAATTTGTTAGACATTTGTGGTTGTGTGATTTGAGATGCAAGATAAAACCAGATTTAAAAAAAAAAAAAAAAAAAAAAAAAAAAAAAGATTGTAGAGGACTATACCATCTATACCAAGGCTGCATATCAGTGATCAAAAATCACTTCTTTTTTCCCCGTTTTATCATTAACCTTGTAATAATAAAAAAAGTTTTGCCTCCAACTTTCAGCTACTATTATAAACAAGATAGCTCCATCAGTGGTAGCAGTTATCTGTAAATAATGCACATCCTCTGACAAATCAGACAGGCAATCCCTGTGGCCATGGTATATAAGTTACATTAATGTTCGGTCCTAGCTGGTCTTCAAAACCATGTCATGTACAAGTAAGTACAGCTGTACTTTTTGGATTGTAGAACAAGCTGATAAAGTTGTCTTCCACACCCACTTAATTTTTCTGTCTTCATTAAACTGGACATAAAGCCATGACCCAAAGACATTTGAACAGCCTAAAGGCTTTCAGAGAGAAGTGCATCCACATGATTACCCCTATAAAAACAAAAAACCCTGAACCATTACGTTTTTATTTTCTTTTATTTATCGTTTACAATTTTTGTAGTTTATTCATTATTGTCAATCCTTTTGGCAAACGTTAGTGCTCACTGTACAGTCCGGTCCCACAATGTAGAATAAATTTGTTGGAAAGGTGGAATGGCGGCAAGAACCAAGTGGGTTGCAGGCTTTTACAGTTTGTCCAGGTAGTTGTCCAAGGCTGGGATACCTTCCTTGAGACCCTTGCGTTTGCGTGTGTCAGTGACAACAACACCAGGCTTGGTTGCAGGGTCCATTGGGTTTCCAGGGAGGATCTGCCAGTGGTCGAACACACACTGGGGGAAGGCCTGGCCACCAGTGTTGGAACGAAGGTCAGCTGTGAAACCTGGAAATGGACAGATGTTTCATTACCTTTATGCCAAACCTGTATTACACTGTGGGTACAAGAGTTGCAAAATGTGAAACGGCAGTAGTCACAAATGTGGAAGTAACCACTTGGGTTTCCTCCCTGATCAATAACCAAGTCCTTTCATCAATATCACATTGAAGCCATCATTACCTATGGTGGTTTTGAAGTCACAATTGATGTTATAAATATACAGAGTTTTATCTATAAAACAGAATTTTAAGAGAACAATTTGCCAATAATTTCTCTAGTAAAATGATAAACTGTCTTAAGTCATTGAAAAAAAACTTTGCAGTTAGCCGACTGCTTCAGGCACAAGTATATTTTACACACCTGTCTGCTACCGTGAACCCTTTAAACCATGCAGACATTGTTGCTGCAACTGATGGACGGCACATACTTAACACTGTCGCTGCATAATTGGATTATACAACTTAAAAAATGCCCACAATGAAAAATGATAAATTTAATAAACATTTTTAAAAGAATATTCAAATCATGCGAAAGACTAATGGATTTAAGTACTTTTATATCCAACTACCTGCGTAGAATCACACTATATGCCACAACTATCCTCTGCTACCAAAAGTATCTCCTCTAGAAGTTTGGTTAGCTAGCTACTTGACTTGTTGCTCCAGAAAGCAGTCTTGACTTTCAGTAATAGGTCTAATGTTTACTACTGGTTCTTGTTAGGATTATAGACTCAGACAAACTTCAACAATCCAACAAAGAACTATACCAGTCTGCAACTAGTTACAAGGTGGGAGACCACGTCATGATAAAATGACTTACTTTAACAGTCAAAATTAGCAGGACTGAAGACATTTGTATTCAATAAGGAGTGAGTATTATAAACTTAATTGCAGAACACAGTGAAACAGCTGTAGTGTTTACAGTGTGACATGAAATGGCTGTTTGCTCAACTACCTCATCTCTAGACACCTGTAGCCTTGCTGAAACAAATGACAATGACTTCAAAGTCAATTTCAGAATGTCAGAAAATGTCACATTTGTTGACCGATATTATGGTCAGTCAACATATATAAAAAGGCAAATTAAATCTAAATCAGATGCCAAAATTAACACTATGTCAAGAACACATTTTGGCTTCTCTGCTCCGATCAGAACATCTGTTGTTGGGGGGAAAAAAGAAAAAGACTTACCGAATGACTCCATGACAGGCAGGTAGGCCTTGATGACACGCATGGGTGTACCCATCACACTGGACTCCTCAAACACGTGACCACGCCTCCTGGTCAACACACCGTAGATTCCGCCCATTGCGACTGCAGGACACTACAGAGTAGATGGGAGTAGATTGAGTTGCACAGATAATACTCAAATTTATGAGATGACAGGCAAGACCAACATAGAACATAATTCTGGCAAATAACTCACTGTGCGACAAATAAAAACCTTCACATCTCCAGTGGGACTTACCTGGATCTCGACCAGGTAGACTGGCTCCATTAACCTGGGCTCAGCTGTGAGCTCGCAAGCGTACAGAGCTCTGCGGGCTGTGGGAATAATCTGACCACCACCACGGTGAATGGCATCTGTATGCAAGGTCACATCATGGATGTCGAAGCGGATGGCACGCATGTTCTCTTCACAGAGGACACCCTAGAGACAAAAGACAGACAAATTGTTAGTCAAAAGTACTGCTTATTCATGACCACAGGGCAGAAACAGATCAATGACTACTTTTTTTAAACCAATAACCAAATAAGCTAAGATTCTATCTTAAGACTTCTCTAGATGAGTGTGATGAAGAGTGAATACTCTGGCCCCCTTACCTCCTTGGCTGCCCACTGGAAACCAGTCAGAACACTGTCCTTGATCTCATTAAGGTACTGCACACCCTTGGTGACATCCACCAGCAGGTTGGGGCCGGTTCCATCAGGTCCAAAGCACCAGATCTTTCTGGCCTCACCGACATCCCACTCGTACTTGTCAGCGAGGTAGCGGGCACGGGCCTTGAGCTCCTGGCGGGCGGTGACTTCACCCTTCTCAATGTCCTCTGCCAAGCCATCTTCAAAGGGACGGGCCTTCATGAACAGACGGTTGTGCTTGTTGGGCGACTTTGACAGACACATCACATTTGATTCTGCGCTGACGGTCTCTCTGTAGGACACGACTGGTTCAGATTTCTAAAAAAAAAGAGAAGAAAGAATGCAGAATTTACATTTAGGGACTGTTAAAGTGACATCTTTCACTGTTATGCATTTGACTATTTGCTTTTAATCACCTTGAGTGGAATGCAAGCATGATCTTCCTCCAGATCCTTCAGACAGATCTCCAGATGCAGCTCTCCGGCTCCAGCGACGATATGTTCTCCAGACTCCTCAATGATGCACTGCACCATAGGATCAGACTTTGACAGACGCTTCAGACCCTCCACCAGCTTTGGCAGGTCAGATGGGTTTTTGGCCTCCACAGCAACTCTCACGACAGGGCTGACACTGAACTTCATCACTCTCATGTTGTGCGCCTGCTCATAGGTGGTGATTGTTCCGGTCTTGACGAGGAACTGGTCCACTCCAACCAGACCCACGATGTTACCACATGGCACATCCTCAATGGGCTCAACGTAACGTCCCATCATCAAAATGGTCCTGGCAAAGAGCAGTGTGTGAGTGGTGACAAAAGACAATTCACATGTGATCAATAACTGATGTATTGCCCTTTCAGAACTGATGCTCCAAAACATACCTCTGAATGGGCTTCACGTAAAGGTCCTCCTTCTTTCCGGGGACAAAGTTTGGTCCCATAATGCGCACTTTCAGGCCAGTGGAGACACTGCCGGAGAACACACGACCGAATGCATAGAAGCGACCCTTGTCACTGGTGGGGACCATCTTTGAGATGTACATCATCAGGGGAGCCTTAGGGTCACAGTTCTTGATACCTGAGTAAACAATTTAAAAACAGACCATCAGCACAACCCCAAAAACACTTAAACACATCTGGCTTACTGCCCTTCCCAGGTCTCATCATAAGCAGAATTAAAATAAAGCTACTTCATACCCATGGCAGCCTCATCATCTCCAGGTCCTTCATACAGCAGCTCACAGCGGTACTTCTGGGCGGTGACAGGGGAAGGCAGGTGGATGGTGATCATTTGCAGGAGGGCTTCTCCAGCAGGCAGCCAGCGACGCATCACAGCCTTCAGCAGAGGCTTGCCCTGCTTGTCCTTGTCTTCGGAATCCAACTTGATTTCCAGCTTCTGGATCAGCTTGGCAGCCTCTTCGTGCTTGAAGTTCATGATGGCATCAAACACCTGAAAGTGTTTATCTGAATTAATAAGAGTGCGATTTCACATGCCCAAGTCAAGGACGATAATGGAGATGTTTAAGTAAACTACTCTTTCTGTGCCCAGCTCAGACTGAAGGTGATCATCACTAAAAATCAGGTCAAAGTGAAGAATGTTTAAGTCATCACATGCAGGCATACAGAACAACTGTCTTATTTTGCTCAGATTTTACACACGGGATTACCCAATTACAAAATGTATTTTTTTTTCTACATGCATTTAACTCAATTTCAACAATATCTGAACATAAAATAAAAGTTCTGACACCTTGAAGATGGGGTCCAGGACAAGGGCATTGAAGGTACGAGTGTACTTCTTGCCGTCAGGTCCAGTGGCAGTCTTGGAGAACTTGCCACTCTCTTGGTCAAAGTACCTAGAATAACACAAGGATGTAAAGATTAACCCATGTCAGCTACATTGTAAGACTCAAATTCCATTCTTGAAGAAAGCTGAATATTAGAAAGTCACTTTCTCTGTGTACTCTTGTCCCTCCAGTGAGTGTCAGTGTGAGGTGTGCCCCCCTGTCACTAGCTGGCTACTTTCCTCAATCACACCAGCTTTATTTGGCAATCAAGCACTCTATTTTAGAGACTCACCTATCACCCCACAGCTTCTTCATCATGTCTTCCACCTTCTTGCAGTGCTCAGCTGGTGTCATCTGGGCGTTGCCCTTGGCGGCAAATTTGGCTGCATACATCTCAGCAAACTGCTTCAGGGTGAAAGCCCAGCCATGGAGGCCAGAGCCAAAGCCAACGGTACCAATGACTGGGTCAATCTAGGAGAGTCGACAAAAACATCTGTAATTATGGCATACCAATAACGTTTTGGTTAACATTTAGTTATGCTAACAGCATTAAAAAAAAGGGATTTTAATTTGGACAGGATTAAAGTGATGAATAAAAAAAATTGTCAGTTTAGGGACCGATTCCAAAATCTTTAACAGTCAACTAAAATTTAATGTCAGAGAGTCAAGCCAAGTCACAAGTGTGATAACTGACTAATTGAAATTTGATCAATACCATCACCCACATTTGCAACTCAACCATTTTGGCTGAGTCAAAAGTGGTGCAGTGCATAATGTGGGACACAGTAAATTGACCTTCAGTTAGGATTTAACCAGACAGCTGTTTGAGTCATTGATTCCTGAACGATTTGTCACATTTTTACTTTAGAGCAGCACAAAACAGTGTCAAGATGAACATCAATGCTCAAGAAAAGCAGCAACACCGACTCCGCCCATCTGTCTGGTGCAACCAGTATGTGCTATAGACATCAAAACACTACGAGCCTAATCTGCTGATTTTCTCGATTAACTGCTTAGTCTATGAATTATCTGACAAATAAAAGCATAAAATCTTCACATTTGAGAAGGTGGGACCACAATTTATGCTTTAAAACCCAACTGATAATTTATAAATAATTGCCAATTAATTCTGCTGATTGTCAAACAATCGACTTATCGTTGCAGCTTTAAGAAAATATTTCAGACAGCCACTCACCATGATGTTGCCCATTGGTCCATGTTCATCTTCACCGTAAGTGGAGATGATGACGTTGACCGTCTCAATAATACGCTGGAAAGTTTGGTAAAGGTCTTCAGCCTCAAGCTGCAACTCCAACAAGGCACGGTCCATCTTGTTCATCATCAGGACTGGCTTGATGCGCTCACCAATGGCCTGACGCAGCACTGTCTCAGTTTGGACACAGACACCTGGTAGGGACACAAACGATGACAATTTAACCTAAAGGAAAGCAGGTTGAGTTGTGAACCCTGATTTCACACTAATGGTAAACTTGACATCAACGATACTGACAGTTTTACTCTAGAAGTCAACACATCAGGTTTTCCCAGAGTGAGTGCACATTCTAAAGCAAGGAAATATTATTATTGTAAAAGAATGCGCACAGGTATTTTGCCTTTCAGATGTCCCAGTGAAAGATAAGGCAAGGAAGGCGCACTAAACACTCCTGATGACTGTAAATGTATTAAGTCATGGCCACTGCAGAGCATATGTGCCCTTCCCTACTTGTTTTGCTCCTTGTCTTTGATAACACACTGGTTATCTAATAAATAAATATGAATGAAGTGATAAGTTTTGTCTGGCACTAAACTTTTGCTTTTCTTTATTATTTCAGCCTATGACCTTTTGCTTGTGGAGTGAGAAGAAAATGTTCAAGTGTAACTTGAGTTCCAGTCGGAGAGCTCACATCAGCTACTGAAAACTATTCAGTCTTGTCCTTACCAGACACGCAGTCCACAACAACCAGGGCTCCATCAGTAACACGGAGAGCAGCAGTCACTTCAGAGGAGAAGTCAACGTGCCCTGGTGAGTCAATCAAGTTGATCAAGAAGCCGTTGCCATCCTTTGACTGCTTAATGAAGGCCAGATCATTTTCACTCAGCTCGTAGAACAGTGAGATGGCGCTGCAAAGTAGGACATGTTGTTAGACAAAGTCAGAAGTAAAATGTAACAATTCAAACAAATGTAAAATCAAACTAAGACTGGGTGATTTTTTTAAAAAAAAAACCAGAGTTGATATGACAGTATGGTCAAGTGCATGCAAAGATAAATTAAACTAAGAATGCGATGTGTTAATGCTTGGAATTATTAGTTTGTAAAAAGAAAGAAAAAAACCTGCTGAAGAAATGCAACAATTGTCACTCAGCCTACCAACATGTGTTCAGTTAATGTGACATCAATATTTGAATTTTCAAAACAACTTAATACTTTCAGGGTTGATGTTATGCTAAAATGAAAATGGTATTTTTAATTTTTACTAGCTATAAAGCCCAGGCCACACCGCCCACCTTTACCTGTGCGTGATGGCTACCTTGCTGAAGTGCTGTAGCTTGCATGTGTGTGGTGTCCACACAGACAACATTGCTGCTGGCGCAGTGACTGCCAGCTCTATCTTTCTACATTGAGTTTGCCTTTGATAATGGCCATCAATACTAGAATGTTACATTTTATTATTAATTTCATTTATATTTGGTTTAGACAGTGAAGAGGTAATAAGTGTGTGCTCCATTGTAAAGAGTAAGTTGTTTTTCATGTCTAAGACATTCTCTAGATAGACACTGAAACTATAGTTGAAGGTGTCAGTTATGCAACGTTGCTGGTATGATGTCAATATGATTATCAACAGATCATTTTCACGGTTTACTGTTGCTGAGAACCGCGTGCCTCATGTAGAGAAAATGGACTCAACCCTGAAACGCTACATGGCGTGCTGCTGCTGCAGCGCAGCTCAAGCCGCATAGCTGCTCTAACCTGTTAACATGGGCGCCGAAATGAATGAGGTTCTGCAGCGCACACATGCTGCTCAGGTAGGTGGTGTGGACCAGGTTTAAGGATTAAAACATAAGAGGCCGCTTTGGATTACAGCAATCAACATTGCTGTTATGCTGGCTACTCTAATAGCCAGAATGGACACACAGGGAACAGTGCAGTAGTTTACTACATGGCTGGTGGGTAACCAGTAAAACAAAAAGGTATGCCCTGAAGCCAGACATTTCCACCATCAAGAAGCAGTTGAGCTGCTCTGTGAGTGGCCTGTGTATAGGGTTAGGATGTATTTTTAGAAAATTGGCAACTGAGCAGGTGCTCAAGTAAGAAAAACGCTCACACCACCCCTTATCAATGTTAATCATCTACTTTCTGCCAAATTTATTAAAAATTAAGTGTGAATGAGGCAAAGCATAAGATTAGAGTTTGAAATACTTACGTAGACTTAATTGTAATGCAACGCTCCTGTTCATCTTTGCGCGTGTCTGTGAAACGGGTCTCTCCAGCACGAGCTGAGGCGATGATGCCAGCCTTCGACACCAGCGAGTCTGTCAGAGTTGACTTCCCATGGTCAACGTGCGCAATCACAGACATGTTACGGATGTTGGATTTCTTGTCCATGATGGCACGGATCTGGTCTATGGTAAAGTTCACCTGAGAAGAGAAAGTTAGATAGTTAGTTGACTGAAATCTTAGTATAGCTTTCTGCCACCGTGGGCTGCCAAAGTCATGTTTACCACCATCTTGATCCATGGATTCCCCAGACATAATATTATGGTATCCTAGTAAAATATAGTGGGTATTAAAGGGTATCCAGCTTGGCCAAGGAAAAACTTGAGAACTAGAGGTGCTTATCTGCCAACAGGTGAAATAATGAAACTCCCTGATGTGTATTCAGATACAGAAGTGCACACGCAAGAGCATTCAGCTTTAAATGCACTGGCTGTTTACCAGCCTGTTCAGGTGCAGCCAATGATGTCCATGTTTTAGTGTACTTCTGCGTCAGTATGCACGTTAAATGGAGACTTTGATACATAATTTAACTTCTAACAAGAAGGGGACTTCAAACTGACTTCAGTTATTTCACCTGTCAGTAACTGCACCCACAGGCGAACCGGCAATTACTGCTGACGCAATGTAACTAAGGGCGTAGGGAATCCGCCATCATAACAACTGTTGCGTGATAGTCATCTGCGTTTAGACCACTTTTTTTTACCCTATGTAAATATTAGCCAATGCATCCACCGACTTATACTGACAACTTGACAGAAGTAGTAAAACACACCATAAGTCTTCCATAAAAACAGACTCAACCCAGTGACGCCCGGCATAATGTGTCGGCATGAATAGGCCACGTGTACAGACTTTGACACTAACGTTATGCTAAATGCTAGCATGGCCCGGTGAGTCAACCACCGTTACGCGGCCGAGCCTGGGATCGCAAAATGCCGGCAAGTCGTTTGTCCGTTACAACTTCTAACAACAGACCCGACATGTTTTATTCATCGTACTTGCCCAACCACTGAAAACGTCTTTAAATAGGTAGTGTTAGCCCTATTCAGCTACACGTATATCTGCATTAGCAACATTTACAGGGACAACAGCTAGCGCAAAAAGCCGCCACTGTCGGCGAAGTTACTAGCCAGCAACGTTAGCTCCTTCAGAATATACTTAACAGTCGACATGTCACCACAAAAGTGTAATGGATGCTAGAACTTAGACAGCGGACAAAACAGCTTGGTAAAGAAACGAACAAAAAAACAAGTGGTTTTCTAGGGTCTGGGTGGCTCCTTCAAGGCTAGCGGCATAGGTGACAAAATGGTTGCCATTTTGATCAAAGCACAATCCACTGAACAATCATGCAAGTAGCGTAGCATCCGCATAAAAAACCCATACAAAACGATTAATACTAGCGTTGATCGCACTGTGTGTGCTCGACAATTCATTCATTACTCAGAAAAATAATTTCAACTTACCATTTTGACGGATGGTTTTAGATTCGCTTGATGGAGAAAAGACAGGAAATTTTTACACTGCCCACCTCACGAGGGCATAGGCAGGGAAGAGGCCCCTGACGTCAGAAAACACATCTTTATACTGCTTGCGTCAGGCCCGTGCGTCGTCACGTACGGTACGCTGAAGACCGTGTGGTTCGCTGCTGCTGCTGCTGCCAAAGTTGTCAAATGAGCTTCGTTAAACTTATAGATTATTGTTATCAGAATCTGAATCAGAATCATATTTATTGGACAAGTATGTTAACACATACAAGGAGTTCGACTCCGGTTTAGTGGTTCAGAATATCAACACATAAATCTTCAGAAATATTCACAAAGAATGACTATATACAGGTGAAACAGTCTCTGTGGACTGTAAACAAGATATAAATAGTACAAAGAAGTGAAGAGTGCTGGGAGTCTGAGATAAATGTTAAATGGTAGGTGGTTATGTGGCTACAGTATATATAGCCTGTCCAGATATACAGTAGTGAGTGAAAAGTATTGCATATTTTGGATTTTAGACTAAAATAAATATACATAATTTGTAGGTACAGTGGGTATTATTATTCATGTGAGTTACTCTTTATGTTCAACACTGACGAAAGACGTCTGTGGAGACTAGCCTAGTGCTAAGAGCAGCCTAACTATGTACACAAAAGTGTAATTTTCCCAAAAAACATACATATTTTTCCACATATTTCAATATTTTAATTTTATCTCTTAGTTGTGATTATGATCTTCACAGTAGTAATGCCTCTCATTGTCTATGAATTATTTAAGAGAAGCCAGCGTTTTGCCATTTGACATTTAAAGATTAATTAATTCTGTTTTGATCACTTATGTGCTGCTGTAGGCTACCTGATCTGTAGCCTATATAATCCATGTACTTTGACTTTTCTGGGGAAAATGGCATAAAAAAGGAAAAAATACTTTGTATGGAATTGGTACAATCTCACATTATTATCAGTATAAAATTATTACAAAGGGGTATTCATGCTGCATATTAAAGGGAAATCCAGGTTGTCATAGATGAGGAAGTTGACAGTGGACCAAAAACCAAAAATATGGTTGAACACTGATCATTTAAAGGTAACAAGCAGTCATGCTCATAATAAAACATTTGTGCTGTTGAGCTAGCACAGCTTATTTTGAATCTTGTGTCATTGTCTTTTAATCATAAAAAGATTTGTAGATTCTTAAGATTCAAGATTCAATACTTTATTGCCATATCAACATGATTGATTGGAATTTGTCTTAGCTCACTTCAACAAAGACTGAAAAAGACAAAAATAGTAAAACCACTCAGATAGTCAGATTGTCCACGTCATGTTGAATGATATTTCTTTCCAGCAGATGGAGCCCCAGCTCCCTTCCAGTCTTTCATAACAGAGGGAAGGGGTGAGAGGTTGTGTGTGTATGTGTGTGTGTGTGTGTGACAGTATGCTATGCAATGCTTTAATGCTTAAGAGACCATGTATGTATGTAAGTATGTATGGATCTCATATGACCAAAGGTCAGGGTTACATTCAATGGAAGTTTTCATTCCATTTCATTTCACCATAGAAAATACTGTACCTGCATATTATTCAAGGATGGACAATGAAGATCCTTGACTGAAGTGCTGCCTTTAATTTATTAGACAGAAATTAAATCACTTTTAAACTCCTGGAAAATAAAATGTACAGGCACTTTTTGTAGGTGGTTGAATTTCCCTTATGAATCTGTTGCCATGCAAGGCCACTTTTTAGAGTGTTCTCACCAACCTACACCTTTCATTACTGATACAATGCACATATCACTTTTTGTTGCAGTAAATCATTTTCTGTGTGGCTTTTTTTTTTCATTGCATATTTATGGTGCAGTTTTCATTTTGTATGTTGAAAGTTGGCTCTGTCAACATGTTACAGATGATTAATGGGAAAGCTGAATCAATCTTCTCTTCTATAGAAGGTGAACTGGTGAATGCAGCATGTTATTGTGTGTGTGTGTGTGTGTGTGTGCACGTTCCGTGCTGCAATAGCAATGATCAGTTTGATAACATTTGGAGTAATTGTATAGCTGAAGATTCGCATGACAGATTGGCCATTATGAGACTAATTGAATGGACATGCTTGTGTCACAAAAGCGCTGTTTAAAAAGCATAAAACTATTTCATGATTCATATTTTGGGAAGAGGTCTGTGGGTGGGGGCGGGTGCACGAGGTACAGAATTAGAAAACAATTAGGCCTAACATGGACACAGACAGACAGGCACACACCAAAACCGCACACAGTATATTGAACAAATTTGACGGCACTAATTACCTGCGCAAACAGGAAGAAACTGTGTAAAATTTTCTCATTTAACGCCATCGCACCTGATCTGCTCGTCTAGCCTTGTGCTGTTGCTCTCAACAGGCTGTCATATCTAAAAACTCTCATGCAGAATGATTGACAGGGAGAAATGGCAGGCAACTCAGCCTGAGTAATGGACTATGGATTGAAATGACACCAAGCTTTTAGGCGGGTAAGGGCTCTCCAGCTACAGCCATCCCTGCCAGTGTGTCTTGTTAAAATTGAAAGTTGTCGTGGTTACTTTAAAAGCAGTCCATGTTCTGCTGGTACTTTTGTCTGACAGAAATAGAAGTGTGACATACTGTCTCAACATATTTGCTTCAGTCTGATCCTCAAAAATGCATACAGGCCTAAAAGCCTTAAACGTCAGTGATTTCGGTGAGTCTCTCGCTCTCTCGCCCACTTTTTGCCTTGATCCTTGCCCTCATTCATTCATTCATTCCTCATATGAGAGCCTGAACACCAACCACAGACATCAGTGATCTTTTAAAAGCTCCTATTGTTTAGATTAAATGTTTAGAGGAACTTAATAGTTTATGGTAAAAATGTAACTACTGAAAGCTGCTTTTCACATGTGACAATACATTCATTATATAAATAGTGAATGAACCATATAGGAGCACATTATTTCTCATCAAAAGCAGTGTGTAATCCATTTTTACAGATAGTATGATGACACAGACAAGGAGTTTGAGTCTAGTTTTCAGTAGCTCTCAATATACTTACACACATATGGACATACAGCTAAACAAAGATAACATGAACATATAGCTATTATGTATAGGGAAGTGGATATGAATATGTGGTTTATATGCGTCAATAGAGTTTATGGTCTCAAGATCAAAATCAGGAGATCACCATTAGATTGTCCGCTGATGTCTGAACACGTAGTTGCTATGAGATGGTATGATGTATGAGATGGTAGTATGAAGAGAGAGAGGATATAAAAGCAGCAGAGGGTATGACTACATCTGACCTACAGAATCAGAAAGACTGTGCAGGATCAAAACGTTACAAATCCATTCGTCCCTCTCCTACGCATCTGTCTCATGAAATAGATGTGCACAGTGTTCTTCTTGTTTTGAGCAAAGGCTTTGCAGGAACCAGAATATTTTTCCGGCCATTACAGCTGTGTACAAGTACCTTTTAAAATGGGTCAAAATGAGTCACCTGAAAGACAGTTTTGGTAATCTCTATGGTGCCGCTCTCTCAAGTATGTAATCCACATTCTAGCATTGAGCAAGCAGCAGCATTCAAATTACCCTGACATAGATTCACGTCACTCTCACTCTCATCTGATGTCAGCTGCAATAAGCTTTAGCCCCCTGCGAGGGATAAACAGGTATTGGTAATTGATGAATGACTTAAGAAACAGATTATTTGAGATCAAATGCTCTACTTTCTAATGAATTATAGCCATACTTGTAGAACTTTGTGAAATGGGCCAGACAATAAGCATTGGATATAATAGATGAGTGAGTCTGTTAGGATGTTGACACAAGATCAATATATTGCTTGAGGCTGTGTACACGTTACCTGAAATAGATGCTTGTATGTCTCAAAGATCTTTATTTCACTTCCACATGATTAAAATATTGCATATTTATCTGCCTCTTTGGCACTTTGGCAACAGCTCCATGTATACAATATGTGGTTCTAGCCAGTGCAAAAACTGGTTAAATGTACTTGTAATTGTATCAGATTGTACCCAACATACATTCAACATCCTTATTTTAAAAATGATTTTAACTGAATTTATCCAGGGTTGATAAAATGAGATTTGAATGAGAACAGTGCTTTTGTTTCAGAAATATCCAGTTCACACTCACAGTTATACACATTCAGATCTGGAAGGTTCCCAGTGTGACAATAGCCTCTGTTGGCCACAGAGTAGCTCCACTGGAGCGTTTGGCGGTTAAGGGCATTGCTCAAAGGCTCCTCAGTGATGTTAATGACAGAAAGGCAAACTGAGCTCTTTCACAATCCCCACCCAGATTTATTTTACCAGTCCGGGGAACAAATTGGCGCTTGGGGACACAAGCCTGCTTTGTCTAACGTAAAAGGAAATGTAATTTGTGAACGATGCCGCAATACTGGATGCTAACTGTACTCATAAACCCCAAGTCCTCATACTTAAATGTCATCTATCAGCTAATTCTAAAACTGGCAAAGACCCACCAGCTCAATAGCACACCACCACAAAGACAAACTATGGAAAATGCACACTAGCACTATCTTTTTTTTCAGGTTTATGCAATAAAACTACTTGGTCAAGTTCATGGAAAGAGCGTCTCTATGGCTGAAAGACACCAACACTGAGCATTGGAAGGAGATGGGATGCAAACTCTGGTATTTGTACATCTATTGTATCCATCCACCTCAACCTCCCCCAAATGACTCTTAAGCTGTTTGATAAACCAATACTGTCCTTTTTAGTCTGGAGAGGCGAGTCATTATCGCACAAAAAACAAGAAAATGTTTTTAGCCGTTGGAACAATAGCGTCGTTTTTCTGTGAAGGACAAGCTGACTGTTTTTACAACTCTGTCTTGGTATTTTAGATACATACGTGTGTGTGTGTGTGTGCGTCCTGTACCTACTAGTCCAATCATTCCATGTCATTGTTGAAGTCCCCTGACTACTTAGGCACATTTGTCTTTGGTAACTGAAATAATGATTGAGGGTCAGTGTGTTGTTGCACTTCATCACCATGTTGTAGCACTGAAACAGCTCTGAGTGTGAAGCACAGAAGTCCCCCTGAGTTACATCCATGTGTGGGTGTGTTTTGACTGCAGTCATTTATATAGCTCTGCACTCTGGTCTGAAAAACAATACAACATTCAAGGACCCATAAAATGTACTCACACAGTACACAAAGTGCACAAATGTAAAAAACAAAATAAAATAAAACATATAATATAGAGAAAAATAAATCAGAAAATACATTTTGCAATTTTGATGGCGTTAGGGACCAAGCTGTGAAGGCAATGAGGAAACAGGAGTTGTAAAAGGAAAAATTGATTTTTATTTACCCAAAAAAATGCAAAGAACATTGTAAACCAAGAATTGAATGACTAGGCCTATAAAAGAGGTCAACAAAACATAACTGTACTCAGTATAACAACAACTAAACAAGTTGAACTGGACAAAATGACCTAACACAATGGGTACATCTCAATGATCTCAATCTCTCTCTCTTATTTGATCTTTCCTCGCTCCTCACTCCTCGCTTGAACCGGAAGTCGTTGTGGTCCGCCATCTTGCAGGCCACCTCAAAGCTCTTATTTCTGCCCTGAGGAGCGAGGAGCGAGGATATGTGAGAACAGCCTTCAGTGTTTTACCAGCCGACACACCCCTTTATTGGCAGTTATTGATTGGACACCGCAGCTGATCAGACTGATCTGATACATCACAACATCACTGAGTGGAGACAGATTACAGATTCAACTCAAGCGCATCACTCCCAAGTTTGATATTTTATATGTTTTCTGATTCATCTAGTTAAAAATCTATTAGTTTTCAGGTCTGAACAACAAAAGAACCATAAATTTTCTTCATTTATTAGAAAGATTTTTCTTTTCATGATCTGTTTTTTCCCCATTAACTTTTATTATGGAGGAGATGAAAGTAATAGAGAGTCTGTCTGTCAGAAAGAAACACATTTTAAACCCATTTATATTTTACATCATTTATCGTGATTCTCATTCAGTCAGGCGGAGGCTGAAACTTCCTGAGTGTTGGGTTTGATATGAGTTACATCATTTCCATTTTCTCTAAAACATTTATTCAAATAAATAATTACCAGTGTTCAAAAGACACCTAATCATATTCCGGGTTATTAAATAATGAATTCACAATCAGAATATCATTAAAACAGACTGCCAACTGAAACTGCACTTCTATTGGCAACAAACTGCCAATAGAAATGGTTCATGTGCCTCTGAACAGGACACAGTACACAGTATAAATACAGAATGCAGGTTTTTATTCATGTGCAGGTGTTTGTTGAACAGGTAACAGGCTGCAGAGAGAAAACACTGTTGTTCTGTCAGTGATAACTGTGCGCCTTGTGTGTGCTGTGTTAGCACAGGGCACATGTGTGCAGACAGAAACTCCATCAAAAGTCGCTACAGCTGTTAAAGCTAACTGACAGCTGATCCAGCTGTGTTCAGCTGCCGCTGTCATCAGAAACGGATGTCGCTTCATGTGATGCTTCAGAGGAAAGAAGTCTAATTTCTCTAAAAACATATTTCCTCGTTTCCTCTCTCCTCGCATGGTTTACTTGCATCTCTTCATGCATCCACGGTGGGAGGGACTAAGACGCAAGGAAAAGACGCAAGTGAGGGAAATGTGGATGCAATTAAGAGAATTAAGATGCACCCAATGACACATGAGGAAATATACACTCACCGGCCACTTCATTAGGTGCACCTGTGCAATGTAATGCAATCCAATACAACAGCTCTGCTATAAATTCTACATTTATGAAGCTTACACATTTTCAGTTTTTGTTGACATTGTCAGAAAGGTGATAATTCTACTTTATGTTTATTATTGAGGTCGTAGTGGGTGCTGGTGGTGTACTGGAATGCATTAAATTGAATGGTGTTCATAATATTTTGTCCACTACATTAACATACACGAGGGGGGCAAAATATTAGGAACACCTTTTTCCAGGAAAGTACGTCCCCCCACTGTGCACTCCATATAAAACAATGTGAGGTTAAAAGTGAATAAATAGATTCCAAATCAAATCCGCTTTTACTCTGTTCTGCTTTGCCTCTCAGGCCTCCTGCTGCCCCATATAAGCCTGAAGAATGGCAACCAGGTGCGACTGGGCTGGCTCTTTACCTTCACCCTCAGTGCTTCCGATCACTCCAGAAGCTCAATTTTCTTCCTCTTCACCACTGGTTTGACTCTCCTGTGCAGTCTGTAGGCTTGACGGCCCTCCTTGTTCTTTGCCATTTTTTCCTCCACAATGAATTTTTCCCCTTTTGTCTGTTGGGGGGAGCAGCGAAAAGAAAAGAAAAAAGAAAAGTCGAAAAATTGACCACTGCCACCAACTGTTTGGGACTGAGCAGCAAGGAAACAGGAGTTGTAAATGGAAAAATGGCAAACTGACCTCAGACAATGACACATAAGGGAACATGGCCAAACCAAATAACATACAAGGGGTAGACAAGATGGACACCAACTACAACAAAATACAAAGAAAAACTAACTAAACCCAAATGACCTTTGGGCTGCTAGGTTGTGAAAAATGTATTTGGTTGATATCCTGCACTACAACTTATTTAGTCTTTTTAGCAAGTCGTTTATCTCACCCCAAAGACCCTTACAGTAGACAGTTTGACCATTTATCCTTTTCAAATAGGCTACAGGGCATCTATATCAAATTTAACATATTGATGATTTATCAACATGTACAATATATGTAAACTTCAGTTTCAGAAATAAAGTTACTGAAAAGTCAGTAATAAATGTTCTTCCATTATAATAATGAACAAGTGAGAAGTTGTAATGTTGATACATGTTAATTAATGTTAATTAATGGACTTTGGCTTAATGGGGTCTGCTTGATGAGTTAAATAGCTAGCTAAAAAGTCAAAGCAGTTAGCCATAATGGCTGCTACAAGCAGCTAGTTCCTGTGTTTACTTTTGTTCAGATGATTCATGTCTTTTTCAAAAGCAGTAGGAGGCTGATGGAGGTTGCCCCGATAATCGTCAGTATACGTGAGACCTCGTTCCCCGAATCCCAATCTGAATTGCCAGAATCTCAATAACGGAGCTGGAGAGAGCAAAGTTAGCATGACACATAGAGCCACAACTGCTACATTTATGGGAAAGACGGCAGGCTGAAATAAAATTTTCCTTTAAACTTGTGAAATAAAAAATATTTGCATAATTATATATTCTGGCATTTTTAATGAGGGAGAAGGAGCAGATGCTATTTTAAGGATTTTAATGTGGTAATTATATCATATCAGACACATGTTGTATTTTTGTATGTCTTAATACATGTATGGAGGGGATCTTTAATATTCGTCTTTTCATGGACACAGGTGGTGGAAGGTAGTTAATTCTTTAATTTGTTAGTGTAGTCTTGCCTTTTTTGTTTATTTGCTCCATTCTAATCTATATTTTTACTATAGTCATTTTCATAGTCATATGTTCAAGTCAATAACTAGTCATTAGGTACTGTTCAGCCTTAGGTGAGGGAGATACGATGCCTTACTTCACTGTGGATCTCTGAGGACTCCCAGCATCAATATTTATGGGGTTTCTGCTTCGCTACGGTTTGGTTGTGATCTTATTATGCTTCTATCTTGTGTTACATACTTTGATTGGTTTGTGAAGATGTACAGAACTCTCAGTATAGTCAAAAATGCCATCTGATGCCAATTGATTTTCTTGAGTCAGCTTAGACCAATCACTGTATCATGTTGCTGCATTTAATCATGTTAATACTGCCAAGGACTATTTCTCTCTCTTTTTGTCTCTCTCTCTCCTTCTCACACTCACTGACTAAAACCACTGTGAACTCTCACTGTGGCTGTCTAAATGCCCACTCATCAGGATTTTTGACTGAACAATTAACTTACCGCACGTATTTGTTTGGATGAAGTCAGGTGAGACTCCCCATGGAATTTGCTGTGAAGATCAGAGGGTCGCAGAGGGTCTTAAAGACTACATGTAGGTTTAAACAGAAAACTAAATAGCCACTACACACGGTGTAGCCTTGATGGAGGTATGCACAGTCTATTCTAGTTTAGCACATTACTGTATGGATGACACAGTGGCTCAGTATTTAACAGTCATGTCACAGTAAGAAGGTCCTGAGTCTGCATGTTCTCCCTGTTTTTATTTGTTTTTCCTCTTGGAGTTGTGCTTTCGTCTCACAGCGCAAACAGGTCAGGATAACTGGGCACTCTGGTTTTTGTGTACTGTGACTGTTGTGTTCATTGGTTTCCTAATGCACCAACACCAAACACTGAAAAGATATCTGATGAAATATGTGTCCTCTGTAAGAATGCAGATGATGTCACGGCAAATGTTCTCATGATAAATCAACTAAAATCCTATTGGTAGGGTTGGCAGTCGGGCCTGCCAAATCAAACACCACTTGGCGGGGAAATGAAGGCAGAGAAAAGCGACAGGATCAGAGACAGAGAGAGGAACAAAAAAGGAGGATGAAGAGAGATTAGGATGACAGAAAAAAAGCAGAGGGGAGTGTGGGCAGGGGAAGGAGTAGCATCAAAAGAGGGAGGTGGGAGAATGAAACAACATGTTGGTACAAAGCTGTTATGCCATGCAGGTGCTACCACTTGTGATAAGTGTGGTGAAAGAAGGGAAACAGACCGCTGATTGGAAAGGTAATGGCAGCAGGTGGGAATAATTTACAGCTTGTATTTTGTCCAGTGTCACTTTTTTGTTTGTGGGTTTCAAGTGATTCAATGCAAATAAGCTTAAAAAAGGAACGGCTTTTTGAAAACGAGCCCCAAAATTCAAAATAGCTAATGACCCAATTCTGGCAGAAGACTCTGTCAAACAGGGGAATGCTGCCAAAAGGCTTTATTGAAATGCTGCATCGTCAGGTACACACACATTCACACTTGTGATCATCAATTTGCCTTCATGTACCTTACGCTCTATCAAACGTCTTTCGAGCAATGATGTCGGGATGCTAAAGCACATGTTTGCACTGATCAGTTGTTAAAGATGACATTGGCAGCGAAGGAAGTTTTGTTGACTTTTACCTTGAACAAACATTAGTCAGTAGAAGATATAAAGCTCCTTTTAGCAGCCAGGTGAAGGTAAATGGCAGTGTAGTGAGTGTTCAGTGAGTATGGGCTAGGTTGACATTCTGTTTAATGAGGCAGAAAAGAAGTGTTGGGTGTTGATTTTTACTTGCACCAAAATGCTTTTCAAAATACAAATGCCAGCTTGGAGCAGGCTAGGTGGCCAGATGGTGGCTTATTAGAGTGCTGGGGTTAACACACAGAACTAAAAGCTGCTGACATGCTGACTTTAAGCCAGCTTTTGTCCATGTTGAAAAGGGCTTTGATGCCTTGCTGTGCTGTGTTAATTGACAGCAAACCTGCCACACCCATCACATTTCACTCACCCGATTTTTTTTTTTAAAGGTCTTAATCCTTGTATTCACTCTGCACACTGGTATGTGCTTTGTTACTGTTAGTGCTGCTGTATCCCATGTTCTACCTGTTTCAGTTCTCTCTTGCTCGCTCTTTCTATGCACCCTGGAGGGTCTTAATTTCCAAGGTAATTGCCATTGGGGGATTATTTGCAATGCTGCCTGCATGTAATTCATCACGCTGGTATGTAGCGCGTGCTGCTGTGGATTATTGCCTCTGCAGGGAGGATACCCAAGAGTACAACTGGACTGCCAAGTAAAACGGCATTGCTTTCTCAATTTGAAATATCTGGTCAAATATTAAAATAAATTAATCCCGATTGAGAGATTTTCAAGCATCTTTCTAAAAAGCAGAAATTAATCTGCCATCTTGTCTCTCTGTAATCAAACTGGCTCTACGCCAATTCAGTGAGCTTTACTTGACATGAGGCTCACTCTCGTATCAGTGTGTTGGTTTTCAACATGTGTATTATGCATTAAAAGGTTAAAAATACAGCAACTGGAGGTTTTTTTTCACATGTGCGGTGCTATTTTTAGGAGACGAGGTAGATACAATAGTAAAGGTCGTCTCAAACAAAGCAGCCACAAATGTAGGTTGAGTGAATTAAAATACAGTACAGATACTCCCCAAAACAAAATCTCACAATTTTGACACATTCTTATTGAAAAATTGTCACTGACTTTTGTTCTGTCTTGTTTCTTGTATGTGGTTGTCCCTCTGATGTCACGTCATTCAACATTTTGACTGATTTATTATACAAAATTAGATTAATGAACAGAATGAAGTCAAATTTTCAGAAGATAATTTGTTAATTGATAGATTGTTTATGGAAGTATTACAAATTAAAAAATGAAGTGTCATTTACAAAGGATGATTATTAAAAGCTGGTACCAAGAATAAGAACCAGACAATATTAACTAGAGTCTGATATTTATAGAGAGCAGAATTAGTGTATTTCAGATTTAGTTTTACTTTATGAGTAGCTTCTTCATTGGCTATCATTCCCAGTTTTCTGATGATTGAAGCTGTTGTTGAAAGTCTTTCATGTTTATCTCCTAAACTGATGTTTTCTGAGTCCCCTGGAGGGAGTTTTGTGCAATATTGTTATCATGTCTAAAATGTTTTGCTTTTGTCTTTTGTGGTC
This sequence comes from Scomberomorus guttatus, assembly GCA_038419695.1. Lineage (NCBI taxonomy): Eukaryota > Metazoa > Chordata > Actinopteri > Scombriformes > Scombridae > Scomberomorus > Scomberomorus guttatus. The sequence goes on along the minus strand of CM076454.1, from coordinate 12,458,082 downwards.
TTTATGACACATGATAAGACATTTTTTGACACACTGACTGAGAGCAAATAGATATGGAGAAAAAGCAGATAGAATCATCATGAAGCAGATAATTTTATCATTCTCTGCTGCTATGTGAATACATTGATTTACAGACTGATATCTGAGCGATGTGGGACAAATGTGCTCTGAGGTGTTTCCTCTTGCTTCTCTTTGGCCACTATATTGAAAAATAAAGATGATGGAACAAACTGACTGATCATTATCTGACCGCTGATATGAACGTAGAGCACGTCTTTTTTTTCTGATGACAAGATTATTAATTGAACACGTTTGAATGTCTGTGCACAATTTAAACACACACATATAAGCCACACATGTCCTTGGTTTTCATTTTCACATTCGGACAAACAGATTCTTGTTTTCTGTTTCTCACAATTGGTCCCAACTTTGACAAGTGCAGGGTGCGGGACCCTTCCTCCAGCTGCTTCTCTCTGTTGCTCACAATGCATCTCAGAATTGTCTCCTGTGATAAGGTATGTGGCATCGATATTTATAAAAAGAAAGCATTCAGTTTGAGAGCAGACCTCTACCAAAGTAGATAATGGTGTTCCCAGTTAGTTTACACTTTCACAGACAATACTGAGCAGATGATAATTATATAACAAAATTTGGCTTCATGGCGGCTTTGTGACGAACATACTGACAAATTATGTTTGGGCAGTCACAGTTGCTGGTTATTACTGGTTAACGTTAATGTTTTCACATTTCACATTTCCTTTTCTTGTTACAACCCTGTCTCCTAGAAAATTATGTTCATATGCTACTAAATTGCAACAGCAAATACATTTAGACATACATAATGTTAGCTGAATTTGTTATCTCTCAACATGATGAGAAAATGTTAAAGGCTGAGGCTGGTGAGTTCCTATATTATTCTTATTGTCAGCCAAACCAACAATGAATAGATCTACTTCCATCTATTGTGTGTGTATTCAAAGTCGGATATATTTTATTCCTCTGTGCCGTAGACCTCTGTGGTCGCCCAAAAGCTATTAAAAACACGTCAGTGAGCCACAGTGTTGCTGGATGACGTGTTTCTTCACCCTGAGGGCAATAGCTACATGAGTTTGTTTAGATACGGCTCTAAAGACTAATAACAGTGATAATATTTACAGAGCTTCTGCTTCAGAACTACAGTTCTTTAAAAAATTTACAATGTAGCACAAAGTCCAGAGGTTGTGAAATGTAACAAAAGCCAGCAAAGCCTTAAGTAACGTATTTGGCAAGTTGCAAAAATGTTGATACTGAATGTATGAGTGAAATGTTTAGAGACAACGTAGTTCTTTTTTTCCCCACCAAAATATCTGATCTTGCAGTACAATATCTGCTAGTTGAAACAGAATTATTTAACTTTTTATGGTTATGTTTATGCACTGTCAGCTGGGTTAAGGTTAGGGAAAGATCACGGTCTTCGTTTAATATAGAAAAAAGTCTAAATGAAATGACAATCAATCAAAGTGCTTTTATTGCCTGAACCTAACCACACGCGGGGGTCAGGATGCAAATCCTGGTCTCTGGTGCCAGAGTCCTGTGTCCTGTTGCCAACGCAACGCGAAACAATTTAGTTGATAGTTTTAGGAGACACGGTTACAGTGTGATAGTTTGTGAAATACTTTAATTAAACTAGCAAATTGCTGCAGAGCTTAAATATTTGCAGGACTAAAAATAAAATTGCTTCTGGCAACAATTACTACTTGTTGAACATGATTGACTAAATATTAACAATTTGTAAATGTAGCTTTCTGGTGGGGGCCAAGTCAGCCATACTTGCCTGATCTTGTGTCATACTCATTACCTTAGTCATACTTTAAAAAAGGAAAGTCACTATCGAAGCACAGTTCAGTTCACTGTAGAGACTGCAAACGGACAAGTGTGCTATCATTTTAAAAACAGAGTGCTTTAAAGACTGAAAACAGGACCCTAAATTACTGGAAAATAAACATAAAGACTAAAGAAAAATCTTAATATCAAATCTAAACAATGCAGGTGATCAATGCAAAGTTTTAGAAACTGGAATAATATGATCTCTTCTCCTGATTTGTGTTAATATTCCAGCATCAGCGTTTTTGTATTTGTTAAATAAATCTTTCTAGTCTAGATATTTGACACTGAACAGACTTTCAGAACAGCAGCAATTTGTTTGAAAATCAGGCACAGGTCACACTAATTATCTTTCCTCATCTCCATTCCTGTGGAGGGCAGAATGTGCCAACAATGTCTCTGAATAGCTAAAGAGATCACTGCTCTAGTCGCCTTACAGTATGTTGTTCCTCTCATACAATTAACCTCAAGGAAAAATACACTCCAACAATTTAACACTATGTTAAACCCAGCTGTTTACCTATCCTCTATACTGGATTTTAACAATCAGTTCATTTTTTTAGACAATTTCAAACTTCTCACTTAAAAGTTTTGGGTTTCAGTCCCCAAAGATTAAGAGGTTATTTCAAGACTCAGCTTTTTGCTTCAGGGTTCAACAATCACAGTGAAGGCTCAGCAACAAAAGAGCCGTTCAAAACAAATTCTGTTTGACTTGGCCTCTATATAAAGTGAGTGAGACAGTTGCCGAGTAGTTTGCTTCTGTGTGGATGATTTCACCTCAGCCACATTTGGATGGATGTCTTGTGTCACTGGCACCTGTGTTGCATTTCTCATTTTGGCTTTGAGAAATGACGGACTGGTTATCAAACCATGCAGTATGCAGAAAGCTCAAGCCATGAGAAGCATCATTGGTGTGAAGATATGGAAGGAAGTTCGCCTCCTGAGAAATGAAACTGGCATTGCTGTTCCTTTTTACAAAATACTGGCACGTAATTTCATACGTCAGCTGCATGCCAGCTACTACATCATCCTCTATATTCAGTGCTGCAGGGGATTTTAAACCTTCCAGATGTTTTGAGGGGATATTGAGCTGATGATCGCAGCGGCCCCACCTCCCCTCTTACCTCTGTAAACAAACTGCAGGAGGTCAAGAAAGTTTTTCTCAGTACCTCATTCTTCATATTTATTATGTATGAGACGTGAGAGCAACATGTCTCATTAAATAACAAAGATTTCTTATACAGTATAAAGCTAAGATTTTTTTATGTGTAGAAAGACATGTAGTTTGTAAATCTAGGTTTAAAGGAAAAGTTCAACAAGATTAGATAAGAAGATCGATACCACTCTCATGTCTGTACAGTAAATATGAAGCTTCAGCCAGAACCTGGTTAGCTTAGCTTTGAACAAAGACTGGAAAAAGCTAGCTTGGCTGTGTCTAAAGGTAACAAAACTATGCCTACCAGCTTCTCTAAAGCTCACTTATTGATACGCTGTATCTTGTTTGTTTAATCCACACAAGAACCAAAGTTTTAAAAATGGCAAGTTGTGGTTGTACAGGGGATTCCTGGCAACCTCATGGTGACGTCAAGACCCAGTGAAGTTACTGCGCTTCACTAAGAAATGACATTTATTTCATGTCATATGTTCTAGCCACCTGATCAATGCAAATCCAATATTCACACTCCTTTTAGCTTGTTTTGCTCTCAACCAACTCCTGAGAAAAAAGTCCGTCCTGCTGCTGGAAAGGAGGTTGACGAGAACAATGAGTGAACCAAAGCAGCAAAACCAAAACAATGAGCTGAAAGATGCTAAAACGCTCGGTAGAGCTGAGCGGGACTGGAGAGTCAGGTGATAATATTCTGTGGGTTTGTCAATATTCATTATTTTTTATTGTTAATGTAAAAATATTGATTAGTGGAGCTTTAAAGTCAAGCAGGTCAAATCTCAGATGTAAAGATTTGATCTGCTCAGTTAAAGCCACACAAAGACATTTTTTCTCCTGTCACGACCGTTCTTGTCTTAATTTCACTATCGACATATTTCAGATTATTGCTGCAAAACATTTTCTCTTCTAAACATGTTCTTCTTGGTCAACATATTTCCAGGCAAACTTGTTTATGAGGGGGAGGATATGGGTCCACCAGATACCAGATCTCAAATATTATCATAGCCAGAGGGTTCAATTTTCACTTCGCTTGGCCACCAGCTGAAATCTGCGCCAACATCATCCTTGACAGGCTAACTGGCAGTTCTACAAGAGACTTACTGAGGACTGTAGATTTCTATGAATAGCAAATAGCATCCAATACAAGGCCGTATATGCATATAAATTTCAATTTTCTCATGCCAGGCACTCAGGGAAATGAAACCACTAGACATCCAGACTGAGATGTGTCTTCTTTGCCAATGTTTCTGTTCAGATAATAAAACTTGTTAACACCAAGATAAATTACACTCGATATTGTTGCTGGCCATCATGAGTCTATCTGCTTCATTCCTTTCTTTAATGACTCCATTATTCATAACAACTCCTTTGCATTTAAATGAGACAGTCATTTCTACAAGTGAGAAAAATAATGGGTGGTGAGAAATATTGTCATGAGTGGAGTGCCTGCTAGAGTACGACTCAGTGGAAATTTACAGCGCTGCTGTTGACAAACGGTAATGTTTTTCGATCCCTGGACACCATGACAACCGTTGATTAAGTGTCCCTGCTAACAGGGTATCAGTCAAACATGGCAGCACTCTGACATCTTCAGTTTAAGCAGATTTAAATTAAAACCCTCGCTCAGAATCCCAGCGAGAGTTTGCCGCGGAGTCAGCAGCTTGTACGGGAAAGGGTTAAAAGTTGCTTCTGAGGGTCACAGGATGTGATGTGTAAGGGGGGCGGGGGGGGGGGGGGGGGGGGGGGGGACTTGGCCATCACAGTTGACTTTTTGACAGGGATGACAGCAGGGAGTTTAGGTTCCAGCGCCATTAAAGAAATTGTTGGACACAAAGTATTCCTGAGTTCTTTTCTTTACTATAATCACATAGTATTTTATTTCTTTCTTTAACTCAGTCCTAAGGTCAGATGGTGGCTGACAGCATTTATTCAGAATGGTACAAGTGGTACAGAATGGTACATACTGTATGTATTATTATGGGGCGGCTGTGGCTCAGGAGGTAGAGCGGCTCCTCCAGTCCGCATGTTGAAGTGTCCTTGGGCAAATACTGAACCCCAAATTGCTCCCGATGGCTGTGCCGTCGGTGTGTGAGTGTGTGTGTGAATGGGTGAGTGCAGAAACATTATGCAGCACTTTGGATAGGAAGCACTGTATCGCTCCTGATGAGCAGGTTGGCACCTTGCATGGCAGCCTCTGCTGGTGCCAAGCTGCCCATTCAGTGTATGAATGTGTGTGTGAATGGGTGAATGTTGGCATGTATTGTAAAGTGCTCTGAGTGGTTGATAAGACTAGAAAGGCGCTATATAAAATCAGTTTAGCTTTTAATCACAAGGACATTTGACGTAGGTTCATTTAGAAGAGAGCATTTATATTTTGCACAGATTATATTTTTGAGATATTGAACAAAATCTAAATCAACAGGTGCAACACAAAATAAAATAGTTTTTGCCTCTTATAACATTTGCATTGTACTGTTTATATCCAAACCAGTACTGCTCTCTTATAAGTAACTCTGAGATGTTTATAAGTTGTAGCTAATTGCTTTATAAATGATTATTAAATAATTCACTAACGCTTTACATATTAGTTACAGGCCATGGATAGGTGTAACTTTTGGGCTGCCAGGTTATGAAAAGTGCCTTTGATTGGTGTTTATCCATGAAAGCTCATAGCTTTGTGTTCTATAGTTAGCTTTTTAATTCACCAGGAAGACTCCTCCAGTTGACTATATTTCATTAGATTTCTTTATTTACAAAGACCATTGAAATGACAGGTTAAGAAATAGAAACATAAGACAAAAAGACACTAAAATGACAACAAAAGCATCAAAATCAGCATGCAGCAAATCATGCAGAGCAACAGGAGGAAGCAAAACATTGATGCTACAATACAACGACCTCATCTACTATTCAACACATGCAGCCATGCAAAATACTGTTATTAATCATGTTTTGCACACATAGTCATGCAGAGGAATAAGACATAAAGTAAACAACCAATAGTACTGATCTTGATGAGATGTTAATAATAAGTTGAATGCTTTAAAAGGTAAGGTAATCGTGTAAGCTATGTAGCACAAAGTCATGAGACACAATTGTAAAAATATTAATGCCACATTGTTAAACTAATAAATATGTCCATACATACCCATGCAAAGCCTGACCATCTGGTAACAGGCATATGTCATGGATCAAGTTAGTTGCAAGTCTGACTATACAGAGGCTTACAGGTCTTATGACTTTGTGTGAAGGTGTGGTAAGTGCTACATTTTCTTATAACAGTCAGTAAAGTATTCCACATTTGAAAAATTCTTACAGAGAAGCAAAACTGGCTGAAAGAGCTGTAGTTATAATCCTAAAATTAAGTTTCTTGGGAAAAAACCCCCACTGTGTTACAGCAGAAGAGACAGCAGCATGCAGTTGAAATGGCATTTTCTTTTGACAAACAATAATGCTGAGTCTACAAGCTGTTAGACAAACACAAAAGCAGGAGTAATTCTACCTGAGATGAATATTATGAAAATGAACACCAATAAAAGAAATAAGGGTAAACAGTCCATTACATATGTGTTGAGGGGAAAATTACGGTCAACTCATATCTAACTCATAATAACTCAAATCATATCTTGTCTTTCATCTTCATTTCAAATTTTGAAGATAGCCCAGCACAAAAGAAAGGATATTTGAATCTTGTCAATACTAACCTTACAAACACGGAAACAAAATTGCTTTCTGTTTATTCAATGCTTTATTGTGTCGAAATGTTAAGCATCTCCCTGATCAGTGGTGCGACCCTCCTCCCTCTCCCGCCTGCCTGCGTCCTCCTGCTGCGTCTCTTTTCTATCTTTCATACAACTCTGTGTGCTGGTTTAATCTTTTGAAATCTCAACTGCATGTAAAAAAGTCATTTTCCCACATTTTCATAGTTCCGATCAGACAGAGGAGGAGTTTTTTTTCTTTCACACAGGTCTGTCATGTTGCTCCTTTTTTGCTTTACACTGATTGCTATCACAGTGAGAACATTGTGCTTCAGAAGAATCGTAATGATGTTTTGAATGTTTAACTCACTGGGTAGTTTGATTGTAAGTGTTTTGCCAACTAGAGAGATTTAGCGAGGATGAGGGCTGCCTGCTGGATGACTTGCTCTAATACAATGCAAAATAGTTTTACTTTCTTTGGTTGTTTTAATGAGCATATAAAAACATCTTACATAACTTCATTTAGACAGATACGAATGTAGAAGATGTTGTTATAAACATATGGAAAGCAGACTGCTCAATGAAACCCTGGTTAGAGAACATAATGTGCATCAATCTCGGTCCGCATCAAAATCGTTTTCCCTTCCGAGGTGACCATGCTTCATCTCTCCTGCAAGTGAGCTTGGGATCTCCCCAGTTATCATACATGGTAGATCTGGTTTCTCTCAGTGACCGAAGATAAAACGCAGCGCTCTCCAGGCGCCGTCTCAACATTCTGTGAAGTTTCTTGTAAGAGATAAACAAACCCACAACAAGGACAAACTCAGTTGACTCATGTGCCCACTGAAAACCACTAAGCTGTTTTTTTAATCCCCTGAAATGTTTCAGTGTGAGCGTGTGTGCCTGCATGTGTGTGTGTTTTATAATTACTTTTCCTCTTTTAATGGCCTTGTTCTCCAGATTTTCTTCTCACTCTCATCTGTCTTTTAGCATAGATAGATAGATAGATAGATAGATGGATGGATAGATAGATAATTTGATTCACAGTAAGAAAAAAGAAAATGCCTGACCTACATTGCAATGCTTTCAGTCTCTGGAGGAGTCTGACTTGTGAATCATTCTCTATTTGAGGAGCCCCATGGAAAATCTCACAGAGGGTCCCATCCTCTTCTTTTTAGAGGCTGAAAAGCAGTGTTGGGGCGAAGGTGAGGAAGTTCAATATCACCCGCGTGAGTGCAAATTGAATAACTGCAGCAACCCTCTTGTGTTTCAGTTTTGAAAATCAGAGGTACATCAGCATATCTGTCCTGGTAAAGTGGAGGATGATAAGTGGGAGAAATGTGCTAATTCTTTTAGTAATTAATATTTATGACTCCATGATTTGTTTTCTCACTAGCGTGCAAATATACAATGTAGGCTGACATTGAAACGTTACACATCACAATACACAAATGAGCACGTCCAAGGTAATTTAAAAGGCATGCTCATGGATTGGTTACCATGACATTCATATTTAAAAAAATACAAACAGCTTCTGTCAAGAAGATGAGCAACACATTTTGATCAATAATCAATCTTCTCAGTGTGCCTGTCCCCACAATAAACATATATGCTTTCTGAAATCATTAACATAATCACCATCTGTGCTATGGGAGCAGTGATAAACCTCTGGTTTGGCAAATTAGGCATTAAGGTTGCAACTTTTCACAAAACCCAGTTGCTTTATGTTTAACAGATTCTGGTTTGGGGTTCTTTAAATAGATCAGAGCCCCGAGGAATATTCAGTGGCAGGGTAATTTTCTTTTTTCAGCAATGCATAATTATCATCAACATTAACAGCAGCAGCAACAGCAGTGCTGTTATAGTTGTGATCCTGTGTGTGCATGTTAAAAATGCTAATTGAAGACATATGAACCGTGAGGTGATACAGTGATTGCTATACTAGTGTAAGAAATTAATCCTTCATTCTTAAAGGCTGCCCCAACTTTTACATAACAACTGTCTACAATTAAGCAAGTGTATCTGTGAGGCTGTTTGTGAGGTGCTTTGAGCTAAATGCTAATGTCAGCACGCTAACTTGCTCACCATGACGGTAGTAACATGCTGATGTTTAGCAGGTATAATGTTTACCGTGTTCACCATGTTTAGCATATTAGCATACTAAGATTTTATAATTAGCCTTAAACACAAATATACTGTAGCTGATGCTGATGGGATTTGGTCATAAGCCAAAGTATAAAAATGTTGACGTGATGATGGTGCTAGAGGAAAAGAACGAGGACCACTATAGTTGTGACTCATCCTGAGGGGGATATGAATGTCTGTACCACATTTTATTTCAATCTAACACTTTGAGATATTTCATCCAAAAGCCACAAATGGTGGCTCTAGAGGAAAAATCAGGGGATTCATCGTCTGGGAACCATAAAATGTCTGTATAAAATTTCATTGCAATCCAATAGTTGGTGAGAAATTTCAGTCTGGACCAAAGTGGTGGACCGACCAACCAACCAGCACTGCCATCCATACAGCCATGCCGCGAGCATAGCAACAAATATATAAACCACCATATACAAATTCCTGTTTTTCAGTGTGATCAATTTCAAAATTCATTGATACAAACAAGATGACAAGGTGTCAAGAATTCACATTTGTGTCTCACAGCTGACAAAAAATATATCCAGGCATATGAGGTTGATCTGCGCTCACTCCACCTGCCTCCTCAGCTCAGCCGGGTGTGTTTGATAATAATGACCCCAGATATGGATGACAGCATCTATCCCATTTTGGCCCGGTGTATCTAAAGCTTTCTTTGTCTTGACCCCGGCCTCATCACATCGCAAGAGAGAATAGATAAAGCTTGAAACACTGGCTGGTATTTTAGCTAATCTCTTGTTAGTCAAGGCTGGGAAAGATCATCATCAGCAGGGAAAGGTCAGTGAGACTGTAGCAGCCAACGAAGCTGAGTTGGTCCCTGGAGGTGCTGCATGTAACCAAAGACTTTTTGTGATATGGAAATTAACAGGTCTGATCTGCATCCATTAAAAAGCAACACATTTTAGCTTCCACTGTTTTCCTAAGGTACATCAGAAGCTGAACCTTTCTCTCTATTTGAGCCTCTGCACGATTTCTTTGAAAATCATCAAGACAACTTCTGACACAGGCTTTCTCTCAGTATACCATATGGTTTCCCACTTTGGAGGACGTCATCAGCTGAACAAACAAAATCTGATTCCACTGTTGTAAAGGCATCATTGTGCGCAGCCATGATTCACATCTTTTTGGTTGACATATTGACATGCTGAGCCAAAGACTTCCTGGTGTATGTAACCTCCAACTTATCCGGGGAATTATCTGATCTATTTTCAGGGCGCTCACTGAACAACACCATCAGGCAACCTACCTTTATAATCTATGAGGATTTCAGCTTCACAGAGGAGCTTCTTGACACTGACTTGTTTCCCCTGGGGAACAATGAAAAAAAAAAAATCAGGAATCTTGAATCTTATCTTTCAGTGGTGCCTGCAGTATATAGGCATCATGCAGGGCATAAAGCTCCCAAGACTCTGAGTGACTCAAACAAGCAGAGAGTCAGACAAGTGAATATTTTTCAGCAAGATTAATAACTCTGTCATTAAATCTATCTAGGACCTGGGTGCCCTGATGAGATACATGACACAATAATGTGTTTGTGCTCTCCCTCTCTTCTAATCTTTCTAATCAAAGTCTGTGGGCAGCAGCAAAATGAATGACCAAAGCTTGTCAGATGAAAATGGTAAAAGGGTCCTTTCTCGCTTAGATCACAGCCAGGCAGCAACACACACAGGGTGAGGAAACCCCAGACAGAAAATCTCTCAGAATGTTGAATCATGAAATATAAGAAGGACAATTTGTGGCCTGGTGAATTTGTAAAAAAAAAAAAGAAGAGAGCAAGTCTTTGCAAGTCATTTTTTAGGAATATGATTTCTCATTTATGCGTGCTGTGCTGTGCTGCACGCTTAAAGTGTGGTCTCATTATTTGTTGTCAGGCATTTTCAACAACAGCCTCCGTGTGCTCTTCTTTCTAATTGTTAACTAATGAGCATTTCCCGCATATATATACCCCCAGCTCTCAGGTCTTTTGTGGGCACACAGTGTGCTGCCTTACACGTATAGGTAATCGATTTAGTTGTATGGGGTCTTTTTCACCTCAGGAGCTTTTGAAGGAAACTACGTGGCATTAACACGCTCACCTGCTTCTAAATAATCCCATCTATGGCTGAAAAAGTCAACTCTGCGCCTGACGAGTGTGTGCCTGTGTGCCGCTAATGAGGGCCGATTAAATATTCTACAGATGCAAGTGTTGTCAGGCTATCATTAAGGCCTCAGAGAAAGGTCAGCGCCAAGGGTGTTGTGCAACCTTCTACTACCACTTCCTGTCCTGGGGGACAGGAGTCCCAGGGGACTCCCGGGGAGTATTGATCAAACAGCCCAACATGAGTGATAGATGAGGTGAGCATGCTCTTTTAAGTGCATGTTGATAAGTCTATTAGCTCATTGTCAAAACTCCATGAACTCTTGTTAGGCGGTGTAATTCTACGTATCTGATTTGGTTCTTTGAGAAAAGAGAAAGATGCTTTAGCACTCTGTATGACCCTTTTAGATAAGCAATGAACTCAGATGATAGTGCACTCTGAGGAATTATACAAGAAAATCACTCAGTCCTTTGAATTAAAGGCAAAGAGTAGTGTAACATGAAAGATAGATGTAACAGTACTGTCATAAAATAAGATCTCAAACTCTTTCTGCAGCAGAGGATTCTCCGTGAGTCTGCCAGTCCTCCAGGTTCACCGCTGCCTTGAACATGGAAATAGAAAGTGTTTGTTTGCGTACCCCCGACCTGTTATAGTTCCTCTAATATTCATATCAATCTAAATCTATTTTCTTGCTCACTCCATGCATATGCAGCACATGCTGACAAGGTTCATGAAAAAAAAAAATCTATCAAGGAAAATTGTATTCTGAGAATGTGGCCAAACTGAGCTGCTGAGAGTACTGTGTGAAAATTATTTTTGTGGACGTGGCACAAAAACAAAAATAATGAGGTTGAGCAAAATATGGGTCAGGTGGAATAAAGAAAAAACAAAACAAGCAATGTATTCTCTTTTTTGTCTTGTCCTAGAGTCTGGGGAGAGTAGATTATTAAAGATAACACATTAATGCTGATCAGTTTTTCTCTGCATGGCACTTGTTCATCATCATTTTAGGAGCTTTGCATGCTGACTTTCCATTGCGGGGGCCATTTGGCTGTTGGCCAGAAGGCCTGCCAGTTGTTATGGGAATGACGCTAACCCTGAATCGCTTTCTGTGGATTGTTCAGCAGGGTTTACAGGAAGCTGAAGCTACAAATCTTAGTCTCACAGGTAGGGGGTGATCCTCCACCGCTGAGAGTGAAAACAATGGGCCAAGTGTATAAAGATAAGCTCCTGGTTTGATACTAGTGCTTTTTCATGGAGAATCACCAACGCTGTGACGCACACAGATCTCAGAATTTGCTCATGCCAGGCCAGATGGTGAATGGTGTCATGACAATAAGTTGAAGCTACTCTGTTGGACAGTTGTGATTAAATGTTACAGAAGTCTCTAACTTATTTTTTTTGTTGCAGAAAATAATTAACCGGATTAACCCACAATAGGGGCTCTGGGTCAAAAATAAGCTTTGGGCTCCCTTCTACCGCGCTTTGTGCATAGTGCACACAGCAGACTACCCGTTGGCAGATTAATTATATTTTGCCCAAAGCTCAAGAAACCAACCTGAACTTTTTTGCCGGAATACTGCCTAGTTCCAAGTTTGCTGTGTATCAGTTAGTTTAATTTGATTTAACACCTTTTCTTTCATGAATATGCACCATGTAAGCACGATATTAATGGTTTTGATGCAGGGCTCACCTACAAGATAGAGCACGAAGGTCATAATACACAACCCTTAATGTTAATTAGTAATGCAGTGGGGTATATCCCCACACAAATGAGCAATTAATTTAATTACTGCAAACCAACTAACAAACAGTGACTCCAGGGCTTTAGCGGGGCCGTGGTACTTGCATTGCTCAGTCCATAATCAAGCCTTATTGTTTTTATCACCTTTAACATTTTGTTGTAGAATCATATGCAAGTGTTTTAAAGTATGGATATTAAAATATTTTGAGTATACTTTGTCATATTTGGACTCTATGACTCTATTAATTTCTACTACACACACACACAGGAGTTTTGATCAACAGCAAAATCTAATTAACATTTCATCTCAGCTCACTAGAGGGGATTAAGAAAAGCTATTCTCTCTGACAGCAATTCTTGTTAATGGCGCAAACATGTCAGCACCTTTGACATGGATGATTTGTGCAGCACAGTGCTGATGTTGTTAGTGATTGAAGAGGTGGAGCGCAAACACAGAATAAGAAAATTAAATCCCATTAATAATTGAACAGAGGAGAGAAAACAGAGGATAACATTAGTCCCACAAGTGACTAATTCATCTCCCTATGTATGTGCTCTGGATTCTGATTTGCCCAATTATTCCACATGGTTCAAGTTAGGGGCTTTTAATTTAATCTTTACTCAATTTAATTTACAATGTGTCCATCAATATAATTTTCCATTGAAACATTAGTTCAACAATGTCTTCCATAAAAGATCATGAAGAGTGTCACAGTCACGAGAGAATACACAGAGACAACATATTCATAGAAGATCACATTATCACGTCAGTGTTACTCAGTTATGTGCTCCTGACAGTGTAATTTAAAGGACCAGTGTGTAAGATTTAGGGGGATCTACTGGCAGAAATGGAATATAATATTCATAATTAAGTTTTCATTAGTGTATAATCACCTGAAAATAACAATCATTGTGTTTTCGTTACCTTAGAATGAGTCCTTTATATCTACATAGGGAGCAGGTCCCCTTCATGGAGCTCGCCATGTTTCTACAGTAGCCCAGAACGGACAAACCAAACACTGGCTCTAGAGAGGGCCTTTCACATTTTTCACAAGTTTCGTGGCAACCATAGGTTCTCCTACACACTTGGAAAATGAGGGTTGCAATCTGCAACTTCACCACTAGATGCCACTAAATCCTACAGGCTGGTCCTTTAATAAATAAGGAGAGGCTGGTGCTGGCAGCAGTGGACTGTCCTTTAAAAAAATGCCTTATTTTTTATGAATGGCCTAGTTTGAACATGCTGCAAAGATGCACAAACCTGCATATTTAATGTAAATTCTAAATTATTCATTTTGTTCAATCTACAGCAATGAGAAAACTGCAGATATATGTTCAATGTGTGTGTGTGTGTGTGTGTGTGTGTGTGTGTGTGTGTGTGTGTTGGTGTGTAGCTGTGAGTCAGTGAGAGAGGAAAAAAGGAGAGAGTGCAGATAAATTTTACTATTTGTGTGCGTATGATACAATATATATTATCAACCCACGTGTGAGTAGGGTAGGATTTGCCGCACAGGAGTGTAAATCTCATATTATCATATCACCTCAACTCTTGACCCGTCCTCAAGGACAACCTTCATCTCACTAACTATACACTTGTTACACTGAACCCTTTATGTCATATTGTCTTGAAAAGAACAGGAAATTCATTTAGATTCTTGTACCTTCTACTTTTTTCATTATTTCAGTCATGAGCTTTTCCCCATGACAATGCACCAAACAACTATTATTCTTTTTTTTTTTGCTCCTAGAAAAATACATTGCACACACATTTTACAGGGCTTGACCTTGCCATTTTCTCAGTTTTTAACAAATATGCAATATGCAACAGGCTTTTCAGGTACTTTGCTCATTCATTGTCTTTTAGATATAGCAAATACTACTATGCACTATTAGCCTACTTTTAAAATTATGTTTAATTTTTTGAATTTTACTCTTACCGTATGAGACAATGCACACAATTGCACCAAAGAACAAACACAAACACAGCAACCATTGCTCAGGGACATCTCCCCATTACTTATATTCTATTTGTGTTTCTTCTTTACACCTTCTTGATCTTGATTTGCTCTTCTTTTATCCAAGTCAATCAAGAGTTTTATCACTGATGTACTCATGCACTGTTTTCAGCCTTCCATGAGTGTGAAAAAATGGTTAATTACATGATATCGATGGTGTAGCAAATGTCAATTGAGGTTTACAAGATTTAACTGAGCTCCTCTCAGACAAGTGTCTGAGCGCTGCAACTATTTAAATCTCATTTATGATTGACGTTTATACATATTCATTACACATTACCTGGGAGCATTACAAGTATTGCCTGTCAGTGGCAGAGAGAGACACAGAGATAAAAGGGAGAGTCATTGTATAACAAGTGAAAACATTTGCGGCAGAGAGTTTCTTGGAGCACGCAGTGAAAGTGGGGCACGTCCGACTGGGTGGTCCATTATGATTATGTTGTTTTCTAAAGCCAAAAAGATATTTGATTATCTGTGTTGAGATTAATGCACCAACTCCAAACAAGTTCTATTAGCAGCTCTCACTTCTTTACTTTGTGAGTCATTCATTCTTTCATCTCCTCAATCACAGAAAGTCAGTCATCCAGTCAGACATCCATCTGGACCAGCACCAGAACAGGTGGTGCCTCAGCCACTTTGGCTTTGCGTCGCAGCAGATGTGTCAGGCTCCGGAAGGATGGTGTGGCGTGGAAGAGAAGCTCCTTGAGACCTGCTCGAAACTCCCTGCGAATCAGGCAGTAGAGCACAGGATTGAGGCAGCTGTTGGTGTGTGCCAAACACACAGTCAGGGGGAAGGCATAAGCTTGTGCATTGTAGAAAGCCTTGCTGAAGGGCACAAGGTCAAACTTTATGAGCACTCCCCACAGTGTCAGCGCCTGGTTGGGAAGCCAGCACAGAAAGAAGGACAGAACCACGATGACAATGGATTTGGTCACTTTGGAGCGACGACTTTGCCGGCCCTGCTCCACCTCTGGGCCCGCAGCGCCTGCAATGCGTCGGCTGAGGATGAAGCGCAGTAGAAGCAGGTAGCAGACAGTTATTATGATCAGAGGAATAAGGAAGCCCAGGAGGACCTTTTGCAGCTGGTATAGACCCAAAAGAAGCTGTGGATCCCAGGTGCCTGAGTCTGGGAAGCGCACCAGGCAAAGTTCCTCATCTGATACCTGGGCGCTTGTGGAGTAGATGGCATGAGGCAACGTGGCCAGCAAAGAGACAGCCCAGATGCCCAGGCTGGTCCACTTGGCCCTGGCGGCTGCCACTCGCCGGCTGTGCATCTTCAGTGCAGAGGAGATAGAGTAATAGCGTGCCACGCTCATAGCTGTAAGGAAGAAAACACTGGCGTACATGTTCATGGTGGTGACAGAGCTGATGATTTTGCACATCACACGGCCAAATGGCCAGCGGAAGTCCAGGGCTGTGTCCACTGCCCAGAAAGGCAAAGTCAGAACAAACTGTAGATCTGTGATAGCCAGTCCCATCACAAAGCAATTGATGGATGATTGATTCTGCCTGTAACGTGAGTGCAGCAGATACAGAGCCAGTGAGTTTCCTACCAGCCCGAGCGCACAGACTATCGAGTAGACACATGCTATCATCACACGCACCAAGAGACTGGAGCTGTCTCCTTGAAACTCCATGATAGATTCCCTGGTGAGGAGCTGCAGCCAGCAGTGCAGCGACAGGTTGCTGGTGGAGCTTGCACTACAGTTTCCAATATTGTCCTCCTGTAGTATTTGCTGCTCACATGGCTCTGGAGCCAGTGTTGGAACTCCAGTCTCATTCAGCTGCATGGCTGGACTCTCTTGATCACCTTGAGTTGGACAGCTGTGTGTTACAAAAGAGAGAGAAAAAAGTTTGTGTTGATGGCATTTTGAGCACTCCTTGTTAATCTGTGTCAGGTTGCCTTCCACAGCGATACAGAGGCTATCCTCTTCCACGATTATCCTCTTCTGCTCTCTCCACGACTACTCACAGCTCTGCGCGCCTCTGCGTCCGTTTATAGGTTTCACGTGAACGCGCAAAGCTCAGCCGCGCGGACTTCTCTCCTCACCAGCCGGTTGATTGGACCAGAGCGAATTCACTCTCTCAATAGCCACAGCCAGATCAAAGTCTCCCAGCATGTCCATCAAGAATGAGGCTTAATGTATTTTGACACGACACCGGCACCTCGTATATAATCATGTTTGTGCTGTGCAGGTTTTTATAGGCAGCTTTGGAGACGTGGAGACAATGATGCGCGTAAAATATATAAAGGTGCCGAGCGGATGTTTAACACAGAGCTGTGTTTGATGTTCTCGCTCCATACATCTCATGAGGGGGGAGAAGGATCAAGGACACACAACCTAATAACACTACAGTGAACCTTCCCCGAGGATCGTATAGGTTTTTTTTTTTTATAGAGCAACGTCTCTGGAAGAGCAGATAGTACTCAATAAATTTACAGATTTCATAGGATAAAGCCAAATCTTTTGTATCAGCCACAATATATGTGCTTTTTACAAATTCCCTGGCTGCTGCAACTTTTTGAAGGGGAACAAGGTCAGGAGCATCTCTTCGGATCTTAAAAAACAGTCTTAAAAAAACATAAAGATGTAATAATAATAATAATGATAATAATAAGAATGTTTTATAATATTTTAGCTACTTATTTTTTATTGACAGAGAAATGAGCGTCCTAATTATCTCAAGTGCAATTTCATTAGAATAAATAGATTAAATATTAAAGATAAGACATAAACTCACTGAGGAATTGTATCTTCTGCAGTTCATCATGCTGTGTTATGTATTTAGAAAAGTGAGTTTAGCAAAACAACAAATCACTGGAAGTAAATGTCTTAAAAATAAAATCATTGGGAACTAGCTACAAACAGAGTGAAACATTTCACTGAGCTCTTTCTGTTGATATTCCCTAACAGACTGATTGTACATTTTTTTCTGGCTTAGAATTGATTTTGCATTGTGCTTGTTGAAATAACTCTTATGGGACTTATGGGAAATTCTGTTTTCTTCAGTCCAGCTGCCAGCAGGCATCAAGTGGGGAAACATACCTGTGCAACCTCTTATAGCTTCTGTCATATTTCCCAACAGTAAAGTTTAGGTTGACTTACGAGCACAAACAGTTGAAAACCAAAATGTATCCGGCCGGGTTAACGCTTCTTCTGAAAAAGTTTTTGAATAAGTTCCCTTGACTGTAAGTAATCCATCCCTGTATGTTTTTGAGAAAATTAAAAAGACATGAGTGGATGAAAAAAATTAATCTGCACTGTTCTAATCCATTGCGACCCACTTCTTGTAATCTTAACAACCCCTAAACCCCCAAATGCGCAAGCCCTGACAGTATGCCTGGTTTAATGTTCTGTGTTCAAATCTGTGATGTATAATAAATCTGCACTACCTGCCCCTGACATGTCAGAGGTTGCATACCAAAACCACTTTCCATCTCCTCAGAGGACATCCCATATTAATGCTGTGTGTTGAAATTAGGATAAAACCATCAGTAATTTCTACGGCTGATGGAAAGTAGACTACTTAGCATATCAGTAAGCACAGTTTGTTTTGTCCCCTGCTTGTGTGTGTAATATAGGTTATGCATTGTTACTCAATTTATAGGAGCACACACGGAGCCCTCTGTAGACCTGTTACCCCTGCAGAACAACACATTGAAATATTAATGTTTGGCCAATCAGTGCTGCCTATTTACTGTACTGTAAAACCACCTTGACAAGGTTGAAGGGCTCCAGCTATGCTCATATGACAGAGACAGTGATAACAGGCAATGTGATGTGAGAAAAAGTTGAAAGATTTTACTTGATGCAAATTAAGGTTAAATTAACCAGAAACCCCCCTGCTGATCCGCAGACAAAGTGATGCAGCAGTTGGTGAGGAAGTTTTGTCTTTAGTCAGGTGTGCAGATAAAAACAAAATGAAGTGCTGCTCGGCAAAAGGCGTGCAAATTGCTGGGGACAGTCATAGATTCCCTGTTTACACAATGCTTGCTAACAAGAAGGCTACTTGACACGGCAGCAGTGACAAGTGTGAAACTGCGGAGGTGGTGTTGTATCATTCGGTCGCTTCCAGTGTAACTTATTTATAATGCACTTCTCAAAAACAAAAGTACAATAAAAGTATAAGTAGCAGATGGTAAAAAAATAAAGCAGACCAATGACTCAACAGACATTAGCAAAGAGAGAGAGCTGTTGAGGTAGCTGTATTTTGCTTTCTGAGTTTGGAGGGTCCAAGCCAGTCAGCTCATGTGAAATTCACCAATTAAAAAAAAAAAGTGTGAAGTCTGAAGTGCGGTCAGATTTGCCGCCATTCTTGTAAAATCATGGAAGCTGGAAAGCACCAACAAGAGTTCCTGTCAGGCTGATCCTGTCAATGCACACAAAACTCATCCACAAAGAGAGCTTAAACTCGCTTTACTGTGCCTATGCTCGATCAGTGGCAACATTTTGTAATCACTATTGATGAATCAACAGAAGCATTGTGTCGTCCAGACAGTCAGGTGGATCATGAAAAACAGCCTGGATGTGCTCCATTCCCAGACAGATGTACCAGATGTAACAAGGATCTGTTGCTGTTGCAGGAGGTACAGTTTCACATTTAAAGGTAGCGTCAGTGATTCTGGAGAAAGATTGTTCAATACACTTTTTCTCAAATTCCAGTGAATATCTCACGGTCCACCAGCTGTCTGTTCAGTGTTCATACACAGCCCAGGCTCTGTAAATGGGAAACAAACAAAGTGGCTTGGAATGAGCCACGCAACACTATTCCAGGAAAATCAGCAGGGGGCATTCGTGCTCGTGCACAGGACAGGGGGAAGTCAGAGCAGCTGTCTGTGTGAGGACATGACAGTCTCCCAGCACATGTTGAATGGTGGGGGAGGAGAGCTGGTGAACTGGAGAGAGAGGCTGTGGTGTTTTTTCTTTAATCAGGGCTTAAGTCTCTTGACCATCAGCATCTCTAATCAGCACCTTAACCCTTTGCTTTGATTCTCTTTTCTTGGTACAGATATGCTTCCATTTTATTAAAATGTATTAATCCACACTAAATCTGAGAGAGTCTCACAGAGACCCCCATTTTTTACACTCTGAGTATATATCTGTCGCATTTATTGAAGTGTAATCTGAGCAGGCAACTGCTTAAATCACACAAATATCCTGCTGTATATGTGTTTTGAACTTATCAACCACATCAATGAATTAATAAATACAAACAATGTCAATTTCTTCTTCTTCTTCTTTGGTTCAGTAAATTTCTGCTGTCAGTCAGTCTGGTGAAGGCAGTTTGTCCAGCTGCTGTCTTCTCAGCTCAGGAGCTGCAGCTGACATCATAATGATGACAAAAAAATGTTTTCCACTCGTGATAATGTGTGAGAGGAACAGAAGTGAGTCCACGGCTGACACATCGCTCTGGATTCTGCCATATTTCTCTTTTGGTCGTTGCCTTGGTAATGTGTGTCCATGAATTTGGGGGCTTTTGAAGGAACACAAAGGGGGCGAGGGTGGGGGTGGGGGGATGGGGGCTGTATTTGTTTGTGTGTTTAATTCAAACATCAACAATCTTTCTCCAGAATGACTGATTCTACCTTTAAAGGGAAGACAAGGACCATAGATAACAGTCTTAGTTGTCATGATGCTCTTTTAGTCACTTAGAGAAAGTAAATAAACTAATAGGCTATGATTAGTAAGCTGGCACGGTCGGGGTTGTTGGGGCTCTCCTGATTGATTAATCAATATGCCAATTCAATCATTAAAAAGCTGAGAGAAGGATTAGATGGATATGTTTTGATGTCTGTGTCCCTGGAGTGCTGACTGTCCGCCTGCATGAATGAACAGTTTACCATCTTGTCCCAGCGGGGACAAGATGGTAAACTGTTCAGAGATAACACTAACTGAATACTGATATATTTTTGATGGTAGGAAAATCTCACATTGGAGTGTGTGGCCACTAGTTCACAGAGACGGCCTCGGGCTCACAGTCAGGATCACCTTGAGAATGATTAGTATTCCAAATTGATTGCCATCTGTTTATATGACTAATATTTGGTGAAGGCCAACTGGTGTATATCTCAGGATGCAATTCTCCTGCCAAACATTCATCTATGACCAGACACGTCCACATCAGTTCAGAGTGATTTAAGGGTTATTTAAATGCATGCTTTTTAAAGCACCATTTCCAATTCTGAGCCACAAGTAAACTCCTTTGTTTCTGTCCTTTGTTCAGAACAAGCAAGGGTAAGATTCCCTTTATTTGCGTTCAAAAATGTATTCTTTGTAATTTAAGAGAAATACACAAGAATCAGTTGATATGGAGTACCAGACCTACATCCTTGACATATTTCTGCTGTTATTATATCTCTCTGTGGAGATCGCACTGATATTTGCACTTTAAGTGACTGTAAAGATTGAGGTAAATATTACAGTATTTCATTATTTAAAGAGTGTTTTTTTTATGTTCAGCATTCATGTCGAGTGGAGCCACCAGCTCCGGGGTGACACATTGCCCGGTTAATGAAACCTTTATTTGTTTGCACTGCGTGTGTTTGTGTGTGTGTTGACTCACGCCCACCACCACCACCCCCTCTGCCTCCATCCAAATGCACTTTTATCATGCTGCATCAGAGCTGACTGAACTGAGATGTGGCCTGTTTTGTTTGTGTATATTCCTTTGTCGACTGGGGTTTTCTTTTTGGAGTTTCAGATCATCTTAAAATTAGCAATAATGATTAAAAAAGTGGATGAACATGAATGAAAATGAACATGTACCTTGCTTAACTGAAGAACCAGAAGATTACAATTATGCCAATCAAATTAAAATAAAACAAAAAAGGGAGAACTATAAATATTGTTTGTGTTAAATCACCTTCTTGAGTCTTAGAGTGTACCAATTACAAATTAAGTCTAAATTTCCAAAAATCTTAATAAGCTGACTGGATCCAGAGTTGATGTAAGGTGCAAGGTGTCTGCTCTGCTAACATTTTACAGTACTCACCCTGCCTAAAATTTTGACACAGTGATCAGAGGCAGAAGTAATTGTAGTGACTTGCAGACATCTTCAGACTGTCGGTGCCTTCAGAAGGTATTTAGATTTCTCCATCTGGCTCAGTGCCAGCTTTAACCAGCTACTAACTGTGATGTCAGAGGTAATTTGATCTTTTTCCACCAAATATGGACAACAAAACAGATGCGCCGATTCTCCACCACCTGTTACATTGCTGAAGACATTTCTGGTACAATTGCTGTTGAGACAGTTGTGGTTTTATTTTTTTGGTAAACGCTTGTATTTGGTTCAGCCTTGGATGTGTGTCCTTGTGTCATTCTATCAAGTTAAAACTGAAATTCTGACTGGCCAAGGCCACTTTGTTTACACAGCATACAAAATTGTATAACTGTCATATTTAAATAGACAAACAAGCAAGAAATAGACACTGTATATATTGTGATGTTCACATGACACCTCAGTTTCCTTCTTATTAGTTGTGGGTGAAGATCATGGGTTAACTGACGTGGAACCAAAATGGAAAAATGTATATTTTAAATTCTTTGATTGACTGTCACACTGAGCCTGATAGCATCCTGCTACACAACACAAGAGCCACAGACTGAATAACAACATTAGCTTTCCTGCTAAAGTCTCCTTCTTATCTAACTTACAAACATGAACACACGTCTTGTCCTGCACCTTAGCCGTTTGGATGAGCCACCAAACAAACATTCAAACAACGTGCACTGCTAACATCAATTAGCAGGCTAGATAGCTAATTAGCTGCTCAGCTGCAGCACATTAAACAGCATATAAAACATTCCTGCAAATGTCACTTCGGACCCGTTATATGCTGGTTGTTGCTTTTCAAAATCCCTGTTAGTGAAACTGTTTCTCTATGGCTTGTGGCTACAGCAGTTTGTTTACTTTTTCACACGCCTCTCCAGCTGGCTGATACAAAAAAGAGCATTTCTGATCTATCCTCAAAGACCTTTTTTCTTCATTCTCTTATGAAGATACAAAAGTATCACCAACACATTTAAAAACATGTTTGAGAGTTGTGTTTAAATCAATTTTCAAACCATTGTTACATTAGCAGTTCTTGCATTGTTAAGACTTTATGATAAGACTACACAAACAAATGAATTATTCACTCACTAATGCATGAATCAACACAAATGTGCACAAATTAGCTAACTCTGGTGTAGTGCTTTTGATTTAACTTATGGTTCATCATGGATGAGCCCGCAAATGGTCTGTATTCAGAGGTTTACCACACGTAGCTTAATTATTATAAGATGTACAGCAGGGGAGAGTGGGGTAAGATGAACCAGTGGGTAAGTTGACCCACCCCCTGTATCTAGACAACTGGACACATGTTTTGTCATGTGACCATTAATCCCGAAGCACCTATCGTGTCTATCTTGCTGTGATGGAAAGAGGCACATCAGAAAAGTGGTAAGTATTTTTTTTTACACAGAAAACTGCTTTTGATGGTCAAAATAAATCTTCAAGTTCTTCATGTCAGGTATAATGACTGTTATGTCAAAGCAAATTTATTCAAGTCAAAAAATATGTATTATACGTGTTGGTGATTTGCTAACATATAAAACCTTGTGAATCACTTAGCTAAAGATTAGCTTGAATTGCTAAGCTAGGCCGTTTTTTTTCGAAAATGGTGGTTATGGGGCAAATTGAGCCAGAGGTTTAACTTTGTAGAAAAGCTATCATGCCAAGAACCTACAAGAGAAAAAACAACTGGGGCTCAACAGAAAGCAGCCAATGATGTCAAGAATGGAAAATCCATCAGATCAGTGGCAAAAGACAGAAGTACTGACAGGTCATAAAAAGGAGGTAAAGGAGGTAAAACAGTAGGGTACAGGGGAACAGCAGAAGCAAAGAAGGTCTTCACAGAGGAGGTAGAGAAGGAGCTTGCAGACCATATCAAGAAGCTGGCTGACCAGTTTCATGGCCTTACTCCAAAGAAATTATGTGAACTGGCATTGGAACTGGCAGAAAGAGACAATATTCCCGTCCCCAACAACTGGAAAGAGAAGGGTTTAGCGGGTAGGGTGTGCAGGGAATTACATGACTCATTGGGTCAGCATAAACTAATTTATCTTGTGTAGTTTAATACAGCATAGAATGAATTATAATTTACACTTTTAGGTTGAGATTGGTAGAATTTTATGGCACACCACTGTCTCTCCTGTCGTATGCCTGAAGCGACATCTTTGGGAGGGGCTTCTGTCTTCAAGGTGACTGGCACCATCAGTGCATTCAAAGAACTTGATGAGGCATTTTCCTGAGTGATGAGTTGAAAAAGCTACCTCAACCTCTAAAGGCCGTAGGAACTGCAAGGAGGGAGCAACAATTCAATTTCCCTGCAACGTTGATGAATGGAATATTGAATAGTCATTTTTGATTGTTCAGTGGTTCAACTTACCCCTAACCTGGGGCAAGCTGAGCCACACGAACACTTCTTTTTTTTTTGAGAAATCATATTTTCAGGCCCCTTTGTTATAGATGCATTCTTACAAATCCATTTGATAGGAGACATCCTGAAATAAAAGTAGGTGTTTTCATTCTACTTCTGTCTCATGTTTTCTTACCTAGAGGACAACGTACTTAAAAATCGGCTCATCTTACCCCACTCTCCCCTAATCAAGCTATACACAACAGCCATGCAGCTAGACTGCAGGGACCATAGATTGTGAGGCAACAAAGTGGATCACAAAGTGACAAGTAACATACAGTACTTATTTCTAATGTCAATCATTTAATTCATGCATAGCCTTTCATTACATTATGGTGGACAATAAACTCAAAAATCAATGGTCCCATTGCCCAATCTATTTCTATGAATGGGAAACTGCCTTTAATCCCACCATTTAATTCATAAGTTAATTTGCTCTTTTATGAAATTAATTAATGCTAAATCATTATGGGCAAAGATATTAAGTCACTGCCACAAACTAATAGAAACCAGGTTATCACTCATTTCCTTATTTGTGTAGAGCTGCACACATTTCTTACATCTGCGTATTCCATTAACTCAAGCATTCATTGTGATTCACAGATTAGTCACTCATGTTGAGTAATAAACCCTTAACATTTGTAAACAGATTATGCTAATGAATTATATGTGTTGGAAGCACACTTTCTAAGAATCCACTCACATGATTTACATTTAGCTCGCTAGTTTTTGGGTATCAAGCAAATGTTATTCAGAGGGGCCTTCGTTATCAGGCAGTTAATCTATGCCAGGGCAATGTCACTGGTAATTTCCTGTGATGATGTGTGCCTTGCAGGTTGACAGTCAGAGTTCTTACGGCCAGCTTATAGTGTATATACGCAAAGATGGAAATAAGTGGCATTGAGAGACAGGAGAAAAATGGGTGGCAGTTAATACCAGCTCTACAGTAATGTAACTATAAAGGTTAATTTAATCCATTAACAAAATGAGCTCAGCTGAAAGCAAGCATCAGATCATTTTTACTGTACAATATTGTACAATAGTTTATTATCCTGCAGCTATAATGACATTTCATACGTTCCATATAGTATGTAGATATGCTGTATGTGACAGCTATAGGGAGAGACAACCAGTGTGCAAAATCTACTATTTTCAATATTTTCTATTATTCAAAATATTGCAGCTGGTATCTTCTTAGATAGACATGTTTGAAAGAACAAAGAAAAAACAAAGAAAAAAAAAGGCAAAAAGTAAAACAAATATTTGATTGCTCTCGCACCTTTTTAAGGTGAGAGATATTGATTCAGCTTTGAAGCTTGAGTATGTGGTGAGGTGTTTCCTCAGGGAGAATTCCCTCCTTCTCTCGCTGAAATTAGAAAAACAATTTTGTTAATACCAAAGTTTGGAGGTGCTCGGGAATCCTCCGCCAAACAAGTAACACGCAAAGTTTATCTGGGTCAGCGTCACACCACACCACAAGTAAAAGCCAATTTGTAGATTAAAAAAAAGGAGATGAGGGCTGTCTTTGATAGACACTTAGTCTTCCTGTCATTCCACTAATGGCTACCCAAACTCAGGGGTAGCCAATCTATGTGTAGGGGTTGCCGGCTCCATAGTGATTTGGATAATCAAAGCAAAGGGTTAAGGTGCTGATTAGAGATGCTGATGGTCAAGAGACTTTCGCCCTGATTAAAGAAAAAACAAGACAGAGTTGAATAAAAGAGGAGAGGGAACAGATGAAGACCAGACACAGAGGGATGAATTACTTTCATGTAGCATAACTTATGATGTTGAGTTAATACTGTGATGTTACAGAATACACAGTCCTCTCATGTGCAGGCAGTTGAGAGCCACTGATAGCTTGAAAGATAACAATATATATTTTTTGTAGTGATTGGAGGAATGAAATCTTCTGACCACATAGTTTAATCCTTTATTAATCACACATAAAAGTAAAATAAATATTAGAAAACAATGTCAACTAGAATCTGATTTTATCTGCAGTTTTTAGTACAGTAATATCAGTAAAACCACAAAAGTTACAACTCAACAGCTGTGTCTTGAAAGAAAAAAAACAACTAGTTTGTATAAAGTGCCATCTGGCCACGTTTGAAGGCAAAAGTGTTTATAGTGGTTCTGAAACACACTTAAAAGCAGATTGAGCCGGCTGTAACATTTAAAAAAATGTTTAAAAATGAGGATAATAGTGCACACTTTTACATAATCTGGATCCTGGAGGGCATTCATAGTGTTGCACTTATTTCTACGCGCATTAAGTGAAAGAAATAATTGTGTGAAAAATGAATTAGAGCTTGCAGGAGAAGTTCAAACCCTGCTTACTGTCTCACCTCCACACATCCGGCCAATCGAATTTTCCGATTGTTGGATTGGGCTTTCAGATGTTGTTTGAGCATCCAAGAAGCACTTCGATTAAAGTATACTGACACCTTTAGGACCCTAACACGGCAGTTTCAAAGAACTAGTGCCAGTAAAGATTGACGCATTGCTTGAAGTTGCTGTTAAAAAGGTTCACTGAAGGAACTCTGCTGACAGTCAGTTTGGTGAGTCACAGAAGGACCAAAGATGCCCGACGGCTGACTGCTGGTTTGAAAAAAGAGCCTCAAGTTAGAGAAAAACTATTGAGGGTGTTGTAAAATTCTCTTTGTCGAATGTCTTTTTTTTCCATTTTAATATGTTATGAAACACAGATCTGTTTGTAAAAGTCTTTCCAGTTCTTTACTGAACTAACACTGGGCCCCCCCCCCGGTCTTAGCGTTGACCATGAACTGTTATGTTCCTGATTTGAGTCTGACTCAGACCT
Organism: Scomberomorus guttatus; assembly: GCA_038419695.1. Taxonomy (NCBI): domain Eukaryota; kingdom Metazoa; phylum Chordata; class Actinopteri; order Scombriformes; family Scombridae; genus Scomberomorus; species Scomberomorus guttatus. The sequence goes on along the minus strand of CM076454.1, from coordinate 12,431,081 downwards.
GTGCTGCATCTCTCTCTCCCTGTCATTTCTCTACTGGCACTATCTACTAAAGGCAGAAAATGCCCCCCCCTCCCCCAGAAAAGCAGAATTATGAAATGTTATGTCTAACAAAACAAAACAAAAGGTCACAATAATATGTTTTCTGTGCCTTCAAGGAATGTTGTAACAAGAAGTGTCAAGGATGTTGAAATAATTTCACATGAAATTCCAGTTTCAGGATGAATTTTTATGTTTTAATATGAACCGTGTTGGTGTTTTATTTATACATTCTTTCATTTATTACTGTCAATTGTTCTGTCAAAAAAAACAAAATAATCAGCCAGTTTCTGCAATGGAGTCTTTTAATTTCACAAGTGCATGTTAAGTCTAACCAACCACAGAAAATGTCAACCTGAACAAGTGAGACCTTAAATGTGAGATGAAATTCTGGTCTGGAGTGGCAGCAGGGTTAAGAACACTTTCATCCCATCAGTATGTCGTCTGCACTGACAAGACAGACGCGGCAAGTGCTGTAGACACAAGCAACAGCCTGTCTTCAGTGAGTAAATATATCAACATATCAGATATTAGGTAAAAAGTCTGAGTCAAAAGATAAGAGGTCATCTTTTGCACCTTTGGCCTAGTTTTCTGTCTCCCTCTCTAAACCATGTCTCTACCTACTGTACTCAGCCTTTGATAAATGGCTTGTCTAGACATTGGATCATCTCTTTTCAGGCAGAACTGTCAACAGAAATATTGTACCTTGTGTTTGGAGTTGCTTTTTAATTATTAAAGACCTAAAATGCATCCACAGTATTTTGACCCACATTTCTCTTTCTAACATCTTTTATTTGAGGTGGTTTTATCCACAAATGAATCTAAACAGTTCTAATCAACTCTTCAATGAAAATATGCTTTCAAAAATCCTTAAACATATTACCAATTATCCACTGGGGTCAAAACTGTACACATCATCACAGCTCTGTTTACCCACACACACTAATTTACACTGGCATTTTATCAAAACCAGAAGGCAAAGGATAAACAGTTCACCTCAACAGGCAATTTCAGTTTAACATTCAAATCCATATATTGATATAAAACAGTATCACAAATAAAGAAAAAAGGCAAACAGACATGCATATATATTAAAGGCAAAACAGGAATGATTAAAACTTAATTTCTATGTAAACAGCAGCCCCAGATGATTCCCTGCTCTACCATTAGGAGGAGGACGATTTGGGGAATTCACGTGTCTTCATTTCTTTTACATGTCATCGGCATGTGGTCGCAGCCTAGCAGAGCGGTGGGGATCCAACGTCACAGAAGCTATGTGACCAGTGATTGGGTCTACGTGGAAGTGACCCATCCTTTCTTCCTGACTGCTGTTTACAGACACGGGCTCCAAGTCGGGCCGTTGTTCGTTCACCTTCAGCTTCCCCGTCAGTGCGGTAATATCCTCCAATCCCAAGTCTCCCGGGAAATGCCGGTGCAGAGGCTCTGATTCATCCTCGGCGGAGAATGGGGGGTCAGTGACATGCAGCACGCGGGAAACCTGAAGGTTCTGCAGGGACCGCGACTGGACTGTGTGAGAGTTAGACACAGAGGAAAGATAAACAAGTTAAAGCCTCTGCGGACATGCAGCTCTGCTTATTGCTGTGTTTATGTTTTTTCTTCAGTTAAGGTGGCACCGTGCCAAGCAAGCGTTGTGCCAGTGTTTGTGTGTTGTTGTGCATAAACGCTGAGTACATCAAATTCAAGACTCTAAGTCTCTAAAAAGTTTTTAAGTGCAGCATTGATTGCATTTCTCAAGGCTGTCAAATGATTTATGGTAACAAATTACACCTTGGTGCTCCACAAATCCTAATTTTGACTCCTAATTTTAAAAATTGACATCTGGAGGCTGTGCTGATAAATTTAATAATAAAGTAATGATTAAAGGTAATTTGTCAGAAACAGAGCACTGTAATGGTAACACATGGCTGTGGTTCTTTGTGCTTTGAATCTAATCTAAAGTTTTAACTTGACAGCAAATCTTCAGCCAGGCGGCGAACGCAGCAAGGCTCTGCAGGTGAGAACCTTTTCAGCGGCGTGTGAGACTGCAGTTCTAACGAGCTCCTCGGCAGTGACACAGAGGTGCTGGATTAGTTGGCAGGTGGGCGCAAAAAGCTATTTAGTGCTGAAGGTTACTCACTTCTGACTGGACTGAAGTCTCCTTGGCTGACCTTGGTGTCAGAGAACGGCTTGAGGCTGGGGAACAGGATTAGGGAGAAGGACAGCAGCAGCACCTACGAAAGGGATAAAAAAAATCAAATGCAAAGGAAAGTGGAAAAGAGAGTTAGATAAAGGAAGGTCAGGATAGGAGGAAAATACACCAATTGCAGTGAGTTTGAGTCAAAGAAAGTTAGTGCTTGAAAATGTCGGACTTTTGGATGGCGAGCAGCTCGGATATTCCTCCTGTGAATATGCATTCAGGTTGCGGTGCTCAGATGAAACAGTAATCATGTTCTTGCTGTGCTTTTCTTGTGAAGAATTTTTATTCTGTGACTCATTCATATTTATAGATTTAAAAATTCTCTCCTCTCATGTAGCTTCAGGCCTTGTACTTTATTCTATTGTCGTGATCAAAGACAATAAATGGCTGCTGTTCAGACAGTGTGTTTTTCGTTAGGGGGCCTGTGCCTTTTTTGTATCCTTTGTGATGTCTTGTCCATTGTGTACAAATGTAGGCCTTTTTTCAGTGGCTATATAAATGAGTCATATGGAGTTACTGACACACATTGTTGTACAATATTTTCCACTTTCACACACACACGTACCAGTACACACGTCCCAGTCTGGGCTGGCTTGTTGGACGTATTCATGACCAGAGCCTGGAGCCTGCGCAGCTGTTCCATTAGTGACCTGTGGAGAGGACATGGGAAAAGGAAAGAGGAAAGACAAAGAAACAAAATAAGAAAAAAAAAAAGACAAAAAAAATAATTGGATTAACAAGGGCTTAAGGAAACAAGAGGCCAAGACGAAATGCTGAGGGCAGTTTCTAAGAAATGTCTTTACAAGCATTGCCAAGAGATTACAGAGGAGTGAGTGATTGGTCACTTACATGTTACATTTCTCCAGCTGTGACACTTTCCTCTGCAGCTCCTGATTATGTGCATTGCAGGCAGCCATCCTGGAGAAGATTATATGGGGGAGGGGGTTCAGACACATTGAAATCACTTTAATCAGGGGAATCGAACTTTTTCTTATATATATTTATTTTTATTAATATTAAAACCAATCACTGTACTACAAAACTACCAGTGGTTGTTCTTCTGTAAGAGTGTATGAGGGTGTCACAGTGGCTGAGGGACTAAAATGTGCACTATGACACCTGCAGCATCGCTAGTTTGAATCTGGATGGGGAACTTTGTTGCATGTTATCACCTCTCTCTCTCTCTCTCTATAGTTCCTATCTCTCTTTATCATATACAACTCATACTATACTATCATAGATGCAAAAATACCCCAAAAACTACTCCTAACTTTCACTCAAAACTGGTGATGAAATGATGATGAAAAATATCTGAAGCATGTTTTCTGGCATTTTTGTATTTGACAGCAACTAATAGACAGTAAACGTGGAGAAAGAGGGATGACGAATGACAAAGGCCAGAATCAAGCCATGGAATCACAGTAGTCTGGCACATCAGGGCGCCACAAAGTGACTTTCATAGTTTTCTGAAATGGACTGACCAATGGCTGCTCAGAGAGTGCAGAAAGAAAAAACAATCAAGAAACTTACAGTATGTTTTTGGAAAATGGTTTGCAGTAATGGAAAACATATTGAATTTGTAGTTAATATGCTAAAACATGTAAAACATCATCTTTTCTACATTTTGCTTGCCACTGTAAATTAGACTCTTACCTGCTTTCCAGCCCATCAATATACTCCTTCTTTTTCTTCCGGCTCTCCTGGGCAGATTGCTTATTGCGAATCTTTCTGCGTATTTTCTTCAGAATCCTTTCTTCATACTGGTCACAGAGGAAGGAAAGTTTAATTTTGAACCTCTGCAGAATAGTTTCTGAGAGCTTCTAATCGTTTTCATTGTATACCTGCCAACACTGATAGAAATTTACCTTGGTAAGAGGTAGCTGGCTGGGCAGAGTCACCCCCTCCTTCGCTAAAAGCTTCTTCTCATCTTCATTGAGAATCAACTCTTGAATGGACTGTTGTGATGGCTGTGGGGGCTGGTGGTGAGATATGAATACTAATATTTATATATGTATATATATATATATAATCACTGCTGTTTGATTACATTTTCTCTCTGGTCCCACACCTCTCCCTCTTCCTTTTCCAACATCTCTCCTCTCCCTAAGGCTTTACAAGAAGTAGTTAAATGAGTCCAGAATATCAGGCCACCTTCATCAGTCTAATTTCATGGCTACCTCAAAGCAGTTATGGTGTGAGAACCTAAGGTGCATTCTGCCGCTCTCTCCCTCTTCTTATTAAAGCGGGCTGCAAAGATGGGATCAGTACTCAGAGTGTGCTGAAATCCAAACCACTGCAAACCCTCAACTTTCAGAGACACAAACACACAAACACATTATTCTGCTTGTTGTCATTTGCTGTATCCACTGATGACCCTTTTGATAATCCAATGACTGTGACAAATGCTGTTTAAGATGATGCAGCATAAAAACTTTCCTTCCATAAAATGCATTTTAGCGATCTTACATAACCGCATATTCCTCACTTTGAAGATTCATAAAGGAAGTAACATTAATAGGCAATTTTAAGGAAAATATCAACTTCAGCAATTCTGTCTTCAAACAAAGTATGTTGAAACAGGTTTTTCTTGCTGTAATGATTCCTCCTGTGCATACTGACCATTAGAGGATCTCTCCCTAATGTGCTTTCAATGTAAGTGATGGAGGACAAAATCCACAGTGCTTGTATTGTGCAAAAATGTATGTGAATGTTTATCTGAGTCATATATGAGGCTTCAGCAGCCAGTTAGTCAACTCAAGTGTATATTAAGAGTCTTTTTAGTACAAAAATTCCCACTTTTTGTCAGCATGGGAATATTTTTTTGACCTGTTTTCTGCCAGTGCAGTCACTGTTACACAGGTCACAAAAACTGACCCACATGTGTGTTTGACAGGAGTCATGGCTAAGGTTGAGCAAGAGAAGAAAACATTTTTTTTAAAGGGCTGACACAGCTATAGTACTTATTCAAAAAGGCAGCGTACAGCAAAACAAAAATGAAAATAAATAACTACAAGCCTGTACCCACACTCATAAGCTACTCTACACAGAATGGGGATGAAATATATAATTTATGAATATAAGATTATGTTTTATGTTGCAGATGAGCATGAAAAAAGAGATTGGGTTACTGTATCTGATAATTTATTTAAAGTTGTTTTTTTCAAAAAAGTGTATTGTAACAGGGTTCAGTGGGATATGGTATCAGAAAAAGCCACATTGTGACAGACTAAAAGATTAATATTGTATGTCCAAAACATAATGAATCAGGCCATTTATTACAAATGATACTATAGATTATTGGGATGACTAATAAGAACAATCAATTCAATGTTTTTGAGTTTTATTTAACTGATTTGTCTCATTTTACTGTTGTAGGATGTTGTTAAATGTATATGTCATGGGTACATAGTGGTGGTTATGTCTATGATTACTTATTTTATTCAAACTAAAAATAACTGTCATAGCACCACGATCCAAAGTGCTATCAAGGAAAGACTTACCACCTGTTGTGACTCAAAGCACTCTAGATTGAGGTAAACTGACCTGCCACTTATAGGCCCTCTGTTCAATCAAACTGATTCATAGGTCAGTATTTATGACCTCCCACCTGATCAACCTGCCTCACGTATCCGTATCATTGATCCTCTATCACATCAAACTGTCTCACAGGTCAGCATTTTCCCACTTTCTCCAGACAAAACTGCCTCGCGGGTAAGTATTTTACATTTGAAAGCACATTACGAAGAGATATTTAAACAGCCAGTATGAACGGGAGGAATCATTACAGCAAGAAAAAACCTGTTTCAGTCTTCATATGGGCACCTGACTGTTGTTTTAAGACAAATTTATGAACCTACATCCTTTAAATGTTTCCTCACATTCCCTATTCCTCTGTCAGCATACAAAGCTGGGTGCTGCTGGGAAGGTTTGCTGCATTCTTCCTGTAAACAAATGTTTAAAAATAGATATTTCATTTGCAATTCCAAAGGCCTCGATCCTTAGTGAATCCATGATTTCAACGAGTGTCGTCGCCCACTTGTTTTTACTGAAATACACATGTGCACACGCACACACTAACTCACACAAAAGGTGAACAACAGGTTATGTGCGCGAGTCAAGTAGCTGAAGAAAAGCACCACAAACACCCACAAGACACTATCGTTCCCCCTCTACGACTACCACCCCAACACAACCAAGACACACTTACTGGCTCTGGTGTGCCAGACAGTAGCAGATCCTTGACAGTTAGAGGAAAGCCAGAGGACAGCTGCGGTCTAAGTACATCAGAAGGATATTGCGTAATCTTCGTCCTGCCTGTTGGGAAGCCAGTGTCCCAGCCATCTGCACCCACACAGACACAAGGATACAGATAGATCACATGCAAACAAAGATCAATAAGACATGCAAGTGTCACTGTTTGGATTCTGTGATAAACAATAATAATAAAAAAAAATGAGAAATGACCTTGAACGTTGCACTAACAACAATTACTCTGTTTAGTCCATTACATGTGTACTTTGGTTTTTCATAACGTCAGTCTCTTTGATAGTTTGAATAATCTTGTACGCAGTCACAAATAATATATGTTATCCTACTTTATTCTCTGTGATACAGGGGATTCAGGGATTCATGTGCAGGAACATAGCCAGAAGATACTGTGACTGATCTTTTTCTTTTTTCGGCTCACATCATTGGAGACACTTCTCCATAATCCATATGAAATTATTGATTTTATAATGTTTCCCATTATGAATGCTTTCCTTGTGACTTACTGAGGTCAATGGAGACGTCGGCCTCCAGGGCTGCCTTGGTTTGTGGCCTCTGGCCGAAGTAGTGAGCGTCCCCAGGGGGGCTCTCGGGGCGCTGAGGGCTGTCCATCTGGTCTGAGGGAGGGTCCTCGCTGATGCCACTGTCACTGGGAGACGGAGACCAGAGAGGTGAGCCTGACACAGAATCGTTTCCACTCAGTAGGGCGTTGAGGAAGTCGTCATCCGCCTGCTCAGCCGGCTGCAGCATCTGCTGGGTGAAAACCCAAAGTACTATCATTAGTTTGTCTGTTTGAGGTGACAACATGGCGAGAGATTGGACAGTTTTTTATAACACGCAATCTGTGAAGGAGGAACTGCTGTACAGTATATACAAAGCAAACAGTTATTTGTAGCATGTATGAGTGACATTAAAGGTCCCACAGCCACACGCACATTTGGGTCCTGGATTGGCCAGGTGTGATGGTTGCCATGGTGTCCTGGTTCCTCATGACGGAGAATTCCATCATTCTGATCAAACAGCCAGTCAAGCAGCTCGATGCCATCACAGCCCTGAAATGAGATCATGACATTTAATGACAACAAACGGTATTTCGTCTTTCATGCTTTTAGAAGCAAAGACGATGAAGACGATAAAGGTTTCATATGCTGCCGCAGCTGGGGACTACTGCTTTACTGCCAACAATTCACCGCAATCCTCCCAGAGCACGCCGTACTGTACAATATGTCCCCTCATTCTGTGTTGTATCAGTTTGACAATTTTTTTATGACACTTTGTTGTTTCGTCACTCTAAAACAGGCAGTTGTCTTCAGATTAAGGTAGATTTCAGACTTCAGATTTTAATTTGCTGTCAAGCTGATACTTTCCTCTGCGGGACGTTCCAATTTTAACTCCCACAAGAACCCATAACTTGCGTACTACAATCCGATAAAAAAAGACAATATTTTGTTACTCACCTGAACTGGGTAGTGCTCCATAGTTTCCCTGCTTGGGTGGCACACCAGAGAAGCCCCCAAGACAACAAAGATCCAGCTAAAATATCCGATTTACTTTGTTGTGTAGAAGCTTTGTCTCTCCGTTCCTAAAGAGTTTCTACTGTATCTCTCAGCTCCTCTTCTCCGGTCCAAAGTTTAAACTCCAACACACCCAGCCAGCTAGCCTGCTTTGTCCCCATTGGCTGTAATCTGATTGGTAGCCTAGAGTACACAATGAAGGAACTTCACAAGTTGGTCTATCTGGAGACGGACATTTAGTCTCCACTAAGATGTAAAACATCAGAAAGGTCAAAGTCTATTGTTTCCTTTCCTCTTATTTTTTTGATAGCTTATTGACATAGAGATAGATCTGACCTTTGGCATATATTCATAACACAATGAACATATAATGGCCTGGTTCTAGGAAACAAAAGTCTAACAACATTGCTTGAGTTTATTAAATTATTATCATACACCGTACGTGTTTATCTTAAATCCAGTTTATTAAGTGAATAAAATGTTACATTTAGTTGTTAGAAAAATAAATAACTAAATATACATACTTTGTATATTAGTGTATAATGGCAGTTCTTGAAAAAACACGATTATTAAGGGAATAGTTTAGAGAGAAGAGGACAAGTTGGCCTGAGGACTCTTGAAGCACTAATCAGCCTCTAAAGAGGCTTAAAACCATGAATCTGCTGCAAAGAAGTGAATGAAAACATAATAACACCAAAACAATTTGCACCCACTCTTCATAATATACGTGATTTGGTTTAGGATCAAACTATTTTTTTCAGCAAAGCTTCAAAACTCAGCATGTACCTCAACAAATACATGAATAAAAGAAGTGAGAGAAACCCTGAAAGCGCAATAATATCCATATTAAAGATTTAGATATAGATAGACGGAGGCTGCTATCAGTGTTCATGTTAGACTGAAAGACAGAAGACAAAATAGAGAACAAGCCAATACACAAAAGGAAGAGCAATGGTGTTTGTTCATTTCTAATGCAGTTGGAAAGTGCTACTGTATTTTATATGTATTCATTTTCCTTTTAAATGTCTATCTGGAAATGTACACAAAAATCTAAATTTGATTAAAAAAAAAAATGTCTGAGATGTTGCATTCACGTATCATTATACACATTGGAAAAAAGTCTTCCCTAATCAAAAGTTGCTTGTAAATGTAAAAGTTTTACAGTTGACTCTTGAAGGGGAACTCCAGCAATTTTACATATCAAAGCCTGTTTACAAGTCTTGGGTAGTGCTACTGCATATCACAAGTCTTTTGTGACTCCAGAGGGAGTGGAGCAAAGTCTAATATAAATTACCTCATGTGATGTCACAATTGAGTCAGCATCGGTTGGGGCTGAAGACTACAAGTTTGAAAATGATCATCTGTGAGTGTTGAGATAGAAAGAAGTGAAGTTACCAGACTTTCTGCTTGAGGGTAGCAGATGGAGGCTACATTAGCTGCTAGTAGCATTAAAAAACACTGGAATCTGTACAGGTGAGTGAATTGAGTCGAGTTGCACTGTGGGCAATGTAGGCCCCGGGTTTTGACAAGGAGGAAGAATGCATTGAGTAACAAAACAATATCTCTGATCTCTGCTGCATCAAGTTTGCCTTGTTTTAAACTATCCATCAGTCTGACATAGTAGCGCAATGCTAAATGGATGGAGTACTCTTTTATGTGTGAAAGCATCCCACCAGTAGGCTGAAGGTTTATCCACCAATATGACCATCACTGGTGGATTTCAGGTGTAGTAAGCCTATACATTGTAGCTGATTACTGTGTTATAATGTGGGAAATTGAATTTTCTAAGATATATCTATTTTCAGAGTGCCTTTTTAAACCACCGGCTGGGACAACAGGTGAAAATTAAACTCTTACATTTGCACTTTTTGTCTGTTGATCAATGATCACTGTCCCTGTCAAATAAACCAATAAAATAAGATGACATAATTAATAACTGAATTATTTACCTGTGGGATATGCTGTTATAGTAAAAGTCTTTGTGATCTTGCCTGTATGGCACCAGAACCACCACTTCCTGCTGTTCCACCCAAAACCTCACCCTCACATCCTCTCTTAGCTGAGCTCACTACCATGTAGAAAGGTGGAATGAGGTCACTGACAGTAACTATTGTTTTATTAGAGTCACTGATGTCATGTATTGCAGTTAGAGATGGCAATAGTTTATTTGACTTGGCAGCATGGAACTGCTGTTGGAAAGCCCCCCTGCCGCAGCATTACAGCATAACAAAACAGAATAGACAACACATGATAAATAACTTGAAGGGGGCGCAGCAAACAATAGACTGACTGATTTAACCTTGTGGTACGACCTCAGCTGGTAGGATAAAGCAGAGCAAAGCCAGAGCAGTCAACAGGGACTATGACCGTGAAGGCTTTTAAAAAGACCACCACATCACTGCACTGAGATTTGATGGGTATGATAAGCTAGCTGTCAGCTGACACAGCACAGAATGAAGTGTGAGTGTCTTGCCAGGACTAGTCTATTGAGCTGCCATAGAAGAAGCATTGCATAACCATTATTGCTTCATTATCTGACGGAGAAAGGTTCCAAAGGGCGAAAGCTCTGTAATTACTCCACAAGCTGTTTTTGAAAACTCAAACTCTGAAAAATAGCTCTATCAAAGGAAATGTTGAATACAAATACAGAGTGAGCGAGCAGTAGAATACTGTTAGGGTCAAGTTTGGCTGCCTCATCTTCATCTTGGTCAGCATCTTCAGATAGAGATACGTGTTTCGTGTGCCCTGAGAGTGTCTAGTTCTTCCCACTATCTCTCACTGTTTGTGTTTGTGACTGACACTCAGTGTCATGATTCTAGGAAATCTTATTTTCATTTGTCATCACTCGAGAGGAGTTCAGGCATTTCATTGTCTACCAGTTAGATTATTTTGTGCCAAGTTTTGTCAACTTTTTTTTTTCCATGCAGCTGTAATTTCGACAAAGACAAATGTGACTACACTGTGTCTTGTGAGATATTGTATTAAATGTTGAATTAAGAGAAGTTTGAATGTTATTTGTTAGAGGGAGACGGTAGATGAGGATACACAGTAGAGAAAATCCAAAGTATATATATATTTTTTGTGCTCCAACACAGATCTGATAAAAGCAAGAAGAACACAAACACTGCGTGTAGTCTTCAAAGTAAAAATTATTTCAGCTAAATTACTTATTCCTGGCTGGATCTGAGTTTGCTTGTGGGACTTGTTTGCATGCTGAGCCTCAATCCAGCAGTTTCTGGCCACTGTACACAGGAAGGAAAAACAAACAAACAAACAAAAGCAATGCGATTTTCAGATGACCTCCCTCCCCCAGCATGAATCCAAAACTCAGATTTTATTACAGTAAATAACAGCTAGCCAACGAGCACACACAGTATTGCTGTGTGAGTCTCTCTGTGGTTGTTGGGTTGGGATGCATAAATGCCAAGAGCATACTATACTATCAGGCACACGCACATTCACCTGTGCCTCAGGAGACACCTGTCTTCAAACTATAAGGTCGGCAGCCTGACAGCAGTGTGAAATAGTAATTTGAAGGTGTCTGGGAGGATGCAGGCAGGTACTTGACTTACTGTTACTACAACACCTACTTTTTTTTTTATTATTAATTTACTGTATGTCAGACAGCTCCATCTCATTTCCTAAGGGACCTCTTTTTTTTTAAAGTCAAGGAGAGCTGCCATCAGTCTGCAGTGATGAGAGCACTGCAGGGGGAAAAAAGCTAAGTGTGCATAATAACCGAACTGGATAGAGTCAGCGGCTGTTGTTGATGAGTTGATATGACATTTGACAGAGCACTATTAATTCCCCATTTGAGCACTGTGTTTCATATCCCAGAGATCTAAAATGAAGGTCAGATGACAACATATTCCTAATTGAAAGTTGGGGGAAAAAAAAAAAATGGTAATGAGGAGAAAAACAACACCGCACTGAGATACAGATGCTGAAGACCAAATGCCAATCATTACACTAAATGCCAGTCTGACAACAACTGTCGCACTGCAAGACCTCTCAGGTGGCATGCATAATTTGAAATAAAAATCCCAAACTCATAATTTGGAATATAATCTGGCTGTGCCACGATAGCTTGGCTGACAGATGTGACATTTGCTGGATGTGTTTATTTAAAACATATTGTGCATACATGAATATCATAACAGGCTTTTTACTTATTAACCTTCCACTTTTATAACATGGGTATGTTTCAGTCATGTAGATTTCCACTGGGACATGTTTAACAATGAGTTGTTTTATGAAAGGGAGCTAACAGTTTTGAGCTGATCTGTCTTTTATTCCAAACTGTTTATAAGGCAGCATTTTGCTTCAACACCTCACAATGTATTTGTTTCTTTTTTTCAACTCAGGTAGTTAAATGAAGGAAGAAGAAAATATGGCTGATAATAAAGCATCTACCAAGCATACCAAGTACCACTCAAGGTCTGACTCTCAGAGACTATTAGCATATCAGTCCAGCAATGTGATAATAGGCTCATTTGCATTTACTGTCTGGTGTGAGTTCAGGTCGACATTAAGGCTTTATGAATAACTCTGAGATCTGTGTGATGTCATGTTTTTGTGGGAGAGAGTCTAGATGGCTTTCTCACTGGGAGAGAGAAGAAGAAAGAAGGCGATAAGGGACGTTTTTCTGATACAGCAGAAATAAACAGCTGCAAGTATTATTAAAACAATACGTTTTCTAAGACTTTACGTTCAGCGCTACTTTGCCAGTAGCACTGAATAGATTAGTCAATTATTTGATCAACAGATAATTAATCAAAGACAAATGTAACCATCTTTTAATTGTTAAAGCTATTTATTAAATAAAAGTGCAAAACTTTTGCTTACTTCTCTGTTTCATATCATTTATGTCAAAGCTTTTTTACTGCTGGTTGCACAAAATAAGCAGTTATATGGTTACTTTGATCTGGTTTTTGACCATTTCTAAACTAAATCATTCAAGCATTGCAACACACAACAGAAACAAATATAATGGCTGTTGTTTTAACAAAGATACAGTTATTTTATTAGCATTCAACAATATGTTCAGTGTCTGTGGCCGGGGAGCTGCTGGTGTTGAATGCTAACAAACTAATTAGTCTTGAATGAAAAAAATGATGATGAGTTAAAAATTTACAGACACAGCAGTAGATACTCACAGGAATGAGGGCAGAAAATGTAAAAGAAAGTGAAAGAAGCCCTTTGTGAGAAATGACACAGGCAATAAAAGCTGGTAAGCAAGCGAAATCTAAACCATGAGGTGGGACTTGTGTGTTTTGTCAAAAAAAAGAGCATACCCCCTTATATCTGGGAGAGAGTTCATACAATACACGTCTCTGGGATGTGTATTATGCAAACACACTCGGGCCGCTAGTTTCATGGCATTGGCAGTAAACCGTATCAGCAGTCACAATCAAGATTGACAATATCAGCACAGTTAGCCGCAGTAAAGGAGTGAAATGTTGGGGCTGCTTAAAAATAATGAGCTGATTGTGTTGGCCATATAAACTAAAACCTTATCACAGTTAGTGATAAGGTTTCAGTGCACGCTGAGATGCATGAGCCTCTGGCCGAAAGACATTTTTTGAGAATAAACAGCACATCCAATGTGATGTTATAATATTGTTATATTTAGAGTCGTTTGTTTCTAAAGTAGCTTATTAAGTAAATTCTGCTTCATGCATAATATATAAATATGAAAGTGTGAAATGTGTATACTGTATATTATTTAGCAGGACTGCAACAAAATTTGATTATTTCTTATCATCAGTAACCTGAACATATATTAGTAGAGTGAATTTGGATTGCACTATTCATCCAGCATGTAAAAAACAAAAAAGACCTTCCTCCAAGTGCTCCCGCAGTCAAAAGAGATGCAGGTCAGATGAATGAGGAACACAAAATTACCCGTGAGAGTGAATGTGGGTGTGAATGTGATTGTCTGTTTGTGTTAGTCCTACTGTATGTGGCCAGTGGGTGCCAGTGCATGCTGGGATACACTCCAGCCCCCTGCGACCCTGAACAGGATAAACTGTTCAGAAAATAAAGGATAGAGTAAGTTCACTGAGTTTATCAGAAGTCCTCTATGGTTTTCCTCTGACATTCCAAGGACTTTACTAAATACTACTATATGTATATATTATTGTGTACTAACACTGTTGGAGCTCAACAGCGAATTAAAGGTATTTTTCTCATATGAGCTGACAGTTATATTACAGGGACAGTTTGACTTGTACTGTATCCCTGCTTTCATTGCAATTCATTTTGCTAAGTTTGAGCCTCGAATCCAAGGATTCTTAAATAAAAGTGAAGAAAATATCTATTTACCAGAAATCAATACTGGCTGTGAAATATTCATAAGACAGCAACATCAGGAAGGCCATACCGAACCACAGAGTGAAAACATAGCAGCGGGGCGTTAATGGCTCATTGTGCCAGTTTACCACCATCAAACTAGTGATTTTCACTCAAGGTTCTCTATTTTCTAGCGACAAGTAGCACTGCGGCTCAAAGTGACTGAGCTTCAAGCTGAGAACCAAGTTTGATATCTTTGCAGGTAGGGCTAACCTTTGATTCCTTTGGAGCTGAAGAACTACAGTAGTTTCTGAGAAACATGCAAGTAACTTTCCAACCTGAACGACAGAAGCCTGAACCGCTTACAGTGGAATAAGCCTCTTTTATTATGACTCACTGGTCTGTATAGTTGACTCAATTACATTCAGACAATCTGATTGCACTCTGTCAAGTGTAAAAATGATCAGAGTAAAGAAGCGACTGGTGGAGAGAGTCATCTTTCTAAGGAGTTGGTGGATCAAACCAAAGCTAAAAAGCTAGTAATTAAAATTAGTTAGTAAATATAATAATTATCTGACTTCTATTTATCAGGTGTGACAAACATGGGATGCTTGTGTTGCTCTGCGTCCCCTGGATGTCTAAACAACACATCAGAACATGCTGTGAGTGTGGTGATGCAGCTTCCACCAGCTTGTTGGCATCACAACGTATCTATCAGGCTTTTCTCACATCAGACGTTTTGACAGATTTTGACTCGGAGAATGTGTAATAAACAACACGAATGTTTGCTAGGTTCTATTTCACTCTGCCAGTAAAACATGTCAGTGAACCAGCACATTACCAGGGCCCGGGCCATGCCACGATGGCTCCTTAATGGAATCCATCCATTAGTAATACCACTGTGTTTGACAAGTCAAAATGTTGTGCTTTCAGAAAAGTGCAGGTATGTTTGTTGGGCTGTTTTGTTCAATCCATTTTGGGCACATCGCATAAAATTGGTCTTCTCATGTCTATCAATGCTCTGTTGGTTTTTTAAAAAAATGAAGACATTTTAACATGGTGAGCTTCGCAGTAGTTTCAGCAGCTCCTCCAGGTTGTTCAGGCTGTTAAAGCTACTCTGACCCAAACATACATACAGCAGCTATAGGATTCTTCTCTTACCTTCATACTGTAGACCTTTGTTAACCAACCACTGTAGCCTAGCAACCTCAACCATGTGTGATTGTTCGTGTGACGTCTAGAGGTCATTTGCATGAATTAAGTGGACTTCTTGATATCGTTTGCATATGAATGCCCATCTGTGTGTATGTAAGTTTCTCTGAACAAGTTTCTATCCCACAGTCCACCACAATACAAGGTTGACATGATTGGAGGCTGTAGTTGTAGTTTCATTTTGTGAATTTACAATGCTGCACTATGGACAGGTTCTAGTCAAAAGAAAGAAAGCTCTAAAAGCATTTTTTCCTTTTTCAATTCAGGACAGATGAAGAAATGTCAGATGGCTCTTTGTTTATGTCCATCATCAGGTGTCCTACATCTATGATATACATACACGACATTCAGTCAGATTTTACAACAATGATGTCGGTATGTACATTTTCTGGTTAGTGACATGTTGTGTTTTTGTTCAGTGTTGATTCACAAACTGTTTCTTAATTATTTTCTATTTTTATTCATTTATTTATCTATTGTGCTGTTGCTTTAATTAACTGAAATGTTGTGTTTTGCACCTCGAGGCAGTGCCACTGACATTATATCATGCAAGTAGTTTACACTTGAATAAATAGGACATAAATAGAAATAATGAAAGCTGCAAAACATGCTGTCAAATATTGACATATGTGTGGGAGGAGTGTTTGGGGCACCTTCCACCGAGTTCTCCTTGAGGCCAAGATCCAGCAGCTGCTCAGTGGCCCTGAAACAGCCCCATCTCAATTTACCCAAAATCAACAGAGCCACACACACACACTTCACCATTGTTACTATAAGCTATCAAATACCAGCACTTTTATACGCTACTATTCCTTCCTCCACATGTACTTTGGTATCATAAAGTCTCATATCACTGCTGCTTTTAGTAACACTCTATAAAAGTTGTGCAAAAGCTTCGTCTGTGCACACTGTGCCAAAGCAGAGAGACAACCAGCCAACTAAGAAGGCCAAATATCGACAGCTATCTACTAAGCCCTGCTTGTTTGGCTGGCAATTGCTGTATGAGAATGATTTCTGTTGATATGGTTTACAAACAGAAAATGAGATATTTAGGCTTTAGGGGAACTGGCAATTTATTACAGGTTAGTCATTATTTAGGCTTGGCTGTCCTTACATGACTGGTAAGGACAGGAGAGGGACTCAGTGGAACGTAGCTTCCATCTGCTGGTTAGAAACTGTAAGTACAAATTCAACCTCAGATCAAGAATCACTGATATTTGTTTATATGATGATGTGCTGTGATTGTGGTGAGAATGTAGACGACAGTGCAGATAAATGCTATGACTATTACCATGATTTAGATTTCATAATAATTCCAATTATGTTTTCATAATCATCTTAGTTTAAGGCTGTGTTTGTGCAGACAAAAGTTAATACTTTACATAGATTTATTTTTCAAAAAATGTATCATTTTATACACATACCAACCTGAACAAATCAAAAACACATTTTCAAAGGTGTCACTCCACAGTTCAGCCTGCTCTTATCACATCTCACCTGCCTGTTAAGTCAGTGGTCCATAAAACAGTCTCCAGTGTGATAGGCCATCATCACATCACATGATAATTTTCTTGAACAACACCTTACAGTTGAACGGACATGCTTTGCAATGCATAACCAGAGTGCAGTGGTGAATTAGGCACCAGGGGACACCTCCAACTCTCACCGCTTATTAACCACAACTACAGTTTCAGAACTCCACCATGCCAGCCCAAGCAGAGAAGAACCTTTCCCTAAAGTGTTGCACAGTCTGTTTAGTCAAGTTCCTCATTCACTCACTGACTTCATCTCATGGCATATGGCAAGTTAAATTGTGTGTGTGCATACACTGTATGCTTTTTTGTGCCAATGTGCATTGCTGTGTTGGCACAATATACAAGTGAGAAACTGGATGTGGAGAATAATGTTGAATTTCAGTAATTAGGGTGTGTGTGTGTGCATGTGTGTGTGTGTGTGTGAGCATGTCTGTCTGCCTGTCTTGACTGTATGTCCACAAGTGCACACAGAATGCAAAATGACTCCCTTAGCAGCCTTTGTCTCCCTCTGGACCTTCCAGACTTCCCCAAGCTGAACAGATCGAGCCAGGCTGCCTCCCTCTCAGGGTCCAGACTGGTTAACAAGCAGCAGAATAAACGCCGGCCAGTTAAATTGTATGTAACTTTTTAGTTCGCACTAATAGTGTGACCTTTATTGATTTCTTGTCTCTGCCTTCAGCTTGGCAAAACACTAACGGCATTGGTCAGTAAAAAACCATGAAGTGGAAGTTCTCAATACCCCTCCCCCTGTGTTGACCACATCCCTAAAAATAGCCTCTCAACCTCCCTCAGAGGCCGGTGAGCCAGTGCTACAGTATGACAGCTCAGTGTTCTTATTCCATATGAGCTGCCCCCCGTCCCTGTTTGTTTCCTCACTACAGATGTAAACAGGCTAACATGCTGAGCCACGATGAACGGAGCATAAAATAACACTGCGACTTGGGTGTGCAAATCGAAAACAAACATCAGTTTGGAAACTATGTCTTGCAAGGCACTCTGGGACCTACTGCTTGAAAGAATTACATTCACATTTCAAAAGAACAAGTTTACAATAAGAAATGCCCTTTGTCTGTGGAGCTGCCACCCACTGTTTTATTGACCGGTAATGTCAATGTGTATCCCTGCCTGCTACACTTGCACTTATTGAACTTTGCAGAAAGAAATATTATGAGTAGAGTTCAATAGAGCTGAAATTACCCCCACTTCTCAGTCAGTGAAAACAACTGGTTAGCCTGTGTCTCTCTCCAAGCTTCTCAAGCTCTTGAACTTTGTTGTCCAGTCATACCTGTTTCTACTGTATACGAAGGCCCATTAAAAATGAGCCTCTCCTTGTTCTGCAGGTATACTGCTCAATTCAGAGCAACAGAGCCAGCAAAGTTAATTGAATAAGACAACAATAAAAGATGGGCAGTTAAGATAATAAAAGATGAATAATAAAAAATAATACAAGCAATAAAAATAACAATAAAAACAGTAAAATGTAATAGAATCGAATAAAATAAATTATAATGATCAACAGTAAAGTGTTGATACAACAAAATATAATAATAAATAATATTATGATAATAAATAAAATGAGTATAAATAATAAAACCATAACATTATAAAACAATATGTATATAAAAGCCAGACTAAATTAATGGGTTTTTAGTTTATGTTCCAGCTAAACTTGGAGCGTTTGTTCTGCTTTGTGGAACAGCTAAAAGAGATGACCGGAGGCCTTCCTGCTTCATAAAGCAAAAGCATTTCTGAGAGGTAGTTTGGTGCAAGGCTTTACAATGGCGTTACAATAGTCTAGTTATAAAAGCGTGCATCAGTCTCTCTGTGTTGCTCAGAGAGAGAAATGGCCTCACTTTGGAGATGTTTATCACTTCAGTCCAGATCAGTTATTGTAGAGATGATAAAAGTTCATGCAATTTAAGTCACTGTGTGAGAAAAACATCCAGTTATTCATCACACTGTGCTACATGTGTACTTGCAAATTTTTTTTTTTAATGTCAGGCAACATGCTAGGCAACATTTGACAACACATTTATTAGGTATATGGTAGAGGCGATCACCAGCATGGTGTTGGATGATGTGTACCTCAGATCTATACTAGGATGTGTGACTCAGTGTCCAGCAACACTTCAATCACAATGTAAGTCAACAGCTTCCAAACTCTGTTATTCACTCGCACCTTCTTCTCCAACATCCATATTGTGTGAAGCATTTTGTAACGTTGGATTAGGATCCACAAAAATACAGTTAATGATCAATACTGCCTTTTAAAACCTTTTTTCCACCACATCCTGGTCTAAATCATCAGCTGCCAGAGTTTAACCAACCAGATTTGCAGATCTTGAGAAAAGTTGAGAATGCTCCTTACTGGACAAATGGATGATGTCATAAACAGAGATTGTTTGAAGGTTCAGCTGTCAGTGTTCCTCTCAAAGAATATGTTCATGTCAAGTAGTGAAGCTGCAGATATCCTAAGAGGAATGCCAAATGAGGTAAGAGACTTATTTGATGAGGTTGAGAAGCTTGTTAGGGTGTTGTTGGTTGTCCCTGTGGCCTCAGCTGAAGCTGAGTGAAGCTTTAGTGCTCTCAAAAGACTGAAAACATGTCTCAGCAGCGCCTTAACAATATAGTTGTATGCCATGTACATCAAGAGGTCCTTGAACAAGTAGGTCTTAAAGATATTTGCCAACAGTTTGTATCTGTGAATGACTGACGTAGGCATCTGTTTATATTGTTTAAATAGACACTAAGGACCATCATGAGAAAAACAGAAAACAAGGAATACTACAGAATAGAAAATAAAATGAAGTAACATTTGAATATAAAAATGTTATTGTTGGATGCAAAATGCAGAAATATTGTTTTCATGTTTTTTCTTTTTTTTTCTGTTAACAAGTAATTTCCTAAAGTTTACTTTCTTTTAGTCTTTGACCTGTTACTGTGTATAGTTTTTATTTAAATATAAATACAGTTCTTAATTTAAGTACAGATCTTATGTAATTCATTTTTATTGCTTTTATTTTTCAGACATGACAGTACAGCATTTCACATTGAGACACATTCCTTGTTGCTTACTATACATGTAACATCAGTGGCATAAAAAAAGATCTTATATGTTAATAAACCATTTGGTTGTCAGCATTAAACAATCCTGTTTTTTTGGTTGGTTTTGCATTAGACATTTTGCAATGTATTGCATGGTTAAATCAATCCAAACCTACGCCCCTGCTCCTGTTGGTTACACTACAACACTTAATTTGGAAAAATGTGCTTTTGAATAATTTTGGGGAACTTAAATATTCAGTAACTTCACTCTGGTGCAGTGTTGTGTCCCCAAAATCACACTGAAATTGAAAATATATTTATTTTATTGAAGACAATTACACTTCCAAATACTTGTGTGTGTGGTTTTTTTTTGCCTGTTGTATGTTCTGTAGTGTAATATATAGACTACTGTCTTTGCAAAGTGTGACTAATTGCACTGCTCTGTTTTTCTTATTTGTATTTATTTTTATATATTTATTTATTTTAACAATAATGGTAACATTGATAATGAAATATAATTCTTCGGTTTCTTTCTTTCTTTCTTTCTTTCTTTAGTAGCCATGTGACCACGTTGCTGAATGGGACTGGCTGTTCCTGCTGAGGATCCCTCCCTGCTGACGTCTTTAGACTGTAGTTTAGCCATTTGGTCAAGAGCAGCATGGTAGTGTTCATACAGGCTTTTGCTCTGAATGGAGTTTGGGGCACTACGAGGGCCAAGACCTGCAGCCCTCTTTCCACCACCTACAAAGCACTTCCTCTCTGGCTTACTACTTCCAGAGTTGCTCTCTGGCTTGGTTTATTCAAATGATCACATGTTTTTTTTCTGTCTTTGTGTGTCTGTTTCTTCTCTGTAGAGAAGTTTGGTGGTCTTCTCAGTTGTACGGCTTATTTTTTCCTATCTCCTTGCATTTGACTCACTCTTCTCTGCGAAGCTGCTGGGAGAGGGTCTGGTTTCAATTTTGCGGCTCCTTCTTCATAGCTTAAGGCAAGTTTAGAGGGGCTCTCAGCTGTACGTCTTGTTTTTTACGTCTTGTTCTTCTTCGACTTGATTCATTCTTCTCGTATCCTGCTGGGAGAGGGTACGATTTAAATTTTTGAGCCGGTTTCTTCTCTGCATCCAGCATCTTCTTCACAGTTAAAGGTACCCTGTATTTGGTGGCTGGTTTGGCAAACTTCTGGACTGGGTTGAGTGTTTTGGAATCAGGGGCAGGATGCTTGCATGGTGACCACTGCACCACACCCAGTTTAGGCAAATAGTGAAAGGAAATCATGGCCGAAATCCTGAGCAATGATCTGTGGTGTCAAAAACCTCTCTGTCCTACATTTGAGGAAAGGCTTGTCCAATATGCTGCGGACTGAGGGCCTCTCTATGAGGCTGTTTAAGCAGATTTGCCAAGAGAGATCTCAGTTCTGGAGAGTAGCGAATAGAAACGGGATGTTGTGAGCTGTGGATGATTTTCAAAACTAGGTCCTTCACATTGTCAGCTTCACATTTACACAGAACACATCCTAGAGACCATATGTCACTCTTGATTGTTTCTTTTTTTTTTTTTCCACAGATCTCTGGAGACAGGTAATGAAGCGTACCAATGCAGGTATTGCAGAGCTGTTCAGCACACTTGTAATCCCATAAATAGGTGGCCTGGCTTGATGTCTCTGTACACATTTTTGATCGTTGAATGTGTTTTAGAGCCAGGCAAATCTGCACAAACCAATACAATATTTGATCTTCTGTGAAAAGTCCTCACAAGTCCTCCGCTCTCACAGTAGTCCATAACAATATACAAACAGTCCCCTCTTCAAAGGACTCTTTATATGTTTACAATGTAGGGGTGACTGATTTTTGAGAGGACTTGACAATCGAGATATGTCAACTTCTTTAATGACATATTGTCATCCCTCTTTTGAATTGATTTGCCTGAAGCAAGGCAGGCAGGCTAATACCTGCATTGGTACGCTTCATTAACTATCTCTATAGATCTGAGAAAAAAACAACAAAAAAATTTAAAAAAAAAACAATCAAAAGTTATATTTGGTCTGTAGGATGCATTTGAAGCTGACAGAACCTAGTTTTCTGTAAATCATCCATGGCTCGTACCGTCCCATGTCTATTCACTACTCTCCAGAACTGAGATCTCTTTTGGCAGATCTGATAGATAGAGAGGCCCTCAGTCCGCAGCATATTGGACAAGCCTTTCCTCAAATGTAGGATAGAGAGGTTTTTGACACCACAGATCATGATTTCCTTTCACTATTTGCCTAAACTGGGTGTGGTGCAGTGGTCACCATCCAGCATCCTGCCCCTGATTCCAAAACACTCAACCCAGTCCAGAAGTTTGCCAAACCAGCCACCACATACAGGGTACCTTTAACTGTGAAGAAGGTGCTGGATGCAGAGAAGAAACTGGCGCAAAAATCTAAATTGTACCCTCTCCCAGCAGCCCCGCAGAGAAGAGTGAGTCAAGTCGAACAAGACACAAAAAACAAGATGTACAGCTGAGAGCCCCTCCAAACTTGCCTTAAGCTATGAAGAAGGAGCCGCATGCACTAAAAATGCTTGCAGCAAAGGAAAAGCCGTACAACTGAGAGGACCACCAAACTTCCCTACAGAGAAGAAACAGAAACACAAAGACAGAAAAAAACATGAGAGCTACTACCTCCAGAGAGCCCAGAGAGGAAGTGCTTTGTAGGTGGTGGAAAGAGGGCTGCAGGTCTTGGCCCTCGTCCTGTCCCAAGCTCCATTCAGGGCCTTTCTCCCCCGTCCAGAGCAAAAGCCCGTATGAACACTACCATGCTGCTCTTGAACAAATGGCTAAACTACAGTCTAAAGACGTCAGCAGGGAGGGATCCTCAGCAGGATCAGCCAGTCCCATTCAGCAGTGTGGTCACATGGCTACTGAAGAAAGAAAGAAAGAAAGAAAGAAACCGAAGAATTATATTTCATTATCAATGTTACCATTATTGTTAAAATAAATAAATATATAAAAATAAATACAAATATGAAAAACAGAACTGTGCAATTAGTCACACATAATAGAAGAAAAGTGACACATCTTTACAAACTTTGCAAAGACAGTAGTCTATATATTACACTACAGAACTATACAACAGGCAAAAAAAACACACACACAAGTATTTCAAAGTGCAATCGTCTTCAATAAAATAAATACACAACACTGCACCAGAGTGAAGTTACTGAATATTCAAATTCCCCAAAATTATTCAAAAGCACATTTTTCCAAATAAAGTGTTGTAGTGTAACCAACAGGAGCAGGGGCGTAGGTTTGGATTGATTTAACCATGCAATAGCCTCAGAAAGGCTAAATCACAACAACATAAGAGTGTGTGTCCATATAGCGTTTTTCTCTGGCAGTAAAGTGCCGGGGAGCGCTGGGCTGAAGCGCTTGTACAGTGAGAGACAAAAACTCTATATGGACATAAGAACTAAGGCTAGTGTTTCAAAATCAAAGAATACATTTATTAATCAGACAGAACACTCACATTAGAACATAGCAGTAGCAGAGCGCTAAATATTTTTTGAATTTATAAACGATTCTCTGTCAAAATCAGCAGGGGGAGGGGCGTAGAAACAGCTGTTTATGGCTTGCAGCTCTCTTTCTCTCTCTCTCTCTCAGCAGCAGCGCTGTCCATGGTTCTGATGGTTCTGAAACAACAGCTAAGTGATAGTTACATGTATCTCGGCCAATAATTAAATTTTTTTTGGTTAGTTTTTTTTTTTTTTTGCAATTTTTTATATATACAAAAAACTGATCTGCTGACCAAAGAGCACACAACATTTTTCTGTGTAGACCAATATTTACTGATCCATGGCACCAGTGCAGTCAATTTTGCATTTCCTGTACATGCTTCATAATAAAAGCCACACAGTGGTATACCAATGAGAAGCTTTTAATGTGGAATAACAGCAGGAAATGTTTAGACTGCATGGGCACCAACTTAAAACAGTAAATAAGATTTTTTTCAGTTCTTATAATTTCTGAAAACATTCTAACGTGTCCCCTCTAGCTATAAAAGTAGCAGGGACCATGTGCAACTTTCTGTCCTCTAAAATCATTCTGTAACTCACAAAGTCAAGTTTTCAAATGTATATATATTACAAACATTAGCAAATGTTACAAGTCACCAGGTAGGCAGGTGTCCTTAGTCTTAACAGTGGTGTTTGTGCATGCGTACTTGTCTGTAGAGAGTGTAAAAGCCCACCTCAGTCCACTTTGCATCACAAGACCGATGGGCCAAAAGGCTTTGGATCCTTGCAGGTCAGGAACCGGGTGATTTCACTTTGATCCTCCACTGCTGCTTCATGTTCTTCAGCGGATTGAATGACAGCTTCTGTAGATGACAGAAAAACAAAAATGTTTTACCATTACTGTCTGTAATAGCCAAGCTATGATCAAAACATGTTTTTAAGACAGTCAAACATAGAAGTAGGCTTTTGTACAATAGATTACACGTAACAAGATTTTAATTACCTATTGTAACAAAGTTCTAAAGACATCTTAATAGCAATCAGAGAAATAACAGGGAAAATGCAAGTAAAAAAATGTAAAGGAAATGAGATGTGATGTAAAAATACCTTTTGAACAGACTCCAGCAATGTTGTTGTTTCCTCCTGATATTCAATGGTGAACTTACAGTAAAATGTGAAGAGGACAGCCAAGGGGGTGGTGAAGTCGCCATCAACAGCATCCATTTGGTCGCTCACAGGATCTCAGGTTCAGGTTCTCCTGATGAGTAATGATCAAACACTGAATTGACAACAATTCTATTACCTTAAACTTCTGTTTTCTCTGTGAAAACTTACACAACAGAGACAACATCGTTTGTGTGAGTTAGTACATAAGAACAGGTCTAAGCAGATGACTGATGAGGTGCTTGTAGTTAAGCCAAAATAAATATAAATATAAAATGTCTAAAAACAGGCACAACTGCCACAAGAGCTGACTAAATTGGCTTTGTCTGTGCATTTTCAAAGACTTACTTATAAATAAATAAAAATCTTACCTAGCACAGCGAGACCTGGGGTGATGGGGAGAGACTGGACTCATCAGCAGGAGTGGTCATCACCTGTGAGGAGTAGAAATAAGATGAAGAAAGGCATCAGGATTATGATACATGCACTACTTTAGAAAACATTATTTTTACTGAGAGTAATTACTTTTTAATTAACTGTCCTTTCATCACACAATCATCTGTCAGTATTGAGATCCAAGTATAAAAAAAGAGTAATTGGTTAAAATAAACCAATACCAAATCATATCATTTGTGAAATTATTTTTCTCTCTTCTTGGAAAAAAATCCATTATTGAAATTCTGATTAAGGCATGTAGAAACGAACTGCATCAACCTCTGGGTAGAGATGGATAAAGATTAAATACATGAATAAAAACAAAGAGCGTACTCTTCGGAGGACAGCGCACACTGAATCATGTCCGTGCCGTGACGGTTCGGGACAAACCCACGTACTGTCACACCCCTGGTATTAACTGCATACTCTTCTTACTAACGGTTATAACTTTAAACACACTATAAACAATTAATAACCCACAACTAACTCTCTTTAACAGGGCAAAACACCATGGCACACAGTAATTTGTGACACTAATATTTGTACATTTACAAAATTACACAACATGCTCTACATATCCCAACTAGTGCAGTTAAATAGCATAAAATCATTCACTTTGTATAAAAACACCAAATTTGTGACGTATCGTCTGCCCTGCTACTACATTTACCTTCTTGGATCTGATATACATATATGAAATAATCACTAGTTAATATGAGTAATAAAAAAAATCATATTTAAGTTACTTTCTTGACTTTTTGGATTTGTGTATTCATAACTTTGCCCTTGTCAGAGCATTTATATTCTCACCTGCTCATCTGAAACTCCCCTACCTGCCGGACTGCTGCACTCACTGAGAAAACCACATGGTCCAAAAAAAAAAAAGAAAAAAGTCAGACACTTGTATGGACAACTCTTTCATGTGTTTTAGCCTTCTCAGCAGTGTTTGCCTGCCAAAGCATTTTAACTCTTTGACCTCATTACCTGTGCCTCCTTTCCTCTCTGGTCAGCCTGCCTGCCCTGCTGCTACATTCACCTTCTTGAATGTGATGAAATATAAGATACAACTTAGAAATAAAAACTAGTTATACCTAATACTAGCAAGATAATCGCAACTAGCTAGTATCTCCAGTAAAAGTAGACTGATGATATGATGGCTAACGTTAGCCTAGCTAGCTTGCAGTTTAGCTAACACAATGACACAGCAGAAAATAAGACTTTCATTCAATTATTTGACTCATGAGTGGTATAGCCATGGCAGTAGCATACCTCCTGTTGGGAAGAGATTTTTCTCTTTTTGTTGTTGACTAACCAACAATTTTAAGTTGTTGGTTAGTCTTTTGTCACTCCTCTTTTCATTTTGAATGGTGTCTTGCTATCTGGCACCGGCCGTTACTGCTGCTGCTTGAGAAGACGCGGGAGGATGGGTTGGGCGCAACCAAGTCTCACAATACAGGGGATACATCTGGAAGTATTTGAATTCATATGAAAACAATAATAATTTCAAACTAATCTTTGAAATCTTTAATTTGCATCATGAATTTGAGTGTTTTATTTGAAAGTATTACAAGTATTACATTTTTTTTTTAACAAAAGGAAACAACACAGCTGCTACCTTAACTACAGTACTATGGTTACTGTGATTTTCTACAGTAACATAATGGTTTCTGCAGTAGTATGAATATTACTGTGATTTTTTCTGCAGCAGCATAATAGTTACTGTGATCTACAGTATCATGTTGATTACTGTACTATCCTGTAAAACTGGATTTCACAGGCATTTTTTACAGTGTACATTTTACAATGCATGCCATCAACATTTATGTATTTCAATGTAACGTCCAAAAGGACACAAGTGCAAGGTATAGGCAAAACAACTCTTAAAGTTGCATCTTAATGAATTTGGGTCATGTAAAAAGAAAAAAATGTATTGCCACTTTTCTGAATTTTAAAAGTAAATATGTAACTTGTATAATGTCATATGTTGATTTTTGCCTGTTTTATTGGATATAATTGCTCATAAAATCTTAAAAATATAAATAAAGAGAAGAAAGTGTGAGCTAAAAACCTGGCTTTTAGAAAATGCCAACCTTAGCAAAACTTTAACATTCCAATGTTATAACAATTGTCATAAAATGTTAAAAAATACACAAAACTTGTTATTTGGTCATCTCATCTCATTATGTGCTTTTTCATGTAATTTTATTTTAAGTTTTTTTTATGTGTCTCATATATGTGACATCTGACATATGTCATATGAGGTTTTTATACAATACTTGCAAGATTTCGGCTTCACTAATGGTTGACCAACACATCTAAGTTTGATATACACATATCTACTAAGAATATTATATGTGGATTTACTGTCATATATAGTACTTACGAGTGAATGAGTACTTATAGTACCCATTCACTCACTGACTTCATCTCATGGCATATGGCAAGTTAAATTGTGTGTGTGCATACACTGTATGCTTTTTTGTGCCAATGTGCATTGCTGTGTTGGCACAATATTCAAGTGAGAAACTGGATGTGGAGAATAATGTTGAATATCAGTAATTAGGGTGTGTGCATGTGTGTGTGTGTGTGTGTGTGTGTGTGTGTGAGCATGTCTGTCTGCCTGTCTTGACTGTATATTCACAAGTGCACACAGAATGCAAAATGACTCCCTTAGCAGCCTTTGTCTCCCTCTGGACCTTCCAGACTTCCCCAAGCTGAACAGATCGAGCCAGGCTGCCTCCCTCTCAGGGTCCAGACTGGTTAACAAGCAGCAGAATAAACGCCAGCCAGTTAAATTGTATGTAACTTTTTAGTTTGCACTAACAGTGTGACCTTTATTGATTTCTTGTCTCTGCCTTCAGCTTGGCAAAACACTAACGGCATTGGTCAATAAAAACCATGAAGTGGAAGTTCTCAATACCCCTCCCCCTGTGTTGACCACATCCCTAAAAATAGCCTCTCAACCTCCCTCAGAGGCCGGTGAGCCAGTGCTACAGTATGACAGCTCAGTGCTCTTATTCCATATGAGCTGCCCCCCGTCCCTGTGTGTTTCCTCACTACAGATGTAAACAGGCTAACATGCTGAGCCACGATGAACGGAGCATAAAATAACACTGCGACTTGGGTGTGCAAATCGAAAACAAACATCAGTTTGGAAACTATGTCTTGCAAGGCACTCTGGGACCTACTGCTTTAAAAGAATTACATTCACATTTCAAAAGAACAAGTTTACAATAAAAAATGCCCTTTGTCTGTGGAGCTGCCACCCACTGTTTTATTGACCGGTAATGTCAATGTGTATCCCTGCCTGCTACACTTGCACTTATTGAACTTTGCAGAAAGAAATATTATGAGTAGAGTTCAATAGAGCTGAAATTATCCCCACTTCTCAGTCAGTGAAAACAACTGGTTAGCCTGTGTCTCTCTCCAAGCTTCTCAAGCTCTTGAACTTTGTTGTCCAGTCATACCTGTTTCTACTGTATACGAAGGCCCATTAAAAATGAGCCTCTCCTTGTTCTGCAGGTATACTGCTCAATTCAGAGCAACAGAGCTGGCTGAAGGCGAGTCTCTCACGCAGTGATGCAGCCATTCGTAAGTCGAAGTTCTGGGTGGGGTGTGGGACCCCTGTGATGCTGCTCCGCCTCAGTAAGAGAAGCAGCAGCAGCCAGCAGCAGTATTGATTCACCTTGCAGCCTTGAGCCTGCTGTCACACAGACAGTGTATCACTTTATTTAATCCACTGTTAAATAAGCCATAATTAGAAATCTGTCCAGCAGATGTGTTTTAGTAAAAGAGTGAGCTGTGGTTAAGTCCTACTACACTGTCTGTTGTGCATTAGTTTTGTCAGTGTTTTTCTCATTTCAGTAACAGTTAAATGATCATTTTATGTTGATGATGGATTTGGATCAGAGTGCTGCTGACAGTGTCTGCAAAGAGACGGCAAATGATGCAAATAAAACCTCTCTTGGGGGATTAGTCTGCTTGCTATTTGAAAAGTACTTACAGTAAGTCTCTTAATTGTGGTTAATGTTTGCTGGTCCCTCGACTCAATCTAATGACTGATTGCCGATAGCATTTTCTTAGAAACAGTGTCCTTGTAACTAGTTGCATTTACTGTATAACATGTCCACTAAGTTTATGATATAGTACAGGATGGGTACTACATATTTAAATATGAGTTTTGTCTCTTTATCATTATACTGTTTGTGGTCTTTAAAAGTTTTCAGAATTCCAGCCCAGGTGACGTATGTCAACAAATAAAAAAACCTTAAACTCAGTCCTATAGTTGACTGGTAGCCAAAGCAGGGACGCCAGCACAGGTGTGATGCTGTCTCTCTTCCTGGTACCAGTTAGTAGCCTAGCAGCAGCATTCTGCACTAGCTGTAAGTGGGATAAGGATGACTGGCTAATACCCCAAAAAAGAGCATTGCAGTAATCCAGTCGTGAGGAAATCAAGGCATTTGTGACAGTCTTCAAGTCATCAAATGAGAGGAATGGTTTAAGTTTGGCGATATTTCTGAGCTTTCACAACAGAGTTAATTTGTCTGTCAAATTTTAAAGCTGGATCAAAAATGACACCAAGATTTCTGGCATGGGGATGAAGGTTAGGGGCCAGGGGCCCTAAGAGAGTTATTAAGAGGGTTTTTTGGTTTTCTGTTCATTACGGATAAGAGGTTGTAGTGTTGCTTAGGTGTTTGAGTTGTATTCTGTGGTGTTTCTATGCAGGTTGGTTTATGATGAAGAGTTTTGTGTTTTCTGGGTTTGGGGATTTTTGTCGTCTTTCCCTCCACGCCTGCCCTGTCAGCCCTGCCCTGCTCCCTGTGTTTCTCACACACCTCTCTTCCCTCTCCTGAGCTTCTCCACCCATCTCCAAACCTGCACCTCAGTTCAGTTAGTTTTTAAGTCCTGGTTTTCTGTTCAGTCGTTCTTGGATCCTTTGTTCTGCATTGTTACGTCTCGTTTAGTCTTGTTAGTTCTGAGCTGCTGTGAAAAAGACCTTATGAAATATTTTTTCACTGTGTTGCTACTTTTACTCAAGTAAATGATTCTTCCACGACTGTTTAGGAGGAAAGTATTTTACAAACAGGTACAGATAATCCCTGCATGCTTTTTTTGCCAGAGCTGTTTCTCCTAAATTGAAGTACTTGATAAATGACACTGGGTGTCGCTCCAGAGTGTCTAATATCGCTCCTGTGTGCTTATTTCACAACTATCACCCCCCTTCTGCCTTGTGCTGTGTGTGTGTGTGCGTGTGTGTGTGTGTGTTGTGTGTCGGATAGAAAGTCAGCCTGGTTTCCAGCTGAGTGCTTGCTCTCTCACAGTGTGTGTGTGTGTTGTCATTATTATCCACTCTGCTCCCAGCTCAGAATGGCCAGATTCACGCAGACTGAAACAAGAAGGCAGCACCATCCACAGCAGCCCCAACCCGCTCACTCCAGCCTGGTTTTCACCGGACCGGGGGAACCACCGATCCAACAAAAAGACCTGAAACCCCTGTTTGAACAGTTTGGTAAAATCCACGAACTGACAGTTCTCAAGGACCGATACACCGGCATGCACAAAGGTAACGTGTCGCCCCTCAAATGGCTGCGAAGCCCCTATAGAGCTTAATAACTGCTTATTGTTACCTGTACCTTTTGATCCGTGTTGAGATAGTAACGCAGAAAGTCTGAGTATGTGTGTTCTTTATTTTATTACACTTGCAACCAACTTTTAAATTTCTTGATTACATTTTATTTGTATTTGCATGTAGTCACGTTGGATGAAGACCTTCTAAGTAGGTGTGTATATAGGTTGTAATAATCCAGTTAATAATAAGCTTTATTCTTTTGCATCACATTTATGGTTTAATAAGTGATTTAATCTGTGTTTCTAAGACTGGAAACACATGCGGGTTGCCTCCCTAAACAGTGGCTGCCTCTGCCAATTAAAAATTCAGTCTAGTCTGCCTCTTCAAATGATTAATTCTCCCCACGCTGTCAATGTCCTGCCAATTATTGTCGCCCAATTGGTATTAATAGGTAGAGGATTTCCTGATGTTGAATTTATCACAGACTGTGAAAACTTCTCCCTTTGGCTATAATTAGCTTCCACTTATAGCACATACAGAACACACTTGCATGTCGATGACAAAACAACACAGAAACAGAATAGTTGGGAAATGCATATGCACCAAACTGACATGGTATTAATATGAAGCTGCCCTTTTCCTATGTAAAATGATACCTGAAAGGCAGTAGCATTGATTAAACTAAGCTGTGGTTTGTTAAAGCCTCTCTCTCCTCTTTGATATGATGGAAGTGTGAGTGCACATGTACACGTCTCCATATTATATGAGCCTTATGGAAAGTGTCAAAGACTATTTCTCCACTGTAGCCTCTGCTGGACTGCGTGTTGAAATGTCAGTAATGATCCATTGATTGACCTGTAACCTGTTTTGCTTTGCTGCTCTAAGCCTAAAATCTCTGCACATGTGTGTATGTGCTTGGACACCTGCACATTATATTATACTCATCAAAATTATATCCAATTCTTTCTGTTACATTTCCTGAAGCTCTCTTCTTTTTGTTTGGGACAGTCACTCTGCTTTTCAGTATGTGATGGATGCAGACCAGGGTCATGACCTTTGAGGTGGCTGACTGTAGCACTGATGTCACAGTGCAGCTCTCCATACAGCCTCTCTTGTCCCGGCACCCCTAACCTAATGATTTCCAATCACACACACTGTCCCTGCTGTCTAATTTCCTCTCTCTCTCTTCTGAGTCAACTTTTGAAGAAACACTATGATTGCGGAAATTGTCATTGTTGTTTTGGGTTTGTTTGTTTCTCAAATGGTTGAGGGTAATAGGAGGGAATGGCTCCATTTTGGTGGTTGTTTTTCTCTCTAATGTGTAATGCATAGTGCATTGAAAATAAATTAATAACAACCACAACTCTGGCAAACAAAAGAGAAACATGAACTCCATTTAAATGTGATTCTCTGCTCTTTAATGTATGGCTTAATGAGAATTTGCAGGCCACAGGCAAAAAAGCTTTAACAACTCCATAATTGGAATCCAAACACGTACAAATTGCCTGTGCTGCATTGCATACCAAGTGCAAAAGTGTGTGTGTGTGGGGGGGGGATGAAGAAATAGTTTGAAACACAACAAAAAGCCACTGTAATCGGAGCCTGCTGACACAGCAATGGGGGAAGCCTTCCCAGTGTGAGGAGATGATCCTCTGCATCATCTGATAGAAACCTAAAGCAGCCTTATCTCACACGTTGATTTCAGCTCCAAAGAGAAGAAATTCCTCCTCTCCTCTTTGCCTCCCTTCCCTCCCTTCTTTCTTCTCCTTTGACTTATTTTCTCTTCACCAACTCCGTCTTGTTCTCTGCTCTCCATTCCGCTCATCTCCTATTTCTTCTATATTTTATATTTAAGTGTGTGCCGTGTGTGTACTGGGAAATAGGGCTGAGTCTCCTCATCTCCACTGTGTTGAATTGGCATGTAATTAAAAAGTCTTACATGGAAGAGAGAGACAGAAAGAGAGAGAGAGAGAGAGACAGAGGGAGAATGGATGACAGAGTAAGTAGTGGAAGATACTGTATAGCTGTGGTGACAGCAGCCATTTACATCCACCATGGCCCAGGCTTTCCATGACTAAAATTGTGTGTTTGTCGAGTCGAGTTGTGTCTAGTGTGTGTCTGGTGCAGCACAGTAGGATCTGTTTCTCTGTCTTACTATACCAAAGCATTTGTTTCAGGCACACTTATTCAACTAACACTCTGATTGCGTCCCAATTCCTACTAATACTAACATTTTATACAGTAATATGTACTACACACAAATGATCATACCTTTTTAGTCTTTGATGTGCTATTTGATGTGTAAAATCAGTGGAGTTCCCCTTTAAAAAAACTGATTTTAAAACTACTGTTTGCCCCCAAAATGTACACATTCCTGGTCCTCACTCAATCCAAAAAATAATTCAGTGAATAAAAGAACGGCTGAATCTGGATGGAAGTTATCCATGTAACCGCTGGAGTGCACTGCTCTGTCACCATGGTAATAAAATCACCCTTGACTTGATAGGCTTGCCATCAACATCAATCAAATTTAAAATGCCTGACTTGAATAAATTAAAGCCAGAACAAACTATCCTTAATCAATTACCTTGCAGGACTATTAGGAATATAATCATAAAATCAATACTCTTGGAAAATATAAATACCTATATCAATCAACACAATGTGCTTTAAAATAATTAACTTTCACACTAAGTACTAAAATCTACCAACATAATATTCAGCTGTTATGTTTTTCTTTGTTAATCAGATTCACCACATTCAGTGAATGGAGTTTAAATCCTATAGTAGGCTATCACTGACCAATCTTGATTGACTTGGGTTCTGTCCAATCACAAACAAGAACTGTTGTCCCTACCTTTCCCATTTTGTGAAATGTTGTGTTTTGACCCTCAGGGCCACCATAGTATATAAATATAAAGTATAGTCTGTTGCTCTTCATATTTAACTGCTGCTATGAATACTCACTGTTTTAAGGACAGCTTACATTATATTTTTTATCATTCAGCTACATGTCTTCTCTATTCAATGGTATGTAACACTAACACCTGACTGGCACGCGCACTTTTCCCTCATATGTAATCTGATTGGCTACATTTTTTAATCATCTGCACCTGCTGCGGTGACGTCGCCATCTAGTAACATATACGTACTAGCATAAACAGCAATGATTAATTCATTATTTTTCCTGAACATGTTATTAAATGGGACCCGTTTAAACCCACTGACCACCTGTTTCACCTTAGCTATGAAAAGCTGGAGAGATACAATAATAAGATATACTGTAGAAATGTGTGTGACACCTAAACTATAACATCTGGACCGAGCTACCTGGTAAACAATCCCCCTATAAAACTGACATCATTATAAAAATATATATGTTCAAAAGGATTCATTAAAATTGTTAAAATTATTGATGATATATACCATCTTATGTGAAATAGATATTATTTTATTATGTTGATTTCTGTAAATGTGCCGGTGTTAGCCAGACAGCTAAGTTTCAACAGCAGTCCTTTGGTAAGATGTTCTGAAACCAGCAGCCTATTTTATTTAGTAACTCTATAAATATGTTTTTGTTTTTATGTTCTCAAACACAGCTGATCAAATCTGTAAGTCATTACAATTATCATGACCTGTGACCTCCATGGGCCTCCAACCTTACAATAAACGATGCTCCCTTTTTTGATTGCTAGTATTGTTAATTTCATTTCAGGTGTCCAGCATGGTGAAAATTTTCTTTGATAACATTTCACAAGAAACGAACTACCTCAGCAGTTAATGATATTTATATACTGTAGCAGGACCATGAAGAGATTAATTTGTGTCTGCCACTATGGCAACTGACAACTGACGGTGTGACGTCAGCTGCAGGAACTCAGTATGAACATCCTGCCACTACATTGGCGTTGACACTTACGATACAGCACTTTGGCATCTCCCACTGTACTGTAGCCTTTAAAGTAAGCCTTGGCTTCTGTAGATATCTGGTTACTCAGTCCCTCTTCTGCTATTACAGTTTTTCTCAATTGCTTTGGCACATTTCTCAAAAGATATTTAAAGTTCTCAGCACTGAAGATGCATTTCCCAAAACAGCTCATATGTGCAGCAAAAGGCTGTAACTCACCCAAAACCTTTAATTCATGTTTCAAAATTAAGTTACTGTCAATGAAGTCATTGTCACCAAAATGATACGATCCTTTGACATTGTGTGAAACCAAGGTGGTCAAAATGTTTAGATGTTTTGTCAGAATGACAGTGGAAGTGTGTTCCTTGTCTAATTTCCAATAATTGGCAGGACATCGACAGCGTGGGGAGAATTAATCATTTGAAGAGGCAGACTAGACTGAATTTTTAATTGGCAGAGGCAGCCACTGTTTAGGGAGGCAACCAGCTGATCACCCAAGAGACTGCTGCTTCAGACAATGCACATTTGCTAATCCTCTTGAGTCAAGTTATTATGGCCATGCATTATTATCACGCTTTACAAACTAATTCCATGTTTTCCCTCATGGATTACCACGGGGGGAAATAGTTGCATAAGAAAAGAGGAAATAATAAACACACAAAGCACAATGTGGATGAAATGAAAATCAAAATGACAAAACAACTGCAGTGACTACAAATGCTTAGTGTGATGAAAATAGTGTGTGTGTGTGTGTGTGTGTGTGTGTGTCCTTTTGAGGGTGTTCCATCAGGATCCATACTTCATAATCCTTTTAGCTTAATAACATAATTTACTATAAAATAACCTCATCAGAGATCATTGACATATTAATGTTTGATTATGTATTGTTAATTGTGCGGCCAGGATTCATTACATTCTGAGCCATTTAATTTGACTGAACTATACTTATCTAAACTAAATTAACAGTTTGTAACTTAATGAATATGAGGAGAAATTCACTTTGAATAATATATTTGGAGTTAACTTTTTGTGACTACCTGCATTTAAACTGCCTAATATTTTAGATTTATTTGGTTATTTATCAAATTAGTAGAAATAAAAGGTAAAAAAAACCTCATGATTGATATAAATGGATATAAAAGTTCAGTGGATATATTTTTTTCTATTTCATACACTTTTATAAAAAGGGATTTCATGTTGTTACTCATCTTCTTTGACTTTTACATTTCAAACTGACGAGGGACCTGAGGAAGACATCATACAGACTTTCACTGAATAAAAACTTCGTATCTCATTCACAGATTTCATAAAAATAATTTACTTTAGTTGTTCTACTTCACCACCACAGAAAGAATGATGTAATAAACTGGTTGTAGTGACGGTAATATGATGATGAAAACAGACAAAAAAGAACTTTCTAATGTGAAAAACAATCTAGATGTGAAATTAATTGACTATATTTATGCTAAACTATTATTAATAGTGAACAACTGATTTTATTAGTTGTAATTGTGTCATTTATTTCACTTGAATTATATACAGATCTATTAAAGCTCTATTCTCTCTTGATGCAAATATATCTGAGAGCCTAAATTGTCTTTTCCCGGACACAGTGATGAGGTGACAATCACTCCAGAGCTAAATACTGCAATCATTATGCAACACAGGGCAATGACATTTTAGTATATGTATGCACACACATGCACACGCAAACACATACTGATGAATGGAAAATGAGCACTATACTGAATAAAATGTCTTTCCTGCTGTACGCTGACAATATCAACTGTAGAATCATGAAATATGTGGCTAATAGATGCTGTTATAGCTTCATCTAAAGCTCCGTCCAGCACGAGGCCTTCATAAACCTAAACATAACATTTTGCAGAGAGATTTTTTCGTCAGCTAATTTCAGAGTGGACGTGCGCATAAAAAAATAAAAAAAACATTTTTGTACATGTTTTCATTTAAAGTATCAATTTCTGTGACTTGAATTTCATTCATAATAATCTTATTTGTTTGTTGCAATAGTGTCTCCAGTCATTAAAACTGTGTTATCAGTTCCAGGATATCACTACTTATTAATCAATATCTAAAGAAAAAAAAAGTACATGTATTTTGATACAGCCTCGATACAATGACTTTGTGACAGTTGTGTACAATCTTTGTAATAGTAACAAATTTCATATCTTTTGATGGTGATTCTATATGTCAGAAGACATCACATTATTAACAATGTTTGTAAATGTCATTTGCATCACTGCAACAGATTGTTATTTGTCTTTTCTAAATGTCACTGCAATAACAGCTTTATCTCCTGTACTAACATCCTTCACATATCAACATCTGCTCTGCAGGACTGAAAGATGAAGAATCCAAAAGAGAAAAAAATAATCATTTAGAAAAGAGGTTTATTTACTTGTATACCAATATATTGTGATAAAATGATAGTCATGGCTGTTTTTGATGGGGCAGTCTTAGAAACACAGATTAAATCACTTATTAAACCATAAATGTGATGCAAAAGAATAACGCTTATTATTAAGTGGATTATTACAACCTATATACACACCTACTTAGAAGGTCTTTGTCCAACGTGGATACATGCAAATACTAATAAAACGTAATCAAGAAATTTAAAGTTGGTTGCAAGTGTTGTGGTGATGAACGAAAATGATGATGATGATAATGATGATGATGGTGATGATGATGATGATGATGGCGATGACGTCTACACTGCGTGATCGATTGTAAGGGGGACCACGTATTATGAAATTAATTTCCCACCCAGGCAGTGATCTACGCCATATATCTTTGATAACCAACTTTATTATGGAAGGTGGAAGTTGTCACTGTGTACAGTGAGCGGTGTGGATTTACACCCTCTGCCTCCCTCAGCCTTCCATTTCAGCAGCAGCATCACTGCCCACTCTCCGTGGAGACGTCCGTCATCTTGTGACACTTCATGCGCCCTTTTGAAGCCATCGAGGTATTGAACTGATTTCGATGTGTCGGGTTTGCACGCAGGAAGCTCCATACGCACATGGAAAGATGTTAAAGAAAGCATGTGGATGAATAAATGATGCCGCCCCTCCGTAAAAGATGGGACTGGCAAGAGAAGGCTCTTTAAAAATGCATCCTTTCCAAGCGCCTCTGCCCCACTTAAGAGCGTTTTAAGAAAATACTGTTCAATTGCAATAAACAAAATAAAATAAAGAACACAGCCAACAGAGTTTGCCACCTTATCATTCATAATAATCAATAAAATCATAATATTAACAATATTACATCTTGATTTCCCGCGTAATCAGAAATCAAGATGGAAACACAAAGGCTGTAAAAAATATGAGGCTGTCAAAATTCATAAGAACCTGTTTTATCAGCAAAACAGTCAGAATTGGGACAAAATGCCAAACCCATGAATGTTAGATGGAAATATGTAAGAATTGATGAACATGATAGTGATGAACTGTGTGGAACAGTAGACTGAAATGATTTCTGGATTAAGCCTGATAAAATGTAAAAAGTGACTCATACTCAGACTTTCTGCGTTACTATCTCAACACGGATCAAAAGGTACAGGTAACAATAAGCAGTTATTAAGCTCTATAGGGGCTTCGCAGCCATTTGAGGGGCGACACG
This sequence comes from Scomberomorus guttatus, assembly GCA_038419695.1. NCBI lineage: Eukaryota > Metazoa > Chordata > Actinopteri > Scombriformes > Scombridae > Scomberomorus > Scomberomorus guttatus. The sequence continues at coordinate 12,392,781 of CM076454.1, read as the reverse complement.
TTACCTTTGTGCATGCCGGTGTATCGGTCCTTGAGAACTGTCAGTTCGTGGATTTTACCAAACTGTTCAAACAGGGGTTTCAGGTCTTTTTCTTCCAAGTTCCGCGGTATCTGCCCGATAAACAGCTTAATGGCATCTTGGTCTTTCATGTTGCCGCTCTCCGGATGAATTGAAATGGGTTCTGACCCGTTCATGGGTTTCGGAAATGTGATCTGAGGGTACTGGCGCTGATGTGGGATAAGTAGTAGTGGTTGTTGGGTCGGTGGTGCCCCCGGTCCGGTGAAAACCAGGCTGGAGTGAGCGGGTTGGGGCTGCTGTGGATGGTGCTGCCTTCTTGTTTCAGTCTGCGTGAATCTGGCCATTCTGAGCTGGGAGCAGAGTGGATAATAATGACAACACACACACACACTGTGAGAGAGCAAGCACTCAGCTGGAAACCAGGCTGACTTTCTATCCGACACACAACACACACGCACACACACACACAGCACAAGGCAGAAGGGGGGTGATAGTTGTGAAATAAGCGCACAGGAGCGATATTAGACACTCTGGAGCGACACCCAGTGTCATTTATCAAGTACTTCAATTTAGGAGAAACAGCTCTGGCAAAAAAAAGCATGCAGGGATTATCTGTACCTGTTTGTAAAATACTTTCCTCCTAAACAGTCGTGGAAGAATCATTTACTTGAGTAAAGGTAGCAACACAGTGAAAAAATATTTCATAAGGTCTTTTTCACAGCAGACAACAATGGCTCCTTTCTATTCAAGTAACCGTGACAACCATCAGTAAGTTTAATGTTTACACCTGTGTTTTTCATACTGTGACATGTCAAAATGCCTGCTGTGAAAAGGGTCTATTACTGGTATTTAGGCTACTGCTCAAATGTAGGTCTATCAAAAGGCTCAAATGATACGTTCAGATTCCTTGAAATCTCTTATTACAATATTCACGTTTATTGAAAAATTGATTGGTGGCTGTGATCATTCCTCTTGTCCATACTTGGCATAAAGTTCGTAGCTAACTATAATGGAAGTGATAGGGGACAAAATCCACCTCTTCCTTCTGTGTAAAAATGCATTCAAAAGTTAAGTCAAAGCTAATATGTGGCTTCAAATCAAGTGAGGTTTCTGTCTTTTTAGTTGGTCTTTGTGTTACATGCAGCTCATCAAGGAAACACTGTTTATACCAAAAGACTATACAGCATCCCAGATCACAGAAGCCTCATGTTAGGTTCTGAACTTCATAATGTATTTTTGCACACAACAAGGTCTGGACAGCAGGGATGACTGCAGTATTCACTGACTCTTTCACTCCTTTCAATATAGACCAAAACATATACAAGGACGCCAAGACCTCTGAGTTACCAAGAAGACAAGCTTTATTTTAAAAATAATAAACTGTACTCAAAGTGTAAAGAAAGCAAACAAAAGGGGTGGAGGTCCCAGCCAAAAGGAACAAAAATGGGGAAGCAACTGAGCCAATCGGCTGTCACACCCAGTGCATCCCCCTAAACTTCAAAAGGAAAATATCTAAACTTAAGCAAAACAAAACCCAATAACTGGACTACCGGGGATCTCCAACCTAAACTAAAATAACAAAGCCCAACACTCTAAAACATGCTGGGGGAAAACAACTGAGGGGAAAAAGGGAGAAAGAAAGAAACAACACACCCACAGGTGGTGTGCAGTAATGCACATACGGGGGCCACACGTAACAGCATTGTATTTCCTGAGAATCAGAGCTCAAAAAATTTGTTTCAATATTCAAACTGAGAATGAGAAACTTTTATAGGTACACTCAGACTGATATTGTTAGTCTGTATGATAGACAAGAGGCTCATTCAGCACTTTTCAGACTGCATAGTTTCTCAGAATCTCTTATCTCTACTTTGGCTGTTTTGGAAATGACAATAATCAACAACAATAACTTTGTTTGGCAGCCATCTCTGGTCATACCCACAGTTCTCTTGTCATAATTTATTTTTTATGATTTGCCACAACATGAGGTTGAGTAGTGATCCCTTCACTAAGTTTACTGTTGTTTATATCAGGACACCATGCTGTGTTTTATTCAGCTCATACCATGGCAGACAAAGCAAGGCCATCGTTGTCAAATCAAAAGAGGGACGACAATATGTCTTAAAAGAAATTGATATATCTCGATTGTCATGAAAGAAAAGGGAGCAATCTGCAAAAGAAGTTGAAGTCCTCACAAAAATCAGTCACCCCTACATTGTAAAATATAAAGAGTCCTTTGAAGAGGCGGATTGTCTGTATATTGTTATGGACTACTGTGAGAGCGGAGACCTCTTCAAGAAGATCAAATCTTGGATCGGTTTGTGCAGATTTGCCTGGCTCTAAAACACGTTCAACGATCGATACACAGAGACATCAAGCCAGGCCACCTATTTATGACAAAAGATGGAGCCTTACAACTCAGTGACTTTGGGATTGTAAGGGTGCTGAACAGCTCTGAAGAAATGGCTAATACGTGCATTGGTACACTTCATTACCTGTCTCCAGAGATCTGTGAAAAAAAAAAAAAACAATCAAGAGTGACATATGGTCTCTAGGATGTGTTCTGTGTAAATGTGCACTCTTAAGCATGCGTTTGAAGCTGACAATGTGAAGGACCTAGATTTGAAAATCATCCACAGCTCACAACGTCCCGTTTCTATTTGCTACTTTCCAGAACTGAGATCTCTCTTGGCAAATCTACTTAAACACAGCCTCATAGAGAGGCCCTCAGTCCGCAGCATATTGGACAAGCCTTTCATCAAATGTAAGATTCCAAAACACTCAACCCAGTCCAGAAGTTTGCCAAACCAGCCACCAAATACAGGGTACCTTTAACTGTGAAGAAGGTGCTGGATGCAGAGAAGAAACCGGCTCAAAAATTTAAATCGTACCCTCTCCCAGCAGGATACGAGAAGAATGAATCAAGTCGAACAAGACACAAAAAACAAGACGTACAGTTGAGAGCCCCTCAAAACTTGCCTTAAGCTATGAAGAAGGAGCCGCATGCACTCAAAAAGCCTGCAGCAAAGAAACTGGCTACAAGATTGAAACCAGACCCTCTCCCAGCAGCCCCGCAGAGAAGAGTGAGTCAAATGCAAGGAGATAAGAAAAAAAAAAGCCGTACAACTGAGAGGACCACCAAACTTCTCTACAGAGAAGAAAGAGAAACACAAAGACAGAAAAAAGCACAAGATTAATCGAATAAACCAAGCCAGAGAGCAACTCTGGAGGTAGTAACCCAGAGAGGAAGTGCTTTGTAGGTGGTGGAAAGAGGGCTGCAGGTCTTGGCCCTCATCCTGCTCCAAGCTCCATTCAGGGCCCTTCTCCAACCCCCGTCCAGAGCAAAAGCCTGTATGAACACTACCATGCTGCTCTTGACCAAATGGCTAAACTACAGTCTAAAGACGTCAGCAGAGAGGGATCCTCAGCAGGATCAGCCAGTCCCATTCAGCAGTGTGGTCACATGGCTACTAAAGAAAGGAATAAAGAAAAAAAGAAACTGAAGAATTTGCAATGAAGTGCAATCGTCTTCAATAAAATAAATATATTTTCATTATCAATATGATTTTGTAACAATTGATTTTGGGGACACAACACTGCACCAGAGTGTGTGTGTGTGTGAATATTCAAATTCCCCAAAATTATTCAAAAGCACATTTTTCCAAATAAAGTGTTGTAGTGTAACCAACAGGAGCAGGGGCGTAGGTTTGGATTGATTTAACCATGCAATAGCCTCAGAAAGGCTAAATCACAACAACATAAGAGTGTGTGTCCATATAGCGTTTTTCTCTGGCAGTAAAGTGCTGGGGAGCGCTGGGCTGAAGCGCTTGTACAGTGAGAGAGAAAAACTCTATATGGACATAAGAACTAAGGCTAGTGTTTCAAAATCAAAGAATACATTTATTAATCAGACAGAGCACTCACATTAGAACATAGCAATAGCAGAGCGCTAAATATTTTTTGAATTTATAAACAATTCTCTGTCAAAATCAGCAGGGGGAGGGGCGTAGAAACAGCTGTTTGCGGCTTGCAGCTCTCTTTCTCTCTCTCAGCAGCAGCGCTGTCCATGGTTCTGATGGTTCTGAAACAACAGCTAAGTGATAGTCACATGTATCTCGGCCAATAACTTAGTTCGTTTTTTTTTTTTTTTGCTATTTTCTATATATACACAAAACTTCTTTTCAGTTTCCAGTTCTTATAATTTCTGAAAACATTCTAATGTGTCCCCTCTAGCCATAAAAGTCACTCACAAGGTTAAGTTTTCAAATGTATATATATTACAAACATTAACAAATGTTACAAAGACAACATTAAAAATCCAATATGTAAAAAGCTTGTTTAAATCTGTTGCCACAGTTAAACAAATCCTCACGAAAAAAAAAACACTGACATCATTTCTTAAGCCCACTACAAGTAAAAAAGAAATAAAAACAAAAAAACAAACAAAAAACAACAACCACAAATCACTGAACTTGACAATACACTAGACACTAATTTCCTTGAAACAAAACACTCTTAGGTAATCTCGACATAGGTATTCAACTGTGGGAGAAGTCAGGTCACCAGGTAGGCAGGTGTCCTTAGTCTTTACAGTGGTGTTTGTGCATGCGTACTTGTCTGTAGAGTCCAAAAGCCCACCTCAGTCCACTTTGCATCACAAGACTGATGGGCCAAAAGGCTTGAGCAGAACTCCAGCAATATTGTTGTTTCCTCCTGATATTCAATGGTGAACTTACAGTAAAATGTGAAGAGGACAGCCAAGGTGGTGGTGAAGTCGCCATCAACAGCATCCATTTGGTCGCTCACAGGATCTCAGGTTCAGGTTCTCCTGATGAGTAATGATCAAACACTGAATTGACAACAATTCTATTACCTTAAACTACTGTTTTCTCTGTGAAAACTTACACCACAGAGACAACATTGTTTGTGTGAGTTAGTACATAAGAACAGGTCTAACCAGATGACTGCTGAGGTGCTTGTGGTTAAGCCAAAATAAATATAAATATAAAATGTCTAAAAACAGGCACAACTGCCACAAGAGCTGTCTGTGCATTTTCAAAGACTTACTTATAAATAAATAAAAATCTTACCTAGCACAGCGAGACCTGGGATGATGGGGAGAGACTGGACTCATCAGCAGGAGTGGTCATCACCTGTGAGGAGTAGAAATAAGATGAAGAAAGGCATCAGGATTAAGATACATGCACTACTTTGGAAACATTATTTTTACTGAGAGTGAATACTTTTTAATTAAATGTCCTTTCATCACACAATCATCTGTCAGTATTGTACATATACTGTATATATCAGTGAAGGCTTGTCCAAAGAAGAGAGGCAGAAGAGGTTGCTCTTCCTCTATTTTTGAGAGGCAAGAGGGAGATCAAAGTATAAAAAAAGAGTAATTGGTTAAAATGAACCAATACCAAATTGCAATCCAATATAACAGCTCTGCCATAAATTCTACTTTTCTGAAGCTTATACATTTTCAGTTTTTGTTGACATTGTCAGAAAGGTGATAATTTTATACTTTATGTTTATTACTGAGGTCATAGTGGGTCATGGTGGTGTACTGGAGTGAATTATATTGAAATATTTTGCCCCCCTTGTGTATGTTAATGGAGTGGACAAAATATTAGGAAGACCATTCAATATAATAACCCCCATTCACCTTTTTGGATGTGATGAAATATAAGATACAACTTAGAACAAAAAAACTAGTTATACCTAATATTAGCAAGATAATCGCAACTAGCTAGTAGCTCCAGTAAAAGTAGTCTGATTATGTGAGGGGTAACGTTAGCCTAGCTAGCTTACAGTTTAGCTAACCCAATGACACAGCAGAAAATAAGACTTTCATTTGACTCATGAGTGGTATAGCCATGGCAGTAGCATACCTCCTGTTGGGAAGAGATTTTTCTCTTTTTGTTGTTGACCAACCAACAATTTTAAGTTGTTGGTTAGTATTTTGTCACTCCTCTTTTCATTTTGAATGGTGTCTTGCTATCTGGCACCGGCCGTTACTGCTGCTGCTTGAGAAGACGCGGGAGGATGGGTTGGGTGCAACCAAGTCTCACAATACAGGGGGGTTGAAAAAATGCTATTCTTGCGTATTTTATGTTTTATCATATCATCATTATGATATTGTAGCAGTTGTACTGGCCGCTTTTGATTATTGGCGGGTGTTACAACCCCCCATACCCCCCACCCCCTCGTAGTTTGACGCCTATGGGCGCCCAGACTGACTGAGTGACACTATTCAAATTTCAGATCACGTGGTGCATTTCTCTGGCTCAACCAATCAGCTCACGACTTCACAGACAGCCTGTCATGACCTGATAAAAAAACTGAAAGTAGTCTGCAGAAGCATAAAGAAACAAGGCCATCTTGAAGTATTTGAATTCATATGAAAACAATAATTATTTCAAACTAATCTTTAAAATTTTTAACTTGCACCATGAATTTGAGGGTTTTATTTGAAAGTATTACAAAATAATCTTCAAATTAGTGATTTTCTTTACCAAAGTGAAAACACAGCTGCTACCTTAACTACAGTACTATAGTTACTGTGATTTTCTACAGTAACATAATGGTCTCTGCAGTAGTATGAAAATTACTGATTTTCTACAGTAGTATAATGGTTTCTGTGATTTTCTAAAGTATAATGTTGATTACTGTGTTTTTAAGCCAAATACAACATACTATACTCTAAACAATATTCACAGTAATTAACTGTACAGAAACACAGTCAATTACTGTGGATTTCATAGGCATTTTTTACAGTGTACCTTTTACAATGCATGTGATCAACATTTATGTATTTCAATGTAACGTCCAATAGGACAGAAGTGCAAGGTATAGGCAAAACAACTCTTAAAGTCGCATCATAATGAACTTGGGTCAGTTGGGTCATGTAGGACCTGATTGTTGCTGCAATGCCTCTGACAATTGTATTACCAAAGAAGTATTCATTTTGGCACTGTGGACTGGCATAATTATGGCAACGGGTGAGCCAAGAGGAAAGAACAGGGTCACCATCTGCAAGTAACTTCACAAGGTGGTACAAATTCCCTTCATTTGCCTCATGTCCTCGAAATGCTACTCCCTACCTAGCAAGATACCTTACAGCACCCATTATTTTCACCTCACCTCTTTCTGCATTTCAGCTCATGCACTTAATATTTATGTGTGAACTGGATTTTGCTCCAGTGCATTGATTGTAACTGCATGATGGTCTGCTTTGCTGGCTTGGTAGTGACTCTTTTTTTTTTTTAATGGTGTATGCTTTGACATACTCAAAACAAAGAACATTTTTCAGTGTTGGACTATAGTGAAGCCATGGATACTGACTGTACCAGTTCACCTGTAACCACAACATGCTTCTCCCTCAACAATCCCTACGACATCTTTACTTGATTTCTGAGTTTCCTATGTGTAATAAAATGATGCATTGATGAGTAAGATACATACAAACATATGATTAAACTTGTGGTCACATTTATCTTTAAGGGGAATTTTAAATATTGAGTGAATAGGATCTTATGAGACCAACTTGTTCTGATGTAAGATTTTTTTCAAAATAAACTCATGACCAAACATGTTGACTTTCAAAGATTATATTTACTGAGCATCCTAAGACTAACATCAATGCTGATGCCTCCCTATAATTCATAATTAGGATCTCACCTGAAACCCTGAAGATGCACCTGTTTCCTCACCAGCCTGCCCTACACTAGATATTTCCATTTAAAACCAATAGGCTAACAGAATCACAAAAACATAAAATAGGCTGTTATATATAACAGTAGGCTATTAAAAATGATCAATTCTATATAAGGGTGTTAAAAGTGCTCATTCTATATCATTCTATTATCTACAATTCTTATCGTTTCCAGTATAAAACAATTATCTTATTCCCTTATACCTTCAGTCACACAACAGTTACATTAACGACATAATCTCTCTCATTCATCCTCTTTGTTACATGTGACGTAATACAACCCGAGAGCTGCCTGGTTGCCTTAACAACGGTAAACTACAGCGCTGCGGGCTCTGGCTCTAACCGTCTACATTCTATTAACCGTTATAAACTCAAACTGAGAATAAACGTTAGTAACCGTTAGGAGAAAACGAATAAAACAAAGAACATATAAACTACAAAACAATGTAACATTAAGTCCTATACATACATATATATTAGTGGAATCAGGCAAACGTTACATCTGACTCCCTTCGACGTTTTGACAGGTGTAATTTGACAATAACCACTCACCGTAAACGGCAAACTAGTGCCAACTCGTCCCAGTTTAGGATACCAAGCTAGCGCAAATACCGCTAACAAACAAACTACATGTGCTACAATACATAAAAGTACACTAAATAGAAAGCCTACATTACTGACAAACTGTATAAATGCTTTTATGACATTTACCCACCTTAAAGAATGAATGAAAAACACAATAGTGAGTCAGCTGATCTGGTCCAGGTGTTAACTGCCAACTGAAGAATGTACAGTTTATAAATGGTCTTCGTCATGACGTAAGTCGTGACGTATTGACCGTTTCCGGGTCCAAACCGGTCCCAGCTCAGGCCCTGGTCTTTTCAACAGTGTCCCTTGATGTTTGAATGGATCTGAGTCAAAAACAAAAAACTAATTTATGTGCTTGAATACATTAACGTTAGTTCACTAACGTAACAGCTTTGGTAACTTAACTCTTGCTGCTAACGTTACCCTTTTCAAAGTCCGTGTTTATTTTATTAGCAACGTGTTACTGAGCAATGCTAACTAGGTTAATGTTACTATGATAACATTTGTGTCTGTATCATTAGCATCACCAAATGTTTGTTCTGCTTTGTGGAACAGCTAAAAGAGAAGGACCAGAGGCTCCAAGGGGCCTTCCTGGTTCATAAAGCAAAAGCATTTCTGAGAGGTAGTCTGGTGCAAGGCCATGTAGGGCCTTATAAACTAATGAAAGAATTTTAAAATCAATACAAAAACTAACAGGTAACCAGTGTAGAGACTTTAAAACAGGCGTAATGTGTGCTCTCCCTTTGGTCTTAGTCAGCACTCGTGCAGCAGAATTTTGAATTAATTGTAGCTGATTTATTGTATTCTTCAGTAGACCAGAAAGGAGAGCATTACAATAGTCTAGCCTGCTAGTTATAAAAGCGTGCATCAGTCTCTCTGTGTTGCTCAGAGAGAGAAATGGCCTCACTTTGGAGATGTTTATCAGTTCAGTCCAGATCAGTTATTGTGGAGATGATAAAAGTTCATGCAATTTAAGTCACTGTGTGAGAAAAATATCCAGTTATTCATCATACTGCTACATACCTTCAAATTTTTAGACAGACATGGTAACAGTTAATTATTAGGCAACATTTGACAATACATTTATTACCTCCTTGGAATACATCAAGTCACAGATTTATATCTGCTCAGTGCTGTTAAAATATTTATTATTCATCAGATATCTTAAAGCATAACCTACTTGAATCTTGGCAGACACTCTCTGTACTTCAGAGTCCTCTCCGCCTCATCTCTGCTGTTTCTGAACACCTTCCTCAATTGCAGCACAAGCTCTGCCAGAAACAACTGACCATTCTCATAGCTCATCACTTTAGACCTCAACATTTCCTTCAAACAAGCCACATTATGGTCCGTGTCCAAGTTTTCACAGAAGTGTGTTCACGGCTGCTGAAAGATGCAGCTATTAGATTAATAAGCTGAAGTAGATGACTGTCTGGAAGAGCCCTTGGTGCAGGATGATGATGTCTGATGATGTTTAACAGCAGTGATGATTAACAAATAGGAACTTTCATGTTAGATCAATATGACTAGAAACTGAATCAGATTAAATCCAAATACTGCACAGTGGCAGTGCAGCACCAGAAAATATTAATGCAGATGTTTCAGACTAAAAACATTCTCCTTTTATTAGTTATACCTATAATTAATTTTCCGCTATATCTATGTCATTAGATCAGGTTTTCTACAGATTGGTCCCTTAACCGGTGACGTACTTTGGTACTTTTGGAATAGACTGTCTAGACACAATCCTGACGTACTGATATGCAGAATAGGAAGTTCTATCATTTTTAACAGGTCTTGGAACAATGATGACGTAGGACAATGAATACAATAGCCAGGGTCACTAAAGGTCAGAGCTGTCACTTTTTGATGACTTGTCTTGCTTCTCTAACATTCTATCTCTCAATTTTTTTTCATTTGTTCTCTCTTTATTGATTTACTTACTATTAGTAGTTAATTTAGTTTATTTTAATTGTTATGTCTTAGGTCATTTTAAGATGTATGTAAGTGAGTGTTTTTATATTGTCATTGTGTGGCTGTATGGTTTGTATAATATTTGAAAAAACAAAATAAAATACTAAAGGCACTGTTCTTGATGAGAAATTATGTGAAAAGGAAAACTCCAAACTTATAATTCCAGAGTTATATCGACCCCAGATTGTGATATATGTACAGTAATTCGAGTCGTGGGGTAAATAAAAGGCTCTAGGATAATCACAGCCTCATGAAACTTTACAATCACAAACTAGAGACGTAGGGCATTCAGGGGATGTATGGCTTTCCTAGGTATATATTGACAACAAGGGGCTTTCTGAGCAATTTCCAGAACAGAAGTGTTCGCCATCCAATCACCGAAAAATGCAATTCTTACAGAAATCTTCTGTCAAAAGTTTTTGATACCAAATCACAGCATGAATTTTTCTGTGGTGTTCCTCAAGTTCTTGGTGTCTTAATGTGGTATTATGGAGGGATTTTTGACCATTGTTATCAATTCTCAAGAGGTCAAGAATGGTTGCATTTTGCCCCAAATCTGTGTAACAAATGGTATCAACTCAAAAATTGCTGCAACAACTTATGAGGCATAACTGAGCATGTGAATGGCCATCATATACTTCCATCATAATGTTCTAAATCCTTACAAAAACACAATGTTTATTACAAATTTATTACCAGAAATCATCCCAGGGCACTTTACATATAGAGCAGGTCTAGACAGTGCTCTTTCATTTACAGAGACCCCACGAGCAAGCAAAATTCCCCTTTAGCGGGAAGAAACCTCAAACAGAACCAGGCTCTAGGTGGGCGGCCATCTGCCTTGACCGGTTGGGTTGTGAAAGAAAGAGAGAGGGAGTATGTACATTTTCTGGTCAGTGACATGTTGTGTTTTTGTTCAGTGTTGTTGTTTATTGGTTCATGAACTGTTTCTTAATTATCTTCTATTTTTATTTATTTATCTATTTTGCTGTTATTTTAATTAACTGAAATGTTGTGTTTTGCACCTCAAGGCAGCGCCACTGTCATTATATCATGCAGGAAGTAAAGTAGTTTACACTTGAATAACCCAAACCTTGTGTGGAAATAATGGACATAAATAGAAATAATGAAAGCTGCAAAACATGCTGTCAAATATTGACATATGTGTGGGAGGAGTGTTTGGGGCACCTTCCACCGAGTTCTCCTTGAGGCCAAGATCCAGCAGCTGCTCAGTGGCCCTGAAACAGCCCCATCTCAATTTACCCAAAATCAACAGAGCCACACACACACTTCACCATTGTTACTATAAGCTATCAAATACCAGCACTTTTATACGCTACTATTCCTTCCTCTACATGTACTTTGGTATCATAAAGTCTCATATCACTGCTGCTTTTAGTAACACTCTATAAAAGTTGTGCAAAAGCTTCGTCTGTGCACACTGTGCCAAAGCAGAGAGACAACCAGCCAACTAAGAAGGCCAAATATCGACAGCTATCTACTAAGCCCTGCTTGTTTGGCTGGCAATTGCTGTATGAGAATGATTTCTGTCGATATGGTTTACAAACAGCAAATGGCATATTTAAGCTTAATCCTATCGACTGGGGTACCCGCAGACCCCAGAGGTCTACTTTTTGTCATATCTCACGGGTGCTTTATTCTATCATTCCCTATCATTTTTAATGACTTTGTCAATCCATTTGTTCCTAATGACTTCATATCATTGTTTTCTGCTTTTGTTTTAAGTAGTGTTTTTTAAAAATACCAATGCGTTAGGGTCCTGGGGGACCTGAGTCAAAAGCTGGAATTTGTAGTAAAGAAAAGTATATATTGTTGTTTTACACAATATGTAAATTAACTGTAACTTTCCTAAAATAATAATAATCATTTTTTTTCAGGTGTAATTACATAACTAATAATGTCATGAGAAGAAATAAGTTAACATTTTGCTATGATGGTTGTTTCTTACAGTAGTTTATTCTTGGGATCCCCAGGGCCCCCAGCTGGTAGTCCTTCTATGTTAAATATGTTGGAAGGTGAGGGTTAAGACACAGCTTTAGGGGAACTGGCAATAATTTATTACAGGTTAGTCATTATTTAGGCTTGGCCGTCCTTACATGACTGGTAAGGACAGGAGAGGGACTCAGTGGAACGTAGCTTCCATCTGCTGGTTAGAAACTGTAAGTACAAATTCAACCTGAGATCAAGAATCACTGATATTTTCTTATACGATGATGTGCTGTGATTGTGGTGAGAATGTAGACCACAGTGCAGATAAGTATGCTAGACAATAGCTACAACATTTTACATCATTTCACTTACTTATTTACTTATCTATTTTTCAAAAAACTGTTTAGGGAGAACCTGAGTCATTATGTTTGATCATTTTATACATGTACCGACCTGAACAAATCCTCTAACTCGTCCGCATCTTCTGTTTCAGTATTGAAAGGATTTACTTGTGATTTACTGGCAACATTACAATAATAATTTGGGTTTTGCTGCAACATTTCCAGTCACATACATTTGCATTTGCATGAAAGACAATACAAATGTGTGCTTTGTAAAGAAGACAAGATTGAGCCCAGGATACAGGAGTTTTAGCACCATGCAGTCTGTTGATATGATGATGTTTTTCTGGAGATAATTGAACTAATATCAAAGCAGAAGCAGTCCGGATTGAAAATTTGAAATTGAGGAGTTGTAAAGGCTACTCAGATCTGCTTTGCAGGCAGACCATTTGTCTCTCGGACAATAATCACAGTTGGTGATGGGATTCTTTTAGAGGCGGTGTTTGGACGATTCAATTTAGCTTTAATATGTCAAAATTGGCTCATTATCTCCACTAATTCCTGCCCATCTCTTATCCTGCACCTCAGGTAACACACCGCAAGAGACTTGGTGCAAGAGATGATTATCTGCTTCATGTCCTGCATGGATCAAGAACAATCTGCTCAGTAGAAGAAAAAGCCACATCCTGGATTTGAGTCTGCATAGAGCTATAATGAGCCTCAACTAAATCAGCAATTTGCCATGAACCAACCAGAATCAAATGATGTCTAAAGTAGGCATTCGTTTTTTAAATAGTTTGAATACATTTGAAGAAAGATTTTTAAATTCCTATGGCACAGTTAAAGATCTCAATAAAAGATATTTTCATATAGGTTACATTAAGCCCAAATGCAAGAGCCAGTTATCTGCCCTCTCTCCTAATGACAACATTCATAAACTGGAATTAAAAGACTGGGGTGCTCAAATGCTTTTACAGTTTATTAATTTTATTATTTGTTGATTATTTACACACCACTGACAATAATATATATAAACAGCAGAACTTAAAATCCTTTGCTGGTGCTGCTTCTTAATATTTTGGCAAGCTCCATCAGAACGAAATCCAGTTATTGAAGTGGAATAACACTTAACGCTGGACAGTAAGTTCTTCAATTATTTAAGTGGAAGTTTCTTCATCATATTTAACAGAACCCATCCCTTTCAGTTCATGGCCCGACATAAGAAACGAAATACTGGAGTGTCTCTCTTTGGTGGAAAAGCTCTGTTGGATATAGAAGAGTCCTACACTACTTTTAGACCAGGGACCTGAGGCCTGGAGAGAAAGGTCACTGTCACTCCACAGTTCAGCCTGCTCTTATCACATCTCATCTGCCTGTTAAGTCAGTGGTCCATAAAACAGTCTCCAGTGTGATAGGCCATCATCACATCAAACCCTAATTTTCTTGAACAACACCTTACAGTTGAACGGACATGCTTTGCAATGCATAACCAGAGTGCAGTGGTGAATTAGGCACCAGGGGACACCTCCAACTCTCACCGCTTATTAAACCACAACTACAGTTTCAGAACTCCACCATGCCAGCCCAAGCAGAGAAGAACCTTTCCCTAAAGTGTTGCACAGTCTGTTTAGTCAAGTTCCTCATTCACTCACTGACTTCATCTCATGGCATATGGCAAGTTAAATTGTGTGTGTGCATACACTGTATGCTTTTTTGTGCCAATGTGCATTGCTGTGTTTGCACAATATTCAAGTGAATAACTGGATGTGGAGAATAATGTTGAATTTCAGTAATTAGGGTGTGTGTGTGTGCATGTTGGTGTGTGTGTGTGAGCATGTCTGTCTGCCTGTCTTGACTGTATGTCCACAAGTGCACACAGAATGCAAAATGACTCCCTTAGCAGCCTTTGTCTCCCTCTGGACCTTCCAGACTTCCCCAAGCTGAACAGATCGAGCCAGGCTGCCTCCCTCTCAGGGTCCAGACTGGTTAACAAGCAGCAGAATAAACGCCAGCCAGTTAAATTGTATGTAACTTTTTAGTTCGCACTAATAGTGTGACCTTTATTGATTTCTTGTCTCTGCCTTCAGCTTGGCGAAACACTAATGGCATTGGTCAATAAAAAACCATGAAGTGGAAGTTCTCAATACCCCTCCCCCTGTGTTGACCACATCCCTAAAAATAGCCTCTCAACCTCCCTCAGAGGCCGGTGAGCCAGTGCTACAGTATGACAGCTCAGTGCTCTTATTCCATATGAGCTGCCCCCCGTCCCTGTTTGTTTCCTCACTACAGATGTAAGCAGGCTAACATGCTGAGCCATCCACCAAACACTTTGATCCTGTCCCCGCCAACTCCCATTCAGATGGCCAGCCACGTTCAGCGAGTACCCTGCCTCTTTTAATCAATAAATTTATAACACGATGAACGGAGCATAAAATAACACTGCGACTTGGGTGTGCAAATCGAAAACAAACATCAGTTTGGAAACTATGTCTTGCAAGGCACTCTGGGACCTACTGCTTGAAAGAATTACATTCACATTTCAAAAGAACAAGTTTACAATAAAAAATGCCCTTTGTCTGTGGAGCTGCCACCCACTGTTTTATTGACCGGTAATGTCAATGTGTATCCCTGCCTGCTACACTTGCACTTATTGAACTTTGCAGAAAGAAATATTATGAGTAGAGTTCAATAGAGCTGAAATTACCCCCACTTCTCAGTCAGTGAAAACAACTGGATAGCCTGTGTCTCTCTCCAAGCTTCTCAAGCTCTTGAACTTTGTTGTCCAGTCATACCTGTTTCTACTGTATACGAAGGCCCATTAAAAATGAGCCTCTCCTTGTTCTGCAGGTATACTGCTCAATTCAGAGCAACAGAGCTGGCTGAAGGCGAGTCTCTCACGCAGTGATGCAGCCATTCGTAAGTCGAAGTTCTGGGTGGGGTGTGGGACCCCTGTGATGCTGCTCCGCCTCAGTAAGAGAAGCAGCAGCAGCCAGCAGCAGTATTGATTCACCTTGCAGCCTTGAGCCTGCTGTCACACAGACAGTGTATCACTTTATTTAATCCACTGTTAAATAAGCCATAATTAGAAATCTGTCCAGCAGATGTGTTTTAGTAAAAGAGTGAGCTGTGGTTAAGTCCTACTACACTGTCTGTTGTGCATTAGTTTTGTCAGTGTTTTTCTCATTTCAGTAACAGTTAAATGATCATTTTATGTTGATGATGGATTTGGATCAGAGTGCTGCTGACAGTGTCTGCAAAGAGACGGCAAATGATGCAAATAAAACCTCTCTTGGGGGATTAGTCTGCTTGCTATTTGAAAAGTACTTACAGTAAGTCTCTTAATTGTGGTTAATGTTTGCTGGTCCCTCGACTCAATCTAATGACTGATTGCCGATAGCATTTTCTTAGAAACAGTGTCCTTGTAACTAGTTGCATTTACTGTATAACATGTCCACTTAGTATCTTTTAACAGTCTGGCAGCAGAGGCAAACTCTGAAGTAGTTTACAATTCAAACTTGAAGTTTTCTCTTAATTATGCAGCAGTTTTGATCAGTTCTATAAGTTTATGATATAGTACAGGATGGGTACTACATATGTAAATATGAGTTTTGTCTCTTTATCATTATACTGTTTGTGGTCTTTAAAAGTTTTGAATGCTGGCAACCTGTCTGACACAATTCTGTTGGTCCAATAATCTTGGCAACTGAGCAAAAATACATTATGAAGTTCAGAACCTAACATGAGGCTTCTGTGATCTGGGATGCTGTATAGTCTTTTGGTATAAACAGTGTTTCCTTGATGAGCTGCATGTAACACAAAGACCAACTAAAAAGACAGAAACCTCACTTGATTTGAAGCCACATATTAGCTTTGACTTAACTTTTGAATGCATTTTTACACAGAAGGAAGAGGTGGATTTTGTCCCCTATCACTTCCATTATAGTTAGCTAAGAACTTTATGCCAAGTATGGACAAGAGGAATGATCACAGCCACCAATTATATTTTCAATAAACGTGAATATTGTAATAAGAGATTTCAAGGAATCTGAACGTATCATTTGAGCCTTTTGATAGACCTACATTTGAGCAGTAGCCTAAATACCAGTAATGGACCCTTTTCACAGCAGGCATTTTGACTTGTCATAGCAGGAAAAGCACAGGTGGAAGTGATCACATTAACAATTCAAGTTTCCAAGGAAACCATACTGGTGAACCATCATGCACTATACTAATGTAGTGCATTACTTAAACTAAATGGGATTCAGTCATACTTTATGTTATTAATTGCACCTGTGCTTTTCCTGCTGCTGCTCAAAATGTCTGCTGTGAAAAAGGTCAGTTTCTCTGTTGCAATAAGCCTCTGTGATTTACACACTGATAACAGACATGTAGATTTATTCTCGGCATCCATGTTGATCTTGACGTCCACACGACAATTTATATCATCGTGGGAACTGACGGATTGTTACTTGAAGATGTATTAATGTTCTGTGTTCAGCAGCAAAGAAAGTAACTAAAGACGTTTACTCAGCACTGTACTTCAGCCCAGTTAAAGTTAAAGCCCAGCTTCAACTTAGTGAGACTTTATAGGTTTTTCCATGTTTTACTTTACATCAACATTTAAACTTCTACATGAAGTAGTCAGACTCTGTTGTCACAATAATTAAAACACTATAGTACAACCTGTGTACACATTACTGCCAATACTTTATGTTTACTTGTATTCAGGTAAATATTTAAATGAAGGGTTTTACTGCATTTCACAACAGACATTTTGACATGTCAGAGTATGAAAAACACAGGTGTAAACATTAAACTTACTGATGGTTGTCACGGTTACTTGAATAGAAAGGAGCCATTGTTAATGTTATTAGTAACACCTCTGCTTTTCCCACTATGACAGCTCAAAATGTCTGCTGTGAAAAAGACCTTATGAAATACTTTTTCACTGTGTTGCTACTTTTACTCAAGTAAATGATTCTTCCACGACTGTTTAGGAGGAAAGTATTTTACAAACAGGTACAGATAATCCCTGCATGCTTTTTTTTTTGCCAGAGCTGTTTCTCCTAAATTGAAGTACTTGATAAATGACACTGGGTGTCGCTCCAGAGTGTCTAATATCGCTCCTGTGCGCTTATTTCACAACTATCACCCCCCTTCTGCCTTGTGCTGTGTGTGTGTGTGCGTGTGTGTTGTGTGTCGGATAGAAAGTCAGCCTGGTTTCCAGCTGAGTGCTTGCTCTCTCACAGTGTGTGTGTGTGTTGTCATTATTATCCACTCTGCTCCCAGCTCAGAATGGCCAGATTCACGCAGACTGAAACAAGAAGGCAGCACCATCCACAGCAGCCCCAACCCGCTCACTCCAGCCTGGTTTTCACCGGACCGGGGGCACCACCGACCCAACAACCACTACTACTTATCCCACATCAGCGCCAGTACCCTCAGATCACATTTCCGAAACCCATGAACGGGTCAGAACCCATTTCAATTCATCCGGAGAGCGGCAACATGAAAGACCAAGATGCCATTAAGCTGTTTATCGGGCAGATACCGCGGAACTTGGAAGAAAAAGACCTGAAACCCCTGTTTGAACAGTTTGGTAAAATCCACGAACTGACAGTTCTCAAGGACCGATACACCGGCATGCACAAAGGTAACGTGTCGCCCCTCAAATGGCTGCGAAGCCCCTATAGAGCTTAATAACTGCTTATTGTTACCTGTACCTTTTGATCCGTGTTGAGATAGTAACGCAGAAAGTCTGAGTATGAGTCACTTTTTACATTTTATCAGGCTTAATCCAGAAATCATTTCAGTCTACTGTTCCAAACAGTTCATCACTATCATGTTCATCAATTCTTACATATTTCCATCTAACATTCATGGGTTTGGCATTTTGTCCCAATTCTGACTGTTTTGCTGATAAAACAGGTTCTTATGAATTTTGACAGCCTCATATTTTTTACAGCCTTTGTGTTTCCATCTTGATTTCTGATTACGCGGGAAATCAAGATGTAATATTGTTAATATTATGATTTTATTGATTATTATGAATGATAAGGTGGCAAACTGTGTTGGCTGTGTTCTTTATTTTATTTTGTTTATTGCAATTGAACAGTATTTTCTTAAAACGCTCTTAAGTGGGGCAGAGGCGCTTGGAAAGGATGCATTTTTAAAGAGCCTTCTCTTGCCAGTCCCATCTTTTACGGAGGGGCGGCATCATTTATTCATCCACATGCTTTCTTTAACATCTTTCCATGTGCGTATGGAGCTTCCTGCGTGCAAACCCGACACATCGAAATCAGTTCAATACCTCGATGGCTTCAAAAGGGCGCATGAAGTGTCACAAGATGACGGACGTCTCCACGGAGAGTGGGCAGTGATGCTGCTGCTGAAATGGAAGGCTGAGGGAGGCAGAGGGTGTAAATCCACACCGCTCACTGTACACAGTGACAACTTCCACCTTCCATAATGAAGTTGGTTATCAAAGATATATGGCGTAGATCACTGCCTGGGTGGGAAATTAATTTCATAATACGTGGTCCCCCTTACAATCGATCACGCAGTGTAGACGTCATCGCCATCATCATCATCATCATCACCATCATCATCATTATCATCATCATCATTTTCGTTCATCACCACAACACTTGCAACCAACTTTAAATTTCTTGATTACGTTTTATTAGTATTTGCATGTATCCACGTTGGACAAAGACCTTCTAAGTAGGTGTGTATATAGGTTGTAATAATCCACTTAATAATAAGCTTTATTCTTTTGCATCACATTTATGGTTTAATAAGTGATTTAATCTGTGTTTCTAAGACTGCCCCATCAAAAACAGCCATGACTATCATTTTGTCACAATATATTGGTATACAAGTAAATAAACCTCTTTTCTAAATGATTATTTTTTTCTCTTTTGGATTCTTCATCTTTCAGTCCTGCAGAGCAGATGTTGATATGTGAAGGATGTTAGTACAGGAGATAAAGCTGTTATTGCAGTGACATTTAGAAAAGACAAATAACAATCTGTTGCAGTGATGCAAATGACATTTACAAACATTGTTAATAATGTGATGTCTTCTGACATATAGAATCACCATCAAAAGATATGAAATTTGTTACTATTACAAAGATTGTACACAACTGTCACAAAGTCATTGTATCGAGGCTGTATCAAAATACATGTACTTTTTTTTTCTTTAGATATTGATTAATAAGTAGTGATATCCTGGAACTGATAACACAGTTTTAATGACTGGAGACACTATTGCAACAAACAAATAAGATTATTATGAATGAAATTCAAGTCACAGAAATTGATCCTTTAAATGAAAACATGTACAAAAATGTTTTTTTTTTTTTTTATGCGCACGTCCACTCTGAAATTAGCTGACGAAAAAATCTCTCTGCAAAATGTTATGTTTAGGTTTATGAAGGCCTCGTGCTGGACGGAGCTTTAGATGAAGCTATAACAGCATCTATTAGCCACATATTTCATGATTCTACAGTTGATATTGTCAGCGTACAGCAGGAAAGACATTTTATTCAGTATAGCGCTCATTTTCCATTCATCAGTATGTGTTTGCGTGTGCATGTGTGTGCATACATATACTAAAATGTCATTGCCCTGTGTTGCATAATGATTGCAGTATTTAGCTCTGGAGTGATTGTCACCTCATCACTGTGTCCGGGAAAAGACAATTTAGGCTCTCAGATATATTTGCATCAAGAGAGAATAGAGCTTTGATAGATCTGTATATAATTCAAGTGAAATAAATGACACAATTACAACTAATAATATCAGTGTTCACTATTAATAATAGTTTAGCATAAATATAGTCAATTAATTTCACATCTAGATAGTTTTTCACATTAGAAAGTTCTTTTTTGTCTGTTTTCATCATCATATTACCGTCACTACAACCAGTTTATTACATCATTCTTTCTGTGGTGGTGAAGTAGAACAACTAAAGCAAATAATTTTTATGAAATCTGTAAATGAGATACGAAGTTTTTATTCAGTGAAAGTCTGTATGATGTCTTCCTCAGGTCCCTCGTCAGTTTGAAATGTAAAAGTCAAAGAAGATGAGTAACAACATGAAATCCCTTTTTATAAAAGTGTATGAAATAGAAAAAAATATATCCAGTGAACTTTTATATCCATTTATATCAATTGTGAGTTTTTTTTTGCCTTTTATTTCTACTAATTTGATAAATAACCAAATAAATTAAAATATTAGCCAGTTTAAATGCAGGTAGTCACAAAAAGTTAACTCCAAATATATTATTCAAAGTGAATTTCTCCTCATATTCATTAAGTTACAAACTGTTAATTTAGTTTAGATAAGTATAGTTCAGTCAAATTAAATGGCTCAGAATGTAATGAATCCTGGCCGCACAATTAACAATACATAATCAAACATTAATATGTCAATGATCTCTGATGAGGTTATTTTATAGTAAATTATGTTATTAAGCTAAAAGGATTATGAAGTATGGATCCTGATGGAAAGAGTGGAACATCACCCTCAAAAGGACACACACACACACACACACACACACACACACACACACTATTTTCATCACACTAAGCATTTGTAGTCACTGCAGTTGTTTTGTCATTTTGATTTTCATTTCATCCACATTGTGCTTTGTGTGTTTATTATTTCCTCTTTTCTTATGCAACTATTTCCCCCCGTGGTAATCCATGAGGGAAAACATGGAATTAGTTTGTAAAGCGTGATAATAATGCATGGCCATAATAACTTGACTCAAGAGGATTAGCAAATGTGCATTGTCTGAAGCAGCAGTCTCTTGGGTGATCAGCTGGTTGCCTCCCTAAACAGTGGCTGCCTCTGCCAATTAAAAATTCAGTCTAGTCTGCCTCTTCAAATGATTAATTCTCCACACGCTGTCGATGTCCTGCCAATTATTGTCGCCCAATTGGTATTAATAGGTAGAGGATTTCCTGATGTTGAATTTATCACAGACTGTGAAAACTTCTCCCTTTGGCTATAATTAGCTTCCACTTATAGCACATACAGAACACACTTGCATGTTGATATGCATGTATATATGCAGAACCAAGGCTTTAATCGTCTTATTTGTGTTATGTGTCTTATGTGTTCAGGTTGCTGTTGTCAGATTTTGATTTTTGTTCAGATTGACAGCTCTGAATTCTCTGAAATTGCTCATTTTGTGTGAACAGACTACATCATATGAGTTTGGTTGAGATTGAGAAATGTTCTGTCATGCAGTTAAGTAATGTGTGCTCACAGAAAAGATAAAGACAGGACAGAAAGATATTTTTCTGCAGGTGTGATTCAGCACAGCAGGCAGACAGACAAAACAACGCTGCTCCAATCTGCCAGCCAAGGCAGCCTGGTATCAATATTAAGCTAGTGTCGGGTATCATTGTGTTAATGCATTTATAAATGGACCAGAGATATTGCCGTAGACCCCAGCCAAGCAGAAGCACATTCAATCACAGAATAATCTAATTAAATATTTACTCAAGTTTTTATTTTTTTTCTCCCTCTGAGCTAGTCTGATAGATACTGTTCCTCTGTGGGTTCCCCCCAATAAAAAAAGAGAGAAGGACAGAAACAGGAATAGTGCAAATGCATATGCACCAAACTGACATGGTATTAATATGAAGCTGCCCTTTTCCTATGTAAAATGATACCTGAAAGGCAGTAGCATTGATTAAACTAAGCTGTGGTTTGTTAAAGCCTCTCTCTCCTCTTTGATATGATGGAAGTGTGAGTGCACATGTACACGTCTCCATATTATATGAGCCTTATGGAAAGTGTCAAAGATCACGGCACTGCTGTAGGACAGCATCCCCCCTGAGGAAACAGATGGGATAAATTCACTTACAGACTATAAACAGAGCTGTAGAAGTGACATGGATGGTACATACACAACACTCTGTGATGATATTACTAATTTAACAAACAGACATCAGTGGAATTTGTGCTTTTTATCACAGGGCTTTTTCCAGTGTGACCATTGTATGGTTGCTAATGAAATCAAACATGAAGTTCTTAAGAAGAAATTAATTCCATTTCAGTGCTGAGTATGTGACTGCTGAGACTGGAGAGAAGCTATTCTTAGTCTCCTTGCAGCGATTTGATTTAACAAATAAAGAATAAAATCTTCTGTCGGGGGCCAGTGAGCGAAGGCCACCAAGCCAAGCTAATGCAGTAACAACACTCGCTTCACAATCTTTAAACGCCTGTAAATATTGTAATAAGCAACAGGGCTTTCCTCATAAAAGATGCAACAGCTCAACTGGTACTGACAGGCGCTATGGGTCTTGACTTGAGGATGAGGAGAGCTGCCTCCCTCTCCTTTCCTCTTTTCTTTCTTCTTTGGTTTTCCGAGGAGATTGCCAATCTCCGATGCCAACAAGGCCGCGCTCTGCTGGAGGTTAGTGTCCGTACACCAAACTCACCTGGCTTTTATTGTGTCTCCGCTTCTCCCCCTTAATCCCCGCTCGGGAGAGCCTTTCAGATGGATTGATTTCCTGCGCCGGTGCAACATTCATTATGGCTCGCAGTATATTATGCTTTCAGTATGTTGGAAGTGCGTTATTCCGTGACCTTTCTGGAATATGTTTGCTAATGGTTGCCTGGAGCGGGGAACGGACATGGGGAGATGCACTGTGAGATCTGAGGGGAAACATGGACCAACTTCATCACTGAGACACTTGTTTATAAAAACCTACAGTACTTCATTAAGCAGACTACATGATCCTCTGTTGTAATTTGTTTTACATTGTGGGTTTTTGGTGACAGTGTCACATTAGGAGGCATGACGATAATGACACAGGTGTTTGTGATTTACGACACTTTAAACAGGTTGTTATTTTTGCCTTTGTCAGCTTTAAGTTAATACATTGCTGTCTTGGCTTGATGTTTGCCTCTTGGAGTTTGTTAGTACAAATGTTTTGATGATATGATTGTTGCTGTGATATAAAATTTAGCAATAATATTACCAATAATGTTTGATTAGTTATCCATGACAGCTAACATTAATTCAGGCTAGAAATATTATTATATAACATTATTGTTATAATTGATACAACAACAAAGGAAGTGCATTTG
The DNA here is from genome assembly GCA_038419695.1 of Scomberomorus guttatus. NCBI lineage: Eukaryota > Metazoa > Chordata > Actinopteri > Scombriformes > Scombridae > Scomberomorus > Scomberomorus guttatus. The sequence goes on along the minus strand of CM076454.1, from coordinate 12,369,081 downwards.
AATTCATTAGAAATTTGCTGGGATACTTTCGTCAGCCTTTTATGACTGTGCTGACAGCATTTTCAAAAATGTGAAGAGAGGATGTGGGTTGTCTTATTTTTGGCGTGTTGCAGGTCACATTTCTCTTCTAAAGGTAGAGTCGATAGAAGTGTACCGCCTTCTCGTTCATGCACAAAGGTCACAGCTATTTTCTTAGTCTAAATAGAGGGGAAGCCTATCTATTTTGTATGGGTAACTTAACAAAGTGCCATTGCCTACAGAGCAGAGTGTGCTCTTATAAGGGGGGGTTATAAAGGCAAGGGGGGGTGGGCGATGGAGGAGGGGGTTGGTGGTTTCTGTTAGAATAGCATGAGCTCTTTAAAGTTGTGTTTGAGCCTGGCTGGGCACAGATTCATTTTAGAAGGAAAATGAAATAACAAGGGAGAGGGCAGAGAGGAGATTTTAATGCAATGTTTTGTGATAATCCCTCTCCATTTTGGAATGGTTCAGGAGAACTCATGCGATAAAGCCTTGTACAAGCCTGGAAAATAATAAGTTATTTGTCTTGCCTTATAGTACTATGCCCTTGGAGGGCTCGCTAACCCCCATGTTTTGGCCAAAAAACAATCACAGATTAGTCAAGCTGTCACATCTCTCTGATTGCCAAACGGTTGAGCCCTTGATGCTGGTGTGAATGAACAATGCATAAATGTCGTACATGTATCTGCCCGAGAGCGCGCGCAAACACAAAGCAGCGGGGATATGACTTAGCACTGTCACTCGATCCGTCTCTGTCACACAGCCCAATGTGACGGAGAGGAATTGGACGGGGAGGATGGCACATGTATGCAGCGAGACCCACAAGGCAAATGACAGACAGACACATGGGCACAGAACAATGGATGTATGGACAGATGGATAAGTGGAGGGGAAAAGATAAAATGTTTGTCAGAGATGCAGAAACAAATGGTCGTTTTTATCCCAAGGCAGTGGGAGAGTAGAGTGATGGCTCAGCTTGGGACATGCAGGATCCCTCTGACAGGTTGAGAGCTGTTTGGGCACTGGAGGGCGGTACGGATGGAGGATGGAGGAGGAGGAGGAGGAGGAGAAGGAGAGGCCAAGTTTGGTAGATGTATAAATTATCACCTCACTTTTGCTGCTGCTATTGCTAATACTGGTCTGAAAGGTTCATATTTTATAGATGTTGTTATTCTTCGATTTCCAGTGTAAGCAACTATAAAAATGCTCTTATGACAACAGAATAAAACATGATAAAATTGACAACATAGTCTCAATAACCTCCCCAAATGGTAATTACGACAGTGGTAAATAACACTATCACTGTCAGGCCCCTTTTTCCTACAGATATTAAGCAATCCCTAACTTGGGAAGAAGACACATTTTAGATTGGAAAATGTCTACGAATGCTCAGGTCCGTGAGGGATGTGTGAAGATACATGCTGCTCAGCACGGTTATAAATAGAAATTCTGTGGTATTTCCGAAAATAGGTTAAGCTGCCATCGCTGCACTGCTGGCATGACATCACTGATTGCCTGCCAGCCTCCCCCAAAAGACTGCTCCCATACTGTGCTCAAAAGGAGGGAGAGAATGAGGGAGAGACAGAGGGAGCATATGTGGGCGACTGTAGGGCCATGTCCCCTTCATTTTCCGGCGCCGGTCCCCCCCGTCCCCTCCCCTCCTCCCACGCCCCATCCCTTCCATCACGCGGCCATCTCTCCCCTCACTCCTTCCATCTATCTTTTCCAGTGAAGGAGTGACACTGTAGCTAACAGTCTCTGTGCTTTATTGCCAGAGACACAAAGTGGTCCGAGGCTTTGTGCCGGAGATGTATCACATTTACATTTTCAGTGTGATACGAGCAAATTGAAAGCCCAAATAGTGCACAAGAAACTGATGAAAGTTGGAATTTGTGTTTCTTTTTTGATGATCAGATGTTAATTTGGTTGAATGAGCAGGGTATGTGGACTTTATATGAGTTCCAACATGGCAGCCGTTCTGTGGTTCACTGTTCAACGTTAGATCTGGCTTAATTAAAAAAGACTTCTCAAATTAATTAATGGCTGATGGGTTGTCATATTCGTTTCGTCTGCTGTTAGGATTCAATTCAGAATACTATCTATCTATCTATCTATCTATCTATCTGTTATTTATTTCTTGGTTGGTCATTAACACAACAGTATTTCTGGAATCCTCTTGGCTGAATGTGGTTACTAGGAAATATACGTCAATGCAATTAACACCCTGGTGCCTGCTTGTTAGTCAGACCATTAGTGTTAATTATTACTCTTCTCCACCTCAGTGATGGCACCAGATAAATAAATGAAGAAAGCTGGGACAAGGACACAAAGCTGTATTTTTTGGCATGCTGGTCATAATTAAAAATATGTGTTTGGAATACAGCGTGCTACGCTCCATTCAGTGTATGCATTGAATGGAAAGAACAACTATATGAAGTAGAGTACTCATTACAGGTTTGTTTATGAAGACGTGTGCAGTTAGTGTTTCCTCTCAAGGTGGCCTGTATAATGAAGAGGAATGTGTACGTGTGTGTGGTTTTTCTCCTCCTCACACGTCTTTCTTCCTTATCCCTATTTTAATCACTCCATCCAAGCAACCTCTGGGCCTTTGAAGCGCTGCCTTTAAAGGTATCTTTCAATTTGTCGAATCAAAGTGACAGAAAACCTGATCCGTTTCTCAGTAGCCAGTCAGTCTGCAGCTGCCAGTCATCTATGATTGTGGCTTTGTGATGATCAATTGATCTGTCTCTAAGGTTCAAATGCTTTTCACCTTTTGAAAGAGGACAAGCATTGCAAGGGATATCACATCAAATATGCCAATCGGTTTCATTAAATGAAGACTTTGCATCAGTGGAAACATGGCGCGCTGTGTTGTATCATATACAGCAGTAGGCAAGCCAAGCGAAAGCAATTTTATTATTTCCTTTTGCCTGCCTTGTTTGTTTTTCCAAGAGGTTGTTATAGTACATGAAGAGGAGGAGATGCAGTTTTCTGACTTTGACTGGAGGGGTTGGGGAGGGGGGTTCAGAGAACCTTTTATTGATTTTTGTGTAAATCCCCTGGCCGGAGCAGACTTGTCTGGGGGAGGGAGGGGCGGCGTGCTGGAAAGACAGGACTTGGCAGGTAAACTCCCGTTGCCCTCCCAGAAGTAACACGGCAGGAGGCAGTAAGTGTGAACCTACACATTATTTACAGCTCTGTGAAACTCCATCCATTAACAGTGTCAATTAGCTTGCTCATCAGGGATGCAGGCCACTAGATGTATTTATAGATCTGGCCCTGGCTTAACAGTTTTTCTCAGTTGCTTTGGCTCAGTTCTCGAATGACATTTGAAGTCGTCAAAACAATATGTGAAATTCTTCACACCATTTTGTTACTTGTGCACAACAGAAATAGCTTTTCTCCTTCTTTGTTACCATTTTTCAAATGTTTTAGCACATTTAGGCAAATGACTAATATACAATTGTCTACAATTTGTACAGTTATTGGTTGTATATGTCTTTGTGATCAAAATAGATTATGTGTATTCTCAGTTGAATAGTTTTACTCTCAAAAATATGTTAGAATTCATTGTGTGAGTCATCACATGCAGAACAGTCCATCTATCAATATCTGCTGAGCCCATGTTTCATGAATTGCATTGATATGGAGCGGCCGTAAAAGTTTGCTAAATTGCTAAATTTGTTGTCATGTAAAATTCAAACTTCCCTTACGAACAGGGAGTTTCTCACATCTTAGATCAACCAATGGCTTACAGCTTACAGGTGTAAGTCATGAGTATTGTAAAACACATTTATAGGGCTTGAGGACAACATAGTTACTACAGTTTGTAAACATGGAGGAGCCTGCTCACATGAACACTGGATGGGGGCAACGGAGGTGTAAAGTATACGATCATTGACCACAAAATCAAATGTCTTTGCTTGCTGCAATGGATGCTGCTTATGATGACATAACAGCAGAAGCGTGCAGAGGATGGTTGCGGCACACAAGATGATTCTTCCCCTGTTGCATTACAAAGAAGAGCATTAAGTGTGACAGACAGACAGACAGTAGCAACAGGATGTCCTGTGATTCCCAGCACTGTAACTCTATTTTGTTACTATACTACTGCATATAGTAGACTTAGTTGTGTTTTATTTGTATTTTCAGTTTATTTCTGTTTATTGTATTGCACTGTGTTGTGTGACCATTGCAGGAAAATAAAATTGTTTTTCCTCACATTACATGCAAATCTAAGTGCTCTTTTGCTTTGCAAAGTTGAATCTTGTACTCTTGAAATCAACATCTGAAGAGTTTTCACTTTGATACTAATTAGCAATCAGTTAGCGCCAAAAAAATAACAGTCTGGTACAGCAGGCATTCACTGTCAGTGAAAACATGATGGACAAGACTGTTTGGAAATTAGACGAGGAACAGACGTCCACTGTCACTCTGACAAAACATCTAAACATTTTGACCACTTTGGTTTCACACAATGTCAAAGTATCGTATCATTTTGGTGACAATGAAAGGTTTTGGGTGAGTTACAGCCTTTTGCAGGTTAACTATGTTATTTTGCTGCACGTATGAGCTGTTTTGGGAAATGCATCTTCAGTGCTTTAAAAATCTTTTGAGAAATGTGCCAAAGCAATTGAGAAAAACTGTAATAGCAGAAGAGGGACTGAGTACCCAGATAGTCTACAGAAGCCAAGGCTTACTTTAAAGGCTACAGTACAGTGGGAGATGCCAAAGTGCTGTATCCTAAGTGTTACAGAGCCACATATTGAAAGAGTTCTGGCCAACCTGGGGATGGGTGGCCTGTTGCAATCTGTCACCTCCCAAAGCCGCACCTACCGCCAAACAGCATTACCTTAGGGAACTTTATTAGGAACCAGTTGGAACTGTGTTACTGTTTTCAGCCTTCTTAATGTTGTTAAACCTACCATATGTAGTAATATGTGCATGTCAACTATTGAGAGAAATCCTCTACAGTTGGACTATATGTAGCACCACTTGTGCCCTGAGAGAACTATTCAACCCTCGAGCCACACAATAGATTGTGAGTGTGAAGGTGTCAAAGTCTGTCTCCCTGCTTTGTTATGATGGCTTCTTTGTCCCAGTATTGATCGTGAATCATTCGCAGAGCATTTCAGAAAGAATTTATTGCATTTGTCACACTCATTAAGCATTGCACACCACACCATATCACATATACACTCTATAAGTACACACATACATTCACACAGGCAAACAGGCGGTCCTTTGGGATGTGCTGCCTATGGATCTGTTTGACTGCTGCTTAGAGGCTAGTGTAGTCTATGTGAGTGAGTAGCAACAAATCAATGGCTGAGGTCTCCTACTCAGGGGTCAGAGAGGATACCAGGGAGGGTCCGGGGACTATTTCTTGGCCTCATGATGGACACCGATGCTCCTCTGCGCGCTGTAACATTCATCCTCCCCCAGCCATTGCTCAAGGTGAGGGGCTGATGGGAGGGGTAGTGAAAGGAGAAATGGAGGAGGATTTGGAGCTGGATGCAGGAGAGACGAAGGGATGGAGTGATTTATGGAGGCATGATGGAAGGGTGTAGTCAGCTTCAGGATCAGGAGATGGTGACTGAGCACAGTCGTTGGCTCTCTTTAAGGTGGCTGTCTGACTTAATTAAGGTTTACAGGTTACGCTAGGCTACTGCTTATATTACAGCGCTCATTACAAGCCCATTAGGCCTGGGCAGAGAAAATATTGTTGTCAGAACAATGAGTGAGAGCATTTTGGAAAGTCCCTGCCAACTCCATGCTCCAGCTCTTCTTTATTATACCTCTCTGTCTGTCCTCCCTCAATCTGTCCTCCTTCTCCCTGAGCATCGGCATGATTGTTTGAGTGTGTGAACAGATCGAGGATCTTTTTTTCCAAAGGTGAGGGAGTGATTATATGAGTTAAAAGCTTCTCCGAGACCAGACTGATTACCCCCCTCACGGTCAATCTGCGCCACTGAGCCTCCTGCCTCCCCGGCTGGCAATGATTCAGGTCATAATCACATTGTATCAGTGCTGATGATGTGTGTTTCAGCTTCCGACCCCTCTGAAAGGCTATCAGTTCCTCCGGAGCCCCACATGGCACTAAATGAAGTAAGCAAGTAATCTACCCACAGTGATAGCATTTTCCAAAGAGTGCAAATGATGTGTGAGGGAGCAAGTGAGGCTGATGCCAGGACTGGCTCGGTTTCTGCTACCTTCACACTTTCTGGCCAAGGAAATGCCACATTGAGAGCAAGTTCACACTTTTTCATTACACTGGGGCAGCTTGGCTCCTCTGGGGCAAGGAGATGGAGAAAAGGGAGCAAAGAGGGTATGAAAAGGGGGAGTGAAAAGAGAGCTTGTGTTTAAGCCAGTCCAGTCTCCAAAGAATTGCATTTATATTTGACGAGTCTGCAGTACACGATTTATGCCGAATGCCAATGTAGTGGCAGGATGTTCATACTGAGTTCCTGCAGCTGACGTCACACCCTGTAGCAGTCAGTTGCCATAGTGGCAGACACAAATTAATCTCTTCATGGTCCTGCTACAGTATATAAATATCATTAACTGCTGAGGTAGTTCGTTTCTTGTGAAATGTTATCAAAGAAAATTTTCACCATGCTGGACACCTGAAATGAAATTAACAATACTAGCAATCAAAAAAGGGAGCATCGTTTATTGTAAGGTTGGAGGCCCATGGAGGTCACAGGTCATGATAATTGTAATGACTTACAGATTTGATCAGCTGTGTTTGAGAACATAAAAACAAAAACATATTTGTAGAGTTACTAAATAAAATAGGCTGCTGGTTTCAGAACATCTTACCAAAGGACTGCTGTTGAAACTTAGCTGTCTGGCTAACACCGGCACATTTACAGAAATCAACATAATAAAATAATATCTATTTCACATAAGATGGTATATATCATCAATAATTTTAACAATTTTAATGAATCCTTTTGAACATATATATTTTTATAATGATGTCAGTATTATAGGTGGATTGTTTTCCAGGTAGCTCGATCCAGATGTTATAGTTTAGGTGTCACGCACATTTCTACAGTATATCTTATTATTGTATCTCTCCAGCTTTTCATAGCTAAGGTGAAACAGGTGGTCAGTGGGTTTAAACGGGTCCCATTTAATAACATGTTCAGGAAAAATAATGAATTAATCATTGCTGTTTATGCTAGTACGTATATGTTACTAGATGGCGACGTCACCGCAGCAGGTGCAGATGATTAAAAAATGTAGCCAATCAGATTACATATGAGGGAAAAGTGCGCGTGCCAGTCAGGTGTTAGTGTTACGTACCATTGAATAGAGAAGACATGTAGCTGAATGATAAAAAATATAATGTAAGCTGTCCTTAAAACAGTGAGTATTCATAGCAGCAGTTAAATATGAAGAGCAACAGACTATACTTTATATTTATATACTACGGTGGCCCTGAGGGTCAAAACACAACATTTCACAAAATGGGAAAGGTAGGGACAACAGTTCTTGTTTGTGATTGGACAGAACGAGGGAGTTTAAATCCTATAGTAGGCTATAAACTCCCTCGGATGCACTGACTGGCTGTGTATGTATAGTGGTGTGCTACTGGGCCTTTGTCTTCATTGAAAAAGCTGCATACAAGTTGATGTAAACCAGGAGTGCTCAGACCCCGGTCTGCAGACCAGAACATTTAGTACCGGACCATGAGGGAAACGTGTCATTCAGTAAAAACGCTGGATAATAATTATATAAGTTTGCAGGCTGTTATAGGCTATTTTAGGGGTAAATACCTTGAACTTGGCTCAGTCTGTGCTGCATTTTCCTCATCACTCACCAGGATCTCTCTATTTATCCTGCCGGCCCAGGCCAAATGAAATGTTGTTGTGTTTTGTGAAATGTCGTTGTGTTTTGACCCTCAGGGCCACCACAATATACTTACTATACTTTACTAAACTAAAACAGACCTGTTCACCAAATTCCTTCATGTGAAAGCTAGTAGAACCCCAAGTTGGTGAGTTTGACTTAAGCTAAATGCAGCTCAGTGTTGTGATGTAGCCTAAATTGAACAAAAACATCAGCCACTGAACCTCTTTGATAAAGCAACGTGTAACGTTAAAGGTGTTGTCACACGTCACTGCACTAATGTGGTGAATCTGATTAACAAAGAAAAAGATAACAGCTGAATATTATGTTGGTAGATTTTAGTACTTAGTGTGAAAGTTAATTATTTTAAAGCATATTGTGTTGATTGATATAGGTATTTATATTTTCCAAGAGTATTGATTTTATGCTTATATTCCTAATAGTCCTGCAAGGTAATTGATTAAGGATAGTTTGTTCTGGCTTTAATTTATTCAAGTCAGGCATTTTAAATTTGATTGATGTTGATGGCAAGCCTATCAAGTCAAGGGTGATTTTATTACCATGGTGACAGAGCAGTGCACTCCAGCGGTTACATGGATAACTTCCATCCAGATTCAGCCGTTCTTTTATTCACTGAATTATTTTTTGGATTGAGTGAGGACCAGGAATGTGTACATTTTGGGGGCAAACGGTAGTTTTAAAATCAGTTTTCTTAAAGGGGAACTCCACTGATTTTACACATCAAATAGCACATCAAAGACTAAAAAGGGATGATCATTTGTGTGTAGTACATATTACTGTATATAATGTTAGTATTAGTAGGAATTGGGATGCAGAGTGTTAGTTGAATAAGTGTGCCTGAAACAAATGCTTTGGCATAGTAAGACAGAGAAACAGATGTGTGTGTTGGTGTATACATAGATTTTTAACAGGACCTATAAACTTCACAAAACAATTAGCAGGTTATCCTACAGTGCTGCACCAGACACACACTAGACACAGACTCGACAAACACACAATTTTAGTCATGGAAAGCCTGGGCCATGGTGGATGTAAATGGCTGCTGTCACAACAGCTATACAGTATCTTCCACTACTTACTCTGTCATCCATTCTCCCTCCGTCTCTCTCTCTCTCTCTCTCTCTCTCTGTCTCTCTCTTCCATGTAAGACTTTTTAATTACATGCCAATTCAACACAGTGGAGATGAGGAGACTCAGCCCTATTTCCCAGTACACACACGGCGCACACTTAAAAATATATCATTAAGAAATAGGAGATGAGGGGAATGGAGAGCAGAGAACAAGACGGAGTTGGTGAAGAGAAAATAAGTCAAAGGAGAAGAAAGAGGGGAGGGAAGGGAGGCAAAGAGGAGAGGAGGAATTTCTTCTCTTTGGAGCTGAAATCAACGTGTGAGATAAGGCTGCTTTAGGTTTCTATCAGATGATGCAGAGGATCATCTCCTCACACTGGGAAGGCTTCCCCCATTGCTGTGTCAGCAGGCTCCGATTACAGTGGCTTTTTGTTGTGTTTCAAACTATTTCATCATGCACCCCCCCCCAACCCCCCCTACACACACTTTTGCACTTGGTATGCAATGCAGCACAGGCAATTTGTACGTGTTTGGATTCCAATTATGGAGTTGTTAAAGCTTTTTCGCCTGTGGCCTGCAAATTCTTATTAAGCCATACATTAAAGAGCAGAGAATCACATTTAAATGGAGTTCATGTTTCTCTTTTGTTTGCCAGAGTTGTGGTTGTTATTAATTTATTCTCAATGCCCTATGCATTACACATTAACAAATAAATCGTGTTTGTGATTGTAATGCAAAATACTTGTTTCTTATTCAGAGATAGGGCCAGCATTTGTCAAGTAAATCAACAACAACAAGCCCAGAGAGAGAGAGAGAAAGATAGAGAGAGAGAGAAAAAAAAACAACCACCAAAATGGAGCCATTCCCTCCTATTACCCTCAACCATTTGAGAAACAAACAAACCCAAAACAACAATGACATTTCCGCAATCATAGTGTTCCTTCAAAAGTTGACTCAGAAGAGAGAGAGAGAGGAAATTAGACAGCAGGGACAGTGTGTGTGATTGGAAATCATTAGGTTAGGGGTGCCGGGACAAGAGAGGCTGTATGGAGAGCTGCACCGTGACATCAGTGCTACAGTCAGCCACCTCAAAGGTCATGACCCTGGTCTGCATCCATCACATACTGAAAAGCAGAGTGACTGTCCCAAACAAAAAGAAGAGAGCTTCAGGAAATGTAACAGAAAGAATTGGATATAATTTCGATGAGTAGTCAAATGCATGCGAATATAATGTGCAGGTGCAAGCACATACACACATGTGCAGAGATTTTAGGCTTAGAGCAGCAAAGCAAAACAGGTTACAGGTCAATCAATAGATCATTACTGACATTTCAACACGCAGTCCTGCAGAGGTTACAGTGGAGAAATAGTCAAAGCGCAAGGGTCAATGAAATGGCAGAAAAAGATGCATATACACAGTTACATGTCTGCTGACTTGAGCAAAGACAAACAAAATGGGTGGTGAATGTTTGGAAGTTTAAATGTGATCGCAACAAGAAAAACGAATTGGAACATTCAGTGTAAAGACACTTAATACATCACCACCCACTGAATTCATTTGGCTGTTGAAATGAGATCCAAAATGCGGTGGCTGCTAATAAACCATCTTCAGAGTGGCAGAAATATGATGCATGGTAACCCATATGAACCTCATTAATAGAACACAAGCAAATCTATTTATTCAGACAGTCAGGGGGAAAATGATTGCCTCAATACTCCATCTGGATTCTCTCCATCCCTTGTTCTCCCTGCCTTCTCTTTTTTTATGTATTCAGTGATTTTGACAGATGTTGTGTGTATGTGTATGCTTCACGTTTGTGCTGGATAGGTTAGGCATTCACCCTGGAGAATTTCACCACAATGCCCTGTCCTCCCTTCTTCTCTGTCAGTATCTCCCTCCTTCCTCCGTCCCTACAGTGATCTCATCTCTTCTCTCCTTTTCAATCCTACCATACTCTCCTGCAGTGCTGTTCCTTTTGTCTCCGCTGCTGTCACAACCATTCAGGGTGGGGACACTGGCCATGCTGCTAGGAGCTTTGGACAGGACATGGCACTGGGGATAGGGAGACTGGACAGGCCTGGCAATTCATCCAAAGAATTCTCTTTTCATCTGCTCCTTTTTTGTTGTGGTTTCGTTTTTTTTTTTTCCCCTCTCCCCTTGCTGCCATAGAAAACTGTCTACATGGAGCCTGCTGTATTGCACGGTTGCCTGTTTTCATTAACTTGCCCTGTTTATTCCAAGAAATGTTTGCTGGTAGTTTTGTGTTTTCACTAACTCATCCGCACCTTCATTCAGATTTGGTTCCTTAATTTTGTTAATTTCTCAGTATCTGGACATAAGAGCTCATTATTTTGAATCAGACCTAACATTCTTATTGCCCTAGTCTAACTGCTTTGTAATACACATTCGCCATTTTTAAGGGCTCGAAATGTTTGTTCTTTGTTTATAATTCTAATTACATTTATATTTGGTTTATGTTTTGCAGGTTGTGCATTCCTAACCTACTGCGCCAGAGAGTCGGCCATCAAAGCCCAGAACGCCCTCCATGAACAGAAAACACTGCCAGGGGTAAGTGTGTCTGTATGTCTGTGTCCCCCCCCCCACCCCCCCCCACCCTCCCTTCTCTTCTTCCTCTCACTTTCCTCCACGGTGGTCAGCCATGCCATCTGCACCCGGCTGCACACCAGCCGGCATTCTCAGAGATGAAAAACACTTTGGAAAGCTATTCAATCAATAGCTTTGCCTTTGCAAGGCCCAGTTTAAACTTATCCATGTGTCTGTTCTCCAGGGGATATTGCCAGTATTGATCAGACCTACTCTGCCTCATACTTATGAAGCAATAGAATACAATGAAAGTTTTTGGGGTAAATCTCTGCATGTCTGGAAAGGTGCTTTAAACAGAAAAATGTCAAACACAACTGAGATTAATGTGATCGAAATAAGAGAAATGAACTCGTTTGCACTTTACTTTGTGCTTATTGTAGTAGGGCTGCATTTATATTTTATGTTGCTTGTGGTATTTTTATGCATTTGTGTGTATGTACACTGTGCAGAGCTGTATCTGTGTGAGAGCCTTACAAGTACTAAGACAATGACAGAGAGAGACAGAGGGAAAGAGGAGTGTGCAGAAGTGGCTTCCCACAGAGGCAGCGTGGCGTAACATGGTCAGATCAAGCCTGCACCAGGGAGAAACATCAGTAAAAATCCACTCCTCACACCCCTCGCCTTGTTCCCCACCGCCATCACTGCCTGATAGTAGACAAAGAGTCTGAGAAACCCAGCCAAAAGGCACATTTTTCAGATTAAACATGCAAATACAACTACCACGAACTTTGAACATTTTTTTCTGGTGGCTTTCTTGAAAAACAAGTTGTTTCATTTATCCTGCAAATTAGCCAAGCGTGAGGCTGGAGGGCGTTATATTCCTCTTTTTCCTCTGCATTTGAATAATAAGACGGAAGACAGAGAGAGGAAAAAAAAGTTCTTTCACATAATGCCAGAGGACGTGTTCATGAGAGGTTATAACTGTATTCAGCAACGTGTTAAAAAAGGAGGATTCTCTCTGTTTCTCTTTCAGTTTTTGTCCATAGTCATCGTCATTAATAAGCCCCACCCCACCTCCTTCCTCACCAGACTGGCATGTGGCTGAATGTATAAATGAGGGGCATGAGAGCACAGACACTAACAAGTCTGATGCTCTTGCCTGCTCCCCCTCCTTTTCTTAAGCTGTCAGCTCTCTGTGTAGCGACCTGCGCAATCCCTCTGTCTGTGTGCGCACTGTCCGCAAGCTGCTGTCCAGTCCGCATGGGAGTTGCCATTAGTCTCTGACACTGTGATGGACGTTGTGGACTAAACTACAACAAGCTGAACATTTCAGTTCTTAGTAAAAACCATGGATGTATTACAGTGAGAGAGCTGGATACAATGTCGGTTTGTCCCGGTGGCCACTTGTGGTACTGCAACAAAAATTACCCTAGCATTTTCACCATTATAAAAAAGATGTCTTTAAAAAATTTTGACAGGACACACAACAAAATATTTCTCTTTGTTTTATGAACTTTTAGTCCATGAAGGTTTCATATTTGTAAAACTTTCCTAGAGCCTAGAAAAGTGGGTGACCAATCCCAATGTCAAGTCTATGGTCTGAGAGGGAATGCGTGGGTGGGGTCAGTGGGAGAAACATTAATGCATATGTGCAGTGAAATGCACAATGCAGAAGCAACCCAAGAAGCTAGAGAAAACTTTTGGTTTATGCGCTCTTTGAGCAATTTTTATTTGAGTGAATGGGTGCCATCTTTGAGTCTGTTATCCCACATTAGATTCATAGTTAAAACTTTTACATTGGCTGTATGTTACCGTTGCACAGCATGTGTGCTGTTTTCCACTTGCTTTTTTGTTCTTCTCATCTTTATAAACACATTGGTTATCTGATTATTGGTGTGTTTTGGAAGGAGGCAGAAGAGGAAGTGATTGTGGATCCCACAGACCAACGAGCCAATCATCCACAAGTCGGTGTGGTCGCAGAACATAATGTGCCGGGTCCACACGCCGGCCACAATTATGTAATTGCAGGCGTGTTTGTGGAGCCTGGCGCCTTAGTGTGTTCTAGCAGAATTCCAAACTATCTGGGCTCTGAAAGGTTTAATACTCATTTAGATTGAGTGCTGTTACTGTAAACAGCATCGCTTTATGTTACAGAAAAAAAAAATATATACAGTCGTGATATGTACAAATTTTGCGGTTTCTAAATGATAACATATCCAAACACAGCCTCGCATGTTGCATTTTTCACACACCAGTTCTGAAAGCTTCTCCTTGAGCGCGTGCACATGCACACACACATTCAAGGAGTCTGAAAGTTGCCATGTATCACTCGTGAGTAATAAAACCCTTTTCTTGTACCTTTCAGTCCTGCTTTAGCCCTCCCGCTGACTTATACCCCTCTACCCCACCCAGTCCTGCCGACCCCACATCCTCTCGTCTCCCCTCTCTCCCACTGCTCCACTGCCGCCGCTCTTCCTGAGACAGAGCGTGTCATAGAAATGTAACAGGCAGACATTGATGGGTGTCAGGCCTCACATACGAGGGTGCTCTGCTGTTCCCTTCCCTTCAACTTCACTCACCCACACGAACACCAGTGGTCCGAGGAAACACAGGCAATGCGTGCTATAAAACTACAGCCACACTGCCCAAGCAGGTGCAATACTAGCCGCACATAAATACAATACCATGCCAGTGTCCCTAAACATCCTATAGACCCTGTTGACTCACTGATGGAGCAACAGTTGAGGAGGGAGTTACAAACAAAAATCCTCAATTTTAAGAAGGATAATTATCTACAATATACTGTACCACAGAAAGAACATACCATACAGGGTATTTTATGATAACTAACACATACATTGTGAGACTGCTTCCCATCCCCCCTCCTGTCCTTCCTTCTTGAGCTTCCCTGCTCCTAAATCTTTTGCGATGTGACCCCTGTTGCTTCACTGCTTGATGGTAAGTAGATATGCCAGTTGTTTGTTTGCAAAATCCTGCTTGATATGCAGTTTGCCAGGGGCTATGGTGTAATTAATGTAAACTAGGAATTCTCCTGAGATGAGTTATGAGTTATCAACATCTGCGTTTTGTCATGAACTCCGGCATCGTTGCTCTCTTGCACGGGGCTTTGACCGGTGTGGTAACTCATCCATGTCTATTATTTTAAATTCTGAATTTGAATTCAGGTCAAACCACCAACATCGTGCTGGACCTTGCATGTTGCAAAAGACTAGAACCATATATGAAAATCGCACCACCCACAGTAACAAGTTATTTTGAGTCTCATACAGAGCCCTTTGTTGAACACTGAGCACACATGGCCACCCACATATACACATACCAGCTTACGCATGGACACCAGCATGCATACACTCATCGCCATTGTTTCTAGATCTGTTTTGCGGATAAATTGTAGTAGGTCCAGGTCGTTAGGTAGAGAGGAGCAGATATAGTCCTTAATCAGCCTCTCAAAGTGCTTCATGAACAATGAGGTAAGAGCTACGGCGATAGTCGTTCAGGCAGGTTGTACCAAAGAGTTCTTCGGTACAGGGACAACTCCTTGAGGCATGTGGGGACCACAGACTGCTCCAGGGAGAGGTTGAGTATAGTGGTCAGTGCAGGTTTTAGGAACATGCCCAGGAATTTGGCACATATGTACAGTACTGGCTTTTGTCTTCCGTATCATGTCCAGTACGTGCATGGATCATTTCCTTTGAATCCCATACGTACGGGTGTGCAATCTTAATCTTGTGTGAGAAAAGTGGACTTCACTAGTAACATTAAAACCAGTATAGGCAGTAACAGAATGCTAATACATTCAATGACTATTGTTTAAAAAAATGCATGCAGTTCAAAATGGTTTAATGTAATGAAAATCTTACAGATCATAGCTTAAAAGTTGTAGCTGTGTCATGTTATAATACTTGAAGTATCAATAAAGTTAAAAAAAAGATACTTTATCACATGATTTTGACACACTCTATATGTCTGCATGCATTCAGATGGATACACTAGTTGCTGCACACACACAACCCAGTGTCGTCTTATTATTAGAAATAAGCGGTTCTGTTCTCGGATGTTATTATCCGTGTCCCCCTGTTACACATTAGCTACTGAAAGGAGCAGTATGGCCTAATGCAAGTGTACTGGACTGGAATATAGATTCCTGTGGTGAAGTGTGATGGGAACCTTGGGGACACGAGTGCCTGACATAAGTTTGGCCACCGAATAGGAGAAGCGCTGACAGTTTACCAGGTGCGTGTTGCTTGACTCTATTAGCTGTGTGTGTCTGTGCGTGTGTGGTAAACTGGCTTTGCATTGCAGCCAGCTCTATGTAGATACAGATAGCAGTGTATAAAGGTGGGAAGAAAAACATGTGCACATGGCAGCTTGCCGTGATCGCACACCGCCCACAACAGTGAGGCTTGAATATATTATTTGTGCGTTGTTTTGTGCTTGTTTGCTGCTGATGGAGATGCTCTACTTTTTATATTACATAACCATATGAGTGTTTTTGTGCATGTGGATATGCTTGCGTTTATTAACTCTAAAAGTGTTTTTCTCTCACCAAGTAAAGTATGTTGTGATGACCTGGACACTGAAATGTTTTCTGGCAACTCCTCTATGAAATTTTGTGTATTCTTAAAAAAAAACGCACACACACACACAAAAAACAACAGAATCACAGTGACGCTTAAGGCCCAAAGTGGCTATATGTACAGCAGTTGGTATGTGTGCTTGCGAGTGTCACAGCTTTCTACACAAGTCCGCGAGAGATTTACTCTGCCCAGCTCAGCATCATGACAAAATCCTGCATCCTTCACACTATCCACCCACCCATCCCCCCTGCACCCACTCTCCTCAAACTCTCCGTCCTCTCACTGCCACTCCTCAAATCCAGCAGATCCAAGAAGTAATCTCAGTCACTGCAGCAAGTCTATTTGCTGTAGCACTGAAAAAAAAAAAAACATGCCACCCCCTGTTTTTTGTCATGCTAGCATTGTGTATAACAGTGATTGTCTTGGAGAGGCATTGGTGGAAATGTGTTTGCTGCATGCATTTACTCCCCGTATTAATACAGCTCGACCTGGGGGGAGTGTAAGAGGCTGGCAATGATTCAGGAGGCAGGTTTATGGAAATAGCACCCGCATTAAAAAACCAATGAGAGCAGGGAGAAGATTATGCTCCGGCACACACATGTGGGCTCCTGCAATGTCAACACTCTAAGTAGATCCCCTCCCTCTCAATTGCCTCCGTCTCCCTCTGTCTCCATTTCTGTCTTTCCCGCTCTCTCACTCTTGCGGTGTGCTCTTTGCTGCACACATTACACCACTTTTAGTCTGTTGTGCCGAGTGCACGCGGACGCCTGAGTGTTTGTACACATGCGCGTGCGTGAGTTTGCGTGTATTTGTATGTGTAATTGTGTGTGTGTGTGCCAGTACTCGGCTTTGCCATAATAGGATGCACAAGGAGCAAAGAGCAGAGCACGGCTGAGGTGCGGAAAGTGGCCGACCTTGTGCTGTGGAAATGAGGCTGCCGTGCCATAGAGCTGTTCCTCCGCACGCTGTAAACCGCCCAGCCGTCCGCTGAGCTTTGCGCACACACACACACACACACACACACATTTCACAGGCACAAACATTACATATACATTCTTGCGTGCATGCTGTCCACCTGTATATCAACTACAGCCAGGCTCGCACGTTGTGTTGGCCTAGCTGCCGCAAAGGTTGAATAATTCAATGCTACACTCTGTGAAGGTTGGAAGTGTATGAGTGTAGTGTACTGTATGATTGTGTGTGTACTGTATGTGCCTGTGTTGAGTGGGCAGGGGTGGGGGCGGGAATGAGAGCAGACCGGTCAGCATGAAGCCAATCGGTGCTGGCAGGATTAGAGGCCTTGTAGCTAGAGAGAGGGGACTCGTTAGAATTTAGCCTTTGGGTAACAGGAGTGTGTGTGTGCGCGCGTGTGTGTGTTATCAGGAAGAAGATAATAGAGAAGTGGAAGTTGAAACAGGCATGGTCAAGTTTTTTTCCTTCTTTAAAACATTTTTTTCTGCTCTTTTAATTATACTGGGACATGTGTTGTGAATTTAATACGTGAATTTAAAGTACTATTACTAATACTATCACATCTATACTGCCCAAGCTTTACTATGTTTTTCATTTTTTATAGTAGTCATGGGCATTTGTGAACTGAAATATTTTATTCTGGTTCCACTCTTGTAAGAAGTCTGTGATTAACAAATGCATACATATGTAAGGACCTTGTTAAAACATTTTAACACCATCTGTAAAGAAACGTACCACCAGCTCTAATGGTTGCATATTTGTGACCCACCCTGTGTCTTAACCTATTACCCATATCAGCTAACACTGATGAATAAGAGGAGCAGGTGTTATTTTTAAAAGCCTGGAGGATGACGGCTGCTGTGCATGTGTGAGTAGACATTTGTGGTGTATATGCAAGATTCTACTTATTTTATTGTATTGTTTACATATTATAGGTGGCACTGTGCTACACCGGCATTAGACTATATTACTATGGTGCCAGTGGCAGTATGTAAGCACAAGAAAACTAGTTTTCCTTGACTGTGTGTGTGTGTGTGTGTGTGTGTCTGTATATTTCTATGTGTGACTGCTGTAATGGCATATTGGTGTAATGTACACACAGTAAAGAGCTGCTGTACCAGAGTGCTCCTAAGGGAACATAGATGAATCCCCATATCCCTAGTGTGCACTTGCGCGTGCACACACACACACACACACACACACACACACACACACACACACACACACACACATTATACGCACCCCTGAAGCAGAGGGGCTAGAAATAGACTCAAACAGATATAGAGCTAACTGTTGGAGCCATCACAATGTTGCAATGTTGTACAATGTTTTCCACCTTCTGTCTCTCTCTGTCTAGCCGTTGCTCCCTCACACACACACACACGCGCGCACACACACAAGCGAGCGTGCACACACACAAGCACACACACACACACACATACACACACCCCTCTCCTTTGTTCAGCTCGTTTTTCTGTGTGGTAGATTAGCCACATATTTAGAGAAGCCTTCTTCTCCGCAGGGGATTGGCTTCCAAAGGTATTTGGGAAAAAAGAGAGAAAGATTTACACTCTGCACCTGCCTTTGGAAAATAAACAACACCCACTGAAACACTGAAAATGTGTTTCATCACAAAATTTAATTTTATACAGTATAGGATATACCACACTGATATGCATTGTTACTGTTGCCAAACCAAATATTTGATGATTGGAAGAATTATGTCTGTTAAAAAAATGCAAAAAAGATAAATACGTTGTTAGACAGACAGCACAAAAAATATAACATTTTCTTATGTATTTTAGTTTCTTTGGATTTATTTATTACAGCTAAACACTACAGCATGTAATAGCCATTGTCTTTAGATGGGAGCTAATACAAGCTAACATAGAAATTGTTGCTTTGAGTTGCAGATGACCAAATTTTGACCCCATGTGTGACATAAGCACTGATGACATTACAATGCTGCTCCCCCTCCCGCTGCTCAGGGTACATCTGACTAACCAGCTCTTGGAGGGGAGACATTGCTTGAAATACCGAAATAATCCACTGCACACCCTGCCCATTAAGCCACTTCACAGTGAGAAGTGTGCTATTTTTTCTGAGGTACAGGTTAGCAAAAAACCTGAATTATTAATGTTTTTGGTATTTTTAGCCTGTTTAACCTATTTCTGGTTGTGGCTGGAGACTGCTCGCCCGTCTGTCTGTGAGATTCAATCATGTGACACGGCTGTGATCTGGTTTATAGAGCTGGGTTTTGCATGTAATGGGGGAAACTAAGTGTGTGCTTCTGGAAGTGCATAGGTAGTAGGCAAATTAGTTTTTTTACATTGACTGTTTCATCCTTTATTCCCAGTTAACTGGTTTAATTCGGTGCTGTGCAGTTCAGATGATCTAATGTTAATTTGGCACTGCAAAGCATCACCTGTACCAGTGGGGCCCAACCAGATGAGTCTGGTTTTATTCCAGGCCGGCGGGCACGGCTGTGCAAAACTGTGTAAGAGGCGAGGCCCAGATACTGACTGAAATTCCGTCTGTGGGTCCCTATACAGGCTTGTACAGGTGTGCCACGGCCCGCAGACACAAAGAGAAAGAGTCGGAGAGCGGAGGAGTGTGCACATGGATGATAAACTATTGCCTTAAATAGAGGTGTGTGTATGTGTCTCCATGTGAGTGTGTGTCCTTGTGTGTATGTTAAAAGAGTGGGGAGAAAAGATTAGCTTACAAAAACTGGATATCCAAATAGACAAGACGGCAGTTTAAGAGACACAGGCAAGTGTAGCTGGGAACATGTAGTTTTACTCAATAATGAAGGACACACTTAAAACGCATCATCCAGTGTGGCTAATCAGAGCTGACATCTCACTGGCTGGACCTTGTGCCTTTGGGAGAGAGAGGGGGGGATGCGTAAGGAGTGAGGAGAGAAATATTGAGAAAATAGGAGAGGACCGAGAGGGAGGTACAGGGTCATGTTGACAGCTTGAAGTCATACCTTCAGAGTTAAAGTGTGTCTGCATATCCGTGTGTGTACTGCACATACACACACAGCATGTGCTGTATATCTGTGCTTGACTGAAATGGCACACTTGTATTGTGGAACCAGAGGGAGCTCATTTGTAAGGCAGATCTAGCCGTGCTTTGGTGTAGTGTCCACAGAGAGGGTAAGGGGGCCGCACAGCGCGACAGCCAGCAATTGTCAGCAAAAATCAGGACTAATGAAATACAGTACACATGGCTGGAGGGCAAGGAGAGGAGTGTGACTGACAGGACACATGAGTGGAAACAGCCCGTGGCAGCCCTCCATCACGGCTACCAACGCGTCAGCCAGCCAGACCGATTTGTTTTAAGCCCCAGCCCCCTTCCCATCCCAGATAAGGGAAGCAGCGTGAGGCAAAGGGTAGAGGAGAGGGACAGTGTGTGTGAGGGTCCCTGGGGGTAATGACACAGAATACAAGTGTATGGGGAGTGCTACTGATGGGCCTGCTCATGTGGAAGTGGGTATTTGCATTGCAGAGGAGGGCTGTCAGTAGAGCTCTCTCTGGGAGCCAGTGTCAGGGTGATCGCTAGCGGTGAAGGCTTCTGTCGTCTGCCCGGCAGAATACCAGGACACCGGATAAAGCTGAGCTAGCACCATGAAGATCAAGCCCGTCGACACGTTCAACATTTCTATGAGTTACATTCTGAGAGTGTTGTTGTAGCAGCAAACTTAGATTTTACCTGACACTTCATTTAAGTGGTTCTGTTTTGGCAGTCATGGTTGCCTTAAAGCGTTCATATAGAAAATAACAATAAGCTGGATGGTTGCAGAATAGCTGGAAATATAAATTATATAGGTATGTGCCAACAGCTATAGTCTGTGGCCTCTAAACTATTTCAGTCCTAGCTGCAATAAGAGGCGCCTTTTAATAATTCAGAGTAAAACAGTATACTGGATGTCTTCCAGGCAGCAAGCTCACATTTAGGTGAAACACCAAATTCCCCTCTACCCCTCACTCCTACCACAACCCCAAAATGTTAGCAGGGCTGTATCAAATACCCGTGAAGGGCTTGTAGGGACACACACATCACTGGCTTGTGTTGTTGTTTGCAGAGTTTGTTGGCACTGTGCGGAGCTTAACGTGCGTATGTGCGTGTATGACAGACTATGCGTGAGAGAGAGAGAGAGTTAATGTGCAGCGCCGAGAGAGTGCATAGTGCATTCATTCTTGTCAAGCCTCATGGCTCCCTGCACAGCTGTGACACACGTACATATATGTGGCATGTTTGGGGGGATGCAGTTTAGAGTCAGGCTACTCTGCAGGGTTAGCCAATGTATATCCTTTAATGTGCTTTCTGCAAGTTCTCAGACAGGAGGTGGCTCCGTGAAGTCAGCTTGGAGGTAGAAAAGAGAAAATGGAAAAGAGGGAGAAAGAGACCGAGATATGTGGATTAGAGGGAGAGAGAGAGAGAGAGAGAGAGGAGAAGGAGTAGGGATGGGTCAAAGAGAAGACAGGGAGACTGTGAAACGGAATGAGAAGTAAGATGAAAGATATTTGAATCACTGAGTTGTGAAGATTAAAAAATGAGATGGAGGGAATGAGATAGAGAGAAATAGAGAGTGGGAAATGGAGAGTGGGAGGTATTGATGGAGGGCCTCACTGCCTGATCAGGACTGGTGGTTTTATGAATCAGGAGAAAAGTAGTACAGCTGTGGTCTGTCTTTTGTAGAGTCCCATGGTGAAGTCCAAAGGCGTCCCAGAGGCAATCATTAGGTTCACAGTGTGGTGCTCACTTGCTGAATATGCACTGTCTCTCAGATTTTCATAGTGGAATATATGGACTGGTTGAAAGAAAAAAAATGAGAGAAGCAGGCAGGAGACTCAAAATGAACAAAAGACTTAAGAACCAAAGCAATCATGCGGCTTTGATCCCTGCACATCCCCTGGATAATCCATGTTTTTCATATAGAACCAGAGTCCCTGTTTTGTCAATATATTAATACGTGGTATCGACGAGGCCCATAAAACCTCCTCCAGCTATTCTCTCAATAAAACACTGAACTGAAGCAGTGCATCTTATTCCTGTGCCTGTTTCAGTCCCCCTTACAAAATGAGATTGTATTTACATACCATATAACTGAGGTAAATCAGCCGTCTTTTACCATTACAGTATACCTGCATATACAAACATATACTATTTATACTGTATCCTGTCTTATTGCTGGTATACTTAATTATACTGCTGCTGGCGCGTACAGTGATATAACTGTCCCAGTATACACTAACAGCATACACACAGTGTTATGTAATATAGTGTGCTGTCTTATTGCAGGTATTGTGCATCTGCGTTTTCCATTGATGCCCATTGTCAGTTTTAAAGATATTTTCCAGATTATGTCCAGTGTGCAGCTATAATGGTAAGAGGTCCTTTTGGTGGACAGATGCCAAATGCCGTACTACTTACAACAGAAATCTTGGCTCTTTGGCTTCAAACTTGATGCAATTACGTTGAATTTCATTCACTAATACAGTATATGCATATTCCAGATTTAAATAGAATGTTAGCCAGGTGTCGGATGTATAAACACTACTACAAAATTATCACCTATATTTCCCCCAAATGATTATAAGTAATTTTTCTTTTTTTTCTAATCCACAGTCAGAAGGGGCTGTTTAAATATGCTAAAATATGTACACCTATGGTGAATTGAAAATATGTCCTTTTCATTGTAAACATTCGTAATTTAATTAAACATATTTTATTGACTGCCTGTTTGGTAGCCGTCCCATTAGCAAAGGCAAATGAGTGCATTTGTTAAGCAAATCTTTTGTTACACTTTGTTACAGATGGGTAGTAAAATGGTCCACAGCAGATTGATACCCACCCACTGATAATTATAAATCATTAGAAAAAACTGTAGTCTTTCATCCAATTTCTTGTCTTTGCACTAAAACAAAAATACAGAAATGTAGCTGAGAAAAATACATTTGAAATATGAGGAAACGGGTACTTCATTTTATGATTTACTTTGATTTAATAAGGGAGTGCCATCCTTGCTCAAATTACCTACTGGGAAATAAACATTTGCACACCTCTGCAGTTTGATTGTTTGATTGTGCACAGCTGCAGGTGATGAAGCTCACTCTGAATTTGAACGGCAATATTCTTTCTGTGTTGATGTTTCACCTGGAATTTTTAGAGGTGAATGATTTTAAACTTGCCCTATCGTCATTTTAATTCAAGCTCCCTTTAGTCATTTTATGACAGGCAGTGCATAAAGTGTCTTTCTAAATCTGGCTGTATATTTTAATGGTTATGGAAGATAACACATGAATATGAAGGCATGGAATATGCTCAGTGACAGGCAAACATAAGGATGCACATGTGTCTGTGAGTGCTTCTATGAGGTAGGGTAAAGCTGTCTCTCATCATCATCACACAACAGCAGTAATGGGGCTCAGGCAAATGATTACCATGGCAGCGTGGGCCGCCACACTGCTTAAATGAGTGTACACACACAGGAACACACACACACACACACACACACACACACACACACATAAATATACACTGAAGCAGAGATGTGCACAGGCACAATCCATTAGGCACTGGGGCAGAGGACGAGACAGCACATTTATTTACAGAGTTTATTTTACCTGTTTTTCTTGATTCATTATTTATGAATGTATCAATCTGCATGACACTGCGGCATGCATATAGAATTTGTCTGGCTGCTTTCCTGCCTATTTTCCTATCTGCCAGCCTCTATGTGTTTGTCTGTCTATCTGGCCTTATAAGGCCTCCCCTTTGTCCATCAAAATATGTCTGCTATGCAAACTCTCTCCTTTTTCTCACTTTCTTTCTCTTTTTTTCTGCCTCTCATCTCTTTCTATTCTACATCTTTGTCATCAGACTACTTCCTTCTATTCTTTGATCTTTTATTCTGTCTCTAAAACATTTTAAATTATGATGATGACTTGCAAATTTATCTCAGATTAATTTGATGGGTTCAGCTTGTACCCACTCGCCTCATGGGTGTGCTTTTACTGCAGTGTTATTAATATATTCCTGAAATAATACTCTCCAGTGCCCCTCTTTCAAGCCTGTGGAAGGTTAGAGCATGTTGTCCAACCCACTTCTTAATCTACTCTTCCGTCTCTCCTGCTCTAACTAGCCCTTTTTCCCCAATATCTCCTTCCCAGTCTTCTCTGTTGCCATGCTTAAAGATACCTTATGGAGCAGTTGACAGCTAGCGGTGCTGTAAAGCAAAGGTTTGATGAGTGGTCTCTGCGTTGCTTGTATCGTGACATCACACGCACAAAGACAGACATCGATGCTACAAGCATTGGGGGGGACATGATACACACATTTCTTCTGGTAAAATAGGAGAGGAGGGAAAACTAACTGTTTGAGAAAATTCAAAAAGCTTTGCAAATGTTAAAGTAGGACATTCTTTCGAGGTATTTGTTAGGCCTTAAGGACACGCAGTCTGTGTTAGTGAGAAATGCTGTATATAAACAAAACCATGATTGTTAGCAGTTTAAACTCTACAGGGAACCTTTAACCAACTTTACACAAGATGAATGGGAAGTCTGTCATGTCCTCTGACACATCTAAAAGCACTTAGGCTGTGTTTGCTGAATGACCAGAATCTGGTAATGCCAGATTTATTATAGTGTCCGTTCTTAGTGAAAGCCCTGTGGGTATAGCCAGCTATAGTTACGCTGCCTGACTCTATTTCAGGTTGTGGCAAAGAAGAGAAAATAAAAGCCTTTTCTGTTGCTTTCTCTCTCTTTTTTAGTCTCTCTTTCACTCTTTCGCTTACACTCTCTCACTTTCTTTCTCTGTCATCACTGTTATCTTATGCAGCCCAACCCCCCCCTTATTGAAGATGATGATAGTGGTCTGGCCATAGCTTACAGAAATAGGACATACAGTAATAAAGGCAGAAAAGATGGCAGGTTATCTAAGGATCAGCATGGAGCACAGCTAAAAGAAAATAAGAAATTACAAATATCAAAAAAAAAAAAAAAAATGTTTGCCCACCTCTGCCTTATCCTATCACAACACAGGATCACTGAGCTGTAAATCCAGGCTTATTTTTTGCTGCAAACCAAGTAGGCAGAAAGAGCTATTCCCTCTTGCAATAAACGAGAACAATGACATATTGCCGGGGTTACGTGTGAATGGAGCTATGACGGTAGAGTGTGTGTTTGATAGCTTGATGTGGGTCTGTCGGTCACACGCAATGATATCTTGCCCTGTCTGATATTACTCTATAGGTGTAGTGGATGCTGGCAGAGCAGCAAGAGGTTGATTTGAAATTAGAGACTAAGATAGCGGTTACAAAGCTGGAGCCAGAAAACTGGAAGAAAAGGGGCTACTATAGTACAACACACCTAGTCATGTGTTTTGTTTTTTTTTTTTGTCAATTTTTATTTTATTTTTTTCAGAGTGGCAGCACACAGAGCTTGTAAGACAAATCCTTTCTAATAGGAAGCCTCTAGGGCTGCAGAGGAGCGTGGTCGATACAGAGAGACACAGAGGGCTTTGAAGATGGCCTATCTCGCTGCCTCAATCCAAATGAAAAGGCAAGAGAGGGGCCCACAGGGACAGAGCCGGGCTAAGTTTCTATTAACACTATCTACATAACACCTAAGATGTCCCTGTGTTTGATGTGACAGCGTCCAGATTAACTCACATTAGGCAGAACAACAAAGCCCTGGGTGCTGCATCCTCTCTTATTGCCTGGAAGACAGGATGTTTTTCAGACGGACTCAGAAACAGTCAAAAACACAAATCCAGACATCTTAAAAGAAATACATTTAAAGTTTTCATGCTTTTGCACATGTCAAAAGCATTAAGTAGTCCCTGAATGTTTAAAAAAAAAATATATATATATATATAAATGGTTACTATTGGAATAAAATCTTGTATTGTGGATGCAGTCTTACTCACTGAAGCCCATAGTAAATGATGTTCACAGTAATCATCACCAAAGGCGTAAACTGTTCTTGAGATTTAAAACAACACAAACATTTAAATATCCCCCCTTCTGGTGATTTCAAATTGTGCATTTTTCTACAGCAGGCAGACATTATTCTCCAGTCACCATTTGAAGCTATCATACTGTTGTGAAACAAATTATGTGCTACCTGTGTGTTTGACATTCTAAGTGTCAGTGGTTTGGTTTGACTAATGGATTTCTTCTGACAGAGAGGTTGATGGAATCTCTTAGTGTCACCATGTGAATTGCAAACACGAGGAACAAAATGGATGTCCTCATGCTTTTTAAGTGCGTGTTATTCTTTGTGCCAGTGATGGGTAGACATGCACAGGTTAATAGTAGGTTTTTTTTGTATGTGTACATGTTGTGATGTCTTGGCTTGACATATTGGAGATGAAGATCCTTCAGATGAGCTTTTTATTACTAAGAATAAGCATTTGAATGAATTGAAGGGCTCACATTCTTGGTTAGGTAAATGCAGTAATACTGTGTCTACAAGCCAATTGTAAAGAAAAGCAAGAGTAAAGAAAATGCCTCATCCTTTGAAGGATTTGACATTGATTTGACATTGACTTAACTTGTCTTATACGTCGTGAGGGTTTACCTGAAAGGCACTCCAGACTTAAAGCAAACAATCCCTTATAATGTGCTCATGTTTTGCATCTATGTGTATTTGTGAGCACATGAAAATGTACAGTATCTGTGAGTGTTTGTGCAAGAGCTGTCACAAAATCAAAGTCAACCCTGTGTGGCACATTTCTTTGGGGCCTTATGTGTCCTCTGTCTCTAAGCCTGGAGAGTTAAACCTTCAGGCTGTTTGGCCCTCTGACTGTGAACCATTCAGTCAGGCTGAATCAAATTAAGATCATTGCCTCAAATGAAATGTCTTTGTTTGACTGTACAGCGCAGTGTAGGGGTTATTTAGGTTTGCCATGGGTTACAGGATGAAGGCAGTTTTACTCTCCCGTTGAGAAACTATGGAAATGGCTTCTCCCCTTGAGCCAAAGTGGGCTCTAATGCATTGCCTCTTCCCTTTGATGTTGACTATAAATATGAATGGACTGGGGGCTGTGGTTATTATTGTATAGAAATCTTTTTTTGGAGATGTTTGCGAGTGTTTACGGAGAGGAACACTGACAGCAGGGGAACACTGAGTACCAAGAGATTTAAGTACATTGAATCACAGGCTTCAATGTACTTAATTTTCTTTGTACTCTGCTTTAACAAAGCTATTAGAAAATTCATGAAATCATTCATGCCGGCATATATCTCAGTGTTCCTCTCAAAATATTGTGAGAAAAATGTATCCTGATAAACTAGGCTATATGTTGTGGGAATGCGAATACTGTTCGAGGTAAGGAGAAATGATATGATACGGCTGTCTTGATATTGCAGAGCTGTGTTGAAGTAAAGTATCGCATCTTGAGCTTTCACCAGCCTACACGCTCCCACGTCAAGCCCATATATTTAGCAGGGGGGAAAAGCTTTTTTCTTCTCCGTGCGCTGTGGTGCGAGAGGTGCACGGGGGTTCTGAAATGTTTGTCTTTGTTCTCCTGGCAGAGTTTTCTGCGTGTGGGCGTTCACAGTTTCTAGGAGCACCTCGGGAATGCATTTCAACAGATGGATGTTTTAACTGGAGTGTTGGCTTCCAAAATCAGCGCTATATGCTTTTGTAGCCTGCTATTTTAATTTGTTTGCTTGTTTGTTTGTTTGCTTATGTGTTGTTTTCCAGCAGGATAATCACAGGGTGTGCATACGATAGTGGGCTTGCAATTATGTTGTCATGTAGCTTTAGGTTTACACTGCTAATCAAATATCTGTGACATCTGACACAATATTTTAGGGTGGGAACTGTTTTAATGTCGCAACTGATCAGTGATAGTATTTTTCATACCTTAAACTGTAAGGATTACTGCAAAAAGAAAGGACTGCTCTCTGCTGCCTGTGGTGCTGTCCGTGGTGCTGAAAATGGCCAGCAGCATAGGCACCATTTCTTATAGATGTAAACTTGTCTGTTCTCCTTAGTTTGAATTATGAATGTATCCAACTCTCTATGACATAAACTTAACTTTTTTTAAATTTTTCATCTGGCCTTTAGTACTACTAGTTGTAGTAGTAGTAGTAGAGAGAGAGAATGTGTAATAGCATTGGAATGGTCCACAATTCAATACATGTGACCTGAATGAAATGTGTGTGATGCGAGCTGTAGATTGTTTGCTGTGAAAAATGCACAATAAAGAAAATATTTTTTGCAAGGCAAAACAATTCTTACCACCTCAGGGCAAAACTGTAGCGTGTTATGACACCCATCTAGTAGACTTCTTTCCGTCTTTTGTCTAAAACACATTTCTTATTCGATTTGACAGCCTCAGAAAAGAGTAATTGCTTTTCTGACCTGTAATTTTAGCTCAGCCTTTGTATAAACCAAAATACATACTTTTGATTTATGTCTTTTGTCATGCTGCCAAACTCCTTTGAATTACCTGAACTCATGTGGGCCTGGCTGTAACGGTATTTTTCAGCTCTCCCTGAGCTGTTGACAGATTGAACATTTTTGGTCCACATTATGTTTTTTTTTGTTAGGCTAATTAATGAGTATTATGATGAAGATGCATTATGTTGTATATATCTATCCTTATCCTGTTCTCTGTTTAGGACAGAAGTATTTTAAGGACTTGTCTGAATGCACATTCCTGTCTTCTATTCATCATTCTTCTTCCTTCTCACTCTCGCCTTTTCTCTCTCACTCTCTGTGTCTTCCTCCCTCCCTACCTCTTTTCTACATATTTCCATCTCGGTGTCTCAAAGCCATTTTTCTCCTCACTCAGTGGTGGTGGCACTCCTCTCGGGACCGTGGGTGCTAGAGCGCCGCAGGCTTCCCTGGAGCCAGAACGTAGCCTACAAACACTCTGTCTAAGACCAGACAGGACTCCTTTATATTAGTCCTAGTTAAACAAAGTACAGTCATCCAATATCTGGATTCTGTATCAATAGGCGGTAGACAAAGGATCTGTTCTCCAATTGAGGCCAAGGTAGCAGTTTGTCAAATTTCTCTGACATGCCCCTCATAATGCACTGTCTAATTTAATCTCAAATGTTCAGCATACTGTGTGCTCTATAAGATGTGTAGCCCAGACAGTTTAGTAACCAAACAAATAGGTCACTGTTATGGTAATGTGCTATAAATAGTGGTGTGTGTGGGTGTGTGTGCGCGGTAGCATGCTGCTCTGTGTGTGTGTGTGTGTATGAGTGTGTGAGAGAGAGATAGAGAGAGAGAGAGATAGAGAGAGAGAGAGAGAGAGAGAGAGCAGTGAGGAGATCAGGAGTGAAGGAGGAGTGAGTCCCGGCTCCACCAGCTAATGGTTTAGTGTTTTTAATAACTTGCATGGGAGGTATCTCCCACTATAATATATCTGCAGATATATTATAGTGGCAGATAGCCCTTCTATGCATTAACAGAATGTGAGAGCATTATAAACAGCTGAATACAGTGTTGGCTTTCCAATAAACCGATATTATTAAAACGTCTATGTCTAATAAATAAAAAGGGATTTAATCTGCTCCACCTTCCTGTTTAGACCGTACTCCAAGCTGGAATGAAGGCATAGTATCAGTAGGCGTTAAGTAGTTCCTGACAAGAATGAATACAGACAGGAAGGGTAATTTATTAATGCACTTTTTCTAACCCATTCTCCATCTGACTGCCTTACTCTCTGTGCATAATTTTTAAGAGAGGCTCATTAAACCTAGATCTGCATAAATAGAGCAGATAGAAAAAAATAGATAAAAATGCATTCACTGGATTATGGATATGAAATAACCGTTTTGGTTTCCAATTAAGCTTATACTTTATAATTAGCCAAAAGGTTTCCATGCCTTAATTTCAATCCAGCTTTTTCCTCTTCTCACTCGCCCCCTGAACCCTTTTTTTCTCTCAACCCACTGTATTGTATGAGAAATTAAATCACTTCCCCCCCCACTCATTCACGTGGAAAGCCCCCTATTCTTGTGCATTTTGTTTTAATGCAGAGAGACAGCTCTGTCCTTTATAGTCATGCCCTGTTCCTGACAAATAGACCCCGAGCTCTGCACAGCCAGTTGCTACATGCACAAGCTTTGTGGTCAGAAAATGTCACTACCTTTAGTTCAGTCAGAGACACTTACGTCAAAGAATTGACCATTTATTGCAAATGGTTACACAGTTAGATTTGGGCGGAAAAGGCTCTGCTCTTTGAGGGAGTTCTTAAATAATCCGAGCAAAGCAAAGAGAAATAATTCCCCAACGCTTAAGGATACAGCAGCAGATATACATAAACATATATGAACATAGAGCTTAACAAGATAACAATACAAAAAGATATGACGAGGCAGTTGGGGTGGTGGAGGGAGTTGCGTCATCAATCTGTGTCGGCATTAGAGAATCGGCAGAGTAATAGTGAGCTAAAAAACTTGTATGAATATGATTGGATGCTAGTCAGCTGGTAGCTGAACAGATGATGCATCAATAAGCCGGTGATGTTGTGACACTTGATGTCAATCAGCTGACGTGAGTGGGACTTCTGCCTTAACCAAGGCTTTCCTTCATTAAGTTCAGATTCTTTAAATGTTTTCTATTCTTAATACCACTAAAGATTGGCACTGAAAAGATATGCATTCTGACTGAGAGGGGAATGCATAATGCTGACACTGATGATATACTGTATGATGATTCTCTTGAAATGTGGCTGCATGGAGCCACGAATGAGCAATGACACTATACAGGATGATAAAGCTTAGAGTAATGCTTAGCAAGTATCAAAAACGCACAAGTAAAGCACTGTGTGATGCTGACAATGCAGAATATGAATAAGATAAGTAATAAAATCAGTTGAACCCTAAGATTTTGTGTTTCCGTGCACTGAATCATCGAGATTGTCCTCCGCCAAGAAAAAGGAAAGAATCAGTCGTTTCAGCAAGTGCCCCAAAGCGACCTATGTTTACGTTCAAGTGACAAAGCCCTCTAGAGGCTGTGGTAATTATAACCTCACGACGGGGGAGCAAAGGAGGAAATCAGGTGATGTTATTATAGAGCGACAAAGTCGGGTGGATGGATGTGTCAACAAAACATTCACTTAAACTAGACTTATACTTAAATACGGGGGATTGCTGTTGGTTTCCATATTCCAACCAACAGTCAACATCGTTTTCTTTTATTACCATGATAATTCCCTAAGCTTAACCACGTGGTTATTAATGTAACTATGATGATGATGATGATGGTCCCCTAGCCTTAAGGAAGTATGTAATTCTAAACCATGCTGTCTCTCTAACTGTACAAAGTACTTTAGTTCTAACCCAAACCAGAATCTTTCCCTAAACCTAACCAATAGTCACATCTCGTCTCGTCCTAAAGGGCAGTTACAAACAATATATTTTCTCATTTAATTTTGAGAACTTGTTGACAGTCCCAATGATTCAATGTGCAGTAACATAAAATCTTGGGATTCAATTCACTTTATCACTTATCTTATTAATATTCTGCTTTGCCAGCATCACATACTGCTTTACTTGAGCGGTTCGATACTTGCTAAGCCTTACTCTAAGCTTTATCATCCTGTATAGTGTCAGTGCTCATTCATGGCTCCATGCAGCATAGTCACATTTCAACAGAGAGTCCTGCTCGTGGATGGCACAGTGAAGCTGAGGCTGTGAGCAGTCGCACTCGCTGTGCTGTAGAATTCCATCCCTCTCATGACCCAGCAGAGACAAACGGCACACACAGTGGTCATTTTTTACTCTCCTTTGATATACCTACTCAGTTGCCTTGAGAAGAAAGAGCAGATTGTTTGTTTTGCTGAGGCCTCTTTCATTTTGCAAGGGAGAAAGAGACCATTAATATTGTCTTGCCATACATCTTATACACTGATAATGCAGGCATTGCTTGAAGATGAAAAGAAATAGTGCATTACTGTCACCCTGGCAGATGACACATGAAGCTCTCTCTGGTTGCCTGCTTTGAATAGCCCTGATGCTATTGTGGTAGCAGAGGGAAAAAAGAGAGAAATAGAGGGAATAATGGGGGAAGAGTGGAATGGTGTGCGGTCGGGGAGGAGAAAGCAAGTTTGATTAAAGGACAAATTAGGAAGAAACATGAAATAAAATGACTATAAAAAAAGAAGCAACCCCATACAAAACAAAGAAAGCCACACAGGAGATGTAAAAATAAACCACAATGTTCAGATATTTTTATATAAATAAACATGCCTATATCCTATAAAGATGATACAGAGATTATACTTGTCCACAGCCTCTCCTACAGAGTAAGTAAAAAGAGAATCAGTGCAGAAAAATGGCTTTTGTTGCAGACAAGAGTCTTAAATCTGGGATGCTGGTTGGGAGCAGCACAGTGTTATAAATACAGACAATCAAAGTAAATGCTCATTAGTCTTATTAGACCATTTGCAAACTAAAAGTTTCAAAATGGAAACACTGGGCATACTAGTGCCTTTTGTGAATGGATTAACAAATTGTGATCCAAATATTTGCAGATTTTCAATATTGAATCACATCAGAATTCGGAACGAGGTTCAACTGAAAAGGATAGAGCGTCCCAATCCTTCCAATTCATGCACAAATATCTCTGTTCCTCTCTCTATCTTCGAGAACATAATCTGTTATTATCTTTTTTCACATAGCACATGCAGCAGGTTGAGCGGCTGCTTATTTTAGGATGTTTTTATCTGTTTCTTCTGCAAAATTTATATCAGTAAATAATTTACAGACAGAGAACATTTAAGATGAATTCAAACTTAATTGCAAATATTTTGTATAAACTTAGTAATGCTTAATATGAACCTGAAAAAAAGTAATTGAAATATTATTAAAATTTTGGTTCAATGTTCAACAACACGCCTACATTCTTCATATATTTTTGCCTTGTTTCTGTGAATAAAAAACAGATTACTTCACATTCAGACAGTCTGTGGTATTGAAGCAAAAAAGCTTTTTCTTATTCAAATTTTAATGATGCTACGCACAAAACATAAGAAAGTAGATGGAGTGGAAAAACGCTGTACATTAATGACTTGGTTGCCATATAAAAATTCTGTTTGATATGTACCATACTGTATGTATGCTAATGAAAGAGGCTTCCATTTTCAAATGCATTGTGCCTCCCACAGTACCATCTGGTTTAATACAGGAAAAGGGATGTACAGACAATAAAGCCAAAACTGTGGATGGCCATGTAAACTATTTCATTATGAAACAGAAACTCACACTTGTCAGTGCGTGGGTATGCTGGAACCGGAATAGATATATTTGTGAAGTATGTAGGCATGTTGAAGACCGATGTGTATCACCGTAACATTTCACAGCCTTAAAATCCGTCTTAAGTTATCTTCATCTGCCATTCTTGTTCTCAGTTGCTGCTCTCTCTGATTTCTCTCTCCAGCTGTCTCTCTGTCTCTCTCTCTGGGCATGTGACCTAGCAGAAGACTTGTGGGAACTGTAGTGACGCTGTCAAGCTGAAAGCATCCCCGGAGCCTCAGAGGAAACAACAGAAGGAAACATTAGAACAACCCCAAAATGTTGACTGCTTTACTTGAGCGTTTCGATACTTGCTAAGCCTTACTCTAAGCTTTATCATCCTGTATAGTGTCAGTGCTCATTCATGGCTCCATGCAGCATAGTCACATTTCAACAGAGAGTCCTGCTCGTGGATGGCACAGTGAAGCTGAGGCTGTGAGCAGTCGCACCCCTCTCATGACCCAGCAGAGACAAACGGCACACACAGTGGTCATTTTTTACTCTCCTTTGATATACCTACTCAGTTGCCTTGAGAAGAAAGAGCAGATTGTTTGTTTTGCTGAGGCCTCTTTCATTTCGCAAGACAGAAAGAGACCCTTAATATTGTCTTGCCATACATCTTATACACTGATAATGCAGGCATTGCTTGAAGATGAAAAGAAATAGTGCATTACTGTCACCCTGGCAGATGACACATGAAGCTCTCTCTGGTTGCCTGCTTTGAATAGCCCTGATGCTATTGTGGTAGGAAAAAAAAGAGAGAAATAGAGGGAATAATGGGGGAAGAGTGGAATGGTGTGCGGTCGGGGAGGACAAAGCAAGTTTGATTAAAGGACAAATTAGGAAGAAACATGAAATAAAATGACTATAAAAAAAGAAGCAACCCCATACAAAACAAAGAAAGCCACAAAGGAGATGTAAAAATAAACCACAATGTTCAGATATTTTTATATAAATAAACATGCCTATATCCTATAAAGATGATACAGAGATTATACTTGTCCACAGCCTCTCCTACAGAGTAAGTAAAAAGAGAATCAGTGCAGAAAAATGGCTTTTGTTGCAGACAAGAGTCTTAAATCTGGGATGCTGGTTGGGAGCAGCACAGTGTTATAAATACAGACAATCAAAGTAAATGCTCATTAGTCTTATTAGACCATTTGCAAACTAAAAGTTTCAAAATGGAAACACTGGGCATACTAGTGCCTTTTGTAAATGGATTAACAAATTGTGATCCAAATATTTGCAGATTTTCAATATTGAATCACATCAGAATTCGGAATGAGGTTCAACTGAAAAGGATAGAGCGTCCCAATCCTTCCAATTCATGCACAAATATCTCTGTTCCTCTCTCTATCTTCGAGAACATAATCTGTTATTATCTTTTTTCACATAGCACATGCAGCAGGTTGAGCGGCTGCTTATTTTAGGATGTTTTTAGGATGTTGAATCTGTTTCTTCTGCAAAATTTATATCAGTAAATAATTTACAGACAGAGAACATTTAAGATGAATTCAAACTTAATTGCAAATATTTTGTATAAACTTAGTAATGCTTAATATGAACCTGAAAAAAGTAATTGAAATATTATTAAAATTTTGGTTCAATGTTCAACAACACGCCTACATTCTTCATATATTTTTGCCTTGTTTCTGTGAATAAAAAACAGATTACTTCACATTCAGACAGTCTGTGGTATTGAAGCAAAAAAGCTTTTTCTTATTCAAATTTTAATGATGCTACGCACAAAACATAAGAAAGTAGATGGAGTGGAAAAACGCTGTACATTAATGACTTGGTTGCCATATAAAAATTCTGTTTGATATGTACCATACTGTATGTATGCTAATGAAAGAGGCTTCCATTTTCAAATGCATTGTGCCTCCCACAGTACCATCTGGTTTAATACAGGAAAAGGGATGTACAGACAATAAAGCCAAAACTGTGGATGGCCATGTAAACTATTTCATTATGAAACAGAAACTCACACTTGTCAGTGCGTGGGTATGCTGGAACCGGAATAGATATATTTGTGAAGTATGTAGGCATGTTGAAGACCGATGTGTATCACCGTAACATTTCACAGCCTTAAAATCCGTCTTAAGTTATCTTCATCTGCCATTCTTGTTCTCAGTTGCTGCTCTCTCTGATTTCTCTCTCCAGCTGTCTCTCTGTCTCTCTCTCTGGGCATGTGACCTAGCAGAAGACTTGTGGGAACTGTAGTGACGCTGTCAAGCTGAAAGCATCCCTGGAGCCTCAGAGGAAACAACAGAAGGAAACATTAGAACAACCCCAAAATGTCGACATAAACCCATGTATTTGTCAGGCTGACCTGGATTTACTCAAAACAACACTCAGTCTTACCATAGAAAACTGTCACCACACAACATATTGCTTTTTGAGAGATAGAAAAGCAGATGGATTTGACATCGTTAAGTGTAGTTCCCCTCTTCAGCTGCGGCTGCGCCTCCTCACATATCTGCCGGAAGACCCTTGTCAGGGCTAGACATTATTAAGAGCAAGAGGAACTGGCAGCAACAAAGATACTTTTGCTGTTTAAAGGCAAGAGGAAGCAATACTTGAATTAAAAGTGGAAAGAGGATTCAGTCTCAATCATAAAGCACCTCAGCGCATCCACACACACACACAAAAGCGTGTCAACGTGCACACACACTGTTGTGCACAGACATGCTCGTGTGCACTCAATCAACCTTCCATTTCTGTTACAAACCTAGATTGAGAGTAGAAAACACAAAGAATGCAGCAGGGAAATTTTCTCACAAATCGCCCCCACCAGTTCTCTACTATTTCACTTTCCACCCTCTTTCACCCTACACCCACAGCACTCCCACTCCCAACCCCCATTCCCACTCCTGCCTCAGTGGCAAACCAAGGTTTATTTCCCTGGTGGAAATATTGGACTGTCAGTCAGATCAATTGCCAGTGTCCAGGGCACTTCATGGTTCCTCTAATTATAATCCTGTGCAGCTGGCGCGGGCCCACGTAGCTGTGGGGCAGCCATTGTAATAGAGGCATCACTGGGCTATAGATGGATAGAGCGAAGCGTCGGCCAAAGCCTTGCAGTCATTGCTTGCGTCGGTGGAGAGGCTTTACTCCAGCAGTCAGAGCAGGGGCCAGGGTGTCTTATCTGGCTCCTCCATGCGGATCACTGTATGCTGGGGGAGTGCATTACCAATTCTCTTCCCCTCTCTCTCTTCCCTTTCTCCCCCATGCACCGCTCCTCGCTCCTCACATCCTTATGAGAAGTCTAGGCACTTTGCCATGTTCGCGTGTAGAGACAGAGGTGCCTTCTCCTCAGCAATACTGCACCCTGGATGGGTGGCTTTGGTTGTATTTAAAGTGTGTGTGATTTTTAGGATGCAAAGTAGTTTGTCAATAGCTGTAATGCAATTTTATTTATCCTCATGAATATTCTGGAGTTACATCAGTGTGAATTGGTGGCACCAAATAACCTTCAGCTGTGTGTCTGTGACAAATATTGCCACATATTTTCTCCCTCCAAACATTGCAGTGCTCTCTCACATCCTCACCAGTGCAAGTGTGAATACTATGTAGAAATGGCACCAACCTCCCCCCCCACACACACACCCCTTCACTGGCATTGTGTGATTCCCATCTCAACATGCTGAAAGAGGTGTGAGAGAGGAGAGCATGTGAGAGAGGGAGGGGGTGAAAAAGACAGAAAGGAAAGAAAGGAAAAGGAGAGAGTGTGACAAGAGAAGAGAGCAAGAGCAGAGATGAACAAGAGAGAATAAAAATGAGTGCAGACAGCAAATAGGTGGGGACGGATAGCGAGGGAGCAAGGCTAAGAGATGTGGTGGAAAGAGAGAGACAATTGTGATACCAAAAGACTAAAATCAGAAAGTGTGGAAGGGAAGCACAAGTGGGGAAGAATGTGGAGTGTATGGCGGGTGGGAACAACTGAGACAGGGAGGCATGAAACAAAAAAACAAAGGGGAGAAATGAGGGATACCAGGAGCAAACCAGCATCTGAAATACACAAGCTAACTGAGTTATATAAGCAGATGCCGCTGCTAGGGAACCGCGGGCTTCGGCTGGAGACGAGGAAGGCTCTCTGTCACCGGAAGGGGGGGAAAGGGGACAGAGAGAGGGGAGACAAAGACAGAACATTGAATTACTGAGAGAAGCATAAAGAAATTTTGAAAAAAATAAAAACGGAGAGAGAGAGACAGAGCGTCAAGGGAAGAAACAGACTAGAAGGTCCTGTGTGACTGGAAAAAGAGCCAACAAAGGAGAGAGTGAAGAGAAGAATGAAAAAGGGGAATTGTTTTTGAGAAAACCAGATAAAAAAACAACGGATATATGATATGACCAAGAGAAGTGTGTATTGCTAGTCTGAAAAAAAGTCTGTTCAGATGTACATTATACACGCAACAGAGAGTCCCTGAAAGTCCCAGAAAGCGAGTGGGTCGATGAGGGATTAAATGGCTTAGAAGGAAAACTGGGAATGTGTGTCTACACCGGTATGATTGCGTGTGTACGTGTGTGTGCTGTACGTGTGTTTTATGTAATAAGTGTAACCGTGTGTAGGGGCATGTCCCTAACCACTCAGGACTTGCTTAGTGTAACTCCACTGTTATTAATAATTTAGATATCTAGATGGATAGATATATGTAATATTCTGAAGCATTAAATGTCCACCTGTGTAGCTGCTGAAATATGCACGTCATATATATGCGTCTGTGTGTTTACTTGTGTGACACTGTATTTACTGTATATGCATGTGTGAGCGTGTGTGTGTGTGTGTGTGTGTGTGTCTTTTGGCCTCCAACATGAATTTGTACTGCTGCTGGTAAGGGGAGGAGGGAGGGAGGGTATTTAAGCTGCATGGTCTGGCAAACCAAATAGACCATGAAAGAGAAAAATAACAAAATCTGACCCCCCCCCCCCCCCCCCCCCCCTCCCTCCTTTTCCCCCACTCCCCAATTCCCAGCAGATCACAGACTGCAGCTCTAGCCCACTCTTCACTCCATTCCTTTGTGTTTCAAACCACTGGCTCCCTTTGCTTCCCTTTATCTTTTATTTCGTTTCATATATTTTTGGGGGGGATTCTAGCCTCGGTAATGTTTTCCTTCGCTGCCTTTCTTTCTCTTCTCTTCAGTCCTCCTCGCGGCATCCTCCCTCCCTCCCTCCCTCCCCCCTCCTTT
Organism: Scomberomorus guttatus; assembly: GCA_038419695.1. Taxonomy (NCBI): domain Eukaryota; kingdom Metazoa; phylum Chordata; class Actinopteri; order Scombriformes; family Scombridae; genus Scomberomorus; species Scomberomorus guttatus. The sequence goes on along the minus strand of CM076454.1, from coordinate 12,330,538 downwards.
CCGTCTCTCCTTCTCTGTCCTCTCACCCCCTCCGTCTTGACTCCTGGTCTGCCAGAGGTGTGACAGGTGTGTCACAGCTCTCTCCGTCACTCTCTCAACTTGTTGACCTTTGTCTTAGAGATTACTCCGCTCGCAGCTCTCTCCTTGCCAGCTAGGATTGACAAGATTGCATGGCAACAAAAGCTCCGGCTGATGCGCTGTGACCATGCCACCCTGTCGGCTTCCAGTCAGCTGCCCCTATCTCAACCTGCCACTGAGTTGAGATTGGCCTGTGCGCGCGTGTACGAGGGAAAGTTCATTTTGTGTGTGTGTGTGTGCCCAAATAACCTTTTAAACTTAAGAAGTAAGAGAAAGTGAAAGAGGGACGGGGAGGGGGGAAAAAAAAGGCAATAAGAGGATGAAAGGGACAAAACTGAAGGGGACCAAAGATATAGAGATAGAAGGATGGTGAAGCAAAGAAAATAAGATGATAGAGCAAACTAGAAAGAATAGAGTAAGAGTGAGAGAAGAGAGGAGACAGGAAAGGGAAAGAGAGGGAGGGGAGCGTGTGTCAGGAAAGATGCCTATAGAAGTCTCAACCATTGTTTCTCCCAGTGTGAGCGGTGTATAATCACTCAGCCTTACCACAGTAATGACACCATCTGGGCCCGGGGAAGACGGCAGCTTCTCTCCAGCTGAAAAATGGATCGCATAGATCCAGGGCGATTAGAGCATCAGCTGTACACGACCTACCCTCAGAATGAATTCTTTCAGCTAATAACCACAGTAGGTATTGGTGGGGAGTCTCTATACCACCAATAAAACACCTGGGGTTGGCATTTGATGTGTGGATTTGATTTTTTTTTTTTTTTTTTTTGTTGGAATATGCAATTAGCTTGAGGTGTTTACACAGTGTGTGCGGTGCGGTGGGGATGTGAGTCGTATTTGTGTTTTGTGTTTACATATGGTGTAGCTGTCAGTGTCTGAGGCATGATTACTGCATACAGAAATTTCCCTTTAAAATTGCAGGCGAGGCCTCTTTAGTCTGATTGGACATTGTTCATTCTAATCCATTCACCTTTCCATTTACCAACAGCAATCCCACTTTAAGCCTAGACACATTGTTACCAGAAAATGGCTGCTAGTCCTACAATCAAACATACTCAACTAAAGGTCTGTCATGTTGCTTCAGGCTCCCGAGGCTTGTGCATTCATTGTATCTGCGTTGCATCCATTTTAGTTTTTGAAATGACACCTCTCATTTATATTTTGTTTTCACATTATTGTTTTTGTGAAGATGGTGCTGAAAGAGAGAGAGAGAGAGAGAGAGAGAGAGAGAAAAAAACATGACAATGATGGTTCTCAATGACCTGTTGCCATGGCAACACTTCTCTATTGATCTAGCCAGCCCTCATCTCCTTTTACATTCGCCTTCACTCTCACTTCGCTCTCACTTTCCCCCCTCTATCAGTCTCTCTTTAGTTACTCTCTCCATCCCGGGCCTCACTTGCTTTCCATCTGTCTGTCGTGTTCTGTCATGGAGATTGATGCCTTGTGGGGCTATGCTAACCTTCACCTGGTTCTAGCATACATTCTGCTCTTCTGTTCCACTCTGTCAGATTAGATCCACCGCTACCTGCCTCATCCATAAACACATTTATTCAGAATTTAAATCCTAACCCCAGGCGATGATTCAGTAAATACTTTGAAGTGCAACTGCATAACGTGATTGCATTATTAAATGTTCTTATGCCCAAATATAGACAAACTGCAGGCTAGGAACAAAAATGTACTTCATGCTCATTTCAGCTCATTTTAATTCATTCTGTAATCTATGCTGCATTTGCCCCCTGACATTCTGTTGATAACATGCCATGCACATTTTTTTCCCTTTTATTTGTAAAACTGCTCTTGCATCAACTTGCACACTATTTCACTTTGAGAACTATTAAATTAACAAGTTGTGTAAGGTTTGCAACTACTGTTCACAGCCTTTTTTGGCTCTGCAAAGTCTTCAATGGAAACACTTTGATACAAGTCATACCTCAAGATAAAACAACTTTACAGTATATGACATTTACAATTAAAGATGTTGCTATTCTCAAATATGTGTTATCCTACGTACTACCTGTAGTATGATGGTGTACATGTGTGTTATTATTTCACTGTGAAATTAATTCGCAGTAATAATCTGATAATAATCTATTTATTTTGTAATAAAGCATGTTAAGACACCAACCTTTCATTTGCAATCGGCCAAGCTAAGATTATGATAACGGAGGATTCACCCAAGACTGCTGAAACTCGTTCACTTACATTACTGCACATCTGAGAACACACAGTTTTTCCATTGTGTTTTTCTTTTGCACAAATTATCCTTAAAATTCAAAACCATCTCTATGCCCCGAGGGCTTCTCCCTAACTTGAGGATTTATCAATGTGTGCTTATTCAATTTTCCTATTCAAGAGGCTGTTTTTTCTTTCACTCTCAAATGAATTATTTAACCAAACAATGAAAATAGAATTGCTTGTTCTACATGTACAGTAGCAAAGTGACACACATACACACGCGCACACAAACATGCACACGGCTCTTTGTGAATTGTCACAAGCATACACAGTCATGCATTACATGCAGCATTTGCATTGCCACCCTATGCGCTTTCCTCATCCCTCTCTTCAGACAGGACCATGACTAATGCTAGGAAAATGGCAGGGAATATTTTGAGCATGGAGGAGACAATTTTTTATGGTCCAAGGAAGAATGCATTTTAAAATGGAAACTGCACAGGCAGCTCGCAGACCTCCTACACAATAGCACAGTTAAGTGTGTGTGTATGTGCGTGCACATGTGTTGCGTGGGTGCACGGGTGCTGCTCAAGGCCCCAAGTAGGTGGCTGATACATCATATTATGACTGCTAATAGTCAACAGGCATCATTGTGATTTAATGCAGTTGATCTTCTAACCCAACTACTAAAACACATATAGTCATAGTAACATCAAATTCAAGTTAATCGCTGACAGAACAAAGCAATATTAAAATTGACATTAAGACATTAGCAAACAATCACAGTGGATTTAAAAAAACTCAGGTTCAATACATTTATTTTGAAGAGAAAACAGAGGTAAACTAGGTATAGATCGACTATCTGGTTCAGAGCTGCAACGATTAGTCGATTAATCAATTAATTAATTGCCAGAAAATTTATCTGCAACTATTTTTATAATCGATTAATCACTTTGAGTCGTTTTTAAAGAACAAATATCCAAATTTGCCAAGTCCAGCTTCTCAAATGTGAATATTTTCTGGTTTATTGAGTTTTCTATGATAGTAAACTGAATATCTTTGGGTTATGGTCGGGACAAAAGAAGACATTTAAGAACCATTTAAGTCACCTTTGGTAGACAGTTATCATCATTTTTCACCATTTTTGGACATTTTATAGACCAAAATATTAATTGATTAACTGATAATGAAAATAATCGTTAATTGCAGCCCTAATCTGGTTGAACTTTGACCTACTGAATAAGCAGAAATTGTGAATGCGCAGCTTTCTATAGGTCCATTTTCTCTCTTTTTTTCAGGGTGACACTACTTGACTATACTTGGCACATTCACAAATATAGATTGGATTCTAATGTCAGCTTTCATCAGGTTACCGTATCATTCAATTTGTGAGGCATTTGTGACATGTTGCTGTTAACAAGCTCTTGTTCGGAAAATATGAACGTGTTATAGGCTTGAAATTATCTTGTCTATACTCTCCTGTCTCTGTTTCTCCCATAGCCAGCTATCTGCTTCTTTCTTTCCCCTTCCTGCCGGTCTTCTTCTCTTACCTGCATGACTCCCTACTCCTCTAACAGCCTGTCTGCCTGTTTTCTCTCTCCCCTTCCTGCCTGCACTCCTGCCTTACTCTGTGGCTGCCTTCACAGTATGACAGCCCACTAATGAAAGCAAGATAAGCATGCCAAGCAAACTGTTCATTTCAAATTAGAAAAAAAAAATCCCCTCACACATAAAAAAAATACAAGTTTCTCCCCCTTATCATCGCTGTATTCCTCCCTGCTCTGCCTGTCCCTAGCTAGCCGGAGCAAATTTGATTGGGTCCGGATAGGGAGAGAATGGCAGCAGATAAGGCACCCGAAACTGTCGCCAAACGAGGCCCGATGCAGCCGAGGATAAGGGCCGAAACGCAATTATACTGGCAGAATTCTTATATTAAACCCCAATCACCAGTGTAAAACTGCTGCCACCTCCATTGCCATTCCTCTACCCCTCATCCCTCTATCCTTCCATTCCTACCTTTCTGTGAATGACGAGTGTCTAATCTCTGTGGGTACAGATCTCTCTCTCAGGTCTTAACATGGCTGTAATCATACCCCTCGCCCCCCCCCCCCCCCAACAGCCTCCCCCTCTCCTCCCCAACCCTCCCCAGTCAGATGGACTGCGCCTGATAACAGCACGGCTGAAGAAACTTTTTCTTTTTTTTTTTTTTTTTCCTCCATGGAATAGGCCAGCGCTCCTGTCAGCTTGGAGATAGTTACAGCTGTTTTCCTCTTTCTTCCTTAATGCGTTTCACACTTACTCTGAGCATCTTTGAGGCTGTAATGGGGGAATACATGTCACAGTTAACAGCTGCATGCATGGTTTTGAGTCTCCCATTTCCTAGCCCACCAACAGTAGAGTGTAGTGCAATATCCAATTGTCTTCTATATGGATTATATTTATATTGCTTTACCTTCTGCCTCTTTCATTAGAAAATGCTTTGGGAATACTATGGACACACTGGGCAGTTGTTCCTTCTGCCACTTAGTCACTCCGCTTTCAGGACGCAGTTACTAGGGCTGGAACATTTTCTGCTAATGACAAAAGGGGCATTCCTCTTTCACAAAGCTCTCTGTCAAGGAAAATGGACTCTAATTATAATAATGGTGACTAGCCTTGACAGTTTATAGAAAGGCCTGCCATTATCCTAAACATAGCAGTATCACTGTCAGCGAATAAATCAGTTTTATTTTGTTTGTCTTATGTAATGTCTTAGAGAGCAATGTCTACAAAGTAAAATCCCAATCCCAAATGGTTCATTAATAATGCAAGGAAATGAAAACATGCTAATACTGTTACCAAAAGTAGCCGTATTCAGATGGCATTGATGACATTATTATGCAGGAAGAAGATGTCTTTAGTTGCGTGGATTGCATCAGGGTGAATAGGGTTGATGATGGGGTGTTGAGCAGGGTGTACTGGAGATATATAGGGGTGGGGTGGTGGGGGCGGGTGGGTTGGCCAACATGCAGTATTCTGCTGTTTCCTGTCCTCCAGCTGTGAGGGCCACGGCTGCCACAGCACTATTAGGGGGTCTGGGTCACCGCCTGCCGAGTGCTCCATTGTCAGCTGCCCGCTTAACAGACAGAGAGGCGAGAGAGAGGTCCAACCTCTATTGTGGCACCGTTGCAAAACAGCGGAGGAGAAGAAAAAAAAAAACATCTGATGACTGTATAATTACACAGTGAATACAGTCCCTCCCCCCAACAGCATTTTTTCCTTTTTTTTCTATTCATTCCTTTTCTTCCCCCCTGTCTCTTTCTTTTTTTTCCGGTAGAGTGTCTGCTAATTAAGCGCTTCCATTAGGCAGCCTGTAATTGGTTTGAAAAGTAATGACAAGCAAGTTTATTTACAAGGTAATTAGAATAAAGGCAGGCTTTGTGCTGATCATAATCATTTACAACTGCAGTAAAGGAGAAAAAAGGCGGAAAAAAAATCCAGAATCACTGTTATTTGACAGACAAGCAGTTCAGCACACTATATGTAGTTATCAATGTTTTATCCTATCTGTAAACAAACTGCACTCCACACATGGGCAGCCCCTTTTTTTCCATCTTGCTGATGTTTTGTTCAGTGTGCAAATACAGGCCTTTCTTTGATAAATGAATGAGATTGAGTTAAATCAAAGAAGACATTGTGGGGCAGCTTTCTTCATCTCTTCCCTCCCTGCCTTCATGCCATCATTATGCTAAATGTACAGAACTGGTCTGTCAGCTGAAAGCTGGAGACTCTACTTAGTTGGTGTGATGGCTTGAAGGGAAGAGTCAGACATTGTGTTATTCCAATAATGTACAACCTTCCTCTCACAGAGGATTGGTATATGGATGTAACAGAGATGGCAGGCTGGCAGGCAGAGTGAGAGAGAGAGAGCTAGAGCGAGGGGGACGGAGAGGTGGGGGGGGTGGGGGGGGGGGGGTAATGCCCATGCACTTGGACATCTCTGCCCTTCACTTTCCAGGCAACAGATGGAAACAGTGTATTAAGGCACCCAGGGGCAACCCTGGGCACCCTGGCATAGCCGAGGCATGGCCAGGTTCAGGGGGAGCAGGTGGGCATCTGTTCCACGCCCTTAATCGCTTGCCGCACCCGCCATCCCTGTGGCGAGCTTGGCTTTTTGTGTATATGTGTGTGTGGGGGTGTGTGGAGGGATGTATTTATATCTGTGTACAGTATGGGTGTCTCGGTGTGTCACCTCTCTGCTGACTTCAGTAAGGGGTAAGGGGAATTTACTCTCTGGTTGCAGGCTGGTTTCACCGGCTCATGAGCTGCAGTGCAGGATCTTAGTCATTAGTTACCACCTTTCGCTCATACCAGTGAAACTCAGGAGAAAAACATCTTTCCCTTTTAACCAGAGGAAGATGTAAGCGTCGCGCCTGTGCCAGGAGGGGTAAAAAAAAATCAGACATTTAGCAAGTCATCTCCCCTTATGGGGCGTGGGTAGTCCATGTTTTTACTTGACTTTTATAAACAGAACATTGTTGTTGATGAAGGTCCTAAGATGAAGCCCGCAGTGGGAATGGGTCCAGGCAATGAATTCAATTAAATTTAATATAAACCTCTTAGTTGATACCATAAATAAGATATACTGCATGAGGACGACAAAATCCTTCGACCTGACAGTGGACATAATAGGGTCTTATATCTTGTTGGTATTCCTTTAGAGGTAAATGAACACAGACATCCGCCGTTGTGTTAAAGCGCAATGAGGATCTTGTTCTTTGTGTTGTCAGCTTGGACAAGTTTCTGTGCATAGCTTTTAAATATTGAGTTGGGCTTTATAGCAAACATAAACAGCTTTCAGTAAATATGATTGGCAGTCATGTTTTCGAAGCCAGGCTAATTCCATTAAGCTATTGATCTCTCTCTGCCTCAGCTCTGGCCCTGTACTGGCTATGAATACCTGTTTACTTTGCCCTGGCCCTGGGCTCAGTTTCATGCTGCCTGCCCGTCTGCCCGTCTATCCGCCATTCTCACAGCAGTAGAATAACTTTTCAGACATCTCTCAACATGGTGCTAGTGCATAGTGGACAAACAAAGAGGAGCAGCTTGCACACCGCACAACAAAGCTGAGAAGAGGTGCTGACTGAGCTGGTTACTGCAAAAGAGGTAGCTGCAATTCTGATACAACTATGACCTTTTTTTCAAAACGTGAATGGTGAGTGATTATTGGCTATAGTCTAGAGTACTAAATCAACTATTTATGCTTATATCTTTGTACTAATGCTGTCTTAAATTATTGAATGTGTTGTTGTGTAAGTTCCAGGTTGTCCATCTATCTTTGTCTTTCTCTGTAGTTTGTGACTCATTCCTTGTCAACGTTTTCTACCTTATATTCATCTTCTGCCTTCTGGCTATATCACAGTCCAAAATGATCTGTATGAAAAAAAGCATATTACTAGCTCTCCCTGCCTGAGCAGCAGACTTTATTGCTGTCAAACCAAGCTTGAGATTTGGTGGGAATCGGGAGCAAAGGGGGGGAGACAAGAGGTGAGGAGAGGGAGAGATGATGGCTTGAAGATTCGACTGGAGAGTTAGCTGTTGTTCCACTTGAGTTTTACTTTACTGAGCAAATCATTTGGTTGACTGGCGTGATGTGCTTCTTCCCCCCCCCCCCCCCCCCTCCAACCTCACCCTCCTCCCACTCATCTCCTGTCCCACTCTGCCCTCTGCCGCTCTCCTCCAGATTGCGGAGGAGGGTGTGTGCCGGGGTGTGAGTGCCTGTTTCCCTCATGCCCTGCTGGTCAAGAGCAAGGGTACAAGCAATGATAACTCACCACAACACCCAGATCACTGAGTTTTATGGGTACAGATGAGGCAAATATGTGGCTCCACTACAGCAGCATCATCCAAATGAAGTCTGAGAGTTGCTGTTTGTCCTACAGTACTTTACAGCCAGTGAGGATCTTATGAAATTTTAAAGTTATACCCAATAAGTTTTTCGTCTGCTTTCGTGCGCAGACCACACACAAACGTGTAAACCCACACATGCACACACAGAACTAGAAATGGTGCATTATGAGTCTACTGTACAGTTATTGTCTTTGCCCCCAGGTATGATCTGTGAGCTGCCTCGCAGCACCGGCTGACATATTATGAACTGAGGAATGAAGTGCTACTCAGGAAAGCAAGACCACATTCCGATCTTATTTCTCCTGCGCACACATAAGCACATTTAACTACACACACAGACAAAAGACACACATACCAACACAGGCGCACACACGCGCAGTAGCTGAGCTCCGAGGAGTAACGAAGCAAACAATGAGTTTCCCCAGTGCATTGTGGCTCGGCTGCCCTGCTTTAAATGTGAGCCGAGTCATCAGCACTTAAACGCTTGATTGATGGCACAGAAGTGAGGATGATTGTGGGATATGCCAGCTCCAAATGACAAGCAATTACTCATTTTGTGTAATGAAAACCTTAACACCAATCATTGAAGCTTTACACCGTGCTAATGCTTTATGTAATATTATATGTTCCCTTCATCCACCCCTACTCCCACCCCCGCTTGCCATCCCTCGGGTGTCGCAGCAGACGTTTACTAAATAACATAATTTGTAATGGCTGAAGTGATGGCACAACAGGCCTGCTAAGTGAGTGAGCAGAGGCAAGTGTTTTATGGCTGAGGGTTGTTTTTTTTTTGTTGTTGTTTTTTTTTTAAGCATATCAATAGCAGAGAGCTGAGAGTCCTGGCAGGTCTACTTACAGCAGCCCCGCAGACATCAGTGCCATTAGGTCTTCTGATTACCATTCTAAATGTTTGCGCCGCTTTAGCCTAACACTATCATCCGTCCAGCGGTGTGTTGCTATGGCAACCAAGACTTAATTATGGTTTTTATATGTGTGTACGTGTTTGTACGCCTGCGTGCGTGTCCCCTCAGCTTTAGCCAGTATTATATCTGTGTGTGTATGCACACGAACGGGCATGTTCGTCAACGTGGCGTGAGATAGCGAAAGTGCTGTCCTCCTTTCTCTCCTCTCCCTTTGCTCTGCCAAGACTACAATTACCCCTGCACTCCTCTCCTCCACAAAATCACTGTAATTATCTGTAGCCAGCATGGGCACACTGGCTGGCAACAGGTGCCATGTGAATGCTAATCCCCTCCCCCTGGCCGCATGCTATTCTTCTGCCTGGCCCCTGACAAACCAACTGTCACTGACAGAAGGAAAGACACTCCAAAACTGCACACTCCTTCAGAGCTGCATGCGTATGGACAATAATTAGGCTGCCCAGAGATGTTAAGTTGTGGGATGTCAAGTGTAGTTAAAATGTAAAGCTTTTTGTTGAGCATGTACGGTGGGGTGTGTGTGTGGGCATATGTGTGAATTATGGCATGACAGCCTTTCCTCCTTATGGTAATGTGTGTACATGAGCCTAGTCTACATACACAGAGACATATAAGTGCAGGCACGCACACACACACACACACACACACCCACACACACACACACACAGATTTGACATCAATCCATAGCATTAAATGAAGTGTGAAAAACAGGTCAGAGAGGACTTCCTGTCTTTATAAACAGCCTAAACGCTATCCAGATGTTCCATGCCTGTCCTGTCCCTACAAAATCTGCTCACGTCAGCGCTAACTGGCAAAATATAGCCTCTTTAAAGTGATATACACTAACTGAGGCAAGGACATCAGTACGCACTACCTCGGCTGCTGCACTTTGACTATGGTCTGGAGTAAAAATGTCAGCTCCTCTACCTGTATTTATAGAGCATTTCACTGTCTTTGCTTAAGTGTCATCCCAATGGAAATGAGCAATATCTCTTTATTTCTACCTATGCTAGGCCATCTGTGCCAGGGATCAGCTGTGCTCTTTACAGACCTCACCTGATATATATATAACACAGGAGGACACCAGTCCACTCACTGTTATGTAAATATGTATTGAAGAAGGTGAGCACAAGGTGGGGAGCAGACAGAGAAGACTTCCAGAAAGCCCCGAGCACCAGTAGTGCTAGCTTTTTTAGGAACGAGCAGACGTCCTTAATACACCCAGTGCATGCAGAAGATATACTGCCAATCAGGAGAACAATGACAGGACAGTAGACATGCTCAGAGTCAGCGTGGTGTAGTCCGAAGTGGTGGATCAGGTGTCACTCGTCTCCATGCGGTTGAGTGTATCCCGGCTGTATGAGCCTCGGTGGCCCGACTGGCTGCTCTCTCGCTCTGCGCGGTATATGAAACTGCTGCAGATGCCAGGACAAAGCATAGTAGATGTAAAACATTTGCTTGGCTTTTATTTTGAATGCAGTGCATACTGTAGACAGGGACAACACAACTGGTGGGGACAGATCGAATCAATAAATAAATGATGATGGCTCTTACTTTCTAGGAACCCTTGAAAACACACACACACACACACACATCTCCAACATAATGCATAGGCACACTGGTTTGACCTTTCCATCTCTACAAAGAAGCAGAAATGGCTAGGACTCTTTCCTGTTAACTCACCCATTATTCTGCCCACAATCCTTTTGACATGGGGGCCACGTTCAATGTTTAATGCTGTTTGTTTTATATTCCTGCCTCATTTCCTTATATAAAAATTTATGATGACATTCTCTACCTTCCATAAAATATTCATAAATGTCATTACTAATAACTTTCATAGATTATCTAAATTGATCCTTCTGTCTGCTTTTATCTAGGCTGCCCAGCATGGATCCATTAGTTTTGAGTGAGAGACAAGCTCGTCTTGTATTTGGTTATGTATGGACAGGAGAGAACAGATGTACTTGCATGTTTGTGTGTCACCTCTAAACAATTTGGTATATATGCTATTACAGATATATCAGGGGAGTTTCACCATCAAGATGGAATCTTTTTTTTAAAAACAGTGTTATGAAGTATTTCAGCTCTGCTTTGTACATTTGACACTGATCAGCTATATTTCCTTTACACCACTGACAAATGTGTTTATTTTCTTCAAAACAAGGACTGTCTCAGTCCAGCAGGGTATCCCATTCTTGTGGCCTTTTTAAGTCAGACTTGACTCTTCGTTTTCTGAGCGTGACTACATTTTTATGAAATGAATAATTTGCATTAAAGCTAATTCTCTATAAATGAGGAGGTAACGGCTATAGATCCAGGCGTGAATCCTCATCCTCTGGTCTGCCCTGATCTTTAATATATAATAGATTCCTGTCTCTCAGTGCCTTCTGTTCCCTATGAAAATTTCAAATGTCCCATTAATCATTCACCGGCCAATTTCACTTACATGACATGTGCATTACGCCGCATGCAAAACATATATATAACTAATTTTGCCAAAAGATAACAAAAGTCACGAGAAGTCATGCATTTTTTCTTCACCTGTCACTCTCTCCCCTCTTTCTCTTGCTCTGTCTCTTCACTTCCACTTTGCCATTTTCAATCACTCCCACTGTCTTCCTTTATCTTAGTCCTTCTCATTGTAAGTCTTCCTTTATTGTATGGATTACAATAAAGGAATTGTTGTTACTGCTATCATCATACATTTTGAAACCCAAGACTTTGATCAGATAGATCACAGCATGCTTTCTTTTATTTTCTCTTTTCACTGATGGGTTCCACTGATACTTTACTCTTATCTAAAGTCTACTTAACTGGCCTTTTTCCCCCTTATTTCTCCAATCATTTTATGCTGTTTGTGTTTTACTTTTTGCCCTGTAATTATTTTGTTGTATTTTGTCATTTTTTTATGTAGGTATTCAATTCTTTTGTACACTCATGAAACACTTTGTAACTGTAGTTTAGGAAGGTGCTGCAGTAATGCCATGTTTCATAAATGCCACTATATTGGAAAGAGAGCAGAGAGACAATTTTCACCATGAGCTTCCGTGCTGGGGAGAACTTGAGTGAGCCTTATTGAAATGACAACAATTTGTTGTATTGTTCTCCTTGTCTGTTCCCCTGGATTTGCTGGTTGTCTGTTTTAATGATAGGCCTGAGCCTCAGAGTGTCCTTCTGTCTCCTGTCCGCCACCCTGACACAGAGATGAAAGATGAAATGGAGATTGTGACTGATGCAATTACTTTGCCGCTGATTGAAGGAGAGGCCAAATTATCACCGCCCTGATTGGGCTTTGTCTGGACTGAGAGCATGCCACGCTCTGATTAAAGTGTCGCAGAAATGTGTGTGTCTGTGTTGGGGGGGTGGGGGGGGGGGGTCTATACATGTGTGTGTGTGTTTTGGACAGTAGAAAGGCCTTGGATGGTAGAAAGGAAAAAAAAGACACTTTGTCATCTTTGACCTTCCCACATGCGAGTTCCTCTTAACAAGAACAGAATCAATGCACAGTCTACTGAATCAGATTTTATGATTTTATGAATTCTTTTCATGCATCTCCTTTTTATGCCTCTTTTTATGTCTTTTTCAGAAAGGTGCAGAATAATAATGCATCTCTTTTAGATCCCCAACACAGGGGTCCCACTTCAACTTCCCTTTTTTGGCCCTTGAATTCTCTGTTAATTTTTTTCATCTCAGTTCTTATCAGCTACAAATTTAATTTTCGCTGCAGCATCCACCTTGTGCCACTGGAGGCCTCCTTTCTGTCTTTATTTTTTTTTTGTCTCACAATATAACCTCATGCTCTTTCCATATATTTCTTTCACTCTGTCTGCGCATGTTTCTCTCATGGATCCTGTTCCGTCTTCCCCCAACCCCCGTTCCCTCTCCCTCTTTTTGGCCTCTCTCTCATCTCCTGCTCCACTCTTGCATCAGTCTTTTTCAAACAGCTTGTGTTCAGCTGAGCCCCAACTTCAAACATACATTTTAAAAGAACCGAAACTATCTCATGTTAGAAAAAAAAGCCCCTGAGTCTTATTTGCCCAGCACTGCCACGCTCCTTCTCCCTCCCTCTCTTCTTCTCTCCATCCAGCCCTCCATCCGTCCCTCCCCATCCAAAGTGTTGTTTGTTTATCATCATTGGAGCATTCTAGCTCCAGGTTGTTGCATCATAATTAGCAGCCTGACTAGCACTGATGCATATGTGCGTGTGCGCATGCGTGCGCGGTGGTGCTGTTGGTTCATTTCTGATTTCACAGGGAGTTAGTTCATCCCTGTGGCTGATCCCAGGAGCCAGCTGTTGGCTGTAGACTATTGCAGCCTCACAGCATGGCAACATGGAGGTAACACACATCATATAACTCACCCCCACCCTCTTTCTGCATAGAACCAACTTGAAAGGCTTTACTCTCTCTCAGCAGGCGCCTGATCCCTCCCTCTATCCCTCCATCCATCTATCCTTTCTTCTATCTTTCCCCTCTCTCTCTCTGCTCGCTTCTGTTGTAGACTGTAATACAAGGCCTTTAAATAATTACACATAGAAGTCCTCCAGAGCGGCTAAATGGGAAGCTAGGGCTCAGTGAAAGTTAACCCCTTCACCGTGCAGTGGTTTATGCCTTCTTAGAGCAGGCCACTGATAGGTGAAGCTGTGATCATCTTGTGTGTGTCTCCATGTCTTTTTGCCAGGCTGTTTAAAACCAAGCCTAACGTAATCTGTGGGAAAAACAGCTTTCTAGTGACAGAGTATTTGGCTGGAGATTCACAGGCTATATCTGAGAAGAGAATCTGTCAGCTCAGAGAGCTCTGAGGGACAGGGTCTGAAAAAAAGAGGATGATCTTTACTTAAGAGTTTAGGCAGATCAGAGGTTAGGTTTCTCTGTGACTGGTTCTTACTTGAAAAATTGCGTAATTTCTAATTTATATGCCTTTTTTGGTAAAGGGGAACTTTTTTTTCCCACAGGTCTTCAACAAGGCTTTCCTACATGACCTTCCTGAGGCATCTTGTTAAAAATATATATATAGTGCCCTGGCTTTGATTATAACACTGGATCAAGTCGTTTCAGTCAAAGATGAATTATGAGAATAGTCATTGAGCTTTTGAGGAGAAGCAAGTGATGAAAACAAAACAGAAGGACTGACAAGAACAGATTTAAAATGATACATAACAAGTGTTCTTCATCTTTTTATATTGCCAACAAGTAGCTAAATACACAAAACCAAACACTATAGTCTTCAAACTGCAGCTTTGTGTGGAGGCATTTAAAAAAAAAAAAAAACTAGCATAAAAGTAACACTCGCCCACTAAACAGTCCAAACTAAGATCATGTGGAAAAGCTATATATGGCAGAGGGCTACTGTACCATCAACAGACGAGCTGTACTTTTCACCATCTAACCTGCCAAGTGTAGGTTGCTTTGGAATGATGCTAGGATCTGGCTTTGCCCAGGCTCCCACTGATGTGTATACGTATGAAGGGGGTTGGTAGATGGAGACTAGCTCACAGCTTGAGTCCTGTTAATGCAGATGGCTGCTTCTGCTGGCGTATGGGTAGGGTTTATGTGCAATGTTAATGAATATTTATGTGTTTAAAGCACATTTGTGGTGGGAGGCTCCTGTGGATATGAGAACAAGACTTTGACTCAGAGCCTTAGTGAGTGTCAGGGGAGTGTAAGGGGCATTGGAGTGTGGCTTAGGGGGATGAGGATTCCTATTCAGCTGGCTTTATGGCTTAAAATGTCTTTGTCTTTATCACTGGGACTGGAATATGAATATACAATATATATGTTCTGTAAAAGTGAGTGGGAAGTCCACCTTATTTAAAAAAATCATAAAAGTCAGTCAGACATTAAACTAAGAAGTTGTAGTTGCAACACTTAGACATACACATCAGCATGTATATACACATACAGTACAATACTCAAACTACAAATAAGTGTCTGTGTGGGGTTTTGACTCATGTTGTGTTGCTCTTCACTTAGAAAGGGTGAAACAGTAAGTTACTCTTTGTCAGACTGCACTCATGGTGTGTGTGTTTTGTATCACTTACTGTGGTAAAACCACAGAGGAAATGTTGAATTGATTTTCAGGGTGGAGTTTGCAGACTTTGATTGCAGTAGTGTAATAATGCAGTGTGCTCACCCCCCACCCCCCACCCCCCCCTTAATACTTCCCTATTGAGCATGTACTGTATACAGTACAAGGCCACCACTAATCAAATTCTCTCTCTTTCTCTCCCCCATGCCATTGCCTCTGGTGCATCTCCAACATCAGGTAAGAAATTGTTCTATCATTCCACCAATCAATAGCAATATGGCCTGTAGCTAGCAACACACTGACACTGTCTAAACTCAGAGATTTAGATGTGTGCAAATGGCAGCAGTAATATTTTACTTTCGGCATCAACAATATTATCAGAGCCCAGGTGGAGCAGCACAGTAAATCCACCTCTCATCCTTTGGTTTGGATCTTTTATCAAGACTGATACTTCCCATGTAATGAAAGCTATTTGGCAAGAGCTGTCGCTGTGTGGCGTCCTGGGAAGGAGCTAAAGATGCTCTGGCTCACTGTGAAAACAGCTCAGTGCTGGGCTCAGGCAGCTGTACTGCTGTTGCCGATGTGTAGCGCGTCTCCTCAGCCCTCCTGTGACAGCTCCCCCCCAGTTTATGACAAATGGTGGGTCGCTGAGCGGGCTAACAGGGAGGTAATGCCTGTTGGTTCATTAGTAGGCCAGGTCACTGTGGGCTCAGGACCAGACATACACACCTCTACGCTCCTTGCTTCTGGGCTGATGGACAGATACACTGGTCTTTTACGTTTGCACAAATGACATATATACAAATACAAATGCATGCTTTCACCAATATATAAAAAAATGGAAATGGCACAGTACATTTCTTGCACTTCTTCCTGCTCTCTAGAGCTAATACGACAAAATCACCTGAGCGACATGTTCATTTGTCATTTGTTCCCCTATATCATCCATTGATGTTTGATTGGCCCTAACCTTTGACCCACTGACCTTGGCCTAAAGGATCGTGATGAAGTGTCATTAAACAGTTGATCCCACCTCAGATTCCATCACTTTTTAATCAAAATATTCTTAATCCATAATTTGGAACCTCTTAACACCCCTAATATAGCTCATACATGCATCAATAGACAGGCCCAGCACAGTCTCTCTGTACCATTCTGTCCTTCATTTGCTCAGTTGCAGCACCCCCCCCCCCCACTACCACTCCCCCCCCCGCCCTTTGTCTCTTCGTCACTCACGCACACACTCTCTCCATCCTAACTAAGGGCTCTCAGAGGGCCACAGCCCAAACTGCTGGCCCTGTCTGTCTATTAATAAATGGCATTAACCACCTGGCCCTTCAGGGACTATTCATTTTAAAGATGAACTACCTTAAAGTACAACACAATGCCGTCTCATTTTTACTGCTTCCTCATTACTGCTCAGGGTGGCTCAAGACTCATCACCGACCCTCCTCTTCCGCCCCTTATCCCACCATCCCTCTATCTTTTCATCCTGCCTTAACCACTCCCTTCCCTCGCTGTCCTTAGGAGCAAAAAGCGACCCGAGTATCCACAGATAAATCAATAGCAGAACAAGAAAAATGATTATGATCACAATGGTAAGAAAGTCGCCTTTTCTCCAGATGGATTTCTAATTTTGCTAAACTCCCATCAACTCAATGGGTTGGCCTTTGAATAGCCAGAGTCCCAATTCCCAGTTCTGTAAATGCACTTACAGCAATTGTGATGATAAATCTAGGCCCTCATGTTAAAGTGTTTTATACTTATATAATTACCATAATAATCAAGTTTATTGTGGAGTGGCGTGCTATGCAGTACCATGGGTGTTTCATTCGTAGCAATTACTGTTATAAACGTGCTACAGTGACTGTGTATCTGCACAATAAGCTGCCCAGACCAATTTACTGTGATCCATGACAATGTGGTACACCGCTGGCCTGCTAAATCGTTTACAGCATAGCATATAGAGCCTGTTCTTGGCTTTAATTACTCTGACTCTAAATAAGCTCCAGTATCATGCTTACTAATTCCACAGTGGACAGTTAATATCTGGATCAAAGAGATCACTACAGTTAAAAAGAAAAAAAAAAGGAACCACATCAGCATTTCATTGGCCTCTCTTTCTCATTTACTCTACAGTATGTTTAAAGGGTTTTTCTCCCTATTATGTTTTTTTTTTTCCCGTTGTTGTTTCTGTTGAAGATGAATCAGAATGCTTGGAATCGTTGCACACGTCTTCCCCTGTGTCTGAATGTCAAAATATTTGTTCCGGGTTTGTTTTAGAACCCTGGCAAACGGGTGAAGGAAAGGTTTGAAGTTGTAGAGGAACAGCCTCATTATACTCACCAAGCCGCACAGTTATTCTGTATGAAGTGGAGATAAAAGCAAGAAAAAAGCTGAGAGCGAGAAGAAATAAAGAACATTGGTTAAAAAAAAAAAAAAAAAAAGAATGTGGTAAAAAAAGATGAAGCTTGAAGGAAAGAGAAATGTGGAAAGAAAAGGGGCTGGATCAAAAGGATAAGGGGGAGGAAGGAAGGAAGGAAAGCACCATGTGTTTCTAAAAAAGAACCAAAACACAAAGTGAAAGAGATCAAATTATAGCAAGAGATAGTGACTCCACCGGTATGACTGGTTTATCAGCTGAGCTTAATGGTTTAAAGTCCCTGTCTCTTACTCTTTCTCTCTGAAGTCCTAAAGACAATTTCAAATTACTCCATGCTGATACGGCTAATGTTAATTAAAAGCTGAATGCTTTAGCCCTTATTGTGTGCTTATGTTTGAAGCGTCGGACTCTTTTATTTCATTTCTTTCCTTCTTTCTTCTTCTCTGTCAGATTTAATATGGCCCCCACATATGTACATATACATACAGACGGGTGACAAATTAAAGGAGAAATCGGTACAGGTCTGAATGCTTGACTCCTACAGTGAGGGGATCCACTGACTCTGTTATGCTGTAAGGGGCATTTTGCTGGCATGGTTTGGGTCCACTTGTCCCCTTAGAGGGAAGGGTCACTGCTAATCAATACAAAGTTGTTCTGAGTGATCACCTTTATGATGAAACATTTCTATCCTGATGGGAGTGGTCTCTTCCAGGATGACAATGCTCCCATCCACAGGGCACGAGGGGTCACTGAATGGTTTGATGAGTATGAAAATGATGTGAATCATATGCTGTGACCCTCACAGTCACCAGATCTCAACACACCTGAACAGATTTTGAACAACACCTGGGAGATTTTGGACCGATATGTTAGACAGCGCTCTCCACCATCATCATCAAAACACCAAATGAGGGAATATCTTTTGGAAGAATGTTGTTCATCCCCCCAGTAGAGTTCAGAGACTATAGAATCAATGCCAAACATTGAAGATGTTCTGGCGGCACGTGGTGACCAAACACCTTACTGAGACACTTTATGTTGGTTTTTCCTGTGATTTGTCACCTGTCTGTATATATACACACAGAGAGTCAGAGTGAGGGAGGGAACATACCAATTTTGTTGTTGTTTTGTGTATGTTTATGTATTTTGGGATGGGATTTCAGTGCAGACAGTTTGTGCTGTGAATCGCAGTCTTTGGCCTGTGAGCAATGGGTTCAATTCTAGCCATGACAGCAGTCTCCACGCCAGGTTCTGTGGAGCAGATATTTTAATCCATCATGCGTACATGTCCCACTAACATCAGACTTTTGACTTTTGACTGAGAAAAGTGCATCTGATAAACATGGTCTGCTGCGAAATAACCCAACTGTAGACCCTCCTAACCAGATGCAAAGAATATTGTCCGTCATTGCACTCTTGAACACAAAGACTCCAAAGCATGCAATTTTTCAATTCAGTATTATTTGAATGATAAAGAAAATGTAATGTACTGACATGTAGAGATACCAATACAGCTGACCTTCTCAGCACATACAGACATGGGATGACAACTTCACATAGGATTTCCCATGCTTATGCATAATTAATTTTTTTCTATCACATGTTCTCACCTTTGTCTGTGTACTTTATATATATGTGTGTATGTGTGTTTATTATTGGTAAAAGGCTGCCATTTGCACACCTCTGGGTTACAGTCATGGCCCCGTGTGCAGCACAATGAAAGCAGCTGCCGAGCGCGCCTTTGAAGACTCGTTGGGAGGCAGCAGCGCACACGTGCTTCTAGCTCACTAACCTAAATTCCTCCACCTCACACTACACAAACATTGTGTCCACACCCACACACTCTCGCTTTTACGCGGGAATTCATGCAAAGCAACTCGCAGACACAGACACTAATTCACATTCACGTGAAAACACACACGCACGCACATGCACACAGAAACACACGCATACAGGCTTTCCCCAGGTAGGTGGTTTCAATCTAGACACAGTCCCGACATTCTTCAAAGACTAGGCTCCACTGGCTCTGTTTCATTCTTGCCTTGTCTGTCTGTTCTAGGAGACAGATGTACTATATAGTTCTGTTGAACTACTGAGTCGAAGAAAATCTCTCTGTTTGTGTACTGAGATGCGTCAATCACAATCCCGCAATAAACCATCTGGCATTCTCTTTGTAGGGGATAGTATTTATGGATAGCATAATTATAATAAGATTGTATGACTGATTATTTCACAAAAAATAGGCAAACTTATTTTGTTTCACCTTCTCTATTCATCTAAAATCACTCTAATGCGCCACGTCGAAAAAGAAAAGTGAGCCCAAAGCCTTTAAGACAGCACAGAAATTGCTGTTACAATGTTATAATGGCATGTCTTCACAAATGTGACCATACACGTGTGGCCACATGAGAACTGTTCTTTAGGCTTTCCCCCACAGATAAGAAGGAATAATTTGACACCTCCAAAACAGACACCAGTGACTGTAGCTACTATAGGTGTCTGGCTTGACATTCTATCATGTTTGTTTCCTCCCACATTGAATATGCAATCGAATCGCTCCCCTAGCAGATGAAATGGCATCCAGTTGACTCTCATATCCTCCACATGCATGATGTGAAGGCTCCACATAGTGTGTCTGTGTATGTGTGATGCGGGGGTTGTACCAACCCCTGGGATCTGGTCTGTGATGAAACATTCAAGAAGAGTTGCTAGAGGAGTGTATTCAACACCAGGCTGTAAAATGAAGCTCTGGAAAAGCAATCTGCACTCACAGAGACCTATCGCTTTCATTACCACCGAAGCTCTGTGCATCAAAGGCTGTATTTTACTAAGATAAACGTTGTGTCGTGAGTCTTCGACGGAGGGAGGGCCTAAACGGTCATTTGCATACCTTATACACGCATGCTGCATACACAAAATGCTGGATAAAAACATAAAAAACGATATAAAAACGTATCATACATTATATAGCGTGGAGCAGTATGCTCATCCCACACATATTAAATGAAGATAAATAGATTGCATTAATTGTACAGTATCTGTGCTAAAGCCACTGATTAATGCCACTGTTTGCTGATTCAGATCTTGTAATGATTTATGAGGACTTTCACAGCTGATAATTTTCAGCATGCACATTGTTCATTCTGAGGTGCTACTTGTGGAAATGCTGTATGTATGTAAGTGTACGATACATGCACATACAGTACTGTACACAGGCAGTGAACAGACTGAAGGTCTATGTCTGTGTTTGTAGAGGTGAGTGAAAGAGCAGTCAGCGTTTGTTTAGCTAATCAGGCAAATGAGTGTCATAAAGGAAGGCAGAGGCAGGAGGGGAGCAGAGTGCAACACCGAGGAAACCCACAGAGGAAAGAGTCTCCCCCTCTGGGAATAGACCAACCCACCCCACCCATGTCCCGCACATAACATTTCAGCAATTAAACGTTGACTGATGTCCTGACTGATCAAGGTTACTGGGCCAAGGTGAAACCCAATGAACAGTGTCACATTGCTTTATGGTTCCTGTCCCATAGGTCTCCCTCTGCATGGACCCTACTGTGTACTAATGCAAGCTGTACATTGAAACTGTCCTCATCAGAAAAATGTCAACATTGGTTCTGCTAAAAAACAGCCCATGTTAATGTTGACAAGTGACCTTTTATGGTCATGCAACCACTAGGTGCCCTCTCAGGAAAAGTAACATATTGTTTTTTGAAACAACATATATTTACATTGGATAGCAAAAGTGGAAGATGTTGAGGAGGTTGTTTTACAGTATTGCCATTAAAAGCGGATATTGGTAGATCTTTGTGAATGTATGTGGAGGTAGTGAACATAAACCGGTCTGACTGCTCGTTTCGGAGCATGTGTATCTTTGTCTTCTGGCAGGCACACTGACTAGATCCCAAAGGAGAGATGCAGGTTAATCAGACATGTTGCTCAGAATTAGAGTTTCACAACCTGTCACCACCACCACCCTCACTGATTTCCTCTGCCTGCCGTCCTCCCTTCTGTGCTTCTTGGAGACCAAGTTCCTCAGCAGTAATGGAGATAACTGCCGTGTAATAGACTTTTTTGTCGGATCCACTGGTGTCAAAGCAGCATGGGTTCTCTATGACATGGCTATTGATTCCTGATTGGGCCTGCTCACTAGAGAGGTTACAGAGATAGGAAGAGCGATGGAAAGCTAGTCCCAGGGCTAATGGGCCAAAGGGGCAATGCTGAAGGGTAGGACCAGGCCAGGATAGAGCTCTTCAATAACAGTCACTTGGAGCTACACTGTCCTTTAGGTAAAAGACTCATTTCATTATAATTTACTGGAAACCTCATTGTCATTGCCTGACTTTTTAGCAGTCTATTGCTCTCTCTTGTGCTCTCCCATGCAGTTTTATTTTCTCTTGTACCCCCTCCCACCCTTCTTCCATCCCTCTCTCCATCTTTCTCTCCACTAGCCTATCAGAGAGAGGGTCATAACTCAGGTCAGGACTATAAAAGCGTCAGGATGGCAGCATGCATGGACCTTGCATTATAGGGTCAGCCTGGACTTCATTACCACAATTACACTTAGGTGCTGGTGGCCGGCATAATGGGTGACTGCTCAACCCATTTGCTACCGTGTATTTCCTTTACCACTGAATGATTGGAAACCACAAAATGCTGCAAGCCTCCATTAGACAGTCTATTCTAAAACACTCTGTTAGTGCTGCCATGTTCACTGCCAAAAACTAGCACCAGAGAATGATTGCAGTAGAGCACACCAGAGCCAAATTGATATGTAACAGAATGTTACTGCCGGAAAAGAGAAACAAGCTGCAAATTACAGTCAGTGGCTTTTTTGGGGGGGAGAATTCGGATTGTCAAAAGTTTCAGAGACAATAGCCTCTACTAAATAAATTAATAAATAAACAAAGCTAAGCCTAATCTAATATGTGAAAGCCTGTCAGAGGAATGGGGGACTCAGGGGGGAATATTGTGCATGTGAAAGGCCATTGGAGGATTAGAGTGAAAGGCCAGACATGGAGAGAGTGAGCACAACATAATAAAGGCAGAGCAGCTGTTCAAAAAAGGACAAGACTGGAGGAGAAAAGAAAAGGAGAGAGTGGGAGAGAGAGCCTGAGAAAGCGACTGAGAGAGAGAGAGATTGCGGGAAGGCTAGAGGCTGTATTTTTAGAAATTAAAGATTTATTGAGTGGCGAAAGAGCAAAAGTGTAGAGAGAGAAAGGGGATGGGGAGAGAAGAATGGACATGGGTGATCTTTTCAAAAGGCCTAAAAGGAAGCATTTTTGTCCCTGTCATTTCAATCTGGCATCGGACAGCATGTCTCAATCAAGAAGATGGAGGGAGAGTAAGCAGCCAAGCAGACAGTCAAATACTGTATGTGGGGTTTTCTCGTACCTGGTCTGAGGCCTCTGAATGAGTAGTTGGAGTCAGAGATTGACCTCCCCGCTGCTAGGATCCTTCATTAATTCATAGAGCAGTGGACCCCGGTGCTTTCAGTGCACCAGGTGTGGCCTTGAACGATGCCTGTTAAAAAAAGACCTAATTTCCATTCTGGGGACTTTAAGCACTTAGGCTTGTTATGCCCAGGAGGGCAGTATGGTGCGGTATGGAGTAGAGCAAGCAAATCAGTGTGTGAACCGAACCACTATGACTCACACTGCTTAAAATGGAACAGGAGCATGGGTACGATGGCCTCCCTCCCTATGAGTTGCTTTGGTCTTTGTTACTGACTAGCTAGGTGACTGACATTAAGACTGTCTGGGTAACTGATTTGTTGGCTTGATCAGGCCAGCCCAGCACAAAGAGCAGCCCCCGACTGACCCCCCCCCCCCCCTCTCTGAAATGGTAGCATTAATATGCAACAGCAGTATTTCCCCTATCCTCTTTAGCACCTAATCAGACTTTATTCAAATTTGCACAGCTGTAGTTCATGTATTATGCAGCATTAGTTGCTACTTCAATAGTCATTAATAAAGAGTTGGCCGGCCTCTGAATAAGCGATGATGCAAGAGGATGATGAGGTGAGTGAGAGATGGAGAGCAGGGAACATAGCCTGTCATCTCCTACAATCTATGTCCTTCAAATGGTTATTTATTTCCTTATTGTGTGCCATATTATGATGTCAACGAGGACAATGGCGTCAAACGTAATTATAGCAGTGGCAGGTTTGAAGAGCTGACTTTCAGTTTTAAAAGTTTTTGAGGTTTGCAGCGGGCCCTGAGTGCCCTCTGTTGAAAATTCTATTGAAATATTTGTTTGCACGGCTCAGTGGCATTTAATCTCCTGTTGTTCATCAGTTTCCGCTTGATTTATTTCTTCACCTTCGCCTATTTATTGAATTTAATTACACCTCAAATCCCAATGCAAACCTGCTGCTGTTAAGGGCTGAGGGAGGTGGGGATGGAAGTAAAAGGGGAGGAGGATGGGGAGCGGTGTCGAGTATAAACCATGACTCAGACAAATAGCCTGTTCCTTCCAAAGACATATAGTATGTGCCCTCTTTTCTATAGGCAAGCTCACATGTAGACAAACACGCACTCATACACATAGACACATGCATGCACAAATTAGCTGTGGAGGTCAGTAAATCAGACTAAAGCCCCTTTCACACATGCACGATGAAATTTTCCGGACATTATCCGGAGGGGCTGTATGTGTGAATGCAAATGTCCGAATCAGTCGGACCGGGCATTAAACAGACTTTACCCTGCCAGTTCCCTAGTACAAAGTCCATGTAACGTGCGATTGAGCCCATGTGTGAATACAGCAGGTCATTTTCTGGAGAATTCACAGCGAGCGAGTGGGTGTTTTGATGACGTTTCTATCATGTGGCTGGTGCTGAATAAACGCAACAGGCCAGCTAAGCTGCATTGTTTCGACTGGGCCTGAACGCTCCCCTGTGAAGCTAGCACTAATGGGAGAGAGGACTTCCTGTGATGTCTCGTAAAATAAAAGCCAATTTCTGGTGAAAAGCTTAAAAACGCCGAATTACAACCGTAGACCTCCTGCATGATCTACCCAGGCGCCACCTTTCGCCTAAACCAAACGGAGTATTTCCTGTAGGTAAGAACGCGTCGGACACGGACAATCTCCTGTTCTTTGCTACATGTGTGAAACGGCAACTCCAGACAATGTCTGGACCTGATTCTCCCGACATTGTCCAGAGTTCATATGTGAAAACGGATTAAGAGCGGTCCGGCAAGACACACATCCCCTAAAATCCTGGCAAATGATCTGCAGTCTGTCTGCGGCCTCACCGACCACATAAAATATCGGCCAGTTAATTAGGCAGTAATTGTGCAATGTGCTCTCCTTTTTATGTGCCATGCATTGAGCCATAAAGAGGCCAGTATGAGGATGGATGGCAGAGAGGGACACTGAGGTGTGTGCTATAGCATCAGCCCATTCCAGGTCCACAATATGGCCAGAGGTCACATATATTTCTTTTTTGAAGGGGAGTGGAAGAAGCACAACCCCCTTCTGTATATTTTTTAAAGAGCTAATGAAAGAGGCAGTCACCTTAACTGGCTGCGTGCCTTTTACACTCAATGTTGTATAAATATCAATTTAGTCTTAGTCTAAGTCTTAGTTTACTGCGTTACATTGATAATGTCAAATTTACATCGAGTGTCCTGTATTTGCATTATAAGCATTTATGTGTAGGCCATTGACAAAGTTAAGACAAAAATCTCTTTCTTTTTGATCTGCACTTTGTCAGTAGATGATCTCAGATGAACTCAATTTTGAAGAGATTTAAATTGTATAAGGAAATGAAAAGACCCACAGAGATGCCAGCATAGAGATGAGTTGAAGATTAAGGTATCATGTCAAGCAGGTCATGTTCACCTCTAAACCTTCACTCGGCTTGACTTTGTGCTTGTAGAAGCACAAAACTTCCAGACAAGATTCTTTGTACATATTTGCTGAATACAGCAGAGAGCAAGGCTGAGACGATACAGCAGAGACTACAGAGCAGGCTGCTGGATTAATTGTGCTCTCTACTGAAGTGATTGAATGAGTGTGGACAAGGTCATCAGGTTCACATATTAGAGAAGGGACATGCTTTATGCCTTCCATCTCCTAATGTAAAGGGACTGTTTTGATGATGACGATGATGATGATGTGTGTGTGTGTACATGCTGTAGCTAAACTCAACTTTCTATGGATAGAGCATGTGCAACATTATGCTCATACAACATGCTCATACAACATCTCACTCTGTGTATCTATGTGTGAGTCTCCGTGTGCTTATGTATCCTAAGGTTAGTTTATGAATATGTGTGTGTGTGTGTGTGTGTGTGTGTGTGTGTGTGCCCGTCCAGAACCACAGGGCTGTATGTATATGTGTGTGAGTCAGTGCTGTGTGATGCTGTGCTGCAGGGCCAGCAGCGCACAGCAGCGAGACAGAGATGTGACAGTGATGGCTCCTTAGCCCCAGGCCACAGCTGGAAGGCCTGAGACACACCCACGCTACTGACCTTCACTGTCACCACTATAGCAAACACACACACACACACACACGCACACACACGCGCACACGCACACACACACACACATACACATGGGTCCATGTTTTTGTAGCCATAGCAGAGAGTATATAGCGTAGCCGAAATACACGTGGTGGACAGACATGTGCAGTCACACACACACACACACACACACCCACACACACACACACACATACATTCTGCTCATTTTCCACCTACACTTTCCTCCACTGTTCTCTGCTCCTCTCAGTGAGTCAGAGCTTATGAAGCAGGGTACAATGATTCACCACCAGTGTGAGTAAGTTGCTTTCTACATGCAGCTCTGTCTCTCAGACCAACTCCGTAGGCTATACTCATTATCATCTCTACTCTCCCCCTACACCCCAACTGTTTCATCTCACACCCCCACCCCTTAATAGTACTGTGGTCATCACACCCATGACAAGACGCTTCTTTCTCTTACATTGCTTTTCTTACATTTAATACTTCATAAATGACACCAACAGCAGTAACTGTTATCCAAGATGAGGAAGAACAAGATTTCTGTCTCGAGGATGCCGTACTCAGGTCTACACAAGGTTATAACGACTCTCCTTGGTCTCCTGGCTTCTCTATAAATATTTATGCCCGGAGTGGTGAGCCTACAGGTCGTCACGTTCTGTGCTTGGTTCCTCTGTCAAATCAGTTGTCAGACTGAAGCATGATTTGCATAAGTATGCATCAGGCAGATGGGGGAAATTATAAATTTAACTCAGACAGCTACAGCCATGCACTTTTGAACCTGTAAGCTTCAAAACCTCGTGTCACAGTTCCTGTCTACCCTCTTCCTAACCTTTTATCTTTATTGTTGTTAATGGCATCTTTCGTGATTCTATCTGGTGTCTTCATATCTATTCCTCGTTTGTACAGTGTGAAGCAACGCAGTTGGAACAGAGATCAGTGGGAATGTTATTCACATAATGAAACCTTAATGTGATCTCAGCACATGTAAAATTTACCAGATCCCAAATTTTCATTAATTTACATTGAAAATCAGTCAATATACTTAGTCCTGCATTAAACCACATCTCACTCAATATCTCAGCCTAAGCTTTTCTGGGCACATTCCATAATCCACTTCAAAATCCGGTGCCCTCCTATGCCCTTATACTGGCTTTATATATAGGCATCCTAGTACATAATGACAAAATGTGTTAGCCCATCCTCCATAGCAGTGAATCCCTTCTGCTTTGATACTGTCAAACTGGGTTGTTGGTGTGTTGTAGTCATGTAACAGTATATAAAGAAGTAGGCTAACAAGTGTTTTTTTTTATGGTTAGTTGGTCTATTATGCACTGCAGGGAAATATCTTTGATGGTACACAGAAGAACAGAGGAGTATTGGCTATAATGGGGCACAGGAGAGGAGAACAGGTTTTAATGGGGCAGAAAGGAGGAGATATGTTTGTGTATCTTAACCACAACAGTACCATCAGTGACTCCTGTGCGTTCCTTGATCCACTGAGAAAATATTGTTTCTTCCCACATGCGGAGATGCAGGTTAGACACTTTGACAAAACATTTATTTAAACAAGACATGCATTCTAGTCCTCTGTTAGTCCTTACATGTTATTGTGCCTCAATAGGGACATTTTTGGTTTTTTGATTTTTTGATAATTTTGCTTGTGTTAATGCATACAGCATTCAATTTTGACAAGGCTGTGGATTTTTTTTTTAAATTTTGGAAGTTCAACCCCTTTTGATCCCATGGCTATTACAGCATAAAATCATGCATTCTCTTGTATCAGGCTTTCAATCTAAAACCCTGGCTTCAAAATTGTAGTTTTTACTATTTTCCTCCAGATTGAGCCATGATGGGGCAAATACATTTTATTTTCCTGGTTTCCACTAGGGGCATTGCTGCTGTATTTTGGAGCACTGCAGGCCAATGTAGCAAATGTACG
The DNA here is from genome assembly GCA_038419695.1 of Scomberomorus guttatus. Lineage (NCBI taxonomy): Eukaryota > Metazoa > Chordata > Actinopteri > Scombriformes > Scombridae > Scomberomorus > Scomberomorus guttatus. The sequence goes on along the minus strand of CM076454.1, from coordinate 12,302,605 downwards.
CAACTAAAACGATGTGTGTGTGTTGATATGGATGTGGAGTGTGTGTGTGTATGTGTGCAGCTAGAGAGATAGAAATTATATGGCACTGAAGGTCACAACACTTCCCCTCCCTGTTTCTCTTCCTCCAAAACTGGCATTTAAAGGATTAAAATTCTGAAAATGAATGAATATTTGGTAGTGATAGTCAGGACTGAAGTTGGTTAAAAGATTTAACTCAGTGAAAGTGGAAAATAATATTAATATATAATATTTTTATGGCAGTTTTTGATGCGGACATTTGTGTCTTTTAACGGCATCAGTCCAACTTTTTAAAAGTGAGGCACAAGGGTTGAACAAGTGAAAATGGTGTGAAATTGCAGTTTTTCAGTGCTAATCAACTTGTTCCTGGGATATTCTTGATTCATATGGTAATCTTGATCGCACTGACCTTCCCCTTTACATGTTATTGCTAATTATCTCATGAGAATCCTTGAAATAAGTGAAACTGCAGTGAAAATACAAATTAATCACTTCAGTTTAGTGGAGGATTTTTCTTGCTCTGTGGAAAATAAACTGTGAAGGATTACTAGTAGACTTGAGATGAATATATTTACAATGCATCTGCATTTCTGCAAAAATAATATATGAGGTGAACATTTTATATTTAGTCAAAAGACATGTATGTATGTGCATACCTGTGTATGTGTGTGTTTATAGCTTTGTGTGCCATAAAAAAGACAGTCAGTTCAGTAAAAGGGACATAGAGGCATTGTACTGCTGAGCAAGGCGACTGTCAGCCACATTTAAGCTACGCGTTATGTACCGCATTAACGTATACATGCTGGTTGCGTTTGTGTGTAAATGTAAATGTGGTGTGCACCGTGTGTATGTGGGCACACAGTACATGCAACTGTCAGCACACTACAGCGCTGTATATCAGGTCCATGCTGCACCTTTAGATCTTTCTATGACATTTGATTTACACGGGCTGTCAAGAGCCCTGTGGGGCTGTCTTCTCTTCCTGGAATAACCTACACCTCCTCTGACAAAAAAAAAAAAAAAAAAAAAAGCACTGAAACAAAGACTTGGGAGTGGAGATGCATTATATGTGTATGTGTGTGTGTTTGCATGGTGGCGGCAGAGCTTGGGGGCAGAGAGTTCCTGCAACACTCATGATTTACAGACACACACCAAGGTGATGCTGAAGGAAGGAATTAGATAATTAGCTATTGAAAATATCTGTGGGTGTGCGAGAGAGAGAGAGAGAGAGAGAGAGAGAGCCATGTTGTGTTTATTTATGTGTGTGTGTGTGTGTGTGTGTATGTGCAGCGGGGGGCGGGGGGGCTGGGTGCATGTGTACTGCGTGTCCATCCCTACTCTAGTGGTTGCACGAGCTGAAAAGGTGAGCCCCCTGCCTTACTCCAGTTTTGACTCTGGTGGATTAGGGGCATGCTGTGTGTGGCGTAAAGCTTCAGCCATTCACTGAGCACTGAGCAATGAGGGTAGGGGTGAGCTTGTTGTTTGTGTATCCTTGCTGTAAGGATAATGATGTGATGAATGGAGAGAGGGAGAGAGTGGGAGAAAGAGAGAGAGAGAGAGAGAACGAGAGAGAGAGAGAGAGAGAGAGAGATTTTCAAGGCTAATGCCTGGGGGGATGTCAGACAAACCTGCGTATGTGTAATAACCACGGAGGTTAAAATGCTACACCGGCACTAGAGATGGCTGCCAAATATTTTGACATCCACTCTACCTCCTCCGCACATCTGCCGCTGAGGTTGAGGAAGAGAGGGATGATTTACAGCGGAGAGAGAGATGGATTAATGTGAGTGAGAGGAGGGAGAGACTAGAATGTGAAAGAGTGTGGGCAACAGAGGTGTTGATGTACAGTCAGTAAGAGAGATAGGGAGAGAAAGAAAGAGAAAGCTGCCTGTTTGCCTGCCTGCAATGCCTGCCTGTCTGTCTCCCTTGATTTCTTTCTCCCAGCGCTCTCTGCCTGCGGATGCGTCCATAGTGCTATTTGTTTCAAGGTTGTTCTAAATGTGACTGATGTGTACAGCCAATGAGCTGTTTGCTTTGCTTTCCTTCACTACAGCCGCATGCAAAAAGAACTGTTGCACCATATTAAATGTGGCAGAAAAACACGCAGCACAAATGGTGCAGATGGACGTTTCAAACAGGGTTATCTCCAGCCTAACCTCATACAGGGGGGAGTGTTTAATGGCATATTCAGATTTTCTCATCCTAGTGTGCTGTTGAACGCTGCTACAAAACTCAGTTATGGGCTGCGAGATAGGTCACTTGATGCACAGTGTTTATTACCAATTGAAATAGGGGGGAAATTACTTTGCAGCAGATAGGACACTTTGTTTGTGTGTGTGCGATGCCTCCATAACCCCCCAGGGGCTGTATATATAGATTGTGTCTCTCATTTTTTTTTTTTTTTTTTTTTATTCTGGTGTGTATGGATAAATAACTCCTGTTCCCTTTAGATTAGCCATGACCTTTCCACCCCCTCGATATGCACCTAGCAGGCCCTTACAACCCTTATCCTGTGATTGCATTGTGAATCCTTCACCGTAACAAATGTCAACTTCATTGATTGGCCATCTTCGCCCAAAATAACAGACATCTAAAATGAGGGGGGCCGGCATGCTGCGGCCGCGGGGTCCCTGGGCTGTGCTGGAAATGTATGTTGTGAGAGATTGCAGAGAAAATAGAAAACCTTACTCATTAACTTCAAGTCCACAGCCCCAAGATTTCATGGATTAATCAATGCTAACCTACTTTATCAAAGACACTTATCTTCCACATACAGAAATCTATGCATGTCCCTGGCCAAGAGGTCGATAGCAGGAAATATTTCACATTGCCCACCCTTTTTCCATCCCTAATTCTCCTCTCTCTCCTTCTCGCTCCCTCTCTCTCTCTGTCTTCTTCAGTCACTGCATATGTGTCTCTTCTTTTGCCTAAATGTCCTTGGGATTGGAGTGTGCGTGGAGAAGGGAGACCCATATCAGATAACTTATTGGTTCATTTTGCCCATCTCTTTCCAATAATGTGTAACATTACCAGTGTTATTAGATAGGAGATTAATGGTGCTTGGCCCTGCTCCTTCTCTCCAGGATGGGACATAGAGGAGAAAAGATAAAGGAGAAAGAGAGGGAGGGAGGGAGGGAGGGAGGGAGTGAGGTGAATATAGAAAGAGAGGGAGAATGAGTGAATCCTCTTTGACTCTGGAGGCCTTAATGTCTGACTTAGCCCTGTAGTTAGAGGGTCATTTTCGTGGAGCTGACTGACAGCAGGGCCCTGAACTTCTCTATCTGTTCCCCCTATTCCCCCTCCACCCCCCCCCCCCCATCCCTCTTTCACCTCCGTTCTCCTCCCTCCCTCTCTATCTCTCCATCTTCCTGGGCACGAGCGTTCAGCAGCCTTTGATCCTCCTCCTTCACGTCAATCAATGCAGACAGCAGAGAGAAGAGAACGAGAGCGAGAAGGATGACTCGTCTTCCAATGCTTCAGGTGCTGTCTCTGCCATGTCAGGCAGAGGTCTGAAGCTCTGTTTATTTATGCACTTATTTATTTATTTATTAGGCAGCGCTGCTCCCCTTCTGTGCTCCCGTTTTCCCCTCCACTCGCTCCGAGGCCCGAATAGGCAGTAGGCAGGGGGCTGTCAAGTTATTTGATTTTAGCAGGGTCATAATGCCGTAAACACCGCTGATGTTAACAGCCGAACTGAATAGGAATGCCTCCTTATCTCTACTGCTGTTTAAATCTGAGTTGATTTTCCGTCTCTCTCTGTATTTCAACTCTCCTTATATATTTGCCCACCTTTATTCCTTTCCTCTTTCCTTCCTTCACTCCTCCCTCCCTCCCGTTTTCCTATTCATCTCCCTTGCTCCCCTCTCTGCTCCCTCTCTCTGTTGTATGGAGTAATAACTTGCTCATTATTGGATGTAAGAAATATCTACTAAGAGATTATGCCAGATATAAAAAGCTCACAGGTGATGGGAGTCAGAACCTCTCTGCATCCCTAATGAGGCCCGGGGATTGCAAAGCACGCTCCGCAGAGAGGGAGCATCCTCCACTAGCCCTGCACTGAGGCCCAACTCAGCTTTGCATGAGACAACTCGGCCCAGCTCAGCCCAGCTCAGCTCAGCTCAGTTCAGCTGTGCTCAACCTTGGTCTGTGTAATTAATGTATTTACTGCAAGCTCATCTGCTCTCAGTCTGTCAGTCATTAGAGCTCGGGAGTTTTGTTGCGCCATTGCGCTGCTGTTTGCCCCCTGCACCCTTGGCCTCCCTTCATCAGCTCTCATCCCCTGCTCAGTCCTGGGGAGTGAACTGCTTACCTCTCTGGAGCACTCCAGTACATTTCCCCTCTCATTTTTAGTCCACCATTGTACCTGCCAAGAACGGAGAGAAGTCTGCCAATTATATCCGAGTACATCTCTCTCTGATCCTAGCTTTGGGTTCAAGATGTGGGTTATTATTGTTTCAGGTTTATTAGTCTATGATCTTGCTTTATTTGCTACTGGCTCTAAAGTTGTGTGGCCAAACATTGCATCAAACATTTAATAAGCTTTTCTGCACATTGAAGGTTATTCTACTATCTATATAAGTATGCTTATGGATGCTTAGTAGACTACACATAAACAACAGCTAGGGTCATTTTATTTTATTTTTGGTACTTATTATCCATGTACAATTTTTAGGTGTCCTGGAAAGAGGTCTTAGCAAGTGATGATCAATAAGAGACTTTTTTTAAAAAATTTCTGCACACGAACTCAAAGCCTCAAGCAACACAGCAGGAGATTTAACAAAGAAACAAAGAATAAAGCTGAATATACAGCACCAGTCAAAAGTTTGGACACACCTTCCCATTCAGTTGAATGAGCAAGTGTGTCCAAACTTTTGACTGGTGCTGTATATGAAAAAAGAAAAAGTGAAAGCAGTGAATTGCTTAGCCAGTGCAGTGGGTTCCCCAGAGCTCCAAATGTGGCCCTGTAAATGGATGAAAGGGGCTGAGAAGCTGAGTGACAATAAGGAGGAGACAAGGAGGGAGGGGAGGCAGAGTGGGAGCAGGAGAGGAGACAAGGAACGTCTTTGCCCACCACAGGAACAGCGAAGGGCAAATGTTTGAATCATTTAAAACTCCAGAGACAGGGATCTGTTACAGTGGCCAATGGCAACAGGGTCTGTCTGTTAGAGCGCATGGCACGCCTTGGGCCATCACTCCTCCTTTCTATCCCTCCATTCTTCCACTTTTCCATTGCTTACACTTAATTGCCATGGAGCAGGGAAAGGACAGGAAGCAGTAGAAGTGTTGGGGTCCACAAGAGAAAAAAATGTGAATAGTAGGGAAGGAGGAAAATGAGAAGAACAATCTAGGAGGAAAGAAAAGGGGTGACACGATGGAGTGATGAAAAGTTAAGAAAGTTTAGTGGTTTATGGTTTATTTCTGACAGAGTAACACGCACACACTCATTCACTCAACTACACAGATAATTTTCCCTTTTTTTGGGCATCTGGCAGCATTTATTTGGTGTTTGTTACCCTCTTTGACCTGTGGGGACTATTAAATGTCACTCCCCCTTAAGTGAGGAAGAGAGACAACTTCACCTAACTTTGCTACGCCGTTAAAGGTCAGACATCGCTGCGGTGACAACTACCACTCCCAACACACATACGGACACATACACACACTCTGCAGAAAAACAAACATGCAGGTACAAACTTGATTTAACATTTAGCTCTCGCACATACCTGAAACTCTCTCTCTTTTGCTCCCTCTCCCTTTTCTACAGCGTATCTCTTTTTATGTCTTTCTGAAGATTTCTTCTATTTTCTCTAATGTGAAGTTGGATAAAGGTTTGCCGATGGGCAAGTGTTTTTTTTTTTTTTTCTTAAAGGTTTCACTTGGGGTATCAGATATTGATTGTGATGTTTTTATTAAAGGAGCTTGTTTTGTGAGAGAGAAGCAGCTCTGGAACAGGAGGCATTCACAGGACACACCGTCACATCCACTATTGCTCCCAAGCTGATGAGAATTAATGCACTGTCTAATATTCAATGAGTGTGTGTACCTGTGTGTTTATATGCCTTTGTGTGTGCGCTAACAAAAAGGCACTGTGTGTAGAGAGGATGTGTACTTCTATATTTGTGCATGTTTGTGGAAGAACACCTACTTTTCAGTCACAGCACGGCAATTTATTAGAATTTGTTTGCCTGGCCCTGAAGTCTTCATTAGGCAGTCACGAAGCACACGGAGACAGGGCTGCAAGGTCGCCATCCGGCAGGCCAAATGATGATGCGGCCCTCAATTTAGCAACTCTTGGGGGAACACCACACACACACACACACACACACACACTTATCCACACACCAATACATGCATGAATGTACTCACGTATAGACACATATCGTACCGCTTTCGGCGTTATTCTTGCACTCACACTCTCAGTCAGGTCTCGGTATCTAACACTGTGTTTTATACAGATAGTAGAGCTGTGAAATAGTAATTAAGCACACAACTAAATTAAAACGCGGGGTAACACTAAAATCTTTCATCAACTGTGCATTTTACAATGGATAAATGATGAAGAATGAGTTTTCCAGCTGATCTGCCTGTCACAGGATGCAGCACCGGTGGCAAAATGATGCTTAAATTTGGTAAAAACGAACCTGATTTCATATTCATCCGTGCTTATCATTATACCTATTCATGCAAAGGATATCATTGCCGAGTGTATTTGATCATCTCACTACAAACAGTCCTCCCAGACGGCTTTGTTGTATCTTTCTTTGCCCATTAAGCTGTTCATTAAAGAACGGCCTTGTCTTGGCCTACAGGGTGTGTGTGCAAGCGCATCTATGTGTGTACAGTATGTGTGTGGGAGATACTAGCAAGTGCATGTTTGTGTGTATAAGTATATGTATGTAAGTGCGTATAGGCTACACATTGGTATGCTCTGTCAATCTGGCTTTACTCCCACATGTGGGAGTGTGTGCATGTACTCTATGTTTGCATACTCTCCCCATTATCCACGCTTTGTGGCACTGTGAGTGGGGATGCAGATTTGTTTCTGTCAAGGTTATTAAATGAAGAAATCAAGGTGAGTGTGTCTCAATCCAGACACAAGGACACTGGGGGGGTGGGGTGGGGTGGGGGGGGAATCAGACACCCAGCTGGTACCTCTGAAATTTTAATTAGGCCCTCTCTTTATTTCCCCTCCAAAGCCAGTCATTGTGGTTGAGTACTCAGACAATCAGTGGAAGTATTTTCTCCCCCAATATTACCTAAGCCAGTGATGAGATACTGGGGAGCTGTGGGTTTGACTCCCCCCCCCCCTCAACTTCTTTCCTACCATCTCCCCCTCACGCACATGGTTCATTGTGTTAATAGTTCCACTGTGTGGTATCATTATGGAGGATGTGTGCAGAGTACACAACTGTGTACTGTATTCAGTTTACACACGTGTGTTCACACACACAAAAGTGTGCATTTATCTCTGTGTGTGTATTTGAGATAGTTGCACAACAAGCAAAAGTAACAGATCATCACACTGGGCTTCTACATCAGCATCACCTATTAACGTGAAAACTTATTAAAGGTGATGCTGATGTGGATTATGATAATTCACACAATACATGTTCCACACGTTACTTGATGACGTTACACACTTCAGTTGCCTTCTTGCCTCAAGAGAATATTCACGCATGAGAATATAAGATGTCTTGAAGACCACTTTCAAATCTTCAATTGTTGTGAAATTATTGAAAGTCACTGATTGACACACAATAGAGACAAATTGTTTAACTGTGTACGCCAAATATGAGGTACTTATTATCAGAACGTTCTGTTCATTGTGGAGTGCATACTTTCACTGGGTCCATTTCTTGGAAATGAAATTTAAACGTAATTAAGCTGTTCTTTACTTATGGACTTCCTGGAAGCCCTTTAAGTACAGTCGGAAGGTTCATAATCCAGTTTAAGAACAACTGCTGTACCACATGACAACTCAGTCGTTAACATATGGCCACACAAATTCACCTGCTTGTTTCTTGGCTTAGTTAGTAATAATGGCACCATGGCAGTATATATTTTGTCATATGAAAATGGCCACAAAACTGCACATTTTTGCAAACAGCTTGTTTAGGTGTGTGCGTGTGTGTGTGTGTGCGTGTGTGTGTGTGTGTGTGTCCAAACAAATCAAATTTATTAGCCTCTGTTCCAGTGTGATGTGATTTTATTGCCTTGGCAGTTGTGAAGGAGTTGGAGAGCTGAGTGAATATAACAGAGAGGAAACTATGAGAATAGTAATGTAATTCAGTGTGTGTGTGTGTTTGTGTGTGTGTGTGTGTGTGTGTGTGTGTGTGTCTAACAGTCTTGGAGGTATTTTCAGTAGCTGCAGAATGGTACTCTATGTTTTGGCTCACTACATCCTCCCAATAGTAACCCTTACAAACTTGTTTAGTCCTTATTGATGACTTCACACACGTATGCAAACATGCACACACACACACACACACACACACACAGGCGTTATAACCTAGATCTGGCACAGACAGATAAAGTTTTTGAAAGCTGTCTTTGAAACATCTTCTATGAGATTATCATCACACTTTGAAAAGATCTCAGTTCAGACGTTGGGGCATGTTAAGATCTCTCATTTAAAAGGAACAGGGAACAGAAGAAACAAGTTTATTAAAAGGTATTTCATTTTCTCAACAGAGATGCAAGACTCCTCTGTATCTTTGCCATACTCCATATGTATAGCAGATGGAACTATTTCAACAGATGAATTATTTACTCAACTTTAATTCAAAACAGTTCAGTCCAGAGGACCAAATTAGATCTTCCCACATATTTCAGCTTTCAAGACGAGACATAAATAAAAGACGCTCTCCAGATGAAAGATAACTTAAAGATTTTGATAATGAAATCAATGCATCATCAAAGGCATCTCACTCATAAATAAGTTATGACAAATAAACATGATTCACAGGCAATGCAAAATATAAAAGTGGTGCAGCCACAAACATAAAAGCTCACTTTAACATGTCCAAGACTGTCCATTAGTGAGTTAATATGTGGTTTTTGAAGTTTGTGGGGGTTGGTGAGATACAGTTAAAGGAAATAAACTTAGCTCTTGTTTTTCAAAGTAGGCAAAAAGAGCAATTGTGCCAGGTCTATCTGTCGTTGCCAGTAAGATATGCCGTATGCAAAACATACTGCAATGCATCATAATTGATAGACATTACTGTTAGACAACATTTGGGCACAGATTTCTCTCTTTATTATTTGAGTATCAGTGCAAAAGAGTTTCTATTCTGAGGGACTGACACCAACACCTGCAGATATTGATGTTTTTGAAAGCTCAGATTCCAATTTAACATAATTGTACTTGCACTGAAAAATCTCAGCAGGATGTTACATTGTCAACATTTGGCCAATTATCCTTAAGGATGAAAAAAAAAAGCAGCCAACAATGAAAAAGATCAGAATGGTCTCTTGTATTTCATTAAATACTTGTGATGTCTTGAGAGATACATGAGTCTAACATTAACTTTATGTTTTAGCTTCAGCCTAACCCTGACTGTATTGCTAACCTTGTTTACTTGGTTAAATTGAATCCATTGTTAACCTTTTAATTTGAATAGCAGGTGCAAATGGCTTGTCCTTTGTGGTATAATCACATAATCCAATTTGTGGCAGAAGAGATTGTGTTAAAATTGCTTCAGGAATAGATCGCTAGTAGCTGTTTATAACAGTGTTCATTTTCTTAGGGTGGATGATACCTTTAACTAAAAAAAAAAAAAAAAAAAAAAAAAGATTTAAAACTTACCTGCCAAGTGTTTTCAGCTGCTCCCTGTATATTAATCTCATTAGGGGAGTTCTATAGGAAGTGGGCAAGGCACACTCCATTATTTATGGAAGTGTAATTATCTATGGTGTCACAAGCAGGCAGGAATTTACAGGACCCCGGTTCTGCATCAGCACAATGGCTAGCTAGGTAATGAAGCGAACAAACCTCCAGGCCCTACAATACACTACAATACACAATCTGATCTGCTCCACTGTTGCTTTTTGTTACACTATTCTACACTAGTGTATCTGAGAAAAAGGCATGCCAGCCTTAAATATCAGAGGATCACTAGTTAGGATTCAGTTATAGTGATAATAACATATAATGTACATTATAATATAATAATAAAGTTAAAAGATGTATACAAATACTAATGATCGATTAAGATTCTAGGCTCTCCTATAGTGCTCAAACAATTAGTTGATCAACCTGAACAATTTTCATAATTAATTAATAATTTTAGTCAATTATCAAACAAGTGAGTATTTGCTACTTTTCCTGTGTTTTGTTAATTTATATAATCTTTGGGTTTTGGATTAGTCTCGCTAGGCTGTGGTAAATTGTGACGGTCATGACATTTTATAAACTAAATGATAAATCATTAATTAATGTTAAATTGTTAAAAACCATCACAGATTGATAATGGAAATGGTTCATCACTGCAGACTTTGTGCCAGAGTAATGCTGACAACAGACAACCGAGTTTTCAAATGAAATTCCTGTTCAAATTATAGTATCACAACCTTAGAAAAGTTGTCTTTCAATGATGTATTCACATGTTTATGACATAACAACTGATTACACATTCAGTCTGTCACTCCACACAGAAATAAAAACTTTTTCTCAGACCATTAGACTGTACTGCAACATGGAATGGTGGGGAAAAAAGTTCATGGGCTGGCTGACACTTTTGTTAACATAAGCATTTTTTAATAGTTAGAAAGTGATTTAGTTAAGAGGCATTATTAGTATATGTGCACATTACTGTGAGCATGTTGTATAGAGATTAGCAGGGAAAGAAAAAGACAAACGAGTGAGAGACTGAAAAGAGGCTACAGAGAGCAAAAGGAAGGCAGAAGCAGAGACAGCAGTCAGCCAGGCTGGCCAGCTTTCCCTCTCAGGTCCCGCATTTCAGTGTGTGTACAGACTTAGCAGCAGCTTCCACAGCAGCTGCTGCTGCAACGATGGGGTCATTTACATATAAATGAAAGTTGCCGATCACACGCTGCTGACCCCATTTATTTCAGTGGACAGACAGACAGGCAGGCAAGGCAAGCGCCAGCGAGTTGCCGAATTACTCCAAATTACCGCATTTCCATCTCCACATCAGGCCTGTCAGGCCTGCAACCATCGTCCCAGCTGTTTTTTCACTTCCCCTCCTCCTCAGTGCACCCACCACCAGGTCTGGAGTGACTCTAATTGGCAATGGTGAATTTAAAGGACCTGTCAGTGGCTGAGGCTGTCACCATCCAGGACAGCACAGCAAAGAAACAACATAGCCGGCTTATCACAGCGCAGCATAGCATTGCACAGCATAGCATTGCACAGCATAGCATGCAAAACAACACAGTCAGGATAGCATAGCACACAAACAGCATACCAAACTTTGCACATCAAACCGCGGGAATAACACAGCTCAGCATAACACAGAACATCACAGTATAAGCATCAACCTGCCTCATCAGGCACACATTTACAGCATGTACATCCTGTGCCACACTCATGTTTATCTTTCACCTCCTGCTTTTCATTTTTCTGTTTCCATGTTCCTCTTAATCTTTTTTTTCTTGCTCTATCTCTTATTCAAACCCCAGTGTCTAATCTTACTTCAGTCCTCCCATATTTTCCTTTTCTTCCTCCTACTACATTCTCATGCCATTGGTTTGCGTGAGCATCTGGATTTGAATCCTGAGCCATATGCCCTACTAGCATCCTTATCTCACTCCCTCCTTACACATGCAGCCACTCACATGTTCGCACGCGCGCACACAGACGTGTTTCCATCATTTCAGAGGATGTTATATTAACTTACACTACCTACAAAACCTTAACCATAGCCACCACATGCCTAACCCTAACCTTACACACACATGCACGCCACACACACACACACACACACACACACACACTCCAGTCTATAGCCCTAAGTACCACAGTACTTGAGGTCTTTAGGTTTTACAAGACAGATTAATGCTAAAGGCCTGCATGATCTTAATGTGACAGCTGTGTCCTTTTCAGCAACACACTCACACACACACACACACACATACACACACACTGGGTATCTCTGCACAAAAGATAGTATTATTTTCCTCTATTATAAAAAGGAGAGCAATGAACCCTCATAGAGAAAGGCAGCAGAGCTACTGCTTGTAGCGGCTTTATATAGCTGGTATAGCAGCTTCTCTTCCTAGTTATTTGTCTCTTTCCTGTCTCATTCTTGGTTAGCCAAGCACGCACCCTTATTAGTTCATTAAAAGGAGCCTGCTGCTGTTGCCTGACTTTAGTATAAGCAAGGGGAAGAGGGAAAGAAAAGAGGAAAAGAAAACGGGAGAGAGTCAAAACACCACTATCTAATTACTCAAGATTGATGCATCCAATGAACATCCTGGTAATCAGTGTTGTTTTTATTTGTTTAATGGTAGGACAGGGATCACAGGCAGGCTGACCCTCTGTGATCATTAACAGAATTAATGCAGGCAGAAGCACACGCAACTCCTCTCTGCTTGCCTGGTCTGGAAGCATGTGTCAGAGTGTTGGTTTGTGAATGCATATGTGTGTGTGTGTGTGTGTGTGTGTGTGTGTGTGTGTGTGCACATGTTGGTTTACATTTGAATTTGTTTACATCATGGAGGGCTGAAATTAACCAACCATCCATACACATCTGGGTTCACTTACAAAGATGGATATTATTCTGCATGTGATCATTCCAGTGTGGAGCTCAAACACTTACAACTTGATTCCACTGGGCGCAGCTGTGTCGCGTTCCGGCTGCGGCCGCCGGAGCTGATCGCGGCCACTCTAGACAGTGCTTGTGATTCTACCAGATGCGCGTTTCAGAAGTGTCCCAGAAGCGGTTGTCACTCTGCTCCGCTTAAAAATATGCACCTAGTCTATTTTTGATGGAAGCTGCGTCAAGCTGCATAGAGCAGATTGAGCCAGGCAGGAAGTGAGAAACCTGGAACGGCACAGAGCATCCGGTCAATTTTCAAAATACCGTGCAGACTCCCTATCATATATCACATCACTACATCAACATTACATCATAACTGGTGGCACCAGGCCAGAAGTCAAACGGTCAGAGGATTTTTGACACCATGAACAACAAGAAGTTCATCTTGGAAATGGAAAAACACAAGACGTTATATGACACCACAGATCGTTTTTATAATGACAACACCAGAAAGGACAAGGCGTCGAATTCAATTGCAGGAGTTTTTGGAGTGGGAGGTGAGTATAACCTACTAATTAGCTACCATATACATACGTGATTTTGCCTGACTTAACGAACGTGACTCTTACAGTCAAGTACTTGTAAAGAGCCATTCAGTAGTTATCCATCTTGAAAACCCCTTAAAAAAACTGTTCAGTAACCTTACATTTCACAGGACAAGGCCTGTGAGATATTATTTGCTATATCAAAAAATAATTACATTTTGTACAGATGCTTCTCAGGTAGTTTATGTAATCCGTTTAAGTTAGAGAACATCTAATTTTAACCATTTGTTTCTTATGACGTTTTACACTTCTGGAAATATAGAAGAGCACTGAAAAAGCTTCACTTAGCGATGGAATTATAGGGTTATACCAACTACCCATTGTCAATGCTGTTTAAATCTAGTCTACTGTGGTGGAAGTCCTTGCACTTCCTGTCTCTAGCTTTTCTTATGCAAATGTGAATGGCTGATTAATGGCTCTACAGAGTGGCATGACCTCTTTTCCCATGGATAATAGAGTTTCGGTGATAGTTTTACAGCCACACTTTTAAATGTTGTGAGGGGGCAGACAAGAATACTTGGGCAGACTTGTGGTGGTGCTTGTAAGGATGTGGGAAATTCTACTTTTCCCAAAAGCTTTGTGCCACCTCCTTCCAAGTGTATTGTGTTGGCCTGGGTAGGATCCTCTCCATCATCACTTTTTCAATGACTGCACACACCATATGGACAGAGTTGATTACAGTTGTGCGCCATAGGAGATAGCTGAATACTAGGCTGACCAGTGAGTCCCCCAGAAGACAAGTACCTGTGAGAGAAGAAACAAGCATAAGATAAGTTACATGTGAAATTGTTTTATTCATCTGTCTCTCTTCTTTGTTTCTGCTGACATTTGCAAGGCGACATGGGAAACATTAAGGGATGCTTTTGTGAAAAACAGGAAAAAAAACCTGCCAAGTGGATCAGCAGGTGGCTCTCAAAAGGACTGGAAGTAGTAGTAGTGCAGAGATAATGTCCTTCCTTTTGCCCCACTTACTGCCAAGATTTAAACATATGTAATTTTCATGAAATTATTGAAGTCTTTACCAATGTGATAACAGTATTGGTGACTATAGCAACGTTGTAATTTTTCAAGGTCTATTGCAAAGGTGGTGAGAGATTATAGATTAAAGTTATGAAGTTCCTATGCAAATTGTTCCTATGGCATAAAGGAACAACAAAGACTAATTTCTCTTTTTGTTTTCATTTTTGTTTGCTTGTTGTATATAGTTCAAAAAGCAATTTGTGCAATTCACCAACAGTGGATGTGGAAGACAGGGACAGATCTGATACCCCACTATCACTATCTGGATCTGAGGAACGAACCTGTTGCAGTACTTCTGGTATTTTACAGAAACTACAGAGGAGCATATCTGGATCTCCAGGCCCATCACTTTCCATACCCATAACCTCTGGGGAGAGGCAAAGGCCCTTAAGGTCCCGTAACCCCAGGAAGCAGATGTCCAGACCAGCAGTGGCACAACCTGCTACAAGGACACAAGGAGGAGGCCACAGACCACAGACACCGGGGAGCGGCTGATCTCCATTCTTCAAGAGCCAATTCGCAAATTGCATATGCCAGATGATGAACTCGATGAATCCTACCACTTTGCACTAAGCCTTTTGCCAATGTTGCACAGTCTGGACAAGGACAGGAGGCAACAAGCCAAAATAAGCATTTTGGACATTTTACATAACTTTGAAAAAGGCACAACCCAACACCACAAAAACACTGTCCCCCCACAACATACAGCTGGTTGGCAACCCATTCACCCTCCACCACACATACCACCACACAGACCACAACCTCCCTCCGGTCAGGAAATCACAGGGCGCTCCAGTCACACCTCCAGACCAGTAGGCCTTCGGCCAATTCCCCATCCCCACAAAACATCACAAGACCGACAGGGCCATACACTCAAAAGCAGTCCTCCAGCAGTGACCCACAATGGGAAGATAGCAGCATTACTACACAGACTTGTAGTACAGAGTAAAACTTGCTAAATTGTAAATACCTGCTGGTTTTAAAAATGTGAAGGTGTGAATTTGTTTTGAAAAATGCCTCGTTGACTTTTGTAAAAATATGCAAATTTTTAAAATCAAAATGTTGTAATATTTCCATAGAGACTTTAGAAAGTTGAACAGTTTTTACTATATTTATTATTTTGCAATGTTATTATAATTTTTTTTTCTTTGGGTGGGAATTTTGTATATTAAAAAGTTTCTTAAGCTTGTGGTCAGTGATTTCTTGTCTGTGAAATTTGCAGCTTACCTCAGTCCAACAGTCAGTCTCTGCTTGGGTTCGATGGCAGCTCTGCAATTTGTTGATTGTCTGGTCAGTTCAGGGCCAATAAGGGACAGAAGTTGATCCATCTGCTCTGCACTCATCCGAAAATATTGATGATGGCGTTGGCTGCCCAGCCTCAGCTCAGCCACAAGGTGATAAAAATCTCCTTGTTATCTCCTGAGTCGGGCCAAAGTGCGCCCGACCCGCCTCCAAGCGGATCGCGGTGATGTTGCAGCCAACCCGTGACAACCCCCCTTCTCCTGCTTCTCCCCCTCAAACAAGCGTGTGTTACGAGACTCAACTCATGTCTGTGCTGGAGACCAGAGAAAAAGCTGTTTTTAAAAGTCTCTGTGTTGAGCTCTCAGTACTTTTGTAGAAACTGAATCTCTGTGGTTTGAAGTTTAGTTTCTCTCCTGTGTTTCTTTTTGTACTTTCAGATATTTGCTTTATTTTACCGTTTCCTGATCGATTTCAGCTGTATCAGAGCTGCGCAAAGTTACTCCTGATGAAAACATTTCCTGATGCTGCTGCTTCATATTAAAAGCTTTTAAATAACAAACTAACAGGGGGCTTTTATTGTAAAGAACTTACAGGAAATTTAATGTATTTATCCACCGTTTAGACCACTAGTCACGGCCATGATGTATACAGCCTTCTGCTTTTTGACTCAAGACAAGTGCATCATCAGTTAAAGGCACACCTTCAAGCAGGTAGCCCTGTTGTAATGGAGCTGCAAATCCCTGCCGTGCTGGGTTGACGTGTCGAGTCAATCCGAGTCAAGCCGAGTCAAGCCAAGCCAGCACATGTGTATGGAAAAGGCCTACGAGTGTTCTCCTCCTGCTAACAGGCACTGTATGTGAAATATAGATACAAACTAATTATGTGGATGAATGTATTTTTAACAACTAAAGCCCAGCCACAAATCTTTGGTCCATATATCCACATATCTTTAGCATTCGCTACTTCAATTTTTTTGTTATTTATTGGCTGACCATATGGGTACCATTACTTATATGCAGATACCAATATATCTTTGATAAGCTAATATAGGCCAACATATTTTGGCCCAGCCAAATTATAAAGTGGGCTGTAGTGCTTGAGTGAAAAATCCAGTATTGGTCATGCTCTAGTGGTTACCACTTTTTTTCTGCTTAGCTGTGTCATCTGCTGAGATGTGTACACTGTCCATCTATCTGTGCACCGAATGGGAGTGACAATGTTCACACTCATTTCTGTTGTAAATGGATACTCTAGGAGCATATGGGTTTGGGTGAAGTCATGGAAAAATGGAGGGCAGAGTGTAATGGAGGCAGCCACTCGAAAAGATGGTACTCTAATTTCATGGTAATTAATTAACGTACAGTAGCTATTTGCTGGGGATCTCTAAGCTGCCCCTGGGGGCTGACATGTTATGCAATGGGCAAATGTCATGACTCCCACTGACAGGAGGAAGGCAGGGTGGGCATAGAAGGGTCAATGGGTAACTAAAGTTGATAGAATGGATCTCTAAATGACAGGAAATGTTTCTGAAACTTGTGTCTCTAACTGCAAAAAGTTTCAGTAAAAGAAGAGCAACAGAGAGGGCTCTAAAGTGCTATACTATATATGCCGGGTATGTGTGACACACACTGTACAGAACATCGAGAGAGTAAAAGTGGGAGTAAAATATGCAAAGGTCTAAATCCTCTCTTCATCTTAATCAGGAGCTCTTAAGACTCTCTGAGACATGTTTCCTCTGGTGACCAAGATTTTCCCTGCACTCATCGCTCACTCATATATCTGTGTGTGTGTGTGTGTGTGTGTGTGTGTGTGTGTGTGTGTGTGTGTGTGTGTGTTTATAGTGGCTTAACAGCCACTGCAGCCTGTCTGTAAGTGGAACATATGAAATTATTTGTGCTATGATTCATGGGTTTCACTGCTCCGAAAATTGCTGCTGTATCTTTGAACTGAAAGGGAGAAGGAATTTAAAAAATGCAAAAGGAGAGAAGGCAAGAGCCAGAATTTAGTTGGAAGAGAGAAGCAGAGCCTACGAGGGACCAGAGAGTTTGAAGGGAGGGTAGGGATGTAATATTCTCATAGACAGACTACATAAATGTGTGGGCCTCTCTGGCACTGTACTTAAGTGGTTTACTTCTTACCTCACAAGTAGAGAATTTTTTGTTGCCCTTGACGAACACTCCTCTAAGAATTATGTCATCAACTGTGGCATACAGGTTCGATCCTAAGTTCTTTTCAATCTTTATATGCTGCCCCTTGGCAGTGTCATCAGGAGACATAGCATCAATTTTCACAGTTACGCCGATGATACTCAACTCTATATTGCTGTGTCTCCTGATGACACAAGCCCTATAGATGCCCTCCACAAGTGTATTTTAGACATTAATGCTTGGATGGCTGAGAACTTCCTTCAGCTCAAGCAGGATAAAACAGAGGTTGAAGCAGATGCACAGAGAGAGAAGCTGACCTCTAAACTGAAGTCCCAGGCATCAGGCTAAAAATCTCGGTGTCATCCTAGACTCTAATTTGACCTTTGATGCCCACATCCAGAATGTGACCAAATCTGCCCTTTATCACTTGAAAAATATTGCCAGAGTACGTCCGTTTCTCTCCCAGGCCAATACTGAGAAACTAGTGCACACTTTTTTTATCACTAGTAGGCTCACTTGTAATGCTCTCCTTTCTGGTCTATCAAAAAAAGCCATAAATCAACTTCAACAAAATTCAGCTGCTCGTGTGTTGACTAGGACCAGAAGGAGAGCACATATTACACCTGTTTTAAAATTGCTGCACTGGCTACCTGTTAGCTTTAGAATTGATTTTAAGATTCTTTTATTGGTCTACAAATCACTAAATGGTCTCGCTCCTGACTACTTGTCTGACATGGTTTTAAGATATGTACCCACTAGATCCCTTCCCCCAAGATTCTCTTGTTTTATTATATTATGCTTTATTCATTTCATTTTTTTAAATTTTATTTTTAAACTCATTTTCTTTTTTTTTAACTCTTTTTATGTTCAGCACTTGGAGTTTGATGTACTATATGATGTATGCTATATAAATAAAGTCTGATTGATTGGTTTATTGATAGGGAAGTTACATAGACTGCTTTGCCTTTTGTGCAGTATTTTGTGCAGTACTCTGGAACTTAAATGTGACTAATATCCTGCACATAAACACACTTTAATTTGTAACAGCATCCTTATAACAAACAAATTCTCTCCTTTCTGTTTTCTTTTGCATCCGCACACACTTCCACACACACATACACGCACACATGGCACTGTGCTGTGCCATGTGTACTGTGTAACACGGAGACCTTGAAGGCATTTTAAACCGTGGCTGTCCTACTGTCCTACCTCAGGCTAACCTCCAGCAGCCCCGGCGATGTAGTGTCAGCAATGACATTGGGATTCTATTAGCAGGTTGTGCGAGGCGCTGGCCCCCTGCCCTGTGGTGAGACCTACCATTGATCTGTCATGGGAGCTGGCTGCTCCCTGCTCCTCACTCCCATAGGGCTCAATTTGAACCTTTCCAAAAACCAGGACCATACCCTCAGCTTGAAATCTACCTGGGGAGCAGAGAGAGAGAGGAGAGCGGAGAGCTCAAGGTCAGGCGTGACAACGGTGTGCAGATAAAGACGACTGGGTATGGTCGACACCAACCATAATGGGCAGTGAAAAGTGAGGTTATTTGTTATCGATTCCCAATGAGGGAAATCACCGGGTCTATATAGTGCTGTTTATGGCTGGGCAAGGGCTGTGCGCGCGCGTGTGTGCGCCAGACGGTCGATGTGAGGCCGAGAGAATCCTCTGAAGGACAGAGAAAAGAAATGAAAGTCTTTCTCACTCTCCCTGGCTCTCTCTCTCTCTCTTCTTCTATTTTGAATGAGTGCATAGTGATCTGTTTTCCCAGCCAGCCTCATTTGTATTTTTACTGAATTACCCCGGATGCGCAACCTGAACCCACTTAAGCATGTCACTTAGCGTTTGTTGAAGTTAGCCGAGACAGGGCCCTCATCAGGTTTCAATGAGGGAGGCTGTGGCTAAGTGGCCACTTGTCATGTTTATTTATTTCATTTTTTTCCTGATTCCCTCATGATGCCTATGTTTGCTGTCCAAGCTACTTAGAAAGAAATACAAGACCAGAAGAAGAGACAAGGGCTTAAAAAAATTTATATATACTGTAAGTTCTATATATAATCTATTGTCTGTAGTGTTTTATAAAATTGTGAAATTCTAACTTTTCCAAATGAAGTTCTTTTTAGGTTGTGAGAATTGAGTACATTCTATGTAAGTGTAGAGAAAAGGTTAAATACGCAAAGACCGCCTTCTCTCGTCGTGGAGGTATTTGAATAATTTTGAATAAAACGTGTTTACATATAGTCATGGAGTCTTTTAATCCTTTTTGACTTACACAGTATGAAGCAACGCTAAGGAACACAGGGGTATATGTGAATTAACAGTATGGAAGTACAAACAGAACAGAATATTGAAATTGCCCCCACGGGCGATTCTCGGCTGTGCAGTGGCAGCGAGACACTTCCTGGTGCTGCTCCATTTTATATGTATGAAAATCTCTCACGGATCCATGATATACATTATAGATGAGGGCTCCCGTTCTGCACTCCAGTCACTGGAGCAGAATTTTCCATGATACGCCCCCCCACCCCCCCCCCCCCCCACCCCCCCCCCCCCCCCCCAGCCACCCACCACCACCCCCACTGCCGCTCACTCCTCTCCTCTCTTTCTCTCATCCCTCTCTCCATTCATTTCTCCTTCCATATGCCCTCCCATTGGAGCGTTGTTTCATCCCTCACCAGCTCCCTTTCATCCCTCTCCAGCCCTTTGGTCTCTTATCATTTAATCCTTCCATAAGTCAAACCTTACATCTTTACTTCCACCACATCCACCCACCCCTTCCTTCACTTACTCTCCCCCTCCCCCACTCCACAGAGCAAGCGAGCGAGGAACATGTGACCAGAGAGGTGGGAGCCTGCTGGGCCTCCCCCTGCAGTGCCACCATTCGTTGATTTGTCTCCTCCGGTTCCATATTGATTTTGTTTTAAACAAGGGAAAAATACAAGAAGAATGAGGTGCCGGAGGTGACATGAAAAAAAAAAAAAAGAGGTGAGGGGGAAAGAGAGTGGGGGGGTTGGGGGGGAGAAAAGTGCTTCTATGTATCAAATCTATGAGTTGGGTCCCAGGTGTGTTCAGGATATTACCAGGAGGTTACTGTACAGAGGGTGAACTGAAATAGAAGAGAGCACAAGAGAGATGGAGTGAAGATGGAGAGAGAGAGTGAGATCCTTTATTTAATAATCTCTTTTTTTTTTTATTCCCACTCTTTACTTTGTGCGTGCTAAATGAGTTCTGGGGTTGGCTATGTGGCAAATGCATCTCATTCTACGTCATGGTACAGTTCCTGCCTTAAAATGATTCTCTGCTTAGTTCAATTTAAGTTGTGTGCAGAATAATCGATCCCCCCATTAATTCTACTTAGCTGAGCTTCACAGTACAAGCCTGGGCTTGACTGGTCCACCAAGGCCAGCGCTGCTGAATGGCTGACCTTTACACGTCTCGGACTGCCATTGATTTTCAGCAGGACTTATTTCATGAACTGGGGTTTGGGACAGGGCACCAAGATGAAGATGAACTATGAAGAAAAAATTTTTTCTTTGGCCCTTTCCATTTTCTCTGCTTTCTTCTCTCTTATTTCTCTCTTTTTTTCTGCCCTCTTTACTTTGGAATAATGTACAATATATTGGCTGAGCTCCGTGGGTGGCATAGTCTGAGAGCAAATAAAGCGCTCCCTGTGTGACCCCCCCCCACCCTTGAGCTAGGAGCCCCCCCCCCATATCTTGTGAGTGAAGTGTTGGTGTGTGTGCGTGCGCTTTCTATTCATGCCTTAGTGTCTGTGTATGAGTGTTTCTGTCCATGCTTGAGTGTACTGTATGTAGGCTGCACTGTTAAGTGCTTTAGGACGGCTCTCTCTGTGACATGGCCCCTTGGTATTTGCAGTTAGGAAATAATGCAAAGCAGAAAGTGTGAACAAGCCATTAGAGCTCCCAGGACTGCCCTCAGAGCCAAAGAATTGAGGAAAACAATCCTGACCCCACGAAACGACACACACAACATCTACCTCACGACTGCAGGGGTGAGGAGGAGCGAATAGAACGAGAGAATGCATCTCAAATCCCAAATGTAATTTCAGTAGGATTTAAGGTCCTATATTGCATAATGTTAAACCTTTAAGTCCTAATTGTTAGCCAAACGTGTTCAAATGAACATCATCAAAATTAATAAATGAATGAAGTGTATGTGTAGGAGGCTTCTGAGTGTGATCGAGCTGGAGTTCATACAGAGTGCAGTGAGTCTCCCTCCCTCACTCTCTGTCTGTCATCTTTCTCCTTGGCCTGCATTAGCTGTATATCAGTGACTGTTAAGTGTAAAAAAAACATATTTTAAATTTAACACGCGCTCATGAATACATGCATGCATACAAATGTCCCTAGGTAGTGGGAGTTACCTGGGGCAGGTGAGGTCATGGGCTGTCAAGGATGCTGCTGTAAAAACGGAGGAGGATACAGTATCAGGATAGTGGTGGGGATGACAGGGTGGTGTGTAGCATTTGCATATGTAGCATTTGCACCTCATAACTGGATCTGACATGGCCTCTCTCTCTCACTGTAGATTAGCGTGAGGAATCTTTTGCTGTACTCCTCCTGGGTCCATAACTTTGGACCAAAACAGACGTGCATTAAAAAAAAAAAGACATCATCTGAAAGATACCCAAGGACAGTCAGAAACAGTTTGAAATAGACCCGAAGATATCTTAAGAATCAATGCAATGCACTTCTGTTCACATTCTACAGCTCTTCTCAAAAACACATCTTTCTCCTGTGATGATTATGACGCACCATGTGATCAGAGCTGATAATGAGTCCTCTTGGATCCACTTCATAATTAGACATATTGACGCACAAAGTCAAGACTTACAGCAACAGATAAGAACCCTATCTGGATCTAGTTAGACTGGGTCAGACTTATTAGGAACCTAGTGGATCTGTGAAGAACTTTAGTCCTCAATCAGTTGGAGGAGTACAGCATGTACCTCTTGTCCTATAAGACACAGATCCCTCCCATACTGTCTAAAACCATAGGTTACTCTGCAGTGTAAGTGCGTCCTGCAGCAACTCGATCTCCATGTTTACAAACCTTATTGAAAAACCACGCACAAGACGCAACTTCATTCATTCCCTTTGCACTCAAAATTTTGACCAAATTTAGATGTAAACAGACAGACAAAACACTGCCCCAAACCACATCCACTCACCCACTCCCAACACTACCAATGAAATAAGCCACCCAAGGCCTTGGAAGGCAGTGAGGAGTGGGAGTTGGCAGAGACACTTCCAATGTGTTTTCCGCTCCAGTGCTTCTTGTTCTCACTTCGTCAGAGTGTGTTTGCTGCAGATTGGGAGAAATGGCGAGAGGTCAGGCTCGTGTGCTGCTTGTCTGGCCCTCAGGTTCTGTGCAGTTCAAGGTTGAACCAGACACAGTGAGAGGGGTTTTTGAGTTTATTTAGCAAACCATTTCATTGTCTTGCAGCGTCAGACTTGAGAGGAGGAGGAGGAGGAGATGAGAGACAGGGCTAGAAGACAGGCCTGTCCCTTTTGTTTGGTGCTGAATGCGCTTATAGACAAGCGGGGATTTTCTCTAAGTGTCAGGATGAAACATAAGCAGGCTTTACAGCCAAGGGCTGGAGTGGTGGGAGAGTGATGGAACCAGCAGAAGTCGCAGGTGACGGAATACTGTGCGTGTCTGCGTGTGTGTATGAGACATGGGGTATTGATATGCTGGGAATGAAGCTCGGAGCAGATGGACAGAGCAGGCTGGCCGTGGCGATCCTGTGAGCTCTGTTTCCTTCTCGCAATCCCCCCTTTGATGGACACACACACACACACACAAACATACACACGTACCAGGCAACTTGATAATGGTCCTATAGGATAACAAATGGTCGATCATCCTATCATAAATAACCAGTATGTCATGCTGATCTGTAGCTGTGGCAGATGTGGCTGGTTAATGAGACCGAATGGAGAAGTCCTCTTGGTGTATCATAGCAGACAGCAGCATTTAGGAAAGGTGTGTAGAGTGAAAGCATGCGTACATTTAAAGGAAGGAAAAGAGAACGAGTAAAAGGAGACATTTTTGACATAATGCAATTAGCGGATGAGTTAACTATTCTATCCACATTTCCGACATAGGTTTTACTCTCTCTGTCTCCATTTTTTGTCTGTCTCTCTCTTCCTGGCACCCCTCATACCTCCCTCCAATCTGACGCCAACATGCCTGGCTGCGTCCCTATCTCTCCCCCTCCTTCCATCTATCTCTATCCTCCTCTTGCCTCTTCCTCTCCTGGTCCCCCCCCCCCCCTCCTCCCTCCTAGGAGGGGTGGCATAGGGAGTGGGGGGAGGGAGGGGGTAGAAAAGTGCAAGTGCTGGTGAATTGATAATAGGCAATCATAATACACAGGACAAGGATGCCTACTGGAGGTCTAGGGACCATTAAAGAAACGTCAACTCGGCATTGGTATGCCAAGAATTATGAGTCAGTGGGCAGGCAACACTTCTTGGCTGCTATTGGTCAGGGCAGCAGGCCGTAATCTGTCACAATCCTGGAGTTGCTGTGACAGCAGTGGGAGCATTCTGGGCTCAACTCAGAGGGTAAAGGAAACATGCAGCTAGGGGTGTGTGTGTGTGTGTGTGTGTGTGTGTCCATGTATAAGCCAGTATGAGTGTGTTCTGTTGCGTGAGTGCACGTATGGCTGCACAATAAACAGAACATTTACCGAAGCCAACATTATGAATCTCTCACTGACTTTAATTTGAGTCACGTTGGTATATTTGGTGAATTAGCCTTTAATGCACCTGAAGGTACAATGAATCACATCTCATCAGAAGCACAAAACAGCCAATCACTGTGCTCGCGTCATGTGTGCGGCTTCAATCCAAAAAAGGGGTACGTCAAGTCAGCATTGTTCCACCTACCAGTTTTAAAGCGACGTTATTAACCATGCGTGCCCACTCAAACTCAAACAACTCAGATGTTTGAGAAATTGCAGCTGGGGGGCACCGGTGCAGTTGAGGCAGAGCTGATGCAGAGAGAGAATTCCTTATCGTTTGTTTGGGCACACTTTAGCTTCAGTCAACACGAGGCAGAACAAAACAAAGCTAAATGTAAGTACTGTTGGAAAATAGTTTAGCTTTGAGAAGAAATCTCATGAGCAATTTGTTTCATCACATAAAACACAACCGTGTCTAACATTTCAGACGGAGCAGTCTATTACACAAGCTAATGTAATTCCATACCATAAAATATCCCGCCGATTAGGCTATAAATATGTATTCAAATGACAGCCTGTTTTTACTAATTTCTGTTTTGGCGAACAAAGCCTGAAAGGGGTCTTAACTACTGAATATGTTAAATAAAAGTTACTCAGAGTCATAATCCATGACTTTCTATGATTTGTACAGTACAAAGAATTGATAGAAGGTTCACTGGGAACAGGTATGACATTTCAGGTCATATCACCGAGCCCTATGTGTACATGTAACGGTGTGCCTGAATGCTGTACGTGATATCGTACATCATTACCATAGCTCCAACTCACCGACGGTCAGGCAGGAACGTAATCTTCAAAGCAAATATCAAGGCAGTAGCCAGATAGGGAACATGGTGTCGGTGCATAAGGGCACCTTTAAGCATTAAAGCCTCACACAACTCTAGATCTGTAATTCTGTCACGGAACATATCCTCTGCCATTTCGTTACTTCCTGCTCGCTCCGGACTCTGGCTGTGGCGCATGCTGGGATTGGCATGATGTTGCCCTTCTGAAGCCACTGGGTTGGGTCTGTCGTCATGATCTTATCTTTCTAAGGACAGTTCCTCAAAATGAACTGAAGAGCATAAACCACATCAAACAGCGCTCAGAATAAGAAAGAGAGAGAGAGAGAGAGCGTCTGTGTGTGTGGGAGAGATGTGAGCCCACCAAATGCTTAAGCCTCCAGTGTGCTGTGCAGATAAGATTCATTAGATAGGTTGGTAAATGCAAGAGAGAGGCAAAGCGAGGCAGACACGGAGAGAGAGAGAGAGAGAGATTGAGCTTGCTGCTGCTCCAGCATTTGTTGACACAGATTTACAATGAGTCTCCCACTGCTTCACGCATTACAGTAACACACCATGTCAATAGCTCTCTGGGCTTGAAAAGCAGCCGTGCCAAAGATGTCTGGGAGTGATGCCCTTCCCCTGATAACCAAAGTGTGGCTCATAAGTCAGGAAGTCTTCTCAATCTCCACATCTTCTTCAGCATCTTTTCATTAGTTTCCCCCCTTTTTTTTTCTGTCACTTCTCTAAGATCATTTTCCTCCCCCTTCTTCTCCATCTCTCTCAGTCTCTTACTCCTCTTTCCCTCTGTTTCCCTTTATCTCTTGGACGCCCCGCTACAGGCTCAGTAGGACAGGATTTAGGCATTAGCTCAATCCCCCTATCTACTCCCCCTTATGATTGCACACTGTTTCTGTCACCCACATACCCTAGTCCACTGCACAAGTCTTGTAGGACTCAGAGTCTCTTATACAAATACTGGTAGAGAGCTTATACTCCACAAGACAGGAAGACATAATCAACTAGACAGCATGGCGTGAGCGAGTGACAGCGAGTGTGTGAAGGGTCGGGGGCCGATAAGCGGTAGCGTACAGTGGCGTACAGTAGCGTGTAGCGTGAGATTTTTATATGGCATTTTGAGTTGATCAGAGTCTATATAGAAGTAATAAAGAGTTTGATGAGAACCACCACGGTCTCGTGCCACGTAACTCTGTCTGCTGAGTCATGGGGCGCCACGAATGAGATGGTCTTGATGTGTGACATTCACCTTCATGAAATCTTGATGAGAGCTGAGGTCTGCTGTCTGTGTAATGAGGGCTGTAGCAGTCAGACAGCTGGCCAACCACTTCAGCCAGTAAAGCTATGATAATAGAGAGGGTTGGAAAGCCTTTTGGAAAGCATTCTGTAGATGGACTTCAGGCTGTTTCTGGGAGGCAGTTAGTGTTTTGGGGGAAGAGATAAACAAGAACTTGGATGGCATCAGACAACAGAAGGTCTAATGGTCTTAATCAGAGATGTTGTAGTGGTGCTAGTAGTAATGGTACTACAGATCGCACATGTTTGTGAGTTAGCTGTGGCCTCATTGCTAATTGGTGTATTTCAAAAAGCATTCAGTGTAACAGATGGGTATCAACAGTTTTGTTCCAAAAGGAGCTATTCAGCTTTTGGAAAAAAAAAGACCTACTTGCACAAAATAACTACAAAGCAAAAAGAAATTGCACTTTGTAAACAAGAGCATTTTTGTCTGTGGACTTTTACAGAATTAAACCAATATATTTCAGAAGATAATGATGAAGTTCATGTTGTTTTTTTATTCAGAAGTGATACAGCACTATGGGATATAACTTTTCATATGTATAAATGTGATAGCGACTAGCTGAGGTCTGCAGGTGTCTGTCAGTCCATGTCAGCGCCTAAAGCTCTAAATCCTGTTGGTTCTGATAGGAATCCCAAAGCTTATAGTAGCTGCCATCTCCTCAGCACTGACTGATGCTTCTTATCAGGACCACCACACTGCCGCCGCCAGCACATTTTCACATGTGGGTAAATTATAAATCACTCGCACAAACATTCTTCCATACGCACTCAAGCACATATATGAACATGCACACATAGATTCAATATATTTACGCACGAGCAGGGCAGCATGAGTATATCAATGGTCATACTTCATTCAAAAGTGCAGTAATGACTTAGTCAGAAATGCACACACACACACACACACACACACACACATGTATGTAAACTCATAGAGTGAATTGTATGGCGTTTCATTAGTTTCAAAACCCGTGCATATAAAAATCAGGCGCGTGCACGTGACACGAGCGCACAGAACAGTATCCGTGAGCGGAAAACCATTCTCACGAGCGCAGGGCTGTGACGAGCGCTCGCTCGACCCTCCCTACACGCTCGCAACTGCTCAACACTTGCTCGCTTATCAAGTTGACTTTTAAGACTTTGGAGGCAGGGATGGAATAGACAGTCTGCTCCTTTGATTGGTCACTTAGAATACTGGCCATGACCTTTGATTGGCTGTTTGGTTTGACCACTGACACAGTCGAGGCAGTTGCCTGGGAGAACAAAGGGAAATGTAAATAATTATATTTAGTGGCTGATTCTCAGTTTTTTACCATTTACATTTATGAAAAAGTGTGAGGGATAAAACACTTTTCTGTGAATTGTCAATTGACAAATAGATTTGATGATTAAATAATAAAAAATATTTGATGGTTTCACTTTCTCAAATGTGCTTTGAGTTGTTTAATCATTGTAAATAAAATGTCTTTGGGGTTTGGACTGTTGTTCAGACAAAACAATCAATTTCAAGGCCAAAGCAATCTGTATGCATACAGTATATGTGTGTGGATGAGAGAAACCTGGGGACCAAACAAAGACTCTCCCCGTACACAGGGGAACTGGTGGCATATAAATTTTCTTGTGTGTAATTTGCTTTCTGGTGATAAATATAAACCAGAAGTAAATCTCTAGTACACATTCATTTCAAAGACTTTTAATATTGTTGCAGCATTTCATTAGCTGAGGAAAAAGTTGTTTGTTGAAAAATGCGCCATGATGCCGTCACATTTTCATGTAAAAGTAGTGAGATGTCTTTTCATATCCAGTTGATTTACAGTATTAAGAACCAGTTCATTACCAAGCTCGAGTAAGCCTTTAAATTAGATCTTCATTTGTAATTTGTACATTTTTTATTCTTAATGAACAATTATTGCGATTGCAATGAAGCACTTCATAACTGTAAATTATTACACCATGGCTCCTCTCTCTCACTGTCTCTCTCTCCCTCCACCCTCTCTGTCTCCTTCCTACTGTATACAGTAGATTTATTAGCTGAAGCTGGGGCCCCCGGACAGTCACCACTCAGCACTCGCTCAGATCAATAATTGGAAATATTAATTATATCAGCAGAGACGGCCCAGTCAGAAAGGGGCTGTTTATGCTCCTGTTACTGAGCAGTGCAGCAACATGAGCTTTGATGGCACACTAATATGTATTAATGATCCCAGGACAAACATTACTCTATATTAAAGCTGAGTGAAAGCGAGAAGACCTCACACATATTGTATGGCTATTAGAGTTATTTTCTTGCAAGTACTGTAAGCAGGTTCTGTTGCATAACTGTTGTAAAAGGAGATGAAAAAGAGAAGAGCCTCTGCAAAACCAGAACATGATTTACTGCAATTTTATTTCCATCTACTGCTTCCCACTATATTGGAGGTTCCTCTTTTTGGATAATATAAAAGTCAGAGACAAGCAAAGTTTGGGGCTTGGAATTGCACCAGGTCTTTGAAACCCTTTCCAAAGCAGTATTATTTTCTAGCTACTGGTCCTCTCTGGGGTTTCGGCAGTGTAGAGTCTGGGACTCTGTACTGCTCTACCCTGCTAAACTCTACTAGTCATGAACTCATTATTGTCGCAGATAGTGCCAACAGTAGTCTGTAAATCCTCCTCACTACTAACAGGCCAAGTCCTGACTACAGTTCCCTGACTTGCTCGGTGTAATTTGAAATCAGACAGTGGAATGTCTTTTGTGGCTGGAGCCCAGGGCCTTTGGTCCTTTTTGTAGCTAATAATAGTTCCGGTAGAGAGACGTTTGCTCCCCAGTCAGGCCAAACTTTACCAGGCTACTGGAGTTATGATAAAGTCAGAGAAAACTTGGATCTGTGCTCATGTTCATATTCAGTATGATCTGAGTCTGCTCACATTTATACTGGCCTTACACCAAACAACCTTTTTAAGCGATTTCACTGTCGCAGGCAAAATGTCGAAGTAAATCATCGAGTTTTGTTTTGTGTTGTGGCGCGTCATCTCGATCGTCTGGAGTAAGGTGGTCATGAAATTCAGTCCGACCTGTAATATTAGCGGAAGTTTTTAGTCTTGGCTCATGCAAATAGTGAGTTCAATGACCATTGTGAACATTGTCAACAACAGGTGCGCTGTCTCCAGCACCAAACAGGAAGCAGCAAACTGGGTAGATAGTAAACATGGCGAGGACTCTGTAGAGGTGCAAGAACATGAACAAGTTCTCTTAGACAGTGGAAAAGAAGGAGAAACTGGTGGAGTTGTGGAGTGCCTCTTTGACGTGTCCTCCCGTTTGTGCCACGATAGAGTGGAAAAGGAAAAAAAGTTGACAGAAATTGCTGCAGCTGGCTGGTTTTTCAGAACAAATCATTGCATTCACAAGGGCAGCTGTGGCCAAAAGCTGCTTCTGTTTCTGCTCCATTATGCAACAGTTTTTCTTCTTGTAAATTTCAACCAGGAGCAGGATGGGAAATAATCTCAAACAAATAATCTAGTCTTGCAAAAAGTGACCCCGCAAGACCCCCGGTCTTTGTAAAATCTTATAGTCTGTCACTAAAAACTCAGTAACTTATGACACATTGTCTTTAGATGTGAGAGGATGTCTTTTCAAAGTCTTTTCAAAGTCTTGTAGTGTATGTTCGGCATTAGACATATCAATTTGTAGGCAATTTCAGCCAAAGAATAACAGACCATCAGTCTTAAAGACTGGCTGACAAAAACAGAGACAAACAGACAGGCGATGTGTGTATATTGTAGGCCTATTGCACACTACATTATGTACTGTGGGCCTGAGGGTTATTATCTCATTCTCCATATAAAACAGCAGCATACTAGTGCTCGGAGCTTTAATTCAACTGACTGGATGCTTAACTGTGCAAATGAGGTGGCTCAATGAAAGCATATGGAACTATAGATTCGTCAAAGCCCTTAGAGCAGCACAGATTGTAGTTTGAGAAAAAGAGAGAGAGAGCTTGACTAGAAAACAAAAACTCTCAACTCGACGAAGAATAGTAACAAAAGTGAAGATTGGGTTGTTGTGAGTCATCAGAGAAGCTCGTTAGAGTCAAAAAACATTCAGTTCATATTTACTTCAAACTGGTTATGGCCTGTGAGATACAAAATAACCTGATATAAAATACTACTATGTTTGCAAATTTTTCACTGAGATAACCTCACAAAGATCCCACATTCATGTTTGTTTATTGAGTTTCTTCAACATTGAATACAGTATTTCACAACTTCTCACCAGCATGTAAATGCACCATAAATCAGCAGTTTTTTGACTGCATGATCACTAAAAGACGTCACATTCCCACATTGACTTTCCACTAACACTTGTTAACGTCACCTGTTTGCACCTTCATATTACTATTCATTGTCTCTTTTTACTATTAGTATTAATATTTGTTTATAATGTGTTTATAGATATGCAGTTTATGTGTTTAAGATTTTGGACTGATGTGTTAGACAGCGCTCTCCACCACCATCATCAAAACACCAAATGAGCGAATATCTTTTGCAAGAATGGTGTTAATCCCTCGAGAAGATTTCAAGAGACTTGTAGAATCAATGCCAAGGTGCATTGAAGCTGTTCTGGTGGTCAAACACCTTACTAAAAGACACTTTATGTTGGTTTTTCCTTTAATTTGTCACCTGTCTTTACATATGTACATTTAACACAGTGTCTTTTAAGAAAATCAAGACAAAAGTGTTTTTCAGTGGGCTAAAACTCTGTTTTCCTCGTGGGCTCCTGAATACAAATGAACAAATTCAGAGAGAACAAATATTTTGCAGGAGACAAATTATTTGCACTTCACTGAATATCACATTTGGATTGGGAACATCTCTAGCATTCATATTTTGAAAAATGCTTTTTTCATTATATTAATGCTAGGAATGTCATGGCTGGTTTGTTAAACATTATTGGATAAATCCAGATACCTGAGTCACATACACGTCCCTTGGTAGATAAGGAAAGAGAATATCAGGACAGCCAACTTAATTTTGTAGAATAAAAGTTTTCCCAGCAATATACCTGTTTAAGTTTAAAACACGCTTTCATCACTTATAATTGATGTCACACAAAAAGCAAATAGTACATTTCAGCAGGGGTGCCAAAAGGAGGCAGGTGGTTGATTTGTAAATATACAGGGTTTGTATAGTGAAGGTGCGCTGCTCTTTTGCACCATGTGTTTGAAAGTGAAAGGCAGGAGGGTGGAGTCAGAGCAGTAGAAACGCCACTCAACAGTGAAGCAATCTTATCTAAGAGTTGCAGGCATCTCTCTCTCTCTCTCTCTCTCTCTCTCTCACACACATTTTTTTCTCTGTATCCATCTCTTGTCTTTTTCCACAATCTCTCCCTGTTTCCTCTTCTGGTTCCCAACAGCCTCACCTAACCACTCCCTTGACTCAATGAATAGAGAAATGAAAAAACATCAATTAAAACATGTTGTCATATGTAGAGAACACAGCAGTAAGTATTTCCCTCAGTTCATTGTGGGTGTGTCGAGAAACTAGTAACTCCAGCCCACAAAGGACCGAGTGAAAATACGTATCTGGAGTTAATGAATGGTCTCCTAGGAAACAGCAGCACTTAATACATTTTACTTAGTAGTTACCATGCCTATGCATGTGTAAGAATGCATAAAGTACAAATGTGCTTTGCAAAGTGCACTTAATTTCTGCCCGAATTACACAATTTCGTCAGATGTGTTTAATGGAAACGGAACAAACTGAGACCATCAGTAGTGACTGTTCAGGACCATAATGCATTGCTCTTGGGCAAATAAATAGACCATTAAGCTGGCATGTTGGAGGCTGAACAGTAACTAGCTTTAGAGAGAGCTGCCTCCTACACACAGGCACCCTGTAGAGACGGCTGAGATCATAGCATGGTAGAGAAGTCACAGTGGCGGATTTGGCCTCCTCCGTCATCCATTTGAACAAAAATCAACTGGCAGGATAGAGGCATCTTTTGTCCGTTTGACATGTCAAAGGCAAATTCAAAGATTTCCTGTGTTGTTGTGTGAAGGAGCGGAGGGTTGTAAAGTTATCTGTGAATTTGTCTTGCAGATGTTTTTCCCCCCCAATTCGGAGGTGTTTCTGTCTCAGAGGTTGCTTTGAACGCGCGTGCGATACTGTCGCGGTTGATTCTGTAATCTACCCGTACATGCTGTGGAGCAGTGTGCCCTGTGGCTTGGCATTAGCATACTATAGTTACTGCGCTCCTGTTGTACAAGGGGGGGAAAAAAGCACTTGTAGATGGAGAGGGAGAAGGATGGGGAGCGAGCCAAGAAACAAGGAGCTAAAACCTCAACCTTCACAAGCATAACATCCTCCCTGTTTTCCTACAAAGACTTAGCCAGTGCTAGTTATTATTTACGATGGGTAAATTTATGGAATAATTTCAGTGAGGGAAGGTTACTCAGTTCCTCAAGGTGAAAATGGATACGTTTAGCACTTAATGAATCGGGCCTGGGCCTCTACCCCATATATCAGCATGTTATTAAGACATTTTAAAATCCCATTATGGTGTTTCTCCTTGAACATGTCATGCTTTTATTGGACTGCCCTGTCTTTAAATCTGACCTTTTCAGCCCTGCTCTGGAATTGAACGGGGGAAAAAAAGATACATGACAGGGCAATGGAACAAAATATACATAAGTAAAAATATCAGTGATGGACGGTTTTCAGTGATTTGACTGGGATGCTCGGTGATGGGAAATTTCAAGCAATAAGAAGACTTTTAAATAGCAGCTACAAATGGTTTACTGTAAATGGCTGAGGGTGGTAAGTGGTGGCTTTTACGTTTCAGTAATGCTGTTATAAATTTGTATCAGTTTTGGCCCCAATTTTATTAAAATGTGTGTGGTTTTTATTGTTTTGGACTAAATCAGAAGAGGAGAGGCAGGGGCATCAGATGTAAGCATAAATGATCTTGTAAGCTTTGTGCTCTGCTATGGTACATATATGCATACACATGCATATTGTATGTGTGTGGGTGGGTGTATTTTCAGAATGTGTGCTAATATGTGACTAGGAGGCATATGTTCAATTAAAAAAAAAAAAAAAAAAAAAAAAACAGGGCCGCAGCTTTAACAACCGTATTGTAAATCACGGCTACATCTTTCAAACTTTTCCTCAACGAGAAAACAAATCGGGCCCAAGTCTGGTAAAATTGTTCAGCTTGAACAACAATAATGAAAAAAGAGGGAGGTAAAATTGGGAAAGGAGGAGAGCGTGACACAAAGACTGTGATGACAGAGGCATCTAATCCAGGCAATGCCATTCTTATCAGGGTCCAGTGGATTAGAGTGAGCCTCCTAACCAGAGAATCCTTCCCAGCCAGACACTCTCCACCACCCAAGGGCCTGGATCAATAGGCCTGCATTGATCTCTCTCCTCCTGTGGCTGGATTCACTTTTATTAGGACTGCCTCGGCCCCCCTCACTAAGACACACATATGCAGGCCTTGCAACCTCTCCGTGCACCTGCCATGGACATAGACACACACACACACACACACACACACGAATCCTACTTTATGTGTGAATGAGAGTTGAGGTTGTTTTGTTTACACTGAATAACAGGCAGCAGAAACACTATAGAGTCAAGTCAGCTTACCTGCACGATGGGGTTTTGGTTTCCTTTCCAGCCAAGGTGCTTTGATCAGTATCGTAGAGCAGCTATTAGTATGGGAGAGAGAACCTTTACACCTCTGGTTTGTGGCCTCTTGTTGCCACGACAGCCCGAGTTGCCAGTGCTAACCTCTCTGTTGCTCTTTCTTCTCTCTCCTCCAGATGACTCGCCCCATCCAGGTGAAACCGGCTGACAGCGAGAGCCGTGGAGGTAGTTGTCTTCTTTTCTTCATCATTTATTCATGTCCCCTTTTCATCTGCCTTATCTAAGCTAATTATTTTCATTCTTTCCCTCTGATCTCATCTGTTTCACTGCTCTCAATGCAATATTTTTCCACCCAACACTCTTTTTAAAAAAAAATCTTATCTCAATTCTGTTTTACTCTTATGTAACTGCGCTTACATACTTAATGGTAACAATTTTATCATTATAAGCAGAGTTGAACAAATATTGAAGACAAAACTGCATCTAAATGTTTATTTAAGATTAGATGTCATCTTGGTTCGATGGCCTGTCTTACAGCTTATGGCCGTTCTTATCTTTTAGTTTTTGTGGAAATGTCTAGAATCTCATCTCATATATATATTATAGCTTTTTTAGTTGTTGCTGGCTCAGATCTACTAGTCTCATCCTGCGTGTGCCTTTGCACCGGTCGTAATTGATTAAAGAGTCTGTTATTGGAGGGCTTTGATGGGGTTTCCTGCTGCCCATCTCTCTTTTTCTTGTTCCCTATGCCAAGTACATTATCATTGCGCTGTAAATTAAATTGTGATTAAGCTCAATACTGGAACCACAGCCACGCAAAGGCCCAGTTAAAGCCCACACTGCTTGGTTTGTGTGCATTTAAAGCACGAGAGAGAGTAAATGGTATAGAGGGACAGAAAAATGGAGCAGGAGCACGTACAGCTTGCCAAACAATCAATAAATTTGCAGGGTTCTTGCCAAGATCCTCATTACTTGGCCTTAATTCTGTCGTCTTTGATCTCTCCCGTTTTTGGAGGCTTTCATTTACTCACTGCCTATCTGCATATATGTTAATGGGATGAGGAGGCATCCTTCAAGTCAGTGGCAGAGACAATGAACCTTGCTGTTATTTTTTGGTGTGCATCTCATGTGTCACCCTCCAACAAAGCGAGTGCCTTTTTGTTATTTAAAGGAGGAACGCTGTCATCCTGGTGGAAGGAGAAGGAGATTTGGAAGTGGAAAAAGAGGCAGGGAGAGAAAATGCACAAACGATGCCAACCGCATACAGCTGCCGTGCTGCACTTCTGAGGCTTTACCTAAAAACCTCTGCCTGTTTTGGGTGAATTAGGATGGCTGGCCACTTGGCTGCCTGTCAAATGCACACAGTCTTCAAAGGACAGCATAACCCCTTTAGATGGATGGAGGAAAGGCCAATTAAGATCACCGTCAGTCCTCCATGTTTCTTTCTCTTTCTTTCTTTCTTTTTCTTTCTTTCTTACTTACTTTCTTATTTTCTCTTTTTCTTTCTCAACCATTCACTCAGAGGAGAGGAGTGGTGGTGAGACAAGCAAAAAGGGTCTTGTGCTGTCAAGATTGATGTCCCCTATAGCTCCATCGATTTTGTCATTGTGGTGCTGTGTGTCCACATTAACAATGACACTCAGCTGTCTCTTTACTTGGTGGTGAGTGGCCAGTTTTAGAGCTCCCAGGGCACTTTGGTCAGTATGGGGTCCTCTTATTGGCCAGCAGTGGGGACCCCACTGAGGAACAAATGAGTGCTGGAACAGACCTGAGAGTTGCACATCATCTTAAATGAACAGGTCAGAGTGGCGCCGCAGGGGCAATCAAACACTAGCGTGACTTTAACGGGTTAGGAAGCCAAAGAGGGAGACAAGGATGGGGGGAAGGAGGATGGATCTGTTCTTCATTTTTAAATCTCTCTAATATCTCATCCTGCTTCTAATTTGCTGGCCTGAATTCTTCCTGTGATTATCTTTGATTTTCTCAAAATCTTGTTCTGTATTTAGCAGTTCTTGCTACTGTTAGCTGATGGACTGTGCTGCTGATTCTCCTCCGTGGCCTACTTTTACAAGCCTTAGCTTCCTATTTGCTGTAAAAGATTGAAAAGGATTTCATTGTGCTGTCTGAAATTTCTAGGTACTATCATCAATGCTGCATTTATTTCACATTGAAAAAACTGCCATAATCCACATTTTGTTATCTTGATCCTTATTTGTCTGCCATTGTTACTTCAGGACTATAACTCAGCATGGTATACGGGGGCTGGTAGAGCGGATGCAAAAAATATTACTAAGCCTTTCAGTGAAACGGTGGGAGGAACACCAGGGACAGACCCAGTCTGGTCTGCTCTCTCAGGGGCCACACTGCTAGTCCGATAGGGGGCACATATTCCTCAGTGCGCACAGTCACACTACAACACACAGTCATACTAATTAGTCCCTTAATCTCATTATAGGGAGGACAGTTCAGTTCACCTGCTCCAGGTTGCTGTCCGTCAGGGACAGACCTGTTACTGTGGTTTTATACCTGCTGGAGCTCAGCTCCTCCAGGAGCAACTCTCTGCTGTTATTAAGATCAGACAGCCTCAGGCTAGAACAGTGTACTTTCTCTGGGTACTGTTGCAGTAAAAATTGAAACTGCCTGCCTCCAGTCATCAAACAAGGCCAACCATGCTTACTTAGGACAGAAGTAAAACATGTTCTTCTAACAAATTCCTCTAAATATTTTATAACGCTTGGACATTTGATCAAACTGAGCAGTTTTCTGATATCCTCATAGCTTTATATGATACCAAGAACAAAAAATTACAGTACACCCAGCCACTAGCTTCACT
The DNA here is from genome assembly GCA_038419695.1 of Scomberomorus guttatus. NCBI lineage: Eukaryota > Metazoa > Chordata > Actinopteri > Scombriformes > Scombridae > Scomberomorus > Scomberomorus guttatus. Next base: position 12,265,557 of record CM076454.1, on the reverse strand, counting down.
GAGGCCATATGAGTAAACCACCTCTCTTATAAAATTAAAGGGAAATATACGGTAGAGTAAATCCATCCAAACACCCCGTCAGCCCCTGCTGCCGCCTAACAAAGACACACTGTGAAATGAATATTAATGACCAATCACCTACCTAATCTAGCAGAACAGCAGCCGTTTCACATTGAGCCACCAGCACCGCAAATGTCTCCGTCACTGATGACGCAGATCATTCCGGGATGTTTCTGTTGGGGAGACGTTTAAAGAGGTGCAGCGAGGAGGCAGCAGGGACCTGTCTCTCTCGTTTTCTCCTCACAGGTCTCTGATATGAAATAGATTGATTTTCCATCACACATGGCACTGATGACTGGCACTGACTGCTGCTGATATTTCATTTTTGAAGGGCTGTTCAGTGCCTCCTTAGAGGGCTTGGCGTCCTTACACAGGATAAATCAGCTTTAACCACTTTGGTTTCCCCCTAAACCCTTTACCGGCGACACCCCTGTTTGCATTCCACCATTACTATCCACCCTTCCTTTATATATATATATATATATATATATATATATATGTTTTTTTTTTTTTTTTTGCATCTTCGCTCTCCTCATTTTCCAACCTAATCCACTGTTAAATTTTCAAGCTCAGAAAGCAGAGAGAGGAGCAGGCTAACTGTCAGCTGTGGCTCTGTTGGTGTTGCAGCAGGCCTGCCTGGCACAGCTAGAGCTACAGCCCACTGAGGAGGCCTGGATTAGAAACAGGCTCTGGTATTATCAAGACAGGCCTGCCGCCCACACACACACACCCACACAGAGAGGACAAACAGGCAAACACATACATACCCATACGGCTCTGACACACACGCGCGCTCTCTCTCTCATGCAAACACACAGATGCACAGTGGGAAGTTGGATGTACATGATAATAGGAACACGTGTGCGCACACAGGGACATGTCCAGTATAGGTAACATATTTACACACACACACAGACATTGTACACATATGCTGAATGGAATGGGTCAATTTTCTTTTCATGTGCTGTGTTTCGTGTTGCGGGCCAAGCAGCAGTGTTGCATTGTGTTTGTGTGTTTACTCCGACTGAAGGACAATGAAAAGGTTTGCTCCAGTTCACTGAGATGTGACGGAACAAACAGAGAGAGAGAGAGAGAGAGAGAGAGAGAACCGGAGCGAGAGGCAATAAGTTAAATGTAGAGTGAGTACAAAAAAAAAAGAAAGAAAGATTGGGAATCTAGATTGAGAGAGCAGGGCTACATGCTCGGTTGCTGTTCTGCGCTCAGTTTTTGATGATGAATTTATCTGGCGTAAAAGACAACAGAGTGGTCCATGTATTAAACATCAGTGGTGTTCTCCTTTCCTTACTAGAGAGACGAGCTCCCCATGTCAGAGCAGCTCAGTAATAAAGCAAGCAGGAAGACCTCTAAGCTCCACTGATCCCCTTTAGAAAAGAGAGGAGGAATGAAGGAGAGAGGGGTAGTTAGAGGGAGAGGAATGAGGGGAGGAAAGATGGATGGCGAGAGTAGAGAGGGGGAAGAAAGGAATTTGTTCTGAGACACCGAAGGTGGAGAGAAAGAGAGAGAGGGAGAGAGAACAAGTGCAAAATAAACAGAAATGTGTGGAAAGTGTGGACCTATAGATTACTGATCACTGGCTGGGCATAAATGGAGAGATCTTGAAATAGTGGGGAGCATGTTCAGAGGTTGTGGGGATCAAGGTGAGCTAATCCAATGGTAAGGCCAGCTGTGGGTCACACATTCAGAGCTCACACTCCTTGTCCAAATCCCCTCTGGTACTCTTACACAAACAATACTGATACACAGGCCTTTGTTAGCCCAGAGTTCAGTCCGCTAACTCCACCAAGCCGGCCTGGGATGTTCAGGTCACTCCTCCTGTAAGCTCTTAAATTTACCTTCACATCAGCACAAACTGATTTGTTTTGAAGGGGAGGCCGGGTGAATTGGGTTTATAGACGACAGACGTGGAGGAGAGAAAGCGGGAGGACTAACAGACAAACGCGCACAGAGAGAAAAAGATGATGACATCGTTTCTATAGGGATGTGCTTTGCTCCTGAGGGTCGGATTGTGCTGAGCGCTGTAGGAGTTATGCAGAGTCAGTGGAAGAATTAGATCACAACAATTCGCTAATACAGTGGGTAGGTGGAGATCAATTAGCCTTATCTAACAAACTACTAATGATAGTACCTTGTATAAAACTTGCTGGCATGGCAGAGAACAACAAGAGGAAGCAGAGTGGTGATGTAATGGATTTAGCTAGTTGAAAGATGCATTATTTCTGCAATCACAGTGTCTCATACTGTTTTCCCCAAGCAAATACTATGTTACTGCAACTTCTGTGGTACACTCAGTCAGCACATACACACATAGAAGCAGCCAATACATACAGGGAATAGAACAAAAAAACAGGAATCAGAAATGTGACATTTTAAGCTTCACAGAGGTAGCATTATTGCAGAGTTGCTGTATTTGATTTCATGATATTGTACAAATGTTGCAGTTATTGCCTTTCCCCCCAGTGCTTGCTTGTAAATATGCATACATACATAAATACAGCTAAATACACATTCATCCTCACTCCCCCTTTTTTTTAAAAACACACACATCCTCTCCACTCCGTCCCTTGTTCGTTGCAATGGTCTCGTAGGCGGATCAGCAAAGGTTACTGTTGAACACAGAAAGGAAAGGTCAGAAATCATGTTTAGTTTTCCTGGGGCCGGGAGGTAATTCCAGCCAGCAGATTGTGTTCAGACGAGCAAGCAGGCAGGGCAGGCCAGTGGTGGAGATGCTCATGCAGAAGGAAGCGAGGCGGGGATGGGGACAAGGTTATCCAGTCAGCCACTGCCTCTCAGCCCCTCCGCTGTCACCCTTAATAACACCCTCTCCCTTATCACCGCAACAATCACCTTGAGAAACAAACTTGTCTTCTTTCAGAGAGGGATGGAGATGGGGAAGAGACGGCCCCTGTATGCATCTGGTCTGCCATTCTCATTACAGCATCTCAACCTCTTTGGGGACAGACAGACTGCAGATCAATTTAGTGCTCAATTCTCTACACTTTATAATTCATTCTCTCTCTCTCTCTCTCTCTCTCTCTGTCTCTCACTCCCCCCTTCTCTCTCTCTCTTTGCCCCCCTCTTGCCTCTTTTCCCTGTACCTTTTGAACATATCAAAGCATGTAGATGGAGTACAGTAGTTGTCCAAATTGCTGTGACATTAAGGGATCCTAAATTCTGTACCATGCAAAGAAAGTCACAATATACATTATAGATAATCCTATATCTCATCATGATACTGATACTGTGACTAAACCATTCCTTAACTTTAGATTTCAGTCATGAAAGCTTTTTTAGATACAACAATACTGTACATTAATAATGATATGAGGTTCTGCTTAAATGTACTTTTTCCAACTAGACAACATGCTGTACAGTACATATTAAAGGGTTTAGGCTGTCAAAATTAACATGTTGACATGACGTTAATTCAAAATGAATTAAATGTTAGTTTAGTTTAGTTTGAACTGCATCTGTTACATTCCCCTGTTCATTTCACGGGTGTCTACCTGTTAGGGCTTTTTGGATACTTTAGGAATTGCAAGCAGTAATCTCACAGTGCCATTACACACTTCACAGTACCTTCTATTCACAGTGCATGCTAGATTAGCAAAGGCTTGCTAACCTACCTAGAATGTAAACAGTGGCAAGCAGATGCATAAGAAAGGTGACCTTTTTAATGCTCGCCTACTTTAGGCTATGTTTAGTGAACCTTTTCATTTAATTTAGTCTCTATATTACAATTTGAAGTATTTTTAATATATGGTAAGCATTTTAAGATTTAAGGTCATCTCATTATTTCCATTCACTTAAAAAAAACTTGTGTGCAGCACCTTAAGAGAAAAGAAAGTGCTGCTGTAGCAGCTGTTTTGCAGAGGTCTTTTATTCTACTGTTCGGTGTCTGTTCTCAGTTCTTTCTAGCCTCCATATAAGTTGAATTTCAGAAATACAGGAATCCTGCTTGTCCTGAAATCCGAGTTAAACAAGAAAATCATTGTTTAATTTATTATGCTATAAATGGCAATTTTACATTGCTATAGTATTAGAAGTTGACTGCAACCTGCTGATATAAATCTTCTGATATATGTGCCCACAGTATAAACAGATAATGGCATTGACAAGCTCATACCTGAGGCTGATAAACTGGTGTGTGTGGGTGTGTGTGTGTGTGTCCTCTGTGGACTTGGTGCTCTGTGATTGCAGTGGAGCTGGAGGAGACCAGGCGAGGGCTCTGATTGGAGGACAGAGTCTGTGCAACCTCTGCCAAATCACTGCAATCACCCGTTTGCTCCTTCTCTCTGCTTTAATGACACCACTTCATAAGGAAGCAGACTCATCAAGCAGTCCACACACACACACACACACACACACACACACACACACACACACACACACACCCACACACTCACTCACACATCGTGAGGTCAGGCTTGGCAGATCGGGCAGGGCACGGCAGGCCTCAGAACAGGGAGAGGAGGTCCACCAGCAGATGGGAGGAGATTAAAGCAGGCTGGAGACAGACACACACTCAGGCAAATTTATACACACACCCACACAGGCACACACATAAATATGACACATACATAACAGATACATACTCCACTCCCCACTTTGGTTTGAGTTAGACAAGTGTCATGATGTGCAGTGTTTGGCTTCTGAAGTCTGAATTTATGGCATACTATGTATGCATAACATAATAGAATCATAATGAGATGTTTTTTTGAGTGGTTTTATCATTTTAGGGCCAATAATAGATTTTTGATTTTGCTTTCCTCTCTTCACAGTCAAGCTCTGAATTCTCTGCTCTAATTTTGTGAGACCTTTGCTCCCTGTGCTCCATGTGGAATGAAAATGCCCTGTTTGTTCACTGAGAGAGGCCAAAGACTATTAAGAGCTTTGGAGTACACTAAAACTGACAAGAGAGAAACAAAAACGTTTGTTGCTCATGCACAAACATCGGCCCATTTCAATGCATACCAACATTTACATTATACAGACCCCCATGAAAAGATATGTTCTCATGAGCACAGGTCATACTGCCCTTTCCAGCTGTTATAGAGAGCTAATGGCTGTTTGTTACTCAAATTAATAGCTTTACTGTATTTATAAGACCTGAAAGTTTTTACAGATTCATGTTTTCTTTAAGTGTGTTTAATTTGAAGAAGAACATGTTGCTTTTCTCATGATTGTTGTCATTTTTTTTTTTTTTTTTCTATGACGGCTATAATATGACCTTGGATCGTTCATGACTGCGGACATGAAAAGAGCACGAGTGACACATACAAAATGAGAGAGCACAAGAGAAAGAATGGCAGGGCAAATAACTGATGACAAAGAAAGAGACAGGAAAGAAGAAAACAAGAGCTTTTTCCACCCTAGTATATGGACAAAATGCCTCTCCAATCAGTACAAAAGAGGACTCAAGATATACACAATGCAGTCTTTATTTTTGTCTACACAGTACAACACACTGCAATTTCACTCTGTTGGTGGAGCACTTCAGTGTGGAAAAATTGAACATAACAATATCTCCAGATATATGAAAATGCCAGCTTTTATACTTTTTAAAAAAAATATAAAATCTAAATTTTACACATTATGTGTATGCGTGATGACAGTAATAGTTTTTGGAGTGCATTTAGGCTCTGCAGGTATGAACCAGTTGCTCGCAGCAGAAAGTAGAAAGAACAAAGTTATAGAGAAAACATTCAGCTGCAAAATTAGATCTGTATTCAGATCCTGTATCTGTAACTCAGCTATCTTTCAATGTCTGTCCCTCCAATCTAACCTCTCCTTTCCTCTATCTCTCCATCTCAGCATATTAACTCCATTAGCCTCTCATATCACCCTCTGTCTCTCTCACTGTCAGTCCACGCCATTCACTCAAATCACTGCATCATGCTACCATTGGACTGGAAAGGACACCAGCTCCAACCAAATGATGCCAGCACAGATATGGAAGCAGTGGATTAATTACTGAGATTAGTACTCCTACATGTAAAAAAAAAAAAAACTACAGTACTTAGTGGTATATTGATATCTGCATGGAGTTTGGCTGCAAATTGTTATGCCTATACTGTCTGTGACTTAAGCTGTGGCAGCTATTAGAGCAATGACAACAGACAAGGACATAGGGATGGTGAGGAATAGCACGGGATGACGCGCCTGTGATGCACCATTAGGGAATGCCAACGTTGGTTCAGTGGGCACCGTAAAGAGGCTTTTAAATTAGGACCAGCCACGTCTCACCTGCCTTTCTCATCTCACCTGCTGAGACGACAAATAGTGCCGCGAACACGCACGTACTGTGACACACAGTCCCATGATTACCCGCCCGCCCACTCTCCATCCACCGTCTTTCCACCCATCTGCCAGTCAAATGAGTGCAGAGGTAATGGAGAGAGAAGCAGTCATTCTGGTCCTGTAAAACTGCAGCAGCCGAAAAGATGACAGGGGTAACCTTTGCTTTGGTGCATGAAGGAAGAAGGAGTGTTTTAACATTATCCATATGTATTTGTGGGTGTGTATGTGTGTATTCCTGACTAAGTCATTATTACTGCGCTACCGGCTGAGGTACGAGTGTTGACATGGTCGTGCTTTGACTGCCCTGGCCTTACCGTGGTTCATGGTAACTTGTAATGTGAGTTTATGTTTTCTCCTGTTTTTTAGACTCAGTGGATCCTTCAGATATTTGTATCAGGTTTATTGCATCCCCCTAAAGTGAGTTTTGTTTGCCTTTTCTTTCCTTTATTCTTTTTTCCTACTCTGTTGACTTTTCCCCTGGCCTCATCTCATTTAAGAGTCTATCAGGTGGACTGGCATTGTCGAGGATGATTGGCGAATAGGTCTCTGTGCAAAAAAGTTAATAAGTGTATCCCCAGACACTTCAGTTCTTAGGGGCTTGTGGCCAGGTCCAAACACAGGCCATACTGATTGCCTCTTTGCAATAAACATGAAGAGGGCTCCTGCTAAAGAATACAAAGGCAGCCGGGGTTGCATTGGGGAATAAGTCGAAAGAAGAACGAGGCTTCAAATGACTGACGTGCCTTTGGCTGCGGGAACTCTGACCTGACACTTGAACCAATTTTATAGAACATGAACTTCAAAGAGCACTTTGATAGTAGAGGGAGTCATTGGGTGAGATCTGAGGGGCCGAACTGTCTTTTCATTCTAGATTAGATACAGAGTTGGACTTAGACTAATGACAGAGGTGGAGCAGTGTCTTGATAAGGCAGAGATCCCCATCTGGAACAGGCGGTATTTGCTGTCGAATGACAACAGCTGATAGAGATCCACAGACATGATTTTTTTTTTTTTTCATTATTATATTGCACAGCTTCATCCTCACATCTTCAGTAACCCCCTACAGCAATAAACTTGTCACAAAATCCAAAACATGACACATCATCGCTTGAAATATAAATAAGCCCATTCGTTACCTATTGATTTTCCTACCATTAGGGAAGCGAATGGCTTGGCTGTTGATGTGGAAGATATTGTGGGTCAATATTGTGTTGCTCTTAAAAGCCACAGGAGAATTTCAAGAAATTTGGTTGGGGTGAAGAAAAAAAGGCCAGTCTACAACTCTAATATTACGAAAATCTCTGGACTAGTTCAGGGACATCTGCCTGGCATTAATGCTATCAGGGAATCAGGGAGCAGCGCAGGCACAATGTGCTTTAGGGAAAGGTACAGCCCTCGACAGATGCCTGCCTGGACTGCTGGCACACATCAACCTAATACGCTGGATTGGAAACAGGGATTGATTCCTGAATGTTAAAGTGAAACCTTGAAGCACTGCTGCGACCCTCTTACTCCAACTGCTGGAGGGAGGGGTACTTTTGCAAGGCGATTTGGCGTCCTAATCTGATCGGGTCTCTTAATCTGCGGCAGCTCAGTTTAACAAAACCAATCTGACAGCAGGGGCAGCAGCCAGAGACAGGAGGAACATGTTAAATCTGGGCCTATCAGGAGGACAGCATCTTCTGGCTGCATGGTGGGTGTAATGATACCTGGGATAGCAATGGTATCAAGAGATTCTCCCTCTCCGAGGTTAAGTAAGAACTGAGGAACGCCGAAGTCCTCAGCTCGCTGGATGTCAGCCCTCTTGGATACTTGTCGTCCTCGTTCTTATTACCCCCCCTCTTCCTCCATCCCTCCACCCTCCTGTTATTTTAGGAATCTATTCTTGGCCTCCCAGCATGTATAATATGAATTATTTATCCAGAGAAATGGGATCCCTGCACGACAGTGAAACAGGATTTTATTTGTACCATTTGATTCCATTAAAATAAACAAAGTGCGGACCCTGCCACGATCATTTTTGCTCCACACCCCACCTGGGGCTTGGCAATAATGCGTTATCATCATTTATCTATAGTTTCAGCAAAATTGTTTGTTGATTACGTTATAGCTCTAGAAATTTCTGTTGTTTAAATCAATGATTCAGAGAAAGCCGTAATTAAGGACTAGAAGAATTAGTTTTTGTTTTACGCATATGAAGTTTTGTCTGCGTAACAGCGGAATACAGTTCAGTTTTTTTGTTTCAATGCATTAGTTTGATTATTTTATTTGTGGTTTTACACACATTTGGCGTATCATGATATATATCTACTGTATGTCTGAAAATATCAATATTAATCATGCGACAAGAATTTTAACCATATTGCGCAGCTTTAACCCACCTCACCCTCCTCTTCTTCCCTCCTTTAGTTGTTTCTAACCTCTTGTCTCATTGTTACACCACATATCATATTGTGTTTGTGTATGCCTGTGAGAGAATGATTGCACTTATGTGTGATTCTGCTAGTAACCCACTTATTAATGTTCTTTCTGTCTTTATTGCACGTGATCAGGGCAAACTGTCTACTTCCTGTCTCATCACATGAGCCCAAAAACAGAACACAAACAGCTGAAAACAAACTACAGAAAATCGCAATTTCAGTATGAAATAGATGTGACCTACAGCTGCAGAGAAGTTACGTACAGCACAGAGGAAACAAAGCATACTGTCAAAATCCTGTGCTATCTCACCAGTGTGTCTGTGAAATCCTCTCTGCTCTTGTGTGTGCATGTCAAGCTGCCTCGCCTTCTATCTGGATGACATTAATGAAAGGTGAAAGAGGGAATAATCAAAGATCACAATATTTTACCCTTGATACAGATGCATGTTCGTACGCTGCTGGCAGGAGAGATCTCCTCGCTGCTCAGCTCAGCTCTGATCTGACATTAGGATTCAATGCTACATTTCTCTCTCCAGCTCAGTCGTCTCGCTTTCTCTTTCATTCCCTCGGTGCCCCGCGCTCCCCCCACCTACCTCTGTCCACTCAGCCTGGTTGCCAGACTGCAGCTAAAGGGTAAATGTAGCTCAGGGGAAGTGCACTACCTCAACACAAGGTCCTGGGGCCCACCATGTGACCTGGACCTCCCAACATCTTGCTCTTGCTCTTTCCCTCCTCCTCTTTGCCTTTTCTCTGCAACACATCTCTTTATTTCTGACCACCTCAGTGACCTCATCCAGAGGACTGATAGAACGAACCTCTGGGAGCAAAGAGCTCCTCCGCCAAACACAGCACAGTTCAAAAGTTCACCCGTTTTGCAGAACAACACTGTTGACAATGCAAAGAACCAATAGGGGATTCTTCTATACACAAAAACAGAGCTGATTTAAGCTAAACATGTTCGAATTATACAGCTGAAGGCATCAAATACTATGTATGTTAACTTTAACCTCATGACATTTATAGTTATGCAGAACAGAAAGTAACTGTAACAATGACTGCTTTTTGTTTTCGATGAAAATAAGAAAAAACACTGTTTTTTTATTAAAATCACGATAAACAAAGTAACATACCATAATTACACCATAATTCTTTTTTACTCTTGTTTAACTGCAACTTCTTCAGAACACCAAAATACAACAAATCATTTCACTTATATTTTTTAAGCCAGGTCCATTTGTGTAGCCCAAAGTCACAAATTTGTTTTTTTTTTTCAAATCTGTACAAAGTATTACATCATCTGTCTCTTACCACATTAAGAGAAATAGACTGTACAGAGTAGCAATATAATAGAAAGTAAATAAAGTACAAAATGTATAATGTTAAATAAATATTAAGATAAAGAGTTTAATGCAACGTGTATTATTTAATGAAATATTTAAAAGGACCATTGTGAAATTGCCAGCTCAGGCATTTCCTTTGCAATACATGTGAAGTCTGGCTTATAACTGATTATTATAACTGCATACATATTGCTGTAATTCGTTACTTTGGATGGTCTACATGTTTCCATATGCTTGTTTTTGCTGGTTTGTTAGATTAGAAATAGTGTGAATGGGTGGCTCAGCTGAACAGGTTAATTTGCTGTGTGTGGACAGCAGAAGGTGTTCCCTTTGAATATAACTGTGTGAGGGCTTTAGTGTGTTTGCGTGTGTGTGTGTGTGCTAGTATGCGTGTCCATGTGTGTCTAGCTGTGTAAGGCTGAATGGCACCTTTCAGAGTGGGGGTGAGACCATGTGGTCTGCACTGACTGCTTTGGAGGGAGGCAGGAGGGCCCAGCTGGTTCAGGGAGAAGAGCTCTCTGACTAGCCAAGGCAGCCTCACAGCCTGCCAACCAACCTGACACACACACACACACACACACACACACACAAATACACAGCGCATGGTTAGAGATTGTAGAAGATTGTACATAGAAAAAATGCTGAGATTTGCACACTACTCTCCATGCAATTAAAAAGATTTATTTTACCGCCAACGTGGTTTGGCTATGACTTCTGCAAGGTGCAGTTTGCATATCCATGCAAAAGCTCGGTTTTGCATGGATATAAACATAACACGCAAAGAAGTGTGAAGAACACATCCAGGCCTCCTGTTTACATGGGGACAGTGCCGTGTGCACCTACAGAGCTTACAGAGATTCAATCATTTCAGCTGACCTGCAGCCAGGATTTGGTGAAAATAGCCATCTACTTCCAACAAAATTGTCCAATATCCTTGAATGAAACGTGCAGGAAAAAAAATCTTTATTTGTTGGCAGCCAGGTGCTGGCCCCGCAAATTATACATGACCACAGGTCCTATTGATTCTCTCTTGTTTTTCTCTGTCTGATAACACATTGTTAGAGGAAAGTTGGTTCAGCGGACCCTCACAAATTGTTTTGTAAACACAGAGGAAAAAAGAACAGTCCAGAAGCTGTCACATGTAATGAATTCTCTCAGCTTGTAATTTCATACATCTCTCTGATTCAATTTCTTTGGTTTCTGTACTCTAGAAAATGCCATAGAAAAAAAATCCATAAAAAATTCTATAACATTAAATGAAAGGACTTAATTAGATATAAGTTTTTTTGTTGATTGTGTGGCACAGCAAAACTGCTCCCATTATACTGTGTTCACCCACAGCTGCTACAATACATTTGCCATAACAGTAATGTTGATTGCTACTTCAACAGCTTTGACCGAGAACACTGGCTGCTGAAACAATACATATTTAAAATGTATTTCTCCTGGGTTGTAGCAGCTCTATTTATTCTGACCTCCATCCCGCCATACGGTCCACTGGTTCTCTAGTGAAATCTGAAGTGTATCTCTAAATGGTGTGCAAGTGCTGCAAGACTTGCACAAATTAGCTGTGTTAAAGTATATGTATGCCGTCGATGGAGGGAAGGCTCACTGGAGGCAGTGTGCTGCTTATCTGAACAGTAAGAACGTGGACAGAATGATTAGGTAGTCTAACCATAGGCGTCCACCCCCTCTAGTCTGGCCATGTTCACTACTTTTCTATACAGCAGTTTCTCTCTTTCTGCAAATAGTCTAAAGGGTAAGCCTAACCAGGGGCTATGTGTGAGTAGATGGATGACAGAGAGAAACAAGAGCTCTAAACGGAATTTGTCATTTTAAACAAATTGGTTTGGAAAGAATCAAACTGAGGTTTTCTCCTCATTTAGTTCCGACTGTCAGAATGGATAGAAAAAAAATGTCTGACCTGAAGTGGGAGTGTTACTGCTTACCTGTAAAACCTGTAAACCTGTGAGAGGACCAAACAGTGTGTGGTCCCCAGTTTCTCCATTAGAGAGCCAGCTTGGCATTCGGAGGGAGTAATTGGCTGGATAGGGTTTCAGCAGGCTTAGCCACCCTGCTGGCACAACAAGCCTGTCTGTCCCCATCCCCGAGTTGCTGCTCTGCTAGGCAGGAGTGTAGCCAACTCAACTGCTGCCACGTCCCCTTCAAAGCCTGCAGAGAAGCTGGGGATAGCAGCAGCTGTTGTCCCAGGGGAGCCAGAGGAGCTCAGGGCCTCTGGTCATTAGTGGGAACCAGTGTGCTGGGACGAGCCCAGGTCTTAGACAGCTGGGAGACCCCTATCACCCTTCATCCCTTCATTCCTCCATCCATCCATTCCCCTGTCCCTGCCAAGAAGGATTCTGTATTCTCAACTTCCTTGCCTCTCACGCAAGGCTAACAGAGGCTCAGTCCCATTTGGCAGGTGTGGAAGGACTGAGGAAAAACAGTTTGGGTTGTGCTCTTGGAGAAGTGTACGGTTTTCACTGAAAGGATTTTGTTGGTATGTTTTCAGGAAATTATGGAATGGAAGTGAGGTGGGGTTGCGTAGTTTCAATCTAATTGATAATGAAAAAAAAAAATATAGTAGGAAGTGGACTGTGCAAGAGATTTAAAGATTTACACAAGAAGATTTACAAATTGTCCAAATAGTTGTTTCAGAGGGACATTGCAGCTTATGTGCTTAGCAAACTATGACAAAGTTTTAATATTACAAATATTAATACAACTGATACTGGATTTTTGGGGCTGATACCAATATTGGGCATTTCTTTGCAATGATCCCTCAAATGTGGTTATCAAACACTTGTGACAAATGTATGTAATGGAGGCAGGATATTTTATGAGCTTTATTGTCCAAAATGACATCAGCGCACTGAAACAGTAAACTACAATGGGAATTTAATAATTATAACATATTACAACATATACGCCGATACTGATATATACTGATATATCTGTGATAGGCCAATATTGTCCGATAAAATCGGCCGACCAATATATCAGTCGGGTTCTAATTACAAACATGGCCCATCGTGTGTGATAGTGACCTAGTCAAGAAGACAGACATTCATAAATATGGGACACCAATCATCAAAATACTACAGTTAACAAAGTGTACACAGTGTCCACACTGTGGATTACAATGTACCACTTTTTCTTTTTCTTTTGTACATACGAATCTGATACAATTTGTATTCGCAGAAAAATTTTCCCTTGTTGCAGCCAAAGTCAAAATCAAATATTTAATACTCAGCATCTTTTAGTCTATTTGTAGGTTAGGTTTGCTGCATGGATTCTTGATGAGAGAAGTAAAATTGGTAGAAAAATGGTAGAAATTCTGCCCATTCTTGAGTGCAAGAAAATTTTAGAAAGGCTTGTGAAAAGGCGCATATGTATTATTTTATTCTAAATAAGACAGGAATGCTGTGCATATATGAACACAGACCCTGACGTTCTTTATCCTCTTATTTTTCTGGCGATCTTAGTGTACGTCTGTGCGCATACGTGTGTGTACATGCAATTCTGAGCATGTTGTGATACCATCTGACTTATGAGTCACTGACATTTGGTGTGTGCTGAGACATAAGTCTCTGCTGAGTGGAGTGGAGAGAGCGTGCCCGCGTCCGTATGATACAGTATGTGAACATCTGGAGAGGCCCAGGCTCCTCGTCGGTCTGGACCGCTGTCTGCACTCATCATGATATGTTGTCCCTGAATTTTATTATAGGTCTATGTCTACCTGGAAAATACATACATAATACATTTCCCTCCATCATTGTTTATGGATTTGGTAGAAAGGAGGTTGAAAGGGGAATGCTGTTGTTGCGGGGATACAGAGGGTGAACAAAGCATCAAAGGCGTTACATTTGAAGCTAAATTGCACTGCAAAAGGCAGGTACATGCCGATATTACTAGTTACATGATTTTCTTGTATTGACAAGTGTTTTTTTCTAGCAAAGTTTCTAGTGCAAGTCACGTTTTTGTCTACAAATGCTGCCAAACTGTGGGTTGATAATGTAAACGCCCCCCCCCACCCCCACAAAAGACAGGAATAACATGTATCTATATGGCTAATGTTTAATACATGTAATTAAACAGACAGGCCATAAGTGTAATATTTCTGCTGCATTTACAACACTGGGCCTTAAGTGATAAACTGTTCCATGCAACTCTGCACACATGCTCAGGAGAGAACATTTACTTTTTTTTTTTCGCTCCCTGCATTTTCTTCTGTTGGCTTTGCATGCATTGTTAAATGGGACTGATGGAAGCACCCTGGCCATTACTCACTGCATTGCCTGGCTAATTTCTGTGCTCTTACAAGTACAAAGATGTCAAGCAGAAGCAGCAGGCTTACCTTGGCTTCCCCTGAGACCATTAATCCTTTGGCTGGTGTCGTCCCTGCCTGCACTGGCTCACCTGGTTCACAGCGCTGCCAGCAAACTGCTGTTCCCAGCCCTTTTCTCGTTCTATCTATTTATTTTGGTTCCGAGTCAGCTCCCATCACCAACAAAATCTGATTGCAATGGAAAAGCTGAATAACTCTTTAACTCTATAAACTCCTTCCTCAGAGTGAGAATTGCAGAATGTGTGGAAAGTTTTTGTGGTGTGTATGTGAGAGTGTGTTTCAGAGAAAGAGGAAAGTCGTGGAGGTGGAAGGATAAAAGCTGGTAAACTATTAAAGGTATAATAGAATGAAACTCTCGCAGAGACTTGTCACCGTCACCTTCACACAACAGTTGTGTTTTTTGAATGACAAGCAAACCCCAAAATATGCCTGCTGCAGCAGCCGAGGGGCCTTTCGTGCTAACTTCAAGAGCAAGTTTGAGAAAATAAATGTGTTATTTTTTTTTTTTTTTGGCAAAGAGCTAAGATCTTAACTTGTAACAGAATCCAATTATATTATGCTTGTGATCTTGGATGAATAAGTCAAGATTGGTAATAGCAATAAGAGCAAATGTCTCCCAAAACCACATTTCAAAGAATCAAAAGAACGAAGTCTTACATCAAGGATCGGAGAAGGCTCACTCAGTAAATATTGACCTTTTACTGTACACCCGCATATTATTAATACATAATTTAGGGAATTACTGGAAGTTCTGGGAAAGGTATTAATGTCATAAAACTGACACAGGAGTTAAGCTGAAATTTGCATGTTCCCCAGGCGTTTGAGACCAATTTGTTTTTCAGCACCGCAGCGGGCACAGACCTCTAGTCAGAATTTGTTGCAAGAAGTTGACGTTTTTACATGTGGGCTTGGGACACATGTTTCCAGTTAACCTGTTGTCTATATTATTTCCACACTGCATAGATGGAAATATTGTAAGACTGAAGTGAGTCAACTACAGGTAGCTTGGGAAGAAATTCAGTGTCGTTCCTGTAAGTACCTGTATTCATGCATCTTTCAAGTAAAAGCAAAGGAGGATTACATACAATACTTGTATATGCACTGAATCATGAACGAACAATAGCAGAAAAGCACCCAGTCTGTAGCTGTACTTGACACCTTATATGGAAGCTTTTTGTTTCTAAAGCTTTATCATCAGAGCCAGACTTTGTTACTTTTTGACAGACTGTGTGCTTGTTGTGTGCAGTTGTTCCAGCCTTATAAGAAATTGGGGAAAAAAATGTTACTAATGCCCTTTTGTCCGTACACAAATTGCACTATATTTTATAAATGGAAGTAAATTCCTGTAAATGATCGATAGCTTGATTGTTAAAGGCCATCACATGATTGAAGAAACATTTTATTTTGAGCATTTGCTCTAATCAACTGCTGCATTAAAAAAAAAGAGGATTCATCTTTCCCCTTGTAGAGGCTTAAAAATCTGACATCAACCTATCTATTCTGTCAGAAAATGATAACGTTTGATGTTTTTTGTCTGTATAATGAAACTCCATCCATTTCATATTTCTAAGCACCAACTACACAACCAGTTTTTGGTCTGTCCAATACTTTCAGAACAATGACTTTTCTGAGCAGGGACACTTTAGATAGAGTCATTACATTAACAATTTGCCATAATGGTAAACTATGATGAGAATGTTTCACACTAAAGTATCATAATGACATGCAAACAGGTATAATAACCCAAGGTGGTGCAGTTTTGAACCTTTAACAGAATGAGATCACACTGTGAGGCTGAGAATATCAACCATAAACTTCAAGAGGTACTGCCAGCAATCATTTCAGAGTCATTGCTCAGAATCTCGTCCTGCAGAATTTAAGGATAAACAGTTCATGTACAAACTTGATTTCAAGCTTAAAACCAACTCAGCTTTGTGCCTCACTGTGTTTCTAATCTTTGGTATATTTCCTTTTCCCTCTTTTTCCTTTTCCTCTCCCTTTATCTTCCTTCTTTTTCTCAAACTATGTCTCCTAGTATTTTGGGATGGGATAACACATCTTCATCGAGCAGTGAATCGAGGGTAGTGTTGGAGGGTGGTGGTGTTGGGGGGTAGACGGGGAACAAGGGAGGTAGACTGTAGATTACCTTTGCAATTTCAAGAGAGAATGCAGCTTATAATGATCCGGGATGTTCCCGGGAAAGGTCAGCTGAAATTGCAACAAGCGTAATTAGTAGCTTATCAATAATGCATCCAAGGGTTCAGTGGGTGTGCAGTCTCTGGATGTGTGTGTGTGTTTGTGTGTGTTTCCCCATGCGGCTGTGCCTGTGTGTGTGCTATAGCATGCACGCAATGGGAGGGCAGGTATGTACCTTCACACCTGTGTGTACCCAGGGATGACCAACGAGAGCTCATCTCCTGACATTCATTAACATAAAAACACCTATATGCCACTCAGGGGAGCTGCTATAAGCATTAGCATGCAGATCCCCACTAACAAACCATACACTACCCCACAATAGTGTGGACACAACTGATTGCAGTGCGGACTGATGGAAAACTTCAAGAGACACATTGATCACTAAGTCAATTACTATTGATCACAGTGTCAAAATTAGGGGCCATAAGGGGGAATATGAGATAAGGGTATATTTTGCATGAAACATGCAGAAAATATTATGCAGAATTGGTATCAGCTCTCACGCAATCACTGGCTAATTATCTAGTAGTGGAATACATTCCCTCAAGCACCGTCTAGGTTCAGGCACACTCTCTATCATTGGCCACAGTTGAATGTCAAGTCCTCTCTTAGAGGAACTACATTATACTTTTTTTTTAACCTATAAAACTTCAAAGAGGTGTAATGAAAGCTGCTCTGGTGCTGCACAACTTCTAGCTGAAGAGGAGTACTGATACGACTATAAACTGTATAAACCAGTTGTTTTATATGTTTGTTGTTGCATTTACTTTTGACACTGAACGTCATCGAGGAAATCCACGTCATCTTGCCCCATCACAGGTTGCAATATAGCTCATTCAGCAGTCATCTTTACCGATTTCATTACATAGGATTGCATCAGAGACGTGATCAAAAAAGATGCTCTTCATGCTTGTTTAACTTCTCTCTTGATCAACACGATTTCCCATTTCTTCCATCATGTTGCACATCCACACAAAAGCTGATAATGTAGCCACTAACTTCCACTGAGCACATTTCTGAATGATTTCAGTCGGAGCGTATAACTGAAATATTAAGCTAGAAAAAGGAAACTGGAGTATTTTGCATAATTAATTAGAAATGTTCTTAGTCAGACCCTGGCTCGCTGATAAGGAGATCAAGATTGAGGTAGATATTACTTCACCCACAAAACCCTTCCCTACCTCCTTCTCCTCCTCCAGCAGGTTAAGTACGTGAGCTCTTAAGATCAATGTGAGGCATTGTGTTTGAGGAAAGAAACCTGAGGTGCATGTTAGCGGTGGGGAACGGAAGGGGGGGATTGTCGGGGTCGAGTGGACCTCGGGGAATGTGTTTGTGCATGCGTGTGTGTGTGTTTGCAGAATTGTCGGTGTGTTGTGGTGATGTAATGATCTCAGGTTCTTTGGCCCCTGCCTGTTGATAAGTTGCTGCAGAACACATGAACAGGGGGAAACGGGAAGCAAGTGAGATGAATGTGATTGGATTGCCGGCCGAGTGCAGCCTCTCCCATCTGACTCAGAGTCTGCCATCCCATCTCACAGGCGGCAGGAGGTAATTGGGTTCATTGTTCTCACCACAGGATCCCCTGGATTGAAAGCTTCATTATCTGGATAGCCATGAATGTAAATGAACCACACGTATGCAGCGGGATAATGGGAAAAAATAGATCACAACCACAACACACAGCACATCCCTAAACATATACAATGCTCATGCATTTTTTTCTGCAATCACATGGAAAAATACCAACACGTGCCAACTTTACAGGAACATACTTTTTTTTTTTGTAGTCTCTCACAGAAACGTGCACCACTGCATGAGAGTTTTTTTATTACATGTGAGAACATAAGTTGGCATAATTTTGCCTAAAACCCTCGTTGTGCTTCGCTGTGCTTCTTTGAGTAAAGGAAGTTTTCTTTCTTCAGATGGGACAAGAGAACAGTTCCGGCTGCTGTGTCCTATGAGTTAAACTTTCATGGCTCCATTTAACAGAACTGTATGTGACAATGCGGTGATGAGCTGCTAACCACACTTTCTCTGTAAGTGTATTTACACGAGTGGATGGCAGGCTCTCTTATACTCACTGGAGCTTCTACCATGAATGGCAAGAGAGAGAGAGCCTGAAGAACAACAGTAAGGCTCATGTGCTTTGAATTATTCATGCAAAACCAATGTATAACAGAAACCTAGGCACATCTTTCTCTCTAATTAGGAGTTTGTGGGTGAATGTTAGGCAAAGCCTTTGGACAGTTATGTCACAGTTGTTGACAATATGCCGCTAGCTCCAAGATTCACTGGCCTCAAGTCCTTGCTGGCAGTAGCCAGGGAAGGGTTAAACCATCTGCCTTCTGAAAATAAACAGGAGCTCACAGTGGAGCCCAACCACTCTCAGATCCTCTGGCAAATCCATCAATTAGCTGCAGATGTGATCTGCATTCGAGATTACTGCAATTTAAGCATGTCGGGAAAACAGCCTAATCTGGTCTCTGATGGACGCTCCAGTTTTCAATTTGCTTTCCAGGAGGGACCTGGAATCTGGTAGGACCTGGGATGGGAGCCTACAGAGAGAACTATACTAATATCCTTATATGTATGATCACCCTATCCCTCTAGATTTATACATCCCGTTTAAATTTCAGAGAGAGGTGTGAGCTTGACTATGATCATTGCATATATCTGCAAAGCAGTGAAAAAAATAACCAAGATGATCCAACTAAAGTGTCCAGATTCAGCAATGAAACATTGTACAGACTGAAGGCTGTAAGGAAAGGAGGGACGCAGGAAAGGAGTAGAGTGTAGAGCAAAGTGCCATGTGCCATGCTGTGCCTTTGCGTCTGTTGTAGGGCCCTGTCAGATTGTGTTTACTTTCCTGAAGGACGTTTCACCTCTGGAAGCCTGGGAATGAATGGAGAACTCATTTCTCCAACAGAGACTAGTCAATCACTCCACATTTATTCTCCTCCCTTGCAGTGACCTCTCCCCGGCCAGGCGAACAATGGCACCCTCGAAAACTGCAGATGAGTTTGACTCACAGCAAGGCCTTATAAACCGGGCACGTCAATACTACTAAAAAGCTCTGTGAAATCAAAGAAAAACATTACATTAGCCAGAGGCCAGGGCGGCGTCTTTATTTGCGAGTATGCAATATAATAACGGTCAAACCATGTTGTACAGTGTGCCGCATAGCCGCGATATATCTATAATGCTACTGAAAGTTTTCATGGCTTGTGTCATGCGACAGATTTCCAGGAGATAAGCATTTGTTTGTGCATCAGAACTTGATACATAGCGGACGAGGGTTGCTTCATCTAAAATAGGTTTGAAGCCTAGCATGACTGCATAGTTAATGTCATGACTTGGGTCTGGCAGATGGCAGAAACAGTTAGGGATCTCATTAGATCAACCAAGCGTCTATGCCTCGTTGCAAAACCTTTCATTAAAGTTCCATTGCTGGAATACTACTATCTCACAATATTGGTCAAAGTCAAGAGCGAGTAGAGCAAAGTGTTGAAATTTTACATCTGTGTAAAGCTGAGAGATTAAAACGATGCATGTGTGTAATCAGGAGAGACAGTCAACAGTGTGTATGTGTGTGTGTGTGTGTGTGTGTGCAGCCGTGTGTAGATAGAAGCGATGTGTATTAGCTGGAGTCTTTATATCTACGTGTTTTCATTTATCTGTGTTCGTGCTAGTGTTTGTGTGGGTGTGATGAGTGATGCATCCTTGCTGAGCATAGCAAACAGGATTGTAATGGTCACAGAGCACATTTTGTACCATTTGCCTTGTAATTAACTGGAATTTGTTCAGCACAAATGCACTGCAAGCGTGGGAAACTAAAGAAAAAAAAATCTTGTGCAAATTATTGACAGTTGGTGAGGGGATGCAGGTTTTTTTTTTTTTTCAAGGGAAGGATTCAAAGTGCCTTCATGTTAACACTTATTTTATTTGTATTATCTTTAATGACACAGAGGCTAAATGGACTGTAGAGTGAACTGATTAGCAGCACCCTACAGCTTGCCAGCCCCGAGTCAATATGGATGTTTTATGGGTTTTAAAGAACATTTAAAATGAATTTTTATACATGGTTTAAGGCATAGGGCTAATCACAGCAAGCAGTCTTATCATGAATGATGCTATGCACTTCCAGGCATCAGAGTTGCTGGCTGGCAGCAGTCATTACAAAGAAGAAGGGCATCAGTGTAGAAGGGATGATCCTAGACAAAGCAGTAGATACGACAGACTGAAACAACTCTCTTTAAAGGCACATTTCCACTAACAAGTGAAGGAACCATTATCTTCAATGTTGACTGATGCTGTGTGAAAGAGAAAAGAATGTTGCTAACGTTGAATTTGTGGCCTAATTTTTTCTTCTTTTTTTTCTAGTAAGTTGCACTCTTTTGCAACTTGTTATGGATTATCCCTTATAGTACGTACAGTATACAGTTTAGTGTTTATGTTCTCACTAGATGAGCGTTGGATAAAAGAGACTCTGAATGCTCCCAAAAAAAATCTAGCACATCACAGGGTAACACCATCAAACGCATGACGAGAAGTTTGATCTTTCAAAGGCGAGAAGCAGAACATGCTCTGGATGCCTTTGCCCTGGCCGACTTGGACTGAGTTAAGTTGTTGTGAGCATTACTGATCAACACCTTAGGAAAGCAATCGGCAGAACTATTATGCACAGTGATTTTTTTTTTTTTTTTTTTTTCTCCATTACCTCTGGTGATAGGAGAGCATGGCGGCCCATGCCCACAGCTCTCTGGTAGATGGTGCTTTGCTGGGATCTGTGGAACAGAAAACCAAGCTATTTACAGGGAATACAGCAGCCTCAGAAGTAGCTCCTAGCCTCGGGGTGCAAAATACTTGAAAATAAGCTCCTGGTCTCTTTGATGTGTGTGTGCACCAAATCTAAAGGCATTTCAAGTAGTGCTGCCTTTGAGCCAAGGACGAATCTAAATTGTCTCTTGGAGCTGAAGATGGGTGAGGTGGGGAAAGGGGTTAAGTAAAAATCAAGAAATATAATATTTTTTCTGATGGTTGCATTACCATAATGTACACTTCACACGCCTGCTGACAGGAATAATCCCAGTGGTGTTTTTTAAGATGGCTATCAATGATATCTGGAGCACCAGAGGTTTATTGTTCATCCACTGATGAGTGAAGACAATAGTCTTGGGAGACTTTTCTGATGAGTTTTTATATAGGGGAGACATAACAACTCTCAGTCCTGTTTAACAGCTCTAATATGATGGAGGAAAACTGTTCCGGAGCAAATTAAGTGAGTGGTTTATAACATCTGCCTCTTCACAGCTATTTCATTGTGTTGCTTATTTTGCTGCTGCATTACAGGCGCTGTTCTTCATGGCAATCTGCTGTTGTTGTTGCTGCTCAACAGTTATTTGTCACAAAGGATAATTCATCTACTGTGGCAGCCCAAACACTGATTGCATGTCCCAGAGCTTGGAAATTACAGACCAAAGCAACATAACACACTGAACTACAGAGTTGGGGATGGATATAAGAAACACGAATATCAATACCAATGCACAGATAAAGTTTTGTATCGAAAAATATGATGAAAGGAGAAAGAGAGTAAGAGGGTACGGTGTGATGGAAGACTTATTCACATGAGAACAGATGAGACGTCAAGCAGCGCTAGATAGCCACTCTGCATGGTTCCGGGGTAAGCTATGGCTGGTAAAGAAGGAAAAACGTGACGGCATACAGTAAAAAAAGCTTTCCACAATTTCATTCAGCCCGTAGACATTGTAGGACTCATACAGCACACTGCAGAGAATCCCAGGAGGTCTGAATGGCACACAACATCTGAAAAGACCTCAATTTTGAAATAGGATGGTTACTAAACTGCTGTAACCGTGGCTTTTCAGGTTTCCTTGTGCTTCAAAAAAAGGGAAGATGAAAAATAACGTTTCACAATCTCTGGACCTTGAAAGCTTTCTTTGGCTCCAAGAGGAAAAGGAAAAGAACATTTTCAGACGTTCACGCTTTCAACAGTTATTTGGCTTTTTTTTTCCCTGTTCTGTGGCTAGTGAGTCACCTTCCTCCATTTTCTCAGACGCGAAGCAAAGTTCTCGTGAAGACAAATGTTGGTTGAAAGCCATGTTTGAAGATACGTTTAGAGGAACCTTATTTTATATTTTAACAAGAATTTAGCACCGAAAAATTAAGGCAGTCCGGACCTCGATAGATTTACACGTCACGTACAGGTCAGAGTTCATACATAATGGTACTGGGGCCATTTTCTCACATCTCAAAATGGGATCCTGCAACTGATTTTGCAACAATATTTCTTCTTTCTTCCGCGGATTTTTGGGCTCTCCAGACTATCCATTACTCACAGAGTAGGCTGTGGCCTTCATTGTGGCAAACTTAAATTGTGTCAGGCACTCCATGGAAACCTCTCAAACCACTTAATCTGCTTTTCCACTTCTGATCCAGAGTTACAGTGTATAACCAGGTGTGTGATACGTGGCAACCTGATATAAATGCTATCCTGTTTTGTCATATGCAGTAAATAAACCCATAGGGAAGGGTGATTATTTTCTGTGAGTGTTATGGACATGAACACATTTTGGGGTTGCATATATTGTATCTATATCCAACTGATTTTTTGCATGGGATTAGTAGTAATATGTGGCATATCATTTCAGTTGCCCGTTTATATAAGAAAGTGTCAGTGTGAGTAAGCGTCATGTTTGTCGCTGTCTCTGCAGACTACATACAATATAAAAGGGCGTCTCGTGAAAGCAACACGTTAAACCTGAGATGGATGAATTAATCAGATATTTAAATCTGTCACGTTGAGTTACAGGAAGGGACACTGGATAGACTGGTGTTTTATGTCTTTTTATTATGTCCTGTCATACTGTAAAACCTGTCAATTCACTCTTTAGAAATGAGAAAGAAGTGTTGCTGAAGGTCTGCTCTCAAGTTGAAGAGACCAGATGTGATGTTGTAATGGTCTCAGAGGGCAGGGCCTCCATCACTGGCTGCCATGGAGACAGTACTTATTCTCTCCCTCTCGTTTCCCTATTATCCCTACGTCTTTGATGTCTATAGAGAAAAGACGTGGCTATAATTCTGGGCCGGATTTCTCGTCTAAGCCTCCCGTGTCCTATGGAGGCACCTGCATTAATCCCAGGTAACACCTCTGATCAAGGATTTAATTTAGACCTGCAAAGGGTGTACGCACCACGGTCCTACAGGCTAGGGTGTTGTGTTGACAACACCAGTGATGGATGGGTTTTGCTTCAGGCAGAAGGAAAGGCAGAGATCTCTCTCTTTGCTCCTTTTTTTTCTTGGTATTACAAACACAAGAAGTGACAGGAAATAGAAGGAAATAGAAGCCTGTTGTCTTTATTGACGTTTGTGCAAATTTCCTGTTGCAGCAGTCTTCCATTAAAACACTTGAAGTTAATCGTTACTTGTTTGTTTTGTTCGGAACACTATATGTATCATTATGCGAAGACTACTTTTTTTTTTTAAAGAAAAAGAAATTGTTTCTGTACCATGTTAGACACGATGCACAGGGCTGAAGTGGAGGTTTAAAGCCACAATATACTAATGCCATTTCTATAAACCAGACATAGCACTCTCCACTTGATGGAGAGTGCTATGTCTGGGTTAGTGTCTACATTAGCAAACAGAAAAAGTGCCAGTATTTTACTACTGAGTGATTTATTTTTCATTGAGTGATCTTTCCAAACAAAGGTGGTCTTTGGTTTTGCTTGAAAAACTGAGGCTATTGCCATCCCTCAATTTCGAATGCTTTACTCAGAACTGCATTGATTTCTCTTGTTACTGCAGGTTAGTAAGAGGAAATGGAATTGGAAATTTTAGAAACACTCTATTATTTCTTTTTCTGGCATTTATATATTTTTTTTCCCTCACCCCACTGTATTTTTAGAAGTCAGCACTGAAACTAATGGGAATAGCAGTTACTGTCAGGACAGTTAAATGACTGCTCTGACTTTGGCTTCTCTAATAACACTGTCCTCCAGTGCAAAAGGTTACATTCTAAAATCTAAAACCCCTGTGGTTTTAGACCACATTGGTTTGCATTTATGAAGGCCCTTTCTCCTTTTCTTTGCCGTCTGCCCTCCCTCTGTTCACATAGTTGGTTCAATTTTGTTGGATTGCTTGCTGGGATAGTTTACCTTTGGGGAAAAGGGTGAAGTATTCGTATAAGTGAGGTGAGAAAAGGTAGTTTGGGGCGTCTGGGTGGAAAGAGGCAGACGGGGTCGACTTGACACAGTACATTTAATGTTCTGTTCTTTCAAACTTTGACTTCTAATTTGGCTCAATAGGCCTCACCGCTCATCTTTGTTTATCCATCCACTGAAAGTTTGTTTTTGTGGGCTGCCCAGCTCTCACTCAGCTTTCTTCTGCAACAGTAAAAGCAACAAATGTAGCTTGTTGATTTCTTTATTAAGAAGATATTCAGGCCATCAGACGTGGCTATTTTTTTTTTTTTTTTTTTAGCAAGACACACTTTGGGCTTCTTGATAACATTTGCCTGTTAAATTGGGCTTTTTCACCAAAGACATTTTGACTTGTCACAGTTAAAAAGCACAGGTGTAAATAATAAAATGAATGATGGATGTATTCCATTTAGCTGCGTCTGTTTCAGGGTCTGCTGGCTCGCTGTCACGTCTTACTGGGACACTTGAACAGAACAGAGCCATCGTTAATGTTATTAGTAACACCTGCGCTTTTCCTGCTATGACAAGTCAAAATGTCTTCTGTGAAGGAGGAGGATGGTTACATTTACAGTCAGGGACCTTAGGAAAAAAAAAAAAACATGTTCTTAAGTGATAAAATTTTGATTAATAATCTTCATGCAGGTGAGATCTAGGCAATTGAAAAATGACTGTCTAGCTAATTGTGTCACATACTGTGTCACATATTTAACTTACCGTATCTGAGATTGTCACAGCCTGTCACAGCTATAGGGTCTTTACGGGGGACGATGGGGACAAAGGATTGGTGAATAGGAATGCCTCAGCCCCAATAGGATTAAATAGGTAGCTTTCTCATTTGAAACACCTAATCAGGGTCTCTTTTCCACCTGGGATGCAAGGTGAATGCAATTAACGTTATTTAACGAGCTGGTCGATTAAAAACCAGCAGTATTATGGGTTCCCAGGACCAGAATTAACAACAACTGTTGAATGCAAAATATGTAACTACAGTATACTGTAAAGAGTGATCATCAAAAACATTTCATACCTATCAAAGACTACACTGGGTAATTTAAACAGAAAGAAAGAGATAATAAAGTGTAGTATAAGGTGGCTTTTGCAGCATGACATTTTAAACTGATTTTATGAAACTATATGAAATTTTGAACATTCTGTATATCAAACCATAATGTTTGTCCCTCCCAAATGAATTGTAGTTTCCAAAAATGTGTTTGAAGAGCCTATTTTTTATCCAATAAGAGTGTGTTTACAATTTATCCTTGAATAAAATTGGCACATTGTCTCTCACCCTTCCCTATGGGTTGCTGGATGAACCAGAAATACACTTTATGAAATAATTATGAGGAACAGAGAAATGCTTGTTCAGTGCTGAATAAACTAAAAGAAATGTGTTTTTCATAATTTTTGGGCTGAGGTATTTATCTCATAGTACAGTTAAAAAACAGCTGCTGGAAAAAGTAGAAATATTCTCTGTGAATATTGGAAACATATGGTTAATAAATAAATCAAGTGTCTTTAAGTCCCATATTTTGTTCAACTATGAGCTACTGCTAGAAAACTGCCTGTCTTCAAATAAGTGATGTACTGTACATATCTATTCACTGTTTGTCTCCGACAGGGTTTCTCTATTTGGCCATTTATAGCATGGTGAGCTGTACCCAGTATCGTAGCAACGGTAACTATGGGAATAGAAACCTGTGGAGAGGTCAATGTGATGGCCTCCACTTGGCCTCTTTGTACAAAGACTCGCACATTGATTTTGCTAATTCACATCTATAACCACATCTTTCATCCACCTCCACACACAAACAGAAAAATATTCAATATTGCCCACATTTTTGATTTACTCTGAGGTCATATCAAATTAATTGTAGCTTTAGAAAAATCATTTATTACAAGTTGATGCTTGATTTTTAACACAAATTTAAATATGAAAGACATTAGATTTTGTTTGGGTCTATCCTGCATCTCATTCCATGTCTATTTTCTCCTCTTTCTTTTCTTCTCTTTGCCTCTTTTCTTCCTCTCACCGTTACTTCTTGCGGCCTGCTATGTTTTCCTTTGTGTGTGCAGCACCAGTCCTCCTGGGATGGACTCTCCAGGGACCCTTAATTGACAAGTGTGTACAATAACTAATCAGTGGCAAAGCAACTGCCCTTTAAGATGATGAATTAACTAAACTAATTTCAGATAATCCTTCACCACACTGGGTCACGCTGACAGCGCCAATTGATATTTGAAATGCAGACACCCCTCGTCTCTGACTTCTGCCAGTCATTTCAGACCCGAACCCCCCCAGTAAAGGTGGCACGGTTGATAAACTGCTGACGGAGCTCAGAGAAGATTAAAACAATTTTCTAGCTCTGCGTGACTGTGTGTAGTCTGACAAACACACACAGGCAAGCACAAAATACATGTGCACATATGCGCAGTCATACTCGCATACAGCTACTGTACATATAGCACCTTCACAGTGACATTACCTTAAGCAGACCTTAAGTGTACGCACACAAAGCCATAATGAATTAATTTGAAAGAGCAGGGTTAAGTCTAGTGGGCATTTGCTCATAAAAGTTCATGCCTTATAAGAGGTTTACCTATTTAAATTCTGTTTCTCTGGTGATGCCTAACCTTTCCCTCCTAAAGCTCCATAATGTGTTCTGTCAACACGGTCCTCCCCTGCAGATTTACATTGTCAGACAGTTGTAGAGTGAAAAGGACAACATGCTTTTTGTGGCAATACAAGAAACAGAACAGATCAACCTGACATCAGCCATCAGTGAGAACTGCAAAAAACTAAAATTGTACCCAAATCTCAAAAAGGATGCACATATAGTGTAAACGCATGTGCTGTCACGTGTACCTACACATCCTCGCGAGTGAAATACTGTACGGAAAAGGATTGTTATGCCACCAAACACAAAGGTTTAAGTTCTTGAAATGAATTAAGTTGTTCTGCAGGTGACTAATTGCCAGTGTTTCCCTATCATTACATCACCTCTACTGTGTGATTAAGGAGTCTTGTGAAGGTTGTCGGGGAGAATGGGGCAGAATACCGGTTCTTTGATTATAACTAGCACTGGACTGGGGATTGACAGCCTACAGGTTTCTCCATCAATTAAACTGAAAATATGTTGCAGAAGCTTTTTTGAGCATTTGTTACAGGTTGCTGAGCTTTGAAACAACATATTTGTGATGCTTTGCTCTGTGTTTGCTTGCGGGTGCACTGGGAGTGTTTTGGAGGTAAACATCTGAACAAATTCTAAACTCTCATCTTTTTGTTTATTGTCACTTTGTATTTTATCATTTTTTATAAATACATTTTGATAAAATCTCTAAGTGCACATAGAAAAAGTCACCTTCATACAGTGCTTTATGTTAGCAAAGTATATGGGTGAAGATACTTGTATGTGAAGGATAGCAAAAGTAGCTAAGGGCACAGATAGTATAAATCAGAATCAGAACGGTTTATCAGGGAGCTGGCATTGCACAGATACGGTGAAAACACAGCCCAGTGTGTATTTCAATTCAAGAATAAAATCAATTAGGGGGCATATCTGGGAAAATGTCATAATTGTCAATAGTAAGTGAGAGCAAACGCAGTTACAGCAGCTTGTGGTAATACTCATTTGGCAAAAAATGGCTCATAAATATGAACATTTCTTCTGCGTTACACTACAAGACTAGAAATGTACTTGATATCTTATGCACACAAGCTGTGGCCTGTGTCATTCATGGTTGAAGCAAAGTGCTGTTATTGACATTAATCTGTTCTGATCAGATAGACCATGTTATGCTATTTTTTTTTGTGTGTGTGTGCTATTCTGCATTATTCATCTCGTAAGTCAATTACATGTTACAAGATCATTCACTGGGGTTTACATGAGCCTTGTGTTGACATTGTTATCTACTGTAGATTTATGAAGAGTCATGTAAGGAGGCCAAATATTTTTGTTGGAGGGCCAGATTTGGCCCACTGGCCGGTATTTTCCTACTACTGCTGTAAATATAAGATTTATAAAAGTTACGCTGTGTACCAGGAAGACAACAGGCTCCAGATTTTTGCCCAAATACAAGTAATTCTCAAGCCAAGACCATCTTGCTCCTTTGCATAATACGTACAGCGGAGCTTGGGGATAGCTCTTCAGGGTCAGTACTTACTGACTTAACTAGTTCACCAGTGACACAAAAAGTGACAAATATTGCATGCTGAAAGTTCGAATAAAGCATGCATGTGTAAAAAAAAAAATCCACATACTTAAAATCCAAATCATCAATTTTTTAGCCCAACATACAAGTGAAGTCGTAAACTGGGACTCGGTAATGGTGCTGATTTATTGTTTACTGCTAGGATGTTAGCCATGCATTCATTAGAGGGTATGCATGTATAGTATATGTGAATGCCACTTTTTATTCTGTATCTTCCATTTGTTTAGAGGTGTGTGGTCAGTCAGGGGAGCAGCAGGGACTTTAGAGAATGAGAGTATAGAGGAGAGAATCTGCGGGAACTTTGGAGTAGACAACAGCGTACAGGGAGTCACTGTCCCCCTCTCCCCTCCATGCATTTTTCATCATACGCTCCCTTTTTTATACTATTTAGCTTTTCCCTCCCCTCTAAACTTCCATGTGGTGTGTGCTGACATGGCATTTCTCTGCCTCGCACACAAAGCCCTCTGGTGCTTATTGTACTAGAGTTGGAGCATGTCTGTGTTTGTGTGCCTGCTTGTGTGTTTTTGTGTGTCTGCTTGCATGCATGTGCTCATGCGTGCGCTCATGTGAATATGAGGGACATTGTGCTCACACACTCTCCCTTGTCTTCCCCCTTCTCACACACACACATCATACTGTATATGATCCCATAGTCCCATAGGCGAGAGAGAAATAGAGAGAGAGCTCTTACGGGAAGTCCATTTAGTCTGTTGGCAGCACCCAAACTACAAAATACTTGAGACTCCCCTGCATAGAATGGATCATCTTAAATTATTCTGAGCTGAAATTCAAATTTCATTTTGTTTTGGCCCTAAGCAATGGGCAAAACTGCCTGGATGAGATCAGTAAAGGTCAGGGGAAATTAAAATGCTTACTGTAAGGTTTGTCAGTGAGAGAGAGAGAGTGAGTTAAGAGGAGATAGAGGGCCAGAGGAAAAGGCCATCTGCCTGATAGTTTAGTCTAAGTTGGTGAGAGAAATAAGTCAGTCCTTTTGCGGTCTAATGCTATTAGGTACGAGCTTGACAGGTCCAAATTTCTGCACTCCTTCATATCTGTCATATTCCACGATATAGATTGCATTTATACATTCTGAATGCAAAATCGAAAAGTAAGGTAGCCTTACGGCTCAGTGATTTCATCAACAGACAGTGTACGCTTTATAATATATTTCTATGCATGCCAGGATATTGGATGATTTGCTATGACAATAAACAAATCCAATAAATCTGATGCATGAAGTAAAACAGCAATGTGAAAATGTAACTGACACACGGTGAAGAATTCCACCCTCCCCTCTTGATGATTTGTTCAATATGTAGATATTTATTTCATTAGATATCAAGCAAAATATCCTGAGAATGAAAACAAATGGGCTGTCAAGAAGAAGGAAAACATTATTTGGGGTGTGTGTGTGTGTGAGGGGGGGGTCATTCTTTCCACAGTGCTCATGCACATGCACACACGTCTCTCTATCTTTTCTCATGAACACATTATTCAGCTGACATGAGAGGGCTGTTTGTAACATAGAGACAAACTGGATGAAGACAGTTTTAAGGTCCTGTGGGACATACTATTAATTTTGTCACCATTCTGTATTAGATTACATCATATTACGCATTTTCACATGAAATGAGGCAGTAAATATCTGTAATAATAGCAGGGATCAGTAGAGGCATCGGGGACAGTTTACTCTATCTATATAGCTCCTTTTTTCATAGTGTTTTGGTTGTTGGATCAAAGCGCCTGCACTCTGGGGCCAGACGTGAACTGCAGGTTCTTTTCTGGCCCGACAGGTGGCTCATGCTGGGCTCAAACTTTAGGTCTGAGACTGTCACTATGGCTCTGCAGATGATATTACCCGAGGCTGGTTTCAGGTGCTTATCATATCTGTATCGCTGATCATAGTGACTTGTACAGATATTAGTTAGATGAATTCCCGCTTCCTTTGGTCTGGCTTTACTTTGAGTAGAGAGATGAAAATATTGAAACAATCTTTGAACATATATAGTCGTCAAAGAAAGTGTAAGATGCCTTCAATATATAGCGCACCTATCTTTTCTCACAGATGTAATATCATGTGGAAGCCTTTGCAGAAATTCAGCAGTGTAGCGCTGTGAAAATATATGATGCAAGTAGATCTGATTATTCAGACAAGTAGGGATAAAAAAAAAAAATTTAAAAAGTGAGAATTGAGTGTAAGGGAGCCCCGTGTTTGCCTTAGGCCCCAAAAACACTATGACTGTCCCGGATTATGAAATGCTTTTAGTAGAATCACATCTTCTAAAAAAGTGCTGATTGACCTTCTAGCCTAATTAAAGTGCGCCATCGCCAACAGAGAGCAGATAAGACAGCTTGGCTGTCAGTGTGACTGACAGGGTTAGGCTCCCCCCCTGCAGTCACATCAGCACTACATAGGCCATGCATACAAAAAGCACACGACAGCACAGAGAGTCAAAAGATTAAGTTTAGCATCTTGCCTCCTATCAGGAATCAGCTCCAACTAATAATATGGAAATGGTTAAATATAAAAGTACACCAGTGACATGCTTGAGGGCTTATGTATTTATTTATGTATTTGCAACTTTACCTCATACAGCATTTCCCCACCTCATAACTGTTAACACTGCGTTTTTTTTTTTCTTAGTAAAGCAATGCTCTGCCCTGAACTGGAGTATATGCAAAATGAAGCTGCTGGCTGATGTCATATGTATAGAGCAAATCTGAATCCACTCTCACCAAGCGCTCTGTAGGTCTAGGCAGGTGAGTGTTCAAGTGTACCCTATATACCCCTAGAGCTCTTACACTGCGGGCCGGGGAAAGCTGACATGCAGGGTGGCCTGTAAGCCTCTTTTGTCCATGTGCAGCAAAGTCATCTGCCAGCTCAGTTGCTCTTGCAGACAAAGCTTCGGAGAGATAGCCCATATTCTGGTACATCCTCACTCTCTCTTGAGCTGAAGTTGAGCATGGCCCCTCACTCTCTATCTCATAAGCCTCCTCCCTTTCATTTCTGTCTCTTTCATGCACCATTTTCACATATTCTCATCATCTCTATCATCATTTCTTTTTCTGCATTTACTTTACTTTTGCTATATCTACACTTATATATTTCCGTTTTGCTGTCAACGGTAATCGAGCGATAATACTGTTCTTCCATTTCTGCTTTGTCTGGCTGTCAGCTTTTCTATTGTATTCTATAGACGTTTTTGTTCCAGCAAGGGTTTATATTTTATAATATTGCAGTTCTCCAGAGGTGAGGAGGTGAGAGGATATTGGTCTTGTACTCAATATTCTACACAGTAAGATCGGGGGGCAGGATATCACATGGGGCTCAGTTTGGCTCACTGTATAATAAAGTTTGTTGTCTCTTGCTGTAATCAATTTAGTCCTTCCATAAGAGAAAAAAGGTAATTAATCGAGAGCAACCATGAAGGCTAATGAGTTACCATGCAGGCAACTCATTAGCCATCCAAGATAGTCACAAGGTAATATGAGAAAAATAAGAGAGATGGAGACATTGAGGCAGAAGCAGAGGGCCAAATATGGGGGAACAGACAAAGAGAGAAAGAATATGTCAGCGAGATGAGAAGAGAACCCCACAGAGCGAGTTAGGAAGAGGAAGGAAAGCGAGAAAAAGTGTGCATGTAGGAGAAGGGAGGTGGGGGTTGGTTGAGGGGGCTGGCCAGGGGGGCGTGTCCAACATTACCCTCATGAATCAGTGTCAGTGGAGCGATGAGAAAATAATTAAGAAACAGGATAGCACTGTGTTAAATACTGCCAAAAGTAAAGGGCCCGTACTGTATAAAAACATAATCTGGATGAAAAAAAGAAGAATGGCAATAAATGGGGTAGGGGAAAATGGGGGAGAGAAAATCTATATCATAACAGATGCCAAAATGCCCTTCAGATGGCATTATGAAGGGAGACAATATAAATAGCACTGCCATATTGTAAATGTTTACAGTAGCTACGTATACACATTGCACAGCACTTTCAGGATTTATGACCGCAGCCGTAATACACTGAAGTCGACACAAGGCTGTGAGTAATATTTCACATTTGTTATCATATTGAGTGTAAATTTGCTGAGACGTACTGTATATAGTGGAGATAAAATATTTTAAGCAATTTCTCCTTCTATTCTTCTCCTTTCTGGGGAAAAGGGGGGGGGGGGGGGGCTTAGAAGCTGTCGACTGCGCTACGAGCTGACTGTAACTGTACAGAAAGGAGCGCACAAAACACACATGCGCGCCCAACAGTTATACTTACACACCTCAGAGGTTTTACATGGAGCATTTAGGGGGAAGGGAGGACCAAGTCAGAAGTCTGTAATTGTATGTTCAAGGCTACCAGCAGGGCAGAGATGCAGCTGCAATCCCCCAGCCAGCAGCACAGAACGGAGCAGCCATTAGATTGCACTGATGCATAAAATCTGTGGCGCTCTTTGGAGAATATTGAGTGACATACAGGGGCCTCCTGCGTGTGTCTGTATGTGCATCTTGTGTGTTTATATGTGCGTACGAACATGCGTGTTCACATACAGATGTATAATATCCATCGTGCTTTCTGCCAGAGGCACAGAAAGTATTCATGATCACTGGTCTCCAAATCCCCTCTGAGATGGAATCGACTCAGTGTACGTGGAGGAAACGTGTACGGTCAGAATGCAGAAGCTCTCTTCCTGTGAGGCCGGTAACACATTACACGATAGTTTGATCTTGAGCTCTTTGGCCTGCCTAACACGCTATAGGGCGTGTGATGCAACAGTTACCAACCGCAGCCTCCCACTCACCGCAGTAATGTTTGTTTGTAGAAAGCGTTTCAAATGCCTCTTATATTTGTATGTATACAGCACAGCACGTACAATAAATACTGTCTATGCCTGTTGATATAGCTACTATTGTTGATAGGGCTAAATTCTCTGTGAAAGCTTATGCTGTATGTGAACGTGTGATTTTATGGTTACTTTGTGTGTAGTTGCCCGAGTGTTTACAGTGTGTATGCATATATGAGCACCTTGTGTCAGTGTGCTTATATGTACTTAAAAGTATGTGCGCTGTATGTGAAAGCAGGGAGGCCTAATCCATCCCAGAGGAGTGCTTGGTGAGGGATGCGCCGTTTCTGTAGCATTGCTATCAAGGCTGCACGCGCTGCTCTATGGCATTTTTACTGATGGCTTTTATGGGTCGCAGCCGAGCTGCCAATGAGCAGCCTTGACACCGAAATGATGAAACTATGACATGAAATCAAGCTGGTGTCACTGTAGGTACTGCTCGCGTTAGAGAGGCAGGTCCCTGTAGGTACGGTTAAAGGGAACACGTCGAAGCTGAATTATAGACTGAGTCTATGCGTTACATGGCTGTGGACTTTACAGGCAACCTGGGCGTGCATCACCATGAAATATATAATGTTTCACATTCATATATGATTAAACTGCTGGCTCAGTCGCTGTAATTCTCTTTTCCATTCTTTATTCACTCATATATGTTTCAATAGAAGTCCATATTGCATTGCTTTGGTTTTGACATTGCACAACAGGGAGCACTGGGTTTGATGGCTTTTTGGTGAGAACTACCGTATTGTTTTCTGTGCAGTGCTGTTTCCAAGCAACATCTCGGAAGTTGTGAGGGAAACAGCACTAATAAGCTACCTCATTAGGGCTGGTGCATGGTAGGCCTTACAGTTTGTGCTGTCAACTCTGTGGCTTTGCATGCAAACTTCAAAAGACAGCTGCAAATACAGCACACACACACACACACACACACACACACACACACACACACACACACACACACACACAGGAGTGCTAATTTACTTTAGAAATTGGTAAACAAACTATTCCATCAACCCACATTTCTTTTTCAGTCGAAGGTTTGCTGGTAGAACCTACAAACTGGGTTCTGTCTGAAGTGGCTCCAGCATTATGACAAAATACGTGGCCGTCCTCTCGCTGGTGATAAAGCAGCACATAAAAGGCTCATTATTCAAGAGTTAATTTGGCAGGGTTTTCTCACCCCGAGGCTGTGCCAAACCTCAGACTCCTTCTCTTGTTGGTCTGTGCCACTCCTACCACTGATCCCTTACTGTACACAGGATAGGAAGGACGTGCTTAGCACACCCATACACAAGAGGGCACAGATACACTCCTGTGTACTATACATGCACCCACACACACACACACACATCCATACACACCATCTCATTAATGCAAACACAACTCTAGTTAGATCCCTATATGTAATAAATTGGATTAAATTCCACTGGCTAAGCACTGTGATCTCTTAGGGTTAATTAATTTCATTCCATTCTGTCTGTGTTTTTTATGCTTGAACACATGCTGACACTGTTATTGTGTGGCATCCTGCTCACTGGAGAAGTATAATGGGCTTGTGAGGGAAGGAGAGCAAGCCACAATGTTTGGTATTCCGGCTACAAAGTGATTTGATTCTTTCTTTCTTTCTTTTGACAAGGAAGTACGCTATAGTAGCTAGCTTTAATATGGTGGATCCTTCCCTAACACCCCTCCTTACACCCTCTCTCCAGCTCTTATCTTCCCCTCCAAATGAGAAAACCTGGATGGCTTCTCTGGGCCCCTGTTTCTGCCTGGATGCTATCTCATTTGGTTTTAATATATTTATCCATTCATTATTGTTCCCTTTTATCGGCCAGCTAATATTGTTCATAATTTGTCCTTATCTCCAAGCCTGACAGTCAAATTTACACTCTGGCTCAGCAGACAGATGGAGAAATGACCCTTTTCCAACCCCTCCTTCCATAACTCCTCTCCTCCCTTCATTCCTCTCCTCCTCTCCAAACTCCAATGAAACATGACTGACAGCCCGCTGTATAAGTGGTTGTCATAGCAACCTTCCCATTCTTCTGACAAGTGCTCTTTCTCTATAGCACACTCACTCCCTCTGTCACAATATCTCTCTCCCTCCCTCCCTGCTTCCATCCCCCGCTCCCTTGCCGTTGCAACGATTAAGAAAAGAGACAGACAGAGAAGGGAAATTTGAAAACCCGAGAGCACCTAAGGCATTCGGTATGCTTTCCTTCCATCCTCTCACCTCCCTCATCACCCCCATTCCCATCTCCTCCCCCTCCCAGTCTCCTCCCACCCTTCCCTTTCCTCATCCTCCCCACCCCTGACAGTGATTTACCAACTCCTATGGTGCACCTCTTTCATCCATCCTGGCTTATCAAGGACTGCAGGACTGTATGCACAGCAACTTACAGTATGGGCACATCGTTTTCACTCTCCCACCCATTCACTCACTCACTCCCCCTCTCCTCCTCTCTCCCATTCTTTTCTCTACTCCTTTTCTGTCTTTCTCTTGTTGGTCCAAAACTCCTACTCCTACTGCCCCATTGCTATTCAAGTTTCATTTCACTGTCAAAATCCTCAGCAGCTTGCAGTGTAATCATGGAGCATACAGCAATAATTCTCCACTATACTGGACTGTGCTGCAGACAGAAGCATGTATGCTTTTTGGGCAGGAGATCCTTTACACTGAATACACTGAGATTTGGAGCACATGCATAAGGAGGGAATTGCAGCGGTATTGTTTGTCATGCAAGTGCTGTAACGGTCAGACAGCATGAAGAATTGATATATGAAATATTACTGGTTTAATTCTCTTTTGCACAGTGACTCAATGACTTCACGCAAGGCCAATGCGCTCATAATGAAAAGCTTATATTAATTAGAAAGGGCGCAAATGGACCCAGTCATCTTCAGTATGTATAAGGCAGCGCATTGCCATTTCATTATTCTGATTTTAATTTCCGATGCATTTATTCCAAACAAGCATCTGTTTAGGAACTCCGAGTAAATTAAACATGATGGGGGGTGAATTTCAGGACAGCAGTGGTGTGTCACAATGAAGTTGCATATAGTACTCTGCCACAGTGACCTGTGAATGCATTTTAATGCCAGCATACTGCACTGTAAACTCTATAGAGAACAGAGTAGCTCTAATTTAGGATGGTATACACGTTGACTAGACTCTGTTATGATGTAAGCAAGAAAAACAACACATCATTTCTTGTCTTATTTTGTATTAATCCATACAGTATAAGCCACTTACCCCAGGTAAGTAGCTGTAGCAGGAAGATGACTCAGCTATTTTTTAAAGCTGTAAAAGAGAAAAGAAGCAGCCAGAACAGCGTTTGCTGCTAATCATGTTTTAACCTCCCTTATTCACAGAATGTTTCAGGGTTGTGTGACTCGCAGTTCAATACACTGAGCTTAAAACATGGTTCAGTTAGAAACATCCTTGGCATGACTTACTGTTAATTATGGAAAATACAGTTGACATTTTGCTCAGTGATCCAGTTCAAAGTACTGTCTCTGTCCAGTGAGAAAGCCATCTTATATTACACAGTAGGAAAAGCATAAATGGAGGCGAGGCACACTGTTGTTTGGTGTTACCTGTACAAATGAAGGGTTACATGTGTAGCTGTGGAGATCTCTTCCCCCAGTTGGGGGGTCAGTTCCCATATATATGGAATATGTCACTGGGTCGAAAGAATATTATGCTGCATGTACTGCACTGCATGGATGAGGCATAGATATGAATACAGAGAGAGACTCTGATGTGAGATTGAAGTGCAGATGTAGGGTTCAGCTTGAGGCTTGGAGAAGAAACTCTCTGAGGTTGCTATCATTTCAATGAAGGAGCAAAAACTCCAGGAAATATTGGTCTTTACTCAGACGAATGCATAGAATGACCAATAGATGAAGGCAGCGATAGCAGTTAGCAGTGCAATATAGCTAAAATAGCAGCTAGCATCAGTGTAGCAGTAAATAGCAGCGTAATAAAATAAAATGGCAAATAAAATGGTGAAGGCTTAGGTGGTGAGAGGTTTGTGTAGTAGAGGCCAGTGGAACAATAACAGTAAACATGTGGGTTAAGGCTGAGATGGTGTCGGTGTGACTTTACAGCTTTTTGTATTCTACTCTGAACAACACAAGTTAGACAGCATTACTCCAAAGAATAGCTGCCCTACAGAAATAGTCAATTCAACGTAGTTATGAGGTAGAATACAGTGGGATATGCAACTTGTGTGCCTATTATGTTTGTGGTCATGGTGGGGGGATCTGTCATCTGTAATCCTCTGTGTCAGGGTGTGAAAGGGTGTTCTAGCTTTTGCATGTAATTTTTTTACTCTCCCTCGCTCCCTTTTTTGGCTCCTTTTTTCCTCCCCCTTCAGATATGTGTAAATCACTGTAGGTGTTTCGCACTCTTTGTGTGTCTGTTTGCACACTGCCTGTACTGCAGTGTTGTAGATAGATGAGATAATTTTACTATTGGTGATGAACACAAGACCTGAATTCCCAAGGTAGCATTTTAGTTCAGAGCAGCCACAGCAGAATCCTAGACGGTGGAACAGATCTCCTAGATGATCTGTTTTCATGCGTTGTTAGCTTGTTTTCAAAGCAGACTCACATTGCAGAACGTGTACTCCATCTCTCTCAGCCACAGATGAAGAACTCCTACTAAATGCTACAGCTGGAAATATAACATTCATATAACATCACATCTCTCTTATATTGCAGTTTTAGATGAATCACAAAAAAACAGCAGACTAAACATGACTGGGGTGTAATGTGGCGCGCAGGCTGGATGTGACGTATGTCAAGTCGATGGATTCCATTCATTTTCTATGGGGAGCAGGAGATGCTGCTACGCAGTGCATGATGGATATGGTGCAGCGAACTGATGGACCATTCACTGTATCTCTATTTGCATAAACATGACTTGACCTCAACTTTATGCCAATGAGTCCGTCCAGCGCAACGCACCCTACTCACAGAACTCAGATAAAACTGTCAAACTAGGCAGTGCTGATCAAATATGAATCAAGATTCTGTTACTGCATTGCCTATTTCTCGCCTCATGTTTTCAGAAACATATTTTGATGTACTGTTTAGCTGTAATATGAGAAAGTTTTTGACGAGACTGCCATTTTTTCAAAGCCAAATCCAAGCACCGCCCAACTCGCAGTACGGGACTCCCTAAACACTTGGTACAGTGGTTTTACAGTGCACGCTTCAGCAAGCTCTGTGACCGTCTCACTCCACGCTCTGACACATTCATGAGTTTTCCACAATGGAGGATGAGTTATGTTAGTTTCGTACAAATAATGTAGGTTACTACTTTTAATTTGCACTAGCCAGTCGTGCTAACATTACAATGTCATAACATGTGCCCCATATCATGTGCCATAAAAATACTGGATGAGATTTACTGGCTAGCTCACGTTAGCTAACTGTTAATAAGCTAACTGTACGTTAACAGTTTTCCTTTGTAAACAAGCCTCATGTACAGAGTGCTTGCTAACGTTTGCCCCACGGAGCTATAAAGAATTACATCACCTTAGTCTATTGTTAACGTTAAATTGGTTAACCCTAATGTTAAATTATATAACCCTAACGTCACCAGTTTGTCAACAAATTTAAAGTGTATCGTTAAGGTGCCCACATGATCAGCGGTAAAACCACTCTGCACTGGCTGTGCCATTGTTTTCCTGTGGGGAGAGCGGTGGCGCCCAACTAAGCGGAAGTGCTACCCTTGGTGTGGCGCACCACTCAAAATTGCCACAGAGTGCTGCGCTCAGAGTTCAAATTATTTCAACTTTGACCTCGGTTGCCACTGACTTTTCAAAGCGCAGCCAATGATATAACAGCTGTATGTGACGTAGCACTTTTTGATGACATATACCTGCGCTGCGCTTTGCCTCTGCACCAAGTGTCTGCACTACGCTCTGCTACCTTGCGGCGAGTGAAGAGCAAATTAGCTGTTCAATTTACAATCGGCGAGTGAGTGTATGAGAGTTGAGTTTTGTCTGTGTGAGTGAGAGTGAGTCAAGTACAATCACAGTGTGATCAGACAGTAACATTAATCTGTGCTCTTTGGGTTTACGTTTTATAGAACATACATCTGTCAACACACTGGTAAAGTCTGTAGTGGATTGTTACTAAAACATTGTGCCAAGAAAAAGACAGAATGCCTGTAAGAATGTGAATTCACCTTTATGTTTGCAGACACCTGCCTTTTTTCCTTTCCATTTTTTTATTCAATTAATGGATTGTATTTTCTGTATCTCACAGATGGGTGAAAAGCTGCAGCTGCATGAGAGAGAGACATGCATGTGAAATCACACACAAAGTGAAATCTTCATACAGGCAGGGTGTGAAATATGGTCTTGGTGGGGGGTGGGGTATCAGACAAACTGTACTGAATAATACATGCACACAATGTTATTTGTGCAGATGTATGTCATATATGAAAGTATACATAATATTCTATTAAAGTATTCCTATAATTTGTATATTTGGTCTTGCATCTGTGTACATGGAAATAATTCCTGTGTAAGATATGGCCCTCAGTTACTTTTAATGACATGTTCTGACAAACACTAATATATCCAAATTATGAGACCCAAGGAGTTGCAACATGCACTGCCTCTGGTGATTGTACCAACTGAAATGTAGTTTGGTGAGGAGTTCTCAAACCATTCCATGTTAAGGACAACCGAAACAGAAAACTTTTGGTGTAGAACTTGATGCTATGTCCACCTGAGAAGAGGTATTCTACCTCTGGCAATAGTGTGTTTGGTCTGTGACTTGGGAGATGATGAAAATAAATTGCACTTAAGTATAAGTTTATTTTTACTTATCCAAAAAGTGACGAGACGACCCAATGAGAGCCCACGAGTGAAATACTAAGTTTTTAGGGAGTCCCCTCACAGTACATCTATCCAATCAACTGCAGTGTTTCTGTGGTAAGCCACGTCATTTCTTTGGTGACAAAAAAGTGGTCCATCATGATCATGGAGGAAACAGCACCACCCAACAGCCGGAGCGTTTAGTGGTCGGGAGTGCCCAGATGCGTCCTTGCCGGAGGCGCTTTGCACGCTGCATCTGGTTTTTGTGTAGCTCGGTGTGAACCAATATTACACAGGAGTGTGATATATAGTGGCCAATGATCCTGTTATACTTGGAATCCAATAAATATTATTCCATTCAGCTGGAGGTGACTTGCCAGTTAGCAATCTTTCAGCGGAAGGATGGATGCAAAGTCGTATTTTAAGATGCGCCACATGAGAGCAGTTCATAGTGTGATTGTCAGAGTGCAGCTCATATGAAATTGAGAAAGGTCATGCATTAATTCAAAGCTTGTCAGCCCCCCATCATCTGCTTGAAGAAAGGGGAGTTGCAGCCGACGTAGGGGTAGCAGTAACGCAAAGGGGGGACTGGTTGCATTGGTGGCTCTGTGTGCTGTGTGTGGCTCTCCGGCTGGATACAGGAGTGAATGTGAGATGTGGTCTGGCAGCATTCAGGGAAATTTGTGCAGTCCAGCCCCTCCCCCACTTCTCAACTCATCTCCCCCATCCAACCTCAGAATTTATATTCTCCCTCCAGCAAAAGGAAGGACCATCTTGGCCTTTCATTTTCCAGTTCAGGGCTTTCCTTTTTTTGCAGATAAATGCTCTCCAATCCACCCTGACAGATGTCACATTGCATCACTTCCATTTTGATACATAGCCTCTGATCCTGCCACTTGCAATAAGGAGCCAGCACCAGGGACGCCCCTCCCTAGACAACGCTCTGACACGGGTGATTATTTTAAAGGTGCATCATTGGTGATGCTGAGTGCTGAAACCATCGCTGGGCGCCGCGTACACTCACTGTCGTACTGTCGTGCCCGCTGCAGGAATGTGGGTATCGGCTTGTGTCTGGGTCAGGGAACGACAACAT
This sequence comes from Scomberomorus guttatus, assembly GCA_038419695.1. Classification (NCBI taxonomy): domain Eukaryota; kingdom Metazoa; phylum Chordata; class Actinopteri; order Scombriformes; family Scombridae; genus Scomberomorus; species Scomberomorus guttatus. The sequence continues at coordinate 12,223,681 of CM076454.1, read as the reverse complement.
CACGACACACTCAGTAGTCGTCACAGGTCACCCTGACACTGTGCAATACCTCTGGCAGCGATTTATGCCGTTCCCAACCTCTTCACAGCAGCGGCTGCTAGTCCTGTCTCTCTCTCAGTCTCTCTACTGTGATTTCACAGGTCAGAGTTGGAGAAACAATCTGTGTAAAGGGAAGGTTTTAGTGCTTCTGCTGCCAGCAGAGACACACTGCTCTGTAGCATTAATCATACAAGGCCAGAGTACATCAGTAAACACAGTGTGTCAGGTCAAGGTAAAGATCAGATCCCACAGCATTTAACAGGACTCAATAGCATACAGGCTATCTATTGAAAAGTCAGCGTTATTCATGGCATGTCTCCCAGCCTTCGTTGCTCGCAGGAGAGACACGCCATTGTTCACTGAAGAGCACGCTGAAATATTTCTCTGGCTACACAAAAAAACACTGGATCAGCAGCAATTAGTAGAGTAAGAGAGAGATAAAGAGAGGAAAGGAGGGAGGGAGGCAGTTGAAAAAGAATTAGGGAGGGAAAATGTAGAATCAGCGAGAGAAAAAGAAAAGCAGAAAAGAGAAAGGGGAGAGAGAGATGAATAGAGGGGGAGAGAGTGAGTAAAAGAGTGAGGGGGGAGTGTGAATTTCCAGCCAGTACAGTATGGTGTGTGGGAGGCTGGAGCTGCCTGGAGCCCTTGTTTTTTTTTTTTTTTTTTAAAGGACCAAAGACTCGCTCATTGTCTTGGGTCTCTGTGACTGTGTGTGTGTGTGTGTCTGTGTGTGTGTGAGAGAGAGAAACCTCTTCATTAGTCTTCCCATTGCTCTTCCCTCCAGCCCCTGACCACTCACTTACCCCCAGCAGCTACAGTATATGTGCCCATATGGGACAAAACGCAGTTATACTAGAGATTAAAATGATCAGTCTTGGAAAAGAAATAATAGACTGTGACTCAAATCCAACCAGGAGTAACTGTCTAAAACTAGACAGTTACTATACTGATCCAAGGCTCTGTGAGCATATATGTGTGTGTTTGTTTGTGAGGAAAGAGATACCTCTTCGTTCCGCCAACAATAACGAGATTTCACTACTATACGCTCTCATATTGGTTTCATAATTGAGGTCAAAGTTATAATTTAACCTTTTGTCTCGTTGTTTGTTCCAGAAGACAGGAAGTTGTTTGTCGGGATGCTGAACAAACAACAGACTGAGGAGGATGTTTACCGCCTCTTCGAGCCCTACGGAGTCATCGAGGAGTGCACGGTCCTAAGAGGTCCTGACGGCAACAGCAAAGGTAGGAGCCATGACGCAGTTGTCAGCATTATTTGGGTCACTGACAGAGAAGTGACAGTGTGTGTGAGCGTCTACGTCAGCGGGGGGTATGTAAAATATATGTGACGTGTGTATCAGATATGGGTCAAATAGCTTTTTCACATAATTACAGACATTTTTTAAATATGCTACACTGTTTGACGTGCTAGACGGCTACAGGCAGTGACAAACAAGGCTAGATAAATAATAAATACTGTTTGATTGATTTGAGATTTGAGATTTAAATGGATGATTAGTTTATTTGACTTTTTGTTCGGTTTGTGAGGATAGTATTGTCCTCAAAATATATCAAGGACAATATTATTGTCCTTGATATATTAGTGGGATAATAATGGATATTTTCTTTTTTTAAAGAGAGAGATAGCGCACTAATTTGTGATAAAAATCCAAATTCCAGATTTAAAACCACAGCATTACACTTACGTGGTACGCACTTTAGCCACCAGCAAAACAGGACACCCCACTTTTTCAGCAATTGTAATCACATAAATGCAAGTCATTTTAAAATGCTGACTTTGCCACCACAAAGTCTTTCTCAGCATTTACAGGTATCTGTAAAAAAAAAAAAAAAAAAAAAAAAAAAAAATTCTGCATTACAAAGCCTCGATTCCTATTCTGCACCTTTTTTGCAGTATTAATCTGAAGCAATTTTTCCTGTGGATGTACTGCAGGCCTTTTACTATAACTTGGGTATTGCAGTGTTGATATCTTGCAGGCCTTTTTAAGACAGCTAAAACTTTTGGAGACATCAATTCCCTCTGACATGCAGCAAAGGGCAAAGGGACTAGTGTTTTTTCATGTCTCTAAAGCCTATTCCCCGGCCAGCGCTTATTGAAATTGTTGGGGAATTATATCTAAGGGGGTTTGAAGCCAGAGCGCTCTGACTCTGCAGTGGTTTGGAGGAGGAAAAGGGAAAGATGGATGTCAAAACAATTCAAGTGTCCCCACTGTGAGGATGGGGGGCAGCCAAAGGAAGTTGCATTTCTCTTTGTGGCTCGGCAATATTTGTGCTCTATCTAAGTCAGCTGGGTTGAATCACTCAAAACACAGACATTACTGTCATATTCCTCTTTGTTATCTAATGGGTGTCTGAGTATGATGTTTTTATTTAAAACCAAACAAATAAAACATCTCTCCTTCTCTGGACAAAACAGACTTTTTTTTGCACTTGGTCATCACATGGTTGTTATTATACTGGAAAATCCTCTTTGTGGAGAATTTATTTCATTCATTCATTCCTAATTATAGTGGCATATAGTTTGTACTGCTGTAGCAAAGTCATTGTACAGGTCATGCTCTAGCTCTTTTCTATCCATATCTCAACAGGGGGTAGTGGGTTGACAGCTGAATGGGCATCTTGATTGGCTGGTGTCCACAGGGATAAGCCCATTAAGAGGGGAAAGAATGGCAGGACGGCTGGGTCAAGCAGGATAGCTGATAAGGAGAATAAAGTGTGAAAGATTAAACGAGAAAAAGAAAAAAATAAACTTTGAAATAAAAATTAAGTGGACTAGGGTATAATTATAAGAGGGCATGGTGGCTCGGTGGTTAGTACTGCCGCCTCACTGCAACAGAGCCAGATTCAGTTCAGTCTAGTCTAGTGTTGTCTGTGTTCATTTGGGTTTCTTATGCCCTCTGTAAGTTTGATAAACTCACTCCAGAGACACACAAGAGTGGAATGAGCACTATAATCTGCCCACGTGTGTCACTGAGAGTGTGTGTTCTTTTGTTAGCTTGTGATAGACTGATTATCTGTGCCAATGGTCTCTGCCTTTCGCCCAGTGCGCCCAGCGAAACACCTGCTTAAAGATTTTTGCATGTATTCTTAGACATGTGAATAGAGAAATATTACTGCGGTTTGTTTTTAAAAAAAATATTTGAGGCGAGCAGTTAATGCCACTGTATTAAAGATTGGATTCTTTTAAAATAGACAAAGTGTGCAGCTTTGAATCAATTTGTGGAATATATTTCAGGTTATACTATCAATTTTCCAGTTCTGAAAAGGGGCCACACTTCAGTTTAATAACTGAATAATTTATGTGCAACAGCTCAGTTTGTGAACCCACAAAAAGCTATCTTCATTTTCACTGTATCTACTCCTCACAATATTCCTGAAGGACATTAGAGCTAAGAGTGTTGGTTCTGTGGTTTCTGGCTTTTGGACAGACTTCTTCATGTTCACAAATATTGATCAGAACATCCTGTTGTAGAAACAATACACTGTAGTAGGCTCTCAAATGGAGTGGTTTTCTATTTGAACACATTACAAGTTTAGCCAGTTTAGCTAGTATTTAATATGCACAGACAGGCATGTGGTGCTAAATAGCATGCTTTTCTGCTTCATCAGTGCAATCTTTAGCCTGCAGCTTGCCTGCTTGTCTGCCTGCCTAATGCCCGGAGTGGAGCAGCCTGCTGTGCAGTGAGAGCCTCTCACTCCACAGTGATTTCTGTGGTGTCAAATATAATTCAACATCCTTTATTAATATACCGTCGGCTTTTAAACTCACTTAATTGAATACATTTACTGTATATATACTGTGTGTGTGTGTGTGTGTGTGTGTGTGTGTGCGTCTGGGTGTGCATGCATGTGGTGTGCATCTGTTCTCTCTTCCAGGTTGTGCCTTCGTCAAGTTCTCCACACATACTGAGGCTCAGTCGGCAATCAGCGCCCTACACGGAAGCCAGACCATGCCAGTGAGTACAGCTCTCTCCCTCACGTATAAAAACACGCACGCAGAGAAAAACACCGCACGACACGCACACACACACACACAGTCGGCCACTTACAACAGTTATGTGCAACACACGTCTCTCGATTACGAGCTGTAAACACAGTTGTGAAGTTACCCCCAACTTCAAGGTTTTAATCAACTTATAGAAAGTGCAAGCATCCTCATAAATATCCCAGCTTTTAAAAAAAACAAAAAAGGGAAACCGATGCAACCAGAAATAGCCCTCTGTCTCTTTAATTAACGTGACACTTTAAAAAAAAAAAGAAAATTCAAATCTAATTTCCAGATAAAACTGTTTAGAATGATAATTGAATTTTGGGTGAGTCATCAATCAGTAGTTCTGCTTGCATAATCAGTGAATATAACTCCAGTGTGAGATTACATTTGCTCGTTATGTAAGCATGCCATGTCCTCTGAATTCTCTCTGTATTGGATTTACTATGAGCACAGAAGCTGTATTGCTCATTTGTATGTGTCTCATGTTCAGGCATTGTCCCCATATACCTGATGGTGTCAAAATAAAAGCTACTTACTCTGCACTCCAAACCTGAATAGAGTTATTCTCTGTGACATCCAGCGAGCGGACAGAGAGTCACGTCCCATATTATACAGAGGCCTGAAGTGTACTCTGCTTTTATCCTCATTTTTGTTTCGAGAATTCTCGTCTCAAAGAAGCAGGGACCCTGAACTCCCTCCCACCCTATCTCACAGGTGTCGTGTTTCACTTTATGATTTCATTATTAATGGTTGCCAATGTGTGGCTCAAGAGAGGAAAGCAGCGAGAAGCACTAGAAGCCAGCTGTGCCATTTTGGTGCAACCTCCGAGTCAATCTAAGTGCAAATGACTGCAGGTCATGAGGAAAGACTCTGGATGTCCATTCTCCATAGATACCCTCCTTCTCTGCTGCTCCATCCCCCTATCTCTGCTAGCTCTCTGCCCTCGCTCGTCTCTCTTTGGCAGCCTCTCGGGATATTAGGCAATAGACTTGTTTACTCCACCTTTCACCACATTGGCTGCTGAATTATTCATCTAACTATAAGCAGGGGGCCGAAGGGAGGGGAGCAAGGGAGGGAGGAGGAGTGAGAGACAGAGAGAGGGGAGGCAGAGGGAGAATGAGTGAATGGACAGGATTTATACCTCCTGCTCTGGTAAATTGATTATAGAAATCTGATCAGCATCTCATATCCTGTGGCTGCTGGAGGAGAGGGCACAGTGTGCCTGCCTCGCTGAGATTAGCAGACCACCGGTGCACCATTACGCCTCAGCAGGACAGTGCTATTCAGAGCAAAGTGTCCATCAATGTAGCAAAGATCCTGGAAAAACCTTGGACCATACATCCTGTGTGTCAATTTGAGTTTATGTTGATTGCAGCTGAGTCAGAGCTGCTAAAAGAAGTCAAGCAGAAGTGCAGAAAAGTGATACATTAATCTGAATTGATTTAAATGAGCAAACGAATAGAGACAATTGACAGCTACAATACAGGATACATACTGAACTTGTAAAGGACATCCATTGCCTACAGCTGGCAACTGTTATAAGCAATCTCCTCATTCTTATTTCTCCTGGGCTAATAGAAATGATTAATTGTTCTAATGAACTAAGACAAACTGAGCCAGCATACAGTATGTGGATGTGTGTGTGCATATTTGCTGTCACACCAAGGCCGTTGCTGATGAGCAGAGTCAGAGAGATGACCATGATTAAAGGGCAGCCAATAGCCTCGCTAGTCGAGGTGTTGAAGTGCACCGAATATTAACACGGCAACTAACTACAGCAGTTTGATAGATCTACTGCCAATCCCCCAAAGCATGAGCACTGGCTTCTTAGAGTTTGGATGTGCACACATACGCACACGTGAACGGATGTGTGTGCATACATAAACATCTACAAACAGAAGCACTTTGTGGGTATGCATGAGCACACATACACACACTTTCTATATTGCTCCTCTCTCTGTTTCACTGTCACATGCTCGTACAGCCACGGGCTAGGGTCAAAGGCTCCCTGACTGATCTCATTTTCCAGCTCGGAGGACTTGAGCTGAATACATTTGAGCTATTCATGTAGAGGGGGAGTGGGCATTTTGTATGTATTATATGTGTGAGTTGGGGAGGAATGAGAAATCTGCGTGACGTATGGGGAGTGTGTGTACATAAATGATGGTAGTTTATGTATGCATGTTTTTGGCGAGCGGATACTTCCATGAATTCATCTGTGTACATTTCTGATGGACACCTCATGAAAAATTATCTGCCAACTGCTAATTACTTCATAATGTCAGTGTATGAACAATGATAGTGAGATAGTGTAAGTGTATGACTTATAGGAGTGTATCGGCAGGACAAATGTAGCTCCTTGGCTGGAGCTCCATCACGCTCTCTCCTATCATATTTCAAGCATGCATACCTCCACCTCCCATACACACTCGCCGCCATCCCTCGGCCTCCCTCGGCTTTCACACACACACGCGCTCCGCCACAGTTCAGGATATGAGTGGCTCAATTAAACATTTAAACGCTAGAGCTGTAAAGCAAATTGCGGGGATTCAGCAGGGCCGTGTAGGAAGTAAGTCCCGGGACAGAATTACACAGAGACGAGGGGGGGGGGGGGGGGGGTGTGGGTCAGGTCCGTAGAGCTGTGCTCATTTTCACTCCGTATCTGCATCAGCTCAGCCTGGGTTTCAGGCTGTTTCAGCTGACACAGGCACTGAGATAGAAACACTGGAGCAGGATGATGGAAGGATAAGAGCAGAACAAAGGAAAGCAAATGAGGTAAAGTTTGCATAGAAGACAGAGTCGGATGATTGAGAATGAAGAGGAGAGCAAAGAGGGTTAATAAAAAAAAAAAAAAAGCATCCAAATGTGATTCCCCAGCTGCCGGATCACAGCAACACACACATGTAAGCGCCATGAGTGCCAGGATTTGATACTCAACAAGACACATTGTTTTAATGTACAGCTCAATATGTCATTATATGTCATAATAATGAAATGGAAGGCGGAAAGGCGAATCAGCAGCAGATGCTGTAAATAAATGCTGGTTTCAGTCAGAAAACAGTAACAGTCTCATTGTGTTTTCAATGAGATGCAGTTTTTAATGTCGGTGTTTCACGAGGATGATAGATCTGTGTGTTGCTACTCATTAAACATTGTTTCTGCCTTTTTTTTAACTTACTGTTTATTGTTTAAGATTTGTCATTTCTACCTAGGCAATTTACATTCTAATAACCAAATATATTACAGTCATCTGTTATTTTACTAGTCAAGCTCAAAGAGGCTGTGTATTTGTATACTTACACTGGCTACTTGGGGTGGAAATATTGGAGGTAATGCCTTATCAGTACAATAAGCCTGAAATAGCATCTTGCAACATGCAACGTAAATCTATGTGTTAGTGGGGGCACAATAAAGCCGTCGTAATTTTCACATTTTTTATGTAACAGAGGAAAGAAAATTATAAAGATATATAAAACTCTAAGCTTAAAAACATAGGAGATGAGCAGCACATACTGTTTGCACTCATGTTCTTGAGGGAATCACTAAATATTAAGTCGTATAATTATGGAGAGCAATGTGCATGGAGTGTGATGTCATATGTTGTGGAGAAGCAGGCAGCTTTACTGGCATTATGTTCTGAGTAACAAAGGAAAAAGTATTAATCTCAACAGTGACTGCACTCTCCATCACAGCTGTTATATCAGCAACAAAAGCAGCAATGAAAAAATAATGTCTGATAGCAGTGAGAATTGAAATTGAAATCCATTTTTATCAAAAAGTTATCATTGGGATCATCTTAATCCCCGACGGTGTCTATGTACGCCTTCATTTTTGTGTGTTTGTGCTAGCGCTTGAGTGGAGTGAATCATAATATGACTAACCCACAGAGATTGGGACACCATTAAGGCCTTCACCATGTGACACCATGAAACCATTACAGGTTTTTCTTGGTGTTATAGCTTCATAAGATACGTCTTTCTTCTAGCTTTACCCTGAACTAACGCAAGCAGGCAGACATTTAAAGTTAAAGAAATATGAAATTAATAGCTGGGCGTGCAGCTTTATCTCCTTTATACACATGAGGGTGTGCAGCTTGGACAGACACCAAGCCTCCTTGGCAATGAGAAGGAACTGTAAAGAGGCAGACTTTCCTTTTGGTTCTGAACCTCAGTAGCGTCTTTTTTTTATCCCCCCTGTTTAACTCCCCTTCCTTCAGTGGCTCTCTAGGCAGCTGGGAGCCGCCCGGCAGGGGGATTCTGCTCACACTTGGCAGCTTAAAAATTTAATGAGACTTTTACTTCACACTTCATCCTCCTCTCTTTATAGCAATGGAGATTCTGCTCGCTGATATTCTGACAGGCCTAACTGGAAAAACTTTGGAGATAAACAAATGTGGCAATGGATGCTTAGCCAACAAGCCATAAGATTCAGGTGTCCCAAGGAGAAACAGCGGGAGGGCAAACTCAGTGTATAGACCTTAAAAAAAAAGCTTTGCACAGAGTAGGACATACATGCAAGAGTATTAAAAAGAATGGCACAAGGCTCTTGACAGGTCAGTCCGCAATAAACCACATTTCTATTATTCAACCAAGCACACTCCAGTCTAGTTCTAGCTGGAAAAGAGGCTGACTTCATAGTTCTAACTTAATATCCTCAGATTATATATCTCAGCTTTCCTCAAAAAACTGAGAAGCAAAGTAGGACCACTCAGCTCTCATTATCAAAGAGGATAGGCCTTTTAATAGCTTTTTTAATGGTGAGAGGGAGTTAAAATGTTCAACTGCACTGCCCTGTCCTGGACGCTCCCAAAGTTAAACCTCATAATAAAGTTAATGACGCAGATAGTAAAAAGCTGGACAGACACAACAGACAAACCCTAAACCTGCGACTGTGTCAAAGTTACCCTTGAAGTGACTGAGCGTAGTCTTAATACAGCTTAAGAGGTTTAGAAACAGAGAAATACAGGTGGAAAATACTCTTTTAGATTGTGTCGCTCTGTCTCGTGATCTATCCTGTTTATTGTATAATCTTAGTCTACCAGTCTGTCAATCACTCGGCTAACTAGGCAGTCAGCCATTCAATTAGGCAGCCAGCTATCCAACTGCCCACTCACCTACAATCCTTCAAAGCTGTGATTCAACCAGTAAGCGAGCCAGCAGGAGAAGAGGGCTAGTGGGAATATTGAGAAAAGTGGGGAGAGAGGGACAGGAAGAGGATAAAATCTATATGCTACAGCCGAAAGGTCCAGCGCCTGTCTTTGAACATCTCCAGCTATCTGTAGATGTCTTTATAAGGAGATATTATGAGACATCGAGTAAAAATGCAAAGAAAGATAGCTGTAATGCACTATTCAGTGGTGATATTGAGCTAGCATTACTGTTGTCATTTTTAAACAGCTTGCTCTCAGTCCAGCCCAGCTCCTGCACGGTTTCAGCCAAATCCACCCAAACCAAGAAATACCTCTTTAGCCTTTTGAAAACCCCAACCCCCAACCTTCACCAGTCACTACTGTTATTGACAATCTTGCATCAATTTCAGGAGGCCTCTTATTGTGACTGACACACAACCTTTCTACACTGTCAGATCAGAGTAATATTTCGGCCTTTTATGTGGATCGATTGGCCACTTTGGGGGCGCAGAGGGGAGGAGAGGCGGAGCGCACAAAAGGTCAACTGTAGCGCTAAATCATTTGAAGATTCTTAATGAAGGGTGTGTGGCAGACACACCTGCTGGTTTCATTACTGGGCTGCAGAAAGAGGTAATAGTGTTGATAAGCCAGAGCTAGAAAGAAGAAGAGGGAGACTAAAATAGAGGACAGAATGAGAGAAATTTCCCCAAAAAGCAACATTTTCTTTTAAGAACACTTTTACCAAGGTCAATAGGTGCTTACTGGTACTGCCAATTGTAGCTCTCACTTCAAATCGTTGTGCATTGCAGATCCTTTAACCTCAACTGTGGGAAGGAGCACCAAGGTTACACACTATATATGTACCGCAGGGGGAAAATATGAAGTATTTATGTCATGCGCACTGAGGATGCTTTGCCCCGAGTGACTTTGTACATATGTTTAACACTGATTGAAGGAACTGAGGGTTTCTGTCTGCACATCTGCCTACAGAGCTCTTCACTCAATAAGTAGAATATTTTCATTCTTCACATTCATATCTCTGTTAGGTTCATGTTTATGTATGCCAGCCGCAAAATAAGGAGGCACAATTCTCTGCAATGATACAAATGTGCAATGATGTTGCATCTAGAATGCCGGGGAAAAAAAACTGACATGCAATTAGAGGAGCTCACTAAGTATTGATGTTAACAGCGGTTGTTGTTGCTAATGAACATGACATACTAAGAAATCAGAAATAATAACCAATAACATCCACTGATGTATTGGACTTTTTAAGCCTTTTGTTAGTGGCCGTCTCTCTATATATAGTAAATCGTAACGGTCATATATTCAAATGATTCCCTGAAGTGGCTCGAAGCCTTTAGGGGATAGAGGATATACACTGCAAGACTGAGTGTCTGCTGGAACTCTGAAAGGTGCTTGCAGTAAAGCAGGGTTAAGTATTCATGCTCTCTGATTTTCTGTTCCCTCTACCGCCTCAGGGTGCTTCCTCCAGCTTGGTGGTCAAGTTTGCCGACACAGACAAGGAGCGCACCATCAGACGTATGCAGCAGATGGTTGGCCAGTTTGGCATCTTCAACCCAGCCATCGCCCTTCCCTTCAGCACCTACAGCTCTTACGCACATGCGGTGAGTTGGAAAAGACATATGTAGCACACTCAGTTGAACTGAAATAGACACAGCATTTATATGTGTAATGGCTAATTACATATGATATGCAGTAAATATGTAGGATGTGGGATGATGGCATACTGCATATTCATCTTGTTCTATAAAATCCTTAAATCTGCTGTAATCATATTAATATTATATTCATATGATCATCTATAATCATATTTAATCATATTAACAATGGATTAAATGTGTATTAGAAAGGTGTTGCTCAAAGTGATGAACCCACAGAGAATCAGCACCTGACTTTGTAGTTCCCCTCAGATCTCAGGGGCATTTCAGCATCTTTCAGCCCTTTGTTTTCGTTTAGGAAGCTGTTTTCTACAAAAAAAAAAAACAAAAAAAAAACTGTAAAATGCCATTGTACACTACCTGTCAAGCACCAAACGTCAAACAAAGTTAGCATCTTGCGAGTGAACATAGTGGAGCATTTAGCAGCTGAAAAGTCTGGTATTTCCCACAGGAGTTATCGGAGTGCAAACCAGCGCTACAGAGCTAAAAGGAGAGTGAATACTGGGCTTCATTTATCAGGTGACCAGAAACACGACTCCAAATGAATGCTGATGTTGCTCCATATCTGCTGGATGTGCAGATAAGCAACTTAATTTTTGCAATTGCAACAAAAAAGGTGATAATATGTCAGTGCTGTGTTCACAGCTTGTTTCTGCCCCCAAGTGTCCATTTGCAGATTTAAATCCATCAATTGCATATGTTTTATTACGCTAACCTTCCCAACATAAAGAGTCTGGGAAGTTATTTTTAATGAAGCCAAAACATTTAAAGCCATTGGGCCTCATGCATGAATGTTTTCTTATTTTTCTTTTATATTAGTTCTTGCACAAAGCAATAAGAGGAAAATAAGAAAATCCTTCATGGGATTCAACAAATTCTCTTAACTGCCCGAACTTGTTGTAAATCGCTAATTTTCCACCTGTTCATGAGGAGGTGTGCATTTGTGAGATGTGATCATTAGCATTATCTACGCTCCCTAAAATTGCCTTATAAGGCTCCATTTGTGGGCAAGTCTCATTCACAAAAAGTACCCAAAGAATCAAAACACTGCGCAACTTCAAGTCCTGCTTTCAGAAATCAGAAGACAAACACATAAAAAATTTAGGAGTCACAATATGAATCTAACATGTCATCAGAACAGCTCTGCACTGTGACAGAAATAAAGAGGGAATGCTTTGACATGAAGTTTGATGCTAAAAAACATCTTTCTAAAGCAAAGCGCTCCGTGATGGGAGGCAGTCATGTGACAGTCACAGTGATATTAGAGGAGAATATTATAGTCTGCAGGAGATGTTACACTGTCAGCTGCAACACAAGATGATACTGGGCAGAGACCTGCAGAGAGACACAGAGGCAGCTGTCGGAGTGAGAAAAGTTTCCAACAACTACTGAAATGTAGAAGTTGCTGTGCCAAAATATGGCCATAAAAATCATAAAATCTAAAAAAAAAACTTTCAGTAAATTGGCAGCCTTGATGATGAAAATATGATAAACAGAATATTAATTTTGCATCAAGTTTGTTTTATTTACTTTTTGTTAATTTCAGTATCATATTTAAACTCCAAATTAATTCAGGTTAGGACATTATAATTGTAAGTCAAACAGGTGTTTCTCCCCTGTGAAGAAAGGCAGAGATGATCTAATCATGACACGAACGACAGATCTGGACCACTCGTCATTTTTGTTCGTACCTAAGAGAAAATTTCAAGTACAAGAAAATTGACGAACACCACAAATGTTCTTAAATCACTCGCACGTGCATCTTAAAAACAAATCCGTTTGTATGAGTGCTTCTTGCATGAGGCCCATTGTGTGTAGAATTTGCACATTTTTGACTTGGAAGCCCCCCAGAGGTATAGTATCAAATCCCTCCCATGGATCCTATCCAGGGACAATGAGATGAATGGACTGAAAGCAACACATTGACTGCACTAATCTCGCCAGGATTGTCTCATTTTTCTACAAACAAACAAAAATTTATGCCATCAGAGTAATTTGAGAGATCACATAAAAATTCCACACGCTGTGGCTTTTAGCAAGTAAGTAGATTTTGTTGTGACTGCAGAAACATGCTTTCTGATCACTACCAAACACGTCACTTTTGTTGACCTGTAATCCCTGTTGGGCTGATCGGTGTATTGCTGAAGTAGGGCCACTGGTGTGTTAGAATTCACATCACACCCTGGACCAACAATGTAACTCTGGATTTACCTTTATACCTTTGGCTTAGCTGCAATTTGGTCCAAATACACATCAGATGTCTGCCACAGAAATCTGTAGCTAGTTTCTAGCATTAATACACAGAGAGACTTTACTGCACTTGTTTCTCTGTTGTGATCCCTCGTCGGCAAACATTATTATAAGTGAAAATTAGCTTGCTAAACTATCATCACTGCCATCACCACCACTCCCTCCTCCTCTCCTCCTTCTAAGCAGCGCTGCAATGCCATTACATCCAGGCTTTAACTACCCTCAGCACGTAGGCACACGCACATTTAGTTAGCCTGTGCCCCCCAACCCCTTCATCAGCTTCGCTCTGCCCTCCTACCCTCGTCGCCCACCGTCACCCCCCTCAGGGCATGGCACCGTACACACACACACACACACACACACACACACACACACACACACACACACACACACACACAGCAGACCCCGGGCTCTTTGATGAGTTCAGACAGCCTATGCAGTCCCTCTCACCACGCGCCCCCTCTACCCTCTATCACACTGCTTCTCTACTCTTCCCCTCTCCCTCCCCCCTGTCCCTCCCTCTGGGCCCATAAGATGCTTCAGGGGCCACATTTGACTCAGAATATCCCATGGGCAACTGCACACAAACTTTCTTCTTCCCTGCTGAGGCAGAGCACACGCACGCACACTCACATGCGCACGCGCATGCACATACATATGCTCAATCTACTTGAAGCAGGCGAAAATGAATTTAAGAAAATCTCTCTATCCAGCGCCAAGATAAAAACCTTGGCCTCTGTCACAACACACTGCATAAATGCACATAAACCTCTACACACAGTATTTATTTATAGAGAAGGAGGAACACAAATTCATTTTTCCTGCACTTATTTGGATGTAAAAGATATATATTTTTCGCTGTTTCTAAATGCCAGGATTAATTGTTGATGTTAGCCAGGTCTTGGGGGCTTATCCATTTCCCTCATTTTCATATCACAGCCAAGGGACCCAGTGTGAAATGTGCAAATTGACCATCCCAGAGTAATTGCGAGGCCATCTCTTGTGCTCTCTCCAGTAAAAGTCCCACCTTCATTACCATTCATGAAATGCAGTCCTTTCCCAGGAAATGTGGAGAAATGCAAATGTTTAAGGGGTGGTGGAGGCAGTGGCGGTCTGCGGGGAGACCATTGTGCCCCGCTCAGGTTGGCCATGACTCTTATTTACCGTGGCAGAGACTCGTGTCGACTCATACAGACGCACACAAGAGCGTACGCACTCAAACACAATGTGCAGCAAATGCTCTTTCTCTCTCTCACACACACATAATATGACAAAGAGCAGGATGATGCTAGGAAATTGAGTTCCAAATGAAAGTAACAAGGGCACGGGGGGAACTTCAGCATTAGAGAGAATCAATTACCATTAAATCTAAAGGAGAAATTGCATGTATGTGGTTTCTCGACACAAAGATTATACAGCATGAATGATGTTAGTGAAGGTGAAATTCTCCTTGTATTAGTATTATGAATCACAGACTGTGGATGCCATGTACCTGGATATAATGAATTCAGCAAAATAAAGCAAGTCGGTGGAGAAACTCCGAGGCAAGGCAACCTTGGAGATAAACTCACCCCAACTTTTGATAAAGTAATGAGTTCACAAGAGGCAGTAATGGATTATCAGCGAGGCTCTTGTTTTCATATCTCGCTAAAGACTTATTTAATGAATCTAAATAGTGGTTCAGACTGCTATGGTACCGTGCGCAATAATGTGGAATAAAAGGAAATATTAGTTATCTTTAGGGTGGGTGCCCAGTTTGCGCACATTAGATTACATTAGAGTCTTTGCTGCTGGCTGCATGCACATGGTGTGCAGCCTTGATTCGCCTGTAGCCACCGGGAATGTGCTGAAGTGATACAATGAATGTTTCTTTACGGCAAGATAAACTACACATATTCCCCCAAGACGAAAAAACCTGCAGTGACAGAAAAAAGACTTTATCTCCAAAGACACACTACATGTTCGCCTACTCTCCATATACACTGGCCAAGAGAAGAGGAGGTGGCACGGTATAGAATACAGACGTGGGGAGTGATGGTATATATAGCTATAACCAAGGAGTACAGTAAATGGTAAATTCAAAGAGCTACCTCTCCACTACAGCAGTGGATAGGATTAGAGTTGAGCTGACAGCCAGTAAATTGGATTTTAGTCAAACCAGGAGAAGGAGGGTGCTCTGAACACAAATTGTAGGGGTACAACACTGACAACATATGCCAAAAATGAGAAATGTGCCATTTTCTCGATAGACACAGACACTGGTGTGCTCTGACAGGAGACATCCTATTTGCAAAAAGGTGATTTCATAAAACACAAGCAGAAGGAGAAAGCGAGAGAGTGCGATTCCATGTTTCATTCCAGTATTAGTAGCGAGTGATAATAGGTCTTCCATGAATCGCTGAATATAAGTAATAAAACCAGCTTTTATTACCTTTTGTATTTCCCCTCCAAGACACAAACATCATATTTGTACACAATTAGATATGATTCAAGTCGCTTTTTCTTCCCTCCTCTTCTAAAGCCATGCTTCTTTGTGAAGACAGCCATTTTAGCTTCCCTTGGTCTCCTTAGGTGGAAGGACTACACACTGTGTCAGAGGACAAGAGAGAAGTTTAAGATTTAAAGGCACCTCCAGCACCGTGGCCCTCTTGCCTCCCTAAACGATGCATCAGACTGAGTGTGAGACAGATAAACCAGAGGAGAGAAAATGGTTTAACTTGGTGCTAATAGTGACAGTGTGTAGGTGGATGATTACTGTAAACTCACATTAGGAAACATCTCCCCCTGTTGGAGGGATTCACATTCATTTTTCAACATAGCAAACACACAAGAAATGATGGTAGGAGATTACTGCATCATTTGACTGTACTGTAAACTTCACACACACACACATACACACACACTTGGGCATGTATGTGACCTGGTTTAGCTGTCTTATACTTGTGAGGACTAGCTCTTCATAGTTCCTGAATGCGTCTTAGCACACAGACACATATTACAAAGTGCATCAGAGATGAAAAAACCTATTAAAATCTTTCTGCGGGAACACAGCCTGCTAGCATGGGGGTAACAAATGAGGCCCTTGAGCTTCAGTCTTCTGTCCTCAGTCTTTTAGTTCACCTCATTGACCCACGGTCTCCCTCTCTCTCTCATTTTTTCAACCTTTTTCACCCACTTTGCCTCTCTTTGTCTCTCTCTCTCCCCCTCTCCCTCCATCCCCAGCTGGTTGGGCTATAAGGGGTCACATGTGACAGTGCTGAGAGTCAGCGAGTCACAGAGCAGCGCTACAGAGATAATTGCCATGTGATAAAGAGGTGATTGCCTGCTGGCACCAGGAGAGAGTAATGCCATCAGGTTGCAATAAAAAAGCAGATGTCTGACACTAAATGAATGCTGCTGGAGCCCGGGCAACTTTCTTTGCTCCCTTTCATCTCGTGCGCTTCTCTTTTGTCTCCCTTGTTTCTGTCTGCCTTTTCTTCTCTCTTCCTTTCTTTTCACAAGAGGAAGCAGAAAAGGTTGTGTGTGTGATGATGAAGACTCAGTTCTGCTCATTCTCCGCCACAGACATTTGCTATCTGCTGGGTAGTTCATAAATAAAGAAATGGGAATGGCTTTTGAATATAATGCCTTTGAAATTTGGAAAAAAAGAAGAAAAAAAAAAGCATATACATATAAAAAGTAAAATGGAATGACTTTGAATATCTCTGTCAACATAACCACTCTGCTTTCTGCTCTTTATTTATTTTTATTTTTTTTATCATAGCCAGTTTGTAATAACTAATGGATTCCAACATAATTATATGCTTGAGTTTCCAATTTGCTGCATTTTAATTTGGAACGAAGCATCAATGAATGCCGGAGTTGTTATCCATGACAATCTGACGGATGGCATTAAGGATTGCATTTTCTGTAGGAGAGGCTAGTATTTCGGAGTCGCTTGTATTTACTCCTGTTTCATTATTACTCCATCCAGGCCTGCGCCTTGAATAAGGCCACAGGACCCACAACGAATAGGCTGCAAGCTTATTAGAATCAGCCTGAAGTCCCCAGTCCTCGCTGAAAGCAGCAAGCAGAGCCCGAGAAAAGACAAAGAAACAGTGAGCGGTGTGACAGTGTATTTATTCTGTAATACCAGCCCACTCAGACCCTTCATCCTGAGGTCCAACCCTATTCACATCCTAATAGGAGGGGGGGCAGTCACAGCATTGCCAAAGCAAGGGAGCCCCGGATCCTCTAGACCTCTTTGTTTGTTTCTATGTCATTGCTTTTGTTTAGTTTTTTGTTCCCTTGCTGTCTTTTGCAGCTACGACCCCTTAAAGGCTCAATTCATCTTATTTGGAAAGGAATGGATGATCCCCATTTGTCACGTTGATAAAATTATGCAAATGACAAAAGGCGTTAATAGATAGCAGTGGCAAGGTATGTGGCTAATGGATGAGATGCCAGCGCTGGGCATTCTACAGCGGGACAGCTGCTTTCAGGTTACCTGACAGGGGCACTGAGGGAAAATAATTGGCTTTTCCATTGCAGGGTCCTCATGCAAATACAAGCAAAGTGGCGTTCTATACCGCCACTGTCTCACAGTATCGCCATTAGCGTTAGTGCCAGTGGCAGAAGAGTTTGATTTCTGCTTATACGAGTCAGTCTCAGGCCACGATGATCGTCACCTCTCCTGACAAACAGCAGCTATGCAGTATTAAACAGATGCAGAGACAGACGCAAGAGGTTGGTCCAGCTGTGTTTGTATTCCTATACCACACAGGTCTGCATGCCTGATGGGCAGCTACATACCCTGCAAAAGATTATTGATTCCCTAGATAAACCCACTGGTTCACAAGCTGCAAAAGCCATTGTACAGTGATGGATTTTTTTTTTCCTGAATTAGGCATTCAGCATGTGGTTTGCAAAGGGAGAATTTAAGCTGAGTGTGGAAACACAAATAGTCTCTATCGCTCCTTATGCATGTTTGTGCGTGTGTGTGTGTGTGTGAATAAACACTCTGTGGGCTGCATTTGATGGAAAATAGTTTCAGCTCTCACTTCATGCTAAGTAAATGCAGAGTGAATGAAAGGCTATTGATCTGATCTCTTTGTGGGATTGTCCAATGGGTGAAAATCGACTGCCATTGCAACTTTCTGACTAACACGCTGTATTACTAATATCTGGAATCTGGAGTTGCTAGCTACGCCTGCTTTAAAAATATTGTTTAAACGACTTAGGGTCTGGATTCAGTGACATTTCAAAACAGAATGCCGTCCTACAAGCAATGTCTCTAAACCAACTTTTCAGCGGCAAAGACTGTGGCCATTTAATGAAGCTCTAATCCCAAATGCATTCTGTTTGCAAAATGCCTTCTATTTCGGGAAGACTAGCCCAGAGACAGGCCTAGTAGTTTCAAACTAAATTATAAAACAAAGCAAATTTTAAACTGGATGAATGTCAGGCCACAAGCAGTCATTAGAAATACATCAGAAAAATTAGAGATGAGTCCAGGAAAAAAAAAAAAAAAAAACAGAAGAGAGTGTGAGGCGTCTGTGGCAACTCTATACAGCCAAACAGAGTATTGTGAAGTCTGACAACTGTAAGGAAAAAACATTGCAACTCTTCTGCAAACTTTGCCTGTTCCCTGAGCACAGAGATAATGTGCACATGTCAATGCCTTGATTTGTATGAGCCCAACAGACAGCTATTAAATCGTTCCTGCAGCTGGTGACAGGCTTCCTGCTGGGAGGATAGACAGATTCACTAAACATAGGTTGACAGGCTTCTTTTTTCTTCCCTTTCTTTTATTCCGCTCTACTTTCTCTGTACTTCCCATGCACTATCCATCCATCATCCTCAACATACATCCCTCCCTCTGTTCTACCCTGGCTATGTTTCTCTCTCCTCTCTTGCCCCCCTTCTCCCGCCTTTGTCTGACTCCTTCCCAACTTACTATATTTTTCATCACAATCTGTCCTCCCCTCACCTCTCTTGCACCCCGTTCTTCCACCTGCTCTCTCACACACCCCATCCTACCCTTCTTTCCTCCACCCATTTCTCCATGTCCATCTTCTTTAGCTCATGCAGCAGCAGGCAGCCATCATGGCAGCAAGCCACGGAGGTTACCTCACGCCTAGCGTGGCTTTCCCCGCCACGCAGATCCACCAGATGGGGGCGCTCAACATCAACAGCCTCCCACCCACCCCCATGACCCCGGTGTCGGGTGAGTTTCATCAAACCCTGGGTGAGCACGCAGTTTCATTCCCTTTCCTCTCGTGAGTGTCTGCGTGTTTGTGGAGCGAAAGGTGTGTTGGTGATGTAAGCAGCGGGGTGTCTATGTGCTTGAGTCAATGTCTTAACCGTGTGTGGGCTTTGTGTGCATGTGTGTGTCTATTTATTCATGCCAGTGAAGCTGTTGTAGGAGGTCAATTTGTGTTTTCAATAATGTCTGTATGAATATTTGTGTGTGTGTGTGTGTGTGTGTGTGCGTGCGCCCAGCGTGAGAACAAAAAAAAACTAGAGCTGCAGCAAGGCCAAAAGAGTGCCTGCTTACTGGTAATCCAAAATTATTCCACTGGAGAGAAAGAGAGACTAAGATGAAAAAATACATTCAGTGGGATTTGCATGTTTATGTTGTTTGTGAATGCAGAAAATATTTGGGGATAGCAGCAGCAGAATAAGGAATATCAATAAGTAAGTTCACAGATAAGCCGCTAATTTCCCCATAGTATTTTGACCTTGTGCTTTGAAGCACTTGTGCATGATCTGCATGCAGTTTGGTTTTGTTTTCCATAACAAACACCTCCTATGCAGATACATTACAGAGGCAAGGGAAGGACTTTGAAATACCTACCCACTGCATAACATTTGCTTATTCAGCAGTGCTTCCTTCATTTTCCTTGAGACAGAGGAAACTTCAAGATTCTCCACTCAACAAAAGCATGAGCTGAAATAAATAATACAGTATCCAAGTCTTTGTTGTGCTCCGTTCACCTACTTTGTCAACACTGCAGTTATTGAGTTTTTAAGGTGATGACTTTGGTAACTTTAAACCAATCAGTGTGAGAGTGAACCGCCATCAGTGCAACAAGGCCTGTTTTAGATTTTCTTTATAGCCATCATAAGAATTTGGCTTCTTCCTACAAACCTGCTGCACTATATAAAATTCTCTCTGCACTGTGGTTTCTGCAGGGAAGAAAAATATTCTCTTGTTGAAACTCTGTTCACTTTTCATCCACAGACACAAAGAAAGGACAGGTTTTCTCAAGCAATACCTGTTTGTTCCTGCTTTACTTAATTCAATACAGTCGGTGAATTTAAATATACGGGACAGATGTGTGGAAATCGATGCTACATGATCCTTATTAACCTTTTTATCAAGCGTATCTCCACCTGAAGCCAGAGGACCGCATGCACATAAAGTGAGATGATGAAACATGCCAGTAAACACGCATACTGTGTGTGTAGGGTACATGTGCAATAATTTTCAATGTAGGGCAATATATCTAGAGGGGGAAGACGCATTTGTCAAATATTCACAGTGATGTTTTCAGTGCAAAGTGTGCACTTTTGGGCATAATCAATCAGAGACAGTGATTAAAAGCGGAGCTCAGTCTTGCTGAGAAGCCTCTTATTTTAATGGGTAAAGCACTGACAGTATGGCAATTCAGATCTTTGTGTTCAGCATGCATACCTGTTTTTTGCAACACAATAGTGCTGATGAAAGATGCAACTGTAATGCAAGGAACTCAGTCTGTGTGTGTGTGTGTGTGTATGGGCGGTGGGGGGGTGGTGCTTTGTCCTCCAGTCTGGTTGCATTGTCTGTGCTGTTTGTGTATCTCAAAAGGCAAAATCAGTGCTATATTCTAAAGGAAATATTGCTGAATATTGTTAGATATTCTGTAAACGCTGTAAACGAGACAAAAATGGAAGAGAATTGTCTCTAACTCTGAATCTGATGTGAGCGAAACGGTGCCATTTATCTGCTTTCGGACATGCCTCTATGTAAGCCACAGTCGACTGATTATCTTTTATTATTGAATGTAATATATTATTAATCCTTGAGAGAAAGCATGGCGTTCGTTAATTTTCAAGGACTGTCATAAATATGAAATGTTTTATTTCCCCCCTTCATTCATTCATTTGAGTGTGGCTGCCAGCAGCTGCGGGAGTGGTAGTCTAGCTTGCTGCTTTAGTATACACAGCTATTTTCTCTCTCCTTTTTTCAAACTTGTGGCTATGACTTATTTAGAGTTCATTGAAGGAATACATAACATTACTGGCAAGGCTGTCTGTATAAGTAGGCCAAGAGACTCTGACACTACTGAGAGACTGTAGGATGTCTGCCATGAGTCAGTAGAATAATTCATTGTAATATCAGAATCTGTTTTTAGGGTCTGAGAGCAGAGTGCTTCTCTGCTTTGACAGAGGTTTAATTTATGCATTAAGTTGTCTCATTAACCAAATTGAGCTCAAAACAAATCTATGAATACCAACATTTGGCAACTGTGTCAAATGTACAAAGGCATAAAAAGTAGAAAGGTTAATGTCCCCTTTCCTTCCAAAATGAGAGCAATTGCCTATTGAAAGGTAGATTACCGCCTTTGCAAATTGCACATACTGCGCCGCATTAACATAAAGCTCAGGTAGTTTAATAGATGAAAAACCCTGCCTGGTCTTGAGGTAGATGTGTGACATTAATCTTTTATTTAAATGATCAGTATAACCTCTGCAACATAAAAAATCTTGTTTGTGACAGCAAGCCGAAGTACAAAGAGGCTCAGAGGTTAAGGGTGTTACTCTGCAAACAATGAGAAATCCATTTGATCAACAGATGCAAAGCATTTAAGCTTGATGGTGCATAAGCCGTTTGCCAGATGGTTCAACTGATTAGAGCATGTATCCTTACAATGATGCATGATGATGCTTTTTGAAAATAATGTTCACCAGGTGCCGCTCCCTGAGCGCTGCAGAAGAAATAAGAGTTAGACAAAACAGGGGAGAGAGAGTCTGAGTAACAGGAAGAGAGAGGGAGAGAGATAAAGAGGGTGAAGGAGGAGAGGAAGAGAGAAACGGAGAGCGATGCGGATCCCGCTGTGCATATGTGGTGAGGAACACATAGTGTCAAGGATGCTTTGTTAGGATGTGAGAAGTGTGTAATCAAAGTCACTCTAATGTTCTGTTGCATGGTGCTACTCTACACTGAAGTTGTACATGCACAAGTGCATATTACACAAAATATACTGCAGATGCTCCACAGCCAGAGACAACCCACTCACAGGCAGGCTGGATGTGCTGCGACATCCCAGCTGGATTCGAGCATGGTTACACCATTGATGCAGAACACCTCCATGGTGACAAAAACCATGAAACTAATGAGCTGTTTGACATAGTGATCTTTCTCAATATGTGCACCTGTCCTCCATGACACATCTTACATGTTACGCAGATGTTTTATATTTAATGGCCATTTGTAAAACAAACGCATGTAAGGACAGATAAGGTCATAAGTTAACATGCAAAAGCAAAATATCCAAAACCAGCAATGCATGATGGTGACTTAGCTGATGAGAATAGATAAGAAGTGACCTATTACATCCGAGCCATTTTGAACAAAATGCAGTGCTGTATTCTGCTCAGAGCCAGATGAAACAGCTGGGGAAATGAACACCTGTGTGTCTTAATTGATCGTGTGACCTCGAGCACACAGCCTCACACTGTAAAGATGCATTCACTGTAGCTGCTTTCTTTAAGAATTCAAGGACAGAAGTATCACCTTAGAAACACGTCCAGCTGCACAAAGGGCCATTGTCCCTCACATACAAATTTCCCCTTTCTGCATAAATCCGACATATTGCATCAGAGTGATGACAAACCCCGGCAACAAAAGAGCAGCTCTGCTACGGCAAAAGGTATACCTCATCCCCGGTGTGTACGAGTACTTTCAGAGAGCACCGCTACAGCTCTCGGATGGACCAAATCTGGTCTGTGCGAGCAAAACTGAGCCCTGCAAGAGCAGCAGAGCCTTACAAGCTGCCCAGCTGGTCTGCTCAGGGATCTGAAAGGCAGGCGCATTGGTATGGTCAGTGCATTGTATGTACATTAGCCTCAGGAGTGGAGCAGACAGCACTGGAGGCTTAGTAGTGTGGGAAGTTGCAGTATTTCGTACTGAAGGTTAATGGTGCAAGTTTCACATTGTCCTCGTTTAAAATCAGCTGGAAATAAATCATAAATTTTTATTTGTGTCTTCTGTTGTCCGTTCAGCACATTAATCAAGGAGGCTATTCCATATTTGAACAGCAGTTTGGAGGAAGCTTTTGTTCAATGAGGTGTAATTAAGACAGGAAGGTAGTCTAGTTTGTTCTGTGGATAGGCGAGTGGTGCACTGCCTGACATATGGTGAAGGGAGCATAGCTCGTAGGTCCACTGGTGGGTGTACACCTTGTACAAGACCTTAACAGCAGGGAAAGCAGGCAGTGTCCTGGTCTACTTAATAATTTTTAGGGCCTTCTTCTGAATATTGTTGAGCGGGCCAAGGTGAGAACTGTAGATGGAACACTTCCCAGCTCGGTGAAGCACTGCAGATCTTTATAGACTCTATTCTGCATGTTCAATTCAGTGGCCACTCCCTTCAAAGCTCTCATTTTCTGAGCTGCCCCGGTGGAGATGATGTTGATGATGTGTTCGGACCCTGACAGTTTGCTGTTCATTATTACTCCTAGGAAGCTGAGCTCTTTAGCAGACAAGCTGGTGAGCAAACTTTCCTCAAGAGCATCATGGACTTTAGCTTTTGATGGTTCAAAGTTGTTTTTCGTTTGTCTCCCCAGATATTTATTTATCTATTATTCATGTGGAGACCTCTGTTCTGGCAAGCTTCCACTTCGGCCTTCAGCCAGAGATGTCACACGTCAGTATAGAGTTGTGTCATCAGCATACAAACGCATTCTCACAAACATTAACAAGGTCATCAATGGAGGCACTAATGCTGCTTTACTCATGCAGAAAATCCCTCAAATCACAGAGTGCAGATGGAGTGCACATCATTAATCTTTGTTAAGATGATGCCTATATGTGTTTGATAAACTAAAGAGGAAGGTTAACAGAGAAATCTTACACCCTGAATGTTTGACTGAGATGAGCCCATACAGGTGGCCTATGTAGTTTTCTTGTAAACAAACAAAAGCTATGTTTACATTCAGTGTCTCTCACCGAAACTCATTGTGTGTATCCCTGAGGTCCAAAAAAAACACATTATCTTCCTCATAAAACAAAGCCATGAAAAAAAAGAAAAACAATGTGAAGGATCTTGTCATCCACTACTGCTTGTATGTACATTATTGGCAACAATCACCCTTTAACACAGAACAGACTTGTCCTTAATCACATTTAAATTTGTATTTTGATTTGCATGTTAATGTGTATCAAAGTTAGTGACAGAAAGAGAAACACATTCATTTGGAAGTGCATTTATTTTATGTCACATTTTATTTGCTTCAAAAATATATATTAGCATCTAAAGGACAGTATTCAACGTCACATAGTTTTTTCTTGGTATATCAACTGGCCTTTGAAAAAGCTGCCCTTCTCATTTTCAGATTTATTATTCACATCTTAAGGACCCTGGCAAACATTTTCTCTTTGGTCTAAATGCATCACATTTTAAATCACTTAGATGAAAGCATCTGTTTTGAGTGCTTATTACTTGCTTCAGCGAAAGACAGTCCTTGTGCTGGTAATGACTGCACTCTCCAGTGTGGGTATAGCATTCCTCATTGATTTGAATGTATAATTAGCATAATAAATACTTCTGTCATATGTGATGACTTCTTTCGTGAAGCAATCATCGCAAAGAGCAAATCAACAGTTTTCCCCTCTAAGAAGCAGCCAGCAAGAATACGAATGTAATTTTGCTTTCATAACATGAATATATGTGACATACACGTATACGTACCGTTTAACAGTGCAAACTAAGAGCGGAGAAGTGATAGTTAAGAGCTGGCTGTGTAGAATATGTAATCTGCTGTCCCATAGCTCCGTCTTCACCCGTGCCAGAGAGGGGAACAGCATGTCATTATTACAGGCCAATACACACAGCACACACTGACAGCCACATGTATATTGGCATTCTTGTGTGTGCATTGTAAACAGGCTATGAATACAATTTCCCACAATGCAAGAACTATATGTCCACTGAGGTATAAAATGAAAATGTCTTATTTTCTAGTTCAGGATAGTAGGAAATGCTTCCCCATTTCAACTGAGGAGAACATTTTCAGGGTCTGCTCGTGTTGGATATTGGACAGTTGTGACAGTAAGGATAGAGATGATGACTACAGAAATGGCTTTCTCATGTAATCATTGTTTTATTGGGCATGGTGTTGCTTATTGTCTTTTTCTTATATCATAACCCCATTTCGTGACCCAATACATGTACAGCCCAGTTCCTGTAGTATTTTTTTTACATTCGGTTTAGTTCTTCAATCGAGGGAAGCTATTGGAAGCTTTGCTGCTTCTTTATTTTTTGTTAAATGTTTCAGAGCTTTGCCTCACTACAATATCAATGCTCTCTTTATTACATGTATGATTCTTATGCTTATTCCTTGCTGTGATCTTTCCAACATGATAACCTGACTGGACTCGGTGGCCCCAATCTGTTACTTTTGTCATTCCCTTTTGGCCCTTACCACAGATGTCATGCTGACCCTTGAACTTATGTAATTGCCTGGAAGGGTCACACACTACCCCACCTACTACTACCACTGCTACTCCTACTATCACTACAACTGCTTCACATACGTAGACGCTCCCACAGCACTGCTAAGCGTTGGAAAATGAATTTGCCTGATGATGGAGAGGGTGCATTATCCGGTGGTACAGTAGAGTGCGTGTGGCCCGAGCAGACTAGCTGTCTCTAGCCCCCAGAATAGGAGCGGCAGTCTCCTGGGTCCTGGTAGGAGAATGGGCTGAAGCTGCAGTCTAATTCATCACAGCTCCACAGGAAACAAGCAATCGTGGGGAGGCTTCAGGAAAGAAAGGAGAAAAAAAAAAGGAAACCAGTGCAAAAGACACAACAGCTCTCACTGGACCCGGGCAATTCCCCTGGTCACTGCAGTTGCCTGCCTTACTGTCAGCCTCCTCATGACTTAAATGCTGAGGCAGGGAGAGGAGAAACAAGGAGAGGAGAGGAGAGGAGAAACAAAGAGAGGAGAGGAGAGGAGAAACAAAGAGAGGAGAGGAGAGGAGAAACAAGGAGAGGAGAGGAGGAAGGAGAAGGTTGGGAAAAAGAAAAGCTATTCCATATGGATATGTAGATGATATTACTCAATGGTGGGAGGATTCAGTGTGTGATGTACAGCATATTTACCGTTGCATTAGCGTAAATCTCAGCGTAAGTTATGTATATACTGGATGTGATTGTTTACCCTATCTGGACCACCTCTCATAGGGGGTTCTTTACTGAGGCACCAGATTGTGGGGATATGGCATGCTGGAGGGTTTCCGTGACAACCTGGGCTTTCTGTCCAATCAGGGCGAGGGTTTCCAGATTGAGAGGTGGTCCTCAGGGGAGCTGTACTTCAACAAGCTTGGATGCTTTGCCACGGAGCAGCCCTTTTAGAGAGACCATCACACAGTGAGATTCTGCTCAAAATGGGTACTTTGACGTTCCCGGCATAATTGGAAACACTTTTCAAAGGAGGGTCCTTTTAAAATGCCTTGAATGAGAGAGGACAGGGAGCATCCAATTTCGATTCCACTCATGAACCAACCTGCAGCTGCCTTTCAGGCGTGTACCATATATGTTATGACCCACCCATTTGTCAAACTGCCAACTGTTGTTATTTTGTCTTTTTTTTTAATGATGTATAAAAGTAAGAGGCATCTTTGTGTTTTTTGCGACCTGCTCGTTCAAGCAAATCTCCCTCTGTAATCTCCTTCTATCTAGTCCAGATCTTTTCCTTTTTTTCCCCCTCAGAAGTTGCATAGTGGTTTCATCATCTTGAGCAGTAGGAGCCAGCAGGGTATCGCACAAACACTACAGACAGGCTCATTTTTCACAGGTTGACTTCCCAGCCATCCTGCAGGATGTGTCACGACAAACGGCGGATATGTGACAGACTCACGTCGCACCCGTGTCCTTGCATTAGAGAGGGGATGCGGCGTAGCTCGCGGTCACAAGCTTTGTGTGTGTGTGTGTGTGTGTGTGCGTGCAAGTGTTTACTCTCTCTACTCAATAAGGGAGCATGTCTCTGTGTACGCTTGTGTATGTCTTAATACTTAAAACTGTTTTGTAATGTCAGCAGCTTGTAGATTGAGTCTTCATGCGTAACAGTGAATCTTTTTTTTTTTTTCCCAGCAGGCCTCAGTTCTCCACCAGCCAACATCACCACCTCTGCCGTGCCCAGCATCGTCACGCCCATCGTCAACGGATTCACCGGCATCCCTCATCAGCCAAACGGACACCCTGCCGTGGAGACTGTGTACACCAACGGCCTGCCGCCCTACTCCACCCAGAGCCCCACCGCTGCTGACACCCTCCAGCAAGCCTTCACCGGGGTACAGCAATACACAGGTGAGAGCCAGGAATGCTTTGTTTACAGTGCTCTATTTATGGGGTTTTACAATCAGCTGTAAAGGCTAAATGAGTAGCAGCAAGGAGGCAATTACTGAGGGGAGACTGTACGCGTGTGAGTATTCAGATAGTGTAGGACAGCGCCTCAGAACATAACATCAAAGAGCCCTTAATTACACATGTTACGCTTGTGTGATCGACCTTAAGCATCCTTGACACCATTCTCTGTAGGATCCACATTTTACACCACCTGTACTTCTTTCCGTCCCTCTCTGTCTCTCTGCAGCGATCTACCCTGCCACCACGCTGACTCCCATTGGCCAGACACTGCCCCAACCACCCCAGGTCATCCAGCAGCAGCAGCAGAGAGAAGGTGAGGGTGAGAGAACATTATTACTTTTACACTTCACACATCTCATCCCGCGTAATAGATATATATAAAGAAGATGAGCAGGAGAGACCAATATTGCTTTTATGCTGTACACACCTCATTCTGTGTAATACATATATTAAGAATGTGAGTGAGAGAAGAATATTACTTTTACACTGTACACATCTCATTCTCTGTAATAAAGCAGAACAGCTGAGAGAGCAATATTACTTAATGCAGTTCACATCTCATCTTAGGTAATGGATATATAAAGGATGATAGAGCACTGTTAATACGACTATATTATACTGTACATCTCTAACATAAACAAGTTATACATTATCCACATAGGCTCCTGCTTTTTTCATTGAAATTTTCATCTGTGAGAATAGTGGCATTGCAACCCAGATGGACAAAATTAATGAAAGTGCGCAGTAGTGGGGTTGCAAGTGGGGCAGAGTAAGGCAGAAGATATTTGAAGATATCGAAGGTACTTGCAATGCAACGTGATGATTTCCATTCAAACCTACTGCAGGTTTACGAAATAATGATTCAGTGTTG
This sequence comes from Scomberomorus guttatus, assembly GCA_038419695.1. Taxonomy (NCBI): domain Eukaryota; kingdom Metazoa; phylum Chordata; class Actinopteri; order Scombriformes; family Scombridae; genus Scomberomorus; species Scomberomorus guttatus. The sequence goes on along the minus strand of CM076454.1, from coordinate 12,195,091 downwards.
CGTTGTAAACAGCCAGCTGTTGTCTGGCTCTTGTAAATCCCTCAGGTTGCACTCAAGTTGTGTAATTTACAGTGAATTAGTAGTAGCAGATTTTTGGTGTTGGTTATGTATGAACTACCTGCTAGAGTGTGATTGAAGGCTACGTGTAAAGCAAATTCCCCCTAACAACCCCCCACAGGTTGCAGGAGAATGGGACAGATTTATAATTGTGTTATAAAAACTGAGCTTTTTGCAGCACATGAATCACACTATAGACAGTTGCTAGTTGGAGAAAGTTGACTAGATTTAGTCATTAATATTCACATCTAATCTGAAAAGTTGCTTGAATGTAAATAGAAATTTGAAATGCATTCTTAGTATCCATACAGTATCAGAAAATCAAGGCAAAAACTCTTCAGTGGGTTTTTGTGTTTTAAGAACAGAGATGTTTAATCACTGATAATGTCACAGATGTCCTGGAAATCTAATTCCACTTATCTTAATTTAGTTGACCTGAGAGACTGCATACATAAAACGCCACATTCACAGCTGAAATAAATTCTCCGCTTAATTTAATATATTCTATGTTTATTTTTGGAGAGCCTGCTCCTGCAGTGCAAATACCATGTGAATATAAAATAAGCAGCACATTTTTAAAACATCCATGGTGGCAAAAGTATATTATTCAAATATCAGGGTAATGTCAGTCATTGTGCCAAAGTGACATTTATGTGTCTATAATCAGTGTGACTTAATGTAAATAAGAGGGTTGGCCAAGAAAAACATTTGTGTAAAAGCTCAACAAATGTTTTTATGTTATTTATCAATGTATTATCACTGTATATGATAAGAGGACCGTGCAGTTTGGCTTTATACTCACCACACACAAGTAGTCAACACATATACAGCCTTAAAACACAATAACTTATTCCAAACACCCTTCCTCTGTCTGTACCTTCCTCTCTGTCTGTGTCTAGGTCCGGAGGGTTGTAACCTATTCATCTACCACCTGCCACAGGAGTTTGGAGACAATGAACTCATGCAGATGTTTCTGCCCTTCGGCACCGTCATCTCCTCTAAAGTGTTCATGGACCGGGCAACCAACCAGAGCAAGTGTTTCGGTGAGTTATTCACTGCCGCTCGTACACAGCTATCAAGTCCAAGACACACAGTTGTACCATTACGTAACAATAAGGGATTTTTTTAGCTGGCATGTTCTCAGATGGAGCTTTGTGTTTTTTCTCAAGGTATGATCATGCTTGTTTGTAAATATTTTTTTTGCCATTCACATTATACTGCATGAATGCCGGGTCTGGATGCACAGGCCTCTAAGATATCTACAATATAAAGAGGTAGAGAGGAATACAAGGGGGGGAAAACTCAATCTCTATTTAAATAAATGCATTTGAGGAAAATGCATAACAGATGTTTTCGGGAGTCAGGCACACAGCAATGTGATTTGAACAGTTTTTGCAGTTTTTTTTTTTCAAAATATTCAGACATTTGTGGGTGTAAAAACTTGCAGCTAAGGCACAAAGCTTCTTAGTGAAAGTTACACACACAATTATGGAAGTTTTCTTTAATTAAACAATAGACTTTTGTTTTAAAAAAAAAAACCATTTCTTTTGCCAAAGAAAATATTTGGCTGTAGATTCTGACGATGTTTTACAGCACACAGACACGAAGAGGTGAATGATCTTGCCCCTGACTGACTGACCTGAATTTGCATCTTGATGACTGTTGTGTTTTGATATGTGTGTTTTGAAAATGTGATGAATACATTGTAGCCAAACTAGCCATGATGTAGTCGATCATGGCCCACGTCCTTGTTTCTGTTTGGCAGCTGTGTGACCTGAAAACCTCGAGGTGCTGTATCAGCATCCGCATCACCGTTCTGTAACCCTAATATCTGTCAATACCCTCACTGCTGAGGCTAACACTGGCACCTCCACGCCTCCTGTCCCATTTAGCTCTGTCAGCCTACACATACCAACAAGCCCTGGGGCTTATAAAAACTTTGAGGAGGCAAGCTGGGATGGTGGGGGTGGGGGGTGATTTGGGGTTGGGGGGGGGCAAAGGACAATTATGGATCAGCATTTGTTTTCACTTCAGGGAACCACAGAACCCTGTGCAAAATTGATTGCCAGTCCTGCCTCCCTAGGGGGACTTAATAACATATAAATTCATGAAAGAAGACCTATTTGCTGTATTGACTTATACACTATGCATTTACAACATAATGTTAGGCCTGGGGAAGGAGGGGGCACACTGGTGTAATTAATCTAGAAAGGAGAAAGAGGGGATAAACTTAGATTGATGGTGAGCAAAAGACCGGGAAACAGAGAGAAAGAGAAAGCACACTCGTAATGTGTGACAGGACTGAGGGGAGGGCTTGGAGCTCTAAGGCTGCATCTCCTCTCCATCTCATCTCCACTCCGCAGCCCCAATGTGTTAACCTGATGGCGGGTTAGCAGGTCACCTCCTTTCCCTGCCTCTATACTTTCTTCATACTTCCATTCCGCCCTCCTCGCTGCCCAGCCTTCACCCTAATGGGCCAACCCAGAGCCAAGCAGGCCAGGCAGACATCTCTCCCAGGTGGCTGTGGACGTGGAGAGGCTCCTGCTGTTTTTCACGGGTCATCGACTGTTCCTAATGACACCACAGACACAGGGGAGCGCATCAAGCGGAGAGACACTCCACTGCAGTTTCTGGTCACTGAATTCTCAAGGCTTTATTTTTACACATGATGGAAACAGGATGTTCAGCATGGGTTTGAGGAGGGGTGTATCTTGGGGAAATGCACTGAGGGGGTTTTTGTGTCTGAGGCAGACTTGTCTCCTCATGATGAACTATGTTTGCTCTTGTTTTGGTTGAACTACTTTGCACAGTGACTTGTGCTCATTCATTTTTGTATTTTGGGATTTGTAGGGGTTGTCAGAAAGCTCCACTGAAAGAACATTATTAAGTTAAGAATATTTATAGGGATGACCGGATGGAATCTGCCAAACTGATACAGATCAGATTTTACAGAAGGCACCTGCATACTAGATCCAGTGTAAGACATGTTTGCCGACGCTCATGTCTGTATCTTTCCATGTTATCAGTATTTTCAAAGATGGACTCACTATTATTGAATATGGATACATGTATCGTTGCTGCTGTTTATTCATTACAAAAGTAAAGCTGAACCAGTGATTAATCAAATCTTGTTTTATTATATTATACCCATTTGCACACTGCTAACATTTAAAATTCTGTCAACCAGGAGAAAACATCACAACAGTGATGCGTTTTGATAGCAACCGACCCCCCCCCCCCCCCCTCACACACACAAACACACACACACACACTTGTTGCACCTGCAGTCCCACCATTGTCTGTTATTTCAGTTGTTGCAAAACTGGATGAGAAGTTGTGCAGCTGCTCATAATCTGATCTGAACATGTTGCCTTCTATTGTGGACATATTCAACTATAAAACAGACAAAAAAATAAAAAGCTTATTTTTCTTCATGCTATCACAGAATCCCAGCATTAGCCAGTCAGCACATAGGTACTGCCTGCCTCAACAACGCCATCTAGACTCCATGTAGAGCTAGACAGGAACATAAACCCCTGCGACACCAGGATGATCAAGCAGAGAAACCACTCAGAGATATTTCTTTATGCGTCTCACCTGTTTTCTTTTTTTTTCCAAACAGGCTTGTAATAAATAGCATCCCTTAATATTTACTCACGCTTGGCTCATTCCCGATAGGGTTAATGAATATTGTTCTTATTGACAGGTTTTGTGAGCTTCGACAACCCTGCTAGTGCACAGGCAGCTATTCAAGCCATGAATGGCTTTCAGATTGGGATGAAGAGGTTGAAAGTCCAGCTAAAGAGACCGAAGGATGCCAGCCGCCCTTACTGACACAGCCTACCTTTAGTATTCATTGCAGCAGCACAGGTGAGTCTACAAAGTGTCAAAGCACTGTAGCTGGTTCAAGACATAGATCCTAAATATTGTGTCTGTTTAAGATGAAGATTTAACACCAGTTTTAATCTATTTGAGTATTGAGTATGCTGTATGTTTAGCTACATACTTTAAATTTGACCAGAGTTTAATATCTGCAGACATGTAGAAACTATAAGGGTTTATTCCATATGCGGCACAGCAGGCATATTAATTATGGGAAAATCTGTCATCATTGTGATTGACAAAGATGGATTGGTATGCCAGCGTGGGTTAGCTCTCTCCAGACCATTACACTGATATAATAGAGCCATATTGAACTATCCAAAGTTTAAAGAAATGGATCTTTCGAATGACAGTTTAATGAGCAGTGGGATCTGAAATTGCCTTTCTGTTCTATTTTTCAGGTTTTAGAGGACACGTGAAGAAATCTCGGAGGAGTTCAACTTTTTTTCTTTGAAAGCAAAATATGTTTTAAAAAAATCAACACATAAGGAATTTTTGAAGACATATCAGCATTTACTTATGAAGATATAGGTTACGGCAGAAAAAGAAGATGCGAAAGAGGAGGCACTTCACCGTGGGGACTTAACAGGAACAGATGGCACAGTGCAAGAAAGACGGGAAATGAAAAAAAACTGAAAAAAGATGAGACTGAACAACAGAACTTTTCTTGTTGAGACTTGAATTGTTAATTAAGCAACAAACTAACAAACAAAAAAGCAGCAACAACAAATAGATTTCTATATACATATTATATACACATATATATAAGGAAAGAGGCGCTTGTGGCTTTTACTGTACTGGACAAATGAGGGTTAAAACTTGAAGATCAAGAAAAACAGTGGAAAAAAAGAAGCTATTCTGTATGTCCACTGACAGACTTTCGTTCTTTTTCCCTCTTTCTCTTATTCTCTCACCGTCTCAGCAAGCGCAGAACTATGACTCTTGGAGGTCACTGAGGTTTCCATTAGCAACAGTAGAACTGCAAATCTTTCACCCCTAAGGGACCAAAGGACCAAACATTTTTATTGTTCTGAACAGTAATATATAGTATTAATGATACTAATACTACAAACTACTACTAATAATATTACAATGTTAAACTTAAGAAGAAATACTAGCTTCAGGTTGAAAAAAAGAGGAAAGGGGTTTTGGTTTCTTTTCCTTTTACATTTATAGCTACTGGGTTTGAGAATATTAAAACAAAACAGGAAAAAAAAAGTATAAAAAATAAAGCTATACTATTTTAGTGGCGTAGAATATGTGGGTTAGACGTTGTTCCGGGCATGTTCAGATATGTTCTTTTGCCACTCATTACTTCATCTGCATCGCAGCATTTCATCTCGGAGGTGTGATCTGTTTGTGTTATTGTGTCGGAAGAAGAAGAAGAAGAAGAAGAAAACAGTCCTGTAGTGCCAAAATGTGACCCCATAACCGCCTCTCAGAACACAGACCTACAGTGTATTTGGCCATGTGACGCTGCTCTCTGTTTCTTTGCTTCGGCTATGGTGGCACGTCGCAATTCCGTTATTGATAGTCATTGCGATCTACGCAAGAAAGAGTCATTCCATGTCATCATTAAAGCCGAGATATTACAGATAATCTGACCATAAAGCACTGTGGTAAAAGTGCCACCCGGCTGAGCTGGATATGCAGCAGTAAAACAGCACAGCATCTGTAACTGCTTAATAAAATATACAAATGAGCTTGACAGCAGTTGTAAAAGTTTCCATCGGCGTGTCACAGTGGCCCCTGCCGGGTCGTGCCCTCTCCCACTGCCAAGCTTCTCCAGCTGCTCTCAGCAGGCGAGAGCAGACTCCCCTCCTCTCTCTCCTCCCCTCTCTCTCTCTCTCGCTCTCTCTCTCTCTCTCCTCACCTCAAGTGCCAGCATATCTCTCTCTTAATAGGGACCATCAGTTCACGGGGGCCGAGTGCTAACCCACAGCATAATTAGGATAATGATAATATTGATCAGATGGGGAGCAGCACCGCAGGGCAAGAGATGCACAATCAATTACACATTGGCATTTTGAATGAATTGACTGAGTGACAGAGTTCATTTTTCTCTCAGTGGTTGGATAGAAAGGGAGATGCAGCACTGTCTGTCTGTCTTTTACTACCATCCGTAGTTTCAGAAGGGATCCTGAGTCTGGCAGAGGCAGCACGTCCTGCGTTACACTTAAATATACATCATTATTGCAAAGAAACTAGGCTCAGAGGTTTTACGTGGCTGTGACAGGATGTGTGTCTGGTGTTTAGGGTAGATTTGTATGAGTTCTTCAGTGAAGAGCAGCTGTATTTTTTTTTTCTCTCCAAAGGGTATAATAGCACAGTATGAGCTTGTACACAGTGAGGAACAACCTGGCATTACCAGCCTTAGGAGGTCAAATTAAGAGCAAAATGATCCATCAATTAGACAGCAGCAGGCCTGTAAGTGTAGCTGCTACAGCTGCTGCTGCTTCAACAAGACGACAGCTTACCATTAACGCCGGTCACACATGGCTCCTATATACAGTGTGGTCACGACACATCACGCCGTATTAGATGTGACTAATTAACTAAAACTTGCATCATCTACGGTGATGCTTTCACAGATGCACACAGACACACGCGCAGCACATCCGAGATGAAATCTGTTTTTCATTGCTCCTTTGCTTTCACTGAATCGCCTTTGTTTTTTTTTTAATCAGTTTCAAGTCTCAGATTTGTTCCATTAACATCCACTCTTTTCATGTTAAGATTCTTCCAAACCTGCCATTCATTTACTCAGTTTTCTGAAGCAGCTCGCCCCTCAGGACTCTGTAAAAACCTCAGCACTCCGATCATCGCTGTAAACTTAAGACACATCAGCGCTTCAGTCGTCGAATCGCAATGCTGTGCTTTGAAAACATGACTGCCACACTTCTGTAGGCTGGTACGAGAAAGGTCATCAACAGAATGGCTTCCCAGGTCCTGATGCCTTCACTGAACATACTGTATCCCCTGCATCAGTATTATTAGAAAGATGTATAGTGTAAGTTTCACTTGACCCTCATTCACTGTATATTGTTCTGTTGCAGAAATGCTAAGGAGAAATGTTTAAAAATGCCTTTTTTCTCATCATGAATTGCCAAATTTATGCAAGCATATCCACTGCATTTCCTCATCAGACTTTACAGACGTGTGCCGGATTCCTTAAAAAAGTGTAGTGGTTTAAGATGATGTCTTATAAATAGGCCTATGCTAATTTTCAGGAAATATTTATTAGTAGAATGAAGTATTTGGTTTTGTGATATAGTACAACCTTTTAGGAGGAGGGTCAGACCAGCCTGTAATGATATACAATAGGATTTTTTCCATCCAGCAGCTTTAGGAAGCTGTGATATATGCCCTCCTTTCCCCGGGCAAACAGGGCCTTATAAACCCGCTCAAAAAATCTTTTCTCATGGGATTTCGACTGGAGAGTTTTTTGAATTATTAAAATCAAATTAAATTTGGCCTTCACAACAGCTTGGGTAACGCAAATTAAAGATGCCAGCTGTGGCTGAAACGTAATGAGTTTGAAAAGATGTTGAGTTAATTTCATTCTGCCAAAATTTGATTGAACACAATTAAGACTGTGAGGTGAAGTTTTGTGGAGGGAGACTGTTTCCAACCCGAATGACTTGCAGTTGTGTATGTTGTACATACAGCGGGCCTTCATATACATATCGACTGTGAAATTCAGAGAAGGGAAGAGCGAGTAATGAAATGAAGGAAATTCAAGGAAACAATCTGAGTTGTTTTTATGATCAACCTATTTCAATGACCAGAAAATCCACTTTTGAAAAGGTTTTTAAAAAAGAAAAGAAATCCCCGTTCTAATTAAGCTGCATGTGGTCAAACTAAAGTTGATCTTTTACATTGTTTTCACTCTTGCATCCATTTTTGTCTTTTTTTTTTATGTTTGTCATCCTACCATGGTGCCCTTTCAATCTCTGAGCATGCTCAATGGGGGCTGGGAGGGTTAAAGATTATGAATATGGTACTACTCGTATTAACAATATGATTCTTTAACTATGGTTTGAATGCTAAGGATAGTAACTTATTATAAATATGAAATCTGTATATTATGGAAAGTCAGCACAGGACCTTTCTTTGGGTACATATAGGTTAGGGTTTGTAATGGTGATGGGGTTTGGGGAGGGAGAGGGTTTTCGCTTTATAAAGATGTTTAACTTTCTGGTTTTCTCAGCACAAAGCAAACAAAAACATATAAACAACAGTACAGAGTCTGTGAAGTAGACTTTACTGACATACAGGGCGCAAAAGAGGAATCTCAGTACTATTCTTTAAACCTGGAGGAGAAAATGCTGTTTACAGGTTGTTTTTCTTTCTTTTCTTTTTTTTTTTTAAAAGGAGAGTGCCACCTGTTTTTGTGGCAGCGTCAGTACAGCATGGATTAACTAACAGGGAAAGCAGTATCTTTTTATTAAAAGAGAAAAAACTAAAAAAAAAAAAAAAAACTAAGTGTTCTGTATTAGCCTGAGAAACCAAACATTTTTTCCCCTGTTGAAATTTCTTAATACTTGCTGCTTAGATTACTTCATATTAATGACTGATGATTTAATAATTTTATAATTATTGGGTCAAGTATGTAACTTAATGTTTATTTATTTATTATTTATTTATTTATTTATCTATTTATTTTGCCTCTTCTTTTATTTTTCTTTTAATTTATGGTTATGGTAAGATAAAGATATGTATCAAAAAGAAATGCTTATTGGGGCTTTTCTCTCTTTCTCTCCTTTTTTTCCAATTTTACAATAAAAATTCAAACTGGATTGTTTTGTTTTCTCGGGGTTATATTGCATCTGAATGGCGTGAGAACAGTGTGAAACCACGATGTGAAAGAGAGGGGGAGTTGTTGCACAAGGAACCAGCTCCCCCCCCTCCCCCCTCTTTGAAAAGTTTGCAGGATGCTGGATGTCTGGCCGACCCCCTTACAGCTCACCACCGCGCCGTCTGTTGCTGACACCTTAAGTGATGAAACTGTGACAATGTCATCTTTGAAGGATAACCGAGTTACTGCTACCGTGCACATCTGCAGCTTCAGCATTTTCAAATATTTGTCATGTTTTTTGTGTGTGTGTGTGTGTGCTGTGGGACACATACTGTATGATATGAGGCAGTTTGCAGGAGTCTACTTTGGAATTCAGACTTCAACATGCTGGAAGCTTCCGTGGTGGAAATGTACCCATTTCATACTCATATGGAAAACTCAGCGGTGCGGTGTGTAGGATGATTTAGATTATCTGTCACTGTGGAGACTTGGAGGCTCGTTGCTTTACCAGTTAGCGGGTCACCTCATGCTGCTCTGCTGCAGGGAGACACGCTACAGCTGAATATGTGTGTCAGGACATATATGATGGGAAATACGAAAACAAAACACATAAACATCAGACACTTCTCAGTTTGGAGGTATCATGGATCATAAGGCTGTAAGAGAAAGACAAGGGAACAACTAACATTATCATTCTGACAAGCAGGAAGCAGTAAATTGATATAAAGAAGGCATGGAGTTATCAGTCAAGTTTACATACTAGTAACTACTGCTTTGTTTCGATGCCAGGAGCATAAATCTGATACAATATCTGTAGACAGCTGACTTGCCCCTCCACATACACCACCTCCTCATACATCAGAAGTCACTGTAGCAAAAGAAGCTGTGATGCTACATTCACAATTTGAGAAGCGGAGAGACAGATATGAGAAAAAAGAATGGGGTGAGGGGGGGTGAGGGAGGGGAGGGGGGTGGGGGGGGGACAAAAAAGTGGAGCTACTGGCTCATGAAATAAATTGTCCCAATTACAATAAAGTGTGGCTCTTGGTCAGCGTGCACGGCAGGCAGTTTATCTTTATTACAATCAGTTAATGAAAATCAATCCCCCTCCTGATAAACTCTTATCTCCACGGCCTTTGCGCGCCCCTCGTGCAGGGAGATAATAAATTAGGGTAATATTGCCTTTGATGAGGGAGTGAATTGCAAATTATTGTAACTTTCTAAGATTTATGATGCAGATGCTTAATTTCCGAGCTGGGTTTTTTCGGGGCGTCAGGGTGCCGGGGGGCCATTTGTTAAAAGTTTGGTGACACAGGCTCTTTAATAAAAATACACACAACCAGGTGTTCTCAGCTGTTCCCCACTGTTACAGTAGCAGAGGAAGCACTGCTGAAATGGCAGGAACTTGTAGAATCTGCAGCTCGTTTTCCTTAGACGTGGTGTTTAATGGAGAATACATATGAAGAGGCAGAAACCCAGGGGATGCAACGTGTTTACTAAAGTAGGACTGCCAATCATACAGCGTTATCCCCCACCCCCACCCCAACCCCCCCAAATCTCTATCACAGAAGCCAGGAGCGTATGATTTGATATGTAGGTCACCCATTCTGGAGTGAGCCAGTGGGTGAGATATGTCTAGTTGCTTGCTGTCACTCTGATTATTGAGGAGACAGAGAAGGATTGAGTTGGTCAGGTATGAGAGAGCCTGCAGTATGAGATAGCTGTATAATCGCTGCGTCTAGAGCTGTCCAAAAAAAAAAAAAAAAAAAAAACCACACACACTCGCACACAAACTCCCTGAGAAATGAGTAACTTCTCGCTCTCTGTTCTGCGGCGGTGACCCATGTAACAGGGTGTAATGTGTGTGTATGTTAAACGTCTTCCACTCGGCGCAACAATCAGACTTTGAGTGCATCATTAAGCAAAATGCTTCGGCGAGAAGGTTAGGGGTTCTTACGAGTCATCAGTAACTGCGGGAATAACGCAAGGAGACCACTTGTGAAAGTGAAGGCAAAACACAACCTCACAGGAACAGCTGAGGGGGTTTACAACTGTGGCTGACCAACATCCCATGCGTCATTGAACGTGCATACTTTTGCATCAATAAATCTACAAAGAGTCTAAACTGATGCACGTTTTTTCTTTTTTTTTATATGCAAGATGTTTTCTGCAGCCATTCAAACTCTACATTATCTGTTATTGATAATATTCTCAGCCTTGGGTAAACTTATCTCTCTCACTTAAACAACAGTATCAAAGTAATTTGAATCTCCATGAACACTTGATCATCCTGTGATGCAAAAGTCTCTCCTCATCAAGGCCACCTCATTTAAGTCCAAGGAACATCTTGCATTAAGACAGCCATCAATCTATCCAATATCCATCAAGGAGAGGACTCACACACCACTATCTATTTATCTTGCCAAGTGCTCTATTAATATCAAATTAATTTCCCCATTGAGAGTATCAATCACTCAAGCACTCTTTTTCCTCAACTCATTATCTTGGTAATTGTCCTTGTTTACAGGGGAAAGTCAAGACAGGATGGCTCAAAGATGGTGGACGAGCAATCTATACAGTTTCCTGCAACGCTATGCTACATCCTACTTGCTAATACTTTACACGGACAGGACTCCACGAAGGGGGGAAAAAAAATGTTAGTCTCACCGAAAAAGAAACGTTTCAATGTCAATCTACATTTTCTTAAAGGGGTTTCCAAATTTCAAGTTGTCAAGAAACCCCTTTTCCACCATGCGAGAGGGCGCTCGCACATGGGGTTATTATATAAGGCTGGTGCTGCCTGACAGTGCTGTCACATGGCTGCATCTCAACAGATGACATGAATCAAGTCCAGGCCTGAAGCTTTTTTTTTTTCTTTAGTTTTGTTTAAAACTATAAAGCAAATAGAGTCTCATCATCTCAGTTTACAACTCAGCTAAAAAAACAACACATTAAGAGCAAGAAACATTGTGAAGTGAGCCAAAGGGAGATGCTTGATGAATGTCATCAATGCCGAGAAAAACAACTTTCAAAAAGGTCCAATTTCGCCCTGCACCGTCTGTTTTACCACTAATCCACAATCACCTGCCTCATTTTCTGCATCCCTCTCCATCTCCCTGCTTACCTCCTACTACTAAAAGTTAGGTGATGAAGTCCCCCAACTTAATTCAGGATATCTGCAATGTGTTTAGCATGTAATGGATGAAAATGGTGACACGTTTCATTGGGTATCTTCCAAACCACACAGCTCACTGTTGTCTTTATTTCAAGACAATGGAACGATAAAGTATTATTGCATGAGCGGCAAACCATGCTCAAAGCAATATTAGGATCAAGTTACTTTTAACTCAATTCAGAATATAAATTTAATCTACATCTGCTAATTATAGAGCATGAATTGTTAATGTCTTCATAAGGAGCACGCAGGGCCTCTTGATTGCATTTTTGATGGCGATAAAAAACTGATGATGTCCCTCTCTGTAATCACAGCACTCATTGTTCAGATATAATGCGAATATCAGCACCCTGTGCTGTTGTTGTTGACTCTAACCTGGTGCTAACCACACACTAAATCCTATTTGGAGCTGTGCAGTGCTCTGGCAGACAAAAGCAAAGCAGCAGCCAGCTCAGCACTCAGAGGTAGCATTTACACAGGGGACTGAGAACATACTGTGGATCCCTTCAGCTACACAGCCAGCCTGTCAAAACTGTCTTCATACTAAAAGCTGTCAGGCCTTATAGACTGAGGACCCCACCTGGACGGAGAGGGTATTACAAGCACACAGTTGGGGAAACATTGCTACTGTGCAACACTGGATTTGTTTGAGATTTTTCCCATGTTTTGCATGTTATGTTATGTGCTGATGGTGATTTTCTGAGGTCTTGACCCAAAAACAGTGAATGCATTTCCATTTTAAAGCTACAGTAACTGTAAGAGTTCGTGACCTCTGGTTTGGAGGACGATGAAAGCTGATAAACAACCTCTTAACACGACTACTCGCTATGATTCGTGCTGGTAAAAAAAAAAAAAAAAAAAAAAAAAAAAAGAAGTAAATAATCTTCCACTATCCTTTCTGCTCAGCAGGAGTGAAGAAAACGAGGAAAACCAAACCTTACTCAGGAGTGTCCAACACTTTAATACAGAAAATTACAGATACAGCACAACACATTAGTTTACTTTTCTTACAATGACTCAAAAATAACCTACTAAACACAACAAATGTAAAACATATTACAGTTAAAACATCTATACACAGGCAAATGTACACAATATAAAACACATATATACACTCTTTTAATATATTATTATATAAAGATTTGTGGGGTTTTTTTTTTAACCTTTAAAACTGGAAGCCAAACAGCTTGAAGAGGGAGTGTTTTACAGAAGATGAGAAGTGAGAATGGTTGAATATCACACTGACACATTGTATATTATGGATAGGTAGTCTTTACATACAGTTGTTGGATCCTGTGTATTTAACATGCCAATTTCTGAAAGAACAGTTGAAATAGACAAAGAAATAACATTTAAACACACAAAACTTGCTGTTAAAACCTGTAAGTGCTATTGATATTACTGGATTATACAGGATCTAGAAGCCACATGTATGTATAAAAAACTGCTTACATACACTATGGAGTCATATGCAACTTCATACATGGAGCGTTTGGAGGTTGTGCACTATGATAAGTTGTGCAATAAAAATGACATATTTACAAAATCTCTTTTGTAAACCAATTAATAGTGAGCACGTGAAAATAACATGTACTGGACTCCAAACCTGACTGATTGCATGTATTTGTCTTTCTTGAAATGATGTGACCGATGTATGAATCCACAAAAAATGCAAAGTGGGAGAAAAGCCATCTTTTATGAGTGTGAAATCCTTCAAATGACAAAAACAGAAAAAGATCACAACATTCACAAATTCCAAAAAAAAGAATACATTATATGTCGAAGCTCAAGTCACTCTTTCCTCAAGCTGGTAATGCTTCCACGTTGTTTGTTTCCATGTTTCTCTCTGTTTTTAAAATCATTTATATATATATTTTTTTACAAAAGCAGCAGAATGAGGAGTAGGAGTGAGAGCAGGGAGCGGCTGTTGACTGCTGCTGCAGCCAGCGTGTGTGACATCCCTCGGTTGTGAAGACGAGGAGTCCTGGGGGAGTTCTGCTTCAGTTTACTGGGCGGCAGCGCCTTTAAATCCTCCAGAGCGCTGTAGGCTGCCATAGAGAACTCAGGGTCTCCTGTGGTCAGCAAGTCAAACACACAGGACTGAAAGTACACGTCCTCCACCTGCAGAGTCTCTCTACACTTGGCCGTGGCCCGCTCCACCGTGTAGACTTGGTGAGGAGGCCGCAGTGGACCCAACTCTGTGTTGGTGCCCTGCCCGGCACCTGGAATGCGGGGCTGCTGGCTCTGGCGCCCCAGCGTGTGCTCTTTGATGAGCTCGTTGCGTGGGCAGCCGTGCAGGCAGAGCTGCAGACCGCCATTGTCCTCCGAGAAGTCCAGGGTGTCTTCTGGCATGCGGATGGCGAAGGTCAGGTAGCTGCCCACGCGCCGGACGATGATGGAGGTGCCGATGTAACGGGCCTGTATCTTCACCTGCCGGCCCACGCCAGAGCCGCCTCGCTCTACGATCGTCAGGCTGCCGCTCTCACCTCCGCTGCGAGTTCCATCCTGAAAGGCCAGCGGCAGATCTTCTGTGGTGGCCTGGTACACCTTCTGATCTGTACAGCCGTGATAGGACTTGAAGATCACTGTGATCTGAAACAGGAGAAAAACATAAGATATGTATTAACTAACAGATTTAAACGTTTTACAATTCTAACTTTTATTTTATGTTAAAGTTTGAATATTTTCCTACATCAAGCAATTGGTAAATGACCAACAAGGTCACATCTTTGCTGAAATCTTTCCATCCTGGGAAAATACACCAAAATGAATCCTGAACAGGAGCAGTGCCGATTAAAGCCACAAGGTGGCAGCAGGAAACCAAACATGTAAAAGGCTGTGGAGGGTGTCGATGACCAAAACTGACCTTTTTACCTACAGAGTGATTTTTTTTCTCTGGTGTAATGTAATGCCAGTTAATCCATGATTGAACAGGACTATTGACATATTATCAACCAAACAGATGAGCTCCTAAATAAACCACAAAGTAAAAACATACTTCACCTCCTGTCCATTTTACCTAAAAAAAATATATATACTAATGCTAAAAATAAAGACAATAACTCCTCTAATCTTCCTTGAATGTTGGATTAGGCAACACTGTTTCATAACAGCCTCCTCATCTCCATGAATCCTCCATCCCTCCTGCTACGCTGGCATCGCTTGTGCTCGCTCAGTGACCGACTGTGATTTGTATTCCAGCTGAGCTTTGAAAAATTGGGGCCTAACCTCAGTTTCTTCAAAGTACCTTGACAAAGCAGTGGCTGTGGTTACGTTTACACTTGTGAGGATACTGTATTTGATGGATGATTTCCTGCCTTAAGTCTGGCAGTTGAAAACAACTCCGAAAGCATGATGGGGGCATGCGGGTGCTGGCACAGATACACCCACTACAGGTTTGCATTAGGCTGCACCACCAAAACACACTGCAAAAGCTTTTCAAAAGAGTTTGTTCTGAAATCTTCTCACGTGTATCACATGGTTTGTTTTCAAACTGGAGAATTAAAACTGTTAAGTTTAGGTAAGTCAATGACATAAGCTGAAAGTGAGAAACCAAATTATTTACTATTTAAACATAAAATTATTATAAAAGCAGCATAAATAGAAATAAAGATATGATGCAGCTTTTAACAAAAAAAAACATTTTGAGCAAGAAAAAAAAAGTCTATTTAATTAACTAAATTAAAAAAACTTGCTGTTGTTCAATTATTCTTATATTTTTCCACATTATTCCATATTTACACAAAAAGCACCCAGTTAATTATTTGACCAGAGGGGTGAAAAAACATTCCAGATCGTGCTGGTGGAGGAAAATGTTTGAGTGAGCGTTAATCACTACCATATGACCACCCATGTGTTAAAGGTAGAGCGCTCAAGCATGTCTGTGATTCAACACCACTGAAGGACTCCCTCCTCTCTTTTTCCCCTCATAGATCTGAAGGAGCTCCAAGACAAGAGGAATGCTGGAGGCTCGAGAGGCACCATGGAATGACGATTAACTTCACATGTTTGATACTTTATGGCAATACTTGAGGCTAGCGAGCGAGCACTCCGAAGCAGCTTACTCATGCAGGCCATTAGCTTCAAACGTACTAAAATCTGAGGGGTTTTTTCATGGATATAGGGGATTGTAGTGAGAAAAGCAGCAGATTTCCATTCTAAAGTGACAACACATTAAAGACAATAAGCATTGTGACTAAACAGATACTCGCTCTGGTGTACCCTTTAAACCCGTTCTTACCTTGCTGGTCGCCGTGGCGCTGGAGCCGAGGACAACAGGCACATTGGTCACCTGCACCGACAGGAAGCGGTTATCGATCAGAGGCCACGCCCCTTCCACCTTGCAGGTCTGAAACTCGTCTCGGAAAGTCCTTAGGTGCGGGTCTCCGAATAATCCACAGTGGGCGTATTTCTTCTGCTGACCGGCTGAGCCCGAGACAAGGACCCGATTCTCGTAGTCGCACAGCTCTGACACGGCCGGCCGAGACGTGCTGGGGACCTTTGCGGAGGAGGTGGGCCCGTCGCTGGAGCAGTTGTGCTGAGAGAATAACTCCTTAATGCGGAAAACGGCCGAGTGGTAGACCAGGTCGCCCCTGCAGCTCCGTGCCTGCCGGCGGGTGCACAAGGCATAGGCCCGCAGGGCGATGCAGTAGTCCACATCCAGAGCCACGTCCTCCTGAAGACCACTAGAGGGTGAGGTAGAAGCCACATACTCCGCATTGCAGCGCTGGATTCGACACTGCTGGCAGTGAGCTGAAAAACAAAAACAATCATCAGCATTTTTGCAGTGCAATGTCATTAAAATGTCACCAGTTTTGTTAAAACGTGTTAGGAAGGAGTGAATCAGTCTTCTTTGCTCGTGCTGCATCAGTAACAAAGATGCTGTTTGATACAACTATTCCAGTATTGTATAAAGCCAAACTGAACAAAAAATTATTAATCCCTAATAAGAACCTTAAAATACGTTACCTCAGCTCGGTACACGAGGCAGCAGCAGAGTCAAAACTTTTCCACTATCAAGTTTAGCTCAATCAGGAGAGCCATTAAAACCCAAATGCATGAGCTCACGAGGCCATGATCCCACACTGTGCAACAGAGTCAGTCAAAACTTATTTCCCCCAACTAGCCCTCACAGAAATAGCATGTAGTCTCACCGTAGGAGGAAACCAACCTGTGTTAGTTTGCCTGAGGGTGCTGAATGTGGTTTGGCTGTTGCTGAGGTAATTGAAGTCCATTAAGTTACACTACATGGCACGGCAGGGCTCGGTGTATGGGGGCAGCTGACTTCAAGAGGATCACAAGAGGAATATCACAAAGAGTCACGCTTGTTCAGCAAAGTCAGGGTCCAAACTGGAAGCAGCACTGGGGCAGCAAAACACAGCGTGTGATATTGGGTGATACAGCCTAAATTCTGGGCTTCCAGTGAAGTTATGACTCTTAAGAGTATATTAATGATCAAGGACAACAAAGGACTACGACTACTGCTGTGGGAAATAAAAGCACGGATATTCATCAATTCAGCTTGAGTTTTGTGTTGCTTTAGGGTGAGATCTCTTGTATGCTGACTGGGTTGGATTTCGTTTTCCATTTCCAACAGACAGAAGTTCAGCATCAGCCAGCATCCACAACACATACATCACTTTTACTGCAAGACCAGCACTCCAGTTGCAACATACTGCTTTTCTATTGCAACAGAATAATCTCCTGTTGACTCTGAAGCTCCATCTAATCTCCTAACACCCTGGACAAAGACGACAAGATAAGCATGGAGATTTCAAATATTTTGTACCACTTCTTCCCTTTCAATGAAAGTCTGATGCACTGAGGGGGCATGACAGACGATTAATGCATCTCACAGTCACTGCACTTCAACACGGGCCCTGATAAAACCGAGATGGAGTGCGAGAGGTCAAGTTAGAGGCATTCTACATCCCTCCTCTGAATTCCAACAGGCCTCCCCCATCTCGCTGCGGGGTCACCCAAGTCTGCTGTGATTGACACTTTCTGACAATCATTGCCTGCACAGCCATCAACAACCATGCATCTCCCTAAAGGGTCTTTATTCTACGGTGCTTAGTAGGCTAACAACAAGTGTGAAGACCACGTGGGCAATGTGAGAACAAAAACAAAAAGAGGTACAAACAGCATTGATATTAGTGTATTATGGGTTAGTATATTATATATGCACATGTTTATGTAGTCAGATGGAGATGAAGATGCTGTTTTTGAATGGCTTGGGCTTTCTCTTTAGGTTGCAGCTGTTTAACACCCAATATTTTCACTAACACGGCTCAAAATGACCCAAAATCAGAGCTGAAGGAGCTTTTAGATGATATTTAATGTTAGATTTTAATATAGATATAGTGGGTTTGGATAAATAATGCTAATGCACAGTGATAACACTTGTTTGACACAGCGTTATTGAAAATACTCGCATAAATAAACATTTTTTGACACAGCTGAACACAAGTACATTTGAATTAACTATTATTCATGTGAGAAATAACCTGCATTATTATACCCAACTTCTAAATAACTTTCAGCAACTATTTTGCATATTTCAACTATGACACGACTTTATAAAAATAATTTAAAAAAAAACATCTTAGGTGCTACATCCAGTTGGACCAAACTAAAGTACCAAAACAATAAAAATAGGAGGCCTCCAGGAGTCTTCAGAAGTGGTTCTAGACAATAATTCAATAATATTTTTAATCATCTTTGAGTTATGATTGAATTCTTATTTTGAGATGTTATGGCTTACAGTTTTTTAATGTCTAAATTTGAGTATATTCTGTCACTTTGAAGTCTTCAATACCTGGCAACTTTTAATCATGTGATTTTGTATATTTTAGTAAACATACTAAACACATCCATTTCTAATGAATACTATGATCATTATCAGTGTAGCATAACAACTAAATAAATGTGTAAAGAGTAGCCTACTGTTTTAGGGACAGTTTTTACTTATCACCCAACTGAGTTAATACAACTTTAACATCTAACAAAGCTCCTTGTTTCAAAAAAACGTTTGAGGTCCTTGACATAAACACAAAATTGAGACGCACTTAAAATAACTGACCATAGCATGTGAAACAAATCAGCATCGTTGAGTTTGGGTTTGGTATCGTTAGCTGGTGGTTTGGCTTCTTGTCCTGTTGGTTTGGGGACGGAGGAGCGACCAACACGTTCAGAGGCCAAAAAGTTGGACCCCCATGCATGGTAGCTAACACAGTTAATAAATGAAGCATGAATGGGGGAAAATACCGTGGTCCAGCTTGACTCGACAACAACTACAACGGCCAAGACTGGGTGTAAAAGTTACATTCCTGACTTAAATACTAAAAGTAACCGTGTGCTGTCTGGTTAGCGGTATTTTCTGGCTTAAAAAATAAAAACAATCTCCGTGGTTTTCTTTTGGTCTGACTAACGGCTGCTGGACGCCAGTCAGCTAGTGAGCTAACTTATGCTAACTGGCAGCTAAGCCGTAACTTCACACAACTTGGTTAGCTAAACGGTAACAGCAGCGACGCTTGTGTTGGATAAAACATGGTAACTGTTAAGCAGTTGGTGACAAATTGTTTGGTGGCGTTGTTTTGTGTGGGGAAAAGTGGCAAATTTGGTCAAAAGACGTCCGTAAAAAGTGAGTTAACTCGTGCTGCTCGGCTAGCGATACAAGCGGAGGCTGGAGGCTGGGATACTCGGCAGCAACAGGACATTACTTTGTCCCCGCAGTGGACGGGATACTTTACAACAACAGCGACTTTTCTCCTTCTTTAAAAAAAAACGCCAAACACTTAGAAACTTGAGCAAATAACATACGTGTAAGAAAAGTTTTTTTTAAAAATCGTTTAAAAGTTAGAGTTAAGCCACGCAACGCCAGGAAGAAGTTAACTTTTTCCATCTCCACCTCCATTCCGGGGAGTGCGGGACACAGCTTTGCGTTATGCATGCAGGACAGGAGTGGAGAAGCACGGATTGAAAAGCAGCACTTACCTGGTCGAAACAGCAGCGAAAGTACAACCATCGTCAACGTTACACAGTCCCAAAGCTGCCGCTTAGCCGAGATTTGAGGTCCGCTTCTCCCCATACCAATCCATTCAGTTAGAATGGAGTTCCTCGACTGCTTCTCATCGACGCTGTGGCTGCGGGAAATCAGACAAAAATTCGTCTTCCTTCCCAAGCGCTGTCATTCAAAAGGGGCCCCTGTCTTCAGGGCGGCTCTACGAGGGAGGGGTCTAAAGTGTAGACGGGGCCCAGAGGTGATTGCTGGCCAATGAAAGACTAATTATTCGCTAACCATTTGATATTTACATGTAGTGGCAATTACCGGGGATGAGGACAGTGGAAAAGTGCCTCCAACATCAGAGGGGGCGGTGTGAAATTATAATTGCCCTGATTATAATTGAAGAATCACAGGGTGTTGTGTTATAATAGTTATACAACTGCCTATTATCCATAGTATATCTATGCTGAGGTTAGAATTTGAGGCCGTTCAGGGTATCAGAAGTGACATATAATAAAGGCTGGTATATATATTTGAACCAAACTCTTCATTGCAGTAGACTTTTTTGCACTACAAAGCACTCGGAGCATTTGTCTTGCTTGACTACCCCCCCCCCCCCTCCTCCTCCTCCTCCTCCTCCTCCTGAGGACAAATGTTTGTGTGTTTTCAGCATTAAGCAGGATTCTCTCACCTGTTGTTTTCTCACTCCAGACGATGCTTAAATAACAGGGTTTGATTGACAATTGTGAGTGCAAACTAACAGATCATATCTTGCTTAAATTATCTTTTTAATGAAGTTAGAAATTATGCTTAATGGCTGGCATTAGTGTCTGAAAAGTAGAGAATAGGTATTGACCTACACCGTGGGATTTTTCTCCATTTCACTGAATAGTTTTCATATCTCCTTAGGTCTTGTTTTTAGTTTGTTTATAACCAAGTGACCTTTTACCTGCCAAAAAACATATGGGCATTGTTTATTTTAGCCACTTCCAAAATTCAGATAAAATACTCAAAGTCAATTATTTTCTCTCAGCAAATCTCAGTGTGCCATTAATTTTTCCATTACATTTTCAGTTAGCAACTTGTATGTTACTCTTTTCCTTTTGTGGCCAACTTTCCATCTCTCTCACTCCTTCAACGACACTCTGTCTTTCATTTGCACAGCTGCTGTGAGGCCGGACCATCTGCAAGGCACAGAGACTCGTAAGCTTTCAGCCTTCGCCTGAGACACACTCTGTGGTTTTTGTGCCATGTAAATAAAGAATTTTAATGCACCGACCAATTACTGGATAAAATATTGGTATTAAGAAAACCAACAGTCAATGTTTGCATAATTTCTAGAATTAGATTAAAAGTTAGGGTTTTGTTTTGGTGCAGCTGGAACATTTGGGTTGGAGCTGTGGGTCTCCCTCTGCGCCACCCTCCTGACTTTATGAGAGAGAAGTGAACCCAGGCAGTTATTGGATCACTGGTTTTTCTATACACATGCTGGCTCCTCCGGCCACACAATTGTGTGATTCAGGTGGCCTGTCAGTCTTGTGAAAGGTCTTCACAGGCCCATGTTGATGTGGGACTGATATATATAGTGGAGGGGGAAACGAAGACAGCTCAACCCAAGTGGAACGTTTGGATTGTTCTGAGCTGCCAGAAGGGCCTCTGTCACACTGGATCTAGTGTGCCAAGTTTATCCCCCCAGAGGGCTCTACCTTACTCTGTTTGTTCAGCTAATTTTGGAGGCTTGGTTGGTTGATCTGCTTTATGGCTGTGCTTTATGATCACATTTTAATCCCCCCCCAAAACAGGTTACACTCCGTATTCCCCATGACAACTCGGACACAGGGGCAGTGACGCAGTGTGGGAGAAAGATTTGCTGGCGGTGAGGATACACTGTGCAGCAAATTAAAAATGAATTCCTGCGAGGCATGTCTCACCTGTTACAGTCTTCACAATCAATGGACGGCATTTCCTGAAGGAGAAAAAACACATTGTTTACATCAATTTGTAACAGCTAAAGATGAGAAAATGATCCGTTTTAGTAATAGTGACACGTAATATTAGGAGACAACAAAATCAAAGCCGAAGCACAAATCATACAGTTGCACTCAATAAGCTGCTGTCTACTAAATGAACTGAGGTTCCACGCTGCGAGACTGATGGCCAGTGAAGCAAACAGTTAATTGATCCAGGTGGACGGTAAGGATGAATTCAGCACATGAAAGAAACTCTTGGACCGCCTGTCAGGCTTGATGGGTGGAGAAAGACTTCTTTCTTCCCACGTTTCCTTATGAGCGTATTGCATTGCATGACCCAGCAAATATGTATATTACAACTCTAAAACAAGCTGGAGAGAGTGAGTGAGTGAGTGAGTGAGTGGGCGGACTGCGAGTGTGTATATCAGGTAAAAAACAAGGCCAGTATATTTCTCCTGCTGACAGAGGGTCACTTGTTCTGGTACAATAGAAAAAAGTAAAGTCTAAAGAGCCGGTCTCTGTGGACCTCAGAAAGAAGAGGAAAGGGTTTTGAGTTTTGGACACATGTTTGACAGAAACCAGCACAAGTGCAGAGGACCGAAAAGCAATGCTACTTTATAAAAACGTAGGACTTAGCGACAGAAAAATGTAGAGAGTGAAGCGAAAGAGAGCGAGAAAGAAAGAATGGGAAGGGGGGGGGGGATGGTAGGAGGAATGGGGGTGGTGGTGGTGGGGGGAGGGTTTGAGGGATTGGGTTTCCTCTGACTGTGTGTCTGGGCAGCTCCACATGTTCCTCATTAAGGTCCTCACACTGTGGGACCAGCTCCACACCAGGATGCTTGTTTTTGTTATTAGGCCCAACGTGCTGTGGTCTGGTGCAAGCCCGAAAACAGGGCCACTCCAGGACCATCTCCTCAGCTCGCTCCTCTCAAACCAATGACAAACTAACTGCACTGACCTTACATACAGTATACACAACGCATCACAGCAAACTTACAGTTTGTTTTAAGAGCCCGCAGGGTAATGCATTTATATACAGTATATATATATATATTTAGTGGCAATTACACTGGAAGTTTCGTATTAAAATCTAATCTGACATGCAGATATCTATTAAATTTCTGTACTGCCGTTTTCAACTTGTAAACACAAAGCTGCTTAATTGCACAACCCTGAACCATCTGTTCTATTAAAAGGGACTGTTCAGTTTTTCCGGAAATGCAATGTTTACAAAATAATAAAAAAAGTACAGATGCAGGAAATTGTTGATGTTTCATGCTTCTGATTTTTGCTTAATTTCATGCCCATCTAGATTTGTCAACTGAGACATGTATCATGTTTCTT
This sequence comes from Scomberomorus guttatus, assembly GCA_038419695.1. Taxonomy (NCBI): domain Eukaryota; kingdom Metazoa; phylum Chordata; class Actinopteri; order Scombriformes; family Scombridae; genus Scomberomorus; species Scomberomorus guttatus. The sequence goes on along the minus strand of CM076454.1, from coordinate 12,171,860 downwards.
CTAGGGGCTGATAACATCAGAGATTGGAATCAGGAGTAGCACGCGCCCTCTGTAGCCTCCGCTAGCACCACACGGTTGCAATATAAGAGACACACTTATTGAATTTTAAACAGGAACCACAGCAAATTGACTGTTTTTTTTCTAAGGGCCCCTGTCTGAAATTAAGTGGCCTATAGCACAGCTGAGACAGAGAGCAAGAGAGAGAGAGAGAGAGAGAGAGAGAGATGCAGAAAGCGAGTGTGTGTGTGTCTGGTTCAGGCCTCTCGCTGTCAGAGGGGATCTGTTATCTCAGCAGAGATAAGGGAAACTGTGGTGTGAGTGTATACGGGGCAGCGTTGATAGTATCTCTACTCAAGGATCCCACTTACGGCACCCTGATTGATAGCTGACAGCGCTCACAGGGGGGGCTTTTGGACTGTTTTTGTAGGTACCCCTCAATAGGTGCCCAAGCAGGCATCTGTTTACTTTGTTCCCTTGGATCTTTGCCCTTGCGTAAACAGGAATTATCACACATGCATGTCATCTGTGCAGAGAGTCTGCTGGTGCGCTACTCAAAGTCTGAACTTACTGTATGTGGAAGCAAAGGAGGGATACATTTTATTATTTTAATATAAAACAAATTAATTCTTTCTGACTTGCTCTCATTTTTCTGTTACTTTGCTCACTTTGGTCTTCATCAAACAGAACCAAACCACTCTCTTTGCCTCCCTCCTTTTTCGCAGAACAAATGTTGACACAGCGTCAAGCCCTGTGCTCATGAATAGACAGTCAACTGACAGGTAACCCTAGCTCTGGGGTCACAGGGTCATCCTGGCCTGATGAGGGATGATGGGTAAAATAAATGGAGAGCAGCACACAGAGGGACCTCTGATGTCCTCAGCCTAAAGGGAGAGAGTTCAGGGCTATTTGACCTCTGACCTAAGCCCGGCCTATGTGTTTGTGTGTGTGTGTGTGTGTGTGTGTGTGTGTGTGTGTGTGTATGTGTGTGTGTGTGTGTATGTGTGTGTGTTTTGATGGTTAAACCTCACCCCAATCTTGAATTCTCAAATATTTTTCTGCCCTTTTTTTCCTGGCCAAGTTTTTTTTTTTTTTAAAAACCAATAAATCAAACAACAAAACAGTCCAATGTATGAGCAAGCTGTGAGGCTTATTCCAGCATTACTTTGTTTGAACATGCCTCCTTTTTCTTTTCATGATGACACTCCCCGCTTCCAGTCACCCGAGCCATGATGCATGGTGGAAACAAGCAACAAATTGCTTTGTAATGACCTATGACAACTCTCTTTTCCCCCAGAGCTGACGTTTTAATAAGACCTCTGCACCCAAGATCTAATTAATCCTCAACTACAAAAATCTCATCTCATCATTTTCCTTGGTGTAAAAGCATGCGTTTGTGCAACACAGAAAATATATTGTATTTCAAATTTTATTTTGTGATTTTTTTTTTACCAAATGAAAGCTCTGTTAGATACTGCTGGGCAAATGCTGAATGTAAAATTCTATATGAGATGTTTTGTTATGTTCATTCATCAGTGATCGTGGTCAAGTTTGCCGTCAACTGCAGAAAGACTTTTGGGTGCTCAGTGCCTCTCATCATTCTTTTTACATCATTTTTTCCTTTCGATCTTTGACTTATTACCAATACTTTCCACAGATAAACACATTTTAAGCTAGTTGTTAATATTTTAGGGAACCTTTTTCTCTCTCCTGTCCTGGCCGTCTTTGAGCAGCTCTTTATTTTAGACTAGGACATGAAATGGGTTATGAAAACCATTTGTTCTTTGGGCTTAAAAAAATCACTTTCCGAATCCTTAGCCCAATGCGAAGCATTTTAAAACCCGATTTAGGTTTTTCCGCCATGTGCTGTCAACTGTTCTCCTTTTACACCTGACGGCTCGAGGCTTAATCTGCAGATGCATTTGTGATAAAGCTTGTCCTTCAGTTAGTATGCAACCGTTGCTATTGTTTCTGCCTTGGCCCACCCAGAACAACTGCCCTGAACCAGGAATAGGTGGATAGACAATAACTCATGAGAGTATAATTTTAGCCATTCTAATCTACCAAATTTTAGCCAAGAAGCTATTCAAAGAATGTTCCCTCCTGCTAAAGTTGGTTTAAGGACATCAAAAGTGGATGAGCATGGCAAGGGTGTACACTTCTACCAATCACGTTGGCTCACTGCCACAGTAGATACTCTGAGCACAGATCTGTTAGGTGGGGAAAGGTCCACATGCAATGCTGGAAAATTGATATAGCTGTTTTGCGCCCCCCCTTTTGCTTTTTAGCAGATGTTTCTCACATTTACATTTACTGAATAGAAAAAGCCAATCTTTATATGGTTTTAAATAATGGATCATGCAGCTCACTCTACACATTTAAAACAATCCAATATTGAAAATCATTCGCTATGTTTGTGTTCATGAATTATCACTGACACCCCAATCAGCTAGCGTGTTAGTTCCTTATTGTTATTGAATAACTATATAATATATTAAACTTCAAGATAATAATTTTAGTGGCATTTTTCACAGTAAATTAACATTCAAAGCCAGTCCTCAACAGTGTTTCTATTAGCATTATTTTCTCTTATCTTCAGACATGTATGAATATGAGTAAGTCATGCCACAGAGGAGGAAAAAAAAAAGAAACTTACCTTGGATCAGTATGTTTATGGCGTATGCTGTGTTGTGAACTGGGGCACTGCTCTAACAGGAGTTTGAATTGGCAGACGCCGTTAACCCTCGTTCCCCTACAACTTCAGCTGGCCAACTAAGAAGTTGGGCAGCTACAGGGACAGATAGCCATTGGAATCAAGGCACATGACAACAGCTGTCTGTTTCAAGAATCGGCACTTTGATTAGAGTAGGATGGTAGTGAGCGATGTGGCCTAATTCCTACATATCTGGGTAGGGCACTTCGGAGAAGAGAGGAAAAAAAAAGTGAAAGCATAGAATGGAAAAAGAGATTGAAGCACAATCATACACATGCATATTCAGAAACACGCACACTTGCAAACACACCCACATTTATACTACACTTATACTGCTTATATTCATAGATATTCTTAGGCTTGAAAGCATGTGTCACAGTTGGAAAGCTTCCCATATTCTTTAAAACTCCATCAAACACACAGACAGAAGGATATGAATGCAGCCGACCATTGGCCCCGGTGTAAGCTGAGCATGTGTGCAACGTGAATGAGACTTCTGTCTGCTATTACGGTTGATCCTCATCCACTTCTACCCCAGCCCCACCCCTATCTGTCTCTCTCCTTTTATAGCTATTCTTTATGTGTTTTGGCTTTATTTTTGTTGCTCAAACACCTGAGATGGTAACAATCACCAAAACACTATGGACCCGCAGCTTTACCTACATCCAGCTCGTTCATGTAGCGTCACTTTTAAAGCACGATATGAGCAGAAATCACAAACAAGAGGGATCATGCCCCGTAATGTGTGTTTGGTTGTAAGTTGACTGCTGCAAACAGGCCGAGGAGATGTGAATGTGATTAACCTTGCCAGACTGACTCAGTGCACTCACTCTGGGATGCGTTCCTGGTGATTTATAGATGTGGAGTAGTCAGCCACAAGGCCTCAGGCTGAGGGAGAGAGCGAGAGAGAGAGAGGGAAAGAGCAAAACAACAGGACTTAATTCAAGTCTGACAAATATTCTGCAGGAAATCCATACAGACTGCTCCATCAAATCTTTCAGACCCCCTGGTTCTTCTACAGTTGTAAATTGCAACTTGTAAACTCACAAATTCCACATTAACAAAGCTGAAAGGAAAAAAAAAACATTGTCTGCTTTAGTTTACTTTATGCAGTAACACACCATACTGTTTCTGCCTTGCCCAGACAGCATAGAAAATGCATCTTTGCAGGCTCCCTGGGAAATGTGTTTTGGAACAGATGTGAATTTCCAATAAAAGTGATTCTTAATCCTGCATGCATTTTTCAAAGTTGTGAAATTGCAAAATACCTCATAGGCTGCATATGATTCATCCCACATTGTTCTTTCTGCCCTCCCAGAGTCTGTTCTGTCCAATCTTTTTAGGCAAGCAGCTGTTCACGCAGACAGCTGCATCGGCCATTCATTGCAGCCGAGAGGCAATTAAAAAAATCAAGCCAATGTTGTGTTTCAGTTGATCCATTACTATTTCTACATATAATCCTCTCTCTCATGCCTCCCCTCTCTTTTACGTATGCACACACACAGCAATCCTTTCTCAAGCACACACACACATGTTCATGAACAGCCCCAACCAGAGTGTCAGACCACTGATGGTGAGATGGTATGGAGATTCTTTTTTTTTTCTACAAACAAAAGCCCCAAATTGCAGTGACATGGCACCATTGGATTTGGGGCATTATTGAGGCCAGAGCTGAGAGGAGCCACGTAATCTCTAAGATTTACTGGTCCACAGATTTTTTCCATATCTTCTTCAGTGGAGGTATGCGGCCACACAAAGTCTGACTGGCGTCACAGTGGCATTCAGCGGAGGGTTAAATTGAGCTGAGGCCATGCCTTGTGCCACAAGCACTGACGCATTCTTATACATCCGTGCACACGTAAACACACTCATTTATACAAGAGCTTGCATGCGTAGTTGTGCTCTCTTCCAAGCGCGCTCACGCATACACACACACACACACACAAACACGCATACGCACTGTCCATGCCTCCAGTTGTTCCCTCCTCTCACGGCACACAGCAGGTGTGAGGCGGAGTGTGATAGAGCCGGGCTGGGTGGGGGCGGCTGGGTGATCTGCAGTCTTAAGAACAGATTTTCTATTGTTTCAAATGTGTGTGCTCTTTTGGAATTGATTTGGAAAATTTAATGGGATTAAACCATTGGCCATGCACTTTGGCTTCCAGCACATCATTTACTGAATATGATTTAACTACATTTGCCATATGTGATTCTTATTCCAAGGACTGTTTTTTTTTTTTTGAATGTCCAACATTTGCTGGATTTTTTTGACAAAAGTAAACAGAGTAATGTCTCTCCTCACACATGACTACACCTATCACCCAACATGGTGCCAAACTGGCTTGAGTATCAAAGCCACTGGCTAGCCACTTCAGCAGGACATTCGACAAATCAGAGCAGCCATAATGTGTATTGTAGGTGAAGAAGAGGCAGAAGAAGGTATGATGACAGAACACTCACTTGCTGACTAATCAGAGGATAAGCTTGAATACAGAAGAGCAGCTTCCTTTGTCAGGAAATTGCAGAAGCAAACTAGCTTTCCTGCAGAATTCTTATATTGAGGATTAATGAAATTATTGTCATGATTCGAATGCTGGAAGTAAAAAAGAATCCATAGCAAAGAAAAAAGATATTCATTATAATGTGACATCATTTTCCAATACTTACTAAGCTTTCCAGAGATAAGAAAAAAAAGCACATTTTTTTCCCCAAAATTTCCTTTCAATGGTGGAATGTCAAATGCTGAGCAAGCAATTATTTTCCTACTCTCCAGACAAGTAAACATCCTTATTACTGCCAACTCTAATAACTGCAACTCATTCTTGGAAGCATAAAAGATTCAATTTTATTTTCCACAATTTTAAGTGAAATGTGCCAAGATTATCACCGATCCATGATTCGAAATGTGTTTCAGCTTGTGGGAGGACTACGGCTTGAACAGACAAACTCACTTTTTAAATCTGCAGCTTAAACTGATGATGTTTCATCAAAGTTCCTGTTAGTCAGTGATATATTTGAGATTCAAGGTAAAACTATAACCTGACTCTAGCTCTTCACCTTATTTTCTATTTACCTCCCACACAAAATCGTATTTAAATACAAAGTGTGCTCTTCTGTTTGTTTTTCCTTTTGCTTTGCTCTTGCTGTCTCTCTGCATATTATTCTTGGCAGATGCCGTTGCAATGTGCAAATGAAAGTGCAGGGCATAATTGTCCCTAACCAAAGAGATGGTCCACATGATTTATTTGTAATGGATGGTGCACAGACAGACCATTGTGTAGTTTGAATGGCAGGCTGTGACCAGCTGTGGACTCACTGTTTCCACACATGCTGAATATTTTTAAAGAGCACCGTCCTATATTCTGGGAAGACGGGAAGTATGGATCATATGGGATGGTGATTTCTGACTTCCTCTGGAGTCTTGTCTAATGATTGCTGGGGATAAAGGGGCCATCATCTTTCCTGCTCCCCCTCTCTCCTCATACCCAAGTACTTTCTGTCTGCCACATGTGTGCTCCAGCATCCAGACGTCCATACACTTTATTTCCTCTTCTCCCAGAGTAGGAAGTAGTGGTTGGGCGAGAGAGCTGCCAATCAGAGTGATAAACAGGTTCCAGGCCAGGATGAATTTTCCTTAATCTGTTTTGAATGATTTATATCTTATGAAAATCATGGACCAAATGGATCCTCTGTAATGCAATAGAACTTTACATAGTTTGTAGAGCTACATCAAATCAAACACTCTTCTTCTTCTTCTTCTTCTTCTTCTTCTTCTTCTTCTTCTTCTCTTCCTTGTTCTCCACCTCCTCTTCATCCATCTTTCCCTGCACCTCCTCCTCTTCCTCCTGATCCAGACAGGAGCATTTCAGAGTAATAGCAGTCGGCTAGGAGTGCTTTTGTAATTGCCTGGGCTCATGTGCTGTGGAAAGCCAGGGCAGGGGCCAGCGGCATCAAAGCTTGACTGATCATTCCTCAGCCTCCCTCCACTGAAAGGGGGACAGAGGGAAAGGAGGGGGAAGAAACACAAATACAGATGGACAAACAAACCAGGGGAAGTCAGAAGTGGAGCAGATGTGGTGATAGCAGTAGATGGACCGATAGACAGACAGGCAGGAACAGAAGAACCCTGGATTCACTTCTCCTCCTCTGCTCCAACACCTGTTAATATTTAGCAAACAATGGGGGTGGCACCAACGGTAGGGATGGAAAAAAAAAAACAAGAAAAACAAAAAAGTGATGTTGAGGTGACATCATGGATTATTAAGGTGGGGGTGGGTCTAATAAGGGTCTGGTTTGGCCTGACCGGTAAAGAGGGCAGGAAACTGAGGCTGAAGCAATTTGAGAAGCTGAGGCCTCAGTCTGCAGCTGTGCACTCAGTTTTTCTCTCCCAGCTACACAGCTGCAGAACTGACAATACTGCAAGTATTTACCCATGACCTCTCCTCTACTTCACAATCCAATGCATGTTTAGATGATGCATATGTTACAAAGAAATATACATACTGTACATAAGAATCTCTAGTGCATTTTTCAATATAGTCATGCTCATTTTCAGAGAGAAGAAATTTTGAATTCATAGTTAGCTGAGATTTTCTTTTTCCTTTGTAGCAGCATAATGCAAAACCAAAGACAAAAATATGTCAAAAATTGTCCAAATGCTTTTTTTTAAGCTATTCTTGGCATCTTTTCCCAGAGCCGTTTGAGTCAGTGGTGCAGCTTACTTCTTATTCATGTCATGTGTTTTTCCATGGAGACATTATATCATGAGCGGTGCTAACATGGAAAATGCGCAGTCATCCTAGCAGATGTTGTCCAGAGCGTGGAGATTAGTAAAGTCTACAGTAAAACAATGAGGTGAGGATTTATAGGACAACGCTGCTGCACCACACACTGTGATCAGAGTCACATACCAACAAAGAGATCACTGCAGATTGTGATGCTCCACTTTTGAACTACTATGTGTGTGTGTGCGTGTGTGTGCAGGCGTGTATGCTGTATCGTGCCAAACACAGAGAATTTATCTCTGGGATCTTTTTATTGGCTGTGTTTAAAGTTGCCAGATTGTGAGCAGCTTTCCCCTTTGAAAATATGTGCTGCTTGCAGTGTCACTGTGCTGCATTCATCTTTGCAGACGCCTCAATTACAACCCACTGATACCCTTAAAGTCGGAGAGGAGCTCAGGAATGCTCTGGCGGGACAACTGCCAAGCATCACTACACAACACCATCAGCTCCTAGCGCCCCACAGAGAGAGAGAGAGAGAGAGAGAGAGAGAGAGAGAGAGGGGAATGAACATCAGTATGTTTGCAGACCAAACCAGGAGAGAGAGGAGCAGGAGGAGGGAATAATATGTGGCACCACTCTGAGAGCTGAGCCCTCCGCCACGGCGCTTTTGTTGCCAGATCACAACCAGATGTGCCAAGTGTGTCCAAACAGGAATGACTGTGTGAAGGCAATTTTCAGCAATTTGTCAGATTTTAGAGTTGCCCCCCACACCCCCCCAACCTCCCCCCGTCCCTCCACCCTGTGCCTCCTGAAAGACAAATACAAACGTTAGAGGAGCACAACAATCATTTCAAACAGGCTCCCACAAATGCTCGCTCCACTCTTTGCCTCCAGCGCAGTCTTGTGATGAGAGATATACAGTATGATGTCTGAACACAGAGGGGCAAGACGAGGCCTGCAGTATTGACAAATAACCACCCACCTAACTTTCATGCATCAGCATTAACGAATCTACCGATCCAAAATGTGCAGCACGTTTATTTACCCTGGGCCTTTGCTTGTAGAGTCAAAATCCCTGACAACATTCACACACCCTAAATCCATCATGTTAACTCACTGTGGACAACAAAGCCAAAATAAAGAGAGATAAAAAGAAAGAAAAAAGTTGTCTAGACACCTCATAAATTATAGCTTCACTCTCAAGGTTATGCAACCGGTTCAGACCAGGTTCTTTTCACTTCTAACCCTAATCTTTACATAAATATTATAAACAAAATATACAAACACTCAAGTCTCCTAATAATAACCACATTTTCCTATAGACATTGTGGACAAAAATATGCTTTGTTACCCTGTTTAGGCCTCTTTCATAGGAAATTGAGGGCAGTGTCTCGTCTTTAAATCAGCCATGAAATGTGTCAGCTCAAGGGATTGGATTGGTAGATGGGTGTGGGTACATAGATGCACCTCATTCCCCTCTTTCACCACTTCCCTCCATCTCCAGGCACAAACAACCCAGACCCTCACCTGGGAAGAGGCTCGTATGAACCTAGCTGGTAGCCCCCTCGGGTCCTGCTCTGTTGTTTTGCCCCTCTTGACATCATCGGAACACTCTAAAGAAACGGCTTTTGTGCCCTTGCATGCCATTGCATGTAAGCAGGCAAACTACTGACAGAGCTGAAGAAGTATGGGAAGGCAGCTCCCAAGCCTGATGAGACTCACAACTGCATTTTTGGCTCAGGGTGGCGGTCACGAAGACCTAGTTGCAAACACAAAAGCAAACCAGGAGCATCAGGCAACCTCTGACTCTGTTTAGTGCAGTGAGAGGACACATGACACTCTCGGATGCTAATAAGAAAAACACGTGGAGGTGATTGGAAGCTACAGCATCTTCATTGTCTGTGTCTTATATTACATCTTAGTTGTTTTGTTTTGGAGTGAAGTTTGCTGGCTGCAACAGGTTTTTTTTTTTTTTAAATAAATCCCACCCAGCTAGTTCTAGTTTTTTCTCTTTCCTTCAGTCACACTTTTGGTGGGCAACAAGTCTGAATCTTGTGAGCAATGAAAGGGACAATTGTGGGAGGGTTTGCATAACGTTTCTGTCCGTCATGTGTCTTGTTACTGCGAAAGAGAGCTCAAATTCACCACTAATGCCTGTTTTAATTTGTTGCCTCATTGCTCTGGAATCCAGGATAAATTGCCGCCGTTGTTCACCTTGCTTACAAAATGGGTAGTCTCGCCTGCTAAGTTAGTGAGTGTTTACCATATTTATTACAGCTTGTTGTTTTGGTTTATGTAACAGAAGGAATTCTGCTGATGCTTAAGGAAAAAGGAATGTCAAATGGACAACTCAACCACGCCATATTTCAACATAATTTCATTTGTAATATACAGCATGAAGTCCATATAATTAAATCAGTATGGAAATTTACTGCTTTCCCCAATGAAAATGAGCAAAATTCAGGAAATGTGGGCCTGAGTTTTGATCAAAACTAAAATTGCCAGAAAGAAAGACATGTCGGCTGCTGTGGTGTAGACTGTCATAACCCAGAAATCGAGGCAATTCCAGCCAGTAAAACTGTAAAGTTGCGGGTTTTCCCTCCTCTGGGTGTGTGTCTAGCATTATAGCTGAAAGATGGACACCAGCATTGGAGTTTCCTTACAGGAATCTGTGTGGGTGTGAGAATGTGCACACATGAGCGTACACTTTTTTTTTTTTTTTCCTTTTTCTTTTTCATGTTTGAGTTAGAGAGTGTGTGTGCGTGTGTGTGTGTGTGTGTGTGCAACACTTGTGGCTGATCCAACTTATGTGTGGTGTTTGCATATGTTTGCGTGTTTATGCCATTGTGTCATGAGGGAATAATTTTTTTTTTTCCTTTGGCTTTGAGTGACAGGCAGACTTTGTGCTGGCGTGTGTGCGCACCAGATGCGGGTAGAATATTTTAAAATAATAGTCTGGTGTATGAGTGCTGTGTACAGTATGCATCATTTGGCTCAGCAGTGGATTATGTTTGTAGAGGGAATATCTGTGTGTGTGTGTGTGTGTGTGTGTGTTTGGGTGTGTCTGTGCATGCTTGTAAATATATATGTGTCTTGTCTTATAGTATAAGTTGTGCACGTGTGCTGTTAGCTCAGCCATGTCTTTGCATAACTGTGGTTCTATCTATGTGGCTTCCTTTGTCCCAATTATGTTGGCACGCGCTTATATGCATACAGTTTGATGGTATGCGTGTGACAGAGAATGCGCATTAGTGCAGGCATGTATGTGTTTGTGCATACAGACCCGTAGCAGCTGCTGGGCACCACCTGTGGCCGGGCCCTCCCTCAGGCCTGTTGTGGCTCCAAATAGTCCCTCTGGGCTCACAGGGACTCAGGCTGTGGATGTCAGAGATGGCCAGGCACTAGCAGAACCCTCGCAGGCTGGACGGATCCCTCTGTTATGTCTGTCTCATGAACCATCACAATTTTGTCCTCTAATGCAAAAGAAATTCACTCCTAAGTAATCAGAGAACAGCTTATTCTCCTTCTCCTCTATCTTTCCCTCTCTTTTTTGTCAGTCCTGCAGGTTTGTTTCTTTTTCTTCTTCGGCTGGCTGACAGATGTCCATCAGCTTTACCCCCACCCTGACATAGTTCCAGGCCCCACAGCACGACAAGAAAACCAGGCAATAACTGCTCTATGAAACAACCCTATAAATGGACACTCAGTATTCTGGCTGTCAAGATGTTTATAATGTTTAAAAAGCCACTCATTTCTTGCATATTTGTCACTGTATATGTGATGATCTGAATAATACACTTAGTTACCGTAATCCTTCTATCAGCTGTCAGAAAATTGTTTATTGTCACAGTTTGTTCCACATCATTTCTGTTTACTCTACCCTCACTGACTTGTATTTAGCTCCGGTAAATACAAGCGCACAATGTGAGCAGAAAACTTTCTCAACTTGTAATAATGACACGCAGCAATTTTCTGTCCCTAATTGTGAAAACTCCAAAGGCTCAGTTTTCATTCATTATCTCGCTAACTCAATTTCCGGGCCGAGCAGCAGATAGTTACAGCCCATAACTTTAAGGTATGATTACTAATAACCTGCAATTAGTTTCATGTTAGGGAGCTGAGGGGGAGAAGAGAAGAGAAGAGAAGAAAGGAGAAGAGAGGAGAGGAAAAGGGAAGAGAGGAGAGGAAAGGAGAGAAGAGGAGAGGAGAGGAGGAATGTGACACATGTATTAAATCCTCCAGCTGCATGTTGGAATGTTAAACTGAATTACAAACATTTGCCTTTCCAAAAGAACAATCTTGTTGTCTGCCTTATCTTTGTTTTGTACTGTCTCCATTTGGTAAACAGATAAGGACTGTTTTCTCCAAGTAAAGCCAGAACATTGTGATAAATGATTGTTTAATACCTAAAATTCAGCTTGTGTTAGTAAGTCATCCATTAGTGAGGTCATCATGGACTATCTTATGAGAGATAAAAGGTAAATTAGAAACCGCATGATGATGTCTTCAACATATTTGTAACTACAGAATGAATGAGTTATTTCCACTAAAACAAAACTGATAAATGTGTCTTACGCACTCATATCATGACATTACACATTCCCATTTTATATCAACACTTTTTCCAACTCTGAAATGGCAGACAGGTTTGAGAATGTATGTGTTAGTAATTTGGAAACTTAGTTGTGGGGGTTACCGGTGTCATATCCCACAATGCAATGCTGAATTCCTTTAACATGTGGTGAGTCAGGAAAGGGGTGGTTGACCTATGCCTTCCCATGAGCCCCTCGGGAACAGCTTTGCTCTGTTGCTCAAGAAATCCAGGATCACTGCACAAACTGCTGTGCTAGTTGTGACTGGAATTGTAATCACCTTATTCTCCTTCTCCCCTCCTCACCGAACTCTCGCTGTTCCGTCTTATATTTTCAACCCTCTCTCAGCAACATGCAAATTCTTATTTGTGCCTCTTTTTTGTCTGTTTTGTGTCTGTTATAGTCGTGTTAGTGTTCGGCACAACACCAACTCACGCACATGTAATCCATTATGCGAGGTAGAAGCGGGAGAGAGTGCAGGAAGCTGTAGGTGAAACGTGTTGCTCTACTTTCCCCTGTTTCCTGTATGAACACATTTCTACTGTCTGTGCTAATAAGTCTAATATCATTGCCATATTGTTCAGTAGTGTCTGTAGAGATGTGATGTTCTCAAATAGCTTCCTTTTTTTTAGGACCGCCATACTTTAGAATAACTAGAGGAACAGTCAGTGTATCTAGAGTATCTAGGAGTCACATTGATATTTTAACAGTGGTGGAAAGTACATTTACATAAGTACTGTACTTTAGTACAATTGTAATTTACTTAAGCACCGTTTTCTGGCACTTTTCACTTCTATTATATTGTACTATAATGTTGTACTGTGTCTCTACTACATTTATTGTCAGCTATAGTTACTGTGTTCAGTTTATAAAGTATGATGCATTGTTATACCTACCCAACAGTTTATAAAGTAGCTCAAATTAGATCTATGTCAGTAACAATAATCCAGTAACATATATATATAATATTTTGTATATGTGATGCTTTGTGTGACTGAATTGTCATATTGTGATGTCTTGATCTCAGTGAAACTTCATTAATAGATAATGCTTAACTAACTAATATGTACAATAACAATATATCATTGACAGGGAACTTCATGCTGCACAATGACTGATTTTACTTTTGATAGTTAAAGGATAAGGCTGGTGATTTTCTATATTTTTCTTATTGTCAACAAATCTACTGTTCAGAGCCAAACCAACAATGAACTGATCCTACTTACAAGTATGCAGTGTGTATCCAAAGCCTGATATATTGTATTTCTCTGGTAATGTGGTTTACAGAGCTCCGCTAGCTTGCTGTGCTACATATCACAACCTCTTTCATTTTTACAGTGTAGCACAAAGTCAAGAGGTTTTGTTACTGTATGTAGCACAACAAGCTAGGGAAGCTCTATAAACGGAACCGCGTTCCTGTGCATGCACAGTGGTGTCTGGCTTATACAGAACTACTCTCTGGGGACTGAAAGCGTGATTGCTGTTATTAGTCTTTGGAGCCGTTTCAAAACAAACTGCCTTCGTGGCAAAGGAATGTGTCACCTAATGCAACGGTGTGGCTCACTGATGTGTTTTTAATAGTTTTTGGACAACAACAGAGGTCTACGGCACAGAGGAATACAATATATCAAGCTTTGGATACACACACAAAACTTGTAAGTCAATTCATTGTTGGTTTGGCTCTGCACATGAGATTTGTTGACCGTATGAAAAATATAGAAAATCGCCAGCCAAATCCTTTAAGGTATAATTTTCTTCTGTACCTCTGTACTTTTATTAAGTAAGATTTTAAACTTATACTTAAGTGAAGGATCTGAATGCTTCTCCCACATTGAATACACTGCAAGGTGGTTTACAGAACAAATCATGTCTCTCTCATTATATTCAATACATAATACTTCAATAATAGAATAAAAGACCTGTTGATACAATACTATAGTTGTTGTATAATATCAAGTGGGATATCATATGCATTCAGTAATTAAAGGCTGGAAAGAGTCTATAGTGATTCTAGTGGCACAATGGTATGCCTCCATACAAGCATTGGCTTAGTATCAAACATGAGCACAGACAGCCAACCTGCCTGAACAGATAAAAACAGAAATAGTACCCACACAAACCCAAATATCAACAGAAAATCAACAAGAAAAACACCACCTTCCTGTCCAGTTTGAATGGGGCACTCAAGGTTATCTCTGCTAATCATTTATAACGCCACGCCCCACTAACCCATGTCTAAAATGATTTATATTATGTTGTCATAGACAGGATCTTTGTGAAAACTGAGTTATGCATCTGGCTACAGGTGCATTAATCAAGGCCAGTGGATCCCTAATTAGTGGAACAGCTTTTATCAAAGAGAACTAGTAACAGATTCAAAGGTCTCATAGATGTCACTGAGGCCTAGGGGCGTAAGGAGGATAGAAATGGGCTTTGGGTCAGGGTCATGAGAGGCATTTGTTCCGATGGCTTTATTGTGGCAGTGAAAGGGGCTGTGTTTTGGGGATGAGGAGCGGCTCAGCTCTGGTGCGATGCGGTGGTGATGGTGGTGGGGGAACCGTTGGAGGGGACGCAACTAGTGGGGAGCAGAGATGGGAGAATGGGAAGTAGACAGCTGCGCAGGGGTGAATAGGAGGTCCCTTTGTGTCCTGCCAACAAAAATCTGTGACCAATTATCTGTGTCTGTCTCTCAAGGGGGAATTCTTGAACACTTTGGGTGGGTGTACGGAGAAGAGGATGCATGAGGGGCAATTGTGGGAGAGAGCAAGCTGGGGTGCACTGGTGGTGGGTGGTTTGTTTAGTGGGGTGCTGCATTCGTTAGTGTCAGATCTTGTCTTTTTCTTTAGTCCACAACTTTTTAGAGCACTTGCAGGGGACACATGTAGCTGTTCTATTTGGGTTCTAGGTTGCAAATGAAAGGAAAAAAAAGCACATAATAGTCAGAAAAATGTTTCAGTGCATGCAGCAAAGGTAGAGCTAGAAAGAATGTTATTTTGCATCTCCTGCGTGTCTATTTTAAGCACAGGAAAATAACAATTTGTCCCACAATTGCTGAATTACGCCTGCCTGTGACTTACCCCCACCCCACTGAGAGAGCTTCCTATTTGTGTGGTTAGATTTCCAGCTATGTGAAAAGTGTGTCCTACAGAGAGAAGGGGAAAGTGGTTGAGAGAAGGGAAGTTGGGCCCATGGATGGCTTGTAAGCCATGTGTTAGGCATTAAATGGCTAATTACAGTTTTAAAAGCCCTGTGTTTACCGCTGAGAAAAGCCTTGTTAGGTATATTTTACTGTCTCCTCTGAAATTATTCATCCTTGACAAGCTCAATTGACATTATCATAATTACAAATGTGATTGCTGCTTAATCGCTCCAATCGCTATTTCGCCGTTTTAAGTGTCTGCGACGGAAGTCCAAAAACGCTCAACCGCTCCTCTCTGACCATTCATCACAAAACAGGATGCAGGATACAGGATAGTTGTCTTCTTGTAATGGCACGCATGAAAGGAAAACTAACACAGTATGTTAACACAGGTACTTGTATTGATGCCATTCATCATTTCTTGTTGACAGGAGAGAGGAATCAACACAGGGAGTACAGAAAGTGGAGGGATGTCTTACTGGAGTTAAATGTGAAATAGTGCTGCAGTGTTTGCAGGAAGAGGATGAAGGCATGTTGTGAACTCTGCCCCAGCCGGGTGTGTTATTGCATAGGTATAGAATAACTGCTGCCGCTGACCCCGCGGCCACCTCTCCCTTCCAATCCCACATGGTTGCCAATAGCGATGACTCCAGTTGATCTTCACCTGTCAAAGCAAAGCTCTGACTAAAGACTTGCAGCTTGAGGAGAGGAAATCAAAACAAGAGGAAAAGAACAAACAAGCCAACAAGCCTCTTTGTCTGTGACTTGAACAGGATTTTCTTCTCGGGAAAAAATGTTTTAAAGTTACCGATAACTCCACATTTTAGAAAACGTATTGATCAAGTATTATAATAATGTTTACATCTTGGATTTTTCACTGATTACAATTCATCTTACGCAACATAAACTCTGTTAAAATACTTCACGTGTCTGTTTGTGAATTAACCACGAGGCCTAAACTTACTCTTTCAGTGCCTTCAGCAGTTTGAAAAGAAGAGAAATGCGACAAGTCCTAATCAATCAATCGGCAGGCAGCAGGAGGTTGGCATTGTTTTGCATTTCTTGAGTTTGTTTCTTCCTGGGATTTTTCTTCTCTTGACAGGAGGTGCCGCAAGCATACCAACAGTTGAAAGAGGAGCCACATTCTTTCAGCAAAGATTCCTCCGTCCCTCCTTTGTTCAAAGTTTGTGTTTGTTTGAAGGGCTTTCCTCACCTTGAACTCTTTTTGTAGATAAGTCGACTTTTACCAACCACAGACAGGGCGAGGCTCGGTAACAGTCAGCTTATTGGCCTCTCTGGCACAAAATGAGAACTACTGAGTTGCAAATGAATGGCAAAAGTCACTTTCAATGCATTTACGGCATGTGGTCACGTTCTGTTGTCATAATGTCAGGCCAGTATTAGCATGTGGGCTATTTTATTGGCTTTTTACAATTACCCATGTCATGTGGTTTCTGTCAGAGTGAAAGTACAATGAAAACTTTCTGTGTTTATAGGAGGAACAGTTCTCAGGGAACTTGATTGAAGTTGTCTGACTTAAAGAGAGAAGCCTCCTTGTAAACAACCACTAAGTCCTCAGTTCTGCTTGACTAGCATCCGACCTCCCCCCCCCCAAACTCTTGGAAAGATGGGAGTCAAACATTCCAGCCAACGTATCCCCCTCCCTGGCAATCTTTTTAGAATTAAAAGACAAATTTTGCCCCGGATCCTTTCCCTGGGAGTTCTATTTGTCTTGTATCAGGGTTAAGAAAATAACCTCAGTGTGGGTCGGGGTCAGGGAAGGGTGGGGGCTGGGGCGGGAGGCCGTGCATTCATCCGCACAGGTCATTGTTACAGTAGAAAGCAGCATGGGGACGGTCACAATGGAGCTGTAGGCTTATCAGACTCTCTTCTTCTCCTCTGTGGGTTTGTTCACAGTGAGAGATCTGCAGATTGCCTTTTATTCTACGAAGCTGTGGGGGTGAATGTGGAAATTGAGGCTACCTGTTGCATGAAACAGCTCAGGCATTATGCATGCTGCCGGCCTGCCACCCTCAGGGGAAAGAGAGTCAGGCTGCTGATGGAGACTTGGCTGTGGAGCCTAAAAGCACATCTGGTACACGTTGTGTGGACTTATACTTTTTTTTGCAGTGCAGATGGTCTTGAGTTGCTTTTTTTAAAATCTCTCCAGTCTACAAAAAATAATAACATAAAATAGAACCAAGGGGAATTTTGACTTTCCCATTTGGGGATTTATTCTTGCTGGTTCAGTTCCTAAGCTGTTCCTGGACACAGAGAACCCGCATGGAAGTGAATGCAGATACAGCTGCTGAGCTACTTCAATATGTCGAACAAAAACCTGCAGAAGTAACAGAACAGCATTCAGCTTGTCCAGTTGTTCTCTGAAGAGGTTATGTAATGAGCCCCAAACAGGTGATGTATGCATGGGCAGGAGCCCTGAGCTGTGGCCTGGCTCCTGTTGACATTGGCCATAATCTTCCAGGCATGTCTACAGGAGCAACCTGAGTCTGTGTTCAGGCATAACACCCCTTCTTTTGACTTTTCTAAATTTTAGCCACTCCACACAGCTATGCTCTATGTTGTGCTCTTCCCACTCACATGTCTGACATGACAGACTTGGAACACGCAACTGTGAAAAAACACACTGCATACTAATAAGAGTTAAGATATGTGAAAGAAATTCAGCAACAAGAGACAGAGCAGCAAGGCTAGAACAAACAATCTGACTTACTTGCCTCTGCATTAGCCCAAAGCACATGGACCTTTTCTGGAAGTGCCCAGTGTCTGTTGACTCACCGAGTTGCACCTTGCCAGCTATTCATACCTTCCTCCCACTCTCATTTTATTTCTCCAGCAAATCAGTCATTTAGCCAGCTAACCAGGCCATCAGCCAGCCAGCCAGCCCACCGGCAACTCTGATGGGAAATTCAAGGCTAAAACAAGAACTATGACCTCTCTTCTCACTAAACTACAGAGAATCTTTGGGTTTTCCTACTCGTGATATAATTAAAAAATAGTCTGATAAGCGATCTGGCCTTTCTTAGGTGTTGGTTGCATAATATTACACAAAAAAGAGAAATGAATATAAAGGCTTTACTATATGCTCAGATCAGTGCCTAATTCATGTCTAGACCAGGTAAATGAGTGTAGTATCCTTCAAAGAAAAGTAAACATCTTCGATAAAGGATTCATCTATGTCTTTTAGAACTCATTGTAGCTTGTTTTATCAATCATACTAACACAGTTTTTACCTATTATACTAATCTTCCAATCCTAATAAATTCTTGCTTATTACAACTTGGGTTTTATAGTTTTGGCCATCGTTTCTATTGATTATGATAACTTTGTACTAATGAGATCTAGAAATGCAGCAACATGTCCAACAGGGCAAGAAACACGAGCAGTCCAAACTAAATAATCTAAACCACTTTATTTGGAGGTAAAACTGAAATTGAACACATTTGAAATGTCTATATAATAATCCCTCATTGTGCAGGAAAATGCTATAGGTCAAAGTTTAACCAGGAAGTCGGTCTGTAAAAGGTGATGAGTGTTTACATGGCTAGTTTCTGTTACTGTAATCCTTTGATTACTCCTCCAAATAAATGTGGCAAACTGGGGTGTCCTATCTTTCAGACAGGACAATTAATACTAAACTATCATGTGACAGAATTAAAAGGTATTTCTTCTGTTGCGTTTTGGTTCAGAATTCAGTCTCATAGATTGTTAAATACACAAAAGCAAACATCAAACGCACACAGCTCATGGAAAAACAAAGTGTGGACAGAATGACTACAGACGTCTGTTCCAGTGGTGAAGGCCATGATGATGATGATGATAATGATGATAGTCATGCAGACGAGAGGGGTGTACATCCATTCCCCTGGAGAACCATCGAAGAGCAAAGATGGTCTCTCCCCCACTGCTCTGGCCCTAGACTGAAGCCCCTGTTTGGAATGCAATCTGCCCGCCATCTGCAGGCCTCCACGGCTCTGTTTGATATTCAAACAAACACCTGTCAAAAGTCCATGTCTCATCTCACATAGCTCTTGGAAATTGGCAAAAATCTAAACTTCTTCCTCACACCAAAAACAGAGGGGAAGAGGGGCAAATGTGGGTTTTTATTCCAACCATCTGTGCATGTGTTAAATATAGATTTTTATGGAAGGCTCAAAGGACTAGTTCTACTTTCCACTAAAATGTCAACGAATAATAGGCCATTCAAGGTGCTGCATTCAGCAAGGTGTTTGCACAATAAATTATTTCAAATTCAATTTGAGTTTTCTCCATAAGATCAGCTGGCACTGCCGATTGAGCTGTGGGTGTGCAGTCACACTGTAATGATGCCAAAAGCTTTGGAGGATGTTCTCAGATGGAGGAATAGTCATGGGGCCTTTGTACAAAATCTATCCCTGTCCCCCTTTTCCTCCTCCTACTCCCTGCTGTTTTCCACATCCCTCTCTCTCTCTCTCTCTCTCTCTCTCTCTCTCTCTCTCTCTCTCTTCCTCCCTCTCTCTCCCTCACTCTTATTGAGATGAAGGGTCTGCTGTGGGATGACGGGGCGCTGCCTGGCAGCCATCCAGGCCCCACATCTGCCTGACTGCTGTTCCTCTCTTTCTACTCCCCCAACAGCCCCCAACAGTATTGGTTCAGTTGTCAGCCCATTTCAGGGTCTGTCTCAAGGTCTGCAGATGTGTTTCTCAGAGCAGCAATGATGGACTCTTGCAGAGATCTCTAGTGTGAGTGACTAATGGCGCGGAGACATCTCTGAAGGCATTGAGGAATGGATTTATCCAATGTCATTTATCACACTGCCTGTCAGTGCCAATATAAATGCCTGATGGAAAGCACACATCCACCTTTCCGTGGAACCAACTCAGTTGCTCCACAAAACTGGAGAGAAAATATGCAGCAAATCATAAAATAAAGTATGTATGTACATCCTTTGAAAATGAAAGATTTGTATTCATTTTAATATTGAAAAGAAATTCAGACAGCAGGAACAGATCAAAGCACATGACTGAGAATGTTCCTGCAAAATTTATGAGAAAAAAAACACGACAAGTTCAAGGTGAGTATGAAAAATACTTATTTTGGTCAGAGACATAAAAAGACTGAGACAAGAATACGACACGTTCAAGGCCACCTGGTTTTCCCATATCAGTGGCTGTGGCCCAGGCAGACCATCTGTGGAGGCTGTATAACTTTAGGTCTCCCCATCTTTTCTCTTGGAAGGGTTTTATGGCGTACTTCTTGCATCTGCCATCAGAGAGGTTTACAAAGCTCTAAGCTCTCCTGTGTGTCATCTCAGCAGCCATCCTACTATGAGGATAACCTTGAATTAGTCACTTACACTTTTAAATTTATCATAAAAATCAATGGGACGTAAAGCAGCATCCATTATTCATCCACACTGAATAAAGGCTATTCAACTCTTTGAATTTACCTGTCTTTCAGTGAAAATTTGTGTGTGGATAGACAGGCACTGCATGTTCTCATCACTCGATTGCGCAACATCAGAGTAACTGGATGTGTGAATCTGTGAGAAGGAACCTCATGTCCAGATGCCAGAAAGAAGACTTTTGGAATTATAAAATGCTGCAAGACCGATCCAAAAAATAATGAAGCAGAAAGAAGCACACCCGAGTGCATTGGGACAATAAACCAAGCGCCGAGTTTTATGTAAAGATGTTCTAACTGGTGAGGGGGAGAGAGACAGACAGAGGGAGAGAAAGGTAAAAAAGGAACAAGGAACTGACAATTAGGGACAACTAATCACCAAGTGTGTAGCCAAGCGCATCCCCCCACGCTGGTGCCAGCGCTTGCACTGTGCTTGAACCTGTGCTGAATGCCAACGGCAGATAATTATAAACCCGCAGGGCAGGCCTCCTCTGTGCAGAGGGAGGGATGGAGCCTCAGCCAAGCCTGAACTCCTGACCTTCTTCACACACCAAGCTTCTGTTGTGGGCTTCGGGAGGTGCAAGATGGGTCACAGCAAGCCGTGAGGCAACTGGGAGAGAACGAGAGAGGGGTGGTAGAGGGCTAGGGGAGGGAAGGAAGGGGGGTTGGGTGAGGGACACAGAGCCGGGGCTGGTGGTGAAGTGGGGGATGGAGGGATTTGAGGGAGGTGGTGCTCACTGGAGGGTCACTTTGTTGGCATTCTTTGGTGAGCGCTCCCAACCAATCAGAGAGGAGAAGGAGCCACTTGACAAATCAGAGTGAAATCCTCGGTGAGAGAAATCCCTTTTGTTATGCCTGTTTGGTTATCTCCTTTCACTTTATCAGCATTCATTAGGCGGGGAAATGTGGTCTGTTGAATTCCTTTGTATACAATGAGAAGCCTTTGTTTGAGCTTGATCATCTTTTAAAGTTTCCTTAACTTATCATTACATTGTCACACATTATTAGCAGTTAATTATTTAAATCCTTGATTCTCAGTAGTTTTAAAGAGCTGATATCTCCTATTATTGCCTCATTAAACAAGGGGTCACATTTAAGGATTTTTAACAGAATATTTTAAGGATAGCAGTGTGTAAGAAGTATTAAATAACATTTCATTGTACTGCTCATCAGTATGATGACAAATATATAACACTGTTTTTAATGTGATGTGGTGCATGCATGTGTGTGTGTAACAACCTGGATCAAGCTAATAACCCTAATGCTCTTTCTATTTTAATCTATAATTTGCTTTATTTCTTGCAGATTTACAGTCAAAAGTTCTCAGAGTGTGTCAAAACTTTCGACTGGTACTGTACATTATTATTTTTTATATTTGACAGTATTGTGCAAATATGGTGGAAAAATCTCAGAATGAAGATAAAACAGTAGTAAAGTCAATATTCCACAACAAAGAGAGACACAGAAAATACTCCAAATAAAAAAGAGAAAAAATGTCGATTAGAGTCCCAGTCTTCATTTTTCTGTCTTCTCTCT
This sequence comes from Scomberomorus guttatus, assembly GCA_038419695.1. NCBI lineage: Eukaryota > Metazoa > Chordata > Actinopteri > Scombriformes > Scombridae > Scomberomorus > Scomberomorus guttatus. The sequence goes on along the minus strand of CM076454.1, from coordinate 12,149,759 downwards.
GAAGTCAGAAATGTCTGCGGACCACCTCGGCTCATCTGGCCTCCTGCTCTCATCATGAAGATCTCTCTCGCTTTGCACTTTGCCAATTTCCCATGATTGAATGTAATTGGGACCAGATAACCCTCTCTCTCTCTTTCTCTCTCTCCCTCTCTCCCTCTCTCTCCTCTCCAGCACTCTTTGATCACTTCTGACCTGGCTCCAGCTCAACTCTGACACACTGGCAACAATTTCTTGGGTGGTTTGTGATTGCTCACAGACAGACAGATAGAGAGATATATTGAGTATTGATATGTGAGTCTCAAAATCCATCATGCTGCAGGGAATATTACAACTTTATTCTTTGGAATTTTTGGAGTTTGTGCAATAAGTTATCTCACAGCCATAAATACATCCATGCAATAGAACAGTGTGAGTTATTTGTATATGGCTGTTTATGCATGTGTGTGCGCATTTCATGAAAGATTGTCTTGAGGGAATAGAACAAGATGTGCACAAAGATTCCCAAATTCGATTCAGGAGATTTGTAAATCCTGTGCAAATTAGTGTTGCCTCTTTCTTTTCTCCCCGCCATACTCCTCTTTGAAACTTGTCTTCTGAGGCAATCACTCCCAGATGGAGAATATTAGACGTAATCACTTCCATTTGCCGGCTCTTTTACTCTCACTGCGAGGTGACATGCCGTCTCCCTCTGACATCTCCTCACAATGGACAATTACCGAGCACTCATCAATCACTTTCAGCAGAGAACTTTGACGCCCAAAATCTGGTAGAAATCATCTCATTTGATAACCTAGAGAACTCTAAAAATTTGTTTCAATGTATGATAGGCACATATCTTCTCCATTGTGTGTGAGTGCCCCTATTAGTGCTGTTCTGTGCGGCATTTCGAAACTGTCAAGTGCACTCAATATAATTTTCATAAGCCCTTTACTTATAGTGTAGAGCACATACATACTGGAAGAGTTGCTTTTGATCTACCGTTTGATACGAATACTGTGTCAAGGGCATTGGCTTAGCTTTAAAGATAGCCATGTGCTTACAGCTATTCTGCTGGGGGAAACTGTCGTTCAGTCTGCCATATGGAAAAGCTGAAAATCACAGACAAAGAAGACTGATATGTGGAAATCACGGTGTCCATCTCTCCACCTTCAGACTTTATACACTTTTTTCTTCCATGTCAAAACTTTGTCTTCTATCCTAATTTTTAATTCATTCCTTCTCCTCCCTGTTCTTCCCCACGTGCCCATCCCTCTCTCTCTCCCTCTCTCTCTTCCCTCTATCCTTCATTCTCTGAGACAGACAATAAAGCAAGCTTTTCCATGGCTGACCTGCAATTCACCCCTACCTCCACGCCATCCCAAACCACAGACAGAGGGGTGAGTTACAGCCCGAGATCCAATGTGGTGCAGAGCGGCCCTGGATCCAGGGCCAGATTTGGGTCCCACAGGGCGTTTGGCCCCTGTGGCCCATCTACTCTGTTCTGCTCAGCACTGATGGGGTCACACAGACTCCAGACATGCACACACCGCTCACATCACTGGTCTCATCGAGGGAAATTCCTATGGGTTCGGGAGGAATAAAGGAAGTGAGATGGAGGGGGGGAAAAGAGAAGAATGTAGAAATGAAGGAAAGAGGAAATTCTGTTTCACTGAGGGAGATAGGGACCTGCAATTGCACTTGGGCCAAAGTGACTCCTCTAAAGTGTGTCCGTTCTTGAGAAAGAAGCAGAGCAAATTTTGACATCCATCTAATTCTAGGCACGTGCTTCATCCTGCTTTTCTCACGACCCTCATTTGACACAGCCACATCGCTGACCTTTAGATCTCTCAGTTGGCAAGAAGAAATTATAGTTCATGTGAATCAGATGTTACAGAGAGGAAACTGAGTGCTCCTTCGCTGCCTGGCAGCTCAGCCAGAGGAGGAGCACCTGTTTCCAAATAAATCTTAAGATAAAAATGATATACTGTAGCTCGATCATATGTCTGGAAATGTGGAAATCTGATTCCTTATGCATGCATACTGTTTTTTTACTCCCACGTGAATTCTTCATCTATCACCCCAAGTTATAAGTTCCCACTTTGTGCTCCCCTTATCTTAAGTAAATCCTAGAATTCTGTATTTTAAAGCAGAGACCAGAGTCACATGTCTCTGCAGCCGCCTTCATCTCAGAGAGGCTGCAGATCATTTTGACCCCGGGGTCCCACGGCTGTGGTGGAGGCCCAGCCAGCCTTCACTGGTGGAACCATGAACCGTGTCAGGTCGTGTCAGCTCTCTGCTCAGCTCCCCTTACTTGAATGTAAATAAAGCCAGTCTGGCTTGGTTCCACACCACCAGCACCACTCCACCTCTTTTGTCAGAGCCAACGGATGACATCCTAACAGGAGGGCCTTCGCTTTAAAGCTCTTGTTCATCTTCTTGGGAATAATAAAGTAGGGTAAATAATGTCCTTAATGGCAACGTAAACTATTACATTTTTACACTTTGGTTTTTGTGCGTGTTAATTAGTGAGCTTTAAAGGTGATCATGTGTAGATTTGTTACTGTTGGACAGAGCCTAGCTGCTAGCCTAGCTGAGCCGGGCTAGCTGTTTCCCTATTTTGAGTCTTAATGCTAAGCTAAGCGAACCAGCTGCTAGCTGAGCCCTAATGCTTAACAGACAAATATGAGTAGTATCAATCTTCTCATCTAACTCTCCACCAGATCAAAAATTAGCGTATTTCCCCAAATATCAAACTATTCCTTTAAATTATCTATTGTTTTCATACTATATCTATCAGTATCCATGAGGCATTTTCCTCGACAAAAGCAAAATCCAATCAAGCTTTGCTCAATCCCCAAGAATAACACAATTTAACAGGGCACCTCATCCCAAAGTAAAGAAAGAGGAGAGTCTAGACCTGGTCCCAAGAGGTCATAAATTGTTGAGGCAGACCCAGTTTGGGCAGGGAATTGAGTGCAGGCAGAAGCTCCCTTAAAGAGTCCAGTGGTCTCTGTTCCTCCCGGAGTTTAACCCTCTCACCTTCTCTCATTGGCCACTCTTTTATTCAGTTGGCTGATTTATTGGAGTTCACAAGGGAGAAAAACAAGCATAGCACAGCCATCAGCCTTGCCTGTGATAAATGACCCAAGCTGCTATCTTCATCTCAAGTGGTACCTATAGTTCCAGTGGGTGAGAAAGGGTACGTATGTGTGCATGTACCGTATGTATGTACAGTATGTGTTCACTGTGTGTAAACTCGGGTCATTTTTGCATTATACCTTAGCATAAAATGTGCTAACGATAGAAGATGAAACGACAAACAGGGCCAGAAGAGAGAACTCTTCAGTGACAGACATGAGAGCGAATGATCTTTTTACGCCATTGTACAAAATTAAACAAAACTGCAATCAATATATGATACAGTCTTTCTTTCTCTGTCTCACCAGGGTCCCCCCTATCCCTGGTCCTGCCCCTGGCTGCCCCGATGCAACACAGCCCCTCTTCTCCTCAAATGAAATTCTTTGGAAAGTCATTTTATATCACCCTTTGACTGTGCATTGAACTGTAAAACCACCCCATTGGAAACAAAATAAAAGGATAGGAGAGGGAGAGAAGGGGGGGATGGGGCAAGGAGGAGAATTATAATTCTTTGCAGGCCTTTGGTATTAACCCAAACACCAGAGCTGTCAGCAGTTCAGAGAGGGAGGTGCGAGGGGCAAACATTCAGTGTTAATTGGCACTTTGTAAGCTCTGAGCCTTCCTTTTGTGAGGGAAGTGGAAGAGAGAGTGAGTGAGCAAGAGGGGGGAGGAGGAGTGGTCAGCAGAGGGGGGTGAGGGGGAGAGAGAGAGAGAGAGAGAGAGAGAGAGAGAGAGAGAGAGAGAGAGAGAGAGAGAGAGCTCTTGTTCTTGTAGGTTTGTTGGGCCTTGTTGAGGGTGTTTACGGTTCACTTCTTATCCTTTGTTAATTGGGCTTTCTCTCCCCCAATGAAAGAAGAAAAAAAGAAAAAGAAAAATTCATGTAACCCCCAGCCTGCCACCCATGCTCCCTGTGACTCTCCCCACCAGCCTGATCAGAAAGAGAGGGATAAATAACAAGAACATAACAAAAGGATTGTCCTGCGAACATCATTAAACTCTTAAAAACACTCACATTTCTGAATATCGCTCCATATTTTATCAAATGAGACATGACTGAAACTGTGCCGGCTAGTGCTAAAGACTTCAAATTTGAAAAAAAAAAACGTTGTTCATATAACCTTGAATCAGTTCATATTTAGATGCTGATTTTAGAATTATTATTTATTCGCTTCTTCGGGTGCCAAGATATCAAAAGAGAAATCTGCAGCAACCATCTGATGCCCACTGAGTTACTCAGAAGAACAGGAATAAAGCAATGTCAGACCATTAGGTACAGGATGTAAAAACACCCTGTCTCTCCTCTTTGTGGATCCTCTCCTTCCGCCGATGTGTTTGGAGTTATCTGAAATAATTAGAGAGGAAGAGATTGGCAGAGAGAGAGAGAGAGAGAGAGAGAGAGAGAGAGAGAGATAGGAAGGCACCTGTCTTTGAAAGAGAGAGGGGAGGAGGGGGGTGGGTTGTTGGCATGAGGTTGGTGTACTCTGCTTCACAGCACCTCTGGCCTCTTTCTGTCTTTCTCTCTCTCTCCCACTGACTGATGTAAATAATAATAGTGCCAGTACTGAAAGGACACAGGTGTCAACCATTGTGCTGGTCTGAATGGACCTGGGGGAAGCAGGTCAGGGGTCACAGGGCCACCTCAGCCACCTCTCACACCCACAGTTTTTATTCACACTGACGCTCCCTTTCATAGGTTTTCAATCCCCCCCCCCCCCACCCCCCAGCCCCTCACCCCCGTCTCTCTTGCTCACTCTCTCCTTTTGTTATCATAGCTCAATGTTTTGGGAAAACTTTTCAGAGGTCATGCACAAGCTTGGTATTCAGAAAGATTAACATTCTTTTCAAAATTAATCGCCCCGCACAACTATGTAGATCAATGGCTGGTTTCAATTTCAAGAGGCAGTAAATGGATATTTGATTCAAGGGACAATTTAAATTTATGGTTATAGAATATTTTATCAGTGACTGAAGTCATTACTTGCATTATTCAGAACATGTTCACAGATTTGTTTTATTCAGCAACATAATGTTACAAGCTTCCACAGCGGCTGCAACGCTGCTGCAGCTTCAAAATAAAACAAACGAGACAGTTTATTTTGAAAGGAAATGTTTGAAGCTCTGGGAAATACACTTATTCACTTTTTTGCCGAGAGTTAGATAAGATTTATTGAACTCACATATCTGTCCTTGTAGCTTGAGTCAGCAGCCGATTAGCTTAGCTTAGCATAAAGACTGGAAGCAGGGGGGAAACAGCTAGCTTGGCTCTGTCCAACAATGGTAACAAATTCTGCCTAAATATATCTTGTTTTTGAAATTTGTACAAAAAACAAGTGTAAAAATGATAATTTGCCGTTTTACTGGGGTCTACTGTATGTACCGGACGATTTCTTGGCCGGGACCAGTTGCCAGGCAACCAACGGATACTCCAGGAAATTTTTTACTATATGCTAAGCTAAGCTAACTTGCTGCTCCAGCTAAATATTTACTGTATTTAGCTTTTTTTTTTTTAAATTTTTTTTGTATGTCAATTTTTTTCAGTGATTACTTTTAATTGCTTCTCTTATCTCCTTTTCTTCTTTCCACCATACAGATAAAAAACATTCTGCACATTATTTCTTGCTCATGGTTTGCTTTGCCATCCCCCTTCCACCTTCACACAGGAAGCTCCTGAGTCCTATTCTCAATAGTTGGCCACCCATTCTCTAGCCAGTGGGTGATAAATTTCACACACACACAAGACACACAAGCCAGCAAGCATGCATGACACGATGCGTGTGTGTGTGTGTGTGCAGCAAAGCCGTTCTTTCTGTAGTGTTCAAAGTAACTGATGGGTGAAGCTGGACGGAGAGTTGTGGACCCAATGTCCTTTGTGCTCAAACAACCAGGACAAGAAAGACTCATAAATTGAGTCTTGTGCATGATGGTTGAGGTGCACCGTACTATTTCCATGGATAGATGACGATTTATGGTCTGAAACATGACATTTCTGCTGCATCAGCAAACTTTGTGAGCAAATATAAAACTGAGGACATGAAAAAAGGTTATGAACTTATTTTACATGTCATTTGATTTTACTATTGTAGCACATATGCAGATTGTCTTTCTTTATCTGTCAACATAGAGATTAATTTACTGCATGTGCTGCATAGAAGATATTAAAACAGAATTCAGCCTCAATCACAAATCTCTGTAAGTCCCATTGGCCAATCAGTCTGCCACCTTTCAAGTTTTATGTGTAGTTAGTAAAGCAGCAAGCCTCAGGTTTGGTCTTGACCTTGAGTGTTTGCAGTCATAATGAAAATGTTTGATCTTGATATAGGGCCGAGTCTAAATCCCTGGTGGAAAATCACCATGATACTGAACCTGTAATTTGAGTGTAGTTTGTTTGCAGTGTTCATGGCAGTGGATAATAACCAAGAAGTATAAATACATCCATGGATGCATCAAGGTTTCAGTATTTATACTATCTTTGCTTGTGTGTGCATTATAGTTACTGATTTAAGTGTGGTTGGATGCTCCTCAGCCTATAAGATCCATGCTTGGTGGAGATGGAGATGCTCGGGAAGGGTGAGAGGATTTATGACCAAGCGTTAGGAGCACTAATCTGTTGCAGGTGTTTCTGGCTGTTCAACCAGGCCATGCCTGCTCTCCTCCCCGGGAGGCCCCACCATATTTGAGTGTGTGTGTGTGTGTGTGTGTGTGTGTGTGTGTGTGTGACAGAGAAAGAAGCAGAAGGAGCGAGAGGAAGGGAGACATTTTTTACACGGCATCTGCAGAGGGATTATACCATCTCCACAACCCTCTCAAATCATCAAGAGTGTCAAGATAAGGACAAAGAGAACATGTATTTGATGACTTCTCCCCATCCGTCATATCAAACGAAAGACCACAAGAGAACAGCAGCAGCGCAAAAGAACTGTACAGTCCAAATGCCAAACTTTTATATTACAGATTCAAGGCCACTTATTCTCACTCTAGGAGAGTCAGTTGAATCCGAGAAAACTTCTTTTGTTTTTGTTTCTCAACTTTTCAAATCACACTATAAGTTTTAGTGTAGCTTGTTTTTGTTTTGTGACGGTGACAACTCACTCCAGGTATACAGTAGAAAACCACTTTATCAGCAGGGTACAACCTCTAGGGTGTATTACAATAAAGAAAAGACCACCAGGATGGATTGAGCCAACAGCTTTACAGGAAGCCTGCGGTGCCTTTGGGGATGATGAACAAAGACACAAAGGAACCCGCTGAGAAAGTCCTGCTCTGTAGGAAGTCTGCAACACCTAGTGTGGCCAGCTTTGGAAAGATGAAACTAAATGAAATAGAGAAGAATGGAGATGATGAGGAATCCAGGGGTGGAGAACAGTGTAGTCAGGAAACTGGGAAGTCGAGGATTGATATGGTGATGGAGGTTTAAAAAACAAAAACAGATAATTCAGTCTGTGAACACATGAGACCAGTATTGTTTTTTATCCAAAGACTTCAGTATTTCAAAAAAAGTGATTTCTGATTACTTGTTGTTGTATATCATGTCTTGGAGGCTGGGGGGAAACACAGAGTACAGAGATATTCATAATGGAGCATCTTACTTTGCTACTTTGGCACTACTGCCCTCATGTGGACATTTACAGGATCGTCCAGATAAGGGTAAAACCCACTTTTTCAACAAGTGGGTCATTAAGTATACACTTGGATTGGTTCTTATCAGTATGTATGACTGAATGTTTTAATTACAAAAAAGGATTTACACATAAGTTACCTTATACCAGTCCACTACCAAATAAAGGCAAAAATGAATCAAAAATAAAATAAAAGACAGGACAAAAGAAGAAATTAAACAGTTAATGTTAGCATGGAAAACATGTATTTTTATTTGTTTTCTTCTTTTACTAAGCCTTTTTCCATAGAACTGCAGTAATGTGAACATTTTGAGGTTTCCTCTGCTCTTCATTAACTTTGCCTTTTTTTGATTCTGCACTTAATGGCTGCTGGTACAGTAGTAAGTAGACTGCACTGGCTCTACTGTGCAGCTAGGAACAGAATGAGGTACTGGCTTTTATCCCTTGTGGACTTTTTGTAACTGCACATCTCACAGCAGTATGGTACGGAAGAAAGGGCAAGGTTCAGATGCTTTATTAAATAGTAACCTCATGCATTTGCCTATGATGGAAATGGCTTTTCCAACTGGAAATGCAATGATTTGGGCAGATAGTCTGTGTGAAAAAGAATATGAAGGCTAAATTTGGGTGGAGGAATATATCAAATATAAGACAGGGCTGCCCACAGTCTCACCATGGCGAGCATATATCAATACATGATAAATATGATGTCATAGGTTCTAAACCAATTAATAATCTGAATTTTAGGACAAAGGTAATGGTATTAGAGATAAATAGTTTTCATGGGTTGTAGTTGTAGGAGTTTTGGATGATGTAGTCTGTGATGAAAGGGAACCGGTCTTTGGTGAGAGTCAAAATCTGGGTGAACCAAGGGTAGAAGAGCTCTGACTGTCTCGTTGCTCCTGTAATGATGATGTTCTTGGCTGCTTCTGTAGCAGGGTAGGCTGGTACACTACTGACTCCCCTAGGATAGAGAAGAGTACTGCACTTAACTACTGTGGATTGCTCATCTTAAAAATCTGCACAGAACTATTAATGACACCAAATATCTATCAGTTGGTCAATACAAATGTATCAGTGTGCACTGAGCAACATGACACTGATCAGTTTGTTGTATCTGAGACACTTTTTGGACTTGATTGAAATACTCACAGTATACTTGACTAACCTGACTTTCTCCATGGCTGAATCAGTATCAATGAGCCCCAGTGTACATATAGAGATGAACACATTACTCTTCTTCATAGCCAATTTGTGCTGAAGAAACCCAAAGAAACCATTTTGATATACCTTAACCAACAAATTTGGTTGAGGTATATGGTGCCATGAAGGGACTGGACATTTTACCTGTGAAGAATCAAGAGTCAGGTCTCATAATTCAGTTTTGTCAGATGTAATTGAGGCCTTTTACTGATTTTTTTATACACACATACAATGTAATTTGTATGTATGGTGCATACATACAAATTAATAACTTTTTGGGATTCATCACTATACTCATTGAAAACATTCATGAGTAAGAACCAAATTAACATGTGGACTACTTATAAATTCATCGAATAAGCGCAAATCCTTAAATGATTTGAGACATAATCTTGGCCATGAAATAGCAAATAAAATATCAGCCAATGGCCAATGTGGTTGAGAACCAGGTAATCCAGACCTCCCAGCTTGTCCAGAGCAAACTCTACCACCCTGTCATTTTGGGAGTATTCTGGGCTCCCAAACTCAGGCACTTGTCTGCCACCTATAAGCCAACATCAGAACAAATGTGTTAACTGTCCTATGCAGCTGCAGAATAGAGAATAGAAAACATCTTTGGCTTACTGTAATACTGTCATTTTGCCAGATGTTGTATTTTATACCAGTTTACTGAAAATACTGCATATACTGATATGATGGATGTAGAACTCTTCAGCCAGTTGACAGAATATTGGTTTGAGCTTTGAGTCCATATATATGTTGAGAGATTCACTGACCTGTTGTAACACTTTGCCCCTCCTTGCTGTAATTACTAGCTGGGCACCAAAACGGGCATAGTGATATGCCATTTGTTCACCTATACCTGTACTGTATAAGGTTCAGCATGTAGGCAGATACCATAAAAAGATAAACTAATCAAAGTCCTCTTTAGGTTGCTTCATGTTAAAGTACATTGAGACACTTCTCAACTTTGACTCATTGCTCGTTATCATAAACAAAACCGACCTTAGAGGTTGGAGGAGCTGGAACTCATAGCCACAATCCTGTCTCCTCTTTGTATGGGTTAATGGAATGGTTAGATACTGTGTTCATTTAGTAGCTTATTACTGTACTCTTGTTGTTTCTAATACGCTGCTACTTTTTTGAAGTAATTCATTGCAGCTCCTCTTACAACTTATCCTTTGCATATTGTCAGTGAAATTTATGTAAGATACAGGTTTAATAAACGTTCTCTTTCCCACCGAAATGCTGCTTAAATGTGAAGACACAATATCGATGTGTTTTGTGCTCTCTCGTCACCAAGCATGTAATAAGGTCACATGTATGAAGTTGTGGTAGTAGTTTTTCATAGATTGATATAATGTTGTATTTGTTGAAGGGGATGTGCACGTACACTACCCCATTGACTCAAACCATATCATTTCATTACTTGTGGAAACTCGATTGTACACTGAATTCTTACAACGTGGATAAATGCTGTGTTCTCTCTCTGTTATAACGCCTCAGTCACAAGCAAAGTCAGATTATCACCAGTTACTCGCTCAGTTTGTGTCTCCTTTCCCAAATTCCTCCAGGGACACATTGAACTTTCATCATCATCGTTATACACTGATATTTTTTTCCAGTGCAGTGTGTGGTTTGTCCATTTTCCATGTAGTTCAGGCTGATCGATCCCAGTAACATGGTTCACACTGCAATGGACCATGTACACTCCGATGTGACGGTTGTGGTTATGGGGTGCTGTACTGAATTTGCTGAAGTAAGTTTGATGGAATTTTAGCATTTTTAATAATTTTTTATGACATTTTAGGGGTTTTTTGCCTGAAAGTGAAAAAACAGTGACTTCAACAGGCAGGGATATTACAATAACACAGCACTCAGTAGTGGAACATTTTCTGTGTCACAGTCCAGCAATAAATCATCACGTAGAACTGAACAAAATAGCAATACAATATCAATATTATGATTTGGGATTTTGGTCATTTTATTTTGTGAAGTGGCCTGAGTTTATATTTCGTGTTGTGCCTTGAAATTAAGACATATGAAGTCATCTGAATAATCTACCTCAACAAATTGAACAGCACAGTGCCTCTAACTGTTTGATCATCATTCAGTACTACTAATGATTTTCTTTCTTAAATGAGCCATTCCCAAAATACTGTATTGTCTGATTATTTCAATTAACCTGTATTAGTAGGCTCAAAAACCAAATAGCACTTAACAAATTCAGAAAGAACAGACATTTGTATAATTATTTGCCACATACATCACACAAAGCTTCAGGAAAATATTTAGTACTTTGTCCGATTTCTGTGTCAGGTCACACAGAATTCAGACCTTTTCGCAGCCGATGACTTTCAGTTGTTCTTTAACAAAGCAAATAGTTTTAGTTAGCTTTAGTTACTCGCCAATTACTTTACCACCTTACAGTGTGACATAAAAATCCTATAAAAGCCTGTCCATTATTTGATGGTTAGCTTTAATTATCTGACCTGTATGTTCATGACTTTGGTATTTGACATGGATATTAGTTCATTAAAGGGGCTTTCTCGGGGTCATCTGTGATTTAAAGATTATTTTCCTTAGATTCTTTGTCTTTGTACAGAAAATCTTCACCTGTAAGCCTTTAAATGTATTTCACACCATTCTGTATATGAATAACACTGTGATACCTATGGTTTAACGACCTGTGAGTCTAACACCACCTGTCACTGAAAAATAAAGCACTGAATATTTGCAGCTACAGTGGGGTCCAAAAGTCTGAGATCACTAGTCAAGATACTTCTATTTTGCATTTGTTTCAAATGCAATACTATTTTTTCATTTCAAATGATAATATCAGCCTAACAAATTGAGTGAAAAGTTGAATCTTCGTAAAATGTACATGAACTTCAGAATATCTTAGTATTTGGTATGTCCCCCTTTTGCTTTAATGACAGCATGCACTCACGCTGCATGGACTCCACAAGTTTGTGCAAAACATGATGACCTGTCCCCTTAGAAACCTTTTGTCTAGCCATGATTTGATGCTGAGAAAGCCATATTTATAACAGGTGAACACTGGCTGCAAGTTGAGTTATTTGAACAAGTCTCTGGTGAGTAAATCAAATCCACCTGAGTGTCATCTGATGCTTCAATGGAAAGGGTACAACTCAAGGAAATCTAACCTTTTGTACAAAGGATTTAAGGTTGTCAATGCCACAAATGTGCTAAAATTTGATTGCTGACCTAGAAAAAGTGTGTGCACCAAAGCCGTTCTTTCTGTAGTGTTCAAAGTAACTGATGGGTAAAGCTGGACAGAGAGTTGTGGACCCAATGTCCTTTGTGCTCAAAGAACCAGGACAAGAAAGACTCATAAATTGAGTCTTGTGCATGATGGTTGAGGTGCACCGTACTATTTCCATGGATAGATGACGATTTATGGTCTGAAACATGACATTTCTGCTGCATCAGTAAACTTTGTGAGCAAATATAAAACTGAGGACATGAAAAAAGGTTATAAACTTATTTTACATGTCATTTGATTTTTACTATTGTAGCACATATGCAGATTGTCTTTCTTTATCTGTCAACATAGAGATTAATTTACTGCATGTGCTGCATAGAAGATATTAAAACAGAATTCAGCCTCAATCACAAATCTCTGTAAGTCCCATTGGCCAATCAGTCTGCCACCTTTCAAGTTTTATGTTTAGTTAGTAAAGCAGCAAGCCTCAGGTTTGGTCTTGACCTTGAGTGTTTGCAGTCATAATGAAAATGTTTGATCTTGATATAGGGCCGAGTCTAAATCCCTGGTGGAAAATCACCATGATACTGAACCTGTAAGTGGAATGTAGTTTGTTTGCAGTGTTCATGGCAGTGGATAATAACCAAGAAGTATAAATACATCTATGGATGCATCAAGGTTTCAGTATTTATACTATCTTTGCTTGTGTGTGCATTATAGTTACTGATTTAAGTGTGGTTGGATGCTCCTCAGCCTATAAGATCCATGCTTGGTGGAGATGGAGATGCTCGGGAAGGGTGAGAGGATTTATGATCAAGCGTTAGGAGCACTAATCTGTTGCAGGTGTTTCTGGCTGTTCACCCAGGCCATGCCTGCTCTCCTCCCCGGGAGGCCCCACCATATTTGAGTGTGTGTGTGTGTGTGTGTGTGTGTGTGTGTGTGTGTGTGACAGAGAAAGAAGCAGAAGGAGCGAGAGGAAGGGAGACATTTTGTTACACGGCATCTGCAGAGGGATTATACCATCTCCACAACCCTCTCAAATCATCAAGAGTGTCAAAGAGAACATGTATTTGATGACTTCTCCCCATCCGTCATATCAAACGAAAGACCACAAGAGAACAGCAGCAGTGCCAAAGAACTGTACAGTCCACATGCCAAACTTTTATATTACAGATTCAAGGCCACTTATTCTCACTCTAGGAGAGTCAGTTATATGAATCTGAGAAAACTTCTTTTGTTTTTGTTTCTCAACTTTTCAAATCACACTATAAGTTTTAGTGTAGCTTGTTTTTGTTTTGTGACGGTGACAACTCACTCCAGGTATACAGTAGAAAACCACTTTATCAGCAGGGTACAACCTCTAGGGTGTATTACAATAAAGAAAAGACCACCAGGATGGATTGAGCCAACAGCTTTACAGGAAGCCTGCGGTGCCTTTGGGGATGATGAACAAAGACACAAAGGAACCCGCTGAGAAAGTCCTGCTCTGTAGGAAGTCTGCAACACCTAGTGTGGCCAGCTTTGGAAAGATGAAACTAAATGAAATAGAGAAGAATGGAGATGATGAGGAATCCAGGGGTGGAGAACAGTGTAGTCAGGAAACTGGCTGTACTGTGCAGATAGGAACAGACTGAGGTAGGCTAAAATGAAACAAACCTGAACCACTGGCTTTTATCCCTTGTAACTGCACATCTCACAGTAGTATGGTACGGAAGAAAGGGCAAGGTTCAGATGCTTTATTAAATAGTAACCTCATGCATTTGCCTATGATGGAAATTACTTTTCCAACTGGAAATGCCAAGATTTGGGCAGATAGTCTGTGTGAAAAAGAATATGAAGCCTAAATTTGGGTAGAGGAATATATCAAATATAAGACAGGACTGCCCAGAGTCTCACCATGGCGAGCATATATCAATACATGATAAATATGTATTTATTTATTTATTTATTTTATGTAAAAGGTACAATGTACAGCTCAAACATAAATGTCACCACTGGATGCACTGTACCAGATTATAGCTTCAAGTTAATTCGCATCTGTAGTCCCCTTGGCAGGTCAGAGCAAAGAAATAACACAATAACAAACAGTACAGAGTAAAAACATACATACAAAAAAGAACACACAAGACACTCAATACACACAATAAAGTCATGAAGACCATAAAATAGAATATCAAAATCAGTGAGTGCAGAGCTGAGCAGCTTTTAACAGACTTTTTAAGTTGGTTTTGAAAGTGCTGATAGAGCTGCAGCTCCTCACATCATCAGGAAGGTTGTTGCATTGATTTGTGGCTGTTACAGAGAAAGCTGATTGCCCAAATGCAGTGTGGTGAAATGGTATGGTACAATCTCTTATAGAGGATATTCTGGAGGATCTAATAGAATTTACTGAGTGAGTATACACAAAGTCATGTAGTGGAGGAGAGGCCAAACCATTTAAAATTTTATAAAGCAGGTGCAAATGTAAAAATAATGTAAAATTCTCAAAGCTCAGTAAATTGTATTTCCAGTACCCTACAGTGATGGAGGTGCATTGGCATTTTGTCCAGAGTTTTTAGAGTTTGTTTGTATAAAGGACTCCAGAGGTCTCCAGCCTGCTCCCAACATGCGATGCAATAGGACATATGGGAAAGGATCAAAGCATGCATAAATATCTTGGCTGTGTCCAGAGAAAGACAGTTTCTAATATGTCTAAAATTTGCGAAATTGTACTTTATGGTGTTAACCATTTTTTTAAACATGTTTCTTAAAGGTTAAATTTGGATCCAGTACCACACGAAGATATATAAAATCAGTGACTATGTCAGTCCTTTTGCCTTTGTAGAGAATATCAGCATTAGGAGAGAAAAAAAAACATACCTTTTGTCTTGTTTACATTTACACTCAGACATGATTGATCAATCCAATGTATGATCCTTTCTAGCGCAAGTACTAGCTTGGTAGCTGCTAATTCAGCTGTTTTTGCATGTGTGTATACAACAGTATCATCTGCATACATTTGTAGTTCTACATCATGACACTGTTGAGGGAGATCATTAATATATAGGCTAAATAATAGGGGACCAAACACTGACCCTTGTGGAACACCCAAACTTTAACACATGGCATCCTATTAGATAAATATGAAGACATCCATGCCAACGCTCTAGATGAGAAGTTAAATTTAGAGTCCCGATATTAGAACATCAGGATTGACTCTATTGAATGCTTTACGCAGATGTAAAAATACAGCAGCAACTACTCCTCCTTTATCGAGCCTTTATTTAATTTGCTCTATTAAGTGCAAGGTAGCAGTTTCAGTCGAATGAGTTGCTCTAAAGCCAAACTGCATACAATGTAGACCAACTTGTTTGTAGTAAGAAAAGCTGTCAGTTGTTCATATGATGTCATAGGTTATAAACCAATGTTACAAACCTTGTGGACTTTTTGTAACTGCACATCTCACAGCAGTATGGTACGGAAGAAAGGGCAAGGTTCAGATGCTTTATTAAATAGTAACCTCATGCATTTGTCTATGATGGAAATTACTTTTCCAACTGGAAATGCAATGATTTGGGCAGATAGTCTGTGTGAAAAAGAATATGAAGGCTAAATTTGGGTGGAGGAATATATCAAATATAAGACAGGGCTGCCCACAGTCTCACCATGGCGAGCATATATCAATACATGATAAATATGATGTCATAGGTTCTAAACCAATTAATAATCTGAATTTTAGGACAAAGGTAATGGTATTAGAGATAAATAGTTTTCATGGGTTGTAGTTGTAGGAGTTTTGGATGATGTAGTCTGTGATGAAAGGGAACCAGTCTTTGGTGAGAGTCAAAATCTGGGTGAACCAAGGGTAGAAGAGCTCTGACTGTCTCGTTGCTCCTGTAATGATGATGTTCTTGGCTGCTTCTGTAGCAGGGTAGGCTGGTACGCTACTGACTCCCCTAGGATAGAGAAGAGTACTGCACTTAACTACTGTGGATTGCTCATCTTAAAAATCTGCACAGAACTATTAATGACACCAAATATCTATCAGTTGGTCAATACAAATGTATCAGTGTGCACCGAGCAACATGACACTGATCGGTTTGTTGTACCTGAGACACTTTGCATTTGGACTTGATTGAAATACTCACAGTATACTTGACTAACCTGACTTTCTCCATGGCTGAATCAGTATCAATGAGCCCCAGTGTACATATAGAGATGGACACATTACTCTTCTTCATAGCCAACTCATGCCGAAGAGCCCCGAAGAAACCATTCAAGGCAAATTTGGTTGAGGTATATGGTGCCACGAAGGGGCTGGGCATTTTACCTGTGAAGAATCAAGAGTCAGGTCTTATAACTTAATTCATAACTTAATTTTGTCAGATGTAATTGAGGCCTTTTTCAGATTTTTTTTAATACACACTTACATATAAATTAAGAACTTTTTGGGATTCATTGGAATTGTACTCACTGAAAATGTTCATGAGTAAGAGTCAAATTTACATGTGGACTACTTATAAACTCATCTAATAAGCACAAATCCTTAAATGATCCGTGGTGTTATCTTGGCCATGAAATAAAACATCAGATAAAATACAGAATATAAAAGGTTTAGTGGTCCAACACTTTTCATCATTTCACAAAACAATCTCAACTTGAGGACCACCTAGTAGCTTTTGATCGCATCATACAATCATAAGCAGATAGAATTTTTTACTAGTCCTTAAGGTGCAAAGAAAAATGGACTGGATCTTCAACAGCAGATGGAGTTTGCTCCAAAAAAAAAAAAAAAGAAATTCGAACTTTGAACATTTCCGTGACAACTGTGCAAACTCTGCCTGCTGATGAAACTCAAGTGATATGATCGAAAGCTCCTGAACAGCTACAAAATGGACCTTGAGGTGAGATTTTTAAGATTTCCAAGGTAAAGAGTGGACTTTGAAACTCCACGTCATCATTATTTCGGCCTAGCCTAATATAATAAAAGAAATGAGGCCAAATTATACCTTATTTGTTATTAATAGGTAAAAACACAAAAAACTGGATTGGTCCTATAGGCATCATTCAGCATTATTCATTGCTCATTTAGTAACACAATAATCATCCATTTTAAAATGTATTGTTCATAAAGTCATACATATCTCTAAAAATGATGTTACAAACATACCTAAAAGTGATGAAACAACCACTAGTGATCCTTTACTTTGCTCAAGGGAGGCCAGAGCTTTCCACGCCATCTGAATATAGCTGAAGAAGTTGGCCTTTGGAAAGTACACACACACACACACACACACACACACACACACACATACACACACAGAGGTTAATGCATTCCCCTCATTTCATGTGCTGATAGACCATCAAAATGCTGCCTTTACCTTCATCAACCACCTGGTGTGTTCCACATCTCCCTCCCACATGCTGAAGGGGCTCGGGCCAATGTGGTTGAGAACCAGGTAATCCAGACCTCCCAGCTTGTCCAGAGCAAACTCTACCACCCTGTCAGGTTCTGACTCACTGGCCATGTCTGCTGCTATGTAGTGAGCTTTCTGGGCTCCCAAACTCAGGCACTTGTCTGCCACCTATAGGCCAACATCAGAACAAATGTGTTAACTGTCCTATGCAGCTGCAGAATAGAGAATAGAAAACATCTTTGGCTTACTGTAATACTGTCATTTTGCCAGATGTTGTATTTTATACTAGTTTACTGAAAATACTGCATATACTGATATGATGGATGTAGAACTCTTCAGCCAGTTGACAGAATATTGGTTTGAGCTTTGAGTCCATATATATGTTGAGAGATTCACTGACCTGTTGTAACACTTTGCCCCTCCTTGCTGTAATTACTAGCTGGGCACCAAAGCGGGCATAGTGATATGCCATTTGTTCACCTATACCTGTACTGGCCCCAGTCAGCAATACCCTGGCACCTCTGAGAGATTCTGAAACAAATTCATACAGTTTTTGGTAGAGTAAGGGATTACACATTATCAATACATGAAAGAAAAACAAAAATAAAAACCAAATCATATGGGGGTGTAACCACAGGTGTGATGATGGCAATAAATAAACATTTCAGTTTGAGTACCACTGATACGCCTTTTGAAATTTAAATAAAATGGGCCTACTGGTATTTTGCCTGGGCAGGTGTTTGTGCCTTTTGGTAAATATAAATTTATATTTAGTCATTTCAAAATGTATATATGTATATAAGTGTTATCACATTGAACCAGTTATTTCAGTTTCATGCTATGAAAACAGCATCTGTATTTTTCCTATAAAGTTCAGCATGTAGGCAGATACCATAAAAACATAAACTAATCAAAGTCCTCTTTAGGTTGCTTCATGTTAAAGTACATTGAGACACTTCTCAACTTTGACTCATTGCTCGTTATCATAAACAAAACCGACCTTAGAGGTTGGAGGAGCTGGAACTCATAGCCACAATCCTGTCTCCTCTTTGTATGGGTTAATGGAATGGTTAGATACTGTGTTCATTTAGTAGCTTATTACTGTACTCTTGTTGTTTCTAATACGCTGCTACTTTTTGTTTTTGAGGTAATTCATTGCAGCTCCTCTTACAACTTATCCTTTGCATATTGTCAGTGAAATTTATGTAAGATACAGGTTTAATAAACGTTCTCTTTCCCACCGAAATGCTGCTTAAATATGAAGACACAATATCGATGTGTTTTGTGCTCTCTCGTCACCAAGCATGTAGTCAAGTCACATGTATGAAGTTGTGGTAGTAGTTTTTCATAGATTGATATAATGTTGTATTTGTTGAAGGGGATGTGCACGTACACTACCCCATTGACTCAAACCATATCATTTCATTACTTGTGGAAATTCGATTGTACACTGAATTCTTACAACGTGGATAAATGCTGTGTTCTCTCTCTGTTATAACGCCTCAGTCACAAGCAAAGTCAGATTATCACCAGTTACTCGCTCAGTTTGTGCCTCCTTTCCCAAATTCCCCCAGGGACACATTGAACTTTCATCATTTTTTTCATCAATTAAGACATATAGTTCTCTGAAGTCATCCGAATAATCTACCTCAACAAATTGAACAGCACAGTGCCTCTAACTGTTTGATCATCATTCCAGTACTACTAATGATTTTCTTTCTCAAATGAGCCATTCCCAAAATACTGTATTGTGCAATTATTTCAATTAACTTTTATTGATAGGCTCAAAAAACAAATAACACTTAACAAATTCAGAGTGAGTCTAACACCACCTGTCACTGAAAAATAAAGCACTGAATATTAGCAGCTACAGTCCAAACGGTCCAAAAGTCTGAGATCACTCAAGATACTTTTTGTTTCAAATGCAATGCAATTTTTTTCATTACAAATGCTATCAGCCTAACAATTTGAGTGAAAAGTTGAATCATTGTAAAATGTACATGAACTTCAGAATATCTTAGTATTTGGTATGTCCCCCTTTTGCTTTAATGACAGCATGCACTCAAGCTGCATGGACTCCACCAGGTTGTGCAAACATGATGACCCATGTTGTCCCAACATGATCTGACAATGTTACAAAGACCATCTTGTGATATAACAATATGCTTTTTTTCCCCCTCAGTGCCCCTATTAATGTTCAGTGGGGTTGAAGTCGGGTGACTGTGGAAGAAAGTCCATGACAGCCAGGACTCCTTGGTCTTCTTTGGTCTTCAAGTAGTTCTAGCAAAGCTTTGAGGTGTATCCATCTCCCCCCCCCCCCTCCCCAACGTGGTTTAGTGCTGACTGGAGTCTTGCATTTAGTCTGGAGTCTTTATTTAGCAAATTCTGTATCTGTGATTAAGTAGCTTTTCTATCTCTCAGGGAACTAAGCTTGATATATTGATCTTCTGACTTTTGGTCTGCCTGATTGTGGTTTGGATACAACTGATCCAGTTTCTGCAAAGCATTTTGAGTTCCATGCACTGCCCCCCTTAGAAACCTTTAGTCTAGCCATGATTTGATGCTGAGAAAGCCCCTCTTTGCTTAGAATAACAATTTGACTTCTTCACATGATTCCTACTATCACAATGCACTTAGTAAGCAATGATCTGCTGGAAACTTGAGGCACAGCCATATTTATAACAGGTGGACACTGTTAATTGAAGGAGCTTCTGATGAGTAGATCAAATCCACCTTAGTGTCATCTGAACGCATGCTTCAATGGAAGGGATACAACTCAAGGAAATCTGACCTTTTGTACAAAGGAGTTAAGTTGGTCAATGCCACAAATTTGCTTAAATTTGATTTCTGACCTAGAAATAGTGCAGAATCTTAAATATTTCTTCTTCATTTTACATGTCATAACTTCTTGTGCTTTTAAATATTTCTGAATCCTCAAACGTTCTGATTATTTCCAGGTTTAAGTGAAAATATTTTCAATGTGTTCTCAGACTTTTTGACTCCACTGTAAATATGCTACATACCGTTAAATACCTGCATACCTCAACTTCAATTAAGCACAAAACAGAATCACTTTGATCTTCTTGCATCTAACTTACCTGCATGAAAACTGGGTGCAGTCCACCTGACAGCCAGGAAAACAACACCTACACTAGCTAAAAAGACTTTTGTAAAAGTTTTCATTTTGTAAACTAGTTGGTAGCTTTCTTAATTTAAAGTGCCTGGATTTCAGGAGTAAAGCCAGCATTCCAGGACTGCCTTGCACAAGAAATATAGCCATTTATATAATCCTGATCCCCTCCCCTCTTTTTCTTGGCGTGTAAAAAAGTGGGTGTGTTGTTCAGATAAGAGGTTCTTTGAACTTGACTCTAGGTGTGAAGAGGGTACTGCAGCACCCCCTGACGGATGGTAGAGGACTTACACGTTCACAACTATAAACCCTATGAGACCCGTGGGGCCGTATACGAGGCTGTAGCGGCTTCACTTTTAAAGCTAGAGTGAAGATACTGGTATCATACGATACCAGACGACCTAAGGCAGCTATTGGTACCAACCATGTCATAATAGCTTGTCGGAAAGAGGATTAAATAACGCTCCAAAGAAGTGCTCACCATCCAACCACCAAAAAAATGCAATTCTTACAGAAATCTCCAAATGTTAAAAGTGTTTGATACCAAATCACAGCATGAATTTTTCTGTGGTGTTCCTCAAGGTCTTGGTATCATAATGTGATATCTTAGAGGGGTTTTTACCATTTTATATCAACCCAAGTTTCATTTCATTTTTGTTGGTTATGTTCATATTTTAATGATATTTTGATTTCTATAAGTAGTTAATAGTGGAATAGTGGAAAACATGCGCAAACCAATGTATAGTTTACACCATATATCATTTATAAAGTTCTTTTTCATATGGTTGTTGAGGGCATTACACATTGCGTCATCCCCACAGCACCCACTTGAAACATGTTCCCCGGCTCTGAATCATGCTTCTCAGATAGAAATTTAAAAATGTTGTTTTTTTGAAAAATATAAATTGGAAAATATATCACCCCATTCATTTTATAATCACCGTCCTTTAAAAAATAGGGCGTCAAAATTGTGGTTCAAGTGGCTGTAAAGGCAAAAAAATAATAATAATCTGAGAAGAACGAATCCAAGAGGCTGTGACGTAACTAGCGCTAGCTTTTGAAATGGCAACTTTATTGACACCAAACTTGTGCACAGGGTTCAAGGCAGGGTTGTCCTTCAGTGAAGCTAAAGCCATCCATGAGCTAACCTAACCAGATAGCCTTCACCCCGGCTTATTCTTGCTGTACTTGGAATAACTGTACACAAAAGGAAACCACACCGCTGTGGACCATGGCGGCAAGAATTTTGCCCGTTGTAAAGTGAGTATATCTCATTTCATCCGTAACTTCATATACGTTTTTGCTGCTGTATTTGCTAACCCTAACTGTTGTCCGTTAGCCAGTGTGGCTAACGGACACTAAGCTAACTGTCAGTCTGCCAGAGGGCTCTCCAGCTGTCATCTTTACTTTGCCTTTTTAATAACTCAAAAGGAAGAATATTATATTATGTATATATTTATTGTTCTGAAATGAATGAACATTCTGAGATCGCTAATGTTTTAAAACTAACAAACTAACTAACTAGCGTTAACTTTTAATAATATCTGCCCATCACTGTAGTGGAACTAACATGTACTCTTGTTTTTACTTAGGTTAACGCTAGTTTGACGTGGTTTAAGGTGGATATAAGGGTGTGTATTTTTGGCTGAGTGCCTCTATTCTTTAATTTCCAGACTGGCCACCAAGGTGACCATTGCAGGAGGAGCTCTCTATGTTGCCTATGACTCTGGTCTACTGGGAAGCAGTGAGCAGGGCTCAGTGGCATTGGAGAAAGCCAAAGCAGCAGTGCCACCCGCCATGGAGGAATGGATGAAGTACTTTGGCCTGGAGGTACTGATAACACACACCGTCCAGGATCCCTCTTGAGATTTTTAAGACATTTTTACAAGACAAATATTTACAGTACTACAGTGAACAGTTTCTAGCTGTGCTGGTCACAAATCAGTCCAGGGGCCAGATGCATAAGAGATGCGTACTCACAAAAACCATGCATACACCATTTCACACATGTGAACTGGTATTTGTAAACACAGAATGTGCAGTGAAAATGTGTGCACCTCACACTTTCTTCAGACCAGGCGTTTTTCCAAAGTGATCTGAGGGTGATGTGATGAGGTGAGACACAGAATCTTTTAATAAAACATTGTTTGTTTAGGTTGATAACCAGCTTTACTGATTGTGATGTTTGTTTGTTTTTAATTTTTGCATTTACACATAGATTTGTAAAATGTCAATCGAAGGCACATTTATAAACGTAACATTGATTAATTACTTTTGTGTAATTAATTTTATCATTCTTTTAATTTACACAGGAGTCAACATTTTATTTTGCTCTTAATATTCTTTTTTATTTTATCCTTAGTTGTGTCACACCTTGTAAAAATCCGTTTAGATATGAGAGCTACAGACTAATCATAGATTACATTTCTGAGATATCACTGCCGACAATGGTTTACAGGTCCATGTGATGAATTAATGATATGGTTGGTATAAAGAGCTGCACAGCCATGCGTAATGGTCACGCGTAATGACAGCTCTTCTGCTGTTGGAGAACCTCGCTGGTGCAACACAATCACAATCAACACAATGCAAACACAATTGTGGAAGTGGAAATGAGGCTCGTGCACATGCGCCCAGTTCCTCAATGACTGAGATTTATAAAACAGAACCATGCATACAAGCAGGTTCATAAAACTGATGAAAAGAATGCATCTGCATATTTCTGGCTTTGTTTGTACACATAGTATTAGTCATGAATCTACACAGAGTTTTATGCATCTGGCCCCAGGTGATTTAATAATAAAATGGACAAAATAAAAACAGCAATAGTAATGAAACTCTCATCGATTCAGTTAAGTCTCTTAACAACCATTTCAGATGCAGTACAAAGGACTGTAAAAGTTAAAAAAATCTCCTTTTTAAGAAATGACATGAATAGTAGACATCATTGTGTGACTTAAGTAATAAATAACCAAGTGTCAGTATGTTCTTCCTACAAAATACTCTAGTGATGCTTCATAATGTGTTTACTATTCCTATTCTGTTGTAATTCTGCAGTAATATGACTATTCCCACTTATCAGTGAAGATCATCATTGCCAGTAGAAGGTCTGGTGCACTTTTTCACCACATAATGTTGAGTGGCATCACAAGTAAATACTGATCAGCCAAAATGATGTCTTTCGTATTTCAATCATTATTTCATTTGAACTTTTTTGAAATGTTACAAGCTTTAATGTGAATGTAATAAAATGTACATAACTACAAAGTATTTTACTACACTGTTTCAAAATAATGAATCCTCTCTCTCCTCAGGCTCAACTTCCAACGGTGCCTAAGATTGAATTCTCCCCTGTTCAGAGCTGGAATTCTGGTAAGAGCTCAATCATAAGCTTGTTCCTTTTTTGAAAGAGTGTGAAAATTCAGTCAGATGCATCGATACTGTTAGCGTTTAATTGGTGCAGTAATCAATTTAAGCATCACTTTTGACTTTGAGATTAGTAGGGGTGTCACGATTTCGATTCTAAATCGAAAATCGATCGAAATGAGCTTTCAATTTTCAACCTTGGAAATCTCCATCCGCGTCTACTTGTGCACATCTGGCATGCATCTGAAGGAAAAAAAAAAACATTTCAAAGACGACACAGTGTAGCTTACTGGTAACCTGCAGCTGCATTACTTTTCGAGACACCTTGGCCACTGCCAGAGTCAGATGACGGAGAAACAACACAAATGGAAAATCCTCCTGCTTCCCTGAAGTCACCGGTGTGGCAACATTTTGCCTTCCTTGTGAGTTGTGTAAACAATGAACTCATCATTGACAGAAAAACTAGTTTGTAGGCTACGCTCCACACTTTGGTAAAATTGGAAATATATTGACAGATTGACGAGGATTAATCCTGGTGGCTTTTGCAGGTGAGGAAACTTAAACTGTAGTTGTAAAGTACCCTTCTGCCATCTAGTGGCTCTTCTTTTTGCTTTTGTGTTTGTTCCCAATTGACTGGTGATATATGTTATTTACTTAGTTATTTAATTTAACCATATGGTCTTAGTGTGGCACATTCCAAAAAAATATGGCGGTTATATCACTCTTGATACCAGGCAACATATCTTTCTAAAGAAGAATTTGAAAATGTAAATGGTTGTCAGAGCATAAAACTAATGACCTGTTGATCTTTACAAATCAAGATTGCATAGTCTAACAATGGCATAGCCGTCAGTGCTTAAAAAAAAGGGTAAATCGAAAATTGTTACCTTAAAGTCAGAGCTCAAATGGAATCGTGGATTTGGAGAATCGTGACACCCCTAGAGATTAGTATTTGTCTTTGGCTTAAGACCTTAAATGCCTTTATGTGTTGTTGATGCCTCAAACCTAAACCTTTGATCTTTGTTACATTTTATTGCAGGAGTGCGGTGGACAATTTCAACTCTTTCAGATGCCCCAACAAAAGTAACTGAATACACAAATCAGGGTTTGCAGTACCTGAAAGACCTCACCAAGTGAACAGGAATTCTCTGGACAACCTGATATTTATCCTTTTTTTTTTTTTTTTTTGACTTTGCACTTGAGAAATTGCATTACCTCTTCAAAAGTTGTAACCCCTCACAAGAAAGAAGAAACACCCTACATGAGAGAAAAAAAGGAGTGTAGTCTCCAAAGTGTGGGTACTGTGGTTTCTGTAAATGATGGTGGCATTGGCTGTGAGTTGTGTTGTACATAACCCTCGGACGCAAAATGTATTTTAAAAAGTTGTTCTTTCATTCTGTGTATACCATAAATTTGTGTATACCAACAAATTGAATTTTGCTCAACAGTCTAATACAATATTTTGCTCTTCTTTGTTCACCAACCACATAAATCATGTTATGAAGATGTCTGTTGTATATATGCAGTTTCACCGTTTGACTAAATACATCAATCTCAAAACACGTCATGTCTTTAGTATGATTCATTGAGTCAAAATATAGATATATATATATTGTGTATATATGTTATGACAGTGTGCTCAAAGAATAACACCACACAAATGTGCAAAAGTCTTTATTACCCATGACAGAATAATTATGACACAAATTGCCTGTTGGTGCTGCTACAACTTCAGAGCAGGAGGTGATTAAAAGCATGAAAAAAAAAAAAGAGCGCACACAGTCATTTGTAATTCCACTCTACACAACACAAACACTCCACAGCCCCACTGGTGGTGATGTATGGTGTTAACCTCTTTTTTTTTTTTTGTTGTTGTTTTTTTTTTATTTTAATGCGGATTAGGCAAATGGTACTGATTCCGCCACATGTTGTTACTTCTCCACCGACAAAATAACTGAGATTTGAAAGTCTCCGGGCACTCTATTCAGATGATGGTGCATGCGGAGTCTTGACAGCCAAAAATAACAGTAACAGTATACCTACTGGTTGACTAGTTTACCGAGGGGGATACTCTGAATAACATGAAGAAGGCCAAAACCAATTCAGCAACTAGGACATATTGATAGTTGGGTTGGAGTACATACCGCAAGCATAGATGTCATGTTGTAAGACTAAGAGACAAAGTTAGAAACACCAGAACCAGAGTTAGTTGTCAGTTGATTATACCTTTTGAAATATTGTTTATAATTGATGTATATTAACAACACTTTTACTAAAAGCTGGTGGTGTTTTGATGAGATATTCATATGAATGAGAATAACCACAACAGGTAAAATTACAAGGCATTTTACACAAGTTGTACAGATTAAATACTGTCATCTGAATGTATTGCGACAATTTTTTTTTTTTTTCTGTTTATCTTCATGCGTGTGATGTAAAGCATATTCTGCCACATTTGCTCTCAAAGAAAAAGCATTTGGGGAAAACTACATAGCATATCTTAACCTAAACATGTAAACTTTATACAATAAAGTGCTCCCCACAATATTAACAGTGAGATTATACAACCATTGATGATGCGTGTTAAGAGTTAAAGAACATTTTCATACTGCATAAAGATCAAAACACAACATTTAATATAAACTGATGATCACAAAACTTTCCTCAAGCTGTCAGTGTCACCATACTGTTAAGAAGAGTTTGAATGAAAACCAAATAGCAGCCTTCATACGCAATGATTCATTAAGAGTGCAGATATTCAGAGATACTGGATGTGCAATATTGCAAAATGACAAGCCTGAAGGCACTTTATGATTTTTGTGGATTCAAATTTAAATGGTAGTGCATCTTCATCAAACAGCAGTAAGGATCTGATGTTCCTTGTGCTGTTAGAGCCTGTGTACAAACCTTCCTTCAAGGTTAAAAGACGAGATGCCCTGCATGAATCACATAGTTTATTATGTAGCCAATTCATAAAGCCATGGATACAACAATACTAAATGTGGTACAAAGGTGCAGGAGTATATTTCCACATGAGCATAATTCACTGGAATGGCTTTTGGAAATATAATAATAAGGTGGTTTTACAATGCTCATTTCATTCATCTCTTCCAATACTAACATTGAATTTGATATTACTGTTGGATAAATAAAGTATTCATATTTACCGGCCCTATGATTCAGTAAGTGCCTCAATGGAAGGCATCTATTCCAAACATAATGTGTATACGGTAGCATGCTTATTAGCTATTTAGATAATCCAAAGAAATGTGGCTTTAAAAGGCTTTTTTTTGTGCAGCTTTGTTAGTCAGTTGTTATCTCAAGGACAACATTGGAAGTGCAGTAACAACTGCACATTGGAGCTGTTGGGCAGCGCAATCTTGAACTGTCCAAACTGTATAAAGTAGAGCAGCAACAATAAAACAAGTTGACTCCCTCCTCGCAATAGCCAAGCATAGCGGTGCTACAGTTCTGCTGTGCATACAAAAAATAAAATAAAATAAAATAAAAATAAAAAAAAGATTGCACTTTCTTCTGAACAATAAAGCACATTAACTATTCAACCCTGCCATGGCTTTAAATAACAGTTTATAATGATGAGTGAAACAGAAGCAGATGGAAGGAGGCTGGAGAGTGAGATAAAGTGTCCACTATTTCTAGGTGGTTTTGACCAAGTCATAGACATGGATATGAAAGTCATCATCGTATTTGATATAGTAGACAGAGGGCTTGGCTGGGACCTGGTAGATAACCAGGCCCGTCCTCTTCACACCCTTGTCAGTAACATACTCCACTTGTTTCCCCACCAGACTCTCCGTCTCCTCGCCCGGCTTCCTGTCTGCAGGCAACAGGTGCTTGTTTTCTGAAGGAAGAAATGAACAATGGAGGGGAAAATCTTTTATGTTTTGATATTACAACTAAACAGGAAATTTGTCAGTACTGGAGTTTTTTAGTTTTTCCACAGTCAACAGTAGTTTAAAATTTCATGAGTGTAAACCATCAAACACCTACTGTAAGTAACTCAGAGTGGGCATAAAATAATGCATGAAAAGGATTAAAAACAAAGGTTCCACATTATTTTTGAATTGTGCATTTAAGCTGTCCAGTCTTTACACTTTATCACTAAAAATGCAAAAACTGGCTTCTTCTCTCTCATAAGAAGTATTCAGCCGAATTAGGATTCATTTTAAAAAACTCATCTATTTTTTTACAGACCTGGAAATAAAAATAAAAAAAACACGTTCTTCAAAAACCAAGATTTTTCCAGACCAGTGTAAGAATCCTGCCTATTTTAATCATATCCTAGTTAAGCTCTTAATCTGTTTGCTGAACATTATCATGGAAAGCTCTAACAGACTAAAATAAACAATTTTGCATAATGGCTGAGTATACTGATATTTTTGTAGGATTTCTCACAATCTGGATTAGATTTAAGAGCTACTGTAAATGTTTAAGTGTGCCAAGTCATTTGAATATACTGAAATTAGAAGCAGCAACTTGTGCTTGTTTAAACATACCCATTATCCCTGAAGCAGCTCCAGAAACAGTTGTTTGATGAAACCACTGATCTTGGAATTTTTTAATAGTCTGGCAGAAACATTTTCATGACAATAAATATCTAACTTCCCCACAAAAACACTGCCTGATTGAACTCCAAGTATTATAAGTATTTTACTTTTTCTAGAAAATTGTCACTCTTGACATGACGATGTCAAGAAGACAACAAGTGCTTACTTTAAAATAATTAATTTTGCTTATTTGCTAATGAGAGTCAAACCACCTTATGAGGGCTTGTGGTGAGTACAAACTTCAGTGGTCACATGGTATCCATGCCAAAAAAAAAATATATGATCTTCCAAAGTGGAAAAATTATTTCCATCACATAGTGGTTCCTCTTGATCTTAATTATAAAGCCTTGGGACAAGATTATAAAAGTCTTAATAAGTATCAATCTCTCTTTGTTACACACAAATTATCAGTACCTGCTTCAGGCAGAATCCTGAGGTCTCCGTCAGCATAGTCGTCCCACAACTGGTACATATAAAGAACGGGGTCCTTTTCATAAGTGATATAATACCAGTTGGTCATGATTGGGGCTCTGGAGAGGACCATGCCTCTCCACTCATTCTTCTCTCCATCCTCCTTTTCAAACAGATGCTCCACAGCTTTGCCCACCAGCTCCTCCGCCCCTGGAGGTATCTTGATCTTGTTGTTTACTGTGGAGACACGGGTGAAAAAGGCAAACATATAACCCAACCTTTATTATATGACTATGTGTGTCTACAACATGACTTGTTCAAAGTAGCGGGCACAGATTAAAAGAGAAGCCTCTCTTAACTCACCAACTTTTTCCGACAGGACTTGTAGGTTTGACACCCTCTCATCCTTGAACAGCTCGATGCCATAGACGCAGTCGAAGCCGTCATACTTCACCATGAAGAGAGAAGGGTTTACACTAAGTCTGTCCAGCACCGTTCCCTTCCATTTACTCTGGTTGCCCTTCTCACGCCAGTTATGCTGAATGCGGACTCCCAGAATACTGTTGGGGTCAGGGCTTACTGTGTCACTCAGTTCCCCGCTACTCCGCTTTCTGGTAAAACAGGATGAATATGAAGGTCTGCGTGTCTGTGCGATTAAGGGTTTAAACACAGTACAGTGTGTACCTTACACATACAGAACAACTTCATCATATCAGGCTGTGGAACATTTTCAGTGTTTCTTTACATATCAATATTTGCATTTGAGATCTTTCTGTAAAGTTACTGTAGGCTGAGTTGAGGCCACTTCAAATAAAATTTCTTATTAAAGTCTATTTGCAACAATATCCAAACTTATTTTACTATTTTAAACACAGCTAATTATTTTATTCAAAATACAATATGAAATTTTGTTATATATTGCAGCCATAAGTCAAAAGAGAGCTATTTGTTAATTTCAGTGGCTTATTCCTGTTTTTACCACTTGTTTATGTAGCTGTGACATTATGGTTTAACTGTTATTTTCTGGTACCACTAATAATGGCATCACATGATGGCATATACAGTAGTTTTATTTCTACATACCTGCCCCTTTTCTTGGACATGCCTCCAGAAATTCAAAGGCTACTGAATAAGAGAAAGACACGGCAATGTTCAGTTAATATGTGACTTGAGTATGGCAGCTGTCAAACTTCACATGTATTGCCACAACATGAGGAAGGCCTCTCCTTCAGCT
This sequence comes from Scomberomorus guttatus, assembly GCA_038419695.1. Classification (NCBI taxonomy): domain Eukaryota; kingdom Metazoa; phylum Chordata; class Actinopteri; order Scombriformes; family Scombridae; genus Scomberomorus; species Scomberomorus guttatus. The sequence goes on along the minus strand of CM076454.1, from coordinate 12,119,492 downwards.
GAAAGGATCGTCTGTTTGAGGAGACCTGTGACAGGCTGCAGTCTGCTGAGCAGAGACTGACAACTCCAACAGCCAATGGCTTAGCATGATGGAATAACTTCCTGGGTAATTTACTTTTAACTACTACAGTCATGGAGGTCACTGTTTGTGAAGCACAGTCTTCTTAGGCGACACTGCCTGGCTCAGTTATATATCAGAGCAAAGTTTAGCGTAAAAAGCCGCCGGCAAATCTTGTTGACACAACTTCAAGCGAACACGTCAGCACTGAATCTGACAAATTACAGTATGTAACGTGAGCCAGTAACATTTTGCTGCATATAACTTATATATAGCTACATTAGCAACATACATATACAATATGATGACACAGGCGAGTGGACAACACGACAAGTCATGTCGTAGCCCACCTGTGCTGGACTAAACCCAACACACCTACACCACATACTGTAGGTTATCAATAACACTCGTCTGTCCTAGCTCTACCTCAATGCAGATGTTACTGTAAGGTAAGAGGAGGCGGCTAGCTACATCCGCTTTTTCGGGTGTCCCGGTGGCAGCTAACAAACACCAGCAACAACTGGTTGTTAACAGCCTTATCTTCCCTTTGGAGACACATTTTGCTCACCTGTACGCAGATTTCATATCAGTATCGGTCAGTTCGTCTGGCAGAGAAATGTTGCCACACACAACCCGCCTATGTAAATCTCGCGAAACCTGTGGAAAATGGGAGATGCGGAGAAAAGACTCAAGTTCCCAGCGAGCCATTGGTTACCATGACCGCAGAGAAGGACATGAACACGCGCGCAATGACTACTGGGAATTGATGTCAATATTACAATAATATGGACTTTTAACCTGAGTTTGTAGATAGTGCTGCATTCTGCATTAGCGTTATTACGGTATTAGTGTACATAAGCGACACGACATAACACGACCGAGCTCAACAGGTAGAGTGACGATTTTGTGTGACGCTCGTTACCAAAGTGTGTCTTAAAGGGGCAGACAGCTTAAGAGAGGTGTCAAAGTTGTAAAGCAATATTATCAAGTGTAATTTTATTATCATTTTCTGGTTTCACACTTTCATTTTCGTTCACATTAGACGCTACTGCCATGACAACATTTAGCAACAAAAAGTAAACATTTAAATAACAAGTAGGCTAAATAAACTGACACAACACTAAGTGCTTGAAGCACATTTTGTCCTTCCTCTACATTACTGCTAGGCCTACATAACATATAGGCTACATCTGATCTCTAAAACAAAATGAAACCCAATCTTTGTAAAATATGTTGGTCCATAATTTCAACCAAAACCATTACAATATATAACCTATGCAAGATACAAGTAGGAATATCCGAGGGGTAACATAGGTGATGACCACATTTGATCACAAATGATCTTGAAATCTTGTGTCCTGAAGTGTCATGAAGCACTTCCCTTCTCCACAACCTCAGAAGACCTGCATTTATATTATGTTACTAACTACATTATAAAGTTGCACAACAATTTATGCAGACTCCTTTCTGTACCCCACACTTACTGAAGCAGAGGGAAGATAACCAGCCAGCTGACTGGTAGATCATCTGACTACCTTGCCTGCTCAGCTGTCCAGTCACCCTTATTGTTTATCTACATGTAACAATTACAGAACGGCCCATTTATGCTCCAAGAATGAACCTGATGATACTAAGTTGCTGGTATATTATTCCAATGCTAACCAACTGTTACACAACTACTTAATTTACTGTACATCAAAACTCCACACTCCAATGCTATAGTTTGTTAGATAACACATGGCTAGAAGTTCTTTACAGTTTACAGCAAAAAAGCTGTAACAACCACAGAATTCATTGTTTTATTCATCATGTGAAGGTGTTATCACTGTTTGATACATATTTTCAAATACAAATATACTAATGTATTTGTTGTATTGTTTATTTTGTTTATCAGGAAAAAAAAAACAGTTGCAATGCATAATGTATAGTACCAAACAAAATCAGTGTTTTACAGCATAGCAAAAACAACCAGATGTGGTGACAAAAGCAAAAAAAAAAAAGATTTTACCTTAACAACCACAGCGCTATCTTGTGTAACAGATGTTAAACAACACACCCTGTATGTTATTAAGAGTCTTGAATTATATGATTTAATACAGTAGATTGGCACACTACTGTTTATTATAATTTTCCTAATTGTTGTTCAACACAGTTGTAATCCATGCCCTGAAGGATGATATGCGCATGTAGACATCAGGGGTCACGGGGTCTCCGCATCGCCGGCCAGAGAACGAGACCACACCTGCTGTTTGTCCATCACACACCAACGGACCACCTGAATCGCCCTTAAACAGAAAAAATACAACACACTTAACAGTAGGAGTGATTTATTTAGAATAACCTGAATGATTTTTTCCAAGATTTTGTTGCCAACTGTCAACCTAAAATGTCTTTCCCTCATTTTTACACACTAAAGACGTCATCTTCAAAGTTTGCATCCTGATCAAAGTGTAGTAGTGTGTATTTTCTTACCGAGCAGAAGCCTTGAAAAATACGTGCCCCAGTGCCACAAATCATTGCCCTGGTGACGGGAACCATTTCCCATCTTCTACGACACGTCCGCTGTGATATGATGGTTACGTTGACTTCCTGAAGCCTGCTTGGTAAAGTGTTGTTATCACCTATATCCCCCCAGCCAGTTGTGATGCACCGACTGGATGTTCTCACAGCTCCCCTTTTAAGAGAGATTAGCTGCACTGCTTCAGTCAGTCGGGCCCTGCGGTTGAGCTGAGAGGTGGAGATTCATGGTAGAAACACAGAAAATGTTGTGTGTTAGATTTCAGATCTTTTTTTTGTGCAAACTAGAAACAATGAGGGATTCTTCTTAAAATTTGAATTAGTGGACAACCTGTAAAGATTTGTCATCACCTACTTTTATCATTTTTAACAGTTTAAAGTGTCCTCACCTTTAGGAGCATGATGTCATTTTGATGTCCATCATAATTGGGATGTCGAATGGATCGGACAGCAGTGAACTCCTGCTTTGTCGACTCATTACCTGACAGGGTATCAGCTCCAACCACAACTGTGTACTGTCTAGCGAACGAAATTGGTTGATGATTAGAGATTAGATAAAATGTTGAGGCTGCTGACGATCTCTCTCAACAGAAAACATCAGTCTCTGTGTCTCTGCAGATCTGAGAGAAAAGAACATACTTACCATGTTCAAAGCGTGATCTGAGGTTTTATTAAGTGGAAGTGGTTTCCATTCATTTTAGTACAAAGCGACACCTTGTAGAGACTTGAAACGTGTAATTCACCGCATCATTTCATTGTCTTCATTTTTTGTCAAAGTTACTTAATTGTTGTGTGCATAACACAGGTAGGAACTGTTTTATAACTCTTCTTGTCGGTGCATTGATTCAAGCCTTGAGAGTGCAACTCTCATGTTTGTCTTCTGGATTTCACTGTCTAAAAGCAATGAACTCATGAATGAAATGGCCTTCAGCAGCTGACTATGAGAATATTATTGAGTGCACTAACAAGAAGTTTTAAAACTTGTGCTTGCCACTTAGTTTTTAAAAAAAAATGATTTACTGTGAATGAATTACTCACTAAATACGGCAGATGTTAAGACCTGGAATGTTGATTTTGTAAATGATTTGACATGAAATGAAACCAGAGGCTGCAAGGAATCAATATTGCACACAACAACTAGGGAATCAAGTTATTGTATACTTTGGGAATTGGTCAGCATGCTCAGACATTCATTTGTGTCATGAGAGCTTTTGACATTGTTTCAAATCTCCAGGTATCTGTTATAGTTATGTTGTTGAAGTAGTTACATTATTACTGAGGGGAGAAAAAAAAAATTGGCCTCTCTCTGAATTCTTACCGAGCTATCTGACAATGTGCTGCTGTGAGCACAAAGTCTTCTCTCACCAGCACTCCCCCACAGTTGTGGCGACCTTGGACTTGCAGTGAGGCCATATAGGGGCGCGAGTGTGGGGCAGCATCTCTGCCTCCAACAATATGAGAGCAATCAGCTCCTGAAACACAAAATACTTCATTTATTATTTCTGTATGATGATCCGAATTATTATATCTTTTCACCGTGAATAGAAGTGAGTCATAAAATATGCTTTGAGATTTGAATCATGAGGACAATGTAGCTTACCATTTAGGACAAAGAACAGCAGTAGCACAAAGTGGATCGCCATGGTCTTTGGTCAAAGGCACACCTCTGACGCTTGTTCTTATGTAGTACATTTTGGAGAAGACAGAATCTTGCTTATGTGGTGGTCTCTCTTGCTTCAGTGTATTTGCCAACATCCTGTTGGGTTTTAGATTTCAAAAAAGCATTTCATAATAAATTTAAGGCATCAGTGGAGTTAAAGCTATAGAGTAAAGTTTGCCACAGAAATGAATTACTTTGCATTTTGGTTAAACAGCACATACTGAAAGAGCTACTTAAGACACAAAAAGCATGCTAAAGCTGAACTTTTACTGAGATTTTTAGATTGACTAGTTGTTTTTCTTGAGAATGTCTTTGATGCAGGAAAGGAATTCTGTCCGTATTGATTTGGGTACATCTGCATAGTATCTTTAATGCTTGTTGAAGGATGCAAGACCAACCGCCATCCCATTGCACACCAGAGGGCCATCACAATCACCCTTTGAGGAAGTAACAATTTGTTTGACATATAGGCTACAGAACTATAGAAACCAGTTGACATTTTCTGTGTATATGCAGGAAACATGCCCGACAGAATCCTTTGTTTGTGCCATATCCATGTGCGCAGATAATACATAAACCGTTCTCGGGTAAACTCATCCAGCTACACACCGCTTTCCATTTTCTTTTGTGTTTACTTGAGGACTTGGAAGTTGGATCTGATGTACTCTGTTAGCCAAAATCAAGCTGAGTTCTCTGTGGCCTTTCGCCCATCTATGTCACTCCCAAGTGCTGAAATAGAATAGTTATAATTCAATTTATAAGCTGGAGAAAGTAGTCAGATTGTGCAATGTTACCTATAACAGCTATTCAGAAATTGTCACAACACTCAGAAAGTTCAGGTTGCCATATGTGTCAGTCAAAATCATGTCTTGCGATGGATTAAAAGTCAAACACTTCAGCAAAGGTTAATATTTGAGATAAATGGCGGCGAAAGTCCACACTGTCAGGATGAGTGTCAGGAAATGGACCCAAATGCAGTACAGCAGGCAAAGAAAAGCTGAGAAGCAGGCAAGACTGCACTGAAAACAAACTAAAGTGACGAGGGGATGAGGTGCAGGTGGAACAGGAGAATAGGAAAAAGAGCTGATCGGCTGGGGAAGACACAGGGAGCAGGGCACTGCTAATGAGGCTGATACAGAGCAGGTGTGTAGATAAGCAGGCTGGGGAGGAGCACAGGAGGAAAAAACACAGAGCAACAGAAAACCAAAAACCCAGAAACACAATCCTCTTATTACTTCCCCGACTTAAAAAACAGAACTGGTTAGAGCCAAATAACACAAGCAACAGCACTTGTGTGTTTTGTAACCTGCAACCCCGAGAAGAACACATTGCTGTAACCTGTCTAAACCTCAAGCAACAAACAATAATTAGCTAAGCAGCAAGAGATGGGCAATATGTAATTTCACTTACATCATGTCAAAACCCAACTTCTTAACTTCTCCCCTTAGCCTGGAAAGGGGAACATGAAGAGGAACGGGCATAAAGCCAGATTGCGACAGGATAATGATACACACTATATATCTGAATGAATAACAAAGTCTCAAAAAGAGGAAAAAGTCTGACTTGTTTTTTTTTTGTGTGTCTGTTTGTGTTTGTGCGTGTGAAATACTTAGGAAATTGTGGTTTATTTCTCAATGTTATTGCTCATATTTAAATCTTGCAAAGTGTTACGAGAGTTATTTCATGTTCCTGTTTTGTATTGGGTTACATCATGTTTGGGTTAAAAAGAGCGTTCTGGAGAAAGTGTGGTTTTGTGTCATTAAACTTATTGCAGCCTCAGAATAATTTTACTCTCATGTGTACCGAGGCGCAAGTTTATCAGTTGTGTGAAAATGAAAAATGCATTAATTCACCCATTGATAAATCTGTACTAGATTTTGATAAATGCATTTGCTGCCACTTTTAGATCATGCTTCATTCACAACAAAAGATTACACCTCAGTGGCAGTAACTTTTTCATGCATATTGAAGTGATAATTATTAGTTTCTTTATTGTAAATGTGATTGCATATTAAAACAAAACATAGCACTAAGTTGAGTTTGTGTTGAGCTCAACCAAACAATGGAAAAAGGACCCTTGCATTTGTTTTATTAACTTAAATAGCATTTTATATGTTTTGATGAAAAAGTTTGCCACAGAAATGAATTACTTTGCATTTTGGTTAAACAGCACATACTGAAAGAGCTACTTAAGACACAAAAAGCATGCTAAAGCTGAACTTTTACTAAGATTTTTAGATTGACTAGTTGTTTTTCTTGAGAATGTCTTTGATGCAGGAAAGGAATTTTGTCCGTATTGATTTGGGTACATCTGCACCGCCATCCCATTGCACACCAGAGGGCCATCACAATCACCCTTTGAGGAAGTAACAATTTGTTTGACATATAGGCTACATGAACTATAGAAACCTGTTGACATTTTCTGTGTACATTTTTTTGTCTCCTTCATTTCATGCCATCCCCCTATTCATTTTTGATTTTCATTTTGTATTTAGGACACATTCAGTCTCTTTTTTTTGTACATTCTTGGCTCTTGGACGTCCTTCCCTCAATTCCTCCAAAAACATTATTTGTTTCCCTCATTATTGATGCCAAACAAGGAGACTCTGTACTGTCCAGTTTATCAGCATCAGTGACGCTGACATCATGACACTGATCATTTTTTATTTTTTAATTTAACCCCAATTTTGGTTTTATCTTATTGAACTTTTGAACTTTTTTCAGTGAAGGCACTGGAGAGACTGTACCACTGCCAGCATAGTGAAGCACAGGCAAGATTGTAGGTAATGCACAATGTTGCTGCTAGCTGTGTGGGACTATTTTTCCACTCAGTCAGATAGGTTAAAGAAATGTGGGGGTAGGACTTGGAGTGGCCAATCAGTTATCAGGGAGGCACTGACCACCCCTCTTGCTCTGCCTTGTGGAAATATAGCCAATTGCTAAAATGAAGATGATGATCAGTAGCATTTATCTAGTGTAGCCTTGTGACAAAATCAAGCTGCAGCGGTTTGGTGCAAAGTGTGACTGTCCTGGTTTTATTAGGGCTGACCAGTATTAAGTGGGCATGTCAGAAGTTACACATTCTACATCAAATTTACACATTTTGTACATATGTTGTTGGAAGAAGGACCTTTGAATTGTTTTTATTAACTTAAATACCATTTGTGTTCACTCTTTGCTCTTCAACCAAAATTCAAAATAAAAATTCATTTCAAATGCCATGTTCCTTCAGTATCAACCGCATCAGAAGACTCCATGAGAGTCGTATTGATCCAGGGAAGGTATTTTGATATGTCGGTATAGACGTTGGGTGCATCTGGGTAGTTACAGTTTTTGCCCTTGTTGAAAGATACAACACCAACTGCCATCCCACCACACACCAGAGGACCACCAGAATCACCCTGTTAGGAAGAAGTATCATAATTTGTTTGTTTATTATTGAATTAAAGATGTTTGTACCATTTTAAGAATCCTTTGTCTGTGTCATATCCACCTGCACAGATAATATTGTGAAGAAGACTGACAGGCCATTCTCCTTGCACTCTTGTGGTAATATTTCTATTGATAATGCCATGCCAGGTGAGTCTGACATGGGTGCACTTTGAATTACCTTCTGTATGAAATGTGCTATATAAATAAACTTGCCTTGCCTTGCCTAATGGTTAATATATCTACCTATTTATTCATGCTTTATAACTCAGTTGTTTGTCATTAATTAGAGCAAAAGTTGCATTGTGTTGCAGAGCATCTGGGCCAAAATCCACTCTTTAAGAAATGTATAAATATTTACAACTGAAGACCTTATGCATTATTGTGAAAAATCCTTTATTAATGACTTAATGACATTTGTAATTGCAGATGACTTACTAACTTTTGATAATGCTGCATTTGTAGACCAGAGAATAATAATCAGATTTGCCAATCTCACTAATTTGTTATAGACGTGTCAGAACATGAAGTAGAAATTTTTGCAGACCATGTTGGCTGTTTTTTTAATCTTCAACTCTATGACCACATCCTCTCTGCAATGGAAATTTACAGCTTGTGATATCTTGGTTTCTTATGGTATCTTTGCTTGTGGTTCTGGTAATGACTGACATTACGTGATAAGTATGTGATCAAATTTAACACCTTTCAATCTGTCACATGAATCTATTCTTCCTCCTTCATTTTGTTTGTCATTTGCATTTCACATTTTATATAAATTGCATTTTCAATATCTATTTTCTTCAGTCGAGGCCTGTTTGGACCTTCTTCTTGTTGCTTACTGTTTGTGAATAATGTTAAACCACACCAAGTGAACTAATTTGCAAACTTACATGGACATGTGCACCAAATATATGTTAGAATATTTGACCTTTTATTGTAGTAAATATTACTTTTGCTTTTTGGTAAATGCATGTAAGTTACTTTGGTTTTATTAATTCTGTTTCCTTGTGGTCAAGTTTTCTTTTGCAAGAGAAACCTGAGAAGAAATGACGTATACTAGACACACTGACTGAAACATTCACAAATATTATTTTAAAAATATGAGTAAATCTGTGTGATGCTCTGGAACAATCTGAGCAGTCAGTGGGTAATGCAGGAGCGAGGAGAGCAGTGAGCGTCAGGGCCACCTAAGTGGACGCAATAGTTTGTGAACATGAATGATTGGACAGAAATGAGACACATGACTATCATTGACTTCTGTGCCTGAACTAACACTAAGCTCCATTTAATAAGTTCACAATATACTGACAACAGGAGATTTGTGTTTTGTGCTACTGCAATTGTGTACATCTCATAGGCCTATTCATTATTACAGTTAATAAATCCCAGTTCTGATTCCACTTTTACTATAACTGGGTTAATTCACCTATCTGTCAGTCACTTTAGAGACAGAACCACTGCCAGTATAGTGAGGCACAGACAAGTTTGTGGATAATGTTTCTATGATCAGGTGGGTGGGACTATTTTTCTAATAAAGTTAGGTTAAAGAAATTTTGGGGTTGCTCTAAAATGAAGCTGGCACATTTTTTTCTAAAATGATGATGATGATGACAGGTAAGTGGATGCAGCTCGGTTGCGCTCACCTAGCCTTCACCTGTCACAAAATCAAGCTGCAGCGGTTTGGTGCAAAGTGTGACTGTCCTGGTTTTATTAGGGCTGACCAGTATTAAGTGGGCATGTCAGAAGTTACACATTCTACATCACATTTACACATTTTGTACATATGTTGTTGGAAGAAGGACCTTTCAATTGTTTTTATTAACTTTAATACCATTTGTGTCTTCTGATGCAGTTGATACTGAAGGAAACAAAACATGGCATTTGAAATGAATTTTTATTTTGAATTTTGGTTAAAGAGCAAAAAGTGAACAACAACACCTCCATATTACAATAGAAGCATGCTGAAGCTAAACTTTATGAAAGATCGTTGCATTTCTGTTTAAGAGCAAATACTGACTCAGACACAACCGCACCACTCAAACACAATAAAGGCATGCTGAAGCTAAGTAAGAATGTATGATTGTTACATTTAACAATTCTTTTCCATGAGAACTTTATTGATCCAGGGAAGGTATTTTGATATGTCGGTATAGACGTTGGGTACATCTGGGTAGTTACAGTTGAGGTTTCTGTTGAAAGACACAACACCCACTGCCATCCCACCACACACCAGAGGACCACCAGAATCACCCTGTTAGGAAGAAGTATCATAATTTGTTGGGTTATTGTTCAGTTAAAGGTGTTTGTACCATTTTAAGACTAGAAACCAGTTGTCATTTGCTTTTAGAGGACAGAAAACACACCTGGCAGAATCCTTTGTTTGTGCCATATCCACCTGCACAGATAACATTGGCAGGAAGACCAGGCCATCTCTCCTTACAGACTTGCAGGTTAATGACTGACACATCCACCTCTCTCAGCTCATCAACAGCTTTTCCGTGACTTGTGTCAGCACCCCATCCGGCTACACTGCACGTTACGTTTTCTTTTATGGTCATTTCAGATCTTGGAAGTTGAATTGTTTGTATTCTGTTGTCCAGTCGAACTTTCTGTGACAGCTGGAGATACAAAATCAGAAAGTATAATGAAACAATAGTAATCTTAATTTAATACAATTATTTTCCTTCATCAGATTTCAGGTTAACAAACAGTTGTTGGAATATGGAGCTGATGAATCATTTAGGTTGTTGTTTGCAGTGTTCCAAGCACTGATTGTTGCCCTCAATAGTTGTAATGTCATGTGTTTTTCTTGTTTTGGCAGTGGCACTTACATCTTTTACATTTACCTTGCATGGCAATTTTATGGATGGATTCAGCCAAAAACACTATATGACCTTGTGGTGTTCAGTTCAGTTCAGAGGCATCTGTCTGGCCTTCCCATCTAAGACAGCTGCTCACTGACAGTCCTCTCTGTTTTTAGCCATGCCAGTGGTATGGCTGTATTGCATTAAGATGAGCCAGTTCCAGGCCTCTGGTATTGTGCATATTCACTCACTGACATGGCTTACTTCTATTGACCTTATGACACCTTTTTTTCTGATTTTGTCTCTTACCTTATGGTTGCTATTACTGGCTACAGCAAACACAAGTAAAAAGTAGTATAACCTTATGGATTTTAACCTAACTTCAATGCAAATAAATTTGACAACAAAAATGTATGATTTCACCTGAGGATATTGCTTCAAATGAATATATACATACCTTAAGGAGCATGATGTCATTACCATGTCCTTCATTCATAAAATCTGGGTATTTGCATCTCTGTTCAATGTCTCTTCTTTCATTATCAGCCCCCCTGAGATTGTGGGTGCCGAGAACAATGCTTGTGAGTTTCCTGGATGAGTGATCATTGAGAGGTTGTCAGTACATTTTATACATTTCTTTCTAAAAAACAACAAAAGAAAACAATAAAAAAAAGTTGTCAAGTCAAGTTTATACATCTTGAAGTCCATTATAATTTATATGGACATGAATTAAAGATTTCTTAAAGAGGAGAGGTAACTCACGGGTGGTCACAGTGGGCAGCAGTTACTACAAACTCTTCAGTGATGAGGAATCCTCCACATACATGACCTCTGTTGTCCTGCACCGAGGCCATATACAGCAGGGAGTTCTTCTTGGCCTTTTCCCCGTTTATGATTTCACTCCCACGTGCTACAAAGGTTCACAGAATATCTGACTTAGGTTAAGGTCCCATTAAAAGGCTGGAGAATAATAATCCAATTTGGTAATCTTACCAAGAGATGTCAGAACGTGAAAAAGCAGAAATTTGTGCAGACGATGCATCTTTCCAGCAGGAGAATTAACTTCACCCTCCTAGGTAAACCCATTTATAAGGCACTGCTGTATGTCGTCTCTGTTAACAACTGTGATTAGCATCTTGACTTCTATAGCCACATCCTTGAGCAATGCAAGTTTGCAAGTTTCTAACTGGTATTATCTTTGCATCTTGTTTGCTTATACTACTTGTGGCACAACAGCCTGAATTATGTGTTGAGGTTAACACAGTCTGTTATGTTAATCCATTCTTCACACTTTTATGTCATTCAGCATTCATTTTTCTTTTTGTATTTAGGACACATTCAACCTCTTGATTTAGTTCATTCTGAGCCCTTTTAGACCTCTTTCCCTCATTGTTTACAATTATTACTTAACCACATTTAGAGAATTTTGTTAGATTCATTGAAGAACACAGATTCTTAAGTGTGAAAATCAAAATTTGTTACAGTCAGTTAGGTTAAAGAAATGTGGGGGTAGGACTTGGAGTGGCCAATCAGTTATCAGGGAGGCACTGACCACCCCTCTTGCTCTGCCTTGTGGAAATATAGCCAATTGCTAAATTGAAGATGATGATCAGTAGCACTTATCTAGTGTAGACTTGTGACAAAATCAAGCTGCAGCCATTTGGTGCAAAGTGTGACTGTCCTGGTTTTATTAGGGCTGACCAGTATTAAGTGGGCATGTCAGAAGTTACACATTCTACATCAAATTTACACATTTTGTACATATGTTGTTGGAAGAAGGACCTTTCAATTGTTTTTATTAACTTTAATACCATTTGTGTCTTCTGATGCAGTTGATACTGAAGGAAACAAAACATGGCATTTGAAATGAATTTTGAATTTTGAATTTTGGTTAAAGAGCAAAAAGTGAACAACAACACCTCCATATTACAATAGAAGCATGCTGAAGCTAAACTTTATGAAAGATCGTTGCATTTCTGTTTAAGAGCAAATACTGACTCAGACACAACCGCACCACTCAAACACAATAAAGGCATGCTGAAGCTAAGTAAGAATATATGATTGTTACATTTAACAATTCTTTTCCATGAGAACTTTATTGATCCAGGGAAGGTATTTTGATATGTCGGTATAGACGTTGGGTACATCTGGGTAGTCACAGTTCTTGCCCTTGTTGAAAGACACAACACCAACTGCCATCCCACCACACACCAGAGGACCACCAGAATCACCCTGTTAGGAAGAAGTATCATAATTTGTTTGGTTATTGTTCAGTTAAAGGTGTTTGTACCATTTTAAGACTAGAAACCAGTTGTCATTTGCTTTTAGAGGACAGAAAACACACCTGGCAGAATCCTTTGTTTGTGCCATATCCACCTGCACAGATAATATTGTGAGGAAGATTGATAGGCCATCTCTCCTTACAGACTTGCGGGTTAATGATCGACACATCCACCTCTCTCAGCTCATTAACAATGTGGCCACGAGTTTCGATTTTACCCCATCCAGCAACACAACAAGTTTGGTTTTCTTTAAGGTTGATTTCAGAACTTGGAAGTTGAATCGGTTGTATGCTTTTGCCCAGTTGAACTCCAGACAGCTGGAGACACACAAAATCAGAAAGGAAATTTACAAGACTGGCTATCTGTCTGAACACGACCTTAATCTTTATCAGACTTCAGTTATACAATTGCTAGAAGTCAGAGCTGATGATTCATTTAAATGAAGGTAGCTAGGTTTTAAAATGATATTATTGCAGTGTAGGAACATTGTTATTCAATACTGTTTTACAGTTCTACCACCACATTTTACATTTACCCTCATGGAACATAATGCTTAATTTTTCTATTGACTTATTGAACCAAATTTATTTTAAGATAATTTAAAAGGAAATAATTTGATTAAAAAATGCAACGTCACGTGAAACAACTGGATTGTATGAAAATCTGCTTACTTTGAGGAGCATGATGTCATTCCCATTTGCAACATCCTCATAAGATGGATGTTTGCATTTCTTCTCAACTGATCTCACTGTCCTACCAGCCTTTCTGAGGTCGTGGGTGCCAAGAACAACTTTTGTAGGATTCCTGAATAAATAACAATTGTCCGATTGTCAACAACAAAACAGCAGAGAAAAAGATCCATTTCTCTTGAAATGAGAGATTTTTCTAATTACATGAATAAAGATTGCTTAAAGAGGAAAAAGTAGCTCACATGTCACAGTGTGCAGCTGTGACTACAAAGTCTTCACTGACGAGGAATCCTCCACATACATGATCTCTGTAGTTCTGTACCGAGACCATATACAGCAGGGAGTTCTCTGGGGCCTTTTCCCCGTTTATGATTTCACTCCCAAGTGCTAAAAATAAATGAAGAAAATTAAATGGAATTAAAATGAGTTAAAATCCCAATTGCATGCTGTAGAAAAGATTGTGCAATCTTACCATTTTTTCCGAGACATGTTAAGACATGAAAAAGCAGAATCTTGTGCAGAACATGCATTGTGCCCGCAGCAAACTCAGCTTGTTGTCTTGGGGCTGTCAAACAGACCCTTTTTAAATAGCAGAACTTAATCTGTGCAATAAGATTTCAATCTATTTATGTTGACATCTAGCCACATCCTTTAGTAAATGCAAGCTAACAAAGTACAGACAAAGTAGAGACACAGTCTCTCACAGTGATACATTTTTCCTCCAGGCCAGGCTTCAGAGTTTACATGTAGGCCTGCCTTTGTCTGACCTCATGGTTGAGGCCTAACACTGACCATGGTCTACAGCAGTGGTTCTCAACTTTTTTGGTGTCAAGGACCCCCAAATTGATACACATCAGGCCGCTAAACCATATTTGATAAGAAGTAGTCTCAGGGATCCCCATCTTATAAGATTTAGTTATTCCATAACTGTCTATACTGTAGATTGGCAGATGAAGAGTGAAGAGCAACTTCAGAACCTATACAACCGGTCCATAACCAAAAAGTTATATTGTTATTAGCCTGAAATTTGTTATTTGTCTGTTCTTCTGTCCTACACATGTCAGGACATGAAGTAGAAATTTTTGCAGACCATGTTGGCTGTACCTTCAGCCTGCCACCTGGGGGGGTCAAGTAGTTTTGTTTTTTTAATCTTCAACTCTATGACCACATCCTCTCTGCAATGGAAATTTACAGCTTGTGATATCTTGGTTGCTTAAGGTATCTTTGCTTGTGGTTCTGGTAACTCAGCAGCATTACCCACATTACGTGATAAGTATGTGATCAAATTTAAAACTTCAATTGTTCTAAGGAATCAATTCTTCCTCCATTTCATTTGCCATTTGCATTTCACATTTTATATAAATTGCATTTTCAATATCTATTTTCTTCAGTCGAGGCCTGTTTGGACCTTCTTCTTGTTGCTTACTGTTTGTGAATAATGTTAAACCACACCAAGTGAACTAATTTGCAAACTTACATGGACATGTGCACCAAATATATGTTAGAATATTTGACCTTTTATTGTAGTAAATATTACTTTTGCTTTTTGGTAAATGCATGTAAGTTACTTTGGTTTTATTAATTCTGTTTCCTTGTGGTCAAGATTTCTTTTGCAAGAGAAACCTGAGAAGAAATGACGTATACTAGACACACTGACTGAAACATTCACAAATATTATTTTAAAAATATGAGTAAATCTGTGTGATGCTCTGGAACAATCTGAGCAGTCAGTGGGTAATGCAGGAGCGAGGAGAGCAGTGAGCGTCAGGGCCACCTAAGTGGACGCAATAGTTTGTGAACATGAATGATTGGACAGAAATGAGACACATGACTATCATTGACTTCTGTGCCTGAACTAACACTAAGCTCCATTTAATAAGTTCACAATATACTGACAACAGGAGATTTGTGTTTTGTGCTACTGCAATTGTGTACATCTCATAGGCCTATTCATTATTACAGTTAATAAATCCCAGTTCTGATTCCACTTTTACTATAACTGGGTTAATTTACCTATCTGTCAGTCACTTTAGAGACAGAACCACTGCCAGTATAGTGAGGCACAGACAAGTTTGTGGATAATGTTTCTATGATCAGGTGGGTGGGACTATTTTTCTAATAAAGTTAGTTTAAAGAAATTTGGGGTTGCTCTAAAATGAAGCTGGCACATTTTTTTCTAAAATGATGATGATGATGACAGGTAAGTGGATGCAGCTCGGTTGCGCTCACCTAGCCTTCACCTGTCACAAAATCAAGCTGCAGCCATTTGGTGCAAAGTGTGACTGTCCTGGTTTTATTAGGGCTGACCAGTATTAAGTGGGCATGTCAGAAGTTACACATTCTACATCAAATTTACACATTTTGTACATATGTTGTTGGAAGAAGGACCTTTGAATTGTTTTTATTAACTTTAATACCATTTGTGTCTTCTGATGCAGTTGATACTGAAGGAAACACAACATGGCATTTGAAATGAATTTTTATTTTGAATTTTGGTTAAAGAGCAAAAAGTGAACAACAACACCTCCATATTACAATAGAAGCATGCTGAAGCTAAACTTTATGAAAGATTGTTGCATTTCTGTTTAAGAGCAAATACTGACTCAGACGCAACCGCACCACTCAAACACAATAAAGGCATGCTGAAGCTAAGTAAGAATGTATGATTGTTACATTTAACAATTCTTTTCCATGAGAACTTTATTGATCCAGGGAAGGTATTTTGATATGTCGGTATAGACGTTGGGTGCATCTGGGTAGTCACAGTTCTTGCCATTGTTGAAAGACACAACTCCAACTGCCATCCCACCACACACCAGAGGACCACCAGAATCACCCTGTTAGGAAGAAGTATCATAATTTGTTTGGTTATTGTTCAGTTAAAGGTGTTTGTACCATTTTAAGACTAGAAACCAGTTGTCATTTGCTTTTAGAGGACAGAAAACACACCTGGCAGAATCCTTTGTTTGTGCCATATCCACATGCACAGATAACATTGGCAGGAAGACCAGGCCATCTCTCCTTACAGACTTGCAGGTTAATGACTGACACATCCACCTCTCTCAGCTCATCAACAGTTGTTTCATTAGTTGCGTTTTTACCCCATCCAGCAACACAACAAGTTTGGTTTTCTTTTATGTTCATTTCAGATCTTGGAAGTTGAATTGTTTGTATTCTGTTGTCCAGTCGAACTTTCTGTGACAGCTGGAGATACAAAATCAGAAAGTATAATGAAACAATAGTAATCTTAATTTAATACAATTATTTTCCTTCATCAGATTTCAGGTTAACAAACAGTTGTTGGAATATGGAGCTGATGAATCATTTAGGTTGTTGTTTGCAGTGTTCCAAGCAGCAATTGTTGCCCTCAATAGTTGTAATGTCATGTGTTTTTGTTGTTTTGGCAGTGGCACTTACATCTTTTACATTTACCTTGCATGGCAATTTTATGGATGGATTCAGCCAAAAACACTATATGACCTTGTGGTGTTCAGTTCAGTTCAGAAGCATCTGTCTGGCCTTCCCATCTAAGACAGCTGCTCACTGACAGTCCTCTCTGTTTTTAGCCATGCCAGTGGTATGGCTGTATTGCATTAAGATGAGCCAGTTCCAGGCCTCTGGTATTGTGCACATTCACTCACTGACATGGCTTACTTCTATTGACCTTATGACACCTTTTTTTCTGATTTTGTCTCTTACCTTATCGTTGCTATTACTGGCTACAGCAAACACAAGTAAAAAGTAGTATAACCTTATGGATTTTAACCTAACTTCAATGCAAATAAATTTGACAACAAAAATGTATGATTTCACCTGAGGATATTGCTTCAAATGAATATATACATACCTTAAGAAGCATGATGTCATTACCATGTCCTACATCCCTAAAATCTGGGTATTTGCATCTCTTTTCAATGTCTCTTCTTTCATTATCAGCCCCCCTGAGATTGTGGGTGCCGAGAACAATGCTTGTGAGTTTCCTGGATGAGTGATCATTGAGAGGTTGTCAGTACATTTTATACATTTCTTTCTAAAAAACAACAAAAGAAAACAATAAAAAAAGTTGTCAAGTCAAGTTTATACAACTTGAAGTCCATTATAATTTATATGGACATGAATTAAAGATTTCTTAAAGAGGAGAGGTAACTCACGGGTGGTCACAGTGGGCAGCAGTTACTACAAACTCTTCAGTGATGAGGAATCCTCCACATACATGACCTCTGTTGTCCTGCAACGAGACCATATACAGCAGGGAGTTGTCTGGGGCCTTTTCCCCGTTTATGATTTCACTCCCACGTGCTACAAAGGTTCACAGAATATCTGACTTAGGTTAAGGTCCCATTAAAAGGCTGGAGAATAATAATCCAATTTGGTAATCTTACCAAGAGATGTCAGAACGTGAAAAAGCAGAAATTTGTGCAGACGATGCATCTTTCCAGCAGGAGAATTAACTTCACCCTCCTAGGTAAACCCATTTATAAGGGACTGCTGTATGTCGTCTCTGTTAACAACTGTGATTAGCATCTTGACTTCTATAGCCACATCCTTGAGCAATGCAAGTTTGCAAGTTTCTAACTGGTATTATCTTTGCATCTTGTTTGCTTATACTACTTGTGGTACAACAGCCTGAATTATGTGTTGAGGTTCACACAGTCTGTTATGTTAATCCATTCTTCACACTTTTATGTCATTCAGCATTCATTTTTCTTTTTGTATTTAGGACACATTCAACCTCTTGATTTAGTTCATTCTGAGCCCTTTTAGACCTCTTTCCCTCATTGTTTACAATTATTACTTAACCACATTTAGAGAATTTTGTTAGATTCATTGAAGAACACAGATTCTTAAGTGTGAAAATCAAAATTTGTTACAGTCAGTTAGGTTAAAGAAATGTGGGGGTAGGACTTGGAGTGGCCAATCAGTTATCAGGGAGGCACTGACCACCCCTCTTGCTCTGCCTTGTGGAAATATAGCCAATTGCTAAAATGAAGATGATGATCAGTAGCATTTATCTAGTGTAGCCTTGTGACAAAATCAAGCTGCAGCCATTTGGTGCAAAGTGTGACTGTCCTGGTTTTATTAGGGCTGACCAGTATTAAGTGGGCATGTCAGAAGTTACACATTCTACATCAAATTTACACATTTTGTACATATGTCGTTGGAAGAAGGACCTTTCAATTGTTTTTATTAACTTAAATACCATTTGTGTCTTCTGATGCAGTTGATACTGAAGGAAACACAACATGGCATTTGAAATGAATTTTTATTTTGAATTTTGGTTAAAGAGCAAAAAGTGAACAACAACACCTCCATATTACAATAGAAGCATGCTGAAGCTAAACTTTATGAAAGATCGTTGCATTTCTGTTTAAGAGCAAATACTGACTCAGACACAACCGCACCACTCAAACACAATAAAGGCATGCTGAAGCTAAGTAAGAATGTATGATTGTTACATTTAACAATTCTTTTCCATGAGAACTTTATTGATCCAGGGAAGGTATTTTGATATGTCGGTATAGACGTTGGGTACATCTGGGTAGTTACAGTTCTTGCCCTTGTTGAAAGACACAACACCAACTGCCATCCCACCACACACCAGAGGACCACCAGAATCACCCTGTTAGGAAGAAGTATCATAATTTGTTTGGTTATTGTTCAGTTAAAGGTGTTTGTACCATTTTAAGACTAGAAACCAGTTGTCATTTGCTTTTAGAGGACAGAAAACACACCTGGCAGAATCCTTTGTTTGTGCCATATCCACCTGCACAGATAATATTGTGAGGAAGATTGATAGGCCATCTCTCCTTACAGACTTGCGGGTTAATGATCGACACATCCACCTCTCTCAGCTCATTAACAATGTGGCCACGAGTTTCGATTTTACCCCATCCAGCAACACAACAAGTTTGGTTTTCTTTAAGGTTGATTTCAGAACTTGGAAGTTGAATCGGTTGTATGCTTTTGCCCAGTTGAACTCCAGACAGCTGGAGACACACAAAATCAGAAAGGAAATTTACAAGACTGGCTATCTGTCTGAACACGACCTTAATCTTTATCAGACTTCAGTTATACAATTGCTAGAAGTCAGAGCTGATGACTCATTTAAATGAAGGTAGCTAGGTTTTAAAATTATATTATTGCAGTGTAGGAACATTGTTATTCAATACTGTTTTACAGTTCTACCACCACATTTTACATTTACCCTCATGGAACATAATGCTTAATTTTTCTATTGACTTATTGAACCAAATTTATTTTAAGATAATTTAAAAGGAAATAATTTGATTAAAAAATGCAACGTCACGTGAAACAACTGGATTGTATGAAAATCTGCTTACTTTGAGGAGCATGATGTCATTCCCATTTGCAACATCCTCATAAGATGGATGTTTGCATTTCTTCTCAATTGATCTCACTGTCCTACCAGCCTTTCTGAGGTCGTGGGTGCCAAGAACAACTTTTGTAGGATTCCTGAATAAATAACAATTGTCCGATTGTCAACAACAAAACAGCAGAGAAAAAGATCCATTTCTCTTGAAATGAGAGATTTTTCTAATTACATGAATAAAGATTGCTTAAAGAGGAAAAAGTAGCTCACATGTCACAGTGTGCAGCTGTGACTACAAAGTCTTCACTGACGAGGAATCCTCCACATACATGATCTCTGTAGTTCTGTACCGAGACCATATACAGCAGGGAGTTCTCTGGGGCCTTTTCCCCGTTTATGATTTCACTCCCAAGTGCTAAAAATAAATGAAGAAAATTAAATGGAATTAAAATGAGTTAAAATCTCAATTGCATGCTGTAGAAAAGATTGTGCAATCTTACCATTTTGTCCGAGACATGTTAAGACATGAAAAAGCTGAATCTTGTGCAGAACATGCATTGTGCCCGCAGCAAACTCAGCTTGTTGTCTTGGGGCTGTCAAACAGACCCTTTTTAAATAGCAGAATTTAATCTGGGCAATAAGATTTCCATCTATTTATCTTGACATCTAGCCACATCCTTTGGTAAATGCAAGCTAACAAAGTACAGACAAAGTAGAGACACAGTCTCTCACAGTGATACATTTTTCCTCCAGGCCAGGCTTCAGAGTTTACATGTAGGCCTGCCTTTGTCTGACCTCATGGTTGAGGCCTAACACTGACCATGGTCTACAGCAGTGGTTCTCAACCTTTTTGGTGTCAAGGACCCCCAAATTGATACACATCAGGCCGCTAAACCATATTTGATAAGATGTAGTCTCAGGGATCCCCATCTTATAAGATTTAGTTATTCCATAACTGTCTATACTGTAGATTGGCAGATGAAGAGTGAAGAGCAACTTCAGAACCTATACAACCGGTCCATAACCAAAAGGTTATATTGTTATTAGCCTGAAATTTGTTATTTGTCTGTTCTTCTGTCCTACACATGTCAGGACATGAAGTAAAAATTTTTGCAGACCATGTTGGCTGTACCTTCAGCCTGCCACCTGGGGGGGTCAAGTAGTTTTGTTTTTTTAATCTTCAACTCTATGACCACATCCTCTCTGCAATGGAAATTTACAGCTTGTGATATCTTGGTTGCTTAAGGTATCTTTGCTTGTGGTTCTGGTAACTCAGCAGCATTACCCACATTACGTGATAAGTATGTGATCAAATTTAAAACTTCAATTGTTCTAAGGAATCAATTCTTCCTCCATTTCATTTGCCATTTGCATTTCACATTTTATATAAATTGCATTTTCAATATCTATTTTCTTCAGTCGAGGCCTGTTTGGACCTTCTTCTTGTTGCTTACTGTTTGTGAATAATGTTAAACCACACCAAGTGAACTAATTTGCAAACTTACATGGACATGTGCACCAAATATATGTTAGAATATTTGACCTTTTATTGTAGTAAATATTACTTTTGCTTTTTGGTAAATGCATGTAAGTTACTTTGGTTTTATTAATTCTGTTTCCTTGTGGTCAAGATTTCTTTTGCAAGAGAAACCTGAGAAGAAATGACGTATACTAGACACACTGACTGAAACATTCACAAATATTATTTTAAAAATATGAGTAAATCTGTGTGATGCTCTGGAACAATCTGAGCAGTCAGTGGGTAATGCAGGAGCGAGGAGAGCAGTGAGCGTCAGGGCCACCTAAGTGGACGCAATAGTTTGTGAACATGAATGATTGGACAGAAATGAGACACATGACTATCATTGACTTCTGTGCCTGAACTAACACTAAGCTCCATTTAATAAGTTCACAATATACTGACAACAGGAGATTTGTGTTTTGTGCTACTGCAATTGTGTACATCTCATAGGCCTATTCATTATTACAGTTAATAAATCCCAGTTCTGATTCCACTTTTACTATAACTGGGTTAATTCACCTATCTGTCAGTCACTTTAGAGACAGAACCACTGCCAGTATAGTGAGGCACAGACAAGTTTGTGGATAATGTTTCTATGATCAGGTGGGTGGGACTATTTTTCTAATAAAGTTAGGTTAAAGAAATTTTGGGGTTGCTCTAAAATGAAGCTGGCACATTTTTTTCTAAAATGATGATGATGATGACAGGTAAGTGGATGCAGCTCGGTTGCGCTCACCTAGCCTTCACCTGTGACAAAATCAAGCTGCAGCGGTTTGGTGCAAAGTGTGACTGTCCTGGTTTTATTAGGGCTGACCAGTATTAAGTGGGCATGTCAGAAGTTACACATTCTACATCACATTTACACATTTTGTACATATGTTGTTGGAAGAAGGACCTTTCAATTGTTTTTATTAACTTTAATACCATTTGTGTCTTCTGATGCAGTTGATACTGAAGGAAACAAAACATGGCATTTGAAATGAATTTTTATTTTGAATTTTGGTTAAAGAGCAAAAAGTGAACAACAACACCTCCATATTACAATAGAAGCATGCTGAAGCTAAACTTTATGAAAGATCGTTGCATTTCTGTTTAAGAGCAAATACTGACTCAGACACAACCGCACCACTCAAACACAATAAAGGCATGCTGAAGCTAAGTAAGAATGTATGATTGTTACATTTAACAATTCTTTTCCATGAGAACTTTATTGATCCAGGGAAGGTATTTTGATATGTCGGTATAGACGTTGGGTGCATCTGGGTAGTTACAGTTGAGGTTTCTGTTGAAAGACACAACACCCACTGCCATCCCACCACACACCAGAGGACCACCAGAATCACCCTGTTAGGAAGAAGTATCATAATTTGTTTGGTTATTGTTCAGTTAAAGGTGTTTGTACCATTTTAAGACTAGAAACCAGTTGTCATTTGCTTTTAGAGGACAGAAAACACACCTGGCAGAATCCTTTGTTTGTGCCATATCCACCTGCACAGATAACATTGGCAGGAAGACCAGGCCATCTCTCCTTACAGACTTGCAGGTTAATGACTGACACATCCACCTCTCTCAGCTCATCAACAGCTTTTCCGTGACTTGTGTCAGCACCCCATCCGGCTACACTGCACGTTACGTTTTCTTTTATGGTCATTTCAGATCTTGGAAGTTGAATTGTTTGTATTCTGTTGTCCAGTCGAACTTTCTGTGACAGCTGGAGATACAAAATCAGAAAGTATAATGAAACAATAGTAATCTTAATTTAATACAATTATTTTCCTTCATCAGATTTCAGGTTAACAAACAGTTGTTGGAATATGGAGCTGATGAATCATTTAGGTTGTTGTTTGCAGTGTTCCAAGCACTGATTGTTGCCCTCAATAGTTGTAATGTCATGTGTTTTTCTTGTTTTGGCAGTGGCACTTACATCTTTTACATTTACCTTGCATGGCAATTTTATGGATGGATTCAGCCAAAAACACTATATGACCTTGTGGTGTTCAGTTCAGTTCAGAGGCATCTGTCTGGCCTTCCCATCTAAGACAGCTGCTCACTGACAGTCCTCTCTGTTTTTAGCCATGCCAGTGGTATGGCTGTATTGCATTAAGATGAGCCAGTTCCAGGCCTCTGGTATTGTGCACATTCACTCACTGACATGGCTTACTTGTATTGACCTTATGACACCTTTTTTCTGATTTTGTCTCTTACCTTATGGTTGCTTTTACTGGCTACAGCAAACACAAGTAAAAAGTAGTATAACCTTATGGATTTTAACCTAACTTCAATGCAAATAAATTTGACAACAAAAATGTATGATTTCACCTGAGGATATTGCTTCAAATGAATATATACATACCTTAAGGAGCATGATGTCATTACCATGTCCTACATTCATAAAATCTGGGTATTTGCATCTCTGTTCAATGTCTCTTCTTTCATTATCGGCCCCCCTGAGATTGTGGGTGCCGAGAACAATGCTTGTGGGTTTCCTGGATGAGTGATCATTGAGAGGTTGTCAGTACATTTTATATATTTCTTTCTAAAAAACAACAAAAGAAAACAATAAAAAAAAGTTGTCAAGTCAAGTTTATACAACTTGAAGTCCATTATAATTTATATGGACATGAATTAAAGATTTCTTAAAGAGGAGAGGTAACTCACGGGTGGTCACAGTGGGCAGCAGTTACTACAAACTCTTCAGTGATGAGGAATCCTCCACATACATGACCTCTGTTGTTCTGCACCGAGGCCATATACAGCAGGGAGTTCTCTGGGGCCTTTTCCCCGTTTATGATTTCACTCCCACGTGCTAAAAAGGTTAACAGAAAATCTGACTTAGGTTAAGGTCCCATTAAAAGGCTGGAGAATAATAATCCAATTTGGTAATCTTACCAAGACATGTCAGAACGTGAAAAAGCAGAAATTTGTGCAGACGATGCATCTTTCCAGCAGGAGAATTAACTTCACCCTCCTAGGTAAACCCATTTATAAGGCACCGCTGTATGTGGTCTCTGGTAACAACTGTGATTAGCATCTTGACTTCTATAGCCACATCCTTGAGCAATGCAAGTTTGCAAGTTTCTCACTGGTATTATCTTTACATCTTGTTTGCTTACACTACTTGTGGCACAACAGCCTGAATTATGTGTTGAGGTTCACACAGTCTGTTATGTTAATCCATTCTTCACACTTTTATGTCATTCAGCATTCATTTTTCTTTTTGTATTTAGGACACATTCAACCTCTTGATTTAGTTCATTCTGAGCCCTTTTAGACCTCTTTCCCTCATTGTTTACAATTATTACTTAACCACATTTAGAGAATTTTGTTAGATTCATTGAAGAACACAGATTCTTAAGTGTGGAAATCAAAATTTGTTACAGTCAGTTAGGTTAAAGAAATGTGGGGGTAGGACTTGGAGTGGCCAATCAGTTATCAGGGAGGCACTGACCACCCCTCTTGCTCTGCCTTGTGGAAATGTAGCCAATTGCTAAAATGAAGATGATGATCAGTAGCACTTATCTAGTGTAGCCTTGTGACAAAATCAAGCTGCAGCCATTTGGTGCAAAGTGTGACTGTCCTGGTTTTATTAGGGCTGACCAGTATTAAGTGGGCATGTCAGAAGTTACACATTCTACATCAAATTTACACATTTTGTACATATGTTGTTGGAAGAAGGACCTTTGAATTGTTTTTATTAACTTTAATACCATTTGTGTCTTCTGATGCAGTTGATACTGAAGGAAACAAAACATGGCATTTGAAATGAATTTTGAATTTTGGCTAAAGAGCAAAAAGTGAACAACAACACCTCCATATTACAATAGAAGCATGCTGAAGCTAAACTTTTTGTAAGATCGTTGCATTTCTGTTTAAGAGCAAATACTGACTCAGACACAACCGCACCACTCAAATACAATAAAGGCATGCTGAAGCTAAGTAAGAATGTATGATTGTTACATTTAACAATTCTTTTCCATGAGAACTTTATTGATCCAGGGAAGGTATTTTGATATGTCGGTATAGACATTGGGTACATCTGGGTAGTTACAGTTGAAGTTTTTGTTGAAAGACACAACTCCAACTGCCATCCCACCACACACCAGAGGACCACCAGAATCGCCCTGTTAGGAAGAAGTATCATAATTTGTTTGGTTATTGTTCAGTTAAAGGTGTTTGTACCATTTTAAGACTAGAAACCAGTTGTCATTTGCTTTTAGAGGACAGAAAACACACCTGGCAGAATCCTTTGTTTGTGCCATATCCACCTGCACAGATAATATTGTGAGGAAGATTGATAGGCCATCTCTCCTTACAGACTTGCGGGTTAATGATCGACACATCCACCTCTCTCAGCTCATTAACAATGTGGCCACGAGTTTCGATTTTACCCCATCCAGCAACACAACAAGTTTGGTTTTCTTTAAGGTTGATTTCAGAACTTGGAAGTTGAATCGGTTGTATGCTTTTGCCCAGTGGAACTCCAGACAGCTGGAGACACACAAAATCAGAAAGGAAATTTACAAGACTGGCTATCTGTCTGAACACGACCTTAATCTTTATCAGACTTCAGTTATACAATTGCTAGAAGTCAGAGCTGATGACTCATTTAAATGAAGGTAGCTAGGTTTTAAAATGATATTATTGCAGTGTAGGAACATTGTTATTCAATACTGTTTTACAGTTCTACCACCACCTTTTACATTTACCCTCATGGAACATAATGCTTAATTTTTATATTGACTTATTGAACCAAATTTATTTTAAGATAATTTAAAAGGAAATAATTTGATTAAAAAATGCAACGTCACGTGAAACAACTGGATTGTATGAAAATCTGCTTACTTTGAGGAGCATGATGTCATTCCCATTTGCAACATCCTCATAAGATGGATGTTTGCATTTCTTCTCAATTGATCTCACTGTCCTACCAGCCTTTCTGAGGTCGTGGGTGCCAAGAACAACTTTTGTAGGATTCCTGAATAAATAACAATTGTCCGATTGTCAACAACAAAACAGCAGAGAAAAAGATCAATTTCTCTTGAAATGAGAGATTTTTCTAATTACATGAATAAAGATTGCTTAAAGAGGAAAAAGTAGCTCACATGTCACAGTGTGCAGCTGTGACTACAAAGTCTTCACTGACGAGGAATCCTCCACATACATGATCTCTGTAGTTCTGTACCGAGACCATATACAGCAGGGAGTTCTCTGGGGCCTTTTCCCCGTTTATGATTTCACTCCCAAGTGCTAAAAATAAATGAAGAAAATTAAATGGAATTAAAATGAGTTAAAATCTCAATTGCATGCTGTAGAAAAGATTGTGCAATCTTACCATTTTTTCCGAGACATGTTAAGACATGAAAAAGCAGAATCTTGTGCAGAACATGCATTGTGCCCGCAGCAAACTCAGCTTGTTGTCTTGGGGCTGTCAAACAGACCCTTTTTAAATAGCAGAATTTAATCTGGGCAATAAGATTTCCATCTATTTATCTTGACATCTAGCCACATCCTTTGGTAAATGCAAGCTAACAAAGTACAGACAAAGTAGAGACACAGTCTCTCACAGTGATACATTTTTCCTCCAGGCCAGGCTTCAGAGTTTACATGTAGGCCTGCCTTTGTCTGACCTCATGGTTGAGGCCTAACACTGACCATGGTCTACAGCAGTGGTTCTCAACCTTTTTGGTGTCAAGGACCCCCAAATTGATACACATCAGGCCGCTAAACCATATTTGATAAGATGTAGTCTCAGGGATCCCCATCTTATAAGATTTAGTTATTCCATAACTGTCTATACTGTAGATTGGCAGATGAAGAGTGAAGAGCAACTTCAGAACCTATACAACCGGTCCATAACCAAAAAGTTATATTGTTATTAGCCTGAAATTTGTTATTTGTCTGTTCTTCTGTCCTACACATGTCAGGACATGAAGTAGAAATTTTTGCAGACCATGTTGGCTGTACCTTCAGCCTGCCACCTGGGGGGGTCAAGTAGTTTTGTTTTTTTAATCTTCAACTCTATGACCACATCCTCTCTGCAATGGAAATTTACAGCTTGTGATATCTTGGTTGCTTAAGGTATCTTTGCTTGTGGTTCTGGTAACTCAGCAGCATTACCCACATTACGTGATAAGTATGTGATCAAATTTAAAACTTCAGTCGTTCTAATGAATCTATTCTTCCTCCTTCATTTCGTTTGTCACTTGCATTTCACATTTTATATAAATTGCATTTTGCAAAATTACATGGACATGTGCACCAAATATATGTTAGAATATTTGACCTTTTTCTAAAATGATGATGATGATGACATGTAAGTGGATAATGCAGCTCGGTTTTGCTCACCTAGCCTTCACCTGTGACAAAATCAAGCTGCAGCGGTTTGGTGCAAAGTGTGACTGTCCTGGTTTTATTATGGTCGACCTGCAGTTTGTGTCTCTGCATGAGCCAGATACTGTCTCATACACACACATTATTTCCTTTTCCTTTTACATTGCACTTTGAGAAGTGTTGAGACAGAAAATTTGTGTGTTTTTCTGTTTGAATATTGCAAAGATGGACAGAATATTAAGCATAATCTCTATACTTAAAGCAAAGTGGACAATAGAGTCAGAAAAGATTGATTGAAAGAACCTGGCCTGTAGAGGATTAGAAAAAGCTACTTTAAAAAAATTACACCGAGAAGTTAAACATGCTACATCTCACCTACTCTGAGATGTTTTGTAAATATCTTGTTGGAAGACCAACTTGTGCATTTTTATTAATTTAATTATCAAAATGCTATGTTAAAAAAGTCAATGAAACATGGTATATGAAATAACACTTTTATTTAGAATTTTGGTATTTCAGTGAATAATAAAATAGTGATAGAACAATTTGAGACACAACAACACCCTTATATTACAATACATTTATGTTTAAGCAAAACAAATTATTGCTACCCATAATGTGTTTTGTGCCTTTGAGAACTTTATTGATCCAGGGAAGGTATTTTGATATGTCGGTATAGACGTTGGGTGCATCTGGGTAGTTACAGTTGAGGTTTCTGTTGAAAGATACAACACCAACTGCCATCCCACCACACACCAGAGGACCACCAGAATCACCCTGTTGGGAAGAGGTATCATAATTTGTTTGGTTATTGTTCAGTTAAAGGTGTTTGTACCATTTTAAGACTAGAAACCAGTTGAGGTCAGAAAACACACCTGACAGAATCCGTTTTTTGTGCCATATCCACCTGCACAGATAACATTGGCAGGAAGACCAGACCATCTCTCCTTACAGACTTGCAGGTTAATGACTGACACATCCACCTCTCTCAGCTCATCAACAGCTTTTCCGTGACTACTCGTGGCACCCCATCCGGCTACACTGCACGTTACGTTTTCTTCTATGTTCATTTCAGATCTTGGAAGTTGAATTGTTTGTATTCTGTTGTCCAGTCGAACTTTCTGTGACAGCTGGAGATACAAAATCAGAAAGTATAATGAAACAATAGTAATCTTAATTTAATACAATTATTTTCCTTCATCAGATTTCAGGTTAACAAACAGTTGTTGGAATATGGAGCTGATGAATCTTTTAGGTTGTTGTTTGCAGTGTTCCAAGCACTGATTGTTGCCCTCAATAGTTGTAATGTCATGTGTTTTTCTTGTTTTGGCAGTGGCACTTACATCTTTTACATTTACCTTGCATGGCAATTTTATGGATGGATTCAGCCAAAAACACTATATGACCTTGTGGTGTTCAGTTCAGTTCAGAGGCATCTGTCTGGCCTTCCCATCTAAGACAGCTGCTCACTGACAGTCCTCTCTGTTTTTAGCCATGCCAGTGGTATGGCTGTATTGCATTAAGATGAGCCAGTTCCAGGCCTCTGGTATTGTGCACATTCACTTACTGACATGGCTTACTGGGACATTTAATTGAATGGAGCCATCGTTAATATTATTTACAGCTGTATTTTTCCTGCTTTGACAAATGAAAATGTCTGTCAAAAAAGGGAATATTGTACTATATTGTATTGACCTTATGACACCTTTGCTATTACTGGCTACAGCAAACACAAGTAAAAAGTAGTATAACCTTATGGATTTTAACCTAACTGTAATGCAAATAAATTTGACAACAAAAATGTATGATTTCACCTGAGGATATTGCTTCAAATGAATATATACATACCTTAAGGAGCATGATGTCATTACCATATCCTACATTCCTAAAATCTGGGTGTTTGTATCTCTGTTCAATGTCTCTTCTTTCATTATCAGCCCCCCTGAGATTGTGGGTGCCGAGAAGAATGCTTGTGGGTTTCCTGGATGAGTGATCATTGAGAGGTTGTCAGTACATTTTATACATTTCTTTCTAAAAAAAACAACAAAAGAAAACAATTAAAAAAAAGTTGATGTATACAACTTTTTTTCCATTGTAATTCATATTGACATGAATTAAAGATTTCTTAAAGAGGAGAGGTAACTCACGGGTGGTCACAGTGGGCAGCAGTTACTACAAACTCTTCAGTGATGAGGAATCCTCCACATACATGACCTCTGTTGTTCTGCACCGAGACCATATACAGCAGGGAGTTCTTCTTGGCCTTTTCCCCATGTATGATTTCACTCCAACATGCTTAAAAGGTTAACAGAAAATCTGACTTAGGTTAAGGTCCCATTAAAAGGCTGGAGAATAATAATCCAATTTGGTAATCTTACCAAGACATGTCAGAACGTGAAAAAGCAGAAATTTGTGCAGACGATGCATCTTTCCAGCAGGAGAATTAACTTCACCCTCCTAGATAAACCCATTTATAAGGCACCGCTGTATGTTGTCTCTGTTAACAACTGTGATTAGCATCTTGACTTCTATAGCCACATCCTTGAGCAATGCAAGTTTGCAAGTTTATACCGTGAGGCACAACTGTGTTGAATTTAACACAGTCTGTCATGTTAATCTATTCTTCCCACTTTTATGTCATTCAGCATTCATTTTTGTTTGTCTTTTTGTATTTAGGACACATTCAACCTCTTGATTTAGTTAATTCTGGGCCCTTTTAGACCTCTTTCCCTTGTTTACCTCTGTCCCATTGTTGATTATTGTTAGATTCATTGAAAAACACAGATTCTTAAGTGTGGAAATCAACATTTGTTACTGTGACCATTTGGCTGTTTTGAATTTTGGTAAATGGCTCATTCTTTCATTCTTCATCTATTTACTACATTCATGATTAATTTCCATTTTACCTTCTTCATCTTTCATCTTTTAATTTCTTGATTTGGTTAATTCTGGGCCTTTTTGGACCCTACTCCACACTGTTTGTGAAGTTCACAATAAGTAAAATTGAATTTCATGTGTGAGTAACACCCTTGTGTATTTGATGACTAACTACCTAATTGATAACATTTTTAATGTTGACATTCATTTGGTAAATCCAGTTCAGAAGCACCTGTCTGGCCTTCTCATCTAGGGCAGCTGCTCACTGACAGCCCTCTCTATCTTTAGCCATGTCAGTGGTATGGCTCTAGGGATGGCAATGTTGGTCTGTTAGTCAGTGTGTTGGACCACCACTTTGGTCCAGACTGAATTATCTCAACAACTATTGCCATGAAGTGGTGTATCTGATGTGTGTATTTGATGAAGAATTTATGAGATGTTAATAATTTCTAGTAGTCACCAAACTGGTTTTGGTAAAAAGAAAAGCCCACTCAAATGTGTCTTTGAATTCTGTGACAAACTGACTGAACCACAGAAACCAATTTCCTGCTTCAGCTCTGAGTGTCAAAATGTCACAGTCACAGTTATGAAAATAATGCACAAGTTATATCCCTTTGATCATTACGACAGCTAGCAGTCTAAGCACCATTACTGAGTCTGTAAATGTTTTAATTGACCAGAATAGAGCGTGTGTTTAACTTGTGTGGGAAATTGGATAAAAAACAAAAACTGAACGTTTCAATTAAATGATGATAGGGGAAAACAAATATGATCATACGCCCAAAAACATTATATGACTTTGTGGTGTGACAAGTATAACTGCTAAAATTTTAGTGTTGACATTTATTTGGTAAATTCAGTTCAGAATCACCTGTCTGGCCTTCACATTTAGGGCAATTGCTAGGAAGTCAGTTAGGAAGATATAAACTAAAACACCCTTTTTATGGCAGATTTTTTTACTTGTCAAAGTAGTTAAATCATAGGTGAAATTAATAATATGACTGC